>OX451735.1:240109260-241581871 GCA_948472305.1 Vicia faba
ATATATATATATATATATATATATATATATATATATATATATATATATATATATATATATATATTAGAATATTTAGGGTAAAATACAAAATATACATACTTTTATTTACTAATATTTAAATATTAAAAATACCCCTTTTTTTTACAAATTTTTATTTTTGTATATAATAAATAAATATTGTATATATATTGATAATTAATACTTTTATTTAATAAAATTAGGGTTTTGCCCTAAACATAAAAAACTCCAAAAAAATAATCCTTTTTATTTTTGTTTATTTTGACATATAAAAATACTTTTTTCCATACATACAAAAAAAAACCATTTTTGCATCTTGCATATTTATTCTTATTTTATTTAATTTATGCAATTGAATATCTTGTAAATAATTCAATATTGATGTAATAGTTTAGGTTTAAATTCCTTGTCAAAAATCCTCATTTGAACATTTGTACCCCCCTTCCCATATATTGTGTTGTAATAGCTTAGTAAATTTATTTTTCGCACTTTATTGCTTTCTAATTATACTATGTTAGAATTAGGGTTTGTATGCGAATCAAAAACGACAAAAATAGTTTGGCCTAATTTAAAGATAAACAAGCATGAAAATGGACAATACAAATCACACTTGCACCCCCTAGGGTATTCCACTTGTTGCCTTCAATAAATGGGCCATGTTGCATGTTAAGTCTCTTTGGGCAAAACAAACAATCAAATGATCATAGTCCCTCGATGACGCTTTCAAAAAGTTGCCTAAACAAATGATCAAGTCCCTTTAAAGAAAATTGCCCAAAGATACTTGGCACCATTGCAATTATGGTCTAAACAACGACCCGCGCCCGTCCCTTTCACATCCTAATATGAGATTGTCCACCAAATGCAATGGTGGAACAAACTTGTTAAAAGGGTTAAAACATAGCAATAATCTTTGAGAAATTTAGGAGTAGATAACCTCTTAGTTACTTGAGTCAAACTTGAAAAACAAAACACTTGCCTATTTTCTAAAACCACACCTCACAACACTTTCAAAAAAACAAACTTTCAAAAACAAATGGAAACCTTTTTCAAAAGATATACACCTTTGTATACATCCCAACATGGATCATTACAAAGGTTGCTACCACATTGGCTTCTTTTCAAAAACATTTTCAAACCCACACACACAAAGCACCATTTCAAACAATTGAAAATTAAGGCAAGGTGATCTAAGCAAGTAACTAAGAGCCCATGGATAACCATGGATAGAAAGGGTGCTAATACCTTCCCTTTCTATAATCTACTCCCCGAACCCAAGAAAATATCTCAAAGGTTTTTGATGTGCTTTTTAAACCTTTCCTTAGGATAAAATAAAAAGTCGGTGGCGACTCTTGCTCAACCGAAACATTTGCGAAAACAAACGCAAAACCATAGTCAGTTCTCCCACCGTATCACAGCTACGTAGCATATTTTCCAATTTAAACTCTTCTTTTTCCAGCTTCCTATGTCTTACCTCATCTCCACTAATGAAAAAGTAAGAGAGAAAAACCCTAACAGTGCTCTACCATTTTTCTGCCATTTCCAGCTTTTTTTCCTTTCCGCACTCTTCAGATTAACAATGGCACCTAATCGCTTCGTCCAAGCACATCCTCCATTTGCTGCTAGCATTGATGAACCGATCCCCATCAACAATCACACTTACATCCCGAAACCTCCCCTTGAGGAGGCTCGCATAAGACCTTGGTATTCTGACTCATTGGTCCTTTACTCTATTTCAGGTACCACTTTTGCTTTCATAGGTCGTACTCCCAGGGCTGCTAAAACACCTTCACTTTTAAAAGACTTCTTTCTCAACTATCCTGGATGGGAACATGTGGTTTTTCGTACCCACCCCTTCGATTTTTACTTTCTAAAGAAAATGGTGTATCGCTTTTCACCCCGTTTCGAGACTGCTGATTCAGATTACGTCAAATGGTTGAATAGGGTAGATGAGAAGATGAGGCATGTATGGAAAGAATAAGGAATTTATGATCTTATCCAAATGTCAAGGGTAGGTCCCAAATATAATCCTTGATGCCTCGTATTTTTGGGAGACGACAACAAATACTTTCCACCTTCCTTATGGCATGATTAATCCTACTCTCTTTGATATGGCTTCTATCGTTGTCCTTTGGCCAAGTGGGGAAGATTATGAGCCTTCAAAGATCACGAAAATTTAACTTGGTTTGAGTTGTCCAATAGCGCCTATATCACCTTTATTGAGGATCATCGTGGCTCGACTGACACTATGGACGTTTATGAGCATATAACATTTTTAACCTACTGGCTATGTCACTACATGTTCTGCCCTTGTGGGGTTCAGGTCACAAATATATATATATATATATATATATATATATATACTATATATATATATATATATATATATATATATATATATATATATATATATATATATATATATATATATAATATATATATATATATATATATATACTATATATATATATATATATATATATATATAATATATATATATATATATATATATATATATAGTATATATATATATATGTGTGTGTGTGTGTGTGTGTGTGTGTGTTTCTATGGCCACCCAACTTAATGAGAAAATAAATGATCCTTTGTGGCCTTTATGAGTCATTGAGACATGCATCTGGTGACCTTGTTTGTCGAGACAATCTCGATAATCTTCCAATAGAAAGGCATATCTGGTTGTTACAACTATGGCTTAACGCCACTTTCGTGCCTACTTTAAATGCACATATTCTTACTAGCACATAAGTATGTGCTAAAGGTGTGCAACGTGCTCAATTTACTCCTAACGATGTTAAGACCAGGTCAGCAGAAAACTTTTGAGAAGTATTTTTATGTGTTTTAATATTGTAAAACGTTTGTTCCAACGATGGTGTCATTCGCTACTCGACAATGTGGCCCTGCATGGTTTCGTGAACCATTTCCTCTTCCCACCGCTGAAGGAGAAATGGTCATTCGTGGGATTCTCATGGAATGCTTTCGTCCAACCCCTTTGTGGATGAAGCTGGCCATAGGTAAGGTCAAGGTAAGTCTTGCCGCATATCAACCAAACTTGGTGGCTATGCAATTTGGCATGACTCAATTACTTCCAAAATCTTTGGTCCGTGTGGGAGAGGGTCTATTTATCTCCACAGACGGTACAACGGTGGAGACTCCAGTAAACTGCCTCGACTAATATTCAATCTCTTTCTACTGCACAAAAGAGTTCGATGATTGGTGGGGACCTTACTACAACAAGGTGTCCCTTAACTCATGACGCAACGCATAACAGATGCCTTTGCCTTTCGACTAAGAGAAGGCCTAAATAAAAAAGGTATATCTTGTCGACAACCTTCCCAAACATTAGATATTTTTCTTGATCACAACCTCTAATCTACGCCTCTTGGCTTGCATCAGGTACTTCCCAGAATCCAAAATATATCTCTCAATGAACAACTACTTCCAAGAGAGGTTATAGGTCCACTCAAAGAGTCCCACGAGTGAGATTACTATCTCTTATCCCTTTTAAATTGTCTTTTTCTTTGTCTAACATTTGATAGCTTTGACCCCTTAGGGTCGGAGAAAGACTACAAAATCCTCTAGTGTTGGCCCTTCTACCCAACAAGGCGTGGAACAAATAAACCCCGACATTTCAACTTGCCAGGAAATTCTGGTTTGTACTATCTTTTTAGTTTTTTCATCTTTTTAGTCTTATGCCCCCGCTTGACATTCATTACTCGCGTTAGTCTCTACAAAAAGAATATGAATTCTATGGTGAGGGTGAAGTCTCTGGTTCTCCTCGTTCCTTTCCTCCTAAGTCCAAAATTCCAATAGTGGTAGACGTTGCCCGATGTGAAATAAAATGAGGCACATTAGATCCAAACCCGACTATAGTGGAATCTTGTGACTGATGAAAGAAAAAGAGTAAGAAGAGAACTAGGACGAAACCTGTCATTTCTTTCGACCTGATGAGACTGCCAACCTGAGGAAGAACAAAAAGAAAAGAAGTAGGGATGTCCTCCAGTACACTCCACACCCTGAACTTATAACTTCTGGCCCATCTCCAACTGTTGAAAAAGGTAATTTGACATTTCACATGCCTTTCTTCTGATTGTTTTGACTCTGACCATAACTCCTTCCTTTTCTTGTGAAGGCTCCCAGTGTCAATCTTGACAATGTTCAAAACTGAGACATTCTCTGTTCTGCTGCTTGTGCCCCTGAAGATCTTTCCAATATCAAGTACACTACTCTTACAACTACCAACTCGATGTCCACTCAAGATGGTGATTTTGTTGTCAACCAGGCGAAATGGACAATTAGGGAAGGCTTGACGGTCATTAAAAGGTGGCTAAAACCCAGGTATATGAGCTTACACCTCAAGACGCAATTGCTTTCTTTCAAGGCCCATTTAAGCCTCCAGTTCTCGAAGACAGACAAGAAATCACTCATTTGTCGCCTAATTTTGGTTCACAATCCAAGTTTTGTGAGAGTCTACCAGGTTCTGCATCAGCCACCAGTCCACCAGGTTCAAGGGCAAAGCAACGGGAAACTTTGGTCGAACTTTTCAAGCGTATGGTCAACCCATATGAAGATCTGGATTATGTTTCCCCTGTTTCTCCTAAGGCAATTTTGGACTTCAACTTTGATGAGTTTTTCCTGAACTTGAAGTAAAAAATGGATGGCACGGGCCTTATGGGAATTGTCCATAATGATTTCCCTACTCTTGTCAAACTTCAAGCGCTGGTTTCGAAACTCAATCGACTAGAGGTTCCAACTTCCATGGCCGCTTTCGTTTTTGACTTGGAGATCCTTCTAGATCAAGTTGTCCAAGTTATTGCACTTAAGAAGGATTTTGTTAGTCGTGTCGATGAGAAATATGGTGTTCTAGTATAACAATAAAACTTGGTGTCTCAGTCCAAGTAAAAGATTGCACATCGGGAATCCAAAATTGCTTATAAAGAAATGTTGGCCTCCCTTGACAATGATAGTCTGACTTGGACTCAACAACTCAATTGGTTGCAGCAATATCTTGAAGAAGCAAAGAGAAAGAGAGTCTTAGATAAGATTTTCGACTCGGCTTCAACATGGGAATTGAAAAGTATTAGTCAAACTCTCCCAGAAGTAGAGGGAAGGGACTAACTTATTCGAGCAGTAAGGGGTGTAACACCTTGATTTTTGAATTATTATTTTATTTAATTATTTGTGGTTTATTTGTAATTTAATTTAGTTATTAATTGTGATAATTAGATTAATATTGACAATGAGTGTGTGTGAGCTGAGACGAGGGTGTAAAGAGTAATTAGAGATTAATAGAGTTTAATTAAAGTTATTAGAGTTTATTTTAATAATTAAAATAATAGTGTTTTATTTGATTAAGTAGAAAATAGAAGGCATTGGGCCAAATTGTGATTTATGATAAATAGAGGGGAGGAATGAGTGAGAATTTTAGTAAGTGAGAGGTGATTTATAATTATTACTATATTTACTCTAAGTATATAATTAGGAGTATAATCTAAAGTTAAAGAGTTTTTTTCTCATCACTAGGTGAAATTTGGGAAAAAGATAAAACTGTACAAAAACCTAAGAGGAGCGATCTAAGAAAGAGAGTAAGGTGGAATCTCAACGACAAGAAAGTCCAGCGATAATCAATTCAAGGTAAGGGTGAGAATAAATTTTAATAATAAAGGTTTATGCATGAAAAATAGGGTAAAGAAGTCATAACCTCTAATAGAGATGATAATTTTGATGAATTCAATATTTTACGAGGAATTGATGTTTTATTGATTTTATTGTGTTAAATCCGTGTGATTTCATACCTATAATTTTGGAGTCCTGTTTTACGAGGAAGTGACACTAAATACGCACTTCATACGAATATCTGTTCAAAATTATAGGTATGAAATCACACGGATTTAACACAATAAAATCAGCAAAACATCAATTCCTCGTAAAATATTGAACTCATCAAAATTAGCATCTCTATTAGAGGTTATGACTTCTTTACCCTATTTTTCATGCATAAACCTTTATTATTAAAATTTATTATCACCCTTACCTTGAATTGATTATTGCTGAACTTTCTTGTCGTTGAGATTCCACCTTACTCTCTTTCTTAGATCGTTAATGTATATATATATTATTTCGGTAATAAGAAAATATGTACACATTAACGATTTCCTTTCATTTATATGTATATATTGTTTCGTTAATATATAGTGTAACTATTTGATAAGATATGACCACTTAACGTATTATGTAGCGTAGCGTCACTTTAAATTGGACATCACATTTCATTTCAAATAATAATAATAATAATAATAATAATAATAATAATAATAATAATAATAATAATAATAATAATATTTTGTAGCGTAGCGTCACTTTAAATTGGGCATCACGTTTCATTTCAAATAATAATAATAATAATAATAATAATAATAATAATGATAATAATAATAATAATAATAATAATAATAATAAATAATAATAATAATATGAATAATAATAATATAAATAATAATAATAATATGAATAACAATAATAATATGAATAACAATAATAATAATAATAATAATATGAATAATAATAATAATAATAATATGAATAATAATATGAATAATAATAATAATCATAATAATAACAGTAATACTAATAATAATAGTAATAATAATAATAGTAATAATAATAGTAGTAGTAGTAATAATAATAATAATAATAATAATAATAATAATAATAATAATAATAATAATAATAATAATAATAATAATAATAATAATAATAATAATAATAATAATAATAATAATAATAATAATAATAATAATAATAATAATAATAATAATAATAATAATAATAATAATAATAATAATAATAATAATAATAATAATAATTTAATAATAGAATAATATTTTTAAGACTTTCGAGTTAGAAATAAATATTTGGGTTAATTTCTTAATTTAAGTTTTTTTAATTCTCTTAGAGTTATCAATAGAGTTGTTAGAGTTATCAATAGAATTTTTAGAGTTATTTTGAGTTATTAAGAGTCATATTTTCATTTGTTTTTGAGTAATCTGACATGTTTAAAGTTGTCAGTGTTGCTTTTGTGTTGTTTAGAATTAAATCTAATGAATTATAGAATTAAAATTGAAGGTATTTAACATTTTAGAGTTGTTTTATTATTACTTGAGTCAGGCCATCAACCAATTAAGTCCATAAGTGTTATTTTTATATGCAAGAGTTATCCGTAGAGCAATTTTGAGCACTTTAGAGTTATTTTAAAATTGTATGAATTATTGTAGAGTTGTTTAGAGTTCTTAGGGAACTTTGTCTAGTTATAATTATATAGTGTTATAACTTTTTACGAGTTAAGAGTATATAATAAGTTAATGAAAATATTCTGTTGAGATGTTTTGAATTCATAAAAATGTTATTTTCGATTCTTTTGATTTTTTAAGACTGTTTGGCATGATTTAAACAATTATAAATAATTTTTAATTGATTTTATTAATTTTGATGATAAGTGGTTATGTATAGACTAGTGATGGTGTTGTGCCTGATTACTAAACTTTATATTGAATACTTGTGGATTTTATAATATTGTTGTGGTGGTTGACTGATGGTGAGTATGTGATGTTGAAATTTTGAATGATATTGATGTTGAATGATATTGATATTGTTGTTGTATTGGGGGATAATAGTTCTAGTTCGAGTAGGGTGAACTATTATCGTGGGTCAATGCATGTTGTTCATTGTCGGAAGGGGACTTTAAACATTATATTGTGTTGCATTGACATGTTTGACATGCATCATGATGTCATTGTTATTGATGAAAAATCCAAGTTGCAATCTGAGCAGGGTGGATTGATGACTTGTCCCAGATCCGAGTAGGGTGGATTCAGGATTTGAGAAGGGTGAACCCAGTTTTAGAGAGAGCCAAATATTGAATTGGTACCACATGCATATGCATAGAATTGCATAGATGAGTTGCATTGCATAACGAGTCATATGTATATTTGTTAGATTATATTTATTGAGTTGTGATTAATTAGTATGTTGGGTGTGAGAATATAATTGATATACTATGATTGATATTGTGAAGAATATGTTATGTGTTGATATCCTACCTTGTAGTATATGCCTTTTATTATTGATTGTGTTTTATCATCCCTTATGTTTGAATGTTGCCTTTACATGGGCATCATGCAGATATTTAGGGGTACCATTGCTGCAATAAGTGGATGATATCCTTGGAGTTACTTCTGTAGTTTATCGCTTTTATTAGTGGTTCCTTGCTCTGATCATGTAACATAGGGTTGGGATAAACACTTGTTTGATTTTTATGTTATTGTTGTCGAAGTTACAAACTTTTTGTGTTGTTGAGATTTTGAATTGTTTTGAGTTGATTTTCATACTCTTTTGATTATTCTGTTACGTTGAAATTCATGAGACTAAATGTCACGAGTTACAATACTATTGTTGAATGTTTGTTAGTGATTCCGCTGCGATGATACCGTAAATTCTTGGGTGAGCATGCAAGGTCAGGTACTGAATGCCTTATTATACAAGTACTTGACCCAAATCAGGTGAGTTGGATGTCGTGTAACATCCCAGGTATAAACATATGTATTTAAATTTATTTTTATGGTAACCCGTGTTACGGACCAGGTTATGTGTTTTGATGTGTGTGACACCCTTATGATTATATTTTCTTATTAAAATATATGAGTATTATTGTAGGGTTTCGAAGGATGTTATAATGGGGACCAACCCTCGACAACTAAATTAAGTAGAAGATCCCCTTATCTTTCAAGAATTGGATTTTTTTTCTTTTTTGATTGTATCTAATCAAGAGATATAATTGACATTAACTAAATGGGCAGAACGAAACAACCTATAAGTGTGATATAAATAAGCTAAGTCTATAGGTTTTTTCTCGCTAACCTTAGGTTTAATATGATGATACACGTGGAATAACTCTTTGATCCTATCAGTGTCTCTATAAGGGTTAGTGATTGGACCCATAAGAGCATGAATGTTACCAGCAATGGAAAAATGAAGGAGTACCTGAGATTGGAAGATTCTGAGTTTTTCTTCCTGCAATGGTGGTTTAGGGACATGTTGTTGATTTCCAACCATCATTGGAGCACTGAGCTTGATGACTAGAGGAAAAGCTTCTTGTGACTTCTTTTGACTCTTAGTTTTCATTGATGAGGTCATTGTTGAAGATGAAAAGCTTAAAGTGGATAAGTTCAGAGAATGCTTGAGTTTAGAGAATGGTTGAAATTTTTTGGAAGAAAAGGAAAAAATGGAGTGAAAAGAGGTATTTATAACTTGAAAAAAGAAAGTTTCATTTTTTTGGAATACAAAAAGTTAGCGCCATATTGAAGGACATGTGGTGAACAAAGGACAAGTGGAGTTGGATAGCTTGATCGTGTCCTAGGAAGTTGGAGCTAAGAAGTAGGGTAATGGTGGTTGCACGTCTACGAAATGAAAGTTGATGGGAATGTAATGATTGCGATGACGTCAACATACTACGTAAAATAATGTAAAGGAAAAATAAAAAATGTCTGCATCTCATTCCAATCGAAAGAGACATTTGGGGGGGGAGGTGCAATATGCTAGCTAAGATTTTCAACACGACTTTAAAATCCAGATAAGGTAAAAGGAAAATGAAGGGACGTTTGAGAGAAGGTTAGCTCACATGTGAGGATGTGGCTTACGCTCATGCGAGCTACAGTTCGACAACAAATATGATTGTGATACGGTGGCCAGAACCGGGACTGTTTTTTAGGAATACTGGTTTATGTTTTGCGTTTGTGTTCGCAAAATGCCGCGGTAAGCAAGAGTCGCCACCGACTTTTATTTTATCCAACAAGGAAAGGAAAAAAGCACAGAAAAATTCCTTTTTCGAGATATTTCTGAGTACGGGGGGTAGATTATAGAAAGGGAAGGTATTAGCATCCTTTCTATCCGTAGTTATCTACGGGCTCTTAGGTACTTGCTCATCATTTTCAAAATTGCTTCTTTGTGTGTTTGGGTGATTTGAAAAGTTTTTGTTTTGACTTCGATTTAACTCTTGCTTCTGTCTTTAAGAGTGTAATGAAGTGTTTTTGAAAACTTTGTTTGTAAAGGAGTGTAAGTGTGAAAAAAGTTTGTTTGTATTGAGAAAGTACTTAAGAACTAATCTACCTACTCGAAAAAAGAATTGTTCTATGTTCGTTTCCTTTAGAAAGCACTATCCCACTACTAGTGAGTAGGTAGCACCATCGTTAGAGTTTTGAGGGTCAATTCGAAAGGGACATACAGTCGCTAAAGCAATGTTAGGACGTCTTAGTAATAACCCTAATGTCTTAGATCAATTATATGAGGCAACAATATCCGAGGCAACCTTTCCGAGGCAACTTTGATCTTTGGACAAAAGGACGACCACTAAAGCATCCTATTCCTAATAACCGTTTACCAAAGGCAACCGAAGTGGGAGTATACCCTAGGAGTGCGCATGTGCGAGTGATTCAATTTCAAGTTATTACCTTTGCACATTTTAGGGTTATCTAACTGTTTTAAAGTTAATCATACATTTTTGTCATGCATCCTAATATCATACATCTAACAATTTAATATTTTGCGGAATTTTAAAGTGTGGAAATTAAGCTACACTATTACAAGGCTTTGGGTATTTACATAGCCAAAAACAAACCCTTAAATAATAAAGCGATAAATGAAAATAAAAGTCCTAATTAACTATTACAACTTGTGAGCAGTTACATTAATAGGGTAAAAGTAAATAATAAGGCGTGCGCGAGGAAAATTAGATCGGGAGAGCACTAGGGTTTTGACCCCTTCTAGCCTAATTTGAAAGAGAAAATTGTTTCTGTTGTTTTTAATTATTTTTAATTTATTTACAAAAATAATTTAAGTTACCCTAGAAAACAAATAACCTAATTAATTAATTTTTTTGATAAAAAATAAAATCTAAACCTAATTTGGTGAGAAGTTGATTTTATGAGTTTTTGATTGGTTAAAAAAAAGAAATTATTTTAGTATTGAAAAAAAAGGATAATAAAAAGGAGTAAAAGAAATAACCCAAGGGCCCACTGCCAGCGGCTCTGATCAGAGGATAATGATCCAGAGGATGAAGGTCCAGAAGATGACAGTCCAGAGGGTGGTGGTGTTGGGCCTACTCCTGGATAGTGGATCCAACAGATTGTGACTGTCAGAAGATGTGATGCGCTGGATCTGGTTGAGACTGATGGATCCAGAGGATAATGCCCCGGGGACGCTCGATCTGGTCCTGCTTGATGAAATCAGAAGATAGTCTCCAGTAGATGTAAGTGTTGGATCTAGTGAAACAAAAGGGAAAAGTGCCAAAGGGTCACGCCTGGGATCGAACCCAGAATCACGAATTTCTGACTTCCTTCTTCTGACCCACTGTGCTGGGTGTTAGTTTAACAATACAATAGAATAAACAAACAGATCAGAACTATGGGTTTCTGGCCAAAACAAACGCGCCAGAATTTAAACCGACCAATAAAGTGGTGACACACTATCGTCTTCTTCCCTGGATTCGTCGTTTAAAACTCAAAACATTTACCTACGGATATGGCGCTGTAACTGTAACCCTGTGCATCTCAGAAATCACATACAAGCAATATAAATAAAATTCAAGACATTGGATCAGCTGGGTTTGATCTGCTGATCATAATGATCTCCTCCTTTTGGATCAATTGTCCCTGTATGAAAAGACCCTAAAACACACCAAGAAAACCTAACAATGGCAATTCTTGATTCAGTCCACAAAAACGCAATTGGATGATATGGATAGCTTGCAAATGTGTTAAGGAACAAGAATGTACAATTATTTCAGACTATAAGTATCAGAATGATGCAATTCGAATTCAAGAAAGAACCAAGGTCGTGGCTGACTTACATTGTGTTTTGGTGCTAGAAAAGACTTGTTCTTGATTGGTACGGACTCCTTATGACCCAGGAAACGAATGAGAGGGTTAGGGAGCCTTGCAAATTCCTAGAAGTGCTAAATAAGTTCTCCACTTTTCTTTAGAATTTTGAGATTTTGCTCTTGTTCTTGGAGGCAGCTCTGCATGAAAAATTCCTCTCTTTAGGGTTCAACCATCTCTTGCATAAGTATTTGTTGTACCCCAAAATTTGTCCTCCCATATTTCTCAAAACATTGCAAGAAAGATCTCCAAATTGCTCAAGGTAGTCCAAGGGTTGGCCAGACAAGCTCTCTCCTAAGGCAGTCTACCCCAAATTAGGGTTTCATGTTGCATCAAGATCATTGAGTCCAAGTGACCCCAAGTGCTCACCAATGTCCTAATATGTTCTCAAGATCATCTATGTCAAGTTTCAAGCCTTGCAGAGGAAGTTTGCTCAGTCAATTGCTCAAAGGTCCAAAAAATCGACTGTGCTAGGGCAAAAGTCAACTGTGACCCACATACAGTAAAACTTCAAGATTTTTGGTCAACATACTCATTTTGAAGTATATTTCATCATTTGATCAATGTTTGATCATGATTCATCAAGGATTGCTCATAATTCATCAAGATTCAAAAGTTGCTAAATTAGGGTTTTGTAGGAAAAGTCAACTCAACTTTGACCAAGCATAACTTTATCATACTTTATGATAAATGACCCATCCAAAGATCATTTTGAAGATAATGCAATTACATATAATCCATCTTCAGCTCCCAAGATCAAAATATGCATTCACAAGAAGTTATGAATTTGGACATTTTAGGTCATTTTGAAAAGTCAACAAAAACACATTTTTTTGTCAAAGCTCCATACTTGAGCATGGAATATCAAATTTATATGAGACCAAAAGGGTTGTTTATAGGACATCTCAAGCTTCCTAAAAATTCCAAGAACACCTCCAAAGAGTCAAAATTGAGGAAGTTATGCATTGTTGAATTTGACCTTTTTTGCAAAATTGCCAAAAGTCAACTATCCCCAAAACTTCAAATTTTGCCAAATGGGCCCAATCTTTTTCACTTGTTTTGAGTTGGAAACATAGCCCACGTGCTCTAGCCTTTTCCACTTGTCCATATTTTATTTTTATTATTTATTTTGATTTTTATTTGAATTAATTGAATTTAAATCAAATAAAATTAAATAAAATCCAAAAGCATTGATAACAAGGATTTTGTGATCATTTCAGGTCTTAAATCATAGCTAGCCATCATTCAAATTTGCATCAAAGCTTGTTTGCACAAAAAGATTCAAAATAAGCCATGTTTGGAAAGATCTTCAAAGTGTATCAAATCAAATCTAAAATCATTGAAAGAAGAAGATTTGAACCAGTTTTGCAACCCTAATCCCTTCACTAATACATAAGGAGTGCGTGCAGATCAAAAGAGAGGTTGCAAGCAGGCGTGAGAGCAAGAACAAAATTGGAAAAATCAAGAGAAAATTGTGAGATCGAAATCCCACTTAGAGGTATCCTCAAGGCTTGCTATTGATTCCAATCGTTTCCTGGAACTCTCAGGAACCTAAAGCTATCAAGAAAAAGCTCGTTCTGGTCCCTAATCGCACTGTAAGTCGTTCATAACCTCGCCCTGTTCTTGAATTCGCATCTTGGAATTTAAGCATTGTTAACCTGAATTAATGGCATATTCTTAACCTATGAAGCATTTGCAAACTTTTGGCTAACTCAATTTCATTTATATGGCATGTGCTGTAAATCACCATCGCTAGGTTTTTGAGCTTGGTTTTAGGGTTTTTATTTTCAGGGACAATTGGCCTTGGTAATAGGTACCACCGTGTTCATAAGAAGGAGACGGTTCTAACCATGGCCTTGGTGGTCATTTATATTACCTGTAGAAGATTTTGGAACGAGCAAGGCCTGTAGCGACGAACGTTCGTCCGTAGGTATATGTAAATGAGTTTTTAGCCACAGAGAGAGGAAGAAGACGATGAAGTGTCGCTCCCCTACTGGCTTGTTCAAACATTGGCGCGCGTTTTTCTGAATTTGTCCACTAATATTTTTTTCTTATATTATTATTAATTTGTATTATGATAACAATCAAAAGCAAATAGCCCAGCGGTTGCCACATGAGTATTCAAGGCGTTAGAGACTGGAGGTCAGGGGTTCGATCCCTGCCTCCAGCATTTGTTATTTTTCCTATATTATTTCAGGTGATTCAGTGCAAGCGAAGCCAGGATGTCCACCATACTCCTCCCTCATCAGCGCGCCAGATGGCCAGATCTGGTGGCCACCATTGGGAGTGCACCATAATCCAGAGTCAACGCATGCGTACATGATTACAAAAGTCAATGTGGATCAGCACTAATGGGTTAGAATTCTGACTATGCACACCCCCTAATTTCAGGCACATCTCTCTCTTTTATATTTTTTTTATATTTAATTATTTTTATTTATTTAATAACCAATAAAACAATTTTCTTTTTATCAAAAATCACCAAAAAAACATTTTGTATCCAATTAAAATCAGAATTTTTATTTTTCATCAATAAATATTAATTAAATTAATTAGGTTATTTAATGTTAGATAAATTTAATTTATTTTTTGTAAATATTTAAAATTAATTAGAATCAATAGGTTTTTATTACTAACTTGATTGTATTTATTTTTTACCTAAAATAACAAAAACTCCAAAAATATGTCATTTAATTATTTTTCATTTATTAATCTAATTAACCAATTAATTTTGCATTTTAATTCAAGGACTTAATTTCTTTTCTTAAAAAATATTAAAAACAACAAAAACATTTTCTTTTAATTAGGAGGGTCAAAAGCCTAGTTTCGCATTTGATCTAATTTTGCCGCGCGCTTTATTTTTATTCAATTATTGTATTTGCTCCCGGTTTGTAATAATTAAATTAGGACATTTATTTATTTTTACCGCTTTTAAATTTCAAAGGGTTTGTTTTTGGCTATGTAAATACCCGAAGCCTTGTAATAGTTTAGTTTAAATTCCACACTTTAATTTCTGCAAATATTCAACTGTTAGATGTTTGATAATAGGGTTTGCATGACAAGAATGTATGGCTAAATTTAGAATAGTTAGATCACCCTAAACATGTGCAAAGATAAAATAATCTGAAATTGACACACTCGCACATGCGCACTCCTAGGGTATACTCCCACTTGGTTGCCTTCGTTAAAACGGTCATTGAGTATAGGTTGTTTTAGAGGTCGCCCTCTTGTCTAAAAGATCATAAGTTGCCTCGGAAAGGTTGCCTCGGATATCGTTGCCTCGGATAAATGATCTAAGACATTAGGGTTATCACTAAGACGTCCTAACATTGCTTTAGTGACCGTATGTCCCTTTCGAATTGACCCTCAAAACTCCAACGACGGTGCTACCTACTCACTAATAGTGGGATAGCATTGTCTAAAGGAAATAAACATAGAACGATTCCTTTTTCGAGTAGGTAGATTAGTTCTTAGATACTTGCTCATCCAAAACAAAACTTTTTTCACACTTACACTCTTTTACAAACAAGTTTTCAAAAACACTTCATTACACTCTTGAAGGCAGAAGCAAGAGTTAAATCGAAGTCAAAACAAAAAAAATTTCAAAACCCACAAATACCAAGAAAACAATTTTGAAAATGATGAGCAAGTACCTAAGAGCCCGTAGATAACTACGGATAGAAAGGGTGCTAATACCTTCCCTTTCTATAATCTACCCCCCGTACTCAGAAATATCTCGAAAAAGGAATTTTTCTGTGCTTTTTTCCTTTCCTTGTTGGATAAAATAAAAGTCGGTGACGACTCTTACTTACCGCGACAATTTGAAAACACAAATGCAAAACGCAAACCAGCATTCCAAAAACAGTCCCGGTTCTGGCCACCGTATCACAGTAGTGAATCACATTAGGTTAATTATTTTTGGCCAAGATCTCAAGAATTCATGAATGGAATATTTGGTCTTTAAGCCATATGAAATCTTTCCATAACCATTCCAATCATGCCCTTTTTCCTTGATTTGAATTTGATTTATTAGGCCAGCTCATTTGGATTTGATTCTCATCAAAATCAGATCTTCAAAACAAATCTTGGTATTTTTTACTATTTATTTGATTTAAAATGATTTTTAATAAATAAAACCATAATAAAATAAATAAATGGAGAAAATAAGATGTGGTGGATGCCTTGGGTCGTGGACCCTACTACCAACTCAAAACAAGTGCAAAAAGTTAGGCCCATTAGGCAAATTTTGCAATTTGAGGCATAGTTGACTTTTGACAATTTTGCAAAAAAGGTCAACTTCACCAATGCATAACTTTCTAAATTTTGACTCTTTGAAGGTGTTCTTGTACTTTTTAGAAATCTTGAGATGTCCTCTAAGAAACCATTTTGGTCTCATCTCAATTTTATATTCCATGCTCATGTATGAAGCTTTGACAAAAAATGTGTTTTTGTTGACTTTTCAAAATGACCTATAATGTCAAAATTCATAACTTCTTGTGAGTGAATATTTTGAACTTGGGAGCTGGATATGGATTGTAGAGCATGGCATCCTCTTCAAAATGAGCATTGTATGGGTCATTTCTTATAAAGTATGAGAAAGTTATGCTTGGTCAAAGTTGAGTTGACTTTTCCTGCAAAATCCTAATTTAGCAACTTTTGGGTTTTGATGAATTATGAGCAATCCTTGATGAATCATGGTCAAATCTTGATCAAATGATGAAATATACTTCAAAATAAGGATGTTGACCAAAAATCTTGAAGTTTGACTGTATGTGGGCCACAGTTGACTTTTGCCCTAGCATTGTCGATTTTCAGGGCTTTGAGCAATTGACTGAGCAAACTTCCTCTGCAAGGCTTGAAAATTGACATGGATGATCTTGAGAAAATATTAGGACAATGGTGAGTATTTGGGATCCCTTAGACTCAAGTAACTTGATGCAATATGAAACCTTAATTTGAGGTAGACTGCCTTAGGAGAGAGCTTGTCTGGCCAACCCTTAGACTTCCTTGAGCAACTTGAGAATATTTCTTTGAAATGTTTTGAGCAATATGGGAGGGCAAATTTTGGGGTACAACAGCTTCCCCTGTTTAATCTTCTTAAACCTGAAGATTTAGATTGGCTTGTCTGTCTTTCGTGATCTAAAGGTGGAAGATGATTGAACACTAGAGTGCCCAGAAATTTGCACTCGCATGAAGTAGTATTTGTCTTGTGATGTCGAGAATGGGCTTAAAGATGCCATTTGGAGATTGATGACGGGAGATGGGCTTAAAGATGTCATCCGAAGGAGTGTCGATCGCGTAAGAGATTCTTTAGTGAGAGCTTGTGTACCTGTTGTTGAGGAAGATTCCGCTGGGGAATGTTGGTCTCTGTTGAGAGGAATAGAATTTTAGGAGCTTTGGTCTTCCGTTATCCTACTGGTGAATCGTCTCTGTTTCTTGAGAAAAGTTGAATTTTAGGAACTTCGGTCGTCCGTTATTCTATTGGGGAATCATCTCTGTTTCTTGAGAAAAGTTAAATTTTAGGAAGTTCGATCGTTCGTTATTCTACTGGGGAATCGTCTTTGTTGAAGAGGAGAAAATGAACTACTATCTGGTCGTAATCCAGGCTTTATAGTGATAAGACCGACTTCTATCTGGTCGTAATCCAGGCTTTACAGTGACTTAATGGGGAGATGAGATTATACTTGCTATCCGGTCGTAATCTAGGCTTCACAATTTCTCGATTCTTATCTGGTCGTAATCTAGGCTTCAGAAGGAATTCAAATGTTATTCGATCGCATCCAGGCTTCAACTTGAATTTAGGGCACACTAATATCCGGTCGACTTCGGGCTTCTTAGTAATTGTCCATGTAATCTGCTATTTGGTCTAAATTCAAGCTTCACAGTGTTTTGTACCGCTATTTGGTTGTAATCCAGGCTTCACGATGTGTCAAACCATTATGTGGTCGAATCCAGGCTTCACGGTGTCTTGTATTGTTATCTGGTCGAATCCAGTCTTCATAATACCTCACTTCTTATTTGGTCGAAATCCAGGCTTCAGAAGAAATCAAGTGGTTATCCGGTCACATCCAGGCTTCCCTTTGACTATTGGGCCTACTAATATCCGGTCGAATTCGGGCTTCATAGTAACTGGCTGAGTAAACTACTATTTGGTCGTAACCCAAGCTTCACAGTGTCTTTTACCGCTATCTGGTCGTAATCTAGGCTTCGCGGCGTCTCATACCATTATATGGTCGAAATCCAGGCTTCGTGGTGTTCGGGGAAATCAAGATACTATCCAGTCGAATCCGGGCTTCATAACTTGTATTAAAGAATATACCACTATCTGGTCGTAATCTAGGCTTCGCAGTATTCTTGGTTGCTATCTGATCGTAATCCAGGCTTCACAACGTCTTCTACCATTATCTGGTCAAAACCAGGCTTCATGGTCTTGTATTTCTATCTGGTCGTAATCCAGGCTTCACAATAACTTGTTGAGCTGTTATCTGATCATAATCCGGGCTTCATGGCTTGCAGGGGATTAAACTATTATCTGGTCGAATTCGGGCTTCATAGCTTGCTTTTAAGAGATACCACTATCCAGTCGTAATCCAGGCTTCGCGGTAATCTAATACTGTTATCCGGTCGTTCTCCGGGCTTCACAATATGCTGTAGAAGTCAAGATACTATCCGGTCGTACCCGGTCTTCATAGCTTACTTTTAAGAGATACCACTATCTGGTCGTAATCTAGGCTTCACGGTAGTCTGATACTGTTATTCGGTCGTAATTCGGGCTTCATAGCTTGAACTTTGTAAGGGTTTGATTGTATCCTTCCTGAAAGGTAAAGGTTAGCTGTATGTAATGCATGATATGTATCAAGCAATGATGTTCTCAAAATAAATGAGATTGTTTTGTATGATGCGTATGCACATGTCATGATGTAATGTTTTTTATGATGTTCTCTAGCTGGGGAAAATAAATCTCGGACTGCTGTTGGAGAATATGAAGAGTCTCGCTCGCTGTGGATAACGACCGAAGGTGATTGGGAGGATAATCTTGCTGAAGAATATATTGGTGAGAGAATGACTCTGTGGGGAAGAGATACTCTGTTGAGGATTTGCTGATCTTGGAGAAATACCCTCGGCTGTGGATGAATTACCGTTGCTGGCGATGATAAACTCTGTTGGGGATGAATTTCCTGTTTGTGAAAGAAATAAACTCCGATGGGGATAATCTTTTAGTGGCGAATTCACTGGGGATAATCTTCCAGACTCTACTGGGGATAATCTTCCAGTGTTGGTGATAGATAAACTCTGCTTGGGGAGAATCTTACTGACTCATTCGCGGTTACGAGCCTCAGCTGGGGAGAGTTAACACCACTGTCCTTTTCTTACTCTGCGGGGAGTGTATGCATTTTTATTCATATTATTCAGCTAGATCTATCCTTGTACCTGGTGAATATAACAACTGTAAAGTCTGGACATTTCTTGTTTTCCCCTGTTTCTAGAATTACGAGTAATCGTCTTCTGTTTCGCATGTAAATATTTATGAGCAACGATTATCGTCAAATGCATATATAAAAAATGAACATTGGACGTTCTTGCAAAACAAAATAGAAAAAGAAAAAACAATTTGAAATGAATCGTATTGATTTTGAAGTTGGCCTGTGAAATAGGCATTTTTGTACAGGAGGCTGACATTCTGGTAAGAGAACGCCGCAGAATGATAGAATTTACATAGTTTGTGAAAAACAAAGAAAAACAGCTAGGTGAACAATCCCACTGGGTTCCAACTCTGCTATTGCCTTTATATCCTCGAGCATCTCATCACTTGGCTACTTGGTTGAAGGTAGATCAGATTGATTAGTGTCGTCCGAGCTTGATAGTCGATACCGGTGTCTGGTTGCAAGGTGATCCAATGAGACATAGTGTTACACTTTAATCCCTAATTTTTGCCTGGACTTCCCTTTCGGGTTTTCAGTCCACCGGGATACCCTTTTTTGCCCAAGCCACCTTTTCAGGTTTTCGACTTTGCCGAGTGTACAGTTTTTTTCATTTTCATCCCTTATTTTTGCCCGAACCCTTTTGGTTCGCCGGGAAGCCCTTATTTTTGCCTAGGCTAGTCGACCTAGCGAGTCTTTGATTATTCATAGTATTTTTTCACTATGTCTGCATTGACGGGGTGAGGAAGGTCGTCACCATCTATGGTGGTTAGAATCATAGCTCCTCCCGAGAAAATGTTCTTAACCACAAATGGCCCTTTGTACGTGGGGGTCCATTTGCCCCTGGGATCACCTTGAGGTAGTATAATGCGTTTGATCACCAGATCCCTAACTTGATATTCTTGTCGGCTGACTTTCTTGTTAAATGCCTTGATCATTCACTTTTGATACGTCTGACCATGACAAATAGCAGTAAGTCTCTTTTCTTCGATTAAGGTCAGCTGATCAAGTCGGGTCTGGATCCAGTCATCTTCATTCAAACCTGCATCCTTCATAATCTGAAGAGAGGGTATCTGAACTTCGATAGGTAAGACCGCTTCCATGCCATACACCAAAGAGTAAGGTGTTGCCCATGTTGACGTCCGTGCTGAGGTACGGTACCCATGAAGATCAAACGGTAACATCTCGTGCCAATCTTTGTACGTCATCGTCATCTTCTGCACAATCTTCTTGATGTTCTTATTAGCCGCTTCAATAGCCCCATTCATCTTCAGCCGGTAGGGAGAAGAGTTGTGATGCTTTATCTTGAACTATTTGCAGAGCTCGGTGATCATTGTATTATAGAGATTTATACCACTGTCTGTAATGATCCTCTATGGTACACCATATCGACAGATCAGGTTATGCCGAATGAACTGTGCCACGACGTTCTTGGTTACAGTAGCAAAGGAAGCTGCTTCAACCCACTTTGTGAAATAGTCAATAGCTACCAGGATGAAACGATGCCCGTTGGACGCAGTAGGTCTGATCTCGCCAATCATATCGATGCCCCACATTGCAAAAGGCCAAGGAGCTGTCAAGACGTTCAAAGGAACTGGAGGTATATGCACTTTATCAGCATAGACTTGGCACTTATGACAGGTCCGAGAATGCTGATAACAGTCGGCTTCCATAGTAGACCAATAATATCCTGCCCGTAGGATTTTCTTTGCCATAGTATGTCCATTGGAATGAGTTCCTAAAGTACCTTCATGTAACTCTGCCATGATCCTTTTTGCCTCGTTCTTATCCACACATCGCAGTAAGGTTGAATCATGGTTACGCTTGTAAAGGATGTCATTACTGATGAAGAAATTCACCGCGAACCTCCTCAGAAACTTCTTGTCATTAACAGATGCACCCTCGGGGTATTCCTGAGCCTCAAGATACCTCTTTACCTCGTGAAACCAAGGTTTATCTGCTACCTCTTCAGTCTCAATGTCACAGCAATGTGCGAGTTCGTCCAACCTCTCAATGGTAATTCAGGGAGCTTCATTGTCCCACCTGACTTTGAACATAGAAGACATCGTAGCTAGCACGTCCGCTAACTGATTCTCCTCTCTTGGGAAGTTTTCAAAGGTTATCTCCTCGAAGTGCGAAAGCAATGTCAATACATACTCTTTGTAAGGAATAAGATTTGAGTGTTTCGTATCCCACTCGCCTTTGATCTGACTGATCACGAGAGCGGAATCTCTGAACACACTCAAGAACTTAATCCTTAGGTCAATAGCTGCTCGAAGGCCCATGATGCACGCTTCATACTCTGCCATGTTGTTAGTGCAGTTAAAACTTAATCAGGCGGTGAACGGAGTATGACAGCCCTCAGGAGATATGATCACGGTGCCAATGCCATTACCCAAAGCGTTTGAAACTCCATTAAAGTACATAGACCATCGGGATCCCTCCTCGGGTCCTTTATCCGGTCCAGGTTTCTCACAGTCGGTCATCAACATGATGTTCTCATCCGGAAATTCATAGTTCATGGATTGGTAGTCGTCTACAGCCTGATGCGCCAAATGATCTGCCAGCACACTTCCCTTGATTGCTTTTTGGGTTATGAACTGGATGTCATACTCAGTCAAGATCATCTGCCATCTTTCTATTCTTCCGGACAAGGCAGGCTTCTCGAAGATATACTTGATTGGGTCCATCTTTGATATCAATAAAGTAGTGTGAGTCAACATATACTGTCTCAACCGGCAAGCAGCCCATACCAAAGCGCAACAAGTTTTCTCAAGCAACGAGTATCAGGTCTCACAGTCGATAAACTTTTTGCTAAGGTAATAAATAGCATGCTCTTTTCATCCAGACTCGTCATGCTGCCCCAGCACGCACCCTATCGAATTGTCGAGTAATATCAAGTATAAGATCAAAGGTCTCCCTTCAACTGGAGGCATCAGAATAGGTGGCTCTTGGAGATATTCCTTGATCCTTTCAAAAGCGGCTTGAAATTCATCATTCCACTTTACCACTTGATCTTTCTTCAGCAGCTTGAAGATTGGCTCACAGGTAGCAGTCAGGTGTTAAATGAATCGGGCAATGTAATTTAGTCGTCCCAAAAAGCCTCTTACTTCCTTTTCTGTTCGGGGAGCTGGCATCTCTTGTATAGCCTTCACTTTTGCCGGATCCACTTGAATACCTTTATCACTAACAACGAAGCCTAGCAGCTTACCAGACCTTACCCCGAAGGTGCATTTGTTCGGGTTTAACCTCAGCTTGTACATCTTTAACCTGTCAAATAGCTTCTGAAGATGGTCTAGATGTTGTTCCTCAGTTTGAGACCTTGCAATCATGTCATCAACGTATACCTCAATATCATGATGAATCATGTCGTGGAACAAAGCGACCATGGCGCGCTGATACGTTGCCCTAGCATTCTTCAACCTGAAAGACATGACTTTGTAGCAAAAGGTACCCCACTGTGTAACGAACGTTGTCTTCTCCATGTCTTCGGGAGCCATCTTAATCTGATTGTAACCAGAAAAACCATCCATAAAGGAGAAGACCTTATGCTGTGCGGTGTTGTCAACCAGAACATCGATATAAGGTAGAGGGAAATCATCCTTGGGACTGGCCCTGTTCAGATCCCTATAGTTTACACACATCTGAACCTTACCATCTTTCTTCGGCACTGGAACCACGTTGGCAACCCACTGTGGGTAAGAAGTAACTGCTAGAAAACCGGCATCAAACTGTTTCATAACCTCAGCCTTGATTTTCTCACATATCTGGGCGCATTCGGCAAACCTTCTGTTTCACTGGAGGGAAGTCTTCCTTAGTTGGCAAGTGATGAACCACAATATCGGTATCCAACCCAGGCATATCTTCATAAGACCAAGAAAAGATATCAACATAGTCCCACAGCATCTGTATCAACCGTTGCTTAACACTAGACTCCAGATTTACACCAATCTTGACCTCTTTCTTGTCTTCCTCTGTACCCAGATTTACTATTTCCACTGGCTCTTCATGCGGATGTATGGCCCTCTCTTCCTGAAGTAACAGTCTAGCAAGTTCCCCAGGCACTTCACAATCATCCTCACCTTCGTCCTAGGCTTGGTTGATCGGACTTTCGAAGTCATAACTGGAAGTAGCAGAGTCGTTATCAGTGGGATCCAAAGTGGATGTGGACCTGTATTATGATATGTGAGTGTGTGTAAGACAAATAACTGTTTTGATAAAGTGCAAGATAGAAAAGAAAAACAACAAGCGCAAAATTTGTAATGCAAGAAAAACATCCAATGCTTTATTGATGATATATGTAAATGACACATAATAAGCCCTCACAAACAAAGTCACGGTGTCTCGGGCAAGGCACCGGGCCGTAAGTGTTTCAAACTGTCTGTTACATATTCCAAAGCAAAGGTCTATTACTGTGTAATAAAGGAAACGGGCACGAAATCCTTCACCGTCCAATTGTTCAAGCCACCGTTGATAGTCAGGTAAATCCAGCTGTCGAAATCTGACTCTTCATCATCATCTTCAGTCGCATTCACTCCCGGATTACTGATACGCAGGGGAGGTCTTCCAATCCGCGCACGCCGAACAGCCCTTTGAGCTTCTGCAGTAAAACCCAAACCAAACTTGTAAGTCTTGTGTGCAAAGTCATGGAGTTGGTCCCACTTCGCACACCCACCTTTTTCAACAATAGCCCTAGCATCCTTGAGGGAAGCCATCTTCATTGGAAATTCTTCAGCAACAGTTTCAGTCGATGCCAGAGTCTGGGGGACTTCTTCAAAGTTCTGGCACGGGGTTTTAATGAACTCCCCATCCATCTCCATATACCGGAAAGAGTTAAGGTGGCTTACCATGTACTCCTCTTCTCCCTGCACCGTAACAATCTTCCCCTTTACTGGATACTTTAACATCTGATGGAGCGTAGAAGTTACTGCCCCAGCTTTATGAATTCACGGGCAACCCAGCAAACAAGAATAAGATGGTCGAATGTCCATCACATAGAACGTAGACGCAAAAGTCTGGGAACCAACCTTAACAAGGACATTCACCTCTACGTGTACCATCCTTTTGGACCCGTCAAAGGCCCTAACCACAATATTACTTGGCTTCAGAACCAAACCTTCACAATCTAACCGATCTAATGCTTTCTTGGGTAAAACATTTAAGGAAGACCCAGTATCCACCAGCATGTGGGCCAAAGTAGTGCCCCTGCACTCGATCGAGACATGCAGAGCATCATTGTGATTCCTTCCTTTGGCAGTCAGATCTGCATCGGAGAAACCCAACCCATTATCAATGGTCAAACTAGCCACACAGTCTTTGAATTGATCAGCAGATGTTTCCTGCGGCACATGCGCTGTTTTAAGGAAAGTGATTAAAGCCTTAACATGTCGACGAAAGAATCTGGATTCGAGAACAGAACCAAGCCGTAGATGAGGAGAGCCAAGATGTCTTCAAATGCTTGAAAGTCCAAACTATCCCAGAACTGTTGAGCTTGATCGATCAAAAACTTAGCCAAGAAACCTTTAACCTCACTCCGAGTCTCCCAGTTAGATACTACATCAGCCATTTTTAAATGTAGGGCTGAAGCAATATCCTCTGGCCTAGGAGCTATCTCCAAACCTGTAAAGGTGTCTGCTCTAGAATAGATATGCCCAGTAAGTTAGAAAACTCCTCCAAAGTAGGGACCAACTGATAGTTCGGGAAGGTGAAACAGTGATGGGGATAATCCTTTGAGATATGCTGGGGACAACCTTCCAAAGTCTAGTGGGGATGATTCTCCAAATTCTACTGGGGATGATTCTCCAAACTCCATTGGGGAAGCTTTTTCAGATTGCACTGGGAAAATTTCCAGACTCCACTGGGGATATCTTGTACTCTACCGGGGAATATTCTTATACTCCGTTGGGGAATATTAAGACCTTTCGGTGCTGATGGTAAATAAACTCTACTTGGGGAGAATATTACTGATTCATTTACAGTTGCGAGTCTCAGCTGGGGAGAGCTATCATTACTGCCTTAATCTGCGGGGAGTGAATGCACTTTGGCCATATTCTTCAGCAGAATCTACCTTGGTACCTGGTGGACAGAGCAACTGTGTAGTTTGGACAATTTTATTGCCCCTGTTTCTGATATTACAAGTAATGGTCTTTTGTTTTGCATGTAAATATTTATGAGCAGCAATTAATGTCAAATGCATATATCAAAAATGAACATTGGACGTTCTTTGCAAAACAAAACAAAAAAAGGAAAAAAAACAGTTTGAAATTTCTCTGAAAATGAATTGTATTGATTTTGAAGTTTGGCCTGTAAATAGGCGTTTTTGTACGAGAGGTTGACGTCCTAGTAAGAGAATGCCGCCGAATAATAGAATTTACACAATTTGTGAAAAACAAAACAAAACAACTGTGTGAATAGTCCCACTGGGTTCCGACTCTGCTATTGCCTTTATATCCTCGAGCATCTCATCGCTTTGCTACTTGGTTGAAGGTAGATCAGATTGATTAGTGTCGTCTGAGCTTGATAGTCGATACCGAAGTCTAGTTGCAAGGTGATCCAATGAGACATAGTGTTACGCTTTGATCCCTAACTTTTTCCTGGACCGCCCTTTCGGGTTTTCAGTCCACCAGGATACCCTTTTTTACCCAAGACGCCTTTTCAGGTTTTCGACTTGCCGGGTGTACAGTTTTTTTTATTTTCATCCCTTATTTTTGCCCGAACACTTTTGGTTCGCCGGGAAGCCCTTATTTTTGCCTAGACCAGTCGACCTAGCGGGTCTTTGATTATACGTAGTATTTTTTCACTATGTCTGCATTGACGGGGTGAGGAAGGTCGTCACCATCCATGGTGGTTAGAATCATAGCTCCTCCCGAGAAAATGTTCTTAACCACAAATGGCCCTTTGTACGTGGGGGTCCATTTTCCCCTGGGATCACCTTGAGGTAGTATAATGCGTTTGATCACCAGATCCCTAACTTGATATTCTTGTCGTCTGACTTTCTTGTTAAATGCCTTGATCATTCGCTTTTGATACGACTGACCAGCTGATCAAGTCGGGTATGGATCCAGTCATCTTCATTCAAACCTGCATCCTTCATAATCCGAAGAGAGGGTATCTGAACTTCAATGGGCAAGACTGCCTCCATGCCATATACCAAGGAATAGGGGGTTGCCCCTGTTGACGTCTGTGCTGAGGTACGGTACCTATGAATAGAAAATGGTAACATCTCGTGCCAGTCTTTATATGTCACCGTCATCTTCTGCATAATCTTCTTAATGTTCTTATTAGCCGCTTCTACAGCCCCATTCATCTTCGGCCGGTAGGGAGAAGAGTTGTGATGCTGTATCTTGAACTGCTTGCAGAGCTCAGTGATCATCTTATTGTTGAGATTTGTACCATTGTCCGTAATGATCCTCTCTGGTACACCATATCGACAGATCAGATTATGCTGAATGAATAGTGCCACGATGTTCTTGGTTACAGTAGCAAAGGAAGCTGCTTTAACCCACTTCGTAAAATAATCAATAGCCACTAGGATGAAACGATGCCCGTTGGACGCTGTAGGTATGATCTCGCCGATCATATCAATGCCCCACATTGCAAAAGGCCAATGTGTCGTCAAGACGTTCAAAGGAATTGGAGGTATGTGCACCTTATCAGCATAAACTTGGCACTTGTGACAGGTCCGAGAATGCTGATAACAGTCGGCTTCCATTGTGGACCAATAATATCCTGCCCGAAGGATCTTCTTTGCCATGGTATGTCCACTGGAATGAGTTCCGAAAGTACCTTCATGTAAATCTTCCATGATCCTTTCTGCCTCGTTCTTATCCACACATCGCAGTAAGGTCGAATCATGGTTACGCTTGTAAAGGATGTCATTACTGATGAAGAACTTCGCCGCGAACCTCCTCAGAAACTTCTTATCGGTAACAGATGCCCCCTCGGGGTATTCCTGAGCCTCAAGATACCTCTTCACCTCATGAAACCAGGGTTTATCCATTGCCTCTTCAGTCTTAATGTCACAACAATGTGCAGGTTCGTCCAACCTTTCAATGGTAATCCAGGGAGCTTCGTTGTCCCAGTTGACTTTGAACATAGAAGACATCATAGTCAGCGCGTCCACCAACTGATTCTCCTCTCTAGGGAAGTGTTCAAAGGTTATCTCTTCAAAATGTGGAAGCAACGTCAATACATACTCCTTGTAAGGAATAAGATTTGGGTGTTTTGTATCCCACTCGCCTTTGATCTGACTGATCACGAGAGCGAAATCTCCGAAAACACTCAGAAACTTAATCCTTAGGTCAATTGCTGCTCGAAGACCCATAATGCGTGCTTCATACTTAGCCATGTTGTTGGTGCAGTTGAAACATAGTCATGCGGTAAACAGAGTATGAGAGCCTTTAGGAGATATGATCACGGTGCCAATGCCATTACCCAAAGCGTTCGAAGCTCCATCAAAGTACATAGACCATCGGGATCCTTCCTCAGGTCCTTCATCCGGTCCAGGTTCTTCACAGTCGGTCACCAACATGATATTCTCACCCGGAAACTCAAAGTTTATAGACCAGTAATCATCCACTGCTTGATGTGCCAAATGATCTGCTAACACACTTCCCTTGATTGCTTTTTAGGTCGTATATTGGATGTCATACTCAGTCAAGATCATCTTCCATCTTGCTATTCTTCCGGACAAGGTAGGCTTCTCGAAGATATACTTGATTAGATCCATATTTGATATCAATAGAGTAATGTGAGTCAGCATATACATCTCAGCCGGCGAGCAGCCCATGCCAAAGCGCGGCAAGTTCTTTCGAGCAACGAGTATCGGGTCTCGCAGTCGGTAAACTTTTTGCTAAGGTAATGAATAGCATGCTTTTTTCGGCCAGACTCGTCATGTTGTCCTAGCACACACCCCATTGAATTGTCGAGTACTATCAAGTATAAGATCAAAGGTCTCCCTTCAACTGGAGGCATCAGAATATGTGGCTCTTGGAGATATTCTTTGATCCTTTCGAAAGTGGCCTGACATTCATCATTCCATTTTAGCACTTGATCTTTCTTTAGCAACTTGAAGATTGGCTCACAAGTAGCAGTCAGGTACGAGATAAATCGGGCAATATAGTTCAAACGTCCCAGAAAGCCTCTGACTTCTTTTTCTATTCGGGGAGCTGGAATCTCCTGTATAGCCTTCACCTTTGCAGGATCCACTTGAATACCTTTATCGCTTACGATGAAACCCAGCAGCTTACCAGATCTCACCTCGAAGGTGCACTTGTTCGGGTTTAACCTTAGCTTGTACAACTTCAACCTGTCAAATAACTTCTGAAGGTGGTCAAGATGCTCCTCTTCAGTATGGGATCTTGCAATCATGTCGTCAACATATACTTCAATCTCATGATGGATCATATCATGGAACAAGGCGACCATGGCGCGCTGATACGTTGCCCCAGCATTCTTCAATCCAAAAGGCATGACCTTGTAGCAAAAGGTACCCCATTGAGTAACAAAGGTTGTCTTCTCCATGTCTTCGGGAGCCATTTTAATCTGATTATAACCAGAGAAACCATCCATAAAGGAGAAGACTTTATGCTGTGCGGTGTTGTCAACCAGAACATCGATATGAGGTAGAGGGAAATCATCCTTGGGGCTCACCCTGTTCAGATCCCTATAGTCAACACACATTCGAACCTTACCATCCTTCTTCGGCACATGAACCACATTGGCAACCCACTGTGGGTAAGAAGTAACTGCTAGAAAACCGGCGTCAAACTGTTTCATCACTTCAGCCTTGATTTTCTCAGACATATCCGGGCGCATTCGGCGAACTTTCTGCTTCACAGGAGGACAGTCTTCCTTGGTAGGCAATCGGTGAACCACAATATCGGTATCCAACCCAAGCATATCTCCATAAGACCAGGAAAAGATCTCAACATAGTCACGCAGCATCTGAATCAGTCATTGCTTAACACTAGCTTCCAGATTTGCACCGATCTTGACCTCTTTCTTGTCCTCTTCTGTACCCAGATTTACCGTTTCCACTGGCTCTTCATGTGGCTGTATGACCCCCTCTTCCTGAAGTAGTAGTCTAGCAAGTTCACCAGGCACTTCACAATCATCTTCACCTTCGTCTTCGGCTAAGTTGATCGGACTTTCGAAGTCATAACTGGCAGTAGCAGAGTCGTTACCAGTGAGATCCAGAGTGGATGTAGACCTGTATATGTGAGTGTGTGTAAAATAGTTGTTTTGCAATATGTAATAAAAGAAAAACAAGGAGCACAAAATTTGAAATGCAAGAAACGTCCAATGCTTCTATTAATAATATATGTATATGACACACATAAAGCCCTCACAAATGAAGCCACTGTGTCCCGGGTAAGACACCGGGCCGTAAAGTTTAAAACATTGTCTGTTACAAATTCAAAACAAAAGTCTCATTACTGGGTAATAAAAGAAATTGGGACGAAGTATTTTGCCGTCCAATTGCTTAATCCACCATCAGCAGTCGGGTATATCCAGCTGTCAATATCAAACTCTTTATCGTCATCATCCCCAATAGCATTCACTCCCGCGTCATGTTTGGGCATAGGTGCCGTTATGACATTTGGCTTCTCTGGCGCTTCGAACTGAATTTCCTTAGCGTCAATTAAATCCTGTACCTTATTCTTTAAAACCCAGCAGTCATCTGTATCATGCCCCGGGCCACCAGAGTGAAAAGCACAGCGTGCGTTTGGATTGTACATGGGTGATGTTGTATTGGGAGTCTTCAGGGCTTCCTTCAGAATCACCAAGTTGGTTTTCAATAACTGCAGCAGAATTTGGGATAAAGTCATGTTGAGATGAGTGAATTGTCTTCACGGCCTCTCGGCCCTTGGCTGATTGTTGCACTAAGGTGCACCAGCAGGTCTTGATATAACCACCGCATTAACAGCTTGGCGGCGTTCAGGTCTATTCTGACTTTTTAAACTGTAAACAGCATTGGACTCCTTCTTAAAAGGCTTCTTTTCGGTGCCTGATGAAGCACCCTTCTGTATTTTACCGGATTTGATACCGGCCTCAATCCTTTCCCGGGTCATAATCAACTCTGTAAACCCAGATGATGAACTTCCAATCAGATGGTTGAAATACGGACCTGACAAGGTCCCCAGAAACATATCCACTAGCTCCCTATCGGCCAAGGGAGGTTGCACTCTTCCAGCAAAGTCCCTCCAATTCTGAGCATAATCTTTGAAACCTTCACCCGCACCCATAGACATACCCTGGAGTTGGGTACGCGTAGGAGCGAGGTCGGCATTGTATTGGTACTGCTTATAGAAAGCAGAAGCTAAGTCTTCCCAATTACAAATACTAGCTTCTTCCAGCTGGTAAAACCATTCAAGCTGAGTCCCTGAGAGACTGTCTTGAAAGAAGTGGATCCAGAGGTTCTTGTCAGCGGTGTATGGTTGAATCTTCCTAACATACGAACGGAGGTGCAGCTTTGGGAAAGAAACCCCGTCGTATTTAGCAAAGATCGATGCTTTAAAATTGTGGGGAATTACCACCCCAGATGACAGACCCAAGTCACCAAAGTCCAGACCAGGCACTTTCTGAACTTCCATCGCGCTCAACCGGTCTTCCAGTTGTTTATACCTATCCTCAGCCGGAGGACACTGGTCTTCGTCGAAGTCGGTCTCGTTGTCTGAAACCACAGGGCTAGGAGCCCTCCTTTCTTCCTTATTATCTCCCCCTCCAGATGAGTGGGTCAAATTAACCTCTTCTCGCAAACCGTTTCCGAATCTGCGACCCATATTGAATAGGACCGTCTTCTTCTTCTTCTTCTTCTCTTTCAAGATAAGGGTCTTCAGATCTTGCTGACCCTTAGCCAAACTCATGAAAAATTCCTGGAACTGGGTGTTTTGAGCTTTCAGAGCCTTGATTACTTGTTCAGTTGACGGTTCAGAAGACATGATGCTGAAATAAACAGTGAAGAAGATGAGAAAAACCTGTAAGGTTACATGTTATGAGGTGCATGGAATGAAATGCGTATGATATGATTTCAAAGACGACGAGAGATTCAAATTCGTAAGCCAAAAAAATGAAACACACTTTTATTAGATAAACTTGAAATTCAATTGTTCAACAGGTGCCTTTAAGGCGTTACAAGAAAGAAAAACTTGAAAAGTAAATTAAAACTAGAAATAATCAAAAAGACAATCAGTGCTCCCATGGTCGTTTCTTGTCGGTGCGGACATAGTCGTTGAGGATCTGCTCGTTCTCCAGCTGCCTTGTCAACTTCTGAATCTTCTGCTCTTGCTCGTGATACTTTTCCCTGTAAGTATCCCGCTCTTCTCTCAGCTGCATCCACGATCTCTTTAATTCCCCAATGTCAGTGGGCATGTATAGATGGAGGATGGTAGGAGGAACTCCTTCTTCATCAGCAACCTCAACAATTATAGGTAAAATGGCTTCGTACGACATTCCCAGCTTTTGGGCACGGATTCGAACCCATCAGAGATATGGCTCCATCAGAAGAGAAGTCTTCGCACCTAACTCGTGCAGGTCAGACCTGTGTACCCTATCCCAAGCTCTTATGAATCTGCGGAGTTGCTCGTCATTATCCCCTTGGAAGTCAAAGACAATGCTCGGCATCAGCAACTCATGAGGTCCTTCCCTCCTAGCTCGCCCAAATTGATGTAAGGCCAAACACGGATTATAAGTGATTCCTCCATGGGTTCCTATCAGTGGAACATTGGGGTATTCCCCGCAGCGATCAATAATAGCCACGTCTTCCATACCCTTGATAATCCAAATGATGTCATTATGAGAGAGAGAGACATAATCCTATAGGCCCAGCCCATGCCTTCCTTGTTCTTCAAAACTGATTTGGGGAGGTGAGAAATAAACCACCTCGCCAGCAATGGCGCACAGCACATAAGGGTTCCCCGCTTCCGAGCAGTACGGGCATAAAGAGAGTGAAGGATATCACCCAAGAGAGTGGGTACTGGATTACGGGACATGAAAATCTTCACTGCATTCACGTCGATGAAGGAATTAGAATTAGGAAACAACACCAAACCATATATGAGAAGAGCCAGAATGTCTTCAAATTCCTGGAAGTCTAGACTGTCCCAGAACTGACTAGCTTTTCTAACCAAGAACTTAGTCAAAAAGCCTTTTGTCCCACTTCTAGTCTCCCAATTAGACATTACCTCAGCCTTTGTCAGATGGAGGGCTGAAGCAATCTCTTCCGATCTAAGAACTTTCTCCCAACCTGTGAATGGGGTCTGCTTCAGAATAGAGATACCAAGTAGATCAGAGAACTCTTCCAAGGTAGGGACCAACTGGTAGTCCGAAAAGGTAAAGTAATGGTACAGTGGATCAAATAAATGGACTAAGACACTCATCATCTGTTCATCCATCTTGGAGGTGACCAAACCAAGGAGGTGCCTGTGTCTTCTGATAAAGGAGGTAGTATCTGAAACCTTTGCAACTAATTCCTTAAGCTGAGTGGGAACCTGGACAAAGTTGATATGAATGGTGTTTCTATGCATGGGTGCCATGACCTACAAAACAGAACAAAGATGAATCCCTCCTGTCTTTGAAATAGGTTAGTCCAATGCAAGATGCATGCAATGTCATGATGTCATGATGTCGTGATAGAAAACACACCATAAGTATCCACAAATAGCAAACATGGTAAAGGCACACAAGTCACACAGAGAGCCCTTAGATTTCAAGATGGCAAGGAGCTTAGGTACTACCCTCTTTCAGTTCAGTTGGTTCAAACCTGTCCTAGAAATAGTAACCGGGTTCTAGAGGATCTCAATATCATTGACCACCCTCGATCGGTCATAATTCCAGTTTAGTAACCTTTTCTTGCGGTCGGAATCATCGCGAGAGTTTGGTCTCAATGAGTGTAGCATACTGCTACTGTTCTATGGCCAAGTTGGTCAATTACAGGTTCTAAGGTCAGTTGGTGCTTAATGACCCCTTAGAAGACCCATATTCTCCTCGTTGCGCCACAAGGGATATCAGTACAAACTAAAGTTCCACACCAACGTAGCTACTGCTTCAACCGTATCGGTCTACGTCGTACAGTTCCCTCACAGTTTATTGCTACTTACCTAAAGGGTATCCCCCAGATCCGGGTTAGGATCTATAGTAACTCTGATTCAAACCCACAAAGATAAAGCATACAAGTCAAGAAATTGAAAACATTATGAACAATTCCTAAGGTACACCCCACTTATAAGCTCCCCAGCAGAGTCGCCAGTTTTGTGATACGGTGGGAAGAACTGACTATTTTTTGGAATGTTGGTTTGCGTTTTGCGTTTGTTTTCGCAAAATGTCGCAGTAAGCAAGAGTCGCCACCGACTTTTATTTTATCCAACAAGGAAAGGAAAAAAGCACAGAAAAATTCCTTTTTCGAGATATTTCTCGGGTTCGGGGGGTAGATTATAGAAAGGGAAGGTATTAGCACCCTTTCTATCCGTGGTTATCCACGGGCTCTTAGGTACTTGCTCAATTGTTTTCAAAATTTGTTTTCTTTGTGCTTGTGGGTTTGAAAAAGTTTTTGTTTTGAAACTTCGATTTAACTCTTGCTTCTGTCCTCAAGAGCGTATGAAGTGTTTTTGAAAACTTTGTTCGAAAAGGAGTGTAAGTATGAAAAAGGTTTTGTTTTTTGAAAGAGCAAGTATCTAAGAACCATCTACCTACTCGAAAAAGAATCGTTCTATGCTAATGTCCTTTATATAATGCTATCCTACTATGAATGAGTAGGTAGCACCGTCGTTGGAGTTTAAGGGTCAATTCGAATGAGGGACTTACGATCACTAAAGCAATGTTAGGACGCTTTAGCGGTAACCCTAATGTCTTAGATCATTTGTTTGAGGCAACAATATCCGAGGCAACCATTTCGAGGCGACTATGATCTTTTAGACAAGAGGGCGACCTCTAAAACGACCTATACTCAATGACCGTGTACGAAGACAACCAAGTGGGGTGTACCCTAAGAGTGCGCATGTGCGAGTGTGTCGTTTTCGGTTATTTTTATCTTTGTACATATTAAGGGTGATCTAATTTGATTTTAAGATTAACATTCAGTCTTGTCATGCAAACCCTATTATCAAACATCTAACAGTTATAACTTGCGGAATTTAAAATGCGGAAATTAAATTACAAGGCGTCGGGTATTTACATCGCCAAAGACAAACCCTTTGAAAATAAATAAAGCGATAAAAATAAATAAAAGTCCTATTAAACTATTATAATCCGGGAGCAAGTACATTATTGGATGAAAATAAGTAACGCGTGCGGGAAATTAAATCGAGCGCATGATTAGGGTTTTGACCCTTTTGGTTAAAGAAAAAATCTTTTTTGGTTTTTTATTTTAAGAAAGAAATAACCTAAATTAATCACTAAATTAAATTAAATTAATTAATAAAAATAAATTATTTTTGGAGTTTTTGATTATTTAAAGAAAGAAAATAAAATTAATTGAATTAGTAATTAAAACCTAACTAAATCTAATTAATTTTAATTATTTGCAAAATAGGTTAAAATTATTCTAGAATTAAAACCTAAATTAATTAATTAGTATTTATTAATAAAAAATAAAAGTTAAGATTTGATTGAATAAAAATATTTTTTGGTGATTTTATTTAATAAAAGAGGAATTTTGATTGGTTAGAATTTAAATAAAAAATAATAAAGCAATTAAATGAACAAACAAAATAAATGAGAAGAATGGAGTATGGGCCTGATTATGTGGTGCTAGTAGCAAATTCGTGGCCCAATATGTGCTGGCCTTCTTTGACTTCCTCTGATCTGGTGCATGTACATTGACCAACGCTTCTATGGACCTTCATACCTTGGCCACCAGATCTGGCTCTTAGCCATCTGGCACTTAGATGGGTGATAGCACACGGTAGACTGCATGCTTGAGTAAGTACATGATTACCTGAAAAACAATGAGAAAATATAAAGCGCTGGAGGCAGGGATCGAACCCCTGACCTCCAGCCACTAACGCCTTGGAATTGGACTTGTTGGCCACTGGGACACGCTGCTGAATTTGTTATCATAATGCAAATAAATTTTATTATATGAAAAACAAAACTATTGCCAGAAATTAAAAAAACGCGTGCGGTATTTGAAAGGGCCAATGGATGGGGGACACATCATCGTCCCTATCCTCAAACCTGCAACAAAAACACCTACGGATTTGGATTCGCGGCTAAAAACGCAGGCATATGCTGAAACACTCTCCAGACCATATAAATCCATTCCAAGAACATGGTTGGATTCGTTATGGACTCCTGATCAAAGCCATGTTCTTCTTGAGTCACGATTTTACCTGAAATAGAAAACCCTAAAAAACAAACGAAGAACCCTAGCTATGGTGGTTCTCCATTCAGGCCAGATAAACACAATTGAATAATACCAATCGCTTGCAAATGTCATGTAGATTCAAAATATGGTATTGATTCATGAAGAAAGTGCCTAAATTCAGAGTTGCGAAATCAAGAACAGGGGTATGTTTCGTGACACTTACAGCGTGTTATGGAGCCTGAAGATGCTTGGTTTTGATTGGTTTAGCTTGTGAGAATTTCCAGGAATCAATTGAGATATGTCTCAGCTCTTGAAAACACCTCTAACTATGACATTTTGGCCACATTAATGTTATCTTGAATGCAATTTTTCTTTTGTTATACTCACTTCTTAAAGCATGAGTCTATACTTTTTAAGTACTTCTCAATTATTCTCAATGTTCAACTATCAAGTTCTAATTCCTCAATCTCATATGCATTATTGAGGAACACTTTGTTAATCTTGAAAGGCCCTTCCCAGTTTGGTGACCATTTCCCAAATACCTTGTCCTTCTTGTCGATGGGCATTATTACCTTCTATACATAATACCGTATAGAGAAGACTTTGGACTTAACCTTTTTTATAAGCTTCAACCACTCGCTGCATTTGCCTTATTAAACCATCTAAGGCAAGTAACCTTTCTTGGTCTAGGTCGACCAAGTCGTCCATCATTATGTTCCAGAAATGGTAAGATAGGATTTCATTTTGCCTTTGAATTCTCACAAATTGTAAGCATACTTCTGTAGGCAAAACTACATCATGGCCAAACCACAAACGAAATGGTGTAGAATTTGTTACTTCATTAGGTGATATTTTGCAAGCCCAAAATGCTTGATCAAGAGTCTTACGCCATTTCCTTGGTTTTTGACCTATGTGTTTCTTGGTCAAACTTATTATCACCTTGTTTTCAGCTTCTACCTGGAAATTTTCTTGTGCGTAATAGGGTATCAACGTTAAAAGTTTGATTCTTGATTCTAAATTGAATTCCACTACCTTTTGACTAATGAACACCGAACATTGGTCAGTTGTTATGGTTTTAGGAATTTCGTTGAAATTCTGGCACGCACACAAACAAAAGTCAAGAATGATGTCTCAACAACATACAATGTCACAACAGATGTTATGACATATGTTGACAGAACAACAAACAATAACACATCATAATTATAACTCGCAGAAAAAGAAAGAACACAATGATATGTTAACCCAGTTCGGTGCTAACTCACCTACTCTAGGGGCTACCAAGACAGGAAGGAAGTCCCAAGTTTATAACTTCGCGCCTGATCCCTACCCAATGCTACTTCTACTTAGGTCCTCCCTAAGTCTGAGAAATCGACATCCCACTTCCAATCATTGTACTAATAAAATAGACCTACCCTGGTCCCAGTGGTAGTCTCTAATCAAGTTACAGTCAGTGCAACATGAAGACAAAAAATAGGAAGAACACAATTCCCAATCAAATACTAGGAGTTTCTTAAAAGCTTCCTCCAAGAACAATACTCAACTCTTTCTTCACAGCTTTGAGGAGAACAATAGCTTGATAAACAAGCAATAATCAGTCAACTCAAATGTATCATAGATACATGAGGATGTACAAAAACAAACGGAGAACCTAAGGAAAAACCAAACCCTAAACCCTTATTTTTTCACAGGGTTTTACAATAAAAATTATGCTTAAAAACTAGGTTTTAGACGACTACTTATATAAGCTTCTGCAGTTGGGCTTGGACTGGCTTGGATTCTTCAATCAACTTCAATCTTCAGGTGAAAAATCTCTGCAGAATATTCTCCACAAAAATAGAAACAATCTTCATAAATAGTTTCCTAAAAAGTCTCAATTGATCCTTTTTAGTAACCAATCAAATTTTCACTTGTTTCTAACAAAATCCTTGATTGGCCTGTGCCTATAATGAGTACAAAATATTCCAGACACTCATATCTTTAAATTAAATCTTCAAGGATATCCAAAAGAAGCGCACATGCTGCATCATACTTAGGATGTCACAACATCTTCTGTGACATCTAGCAAAAATCATAACAGCAAAACCTGTTATGACAGTTGATAAAGATGTTGCACCATCTTACTCAACACCAACATAGAACCATACTTATAATCATACTTAGCCAAAATTTAGCCAACCATAGAACCATGTAACTAATATTCATACTTACACATAATGTGACTTTAGATCAAGTTAGTCATAGTGTCTTGGTCGACGTTTGCCAAAGGCACTGCCTCGACCCACTTTGTAAAGTAGTTAATGGTTTGATTTCACCTTTAGAAGATGTAGGTCTGATTTATCCTATCAAATATAATTACCAACCTCTAAATGGCCATGGTTTGATGATCAAGTGAAACTCACTGGAAGTAGATATTGTATTCCTCCTTTCCTTTAACACTCTTGGCATCCTCGAGCGAACTTAATGAAATATTTCAACATAACAGGCTAATATACCCCTTGTCGAAATAATAACCACTTAATTTTATGGCCTACTTGGTGAGCACCACATGATCCGTTATGGGTATCAGAATTGCCAAATAAGTTTCGCTTTTACTAAGGCACTTGAGCAACACTTCTTGTGGAGTCTTTTTGAACAACTAATTTTTTATGATGACATAGCTTAACGCCCTATATTTGATATTTTTATTCGTTATTCCTGTTGGATTTTTTAGGAACTCAATAATTTATTTTCGGCAATCATTATTTGACAATTTCTCGATGGTAAATTTTTTGAAAGTTTATGTTTTTTCTAACTCCTCTGCCCTACCAGTTTTGGCGACGACAACTCGATTTGGATAACACTAGTCGACACTAGTTTGTCTTTGACTTCAGACATGCTTTTTAGTTTTGTTTTGGAAACCTTATACCTTAAATTATTTGGTTAAAATAATTGGCCTCTTGGTTTTTTATTCATGGCACATGTTCAATGTCCACTGCGTCGAATCGTTTTAGAACTGAGTTTGCCTTGACGAAATACATTAATAGGTTCTCTTTAATGTGTTTGTATTCTTTTGTTAACTGCTTGACTACCAGTTCATAATCTCACTTGATCTCGACTTTGGTTTCCCCGAATCTAATAAAATTGTAAGACCTATTATTAAGGCTTTATATTCATCCTCATTGTAGGAATAACAACCATTGATTTTAAACTTATATTTGGTTGGAATTCCCTATGGGGATACAATAAAAATCCCCACTCTCGTCCCTTTGGAATAGGTGGAACCATCGAAGTATAATTTCCATGTTTGGAATACGAATTAGTTTTGTGTCATATCGGTTATTGTGTGATCCACGGTGAAATCAACAACAATCTGACCTTTCATGGCCTTTAAGGGTGCACATGTCAGATAATACTCGGCTAAGGCTAATGCCCATTTTTTTACTCTACTATGCATAATGGGTTTCAACAATATGTGTTTAATAACGTCTAAGTCTGAATAGACAAACACATCTGAAGATTTTATATAATGCTTGAGTTTGGTACATGAGAAGTACAATGATAAACACAATTTATGTACCATGGTGTACCTAGTCTCGACATCACTCATAACTTGACTTAGATAATATACAGCTTTTTTTGTACCATAATCATCTTCTTGGGCCAACATGCTCCCAGTTGTCAACTCAGATGCAACAGTGTACAACTTCATAGCCTTGTTCCTCATGGGAGAAAATAATGTCAGAGGCCTCGATAAGTACATCTTGATATCATCAAAGGTCCATTGATGATCCAGTTCCCATCTAAAACCTTCCTCCTTCTCTATGTGTAGCAATGGTGAGAATACATAAGTCTTGCCACTTAGATTCGAAATGAATCTTCTTAGGAAGTTGATCTTCCCCAACAAGGATTGAAGTTGGTTTTTGTTGCCCGGTGGCTCCGTATTATGTATGGACTTTGTTTGGTTCGAATTTATTTCTATGCTCTTTTTGTGTACTACAAAGCCAAGAAAATTACCTGCATAAACATAGAAAGCAAACTTTAATAGGTTTATCCCAAGCCCAAGTTTCCTCATCATTTCGAACGATTGTCAAAGGTTTGATAACTATATCATCAATATACACTTGTATAAATGTTTTAATGAAATCATGAAGCATTAAATTCATTACCCTTTAATAGGTGGCGCCAACATTATTTAGACCAAAAGGCATCACTACCCACTTGTATGTTCCTAAGGCCCTTAGGCAATGAAATATTGTTTTTAACATGTCTTCCTCTGCAATAAAAATTTAGTTATATCCAAAATAACCATCAAGGAGACTAAGATACTCAAATCCAGCTAACCAGTCAACTAGCATTTCAGCCAATGGCATTTGATACTCATCTTTAAGGGTGGTGACATTTAGATCTCTAAAGTCGATGTAGACTCTGAGAGTACCATTTTTCTTAATTACTAGAACTATATTTGCTAACCACTCGACGTACCATACAATTCTAATATATTTGTTTCGAAGTAGCCTCTCGACTTCGACTTTGATTTTTGACATGATTTTAGCCATGAATCATCTTGAAGTTTGTTTCACTGTCCTTCTGTCAGGTCTGATTGGTAGCTTTAGCTCCACCAAGTCCCGACTAAGTCCAGGACTCTCATTATAATCCTAGATGAAACAATCCTTGAACTTTTTCATTACTTTGACTACTTCTTCATTGAGATGTGAGGCGAGTTTAGCACTGATGTAAGTCAGACTTTTTGTAGTCCTATCTCCTAAGTCCACCTCTTCCAAAGGATTATCCACTTACATTTTCTAGGTCAAGACTGTTGGGTCTTTTTCGAACCCTAAAGACTCATCATCATAGATGCAATATAGTCTCCATATTTCTGAAGTTTTTATTTAGTCGGTATGACCAGATTGATTTCTCTGAGAATTCTCATACTCAAGGGCTTCAACAACCATTATTTATTGAGATTCAGCGTCTAAATCTGCTATAATCATGTTTTCATCTACATATGCCGTAATCTGAACCAACACACTCGACTCAATCATTATCTTCTTCATATTCAGATCATCGGTTATAACTCCCGACAATTTATACTCCCATTTAAACCCATGTTGATGATGTAAATTTATCAAATAGTATACATCACGTCCTTCGAAGTTAAAACCTTATGTCGCAAGCCTATGTGGCAGAATGTTTGCTAATTTTTGGTCAAATTTTGTTGTGTCAATGTGGTTTACATATGCTTTGTAGAAAATTGGATCCACTTTGACATGCTCGATGATTTCATCAGGCTTCCATATGGTAATCCTTTATGCAGGGATGAAGGGACACACACTACCCCATGCAACCATTCTCTTCCCAATAGTAGGTTGTAGTTTTCCTTTGTAGGTACTACGACAAACAATGTCGATCTTGTAGTGGTCCATATGACCACGTCGACTTGGATGACCCCTAAGAGTTTGCTAGTTTTACTTTCATAATTGGACAAAACCATGTTGTTACAGGCTAAATCAGTATCATCCTAGCCTATTTTCTTTAAGAGGGTTTGCGGCATGACATTTACACAAGCTCCGCAATTGATCAGATACTTGTTAATTCCTACGCCGTTTACCTTTTCCATGAGTTACAAAAGTTTTAGGTGTTGTTACATGTTCATATCTAGCCTTTCGAAAATGGCTCAACCCTCATCAACTGAGCCATCGTTCATTACATAATAGCATAGAAGCTTATGGGTGGCCAATTCTTCAGCGAGACTACTCTCCTCTTTTGTCACTTATGTCACTGTATCATATTCCAATGGTAAGACATATATCATATTGCAAATGATATATAGCTCAGGCTCAAACCTTGAGTCAAAATCATCGGTCTCCATGTCGTCATCTTTGACCACTTTGGCATTTGGGACCTTCTCCTCATTTATTGGTGACAATGGTGGAAATAACCTTTGCTTGAAAGGTCTTCAAATAGACTGGCATTCATCAGCAACTTGGATACCATTACCTTTGCTAGAACTTTCTGCCTCACGGGTAATCTTTTTATTCCTATGGTGCTCCATTCATTGAGTCTTAATAATGGGGTTCTTCCCCCATGTAGTTTTGTGAGACATAGGAATACTTCTTTGAGACTTGTGATTTAACATTGTATGAAGAGCCAACACCGACTTCAACTACCTTCCACTTTCCCCCACCAATACTCTTCTCATAGGTTGCAACCACTCCCTATGGGACGCATCACCAGTTGAGACATATGCCCTTGCTTAGAATCTTTTCAAAACTCGTCTCTTATTGAAGAATTATCCTTTAGGCTTGTCCTATTAGACAAACTTCTTCACCTTATAAGGATTCACCTTCTCCGGCTCTTTAGCATCTTCTCTATCGAAGACAGAGTTGCATCTGGGACATAGCATAACTTTTGAATCTTTGAGCCTTCATCGATTCAAAAAATCAACCAGTTCCTTTTCAGCCTTAGGGAAGACCATTTTCACTTGGTCTTCATAATTGGCCTTGCTTTCTTTGGCTCGTTGACTATTTCGACCATCATGACTTCCACTGGATCGACCAAGAGAGCTTTCTCAACTTTCATTTTAGCATCTCCTTCATACCGCACTTTTTATTTGTCAGCAAACCTGAGTCTACCATCCTTAAGAGTATTCTTCCCTAGATCCCTAAAAAGGACACATTGAGAAGTTTTATGACCCAGAAAGTAATGAAACTTAAAAAAACCTTTTTTGTTCCTTTACTCTAATGGTGGGGTCTTAATCCCCTTAGGTACCACAATTTTACCATCAGCAACTACAAAGTCAAAGATTTTGTCACATTTAGTAACATCAAAGGTGTATAGTTTTGTAACGAATTTCCATTCTTTGGTTCAACATAGTTTTTCCCATTTGAGGATTTTAGTAGCTTGCATATGTAAGAGGGTCCTAACTTCAGTTCTTCCATATTGACCTCGTTTTTCTCCATGTACTCATAATTTGAGTCAAATATGTTTTCACCTTTGTCTATCTTGACATAAGCCCCTTTCTTTTTACTAAACCTAGTCGTTTTGGCCTTTTCAACCTTCAACTGTTTGACTTGTCGAACTCTATCGGCCAATTGGGCTGTGTTCCTCAGGTATTGGGTATCTAATTTCTTCCTGGTGGAGTAATCAAGACCCCCTGGTGCCAGTTCAACTAACTCATGTTTTGGAACTTTGGTAAAACACCTTGATTTCAAAGTTCTAAACCTATTTAGGTAATCTTCGATATTTTCAGCCACCTTTCACCTTACATTGGTCAATTCTTTGAGACTAATATTAGATTGTCCCTGTTGTACCCCAAAATTTTCCCTCTCACTTATCAAGAATTTTCTCACAAGATCTCCTTGGCTTAAGACTGCACTAAGGTTTGATCAGCTCAAGATACCTCCTCAAGCACTGATGACCAAAATTAGGGTTTGAGTTTGCACAAGGATTTTTAAACTTTCTATGCCTCATATTACTTTCATGGACCATTATGGACCCCCGAGATTACTCATGTCAAGTTTCAAGCCTTGGATCACACTTTTGATCAGTCAATTGAACAGTGGACCTAAAAATCAGCTGTAATGGGAAAAAAGTCAACCATGGCCAATTTACAGTCAAATCTCATAATTTTTATCCACATCAACATTTTAAACTCATATTTATCATTTGATCAAGTTTGGACCACAATCCCTCAAGAAATTTGATCAAATCTCCAAAAGGGCAAAATGGTCAAAATTAGGGTTTTGACTGGGAAAGGGCAATTTCTGATTTTTTACCCAGCAAATGGTCAATTGGTTTAAGGCATGATCTCAAGAGTCCAATTTCATATTTTTGACCTATTGACATGGTTCAAAACATTGCAAATCCATTGGGTTGACAGATGAATTTTGCAATCAATTGATCAAAAGTCAACTGTATACTGAAAAGTCAAACTTTGACTTTTTGATCAAATTCAAGTGCCAAAAATCATAATTTACCAAAACATGTCAAAATATGAAACTTATTCATCAAGAAATCAAAAAGTCAAGATTTCATTTTGAAAAGTCAAAATTTCTAAACTTAGAAATTTTTCTAAGTGTTGGAAATTTCATGTTTTTTCATAACTTTGAGCCAAATTTTCACCATGATGCAAGATGATTCAAGAAAAACTTCCAACATAAAAGTTGAATATATCCATGAAATATACAACTTTTCTTCACACAACTTCTTCCAAAAGTGCTTGGATCTGAAGTTATAATTTCAAGAACATAGGATCATAAAACTAAACACTTAGTGAAATTTTGCCCTAATTTGGTCAGCATTTTGACTCAACTTCATGGCACTTTTTCATATATTTCCAAGGTGAATCTTCAAAAGAAATTCAAAGATGGGTTGTAGAGCACATTGCAAGTTTCCAAAATATCCAAGAACTCCTTGAGATCATTCTTGAGTAGCGAGAATCGAAGAGATGAAGTTGGTGTTTTGTCACTTGAATTACAAGGCATTTTGTGATGAAGAAGAATCCAATTTCAAAACTAAGCTGCATAATCTTGCTTTACGGGCCTCCTAACTTGTGTATCTATCCATCATTAATGTATCACACAAACTTTTGAGCTTTAATCCAAGTGGTTTAAGCTTTATCCAATCCATATTTCCATTAATGGCACAAAGTGAACACTTCCATTTTAGAAAAGCAAGCTTTTGTGTAAAGTCAATTCTTGAGCCTCTAACTTGTTCCCTCTGATCACACTCCATCCACAAAGTCAGAAGCAAGCTTGTTTAAAGCATAACCACTCTATCTTAGCAAGTACATAATGCTTGGAAACTTGAAATTCTCAAAAATCACATGTTATGTATAAACTTGTGATTTTGAATTCTGATCAACAACAAGTCTCCAAACTTGTTGCTTATAAATAGAGGCACTATTTGTGAGCTAGAGGACGGGCTGGAGCACCCTGAAATACACCAAAACTCTCTCAAATCATAAATTGCCCAAAACCTCCATTGTTGCACAGTTTCTGACCTTGAACCTCAAACTCACATTTCCCTCGTGCGTTTCTTGGCCTTTTAGTTTCTAAAGCTTCCTTGCATCAAGGGTAACTCATCCATGTACCTGTTTCACTTCTGTAACACCATTTTCCCTGTCTTCCATAACCAAAAACAGAGCATCACAGTTGGACTTCTCCAGACCATTCCAACCACCCTCAGCTCAAGTCAATCATTGCATTAGCTTCCTAGAGGTCCAAGGAAGCTAACCTGATCATCAGCACTACCTGAAACAAGCTCTAATCCATTTCACGATTTCCAGTTTTGAGGTATTTTTCTTGAACTTCAATCTCATTACTTAGGCATTGTTAGGCTTTCATTTATGAATATAAAATATAGACATCATTGCCCTGAAGTTGTACATGTCCATAGATTTCATTTATTTTGATTGAGCTAGGAGAATTTTGAGTTTGAACTTTCTGAAATATTTAGGTCAGAATTTGGTACTTTAAAAAATTATCATTCATCTTTGATTTATAGTTTATGATATTTATATGGTTGGATTCGTGTGACAAAATAGAGCAATTTTCATGTTTACATTTTTGCAAATGGTTGAGAAATGAGCAAGTTACAGATCCTTTGGCTGGAGGTTGAAGATGAAGTACAGTCAGGGCGTGTTTTGTGTTATGTATTTATCATTTCATACAAGTTAACGGATGTATAGCTACTCCAGTGGTAAAGCGCGTGCCTGTTCACCCCATGGTCCTGGGTTCAAGCCCCAGTGTGACCATTTTGTTATTTTTACATTTTCTGACTCTTTTTTTGTTCTTTTTTGGCAGCATTTGGGCTCTTCATTGGGCTTAGTTTATTTTTTCTCATGAATACTCTTTTGTTTACTAATGAACCCCCCTAACTTTTTATTTATTTTATTTTCTTTTTCTTTTTATTTATTAATATTAATATTAATATTTATTTTATTGACAAAAAAAAGATAAAAATATATATATTTTTATTACTATATACATTTATTTTATTTTCTAGACTAAAACATCAAAAATATTTTTGTTACAAACTTAACTTTTTTTAATTAAATAGATTTAGGCTTATTTTATCTTCTTAAAATAAACATAGAATTTATACTTTTCCTAATTTAATTAATTTTCATGCTATTTAGTTTAATGTTAAAATCTTCTTCATAAAACTTAAAAATATTTTCTCTTTTAAATTAAATTAGTTTTTTTTTTATTAAGCATTTTTTTTAGTTCATTAGGTTAAGAAATATAAACTTTTTTTAACAAGGACAAAACCAAATAAAATCCATTCTTTTTTTATTCATTACTTTATACATTATTCCTTTTCATATTTTGTACATTTATTTATTCAATTCAATATAGTTGTAATAGATTAATTAGGGTTTAATTTCTTGCAATCCCCATTTATACTTTGTACACCCCCTTCCCATAAATCATGTAATAGCTTAGTATTTTTATCTTCTGGAATTTAAATGCTTCATATTCACATGCTAGTAATTAGGGTTTGTATGGAAAGAATAAAATCAATCAAATAGAAAACCCTAATTCAAGACAAAAACAAGCATGAAAACAATACACTTGCACACAAGCACCCCAAGGATAAAATACACTTGGTTGCCTTACAAAATGGTCATATTACGCATGTGAGGTATCTTAGCAAAAATAAACGAATACAAGATCACAGTCCCTCGATGACGCTATCTAAGTTGCCTTACAAATGATCTTAGTCCCTAAAAGAGAATGCTAAGATGCCTTGCAACATTGCTAATCATGGTTATACGATGACCCACGCCCGTCCCGTTTACATCCAAAGATAGGGTTACTTACCAAATCAATGGTAAGATAACAATGTCAAAGGAAAAGGAAATGTACAAGAAAGACTTTTGAGTAGGTAGAATGCTCCTAATTACTGGCTCCTTTTCAAGACAAACCTCCTTGCTATTTTCAAAACAACACCTACATATTTCAAAACATCTTACAAACTTGAAAACATTTTCAAAAGACCAACATCTTTGTATACATTCTTACGAACGAGAATCATTACAAAGATTGCCTAAACAATGGCCTATTTACAAAATACTTTCAAAAAAACCACACAAAGCACAATTTCAAACAAAAAAAGCAAGTGATCTAGCAAGTAACTAAGAGCCCATGGAAAACCATGGATGAAAAGGGTACTAATACCTTCCCTTTTTATAATCTACCCCCCGAACTCAAGAAACAATCTCAAAGGTCTTTCCTGTGCTTTTTCACCTTTCCTTTTGGATAAAAGAAAAGTCGGTGATGACTCTTGCTAACCGCAACACTTGCGATCAAACGCAAAACACCCAAGTCAGTTCTCCCACCGTATCACAGAACTGGAGACTCTGCTGGGGAAAATTCTAAAAGTGGGGTTACCTTAGGGTTAGATCATATTTACTTGCTTACATTGTTTGACTTGTATGCTTTACATTATGGTTCTTTGTTTGGGTTTGAAACCTCTACCCGAATTTGGGATACATTACAGGTAATTAGCAATACGTTGTGGAAACTGTGCGGGGTATACCGACATGGTCTAAGCAATAGCTACGTTAGTGCGACATATTTGTAGGTACTTGTAGCCTTTAAGTTAATCAAAGAGAATACGGGGCCGCTGAGTGATGTCATGAAGCACTAATGAACTTTTAGAGCCTTTACTTGACTAACTTGGCCTTTAGGATGTAGTGAGATGACCGGCTTTGGTGCAGTTCGAAGTTGGTAGATACTCGATACTACACTCATTGAGGTTTGGTTTATTGGGATATTTCGGTCGCCATTAAAGAGGCTTGTGCTGAAACAATAACCAAGGAAACAAACCAGTGATATTGAGCTCCTTAGAACCCGATTACTATTGCTAGGACAGTTTGAGCCAACTAAACTTCAAAAGGGTACTTACCTATAAAACTCCATGCAAGCCTAAACCTAAGGATTTGTTTGTTTAATTTGTATATACATACTTGTACATAACATCATGAATATCATATACATCCACTAACCATTTCAAGGATTTTGGGATTCATCTTTGTTCTTGTTTTGTAGGATATGGATTCACTTTGCAGGAAAACTATTCAAGTCAATCTTGTAAGGATCCCTCCACAACTCAGGGAGCTAGCTTCAAGGATTCCTAAAAAATCTCCATTCACCGAGAGACATGGTCGCCTACTCAATTTGGTCACCTCCAACATAGATGAGGACATGATGAAGGTGCTCTTTCAGTTCTTTGATCCTTTACACCATTGCTTCACTTTTCTCAAATATCAACTTGTGCCTACTTTGGAAGAATTCTCCCGACTCTTGAGGATTCCCATTCTCAACCAACTACCTTTCAATGGTACGGAAAGAGACCTAAAGCCAGAAGAGATTGCTCAAGCTCTACACTTGCACTCATCTGATGTCATAACTCATTGGGAAACAAGGAGTGGTGTCAAGGGTTTCCTAGCAAAGTTCTTGTTTGAGAAAGCCCAAAGTTGTTGGAATTCCTTGGATCTACAAGACTTTGAGGAAATTGTCTCTATCCTTATCTATGGGATGGTGTTGTTTCCAAATCCTGATCAACTCATGCATGTGAACACCGTCAAAATCTTCATATCCCGCAACCCGATGCCTACATTACTAGGGGATATCCTACACTCTTTTCACACTCGCACAATAAGGAAAAGAGGTGCCTTATATGTTGCACTCCTCTCTTGGAAAGATGGTTTATTTCGTATCTTCCCCAATCTGTATTAAAGAATGAGCAAGGTTCAAGGTGGTCATAAAGGTTGATGACGCTCAAACATTCAGACATTCATTGGTGCTCCCGATCCATAGAGAATGTTATTGTTGTCAATCATTGTGGAGAATTTCCTAATGTCCCTTTACTTGGAATTAGGGGAGGTATCACCTACAACCCCTGCTTAGCCTTAAGACAGTTTGGTTACGCCCGAAGAGATGGCCCGCACGAGATACTGATTTAAGGTTTGGTATTTGACTACGACAACGACGATCAAGGTCTTCGCTAGAGATTTATCCGAGCTTGGAGGATGTTAAACAAGGTAGATAGCAAGACTTTGGGGCATAAAAATCCCATCCCTCTTGAGCCTTACCTCAAATGGGTACGAACTCGTGCTTAGAGTTTTATGATGCCTTATCCCTCCATTCTCCCGGTAACCATTGAACATGTTATGGAAGGAGATGTTCCATACACTATCCTGCATCCTGACATGCCTACCTTTCTTGAAGACTTACAAAGAGATTGGATACAACTCAAGGGGGAGCGAGACACTTTCGAAGCCCAATTCTACGCTAGCGAGAAGAAGGTTTTGGAACTCACTAGGCTACTTCATGAGGAGCAGACTCTGAATGCCTACATTGCACCAAATAGGATGCACTCTACCTTTTTATCTTAGAGTTTCTTGTATTTGTTTTGCCCAAGAAGGCATTGATGTACTCAAAAGCTTTAATTTATTAATATAACGTGTGTTTCCTTTTTTTATCTAAAGCGAATTTGAATCTTAAAATCCTTGAAATCATCGCATACACATTTATCATTCATCGTAACATAAGCAGGTTTCTTGCAACAAGTCTCCTCATCTCTCTACTGTTTATTTCAGTAAGATGGATCTCGAGCAAACAGTGAAGGACCTCCAAGCTCAGAATGCACAGTTTCAACAGTTGTTCTTAACTCTGGCCAAAGGAGAAGAAGAGTTGAAAACTTTGCTAGCTGAGGAAAAGAAAAAGAAGATAAAGAAGGTAACCGGAGTCCTAAACATGGGAAGAAGATTTCATGGGCAGACAAGAAGGACCCTAGACTTTGCAACGACATCCGATGAGAGAGATAATTAAGATGGGAAAGGAAAGGAAACAGTTGTCCCGTCAGAATCAGAAGAGGAAGAGGAAGAAGAAGACTATTCTGAAGAACAATACCCTTCAGCTGATGACAAGTATAAACATCTCGAAGAGCGGTTGAGTGCGATGGAAATCCAAAAAGTGTCTGGCTTGGACTTTGAGGAATTGGGGTTAGTGTCAAGGATTGTCATTCCTCCCAAATTCAAAGCACCTGTGTTCGCCAAATATGACGGAGTCTCATGCCCCAAAATGCATCTCCGGTCCTACGTGAGGAAAATCCAGCCCCATATCACTGACAAAGATTTATGGGTACACTTCTTCCAAGACAGTCTGTCTGGAACTCAACTTGATTGGTTTTATCAGCTAGAAAGAGCCAATGTTCATAATTGGGAAGATCTTGCTGCAGCCTTTTACAAACAATACCAATACAATGCTGATCTTGCGCCTACCCGTACTCAACTCCAGAGTATGGCCATGGTTTCCAATGAAGGTTTCAAGGAATATGCGCAAAAATGGAGAGACTTGGCTGGAAGAGTTCAACCTCCCCTATCTGAAAGAGAATTAGTAGACATGTTTTTGGGCACCTTGTCTGGTCCCTTCTTTAATCACCTAATTGGGAGTTCATTGGCAGGTTTTACTGAACTGATATTGACTGGAGAAAGGGTAGAAGCCAGGATAAAGAGTGGAAAGATTCAAAAGGATACATCCTCTGCTGCTATAAGAAAGCCATTTATCGGAAAGAAAGAATTGGTTGTTGTTTATCCTCGGAGAAATCAAGATAGGGCCGAACGCCTTCCAATGGTGGGGGCTGTTATGATTCCTAAACATGTGCCTGATCAACAGAGAAACAACCAACCAATGATGGAAAAGCCAGTCAGACAATTCACCAGAATTAACATGACCTTATCTCAAGTATTGCCACATCTGTTAAGATCCAGCCTGGTGACCTTGAAAGAAGCTCCAAAGAATCCTAACACAACATCTCCTCACTATCATCCTAATACCCGTTGTACATACCACTCTGAGAGTCCCGACCATGACACTAACAACTGTTGGGCTCTAAAGAACAAAGTACAAGACCTCATTGAAGCCAAATAGATTGAATTTGATGCGCCCGAAAAGCCAAATGTCATTTCTGCCCCTATGCCCAAACATGGCTATAATACCAATGCCATTGAAGAAGAAATGTTTGTTACTTCAGTTGATGAACTTATGACTCCACTCCTGACTATTAAAGTGAACTTGTTGAATGTCGGTGTGTTCCCGGGATGTGATGAAGGCTGTCATTTCTGTTTGTCCTCACCAACCAGCTGTCCTTTGTTGAAAGCAGACGTTCAGTGCCTAATAGATAACAAAGAAATTTTGTTTGAAAAAACTTCTGTTCCACCTGTTCCTTTTAAAGATGTTTCTATCATTACCATTTCCGCCAATTCTTCCAGGGTCTCCACCAAAAGACCCATTAGAATTACATCAGTTCCGGAAGCAACTCCTTTGATAATTACAATGCCTAGACCAGTCCCATATTCATCAGACAAAACCATACCATGGAATTATGGAAGGGGTGTCTACTACCACGGTATCAAGCAGGATTGGCCAACCGCCAAAGATTCGAGTTCCGAGAAATTCAACTCCGACATTAGTAATATTGCAGGAACTAGCAAGATTACCCAAAGCGGATGGATATTCTCTCCAGAAATTGCTCCCCCAAAAGCAGTTTCTGGACCCATAATCATTCATGTTGTTGCTCCCTCGAAGGCTATTCCCAGTCCTACAATCGTCTCCACTAATACTCCAATTGACAAAGTTGTTACAATCCCTATTATCATTCCTACTGACACTCCCACTGCCGAGTTAACCAAGACTCGAGGAAAAGGTGTTCTGGTTGAGTCTGTCAAGATGAAGACATAATCATTGGCTATCCATGAGACCTCCAGGAAAGAGATGGAGGAAATTCTAAAAATCATAAAAAGAAGCGACTACGATGTAGTTGAGCAACTAGGGCAAACTCCATCTAAAATTTCCATGCTAGCTTTACTATTATGTTCCAAGGCACATGCAAAAGCCTTGGTAAATTCCTGAAAACTGCCCATGTACCCCAAGAGACATCTTCCGATCAATTCCAAGACTGCGTAGCTAGCTTAACTGCAGATAATGGTCTAGGCTTTTCAGATGCTGATTTAACGCCAAGAGGAAGGAAGCATAATAAGGCATTGCATGTCTCAGTTGAATATAGGGGCACAACCTTGGCTCATGTTTTGATGGACGCTGGCTCATCTCTGAATGTATTGCCTAAAAAATCTCTTGATAGGCTTGACTGTGAGGGATTGAAATTGAAGCCAAGTAACATAGTAGTAAGGGCTTTTGACGACTCGAAAAGGATGGTACATGGGGAAGTGGATATCCCCATAAAGGTTGGAATCCAAACATTTGATTCAACTTTTTATGTAATGGATATCCGTCCCTCATATTCCTGCTTGCTAGGCCGACCATGGATTCACAATGTTGGCGCTGTCACTTCTACGTTGCACCAAATGCTGAAGTATCCAATTCAAGGGAAGATTATCACCGTTCATGGAGAATAAGAGTATATGATCATCCATCTCAATTCCTTCAAATATATGGAATTAGATGGTGAATTTATTTAAAGTCCATTCCAACACTTCGAAGAAGTCCCGCAAGATGTGGCAGTAACCAAAGTTGTTCCCAAGATCACAAGACCTCCACTCAGGATGTCATCTTTGGAGGATGCAAAGACAGTAATAGAAGAAGGTGGGTGCACTATCTGGGGATAACTCCTGGATATCCCATACAAGTCAGATAAGTTCGGTTTAGGTTTCTCTTCAAGTGCTCAGAAGGTTGTACGTCGCGCTCGTGCTGGAGGACCACCCCTAAAGATCAGCAACCGTGAAGTCAACATGGTAGAGGATGATGAAGATGGTTGCAACCTGGAGGATTGGATCTTCCCAACTGTCAGTGGAGGGCTCAACAATTGGGAGGCTAGAGGTTTTATCCCGATCACTTTTATCCCACAATAATTTGTCTTTACATTTTGTTGGATCTGTAATATTAAAACAATTCAAACTCTTAAAACCTTGTGTCTTACCCGAGGCACAATGGTCCATTTGTAAGGATTATTATCTCATTTCCATATGACATCAATGAATCATGGACGTTTTGCATATAAACTTTGTGCTCATTGTTTTTGCTTTCTACATTTTCATTTTTTTCAAAGATAGCTATACCCTTACACACACTCACACTCACAATGCAGGTCTACATCCATTCGGGATCCCATGGGTAACGGTTCTGCTATGGCTTTCTGTGACTCTGAAAATCTAATCTACCAATCCGAAAACGAAGGTGAGGAAGATTGTGAAGTACCAGGGGAACTTATCAGATTACTACTGCAAGAAGAGAGAACCATTCAGACTCACGAGGAACCCGTGGACACAATCAACCTGGGTACCGAAGAAGACAAAAAAGAAGTCAAGGTGGGTACCAATCTGGAACCGAGTGTCAAGGAGCGTTTGATTTAGTTGTTACACAAGTATGTTGAGGTCTTTGCCTGGTCATGTGAAGACATGTCGGGACTTGATGCAGATATTGTGGTACATCGTATGCCTACAAAAGAGGATTGCCCACCAGTAAAACAAAAGGTCTGTCGAATGCGACCAGATATGCCAGAGAAGATTAAAGCAGAAGTCATGAAACAATTTAATGTAGGATTCTTGTCCGTCGCCTCCTATCCGCAATGGGTTGCCAATGTTGTTCCCGTACCCAAGAAAGACGGCAAGGTACGAATGTGCATGGACTACAAATATTTGAATAGGGCAAGCCCTAAGGATGATTTCCCACTTCCCCATATTGACATCCTAGTTGACAATACGGCACAACACAAAGTGTTTTCATTCATGGATGGATTCTCAGGTTACAACCAAATCAAAATGGCGCATGAGGACATGGAGAAAACAACGTTTGTCACGCAGTGGGGTACTTTCTGCTATAAGGTGATGCCATTCGGACTAAAGAATGTTGGGGCAACCTATCAGCATGCCATGGTAGCTTTATTTCATGACATGATACATCACGAAATAGAGGTCTACATGGACGATATGATAGCCAGATCTCAAACAGAAGAAGAGCATCTTGATCACTTACAAAAACTGTTTGAGAGACTGAAGAAGTACAAGCTGAGGTTGAATCCAAACAATTGAACATTTGGAGTAAGGTCTGGTAAACTCCTAGGCTTTGTCGTCAGCAACAAAGGTATCGAGGTCGATCCTGCCAAAGTTAAAGCGATACAAGAGATGCCTGCTCCTCATACTGAGAAGGAAGTCAGAGGATTCTTGGGGAGTTTGAACTACATTGCCAGATTCATCTCTCACCTGAAAGCTACTTGTGAGCCAATCTTCAAATTGTTGAAGAAAGATCAAGTAGTCAAATGGAATGACGAGTTCCAAGTTGCTTTTGACAAAATCAAAGAATACTTACAAGAGCCTCATGTGTTGATGCCACCAGTTGAGGGAAGACCATTGATCATATATCTGACTGTTTTAGAAAATTAAATGGGGTGTGTGCTGGGACAGCATGAGGAGTCTGGCCGAAAAGAGCACGCTATTTATTACCTGAGCAAAAAGTTTACCGAATGTGAAACAAGATATTCACTGCTCGAGAAAACTTGTTGCGCTCTGGCATGGGCTGCTCGCCGGCTAAGACAATATATGCTGACCCATACTACCTTGTTGATATCTAAAATGGATCTGATAAAATACATCTTCGAGAAGCTTGCTCTCTCTGGGAGAATAGCGAGATGGCAGATGATCCTGACAGAATATGACATAAAGTATACTACCCAAAAGGCAATAAAGGGCAGTGTATTAGCTGATCACCTTGCTCACCAAGCCGTGGAAGACTACCAATCCATGAAGTTCGAATTTCCGGATGAAGACATCATGATGTTAGACAACTGTAAATAATTCAGGCCACATGACGAACCTGAACAAGGACCCCGATGGACCCTGTTCTTTGATGGGGCATCCAACGCACTTGGAAATGGTATCGATGTTGTACTCATATATCCGGAAGGGTGTCATACTCCCTTTACTGCCATACTCTGCTTCAATTGTACAAACAACATGGCGGAATACGAAGCGTGCATATTTGGTCTCAGAGCTGCCATAGACTTAGGGATCAGATCTTTGAGTGTGTTCGGAGATTCAGCTTTGGTCCTCAGTCAGATCAAAGGGGAATTAGACACAAAACACCCTAACCTTATCCCTTACAAAGAACATGTTTTGACGTTGCTACCACATTTTGAGAAGATTACCTTTGAGCATTTCCCGCGAGAAGAAAATCAGCTAGCAGACGCACTAGCCATAATGTCATCCATGTTTAAACTTAAATGGGATAACGAGGCTCCCCAAATCACCATCGAACGAATGGATGAACCAGCACATTGTCACGAGATTAATAATGAATAAGTAGGGGACCAGCCCTGGTTTCACGAAGTCAAGAGGTATCTCGAGGCTCAAGAATATCCGGAAGGAGCTTCAGTTAATGACAAGAAGTTCTTAAGGAGATTCTCCGCTAAGTTCTTCCTTAGTAACGACATCTTGTACAAATGTAATCATGACTTTGTGTTACTTTGGTGTGTAGATAAGGTTGAAGCTAAAAGGATCATGGTTGAATTGCATGAAGGCACTTTTGGCATCCATTCCAGTGGGCATACGATGGCAAAGAAAATTCTACAGGCAGGCTATTACTCGTCTACCATGGAAGCAGATTGTTATCAACACTCTCGAACCTGCCATAAGTGTCAGATTTATGATGATAAGGTGCATGTACCTCCGGTTCCTCTGAATATCTTAACGGCTCCTTGGCCCTTTGCTATGTGGGGAATTGATATGATTGGGGAAATCAAGCCAACAGCCTCCAATGGACACCGCTTCATCCTAGTGGCCATTGACTATTTTACAAAGTGGGTTGAAGCAGCCTCATTTGCCTCCGTTACCAAGAATGTTGTTGCCCGTTTCATCAAGCAAAACCTCATTTGCCGGTACGGTATCCCGGAAAGGATCATCACTGACAATGGTACAAATCTCAACAACACTATGATCACTGCCTTGTGCGAGCAGTTCAAGATTCAACATCACAATTCTTCTCCTTACCAGCTGAAGATGAATGGTGTTGTCGAAGCTGCAAATAAGAACATTAAAAAGATCATACAGAAAATGACAGTCACATACAAAGACTGGCATGAGATGCTACCGTTCGCTCTCCACGGGTATCATACCACAGCTCACATATCAACCGGGGCAACACCTTATTCTTTGGTTTACGGCATGGAGGTTGTCTTGCCTATCGAGGTCCAGATCCCCTCTCTGAGGATTATGAAGGATGCAGGGCTGAACGAAGACGATTGGATCCAGACCCGACTTGATCAACTGAACTTGATTGATGAGAAGAGACTTATTGCTTTTTTCCATGGTCAAATGTATCAAAAACGGATGATCAAGGCTTTCAATAAGAAATTCATACGCCAAGTGTATCAAGTTAGGGATCTAGTGATCAAACGCATCATACTGCCACAAGGTGATCCCAGGGGAAAATGGACTCCTACCTATGAAGGACCATTTGTGATCAAAAACATTTTCTCTGGTGGAGCAATGATCTTGACCACCATGGATGGTGACGACCTACCGTACCCTGGGAACACAGACATAGTCAAAAGATACTACGCATAAGAGACCCGCTAGGTTGACACACCTAGGAAAAATAGAGACATCCCGGCGAACCAAAAGGTTCAGGCAAAAATTAGGGATAAAACAAACAAAATTTGTACACCTGGCAAGTTGAAAACCCGAAAGGGCGACTTGGGCAAAAAGGGTATCCCGGTGGACTGAAAACCCGAAAGGGTGGTCCAGGAAAAAGTTAGGGAATTAAAGCGTATGACTATGTCCCTTTGGATCACCTTACGGACAACTTGCCAACTCGACATTTCTGACAAATTCAATCATCTTCGGACAAGGCAACAAATAGACAAGATGCTTAAAGATACAAAGGCTATAGCAGAATGGGAACCCCATGGGATGATTACACATATCTATCTTTTCTTTGAATTAAATTTTTCATTTTTTACGACGGTGTTCTCCTACTAGAATGTTTGTCTCACTGTACAAAAATTCTTACTCAAAGTCAATACAAAGATATTCCTTTGAAAGTGCAAAACTATCTGTTTTTCTTTACTCTTGTTTTTTGTTTACAAAAACGTCCAATGATTCATTGTTGAACATATGCATTTGAACATGATTATTGTTTACAAATAAACAAAATAAAAGACAATTACTGATGGCTTTAAGGGATAGGGAAATCTCTCCAAATTATTTTCCATAAAAAAAAATTCCATGCAGTGTTCAGTTTAATCCCTAGCGGAACAAAACTTCCAATTATAAGTCCCCGGTAGAAATCATCCAATATCTCCAGATTCCCCAAACAAATTTTTTAAGCAATACCTGGCATTTCCCTTACAATAGAGTTTAGTTCTCTAAACGGAAATTCATCAACACTTCGACATCAAGACATGAAGACTTACATATCCTCATCAATATTCAGGGATTTATTTTCCCCAATCCAACAAACAACGCAATAGACTAGCTCACATACGCATACATTGCATCCGTATATCATAAACATCGATAAAACGAATGCATTATATCATACATTTCATATAACATGACCCTGCATTTTAGCTAACATTTTACCCTTTTCAGGATAAGATTAACAACCATCATTAATAATGTTCAGAGCTCTCAGATACATTTCAGATACGCTCCAGACACGAATGCCATTCTGATACTCATTCAGATTCAACTCTCAGATACAGTTCAGATACGCTCCAGACATAGATGTCATTCTGATACTCATTCAGATTCAACTCTCAGATACAGTTCAGATACGCTCCAGACACGGATGTCATTCTGATACTCACTCAAATTCAACTCTCAGATACAGTTCAGATACGCTCCAGACACAGATGCCATTCTGACACTCATTCAAAACCAGTTTTCAGATACAGTTTAGATATGCTCCAGACACGGATTCCATTCTGATAATCATTCAAAATCAGCTCTTAGATACAGTTCAGATACGCTTCAGACACGGACGCCATTCTAATACTCATTCTTTTAGCTTACAAATTACAACACAAACAATCACTTTTAGATGGCATCTTTAAGCCCATCTCCTACAACATTCTATCACCTCTCCAAATGGCATCTTTAAGCCCATTCCCTCTACCATCACATCGTCGAGTGCAGATTTATAGGCACTCTAGTGTCCAATCATCTTCCACCTTCGAGTCACGAATGGCAAGGCATGCCCATCTAACTCTTCAGGTTTAAGAAGATTGAATAGGGGTAGCTGTTGTACCCCAAAATTTTCCCTCTCACTTATAAAGAATTTGCTCACAAGATCTCCTTGGGCTCAAGACTGCACTAAGGTTTGATCAGCTCAAGACACCTCCTCAAGCACTGATGACCAAAATTAGGGTTTGAGTTTGTACAAGGATTTTTGAACTTTCTATGCCTCATATGACTTTAATGGACCATTATGGACCCCCAAGATTACTCATGTCAAGTTTCAAGCCTTGGATCACACTTTTGATCAGTCAATTGAACATTGGACCTAAAAATCAGTTGTATTAGGAAAAAAGTCAACCATGACCAATTTACAGTCAAATCTCATAATTTTTTATCCACATAAACATTTTAAACTAATATGTATCATTTGATCAAGTTTGGACCACAATCCCTCAAGAAATTTGATCAAATCTCCAAAAGGGCAAAATGGTCAAAATTAGGGTTTTGACTGGGAAAGGGCAGTTTCTGATTTTTTTATCCAGCAAATGGTCAATTGGTTTAAGGCATGATCTCAAGAGTCCAATTGCATCGTTTTTACCTATTGACATGGTTCAAAATATTGCAAATCCATTGGGTTGACAGATGAATTTTGCAGTCAATTGATCAAAAGTCAATTGTATACTGAAAAGTCAAACTTTGACTTTTTTATCAAATTCAAGTGCCAAAAATCATAATTCATCAAAACATGTCAAAATATGAAACTTATTCATCAATAAATCAAAAAGTCAAGATTTTATTTTGAAAAGTCAAAATTTCTAAACTTAGAAATTTTTCTAAGTGCTGGAAATTTCATGTTTTTTCATAACTTTGAGCCAAACTTTCACCATGATGAAAGATGATTTAAGAGAAAGTTCCAACATGAAAGTTGAAGATATCCATGAAATATAAAACTTTGCTTCACATAACTTCTTCCAAAAGTGCTTAGATCTCAATTTATAATTTCAAGAACATAGGATCATAAAACTAAACACTTAGTGAAATTTTACCCTAATTTGGTCAGGATTTTGACTTAACTTCATGGAACTTTTTCATATAATTCCAAGGTGAATATTAAAAAGAAATTCAAATATGGGTTGTAGGGCACATTGTAAGCTTTCCAAAATGTCCAAGAACTCCTTGAGATCATTCTTGAGTAGGGAGAATCGAAAAGATGAAGTTGGTGTTTTGTCACTTGAATTACAAGGCATTTTGTGATAAACAAGAATCCAATTTCAAACCTAGGCTGCATAATCTTGCTTTTCAGGCCTCCTTACTTGTGTATCTATCCATCATTAATGGATTACACAGACTTTTGAGCTTTAATCCAAGTGGTTTAAGCTTTATCCAATCCACATTTCCATTAATGGCACAAAGAGAACACTTCCATTTTAGAAAAGCAAGCTTTTTTATAAAGTCAATTCTTGAGCCTCTAACTTGTTCCCTCTGATCACACTCCATTCACAAAGTTAGAAGCAGACTTGTTTAAAGCATAACCACTCTATCTTAGCAAGTACACAATGCTTGGAAACTTGAAATTCTCAAAAATCACATGTTATGCATAAAATTGTGATTTTGAATTCTGATCAACAACAAGTCTCCAAACTTGTTGCTTATAAATAGAGGCACTATTTATGAGCTAGAAGACGGGCTGGAGCACCCTGAAATACACCAAAACTCTCACAAATCAGAAATTGCCCAAAAACTCCATTGTTGCACAGTTTCGGACCTTGAACCTCAAACTCACATTTCCCTCGTGCGTTTCTTGGCCTTTTAGTTTCTAAAGCTTCCTTGCATCAAGGGTAACTCATCCATGTACCTGTTTCACGTCTGTAACACTATTTTCCCTGTCTTCCATAACCAAAAACAGAGCATCACAGTTGGACTTCTCCAAACCATTCCAGCCACCCTCAGCTCAAGCCAGCCATTGCATTAGCTTCCTAGAGGTCCAAGGAAGCTAACCTGATCATCAACACTGCCTGAAACAAGCTCAAATCCATTTCACGATTTCCAGTTTTGAGGTATTTTTCTTGAACTTCAATTTCATTACTTAGGCATTGTTAGGCTTGCATTTGTGAAGATAAAATGTAGACATCATTTCCCTGAAGTTGTACATGTCCATAGATTTCATTTATTTTGATTGAGCTAGGAGAATTTTGAGTTTGAACTTTCTGAAATATTTAGGTCAGAATTTGGTACTTTTAAAAATTCTCATTCATCTTTGATTTATAGTTTATGATATTTATATGGTTGGATTCGTGTGACAAAATGGAGCAACTTTTATGTTTACATTTTTGCAAATGGTTGAGAAATGAGCAAGTTACAGATCCTTTGGCTAGATGTTGAAGATGAAGTACAGTCAGGCCGTGTTTTGTGTTATGTATTTATTATTTCATACAAGTTAACGGATGTATAGCCACCCCAATGGTAAAGCGCGCGCCTGTTCATCCCATGGTCCTGGGTTCAAGCCCCAGCGTGACCATTTTGTTATTTTTACATTTTCTGACTCTTTTTTTGTTCTTTTTTGGTAGCATTTGGGCTCTCCATTGGGCTTAGTTTATTTTTACTCATGAGTACTCTTTTGTTTACTAATGAACCCCCCTGACTTTTTATTTATTTTCTTTTCTCTTTCTTTTTATTTATTAATATTAATACTAATATTTATTTTATTGACTAAAAAAAAGATTAAAAAATATATTTTTATTTATACTATATACATTTATTTTATTTTCTAGACTAAAACATCAAAATATTTTTGTTACAAACTTAACTTTTTTTTAATTAAATAGATTTAAGCTTATTTTATCTTCTTAAAATAAACATAGAATTTATACTTTTCCTAATTTAATTAATTTTCATACTATTTAGTTTAATGTTAAAATCTTCTTCATAAAACTTAAAAATATTTTCCCTTTTATATTAAATTAGTTTATTTTTTTATTAAGCATTTTTTTTAGTTCATTAGGTTAAGAAATAAAAACTTTTTTTAACAAGGACAAAACCAAATAAAATCCATTATTTTTTATTCATTACTTTATACATTATTCCTTTTCATATTTTGTACATTTATTTATTCAATTCAATATGGTTGTAATAGATTAATTAGGGTTTAATTTCTTGCAATCCCCATTTATACTTTGTACACCCCCTTCCCACAAATCATGTAATAGCTTAGTATTTTTATCTTCCGCAATTTAAATGCTTCCTATTCACGTGCTAGTAATTAGGGTTTGTATTGAAAGAATAAAATCAATCAAATAGAAAACCCTAATTCAAGACAAAAACAAGCATGAAAATAATACACTTGCACACAAGCACCCATAGGATAAAATCCACTTGGTTGCCTTACAAAATGGCCATATTATGCATGTGAGGTATCTTAGCAAAAATAAACAAATACAAGATCATAGTCCCTCGATGATGCTATCTAAGTTGCCTTACAAATGATCTTAGTCCCTAAAATAGAATGCTAATATGCCTTGTAACATTGCAAATTGTGGTTATACGATAACCCACGCCCGTCCCGTTTACATCTAAAGATAGGGTTACTTACCAAATCAATGGTAAGATAAAAATGTCAAAGGAAAAGGAAATGTACAAGAAAGACTTTTGAGTAGGTAGAATTCTCCTAATTACTTTCTCCATTTCAAGACAAACCTCCTTGCTATTTTCAAAACAACACCTACACATTTCAAAACATCTTACAAACTTGAAAACATTTTCAAAAGACCAAAATCTTTGTATACATTCTTACGAACGAGAATCATTACAAAGATTGCCTAAACAATGGCCTCTTTACAAAATACTTTAAAAAAAAACCACACAAAGCACAATTTCAAACAAAAAAAGCAAGTGATCTAGCAAGTAACTAAGAGCCCATGGAAAACTATGGATGAGAAGGGTGCTAATACCTTCCCTTTTCATAATCTACCCCCCGAACTAAAGAAACAATCTCAAAGGTCTCTCTTGTGCTTTTTCACCTTTCCTTTTGGATAAAAGAAAAGTTGGTGACGACTCTTGCTAACTGCAACACTTGTGATCAAACGCAAAACACCCAAGTCAGTTCTCCCACCGTATCACAGTCCCATATAAAACTTCTCATGGAATACCTTCTCTAATTGATTCCCATTGAAGATGGAATTCGAGGGAAGAGTGGTAAACCATGTGAAGGCATTCTTTGTCAACGAGTTCAAAAAATATTCTATTTTCATATTCTCATTGTTGGCTAAATCACCAGCCTCAGTATGATACCTAACTATATGTTCGATGATAAATTCATTGGTATCACCAGCAAACTTGGTAAATTTAGGGAATTTCCATCCCCTGGGAAAATCGGTCTTCCTCACATATTCAGACAATGGGTACACAAAATTTGGCTTGTGAAGGCCGACATTAAGGCCATTCTAGGCCAAAATTCGTTCGACTATATTGGTGATATTATCCCCCTCCAAGATTATCTTATTGGGCCTGTCTAAGAACCTGATCGACATCTTGGTTTTGTTGAACTAGTACCATATCAAGGTTATTTGGCTCTTGGTTATTCTTGACAACCCAAATTTTTATAAGGTTAACCCCTGGGGGATTGTAAGTCGCTGGAGTCGCTAGCGTTGGATGCTTGCAGAAAACATCAATTCTACCCATTTGGTAGGCCAAATGTTGATAACTTTGGTTTGTGTTTTCTATTAGTGGGTTAAACATAATGTATATCTATTGCGTGAACATGTTGACCATATCATGGTTACTCTCGTCCATTTGTTTTCTCATAACCTGAAAAGAGTTATTGGTGAAAGATGACATGTCTGAAGGGAAATATCCCATACCTCCTGGTGGTTTTCCTATTCGGCCAAAGTTACTCATAGTGGACCCTGGGGCCAAATATGGATTAAAAGGAGATAAAGTCGCCATCACATTTTATGAGTATATTGACGTACTAGGGTGTATGCTTTCCATTATTGCAGTTAAAATTCCATAAGGTTTCTCTTTTTTAGGTAGCGTAAAATTTAAGAAGTCCTTTGGTCCCCTAGTTTCTGTATTTCCCTAGAAAATAGTGGTACGTTTGATGCTTGTGGAAATGAGGTTTCCATATCTTGTGCTATAATCGATGTTACTATTTAGCATATGATAACAGAGCTTTCCTCGACGGAGGTTGGAATCCCAGAACCGCTGCCACTCGTCGCAACTGGTTGTTTTCTATGGTTTTGAGCATTATTATGGGGAAGAGGTTGATTTCTACGAGACATTTCATGAATTTGTCTACCACTCCTCAAAAACATAAACACTCAAAACTCATAATATTTTTATGTATGGATAAAATTGTTCAAAGAAAATAACATAAGACACCTTTTCTCTGCAAAAATGTTTTAGAAATATTCGCACAAAAGGGTCCCATTGGGCGTGCTAATTTGTTCACCGGTGTTTTTGGTAAACGATCACGAGTTTGAAAATCTAGTGATATTAAGTCAAAAAATCTCCAAAGCAATTAATGCAAATGATTTATATCAAAACACGTGTGGGTAAATTGAATGTATATGTTCGTACGGAGACCACGTAAAGACAAAGTTTAAATGAAGACGAGCTTTGATAAATGACAAAAAGATAAAGTGCAATAAATAATATTAAACAAAAGGTGATAACCTAAGACGAAAATAGTAAATGTTTAATGTAAGGAAACAAGAAAACAACGAAAAATATTGGACGCTGACACATACATGTTTCTCGTAAATTATTTTGCTCTTTGACTCGGGTACTCCAGTTTTATGGAGAGAATGTATGAAATTTTGCAACCCATGTTACAATGTATGAGTCTACTATTTATTCTATTTACAAATAACCATCGATAACGGTTCTGACCACTAAGGAAGCGTTATGTTTCACCCCACTTCTAATCATAGGGCTTCCACTAGTATGTCTATATGTCATTCATGATTCAATGTTTACAACCCACATTGAATCAACCACTTCAAACTCCCCCATAAATTCTTGATAATATCTTCCCACGTGTTGTCAATATCAATCTTCGCTTGAAAGCTTGAACTTGGAGAATCGTCAAGTCTTTACAGGTATCATGCAATGTCCACATCTTTAAAATTTTGAAAGAAGAACCTCTAAAAACATTAGATGTTATAATTTCAAAGAGAATAGGAAAGTAATTTGATCTTAACTTGGTCCGAGTGGAAACTAAGTAGGAATCACAATCAAGCTGCCACTCCTGAGTTTAAAAGACTTTATCAAGCCTCCTCTTAACCAATCTTGGTCCTTGTCTACCATTTTCCCAAGTGAAAGTAACATATTTTGTTGGGATATTTATGAGATTATTTGAGTCTAACCAACATTGAAATCTTGTATGGGACTTCTATTAGGAGAAAGAGACCCCTTACGCTCATGAGCCCTAAAGATGCAGTTAAAATCCCTAATAAAGTTCCAAGGAATAGGATGATCAATAATAGGCTTGGAGAGATCATGACATATCTCTATTATATCAATATAGGAAGTTAAAGGATAAACAGAAGCAATATCAAAATTCTTATTCCCAATCTCTACAATGCAGGCCACAAGCTGATTTGAACTAAAAACCACAATAGGATTAAGATCTTTTGAACAAAGTCACCAAAGGTTGGGAGCTAGATTATGCCTATTAAGACCATATTATGCCATTTGTTATTCATAAAAGGTATCAACAACTTCTACCATGGGTTTCTAAAGACTAACCAAAGCATCCTTAGAGGCACCATTATATCCAGGTTACCCGTGTTATCAGGTTAAAGATGATCTAAGTTTTCAACCAAAGAAACCTTGTTAATACCACTAGTTCCAAGCTCCAAGTGATTTATGTTATTAATAGGTTCTGAAATATCAATATCATTTCCTTTGGAAGAAGTGTGCCCAATTGTCTCCAAGGGAATTTTAGAAATCTCAAGTATATGCAAATATTTTTCTTTGGGAATATAAAGTCTTTTAATAGGTTTAGCATGTGGTTTATCCAATTTGGTATGGATTTCTACAAACCTACAAGTATTCAATGAGTGACATATTTTTCTGCAATGTGAACAAAAAAAAGGAAGATTTTCATACTCCACATCACAAAAAACGCAAAACCTTATATCTCAATAAGGACTTTGTATCTAAGTTTTGTATTAACATCCATATTAATAAGAACTCTGACATAATGTCCAAAAGAATGATCCATCATTGACTTTGTAGATGTAACATCAGAAAAGATGGGTGTGCCCACACTACTACTAATAGCAAAAAGAATTTTTGGTCTTCAGTACTTTTAAGAAAGATAATAAAACCTTACCCAAACTTGAGCTGAAGAATTCTGTTGGAGGGCAGGATTAAAATCTTTAGTCCAAGCAAAAAGTTTAAGCAAACCAAGAGATAAGTTACAGGAATCAGATGCTTTTACACGCCTGACATCTTCTAGAGAGGAAAAGGTGAATTCAAAAAGGGATAATAGTAACATGTGTTCTTAGGGCATATATTAAGAACTAAATAAAGAAATCTCTATCTTGAAATTGTATGTTGAATTTATTATAAATATACAATTATTTTTTAATTATTTTTTCAAGACAAACTTTTTAATTATAAGTTCCTTAACATATACTTTAAAAGCACATGTTAGCACCACCCTTCAAATAAACCTTTACCTAAAGATATAACACCTCATTTACCAAAATCCTTCTAAAGAATAGAAAGTTTATCTCTTAAACCAGCTATTGCAAGGAGGTGGTTCCTTTGGACAAAAAAATTGACCTTTGAATTATAAAAACTATTTAACCTAGAATAAAATATATTATTATTATTTTATCAACCACACCTATTGATGCATAAAAAAGAGATAAGAAAAAACATTTGAGAATATAATGATATAAGTTGCATAATTTTGTAACATTTGAGTCAAATATAATAATGTAAGAGTTGTTTTTTTTAATGATATGGCATAAAATTCAAAATTAACTCTTCAAATAATAACTATTGAAGATGGTGTTAGAGTTGAAAATTATTTTCTTAAATTCCGTATATTAAAATATTGTTGACATTTTCATAAATATATTTCTTCTGTTTCATAATGAGTGGTTCAGTAAACCATTTCATATAGATTAAGAAAAATGTATAAAAATAAGAAAGAATAACGTTTTTACTATAGTGCCCTTATTATGTATTGGGAATGATGAAATTTTTAATAGTTAGAAGGTAGAATTGGAAAAAGTGTATTGAAAATTGAAATTAATTTATTTTAGAATACTATTTTATTCCAAATGAATCACTCATTGTAGAATAGAGACAATATCATTTATAAAATTTTTGGTGAATTGTAGTTGAATATGAAACTCACCGAAAAATGAAAGCAATATAATTCTTGAATTTTTTAACACACCTCATGACCTTCTTACGCATCACGTGAATTTCATAAGTGTTCTTCAAAATTGAAAGTATACTTCTGATTTGCACTATACTATAAATGAATTATATTGGAAGGGTTAGGGGTAAATCGGAAATATATTTTTGGTTCGTACCATGCTATATATGAATTATATTGGAAGAGTTGTATGCAAATCAAAAATATATTTCTGATTCACACCATACTATACATAAATCATGTCGGAAGGGTTGGGTATGCACCAAAAGTATACTTTCAATTTTAAAAAGACATTATAAGAATTAAATAGGATTTAATTTTCCTAGTTGGGATGAGGTAAGAAATAACCTATAATTCATGAAGCAAGCTTTGCGGTGGGACCTTAGCGTGATATTAAAGGCCAACTTTCCTAATCAGTGACATAAAACATCACATTGAGATTTTGTTTTTATTCTAATCATTCTAATGTTTTTATGTCAAGTAGTTCAAATGGCTAAAATTCCCGTTTTAAAGTAAACAAGTTGAATATTTCATATTTGAATCACGTCTTTATTATTGATGTTTTTATATAGTTATTAGAGCTAATAATGAATCAAATTAATTTGAAAATAGTTTATAATTTGATTCGACAATTAAACCGTTGAATTAGATTCATGAAACTAATGAGTTGAATATTAGTAAAAAATTATATTCATTAATTAAATAAATTGATTTTGAATTATACATAGTTCGACTCGTTAGGTTTATGAGTCAATTCGATTATATAAGCGAAAAATTATATTTGTTAACTAAATGAATTGATCTTAAACCATATATAGTTTGACTCATTAAATTCATGAGTCAACTCGATTATATATGAGAAGAATTATGTTATTCTTAAGAGTTGGTTTAAAGATTTACTCTAAATTTTATTTTAATCTAACGATTTTAATTGAAATTTTATATTCTCAAATAAGAATGTCAACTTGTTCTATTATCGGGGATTTCCTTAGAGATTATCCATTTGATGTCCCAAAGACGGGGAGTTTTTTCTCCACAAAGACGAGGATGGAGAACAAAGTCTCTCTGAAAGTACTTCGGGGACGGGGTGACGTAAATATCTCATATCCCGCCTAGAATACCATAATAAACATAATTTATATATACTTTTAAATTTTTATATAATTTTATTTGTAATTTCATATAATTTATCTTATAAACACAAATTTAAAATATAAATGTATTGTTAGTAAAAAAGTGAGATATAAATGATTATTTTAAAATTTTTAAGTTTGAAATTTTAGTAGTTATGATACTCAATATTATAGATTAAGTATTGTCAAAACAATATATTTATCATAAAGAAATAATTTTTAAATTTTATTGTGGTTAGTTTTTGATATTTTTACTATTAATTTGATTTAAAATAATAAATAAAGAAAATTATATTTATGGATCTCCGTATGAACTTTGGGGATCCGTGAGAATCTGCGAAAATCCGCAAAAAAAGATAATGTATGACAAAATTTCCCCATAACGGGGACATGAGACGCAAATAATAAATAGATTCCATGGTAGAGATTGAGATGAAAATGTGTTCTCACCCCTGCTCCGCCCCCCATTGACATTTCTATTCTCAAATGAGTAAAATATTTTTAGACATAATTGTATAAATAAAATCAACATCATATAAATCATATAAATTATGTAATTTTTGAAATAGTAAATTTTTTAGACAGTTAAATTTCAATTTGATAAATTTTATTTTATTTTAATATTTTTTTAAAATAATATTAATTTAAAATATTAAATATATAATAAATATATTTTAAAAAATGATTTTTAAGTCTATATAACAAATGAATTGAACTTAACAAAATGAATTTAACGAACCAAATTAAATTATTCATAAATTTATAACGAGTCAAATTTAAATTTAAAAAAAATTCGTATCAAATTCGAACCGAAATTTAATCTAAATGGATTTTTAATAAATCAAGTTGAACTCAAGTGACTTGGATTAACTAAATTTTTTCTTTTTATTAATCCTTATTATTATTTTTCTTTATCGTAAATAATAAATAAATAAAAGTAAAAATTCTCATTACCCAATGCAACAACAATTTCAAATTATTGAAGTTGAAGCAAGAGAAAGCCAGAGTACCGTACTAACTCTTATTGTTTTCAATTTCAAAACATTTCTTCGTAAAAAAATAGGTTTGATTTCATACTGACGCACCTTGTCTTCTTTATAACGGTCGGATGATCCGAAAAACGGCCTATATTCACGCCGTTAACCTCCCAATCACAGTCAATTACCGTCACTTTAATTTTCAAACGCCCGTAACGGAACTGTAACTGACTTTAAATTCAATTTTTAACCCTTTTTAAAATCATTTCCATCAACACAAATCATTTTTTTTCTTTTTTCAGCTCCTAAAAGAGTCGCTCTTTCTTCACCACACACAAGCTTTCCCTTTAGTAACAATTTAAAAACACAACAAATTAAAAAAAAAAAAAGAAGTTAATTTGTTAAAGTGCTTCTCTAGTGCTTTTGCAGTGAAGTGCAATTTATAGTGATTTTAAGTCTTTGACTTGAAGCTTTCTTTCTCACGTGAAATTCTGTTTTGAAATAGAACACTATAGAACACTCTAGAATCGATTAATTGAAAAGCCGGCACTATCACAGTAAGTTCCGATTTCGATTTTCGATTTTCGATTTTCCATCTTCAATTCCACATTGTTCTCTCTAACCTTTTTCCTTTTTCGATCCGTGAAATGTTTCAATCTTCAAATTCACTCTGTAATCGCAGATCGTAGAGCAAAATCGTTATCGTTATTGTTGTTGTTGTTTTGATTATTGTTATCGGAAATTTTCACTGAGTTTAGTTTAATTTGTTAAGGTTTCATTTTCGTTTTCGTTTTCACCGATTAGGATTTGATTTGGTTGAGATTGGAAGTTGGAAGTGTAATGGAGGTTCAACAGAAAAGAGGTGGTGGATTGGTGCCGTTATCGCCGTCGCAGACGCCGCGTTCTACTGATAAGCCGTCGCGAGATCTGCGATCTGCGGATTCGAATTCGAGTAGTTATAATAAGTATGATAAAGAGAAAGGAGTCAATGTTCAGGTTCTGGTTCGGTGCAGGTGAGTTTGACTCGTTCTGACTCGGTACTGAGTTGATGATTGAGTTTTTTTTTTTTTTTTTTTTTGTTACTGGTCTTGAACTAGGTGATCGGTTTTGCTTTGTAGGCCGTTGAATGAAGATGAAATTCGGCTTCATACACCAGTTGTGATTTCGTGTAATGAGGGGAGAAGAGAAGTTGCGGCTGTACAAAGTATAGCTAATAAGCAGATTGATAGAACCTTTGCATTTGACAAGGTTTTTATACGTTTTGACTTGATGAATTGAATTGCACATTTAAAATGTTAAGATAGTTTATTTGATCTTGTTTTCAAATTGATATCTGCATTCTGCAAAAGGAAAAATGAGAGTAGATAGTTTATTTGATCTTGTTTTCATATTGCTAGATGCATTCTGCAAATGGAAAAATATGTTTCTTATTGAGACCTTTTTTAGCTTGTGAAAAGGATATTTAAGAAAGAGAATTTTACTAATTCTGCATTCAGGTTTCCAGATAAGATAGAGGCATTCAACATTGAATTTTGAGTATGAAGTTCATTAATTATTATGTCATGGTATATGTTGTAGCAACTCTCTCATGTATTTGGTTTTTATTGGTCTAGGTGTTTGGCCCTACCTCTCAACAGAAAGAACTGTATGATCAGGCAGTGTCTCCTATTGTGTATGAAGTGCTAGAAGGCTATAACTGTACAATTTTTGCATATGGTCAGACGGGAACAGGGAAGACATACACAATGGAAGGAGGTGCAATAAAGAAGGTAATTCATGCAACACCTGCTTCTCTTTCTGTGATTATATTTTAAATTTCATGATATTTTCTCTTGGCTCTCTGCCAAAAAATTAAAATGCATTTGTATGTACTTGATTTCGTAGAATGGTGAGTTTCCAAGTGATGCTGGTGTCATCCCAAGATCTGTGAAGCAGATTTTTGATATATTAGAAGCTCAGAGTGCTGAATACAGCATGAAAGTAACATTTTTGGAGCTTTACAATGAGGAAATAAGTGATCTTTTGGCCCCTGAGGAGACTACAAAATTTGTAGATGACAAGTCTAAGAAACCCATTGCTTTAATGGAAGATGGGAAAGGGGGTGTTCTTGTCAGAGGATTAGAAGAAGAGATCGTTTGCACTGCAAATGAAATTTACAAGATATTGGAAAAAGGTTCTGCAAAAAGGCGTACTGCCGAGACTCTTCTGAACAAGCAAAGCAGCCGTTCTCACTCCATATTTTCTATTACAATTCATATTAAGGAATGTACTCCGGAAGGTGAAGAAATGATTAAATGTGGGAAGTTAAATCTTGTGGACCTCGCAGGCTCTGAGAACATTTCACGTTCTGGTGCAAGAGAGGTACAGATGATTAGCTAAATTTGAGTTAACGCATGCTTTTCAAAGATATTATTTGGAATAATATAAAAAACCTGATTGATCGCGTATGTTATGGCAGATTACTTATTTAGTGTGTAAAATATACACGCATCAAAAATTGAATTACCCCTTAAGCTGTACATTAATTTCTCTTTTCGGCTGGCATTATCTGAATATCAGTCTTAAAAGAGAATGTCTCCATAGCTTTAGAGTTTCGCTAAAAAAAATACTTGCAGGGTCGAGCAAGAGAGGCTGGGGAGATAAATAAAAGCTTGCTTACACTTGGTCGAGTGATCAATGCTCTGGTTGAGCACTCAGGTCATGTTCCATATAGGTATAAGCTGTTGCAACTTATCTAGTTAATTCTCATTGACGTTTTTCTGTTGTTTTTAAATTTGGAGAATGATTTTTATATTAAAGATACGTCTTATTCTACCAGGGATAGCAAGTTAACCAGGCTGTTGAGGGATTCTTTGGGAGGTAAGACCAAGACATGCATTATTGCCACTGTATCACCTTCCATTCACTGTCTTGAAGAAACACTCAGTACCTTGGATTATGCACACCGAGCTAAAAATATCAAGAACAAACCAGAGGTCACTTTCACGTTTGCTCCCCTTTGGTCAATCTTTCACTCTTTTTATCCATCAGCAAAGCATGTCTAATATCAAGCTTGTTTTTTCAGATTAATCAGAAAATGATGAAATCTGCAATGATTAAAGATTTGTATTCTGAAATTGACAGACTTAAGCAAGGTTGCTAACTGTTCCCTTACTAATCAAGTTCTATAACTCACTATGTTTTTTCCTTCTGTTTTTTTTTTCTCTAAATAGAAAAAAACTGTATGTTGGCCAACTTGCTTCCCTCCCTCCTTTTACCGTTCTGTGCTGAAATCTGTTATTTTCATTTATGTAGAGGTGTATGCTGCAAGAGAGAAAAATGGAATCTATATTCCGCGCGATCGTTACCTTCATGAAGAAGCCGAGAAGAAGGTTTCCTTCAAAGTGTTTTAAATGCTTTATATGAAGTTTAATTACTGTTATGATTTTGGAATCATTGCTAATCCTAAATTTTTACAATGTTAATCTAGGCCATGACTGAAAAGATGGAACGAATGGAACTAGATGCAGACTCAAAGGATAAGGTATATTCCGTTCTTAATTATTATGGGTATCGATTATGATTGTTTAACTATTGAAACAAGAATATGCCATGATATGCGTGCAGAACCTGGTGGAACTTCAAGATCTCTACAATTCTCAGCAACTTTTGACTGCTGAATTAAGCGGGAAACTTGAAAAAACTGAGGTAAGAATTGCCGTGCAAAGTCACTTCATTCTTTTGTCTGGACTTCTAATCTGGTCTAGAATAAAACTTAAATTCTTGTATCTGTATTCTCAGAGAAGTCTAGAAGAAACTGAACAGACATTATTTGATCTTGAGGAAAGGCATAAACAGGCAAATGCAACAATTAAGGAAAAGGAGTTCTTGATATCAAATCTTCTAAAATCTGGTTAGTCATTTGTTATTCCCTTTCTCGGATTGGTTGAATATCATTTGTCTCCTGTCGGAATAGTTATACTTCAGCTTTAGGTTACTGCTCAGGCAATACCTTATACTTCATTTTATTTACTATTTACCATTTGTCATGCCTTTTATAGAGAAAGAACTGGTAGAACGTGCAATTGAACTACGAGCAGAACTCGAGAATGCTGCATCGGATGTGTCAAACCTGTTTTCCAAAATTGGTTAGTATAACTCTAGTGATTTTTTTATGGGGTCCCCATTCCCCAATTGGAGAACTTCCTGCCTACTACATCAGTTATAAATTGCCTTTTTCATCCTTAGAGCGGAAGGATAAAATTGAAGAAGGAAACAGGGTGCTTATCCAGCAATTCCAGTCCCAGTTAGCTCAGCAACTTGAAGCTTTGCATAAGACAGTTTCAGCATCTGTAATGCATCAGGAGCGGCAACTGAAGGATATGGAAGAAGATATGCAGTCTTTTGTATCAACAAAATCAGAGGTGGATATTCCGGATGACACAGTTATAATTGCCATTTATTTAAACTTCAATTTTCAGATTTGCTGACTTTGATTTGATTTATGCTTCTGAAGTCTACTGAAGATCTTAAAGTAAGGGTGGGAGAGTTGAAAAACATGTATGGTTCTGGAATTAAAGCTTTGGATAATCTAGCTGAGGAACTTAAAGGAAATAACCAATTAACTTATGAAGACTTGAGATCTGAAGTAGCTAAGCATTCATCTGCCTTGGAGGATGTAAGTGGTCTGTTATCCTTAAAAGTCAATTTCAATTGAACTTTTCTGTCTTGTTTATCTCAAATTATGTGCTTCAGCTTTTTAAAGGAATCGCCTTAGAAGCTGATTCATTACTGAATGATCTTCAAAATAGTCTCCACAAGCAAGAGGCCAATTTAACATCTTATGCTCATCAACAGCGAGAGGTCTGTATTTTTTGTTGGTTGAACGAACATCTGTGATATATTTTTGGCTGATTGATGAACTTATGAGATAGAGTTTCTGATCTTTGCGTTTGCATGCAGGCACATGCCAGAGCAGTCGAGACTACACGCGCAGTATCTAAAGTAACAATGAACTTTTTTGAGACAATAGACAGGCATGCATCAAGTTTGACCCAAATTGTTGAAGAAACACAATTTGTTAATGATCAGAAATTGAGCGAGCTTGAAAAGAAGTTTGAGGTGACGACGATGTCATTTCTGATAGACAAATCATATTTAAAAATGTTTTTACTTGTTTTCTTCTTTTAACTTTAATGTTTCTCATTCTTTAATCGTTGTAGGAGTGCACTGCTTATGAAGAAAAGCAACTGCTGGAGAAAGTAGCAGAAATGCTAGCAAGTTCAAATGCTAGAAAGAAAAAACTGGTAAGTTCTGTATAAAACATGACAAGTTTGGCCACACTGCATTTGAATAAAACTAATGTCTTTCGTACTTTTGTTAGGTTCAAATGGCCGTTAATGATCTTCGAGAAAGTGCAAACTGTAGAACCAGTAAATTGCAGCAAGAAGCATTAACCATGCAGGATTCCACTTCTTCTGTCAAGGCAGAATGGATGGTTCACATGGAAACAACGGAATCCAACTATCACGCGGATACATCTGCTGTGGAATCTGGAAAGCAAAACCTTGCAGAGGTTCTTCAAATCTGGTATGTATATTCTAGGACATTGTATTTTGTCCCCTGTAAATGTCACTTCGGTTTACTAAATCCTGCTGAACAAACAACCACAGCCTCAACAAGGCAGAAGTAGGTTCACAACAATGGAGAAATGCTCAAGAGTCATTACTAAGTTTAGAGAAGAAAAATGCTGCGTCTGTGGATACTATTGTTCGGTAAGATTTGTAATGCATACTACTATTTGGTAAATTTTGTAATGCCTATTACGTTAAGAAAAAGTCAAAATACAATTCAGTTTTTGTTAACCTTTTTCCCTATTGATTTATATGTCTAGGGGAGGAATTGAAGCTAATCAAGCACTACGGGCCCGATTCTCAAGTGCTGTGTCAACCACAGTTGAAGATGCAGGAATAGCCAACAAGGATATTAACTCGTCCATTGATCGTTAGTATCTGGAGTTATATATATGCATGATTATTGTACTAGCAGTTTTAACCATAAATATCAACTTACAAAAGTTAAAATATTTGCAGATTCATTGCAACTTGATCATGAAGCTTGTGGGAATTTAAATTCCATGATCACCCCATGCTGTGGTGACTTGAGAGAATTGAAGGGTGGTCATTACCATAGAATTGTGGAGATAACTGAGAATGCTGGGAAATGTCTTCTCAATGAATACATGGTATGAAAAAGTCTCCATGCACAGTCCTCACCTGTTCAGCCATCACAATATTTGTTGTTTACTAATATTCTAATTTTGAATGTTGTTTAGGTTGACGAACCATCTTGTTCAACACCAACAAGAAGACTCTTCAATTTACCAAGCGTTTCATCCATAGAAGAGCTAAGAACACCATCTTTTGAGGAACTTTTGAAGGCATTCTGGGATGCAAAATCTCAGAAACAAGCAAATGGAGATGTTAAACATATTGGTTCTTATGAAGCTACTACTCCCACTCAATCAGTAAGAGATTCCAGAGTTCCTCTTACAGCTATTAATTAAGACACGAAATTCTGTAAATAGCACATTGTTCAGATGTAATTCCATAAAATTATATAATTTATTTATTGTTATTATTTTTGGGAAATAGAGGAAAAATATTACCTTTTTATAGTTTATTATTGGTAAGCAGTATGATTTTGGCGAGTTTGCATTATAGTTTTTTATAAGAAGATTCTGTCATAATTAATCATTCCTATCCTAACACTGAAGTCTGAAAATAAGTTAAAATTAAATTGTGGAACTTTTTTTTAAAGTAAACTGTTGTGAATTTTACAATGTACTAATGAGATATATTTTGGTACATGGACAAGCACACCAGGAAAACAGATAAGGAACTAACTGAAAAAAGAAAAATGTGCACCACTCGACATATGGAGCCATGTTCTCCCATGCTTGATCAAATAGAGAGTACTTTGCTTTGTTCATCCTCCTAAATACGGGTGCTGGTGGTGGGTGTGATATTTTGCCATAAATAAGAGACAGAGTGAGAATCCCAAACATGGGAAGAACTGTTGGAACAACAGCCTGGTCACATGTGAAGAGATACTTCTCTTAAGTGTAGGGTAAAGGGACAAGTTTTTGAAGTGGACGGGGACAGATTAATAGGTCCCAGGTCAAGGCTGTCTGTGATAAAAAGCTGCAGCTTGGAATTGGAAGTACTTGTTACATTCAAAAACTTATTTTTCTGTTTTAGTAATTGCTTTTAACATTGCCATTGAATCATGTGGAAAACAAATGGAATCTATCAACTGATAAGGATTGGTGATATGTGATGATAGCATCAGTACCACTTGGAATTGGACATATGACCAGGACCACAAACTTCTAGACTAGCTGGCAGGTGATGGTCTGAGTTACTTTCGATAACTTATTATAGACAACCATTTGGAAATAATTTTCAACTCATAAATGTACATAAAATTTAGTTCTTGGTGATATAACAAAACAAGAGATCCATGGGACATCATATGCTATACATTAAAATAACGATTTTAATATATGTATAATTTAGAAATGATTATTTACAAATTTTCAAGAAAACAAAAACAATTTTAAGTTTGTTTCAAAATGATTATCACTATTGCTCACATGCACAATTTTTTCTCTCCAATAATGAATATCCCTGTTACAAAATCTAAAAACTAATCATAGAAAAATAAACTTAAGCAGACATATAACAGATGTAAAAGATAAATTATAATCTTAAACAAACAAATAACTCCTTAATCATGAGGAATTTTTCTTGTCATCCTTAAGTTGAGTCGGACACATTTCAAAATAGTTGTGATTACGATTTATCCTTATTATAAATTATTGGATTTTAAAAAAGTTTTGACAAATTTCAAATCTTTCATTTAATTATTGGATATTTTGTTAAATTTTTTGTTTGGAGGTAGAATTATGGGATATTTTGAAAAATTACTGGATATTTTGCAAAAGTGCAGAAATACCGAACATTTACAAATTGCAGGTAATAATTTAAGTCTTTCTAGAAAAATAAAACAAAATAACGGATTTTTCAAAAAATCCAGAATGAAGTTACTAGATATTTTAAAAAATCCAGAAATTTATTAAACTTATCAGATTTTTAAAAAAATCTGATATATGCACCAAAAATTTCAGATATTTAGAAAAGTTTGATAGGTTGTAAAGAAAGTTTTTGAAAAACATTTTTTCTTATACTTTTTTGTCAAAGTATAGTGGATAAAACATATGCATATAATGCAAAAGTATAGTAATATCATTACAAAACAAATCATGTCGACTTCTTAGATACTTCTGTCCAATGTCTAATACGTCCCGCATATGCTGATTCTCATGCTCTTGCAACTTCATTATAATTCTGTCTTCATCGAACTGTGACGAGAGACAAAAGACAATTGAGTTTCAAGTTCGATTGAACTAAATGATTTTGGGTTATTGATATTAGCATCAACATTCCCCAAAGTATTTTCATGTATAGCCGCGGGTTTAGGAGCAAAAGACACCTTAGGTTTAGAACCTTGTTGGATATTGGGCTTCTTTAAAAATCTGCAGTTTTGAACATCATGCCCCATTTTCTTACGGTGGGAGCAGAAATCAGGAAGATTTTCATATTCGATATTAGAGAAAAAAGTAAAGTCTTCCCTCTCTACAAGAACATTGTAATTAATATGTTGAGAAAGGTCCATATCAATCAAAACACGAACAAATTATCTGAAAGTTCTGTCAACTCTCGATTTAGAAGAAGTCGCATCAATACAAATGAGAGTTCTAACACAACTAGCAATAGCAAATAGAATACGGGACCTCCAGTATTCCTGTGATAGACCAAAAAAACGGACCCAGATCAGAGCAGAGGTATTTTGTTGAGAAGAGAGACTGAAATTTTTCGACCAAGCAAATAACTTCAACGACCCTGGACTTAAGTTAATCGAGCCTTTAGCTCGAACTCTTCTCATGTCTTCAACGCTTGAAAATATGAACTCATAGTAACCTTTACCAAGAGAAGTACTCCCCAATTTCTGACATCAGACCAAATCGTGGAAAGTTTCAACCAAAGTGTTGCAACTGTGAGCAGTGAGGAGTCTTTAGGCCAAAGAACCCACATGTGAAGATTGTTCTTACACTCATTCAAACCTGCTAAATATTCTTCTTTTGGAATCGTGATAGAAGGGCGATCCCTTTTGATGACCGGCAGAAGGAGTTGAGAAGATGGAATGTCACAAACACCCTTAAGGGCTTGGGTGAATGATTTCTGAGGAGAAGCGTTTCGAAGGAAGAAGCTTTATGATTGGAGCCTGGGTTAAAAAGAGGGGCGAAACTAACTTCAGGGAAAAGATCTTCAACTTTCATTGAATTCAGAGAGCCATAAAGTCAAGGAAGGAAGAAAGTAATTGTGTCGGCAACAGTACTACGTCGAGTTAGCGATTAGGGTTTTCAAATTCCAGACAGCGATCTTTTATTAAAAAAAAGGTAATCAGTATCAATAATTGAGATGCACATGGAAAAAAATGTGACATTGACTAGATTATAATTAAAAAGTATTATTAATAAATTGGTTAAAAATAATTTTATAGGTTAAATGATTTTTAGACTCATGCATAATGGGGGTGTTGAAAAAATTATTCAATGATGAATATGTGCAATGAGGTGTTGAATAAATGATTGAAAATGAGATGAATTAATTGGTGTTGAAAACATTCAACATGTTGAATGAGGAGGGAGTGAGGCCACATATAATACTTTGCAAAATCTTATTGATTGTTGCGATTGTTTAGATTTTTAATTCACCTTAATTATTCAGAATCAATTATTTTATAATAAATTAATTTTTTATTTATTTGTATTTTTACCAAAATTCATCATTTTTGTGTCTATAAATAGAAATTTTGTTCATTTGATTTGAACACACAGAAAAAATTTATTTTTTCTATTTAACCTCCAATAAACTCTTGTTTTATCTACTTTTATTTATTTTAATAATGACTATCTCTATAAAATTAGAAAAATATTTAAATAAATTAAGAATATAAAATTAGAAAAAAGTTCAAATAAATTATTAAATTAGAAAAAAATCAAAATAAAGTATTTAACTCTTAATTATTTTAACTTTATTTCAATCGATAATTGATAGTATAAAATCACAAAAATAAAAATATAAAAGAAAATAAAAATATGAAATAAAAGTGATAGGGTAGGATGTTGAATTTTATTAAACAAAATCATGGTAGTGAATAAAAGTTGAATTATTATATAGAAGAAAGAGAAAATGTGGAGTATATAAAGTAAAAAAAAAAAAATGGAATATGTAAATAATTGTACATAGTCTTGTGTTATTAATTAAAATAAAAATTATAACAAAAAATTACATTTTATGCATACAAATTTTTTTGCCAAATATTATATTTTTGATAAATATTGAAATAAATAATCATGGGACAAATATTTATTATTAATAAATAATATACTACAAATATTTATTTTTGATATAAAATACTAGAAATTTTGCTTTCTTAGTATTGTAAAAATTATATCAATCATTCTTGATCCAAATTTTATCAAAACAAATATTATTGATTGTAGAAATTTTGCTTTCTTACTATTTTTATGAAAAAAAATTTCTATTAATCTAAATATTTTTATAAATAATATCAAAATAATTATAATATTTACATACCGAAAAAATCTCGTTGATCAAATTATTTTTATATTTGAAAATATTATATATATAATTCAAATGTAAATAAAAATATGTCTTTTTAAAAAAAAATTAAACTCTTTTAGTTAAGCAATTTTATTTTTCTTTTTTTTATTCGTATTACATTTTAAAAAGAAATGGATGTAACAAATATGTACTCGTGGGAACCAAAATTCGTGTGAAGACATCGATATATATTTAAAGAAAATAAAAATAAAAATACTTAAAATCATATATGAATTCAAACACGGGAAAAATGAATTATTTTTTAATTATTTGTTACTGATATTTTATTTTAAAATTATTTTTAATTTAAAATACAATATTTTTAAAGATAATATATGAAAAATTAAAATATATATTATTGATGTAAAATAATTTTGATAAATAATTTTATTTTTCTTTAAAAAATATGTTTTTTTTAACAATAATAAATTCTTTTAGTAAAATAATTGTATACTAAACCAATACCTATACGAAGATATTCCATTAATTATTTACATATGTTCAAATTAAATAAACATTTAAATAGATTAATAAACTAAATAAATCTTCAGAGCTTAAAAATAAAAATAAATTTACGATAAATTAATATTAATTTTAAACTTCAAGTTAAAAAATAAAAATAAATTTACGATAAACTAATATTAATTTTAAACTTCAAATTTTTTAATGTCCGACTTAAATTAAATTTGACAAAGTCTAACTCAATCTAATATATTTCAAAATTCACACTAATAAAATATCAAATTTTATCATTCGTGATATTTAAAAAAAGTTACTCATTTTCTTATAAAATTATTTAAAAAATTAATTTTATCTAATGCAAAAAATACATTTTTTTAAATAAAACAAAATATAAATTTGTTTTAAATTGTTTTTTCTCTATTTTTTCCATAACCAACAACCAATTAAAAATTGTTTTTAAGTCTTTACTTATTCAAAAAATACACAAATCATGACTCCAAATAATGTTTAGAGGGGGTGGTTTCTCAAGGGTGGTTTTTTTTCCTCATGTTTGCAATTTCTCAAGGGTGGTTTTTTTTTCTTACATACCATTAGGGAGGGAATACCAATCTGTAACAATTTTGATGATGATATATTTACCAATTTATAAAATTCAATGACTTCAAATTGATGTTTACAATTCTGAAAATTAATTTCCCCTTCACTTTATAATGAAGTTAATTACTGATCACCCAAGCATAAAAATATACAATCATGTAAAGAGCATAAAATGCCATCTCTTTCCTATCTGTGTCCTAATAAATATTTTGTCCTGTTCATTTGGATGAACAGATTTATTGGATGAACTACTGACATCATGTTGATGGAACTGTATAATATACACAATAATAGAAGAATTTTGCGATGCAATACAATGGCAACACAACACTTGAGCTTCTTGATCCCTCACACAAGAAGCAAAATAGGATCAATGTATATCGAGACCCAAAAGGTGTTATTATTTGTTTTATGAAAAGTAAAGCCACAAAAACATTCAGCTAACCTAACCAGCTTTCCATGATCTTCAACAAGATCACACATTCTATCCTATTCTTTCCGTCCAAATCAATATACAAAGATACTGCGCCCGCAATATATACAACCACAGCTATAACCAGTGTGATTGAATTCTTGAATGCAGATGAACTGAGTCCTGCAGAAACATGTAGGATTTTGTGTAAGGACACTGACATCACAAACATTAATAGATACTCCAATTTGTAGTATTTATTGTATGTTGCTGAAAGATATTAAGAGAAATAATAATGCTACAATACCTGCAGTTTTCTTCATAATAAGCTTGCACTTAGTAGTCCAACGGGCCTTTCTCTCCCAAAGGATTCATCGCCAAAATCTTCATTTGTTGAATTTTCTTGGCATAAGTCTCGAGTAGGGTTCAAGTCAAGAGTCTCCCAAGCCATTGAATTGTCCTCACAAACATTGCCTTCTAGAGCAGCAGGATTAACATCAACATGATCCTCTGCATTCAGCCTTGTATCATTAGACATAAGTTGGACTGCTCCCTTATCATCTTCAATGCATGGTGGATCCACATTGAGATCAGAGCACAAATCATATCCACTTTGCTCTTCAGTCCCATTACAAGCAACAGTTACTGGTGCCTGATCAGATTGATCAGCAGCATCTTTTTTCTGCCTCTTCCATTTCTTTGTGGATGACGTGCCATCATCCTCGAAATCTTCTTCTTCTCTTTCTCTATGTAAATAAGCCCACAGTTTCCTCTCCCCATCAAATTGCACACAAGGATCACGTTCATAATGCAATCTATCCAAAGCTCCACTAACTACTTGGTTAATTTGTGAATCAGTGACATCATCAACAACGTATTGAGAATCTCGAATTAATGTGCAAACATCTGCTCTAGTACCAGTACTTCCAGGCAACCTAGCAGCTGCATCTCGCACAAGACAGAGAATTGTAACATGTGGTGGGCGATCACGTTTCAACATAAAATGGTCTCTGGCTTTTGATGTTGGCTTCCCACCACATCTTCTCAAAGGAGCCACAATAGACTTTTTACCATCAGCTGCAGTATATGAGAAAGCTCTGTCGGGAATTGAGTACCTGAGAAGTTCCTCCTTGCGAAAATAAGCCCTCACTTCCTCCGAACTTGGCTTTATGGTGTGGAGACTCTTTTGGGCCCTCAGGTCTCTAAACCTTTCCTTCTCATCAAGATTGACTTGCATCAATTCCAAGGGTGGTGCAGGGAGACTTCCTATTTGTTGAAGAGTATCCTGACCACATTTCAACCAATTGGCAAAGGAATCGACCAACTTGACGAGCATCTTATGAGGAAGGCCCCAAGCTTCGGGAGATGCCACCTCCTCAATGGTACCACGGTCAGATGAATTTTGTAAAACTGGGCCAGTCCATGACCAACTTCTGGTAGATTTTTCATAAATTGCTAGTACCTTCCAACCCTTTGCTCCTAAAGGTGCCGTTTTGGAAGAAAATATCTTTAGAACGCCTCTGACCAAATCTTGCAATGGCTCTTGTGTCTCAAGAATACAGGGATCACCAGGGTTCGATCTCACACGATTGACAATCACCTGAACTGTAAGAGATGGCATATTTAGTTGGCCAGAAGCTTCACCATTGGCAGCCACCTTATCGCTAGAAATAACACCATTGGGACTGTCTTCCTGAGTTTTATTCTGCTGTACAACAGGTTTCCCTGCCTCCAAACTATCTTCTGCTGGTGGACTAAGCATTGCCATGCGGACTGCAGAAAGAAGATGCATTATAGAAAATGAAAATCCAGTATGGACAGTAGGTGTGATCAAAATAAATGGCTTTTTTTGTGGCTTGATTTCCAGTTCCATGTCTGCTGTCCCTGTATCAGTAACAGGCAATTCAGAATTTTCCACTTCAGAAATAACCATATCAGCCCCTGTTTTTTTCTTTGACTTTTTTTTCATAGAAAAAGAAGGCAAGTCATCTGTTTTGGGAGGATTGCTTGACAGCAGATTGGCATCTTCATCTCTTCCAACAGAATCGGCTGCACCATGCTTCATTTTTCGCTTCTTCATTGTTGAGTTACAACCAAGTAATGGTGCGTCAGATCTTTCATTATGCTCATCCTTATTTGCAACATTTTTCTGCCCTTTTCTCCAAAACCTGCCATGTCCAACTCCATTTTCATCCCCTAGCAACCGATTCTCAAGTGATTCGTCCTCATCATGGCCATAATCATGTAAATATTTTGACCTCAAAATAGAATGATCAAGGCCAGTTCTCCCTTTCATCTTATGCTCAGCAGCATATGCAACTGATGATGGTACATCAAACCTTTCAACAGGTTCCCCTCGCATTCGTTCATTATTGCTTTTATATAACTGTCTCCAATCATCATGACCACCATTTAGCATATCTGATCCTGAGGGATAGTTCTCTTCAAAGAATTTACCAGCAGGGTTACGCAAAGGACCGCCATTGATTATTTTACTCTTCTGCTTTGCATTTTTTGAAAGGTAATTCTCTGCTCCATGCATGTTTCCCTGTTCTGCAAAGCCACCTTTCTTTTTAGATTGAGTTATAACATGTGCCTTCATATCTGTCTTACCAAATTTGGCCTTCTTAGGATCTAGATGAGACTTCAATGATTTTGTCAGAGAACCAGCAACTGTACCAACTGGGTAAGTAAATTTTCTCTGTAATAAAAGATTATTATCCTCATCATCATCCAACTGTTCTGATGAATCTGATTCAGTTTCTTCACTTCTTAGGAGAATATGGCTAGCCCTCACAGACTTCATATCTTTTACTCCATTCGGTACAAAATTCCCTCTGATCTTATCTTGCAATGATTTTGTTCTAAAATCAGAGGATAGAAGTCTATCACTGACCTGTGGGGAGGAAGACCTATAAGCTGTATAACTGAGATCAGGAGAATCTCTATCTGCTTTCCGTTTATTGCTTTTTAGATTCCAATCGTCATATATATGTACTGAATCTGTACCAAATTCCTGTCCTGGTGTTTTGTTGCTGAAAAGATCATCATGGTATGGAGACTCAATCATATCAGCTTTATGTGATGTCTTTGAGCCCCTTGATCTTGACTTCGCCTGAACACTGCCTACAAATTGTTGAACATTTTCAGCATACTTTCCCTTTCTAGGAAACTCGTGTGAACCTCTCTTAGAAGGGGGGTTTGCCGGGGACAACTGCAAATCAGAGAATTGGTTTGGATTTCTTGTGTATCCATGGAGATCAGTCTTCGAAGACATAGACAGACCCATCAAATTGCCACCCTCTATTTCATCACCTCTCAGAAATTCATGCCTCTTTCCCACTCTTGGGGCACCAGACTTGTCCATCAGGCTGCCACGGAATGCATTGCGATCTCGATGGACATTTAGTCCAAATGACATATCCTCGTTGTCTTCATTCCACAACGGATCCCTCGTTCTGTGGATTGACCCCACATCATATCCAGTTGACTTAATATGTTGAGAACGAGCAAAAGCTGAACCATTAAGCCTGGGGCTCATATCCAAACCATGGTAGACAGAAGACGAGTGACCTGTTGGGTCCTTTGCTGAATGAGTCTTTGAAGCAGCCAGCTTGAGTATACCTCTAGTGTTTTGCTTGCTAGACTTCTCCTGTTCCATAACCACTGATTGCTCTCGTGGATGGAATTCTAAACCTGAACCCACACCATGGAAAGGAAATTGACCTAATTTCTGGGCATTTTTCTTTTCCATGTTCTTCCTACTCCACATACCTTCACCAGACTGCTCATCTGAAGAATCAGCCTCCAAACCTTCCATCTTCTCACACATCAAACTCTTTTGACTGGACATAATATTCAGGACACGGAGCCTTTCTTCAATACTGTATCCTCTGCAGTTGAGCCAAGCATCTCTTATCTGACAAAGATTGCTAATCATGTTGTTATGATGCTTCCTCAACAAATGATAATGTTGCCGCTTCTGAACAAAATTCAAGCCCTCCCTGTAAAGAGCAACTCTCGGCTCACACAGACCACCTTTCAGCATATCAAACAACTTCTTAACTGGACTCCCAAATTGAAAGTTACAACCAGTAAAAAGCTCTTTCAAAGTCTGAACAAAATTCTCTTGATCCATATCAGGAAGATACTTAGCAAGTTCAAACCTCTCCTCCTCACTCAAACAATCATTCCACACATCCACCGAAAGTATATCCTCAAGCCCCGAAAGATCGTAAAGTTCCAACGGAATACTACATGTCTGATTCCCAATCTGACAAAACTCTCCCCCAGTCTCCCCCAATTCAAGCAAATCAAAATCATCCGACCCCGCCCCAGAATCAGCATCGTCAAACTCATCATCATCTTCATCAGATTCATTCGCGGAGTTCCGCCGCTGAACATCCTCCTCATCCCCACTCGACATAGTCTCTTTACTCAAAGGGGAACACTCCGAATCAATCCTCGACACCTTAAAACTGTTCTTCTCAATTGCCATCAAACATAACAACACCAAACTGCCGCCAAAAAGCGCGTTTGGAAACCCAATTCAAAAAATTCAAACCCCAAACAAACAGATCTCAATCTCAATCTCAATCCAAACCCTAACAAAAACAACACCAAAATCAAACAACAATTAATTAAAAAACCCTAACAAATCTAAACATGCTCAATCTAAAAAACAACAATAATAGTAACAATCAAACACACGAATTAAAAAATATATATATAAAAAAAAACGAAAAGGAATCAATTTGAATGAAGAATACCTCAATCGAAGTAACGATGATGAAATCGGAGGAGGAATCAGGAAGTAGCGAGAACCATGAAACGATTTCGTAAGGTGGCGGAGAGCGATGAAGAATGAAGAATGAAAAAGTGAAACCCTAAAAGGGTGAAAAATTGGTTATATAGTGAAAGAGAAAAGAAAGGGGGGGTGAGAAACAGAAAAAGAAGGTGGGGAGGGTATGAAGAAGACGAAGGTGACGTGGGAAGAGATGGACCGTGTGATTGGATATGAAAAAGGGAGAGAGTGAAAAGACGAAAAAGGCCACCGCAAATAACAGGGATGAACGCAATGTTATGTTGTTCAGAGGTAACAAAAAAAGTGAGAAAATAAGGGTTGGAAGACGAGAGATAGAAGGTGAGTGAGTCTAGTACTGAGTCGTGAAACCGAGTGACACGAGTTATTTGTGAGACCGCTGTGACTCGGATATAGTGAGTTTTGTTTATGACCGTTGGATCTAACGCGTCATTTAAATTAATCGCTACTATAATCTTTATCCTGGTGAGTGAGGGCATAGTGGATTCCGGTTACCAAACGACGTCGTTTTTAACTGTTTTTTTGTTTTATAAATAATTTTTTATTTGTATTTTCTCTTATAAATAAGTGAAACCAAATGGGAAAATTACATAATGTTGTTGTACACTTGTACGGGTTAGTGATACGGTAAGTGACAACAAGTAACTTAACTCGTTAAGGTTTTTCTTCACCTTCAATCAACTAAAGTACCTATAACTATACTAGTAGATCATTAAAAATAAATAAAAAATAAAAAATTCCATTTTTTATCAATGGTCGTGATTGATTACATTGTGAACATATTATAGTAGAGAATATGTATCCCTTTAACTTGTATGTAGCAATTTATTGGAATATATATTCATAAGAAAACAATAAATTATTTAAAATGACTATATGGAGTGTTTCAAGTTGATAGAGAAAAAAATAAAATATTTAAATAGTATTTTCGTCTGAATTTTTCTTTTTAAATAATCATATTTTTTTAATTTTTTTTTTAAATAACTACATTTTTAAAAAATTTATCAAAATAACCATTTTTTAAATAAATTTTTTTTGTCACACAGATGAATAACCATTATGTGTGGCGCATGCATACAATTTAAAGATGAGGCGTCACACTGCATGACTTGTCCTCCTCTGTAACGTCATGCAGTGTGGCGCATGCATGTAATAATAGAGAGGAAGTGCCACGTAGTGTGGCTTGATAGTGTTATATGGTTTTCTATAAATCCAACCACCCATCCTCTTCATTTTTCGCACCATTTCTCACATAACTCTTAGAAAATGTCTTCCACTCCCTTGCCAACTTTTTCACTGATCAAAAGAGATGCGCATGTTATTTTTTCAGCGACAAAGCCTCCGATGAAGATCAAACTCTGGAACACACAGACGTTCGAGCATTTTCAGATGCACTTGATTCGCTGGTTGGAAGGAGACATTCCTGAAGGTGAATAGATCAGAAAAATAGAAAGGCAAATTACAGTGAGGAACGAAAATGGAGTAAGCCGATCATGGAAAAAGGTGAGATGCGACACTGATGTCATAATGATGATGCTTGGACCAGACGATATTGTGTTGGTGGTTTTTATCTCTTATATATTATGATTTGTTTAGTTGTTTTATCTGCTTATCATGTTGTTATGTTGTTATCCCGAGTTTGCGGTGTTATAATTTTTTGGGTCATTATGAGAAGGTTGTTGTAATCGAATGATAAATTGAACACGAAATGATAACCCGAATTCAAATTGAAATTTCTTGCGTACAACAAATTAATGTTTGCTATAAAAAAATTAGGTTGCAGAGCTAGACCCAATATTCGGATAATTTTTTCGATTATGTCCGAGAAGACGACATGTACTGCATAATCTTATCATTTTGTTGGTTGTATCCATTTCAGTTCTAATACGAGTGCTATTGGGGCGCCCCTTTTTCTTCGGTCGCATTTGTTCATTGTACCAAACAATGTCCCCTTGATAAGCAGGCCAATAATCCTCCTTTGCTACAAAGTAAGATTACAAAAACACAAATTTTACATACTATATATTATAACCAACATGTATTAATTTATTACCCATTTTTTCTATGTAGGTGGTCTGTTGCTGGGTTGAATTACAACAAATCCCCTCAAAACACAATAGTAGTCTACTAAAGCTTATTGATCATGTTGAACCCGAAGAGGTATTAAACTTACATATTTTATACAACGCTTTCAATAGGTTAATTAAGTTTAATATTAATATTAGCTTAACACTTTTTTCCTTTACAGTTTGTATGGAGGCCGTATAAGGATCTCGACCGTGAGATTAACCCAAGTGATGTTGAAGTCTAGACTGCAAAAACAACACTCATCAGGTTCACTATTATGGAGATGCACCATAGTGATCGTGTGAAGCTACAGTTCGGCATGCAACAGGGTATCTCTGACCCCCTACATGTTTGGGACAATGGCATCTACTCAGAGTTGACGACCAATGAGGATTTGATGATTTGAGAGACTTCGCTAAAAATCAATGTCGTCAATGGAGGCATCGACGTGAACTGGTCCTAAGGGAGTCGATCTCGCAAGATGACTTAAAACTGACTCTCCAATATTTGAGATGGTACACATCGATTTCAACAAATCTGTTTTTGTCTCAAGAGACATATTTGATCGACCCACGCCAAAGAGCTGCAACATACGCCCAACAACAACCCCAACAATCAACCCCTCAATAATACCAAACCCAACAACTAACCCCTCAATAATACCAAACCCAACCACATTGTCAACCCACTCAAACCCAACAACCATACACCACCAAATTCAACCAAACTCGTCATCAATTTATACCACACACATAAACACAATAATATGCACCCTCCTCATCCTACCATAACACCCAAGACATATATGATACATTTCCTTCCTACCATACCACCTGTGATACGGTGGCCAGAACTGGGACGTGTTTCCCTTTTTTTTATTTATTTAGGAATTTGCTGGTTTGCGTTTTGCATTTGTTTTCGCAAAATGTCGCGGTAAGCAAGAGTCGCCACCGTCTTTTATTTTATCCAACAAGGAAAGGAAAAAAGCAAAGAAAAATTCCCTTTTCGAGATATTTTTGAGTACGGGGGGTAGATTATAGAAAGGGAAGGTATTAGCACCCTTTTTATCCGTAGTTATCTACGGGCTCTTAGGTACTTGCTCATCATTTTCAAAATTGTTTTCTTTGTGTTTGTGTGCTTTGAAAAGTTTTTGTTTTAACTTCGATTTAACTCTTGCTTCCGTTTTCAAGAGTGTAATGAAGTGTTTTGAAAACTTTGTTTGTAAAGGAGTGTAAGTGTGAAAAAGTTTGTTTTGTTTGAGCAAGTACTTAAGAACTAATCTACCTACTCGAAAAAAGAATCGTTCTATGTTTATTTCCTTTAGACAATGCTATCCCACTATTAGTGAGTAGGTAGCACCGTCGTTGGAGTTTTTAGGGGTCAATTCGAAAGGGACGTACGGTCACTAAAGCAATGTTAGGACGTCTTAGTAATAACCCTAATGTCTTAGATCAATTTATTCGAGGCAACCATTCCGAGGCAACTTTTCCGAATCGGGACTTTGATCTTTGTTTAGACAAAAGGACGACCACTAAAGCATCCTATACTCAATGACCGTTTACCGAAGGCAACCAAGTGGGTGTGTACCCTAGGAGTGCGCATGTGCGAGTGATTCAGTTTCAGATTTATTATCTTTGCACATTTAGGATTGTCTAACTGTTTTAAAATTACATAAATTCTTGTCATGCATCCTAATATCATACATCTAACAGTTAATAATTTGTGGAATTTAAAATGCGGAAATTAAACTACGCTATTACAAGGCTTCGGGTATTTACATAGCCAAAAACAAACCCTTTGAAAATAAAGCGATAAATGGAAATAAACGTCCTAATTAAACTATTACAAACTGTAGACAGTTACATCAATATGGATAAAAATAATAATAAAGCGCGCGATGAAAATTAGATCGACGAAAAATTAGCGTTTTGACCCTTCTAGCCTAATCAAAAGAAAATTTTTTTTTTTTTGTTTTTAATATTTTTTAAGGAAAAGATTAGGTTAAAAATAAATATGCAAATTAATTAGTGATTAAATTAATTAATAAAAATAATTACATGACCTATTTTTTATATTTTTGGTTATTTTTAGGAAAAGAAAATATAATTAAATTAGAAATAAAAACCTATTTGTTCTAATTAATTTTAATTATGTACAAAAAAGAAGTTAAAGTTATCTAAATTAATAAACCTAATTAAATTAATAAATTTATTGATAAAAAATATACCTAAATCTAATTGGTGAAAAATAATATTTTTGTGATTTTTTGATAAAAGAAAATAATTATTTGTGTTAGTAAATAAAATAAATAAATTAAATAAAACAAATAAATAAAAAAAGAATAAAGAAAGAAATTGGGCCTGAGCAAAAATGGGGGGTGCAAGAATCAAAATTCTGGGCCCAAAAACAAGGAGGTTTGTTTGACTTTGTGAATCCAGTGCGTTGCTTTGACTGAGGCTTCATGGTGCTCCTCCATTGCTGGCTCTTAGATCTGGATCTCAAGCCACTTGGCAACCTGGATTATGAGCACGTATGGTGGATCTTGGCTTTGCATACGCATGTGATTGCCTGAAAGAAAATAATATTGAGAAAAGTGGGTGACCTGGGATTCGAACCCAGGTTCTGAAGCAATTATCAACGCTACACTCACCACTGCACCACTTGTTCTTGTTGTCATAATAATACAAAACAATAATCAAATATTAAAAAGACCCTATGTATCAAATCAACGCGCGAAATTTTGAACAAGCCAATGGAGGGGTGCCACGCAGTCATCTTCAACCTAGTTCCGTTGGTCAAAGTTTCAAACTTTTACCTACGGATATTTGTCCGTAGCTATTGCCCCTGTAAATCTCAAAACTTAACACAAGCATTATAAATAAAAACGAAGGCCATGGATGGCTTCGTCTGGCCTTGCTGAACATAAAGGTGGCCCTTTTATGGCCAAATTTTTCCTGTAAGCGAAAATCCCAATTTGAAACAAAGAACCCTAATAATGGTGAAATCCACTATAGGCCATGAAAATGCAATCAAATAATATAGAAAGCTTGCAAATATTCCATGGATCAAGAATATATGGTTAATTCATGTTAACAATGCCTAAATCGTGCAAACCGAATTCAAAAGTTCATGGATGTCGTGGATGGCTTACAACGCTTTTTGGTACTGGAAATGCTTTGTTCTTGATTGCTTTGGCTTGCTGATGACCTCAGGAGACGATTGGAATGGTTCAAAGGTCTTGAATTGGCCTCTAAATGTGAATTCGTGTTTACACTTTCTTGGTATTTTTTCAAGTTTTGCTCTAGTCCATGCGCCTCTTTCTTCACCAGTTTTAGGTCTTCCTCGCTTCTATATGTATCAAGGAATGTATTAGGGTTGATAGAATGTACTCAATCTTCTTCCATTATTGAATTTGATTGTGATTTGATTCTCTTGAATATCATTCTAAAATTGGCCTAAAATCAATCTTTTTGTACACACCATGCCTTGATACGAATTTGAATATTTGCTAGCTGTAATTTAAAACCTGAAACAAGCACAAAATCTTTTGTTTTCAATATTTTGGATTTTATATGATTTGTTTTGATTTAAATTGAATTAATTCAAATAAAAATCAAAATAAATAATAAAAACATGATAAGGATAAGTGGGAAGGGCTAGAGCTCGTGGACTATGTTGCCAACTCAAAACAAGTGAAAAAGATTGGGCCCATTTGGCAAAAATTGAAGTTTTAGGCATAGTTGACTTTTGGCAATTTTGCAAAAAAGGTTAACTTCACCAATGCATAACTTCCTCAATTTTGACTCTTTGAAGGTGTTCTTGGACTTTTTAGAAAGCTTGAGATGTCCTATAATCAAATCTTTTGGTCTCATATCAATTTGATATTCCATGCTCATGTATGAAGCTTTGACAAAAAAGGTGTTTTTGTTGACTTTTCAAAATGACCTATAATGTCCAAATTCATAACTTCATGTGAGTGCATATTTTGAACTTGGTAGATGAATATGGATTGTAGAGAATTTCATGCTCTTCAAAATGAGCTTTGGATGGGTCATTTCTCATAAAGTATGAGAAAGTTATGCTTGGTCAAAGTTGAGTTTACTTTTCCTACAAAACCCTAATTTAACAACTTTTGAGTTTTGATGAATTATGAGCAATCCTTGATGAATCATGATCAAACATTGATCAAATGATGAAATATACTTCATAATGAGGATGTTGACCAAAAATCTTGAAGTTTGACTGTATGTAGGCCACAGTTGACTTTTGCCCTAACATAGTCGATTTTCAGGCCTTTGAGCAATTGACTGAGCAAACTTTCTCTGTAGGGCTTGAAACTTGACATGGATGTTCTTGAAAACATATTGGGACAATGTTGAGAATTTGGGGTCCCTTGGACTCAAGTATCTTGATGCAACATGACACCCTAATTTGAGGTAGACTGCCTTAGGAGAGAGCTTGTCTGGCCAACCCTTGGACTATCTTGAGCAACTTGGGGATCTTTCTTGAAATGTTTTGAGAAAAATGGGAGGGAAAATTTTGGGGTACAACAGCTGCCCCTGTTCAATATTCTAAAACCTGAGGATGTATATTGGCTTTCATGCCTTTCGTGATCCGAAGGTGGAAGATGATTGAACACTAGAGTGCCCAGAAATTTGCGCTCGCATGGAGTGGTATCTGTCTTGCGATATGGGCTTACAGATGCCATTTGGAAATTGATGACGAGGGGATGGGATTAAATATTCCATCTGAAGGAGTGTCGATCGCATAAGAGATTCCTTAGCGAGAGCTTGTATACCTGTCGTTGAGGAAGATTCCGCTGGGGAAGGCTGGTCTTTATTGAGAGAAGTAGAATTTTAGGAGCTTCGGTCGTCCGTTATTCTGCTGGTGAGTCGTCTCTGTTTGAATTTTAGGAACTTCGGTCGTCCGTTATTCCATCGAGGAATCATCTCTGTTGAATTTTAGGAACTTCGGTCGTCCATATTCGACTGAGGAAACATCTCTGTTGAATTTTAGGAACTTCGGTCGTCCGTATTTGACTGAGGAAACATCTATGTTGAATTTTAGGAACTTTGATCATCCGTATTCTACTGAGGAACCATCTCTGTTGAATTTTAGGAATTTCAGTCGTCCGTATTCTATTGAGGAAACCATCTCAGTTGAATTTTAGGAACTTCGGTCGTCCGTATTCAACTAAGGAAACCTCTCTGTTGAATTTTAGGAACTTCGGCCGTCCGTATTCTACTGAGGAATCATCTCTGTTGAATTTTAGAAACTTTGGTCGTCCGTATTCTATTGAGGAATCATCTCTGTTGATTTTTAGGAACTTCGATCGTCCGTATTCGATTGAAGAAACATCTCTATTGAAGAGGAAAGTTGAATTTTAGGAGCTTCGGTCGTCCGTTATTCAACTGGGGATTAAACTATTAACCTAGTCGTACCCGGGCTTCACAGCTTGAATTTTGTGAGAATTTGATTGTATCTTTCCTGAAAGGTAAAGGTTAGCTGTATGTAATGCATGATATGTATCAGGCAATAATGTTCTCAACATAAATGAGACTGTGTTGTATGATGCGCATGCATGTCATGATGTATGGAAATGTGATGTTTTCAGCTGGGGAAAATAAATCCCGGATTGCTGCTGGAGAAAAGAGTTGAATTCTTTGTTTCCGCTGGGGATAATGAATAAAGATGATTGTGAGAATAAACCTGCAGGAGAGGATAACTCTTCCGGGGAATAAACTGGTGAGGAAATGACTCTGTGGGGAGGACAAACTTTGCTAGAGAACCTGTTGATTTGGAGAAATAACCTCGGTCGAGGATGAATTACCGTTGTTGGCGATGATAAATTCTGTTGGGAATTGAGTTTCTGTTTGTAAAAGGAATGAACTCTGCTGGGGATGATTTTCCAGTTGCGACTTCACTGGGAATAATCTTTTAGACTCTACTGGGGACAATCTTCCAGAGTCCACTGGGGATAATTTTTCAAACTCCACTGGGGATAACTTTCCAATACTGATGGTAGATAAACTCTGCTTGGGAAGAATATTGCCGACTCATTCGCGGTTGTGAGCCTCAGCTGGGGAAAATTAACACCACTATCTTTCTCTTACTCTGCGGGGAGTGAATATACCTTTAATGGATTTCTCCAACTAGGTCTATCCCTATACCTGGTGAATAAAGCAACTGTAAGGCTTGGACATTTCTTGTTTTCCCCTGTTTCTGATATTGCGAGTAATCGTCTTTTGTTTCGCATGTAAATATTCATGAGCAGCAATTAATGTCAAATGCATATATCAAAAATGAACATTGGACGTTCTTGCAAAACAAAACAGAAAAAAGAAAATAATTTGAAATTTCTTTGTGAAAATGAATTGTATTATCTTTGAAATTGGCCTGTAAATAGGCGTTTTTTGTACAAGAGGCTGACGTCATAGTAAGAGAATGCCACCAAACAATAGAGTTTATACAATTTGTGAAAAATAAAGAAAAACAGCTATGTGAACAATCCCACTGGGTTCCAACTCTACTATCTCCTTTATGTCCTCGAGCATCTCATCACCTTGCTACTTGGTTGAAGGTAGATCAGATTGATTTGTGCCGTCCGAGCTTGATAGTCGATACCGAAGTCTGGTTGCAAGGTGATCCAATGAGACATAGTGTTACGCTTTAATCCCTAATTTTTGCCTGGACTGCCCTTTCGGGTTTTCAGTCCACCGGGATACCCTTTTTTGCCCAAGCCGCCTTTTCAGGTTTTCGACTTGCCGGGTGTACAAATTTTTTCATTTTCATCCCTTATTTTTGCCCGAACCCTTTTGGTTCGCCGGGAAGCCCTTATTTTTGCCTAGACCAGTCAACCTAGCAGGTCTTTAATTATGCGTAGTACTTTTTCACTATGTCTGCATTGATAGGTTGAGGATGGTCGTCACCATCCATGGTGGTTAAAATCATAGCTCCTCCTGAGAAAATGTTCTTAACCACAAATGGCCCTTCATACGTAGGGGTCCATTTGCCTTTGGGATCACCTTGCGGCAGTATTATGCGCTTGATTACCAAATCCCCAACTTGATACTCTTGTCGTTTAACTTTCTTGTTAAATGCCTTGATCATCCATTTTTGATACGTTTGACCATGGCAAATAGCAGTAAGTCTCTTTTCATCGATTAAGTTCAGCTGATCAAGCCGGGTCTGGATCCAGCCATCTTCGCTCAAACCTGCGTCCTTCATAATCCGAAGAGAGGGTATTTGAACTTCAATGGGCAAGACGACCTCCATGCCATATACCAAGGAATAGGGTGTTACCCCTATTGACGTCCACACTGAGGTACGGTACCCATGAAGAGCAAATGGTAACATCTCGTGCCAATCTTTGTATGTCACCGTCATCTTCTGCATAATCTTCTTGATATTCTTATTAGCCGCTTCAACAGTCCCATTCATCTTTGGCCGGTAAGGAGAAGAGTTGGGATGCTGTATCTTGAACTGCTTACAGAGCTCAGTGATCATCGTATTATTGAGATTTGTACCATTGTCCATAATGATCCTCTCGGGTACACCGTATCGACAAATCAAATTGTGTCGAATGAACCGTGTCACGATATTCTTAGTTACTGTAGCAAAGGAAGCTGCTTTAACCCACTTTGTAAAGTAATAAATCGCTACCAAGATGAAACGATGCCCGTTGGACGCAGTAGGTCTGATCTCACCAATCATATCGATGCCCCACATTGCAAAAGGCTAAGAAGCTGTCAAGACATTCAGAGGTACTGGAGATATGTGCACCTTATCAGCATAGACTTGGCACTTATGACAGGTCCGAGAATGCTGATAACAGTCGGCTTCCATAGTGGACCAATAGTATCCTGCCCGTAGGATCTTCTTTACCATGGTGTGTCCACTGGAATGAGTCCCGAAAGTACCTTCATGTAACTCCGCCATGGTCCTTTCTGCCTCGTTCTTATCCATACAACGCAGTAAGGTTGAGTCATGATTACGCTTGTAAATGATACCATTACTGATAAAGAACTTTGCCGCGAACCTCCTCAGAAACTTCTTATCATTAACAGATGCACCCTCGGGATACTCCTGAGCCTCAAGATATATTTTTACCTCGTGAAACCAGGGTTTATCTTCTATCTCTTCAATCTCAATTTCACAGTAATGTGCAGGTTCGTCCAACCTCTCAATGGTAATTTGGGGAGCCTCGTTATCCCACCTGACCTTGAACATAGAAGACATCGTAGCTAGCGCGTCCACCAACTGATTCTCCTCTCTTGGGAAGTGTTTAAAGGTTATCTCCTCGAAGTGTGGAAGCAACGTCAACACATACTCTTTGTAAGGAATAAGATTCGGGTGTTTCGTATCCCACTCGCCTTTGATCTGACTGATCACGAGAGCGGAATCTCCGAATACACTTAAGAACTTAATCCTTAGGCCGATAGCTGCTTGAAGGCCCATAATACACGCTTCATACTCCACCATATTGTTGGTGCAGTTAAAACATAGTCGGGCGGTGAATGGAGTATGAGAGCCTTCAGGAGATATGATCACAGTGCTAATGCCATTACCCAAAGCGTTTGAAGCTCCATTGAAATACATAGACCATCGGAATCCCTCCTCAGGTCCTTCATCCAGTCCAGGTGTTTCACAGTCAGTCACCAACATGATGTTCTCATCCAGAAACTCAAAGTTCATAGATTGGTAGTCGTCCACGGCCTGATGCGCCAAATGATCCGCCAACACACTTCCCTTGATTGCTTTTTGGGTCGTGTATTAGATGTCATACTCAGTCAAGATCATCTGCCATCTTGCTATTCTTCCGGATAAGGCAGGCTTCTCAAAGATATACTTGATTGGATCCATCTTCGATATTAATAGAGTAGTGTAAGTCAGCATATACTGTCTCAGCCGGCGAGCAGCCCATGCCAAAGCACAACAAGTTTTCTCAAGAAACGAGTATCGGGTCTCGCAGTCGGTAAACTCACTACGCCAAAAACGAGTTTTGGCACCACTACATAGACAACGCTTATGCAAAAGCGCTGTTGTAGGTATCCCCAAAAAAAAAACTTTAGACAACGCTTATTAAAAGCGCTGCTATAGGCCTTATCAAAGGCAGCACTTTTTCTCCCTAAGCGCTGCTATAGGGTTTTAAAAAAAATAAAAAATAAAAAATTAATAAAAGCGCTGCTAAAGGGTATGCTTTAGACAGCGCTTTCAAAAAGCGCTGCTAAAGGTGTAAGTCTAAAAGCGCTGCTAAAGGAGGGGTAAACCTAAAGTGCTGCTAAAGGGGGGTACCTTTAGCAGCGCTTCTTGAAAGCGCTGCCTTTGTGTAAATCTAAAAGCGCTGCTAAAGGGGGGGTAAGCCTAAAGCACTGCTAAAGGGGGGGTACCTTTAGCAGCGCTTCTTGAAAGCGCTGCCTTTGGTTTGTTAATTTATTTCTAAACCCCTAACCCCTAAATCAAATTTCCAGAAACACAAAATTAAACCCATATCGCTGTTCATCTTCTTCTCCATTCGTCTCCTCCCATTCTCTCTTCATCCTCTCAACACTCGTCTCCTCCCAAACTCCCCCTGTCTCACTCCATTACTCCCTTTTTTCCGTCATCTCTCAAACCCTCCTCTCAACCGCTTCATCTTCATTGTTACCAACCACCACCATCAATTGTCAACCGTCTCCATCCTTCATCCCTTCGTCGTCCTCTAACCATTACCCTCCGCCTCGCATCAACGGCACAATCACCAACACCAGCAACCTCCTTCGTTGCATCACCTTCGAATCTTCGGCCCACGGCTAATTCATTTTTTCAATCCAAGTAAGTGTTCCTATCATTAAAGCCTGTGCTTCTGGATTCATTTTGAAATTTATGTTTTTTCATTTGATTTTAATTTTGTCCTGACATTGCTGTTACTCTGAAATTTCGTTTCACTGGTTCTAGGTTTCGAAATATTTTTTGATTAATTTTCACTGTTTCTTGCCGTTTTGATTGGTGAAACACTGTTTCTTTCTTACATACAGCCCTTTTTTCATGGTTAATAAGGTTATAATTTATGTATTTATATGGAACGAAAATGGTAGATTGTTTGCTAGGGAATGAGCTTATTGTTAACTTCTATGGATGAGACATGCAGGGTGTTCAAAAAAACTGTTTACGGGACCGAATTGTTGAACTAAACTCAACCAAAATGAAAGTAACTGAATCAATTATAATAGTTCAAAAACTGAATCACTAATTCAATCACAGTTCTTGAACTAAAACTGAACCATGAATAACAAAACTGAACTGTTTAGAACTATACTGCAAAGGTTAAAGTTAAACACTTTACATGTCTCAAATTACCAGTTCACCAAAAACTTGTTGCTTAGAGACATATTATGAAATTGAGCATCTAATTAAGAAATTGAAAATCTCTCATTTATCACACTAAGTGTTCAAACTTCAGCTTAGTTATGTTTGAATGTTTCTATTAAGAATAAGATGGTATATTCAATTTTTTTCTCCATTTTCTTTTCTATATGTTTAAATTAGAATTTGAATGTTTATTATGAGTCTTTATCACAACAGTATCTTTATTCTTTGTTTGTATGTGTGTGTGAATAGTAGTTTTTTTTCATTTTTCTTGAATAATCATACCTTGCAGTAGAGCTTTAATTAATTATTTTCTTGGTTGATGAATGTATTTTTTTTAAAATAAGCTCCTTATTCAAATTTAACCGCTTTGATTGTTGATGAGTAGCAAATTAACTCTCAAATATGATTTTTTAGGATTATGTCAGTTTTGCTTCAGTAGGTAATAACATTGTTGTTTGCTCTATTAGATGATAAAATTGATGATTTTGTTTATTCTAAACAGTAGGTAATAACTTAGGCTGGTCTCCATGATTTTGTTTGTTCTAAACAATAGGTAATAACTTAGGCAGTGTGCTTAAATGATATGAAACGCGAAGACTATCAATGTATTTCTATGGTACCTGTATTAATTTGAAAATATTGTCTGATTTTATTTGATTGTTTAATTTTTATCATTGTGAAAATATCCGCCCCACTTGAGAGATAGACTGCCCCAATGCCCTTTCATAATTGATTTTCCTAATTAGTGTTTTTGTTAAACATACGTAATAGTTAAAACCATGGATAAAAAATGGATGTGTGCCGATCGATTGTCAAAAGAGTACGAGAATGGGGTATTAGAGTTCGTTAAGTTTGCTGTTGAACACGCTGAAGACCCGAATAGAATGAAATGTCCTTGCTTGGGTTATTGTTATGTGGGTCGGGTTGACGCAGATAGATTGAAATCGCATTTACTGATGCGTGGAATTGATCGAAGTTATACGTGTTGGATATTTCATGGTGAGAAAAGCATCGCGGATGTTGAACCGAGGGTGAAAAGTAGTGCGACCTTTGTTTCAGACGACAATGCCACGGATACATATGATTATGATCGAGTCGAAGAGATTGCAGAAGTACTTGAAGAAGATCTTCAGGATTGTCCAAAAATGTTTGAGAGGTTGGTAGGCGATGCGGAGAAACCGTTGTATAAAGATTGTCCCAAATTCACAAGATTGTGTGCAGTATTAAAATTGTACAACTTAAAGGCGCGCAACGGATGGTCAGATAAAAGTTTCAGAGTTATTAGCCCTTTTGAGAGATATGCTTCCTGAGGATAATGTTCTTCCTAATCGAACCTACGAGGCCAAAAAAATGTTGTGCTCTATTGGCATGAGCTATGAAAAGATACATGCATGTCTAAATGATTGTATTTTGTTTCGAAACGAATATGCATCGTTGAATGAGTGCCCAAAGTGCGGTTTATCTCGATATAAGAAAAAATTATCTCCAGCGAAAGTCTTATGGTATTTTCCTATTATTCCGAGATTTAGACGCATGTTTCATAGTGAAACCGATGCTAGACACTTGACTTGGCATGCAGATGAAAGAATTATCGATGGAAAGTTTCGACATCCGACAGATGCACCCCAGTGGAAGAAAATTGATAATGATTATCCTGATTTTGGAGGAGAAACAAGAAACCTTCGCTTGGCATTATCTACGGATGGAATGAACCCGCATGGTCTTCAAAGTATCTCACATTCCACATGGCCCGTGATTCTTATGATTTATAACCTACCTCCATGGCTATGTATGAAGCGCAAGTACATGATGTTGTCTATGTTAATTTCTGGGCCTAAACAACCAGGGAATGACATAGATGTATACTTGAAACCTTTAATCGAAGATTTGAAGATTTTGTGGGAGAACGGTGTGGAGGTTTATGATGGATATAGGAAAGAAAATTTCAATTTGAGGGCGATGTTGTTTGGCACAATTAACGATTTTCCAGCATATGGAAATCTATCCGGGTATAGCATTAAAGGTGAAAAAGCGTGTCCTGTCTGTGAAGATGGAACCGATACGACACGATTGAAACTTTGTCAGAAGAATGTATTTCTCGGTCATCGTAGATTCTTAAATTCAAAACATCAATATCATGGATGGAGAAAAGCGTTCAATGGAGATACCGAACAACGTAGAGCTCCACCTGGATTGACAGGTGATCAAATTTTTGAAAAGGTGAAAGATGTGAGTATTCAGTTTGGCAAACCTTTTGCACATAAAGTTGTCACAGGTGGGTGGAAGAAGAGGTCAATTTTTTTTGAATTGCCATATTGGAAATCTTTGTACGTAAGACATTTTCTTGATGTTATGCATATTGAAAAAAATGTATTTGAAAGTGTTATTGGTACGTTACTCAATATAAAAGGAAAGTCTAAAGATGGCCTTAAAGCAAGAGAGGACATGGTAGAGATGGGAATAAGAACTGAATTAGGACCCGTGAAGAAAGGAAGACGAACATATCTACCACCTGCTGCTTATACTCTATCTAGAAAGGAAAAGAAAATATTGTGTAAGTTTCTGAGTGAAGTTAAAGTTCCAGAAGGTTACTCCTCAGACATTAGAAGACTCGTGTCCATGAAAGACCTCAAGTTAAAGAGTCTGAAGACACATGATTGCCATGTCATAATGGAACATTTTCTACCAATAGGTATACGTTCTATTTTGCCAAAAAAAGTAAGAAGCGCTATAACTAAATTGTGTTTTTTTTCCAGGTCAATTTGTAGTAAGGTGATCGATCCTGAGATCTTACCAGTATTACAAAAAGAAATCGTTATTACTCTGTGTGACCTTGAAATGTATTTTCCTCCATCATTTTTTGACATTATGGTACATCTTGTTGTTCATCTTGTGAAAGAGACACAATTGTGTGGACCAACTTATATGAGATGGATGTACCCTGTTGAACGTTACATGAAAATATTAAAAGGGTACGTGAAAAATCGAAGTCGTCCAGAGGGTTGTATCGTTGAGCGATATGTTGTTGAAGAAGCGGTTGAGTTTTGTACTGATTTTTTGTCCAATGTGCAATCCATTGGACTCCCCAAATCTCATTTTTTCGAAAAAAAAAGAAGGTAACAAATTAATTGGAAATGAAATTGTGACAGTATCAAGGGATGAACGGGATCAAGTGCATTTGTATGTTCTGCATAATGACAATGAGGTTGAGCCGTTTGTTGAAATGCACAAGGCTATACTCCGAGGTGAGAATCAAAGTAGAAATGAAAATTGGATAGTACGAGAGCACAATCAAAGTTTTATACAGTGGTTTAAGGATCATATATATTCAAAGTTTCATTCAGATCCCGCTTCAATATCAGACAGGTTGAGATATTTGGCATATGGTCCAAGTTCGATTGTGTTCTCTTATAGAGGATACACAATTAATGGATACACATTTTATACCAAAGAGCAGGATGAGAAAAGTACTATGCAAAATAGTGGTGTTACGGTTGTAGCTGAAGCAATGCACATTTCTAGTATGAAGGACTTAAACCCCAAATATGAAAATCTGTCATATTTTGGGGTTATCAATCACATTTGGGTGTTTGATTACGAGAAGTTTCAGATTCCTATCTTTGATTGCAAGTGGGTACATAGTAGTGGCATACGAATGGATAAGTCAGGGTTTTTGCAAGTGGATCTTAATAGGGTGGGGTATAAAGATGAGCCTTTTATTCTAGCCTCTCAAGCTAAACAAGTGTTCTATGTCACAGACCCGAAGAGTACGAAATGGTCTATAGTGCTTTTATCTAACAAAGTGATTGATGATAAAAGTGTTGACCAAGGTGATGTTGATGTTGAGAATGAGTCGTATATTAGAAACGATCGAGATGAAAATACTACAGCGGATGAAACATATATTAGAAAAGATCATGATGAGGGAATTTGGATCAATCCCTCTGTCCGCATTCTTAAAAGACAAGTAATTCAAAATCCAACCAAGAAAAGAAAGAGATGTTAGTGAAAGAGGTAATATATATTCCTCCATTCTTGTTAACACTTAGCAAACTTCTAATTAATGATATATTTTTCATATACTCAATTGATATTTGTCATTTTATATACTCAATTGATATTTGTCATTTTATATACTCAATTGACATTTGTCATTTTATATACTGAATAGATATTTGGAATTATATATTTGGAATTAAATATTTGTCATTAGATACTAATGTTTTTCTTTATTACAGGTTAGATGGCTAGTAACGAGGAGTACCCTCACGATGATTCTATTAATGATGGAGACAATGATGGAGGAAAATCCAGTAAGGGGGTGGAAAAAGAAATAAAAAGAGGAAAAACTATTATGAAGAATATCATTCGTGATAGAGATAGGGGTATAAAGTATGATGTGCATTGGAGTCCAAATGACCAATTAATTGAGCCTAACGGTTCTAAATTGACAAGTTATATTGGCACACTTGTAAGGACAGAAATTCCAATAACTCGTGATGAGTGGAGAGATGATAAGCCGAATGATGCTAAAAACAAAATCTGGAGTGAGATACAGGTACTTTAAATTATGTCTTTAAATTACGATTATGTACTTTAAATTATGTCTTTAAATTACTTATACTAATGCACTTTGTGTATGTTTTTTGTAGAGGTCTTTCAACATTGATGACAAAAGAAAAGATTATTGTCTTGGATTGGCCGGAAAAATACTGAGAGGGTTTAGAACATATTTAAACAGAAAATATCTTAGAGATGCCGAAAAAAAATTTGTTGATGCAGAGCGTCCAGCAGAATATGCGGATGTGATTTCAGTTAAAGAATGGGATGTTTTTAAAGCCAAACGGAAAACCCCAAAATTTCAGAGTGTTAGTGAAGTAAATCGTCTAAGAGCATCATCTCCCGCATATCCATACAAAAAAGGGCGTTTGGGATATGCACGATTAGAACAAAAAATAGTAAGTATTTATAAATTGCAATGATATACTTGTTCATCAATAGTTATAACTGAGCTTGTTTTTTGTGTTAATGTGTAGTTAAAAGAGGAGAGTAGTTCAGAAACATCTCTTCCGGAGCATGTTTTGTGGAAGGCTGCCCGTGTGGGTAAGGATGGAGTTCTCAAAGAAGATGTACAACAAATTTTTGAAAAATGCGTAAGTATAACATTAATTCTAATTAAATCAAAATTTTATTAACATATAATATTCATGTTTTTCCAATATTCATATGAATTTCAGGAGAGTCTGTCTCAGTCTACATCTCCACCAGATGATTGCAGAAGCATACTTAGTCGAGCATTAGATGTTCGTGAGTATTCTGGTCGGGTGAGGGGTAAAGGACATGGGGTTACTCCAACCTCCTTGAAAAAGAACAATCCAAAGACAAAATCTGCTAGCAATAAAGAACTGCAGGCCAGGTTGGATGCATTAGAAGCTGAAGTTCTTGAATTGAGGAAGGAAAAAGCAAGACAATACCAATCAGAAAGGGAAGCTTCGGGTGTTAAAGAAGCTAGTGACATAGCTAGTGTCAATTGTGCAGCTCAACCGAGTATTCCCGAGGTACTTACATATATTATTATGAAATTAAATTAGTGTAATTTATTTAACTGACATATATACACATTAACGATGTCATATTTATTATTGATTTTAGGGCATTTCACCTTGTCAACTCTTTTTAGAGACACCAACTTATCGCATGGTTGGCAAGGGAAAAGTCCATAACACTCTGGGAGAAGTACTTCATCATAAACCGCTCCCTTCTGGATATATGAAAGTGTCGATTGATATTGCTTTAGAGGAGGGTGCGTTATTACCAATCCCAGATGAAGTTTCAGATGCAACATTGGTGGGAGAGGCAATAAGAGCGTTTGTTGCATGGTCGTCAAGGCTTGTTCGCATAGATGATGAGGTATAATTAAAACTGTTATGAACCTTTTAGTACTCAATTTTTTTACGTTCATTTTACTTACATTTTTTTTGCATGGTAATGTTAGACTCCTACAAAACCCAAACCAAAAGATAAAGGGATTAAGCGGCCAGAGGAGTCAGTGACAGCAAAAAAACAGGTACAACAAAGTTATATGATATTTATGCTTAGATAATGTTAATTTGTCGTCCTATACTTGACCACTCTAATTTTATGATATTTAGATTATTCCTGCTAAAGAGATTGAAGCTGTAAGTAGGGGTAAGGAGCCTGTAATTAGCAACATTCCCACAGAAACAAAGAGTGTTGCTAAGAGGTCCGGGGCTAGAAATAAAACTACTTCACAATATAGGTCGTGCCTTCAGACATTTATAAGCTTCACAACTATTTCGCAAGGTGGTACTTCTCTTATACCCCTGCATGAAGGGATTTATGGTTCTGAAGGCATGACAACAATTGGTAAGGAGGATTTGGAACAAGTTTTTGGACACTTGACATTAGGCATGGCTGCTATCAATACATACATCAGGTATACTCCAATCAACTTTGTTTAATTAATTGCAAAATTTATTTACTCATTTCAATGAATAATTAATGTTAATGATGTTTTTATTTAAGGTTTCTGTATGACAAGTTGATTCGCCCGCGTGGACTGGAGTCCAGATTCGCTTTCATAAATCCCAACATTGTCCACGCAGGGTCAATAATCTCAAAACAAGATGAAGTAGTAGCATTTGTGCTCAGTTTATTTATGGCGAACAAAGATACAGAAAAATTGTTCTTTTTACCATATAATACTAGCCCCAAGTAAGATTTTCATTCTAAATTACCTCTATTATAATTTTTCGTTTTTTAACGTTGTGCAGAAAATTTCCATCTAACCTTTGTTTAATATTCCAGTGGACACTGGTTATTGGTTGCAATTAATCCTGTGAGAGAAATTGTATATTATCTGGATTCATTGGGCAATGATTGGACAACATACTCAGATATGAAGAAGACGATTGACACGTAAGTGACATTGTTCCAAAATATTACTGTGTATATTTAATTATTTATGTGCGATAGTTCTAAATATTCGTTATTATTTTATTATAGCATTCTACAAAGTTTTCGAGCACAAAGAGATATTCAAGTACCAAGGAGTAGAGTCAACAATATTTCTTGGATCAAAGTGGAGGTATAGATTTTCACAGTTTTGATTATATAGCGATGATACTTGATAAAACAAGTTAAGGTGTATATCTTGATGTATATCCGTATTTTCTTTCCATGTGTAGTGTCCTCGTCAGCACAATGGTGTAGATTGTGGTTATTTTATGTTGAGGTTTATGAAAGAAACTACTCTTTTGGACCGATTAGAGATTCCATCCACGGTATGAATTTCTAACTTAGGAATTATTTTCATATTTCTCATAAAATGACTTAGTATTTTAATTAAATCATACTATGTTATATTATTATGTAGTACTTTGATGAATTCAAGTGTGCTTCATACTCAAAAGATCAATTGGATGAACTTATGGAGGATTGGTGCCAATTTGTTATGGAGTTGAGAGTTTTATTATAAGGTATAACTTTGAGTTTTGAGAATATAATATATGTCGTTATAGTTGTGTTACAATATTATTGTTTTTGTTGTTGTTATTTGGTAACTTGTATGAATTTTGATTTTTTGATTTTGTTTTCGGTTATATAGGTGCAGCTCGATGTAGAAGATAGAGTTATATATTCATCGTGGATTTTGTTTCATTGTTGTATATATTAATGTTGTTGTTGTGTATATTGTGCAAAAAGGAGTGAAGAGATGAATATTGATGTAATTATAATATTGTTTCATTGTTGTATATACTAATGTTGTTGTTGTGTATATTGTGCAAAAAGGATTGAAGAGATGAATATTGATGTTGTTATAATATTGTTTCATTGTGGTATATATTAATCTTGTTGTTGTGTATATTGTGCAAAAAGGATTTAAGAGATGAGTATTGATGTTATAATATTGTTTCATTGTGGTATATATTAATGTTGTTGTTGTTTAAAATGTTATAATGAAGCTATAATTTCTGGTGCAAAAACGGTGAGAATAAATTTGATAGGCAGCGTTTTGTTTTAAATGAAAGCGATGTCTAAAGTGATTGGAAAAATTTTTTTTTAAAAAAAATAAAGAAAAGCGCTGCTAAAGGGGGGGTAATAGACAGCGCTTTTCATGAAAGCGCTGTCTAAAGTGATTGAAAAAAAAAAAAGGAAAAGCGCTGCTAAAGGGGGGGTAATAGACAGCGCTTTTCATGAAAGCGCTGTCTAAAGTGATTGAAAATTTTTTTTTTAAAAAAAAAAAGGAAAAGCGCTGCTAAAGGGGGGTAATAGACAGCGCTTTTCATGAAAGCGCTGTCTAAAGTGATTGAAAAAAAAATTTAAAAAAAAAATAAGGAAAAGCGCTGCTAAAGGGGGGGTAATAGACATCACTTTTCATGAAAGCGCTGTCTAAAGTGTTTGAAAATTTTTTTTAAAAAAAAAATAAGGAAAAGCGCTGCTAAAGGGGGGGGGGGGTAATAGACAACGCTTTTCAAGAAAGCGCTATCTAAAGTGATTGAAAATTTTTTTTTAAAAAAAAATAAGGAAAAACGCTGCTAAAGGGGGGGGGGGGGGGTAATAGACAGCGCTTTTCATGAAAGCGCTGTCTAAAGTGATTGAAAAAAAAATTTAAAAAAATAAATAAGGAAAAGCGCTGCTAAAGGGGGGGGGGGGTAATAGACAACGCTGTCTAAAGTCCCACATTAAAAGCGCTGTCTATACCTTTAGCAGTGGAGGTTTTAGCAGCGCTTTTAAGTGCTGTTAAAAGCCTAAAAAAGTGTTGTCTAATCCCCTGTTTGGCATGGTGACTTTTTGCTAAGGTAGTAAATAACATGCTCTTCTCGGCCAGACTCGTCATGCTGCCCCAGCACACACCCCATCGAATTATCGAGTACCATCAAGTATAAGATCAAAGGTCTTCTTTCAACTGGAGGCATCAGAATAGGAGGTTCTTAGAGATATTCTTTGATATTTTCAAAGGCGGCCTGACATTCATCATTCCATCTTACCACTTGATCTTTCTTCAGTAACCTGAAGATCGGTTCACAAGTAGCAGTTAGGTGTGAGATGAACCGGGCAATGTAATTCAACCGTCCCAAAAAGCCTTTGACTTCTTTTTCTGTTCGGGGAGCTGGCATTTCCTATATAGCCTTCACCTTTGTAGGATCCACTTGAATACCTTTATCACTAACGACGAAACCCAACAGCTTACCAGACCTCACTCCGAAGGTGCACTTGTTCGAATTTAGCCTCAGTTTGTACAACTTCAACCTGTCAAATAACTTCTGGAGATGGTCAAGATGTTCCTCTTCAGTCTGGGATCTTGCAATCATGTCGTCAACGTATACCTCAATCTCATGGTGAATCATGTCGTAGAACAAAGCGAACATGGCGCATTGATACGTTGCCCCAACATTTTTCAATCTAAAAGGCATGACTTTGTAGCAAAAGGTACCCCACTGAGTAACAAAGGTTGTCTTTTCCATATCCTCGGGAGCCATCTTAATCTGATTGTAACCAGAGAAACCATCCATAAAGGAGAAGACCTTATGCTGTGCGGTGTTGTCAACTAGAACGTCGATATGAGGCAGAGGGAAATCGTCATTGGGGCTTGCCCTATTCAGATCCCTATAGTCAACACACATTCGAACCTTACCATCTTTCTTCGACACTGGAACCACTTTGGAAACCCACTGCGGGTAAGAAGTGACAGCTAGAAAACCGGAATCAAACTGTTTCATCACCTCGGCTTTAATTTTCTCAGACATCTTTGGGCGCATTCGGCGTACTTTCTGCTTCACTGGAGGACAATCTTCCTTAGTTGGCAAACGGTGAACCACAATATCGGTATCCAACCCGGGCATATCTTTATAAGACCAGGCAAAGATCTCAACATAATCACGCAGCATCTGAATCAACCGTTGCTTAATACTAGACTCCAAATTTGCACCGATCTTGACCTCTTTCTTGTCTACCTCTGTACCCATATTTACTGTTTCCACTGGCTCTTCATGCGGCTGTATGGCCCTCTCTTCCTGAAGTAACAGTCTAGCAAGTTCCCCAGGCACTTCACAATCATCTTCACCTTTGTCCTCAACTTGGTTGATCGGACTTTTGAAGTCATAACTGACAGTAGTAGAGTCATTATCAGTGGGATCTAGAGTGGATGCAAACCTGTATATGTGAGTGTGTGTAAGACAAATAGCTGTTTTGCAAGATAGAAAAAAAAACAAGGAGCGTAAAATTCGTAATGCAAGAGAACGTCCAATGCTTTTATTGATGATATATGGAAATGACACATAATAAGCCCTCAAACAAAGCCACGGTGTCTCGGGCAAGGCACCGGGCCGTAAAGTTTTAAATTGTCTATTACACATTTCAAAATAAAAGTCTTATTACTGTGTAATAAAAGAAATGGGCACAAAGTCCTTTGCCGACCAATTGCTTAATCCACCATCGGTAGTCGGGTAAATCCAGCTGTCAAAATCTGACTCTTCATCATCATCTCCAATAGCATTTACTCTCGCGTCATGTTTTGGCATAGGAGCCGTTATGACATTAGGTTTTTCCGGCGCTTCAAACTCAATCTCCTTAGCTTCAATCAGATCCTGCACTTTATTCTTCAAAGCCCAACAGTTGTTCGTATCATGCCCTGGGCTATCAGAGTGATAAGCACAGTGGGCGTTCGGGTTATACAATGGTGATGTAGTACTGGGATTCTTTGGAGCCTCCTTCAGAGTCACCAAGTTGGATTTCAACAGTTGCGGCAAAATTTGAGATAAAGTCATAATGAGCCGAGTATACTGTCTTTGCGGTCTCTCTACTCTTTGCTGATTTTTGCGTTATGGGGAAACAATTGGCCTTGATATTACGACCGCATTAACTGCTTGGCGGCGTTCAGGTTGGTTTTGGCTCCTCGAGCTGTAAACTGCACTAGCTTCTTTTCTAAAAGGCTTCTTCTTTATACTTGACGAAGCACCTTTCTGTATCTTGCCACTTTTAATACCAGCTTCAACTCTCTCCCCAGTCATAATCAATCCAGTAAACCCGGACGATGAACTACCAATCAAATGATTGAAGTATGTACCAGACAAAGTCCCAAGAAACATATCCACCAACTCCCTATCAGCCATAGGGGGGTGTACTCTTCCAGCAAGATCTCTCCACTTCTGAGCGTAGTCCTTAAAGCCTTCGCTCGCACCCATAAACATACCCTGAAGTTGAGTACGCGTGGGAGCAAGGTCGGTGTTATACTAGTATTGCTTGTAAAAAGCGGAAGCAAGGTCCTCCCAGTTGCAGACGTTAGCTCCTTCTAGTTGATAGAACCATTCAAGTTGAGTCCCTGACAGACTATTTTGAAAGAAATGAACCCAAAGGTTCCTATCAGCAGTATATGGTTGAATCTTTCTGACATACGAGCGGAGGTGTAACTTCAGACATGAGACCCCACCATACTTAGCAAAGACAGGAGCTTTAAACTTGTGTCAGATCACCACCCCAGATGCCAAACCCAAATCTCCAAAGTCCAACCCAAGTATCTTCTGGATCTCCATTGCGCTCAACCGGTCTTCGAGTTGCTTATACCTATCCTCGGTAGGAGGATACTGGTCTTCATCAAAGTCAGTGTCATTGTCAGAAACCACAGGGCTAGGACCCTTCCTTTCCTATTGATTCTCTCCCCCTCCAGATGAATGGGATAAATCAGTTTCCTGTCGCAAATTGTTCCCAAATCTGTGACCCATATTCAGGAGGACCACCTTCTTCTTCTTCTTCTTCTTCTTGTCCTTTAAGATAAGAGTCTTCAAATCTTTTTGCCCTTTGGACAAGTTCATGAACATCTCCTGGAACTGAGCATTCTGAGCTTGGAGAGCCTTGACGGCTTGATCAATAGGTGTTTCAGAAGACATATTGTGCTGAAATAAATAGCGAAAAAGATAAGAAACCTGTAAGGGTACCTGTGATGAGGTGCATGGGAATGGAATGCGTATGAAATGATTTCAAAGACTTTGGGAGATTCAAATTTGTAAACCAAAATAAAACACACTTTATTAGATTAAAACTTGAAACAATGTTTAACAAATGCCCTTAAGGCATTACAAAAGAAATACTGAAAAGCAAATCTAAACTAGAAACGATAAAAAACATCAGAAATCCCAAGGTCGTTTTCCTTTTGTGCTGACATAATCGTTGATTGTCCTCTCATTCTCCAGCTGCCTTGTAAGCTTCAGGATCTTCCGTTCCTGCTCATGATATTTCTCTCTGTAAGTATCCCTTTCTTCCCTTAACTGGATCCAAGATCTCTTCAATGCCCTAATATCAGTAGGCATGTATGGATGGATGACCGTATAAGGAACCCCTTCTTCATCAGCATGCTCCACAATCACCGGCAAAACGACTTCATATGGCATCCCCAGCTTTTGAGCACGGGCTCGAACCCACTGGAGATCCGGTTGCATCGGGAGAGAAGTCTTCATTCCTAGCTCATGTAGATCAGACCTGTTCACCCTATCCCAAGCTCGTATAAACCTGCGGCGATGTCCCTCAACACCCCCCTCGAAGTCAAAGACAATGCCTGTAAGCAGCAGCTCATGAGGACCGTCCCTTCGAGCTCGTCCAAACTGTCGTAAGGCCAAACAAGGATTATAGGTTATTACTCCTCTAATTCCAAGCAATGGAACATTGGGGTACTCCCCACACCGATCAATGACAACTACCCTTTCCATATCCTTAGTACTCCAAAGGATGTCCGTATGAGAAAGGGACATGATCCTGTAAGCCCAACCCATTCCTTCCTCATTCTTTAATACAGATTTGGGGAGGTGCGAAATAAACCACCTCGCCAGCAACGATGCACAACACATGAGAGTTCCCCTTCTCCGAACAGTACGTGTATAAAGAGTATGCAGAATATCACCTAAGAGAGTAGGTACTGGGTTAGGAGATATGAAGATCTTGACTGTGTTCACATCTATGAAGGCATCTGGATTCAGGAACAGGACCAAGCCGTAGATGAGGAGAGCCAGGATGTCTTCAAAAGCTTGAAAGTCTAAGTTGTCTCTGAACTGTTGAGCTTGATCGATCAAGAACTTAGCCAAGAAACCTTTAACCCCACTCCGAATCTCCCAGTTAGATACTACATCAGCCATTTTTAGGTGTAGGGCTGAAGCAATATCCTATGGCCTAGGAGCTATCTCCAAACCTGTAAAGGGTGTCTGCTCTAGAATAGATATGCCAAGTAAATCATAAAACTCCTCCAAAGTAGGGACCAACTGATAGTCCGGGAAGGTGAAACAGTGATGCAATGGGTCAAAGAACTGGAACAGGACACTCATCATTTGCTCATCCAACTTGGAAGTGACCAAGCTAAGGAGGTGACCATGTCTTCTAACAAAGGAAGAAGTATCAAGAACCTTTGAAACCAACTCTCCGAGCTGAGCAGGGATTTGCACGAAGTTGACTCGAATGGTATTTCTGCACATAGAAGCCATGATCTGCAAAACAGAACAAAGATGAATCCCCTCGGTCTTTGAAATGGTTAGTCTAATGAAATATGCATGCGATGTCATGATGCATGATGTCATGATAAAAACACACCACAGGTATCACAGATAGCAAACATGGTAAGGGAAAACAAGTCACACAATAGCCCTTAAATTTCAGGCTGGCATGGAGTTTAGGTATTACCCTCTTGCAATTTAGTTGGTTCAACCTGTTCTAGTAATAGTAACCAGGTTCTAGAGGTTCTCAATATCACTGACCATCCTCCATCAGTCATAATTCCAGACACGCAATCTTTTCTCGTGGCCGGAACCATCTCGAGAGTATGGTCTCAATGAGTGTAGCATACTGCTACTTTCTATGGCCAAGTTGGTCAATTATAGGTTCTAAGGTCAGTTGATGCTTAATGACCCATATAGCAGCCCCATACTCTCCTTGTTCCTCCATAAGGGATATCGGTACCAACTAATGTGCCACATCAACATAGCTACTACTTCAACCGTATCGGTTTACGCCGTACAGTTCCCTCACAGTCTATTACTACTTATCTAAAAGTTATCCCCAGATCCGGGTTAGGATCTACAGTAACTCTGATACAAAGCCCACAAAATAAAGCAATCAAATCAAACAATTGAAAACAATATGATGAACTAATCTTAAGGTATACCCCACTTAGGAAAATCCCCAGCAGAGTCGCCAGTTCTGTGATACGGTGGCCAGAACTGGGACGTGTTTCCCTATTTATTTATTTTTAGGAATTTGCTGGTTTGCGTTTTGCGTTTGTTTTTGCAAAATGTCGTGGTAAGCAAGAGTCGCCACTGTCTTTTATTTTATCCAACAAGGAAAGGAAAAAAGCACAGGAAAATTCCTTTTTTGAGATATTTCTGAGTACGGGGGGTAGATTATAGAAAGGGAAGGTATTATCACCCTTTCTATCCGTAGTCATCTACGGGCTCTTAGGTACTTGCTCATCATTTTCAAAATTGTTTTCTTTGTGTTTGTGTGCTTTGAAAAGTTTTTGTTTTAACTTTGATTTAACTCTTGCTTCCGTTTTCAAGAGTGTAATGAAGTGTTTTGAAAACTTTGTTTGTAAAGGAGTGTAAGTGTGAAAAAGTTTGTTTTGTTTGAGCAAGTACTTAAGAACTAATCTACCTACTCGAAAAAAGAATCGTTCTATGCTTATTTCCTTTAGACAATGCTATCCCACTATTAGTGAGTAGGTAGCACCGTCGTTGGAGTTTTGAGGGGTCAATTCGAAAGGGACGTACGGTCACTAAAGCAATGTTAAGACGTCTTAGTAATAACCCTAATGTCTTAGATCAATTTATTCGAGGTAACAATTCCGAGGCAACTTTTCCGAATCGGGACTTTGATCTTTGTTTAGACAAAAAGAAGACCACTAAAGCATCCTATACTCAATGACCGTTTACCGAAGGCAACCAAGTGGGTGTGTACCCTAGGAGTGCGCATGTGCGAGTGATTTGGTTTCAGATTTATTATCTTTGTACATTTAGGGTTGTCTAACTGTTTTAAAATTACATACATTCTTGTCATGCATCCTAATATCGTACATCTAACAGTTAATAATTTGCGGAATTTAAAATACAGAAATTAAACTACGCTATTACAAGGCTTCGGGTATTTACATAGCCAAAAACAAACCCTTTGAAAATAAAGCGATAAATGGAAATAAACATCCTAATTAAACTATTACAAACTGTAGGCAGTTACATCAATATGGATAAAAATAATAATAAAGCGCGCGATGAAAATTAGATCGACGAAAATTAGGGTTTTGACCCTTCTAGCCTAATCAAAAGAAAATTATTATTTTTAAATATTTTTTAAGGAAAAGATTAGGTTAAAAATAAATATGCAAATTAATTAGTGATTAAATTAATTAATAAAAATAATTACATGACCTATTTTTTATATTTTTGGTTATTTTTAGGAAAAGAAAATATAATTAAATTAGAAATAAAAACCTATTTGTTCTAATTAATTTTAATTATGTACAAAAAAGAAGTTAAAGTTATCTAAATTAATAAACCTAATTAAATTAATAAATTTATTGATAAAAAATATACCTAAATCTAATTGGTGAAAAATAATATTTTTGTGATTTTTTGATAAAAGAAAATAATTATTTGTGTTAGTAAATAAAATAAATAAATTAAATAAAACAAATAAATAAAAAAAGAATAAAGAAAGAAATTGGGCCTGAGCAAAAATAGGGGTGCAAGAATCAGAATTCTGAGCCTAAAAACAAGGAGGTCTGTTTGACTTTGTGAATCCAGTGCGTTGCTTTGACTGAGGCTTCATGGTGCTCCTCCATTACTGACTCTTGGATCTGGATCTCAAGCCACTTGGCAACCTGGATTATGAGGACGTATGGCGGATCTTGGCTTTGCATACGCATGTGATTGCCTGAAAGAAAATAATATTGAGAAAAGTGGGGAACCTGGGATTCGAACCCAGGTCTTGAAGCAATTACCAACGCTACACTCACCACTGCACCACTTGTTCTTGTCGTCATAATAATACAAAACAATAAACGAATATTAAAAAGACCTTATGTATCAAATCAACACACGAAATTTTGAACAAGCCAATGGAGGGGTGCCACGCAGTCATCTTCAACCTGGTTCCGTTGGTAAAAGTTTCAAACTTTTACCTACGGACATTTGTCCGTAGCTACTGCCCCTGTAAATCTCAAAACTTAACACAAGCGTTATAAATAAAAATGAAGGCCATGGATGGCTTCGTCTGGCCTTGCTGAACATAAAGGTGGCCCTTTTATGGCCCAATTTTTCCTGTAAGCGAAAATCCCAATTTGAAACAAAGAACCCTAATAATGGTGAAATCCACTATAGGCCATGAAAATGCAATCAAATAATATAGAAAGCTTGCAAATGTTCCATGGATCAAGAATATATGGTTAATTCATATTAACAATGCCTAAATCGTGTAAACCGAATTCAAAAGTTCATGGATGTCGTGGATGACTTACAACGCTTTTTGGTACTGGAAAGGCTTTGTTCTTGATTGCTTTGGCTTGCTGATGACCTCAGGAGACGATTGGAATGGTTCAAAGGTCTTGAATTGGCCTCTAAATGTGAATTCATGTTTACACTTTCTTGGTATTTTTTCAAGTTTTGCTCTGGTTCATGCGCCTCTTTCTTCACCAGTTTTAGGTCTGCCTCGCTTCTATATGTATCAAGGAATGTATTAGGGTTGATAGAATGTACTCAATCTTCTTCCATTATTGAATTTGATTGTGATTTGATTCTCTTGAATATCATTCCAAAATTGGCCTAAAATCAATCTTTTTGTACACACCATGCCTTGATACGAATTTAAATATTTGCTAGTTGTAATTTAAAACCTGAAACAAGCACAAAATCTTTTGTTTTCAATATTTTGGATTTTATATGATTTGTTTTGATTTAAATTGAATTAATTCAAATAAAAATCAAAATAAATAATAAAAACATGATAAGGACAAGTGGCAAGGGCTAGATCTCGTGGACTATGTTGCCAACTCAAAACAAGTGAAAAAGATTGGGCCCATTTGGCAAAAATTGAAATTTTAGGCATAGTTGACTTTTGGCAATTTTACAAAAAAGGTCAATTTCACCAATGCATAACTTCCTCAATTTTGACTCTTTGAAGGCGTTCTTGGACTTTTTATAAATATTGAGATATCCTCTAATCAACTCTTTTGGTCTCATCTCAATTTGATATTCCATGCTCATGTATGAAGCTTTGACAAAAAAGGTGTTTTTGTTGACTTTTCAAAATGACCTATAATGTCCAAATTCATAACTTCTTGTGAGTGCATATTTTGAACTTGGGAGATGAAGATGGATTATAGGGAATTGCATCCTCTTCAAAATGAGCTTTGGATGGGTAATTTCTCATAAAGTATGATAAAGTTATGCTTGGTCAAAGTTGAGTTGACTTTTCCTACAAAACCCTAATTTAACAACTTTTGAGTTTTGATGAATTATGAGCAATCCTTCATGAATCATGATCAACCCTTGATCAAATGATGAAATATACTTCAGAATGAGGATGTTGACCAAAAATCTTGAAGTTTGACTGTATGTAGGCCACAATTGACTTTTGCCCTAGCACAGTCGATTTTCAGGCCTTTGAGCAATTGACTGAGCAAAATTTCGCTGTAGGGCTTGAAACTTGACATGGATGTTCTTGAAAACATATTGGGACAATGTTGAGCATTTGGGGTCCCTTGGACTCAAGTATCTTGATGCAACATGACACCCTAATTTGAGGTAGACTGCCTTAGGAGAGAGCTTGACTGGCCAACCCTTGGACTACCTTGAGCAACTTGGGGATCTTTCTTGAAATGTTTTGAGAAATATGGGAGGGAAAATTTTGGGGTACAACACCACCCAACCTATATACAGTCAAACATCACACCATTAAAGTATCCAACCATCATATGAATTTCATACACCACAAGAACCGTTGCTTCATTTTCAACATAATTCAACATCCCAATACTACCAACCACCCCACCCACACATATCCCAACCAACAAGACCAAACTTCAACAACATGGGCACCGATCTTTTTATAAGCACAGCACAGTGGGGAGATATTGATGTACCAGGACCATCACATCAAGTACCTCATAATCAAGCGAGTCAGAACATATCCCAAACACCTCAAGAAAATTAACAAAGAGGAGTAAGACAAGGGGTGAGGCAAAGGCGGAGCCGTTTATGTCATACTGGGACCCGCTTAGGTTGAGGGGACGTCTAAAAAATGTATCCATGCATTGTGTAATATAAAATATTAATATAAAATATTTTTAGTTACTTTTTTTTTTATTTTAAAAAAATTAATAAATACAACTGTCAAGCCACACTAGGTGGCGCCTCCTCTCTATTATTGCATGCATGCGCCATACTGCATGGCTTTACAGAGGAGGACAAGCCATGCAGTATGGTGCCTCCTCTTTAAATTGTATGCATGCGTTATGTAAAGTGGCTACTCCTCTGTATGGTAATTTTTTTTATTTGAAAAGTGGTTACTTTGGTAAATTTTTTGAAAATATGGTTATTTGGGGAAAAAATTGAAAAATATGGTTATTTGAAGAAAAAAAATCTAATAAGTTGATGTGTTTTTAATTTTCGTCTTTGTATTTTTTTTTGGAAATGATCTCTGAATATTAGAATCTTTTTGGTTTTAGTCCCTAAACTTAAAATCTTCAGAAAAATTTGCAAGTTTCTTGCTATTTTTTCTTCGAATTTTCTTGCGGATTTAAATTTAGGGACTAAAACCAAAACGATTTTAACATTCATGGATCATTTTCAAGAAAAATAAGATATAAAGACGAAAATCAAAAACACGTCAACTTACAAAGACCAAAAGACTATTTAAGCCTACAAAATATTAAGAGGAAAATGCTCATTTATATTGTAGCCATACAAAGTCTCACATTGAGCAAGGACTCAATAAAACAAGGCATGTTTCTCAATCTAACAAAAGTCTTGATCTTCTAAGCTTTTAGTCATCTCTAACTCTCCCATCATCTTCAAAAACTTATGTCGACAATACATCAAAGCATGTATACATGCAACATACCTCTATTCGCATATTTCATCATGTAAATGTTCACATGTGTATATAACAAAGTAATTTGTTAAATAAATTCATCAATTCTTTTGTGTCATGATCTAGGCGATTGTGTTAATCTATAAAAATCTTCATCAACTTATATCCTTTCATTTTCTGACCTTTTACTTTAACATTTGGAAACTGCTTGACATACCGTTTCTCTTCAAGTGGTCCATTTAACTTCCTTTTATGCACAACTATCTATTATTACCACCAATCTCATAGACTTCATTCATGTTATAGGTGAAAACACATATACATACTTAACTTCATCCTTTTGTAAGAAACCCATTACGACCAATCTAGCCTTGTTTTTTAGGACTTCATGTGAACTTACTTTCACCTTATAGACCTACTAGACATCAGTTACTTTCTTGTGTGGTGTCAACTTTACTAGTTCCTAAATTTTATTTGTCTATATTGATCTCAATGCATCCTTCATTGTATCAATTCATTTTGAATTAACTAATCCAGTCTTAGAAAATAGTGTAAAATAACTCAACTCATCTACGTCATTTATCTCATAACCAAGAACCACATCATAATCCCACAACCTTATAGCTAGACTCATAATTATATTAGATTTTTCTGCCTTTTCTTTCCTCAATCATGGTTTCAGGGTTGTCACTAACACAAAGATCAAACCCCACATTAGTTGTCCAATTTTTTCTATCGTCCTTTTAATTTCAATTCTTAAATTCATCAACTACCACACCTTTATTGACTTTATTTTTCTTTTGTATAAGATCAAATAACCTATAATCTCATGTCACATGATATCCTTCTACCAACACTTATTCACCCATGTCATCAAGTTTGTTTCGAAGTCGATCAAGAACATGTTTATATAAAATATAACTAAATACTCTTGGATGACTCACATATGGTTTAGTTTCACTCATGATTCCTTAGGTATCATGCCCTTCAATCTCTTTTTAGGATGCATATAAAATAAATAGACTAAAATTGACACAACTTTTTCCCATATGTATTTTGGAAAACCTTTTCCCTTTAACATGTTTTTCACCATATTCATGATACTTACATTCTCTCTCTCTCTCTCTCTCTCTCTCTCTCTCTCTCTCTCTCTCTCTCTCTCTCTCTCTCTCTCTCTCTCTCTCTCTCTCTCTCTCTCCATTGTATTGATGTGTGTATGGTGGTATCACTTAATGAGTTATCCATTCTTCTTCACACAATGCTTCGAATTCAGCTAACGCATTATCTCTTCCACCACAACTCTTTATAACCTAATTATTTTGCAAGCTTGCTTAGATATCATCATTATTTTCGTAGTGTTATATTTGTAAAAGGTCTTGCCTAAGGCGATTCCCTGGGACCTCCCTAGGAGAGGCGAGGATGAAATTTTTGCCCAAAGGGAGGTATCTCCTCTCCCTTGAGTCTTCCCCCGCCCATACGAAGAAAAATGTGGGATAAGATGTGGCTTGGATAAAGAGAAATTCGGGATTATTACTGACTCATGTCTCCCTTGGAAATAATGATTCAATTGCCTGTTATTTGACTAAGATGGTGGTGGCCTTTTCTAAGGAAACCTTAGGTCATAAAGACCCTTATAAATACATCACCCCTCAAGGGGAATCAAGTAGATACTCTAATTCATACACATTTTCCACTACTCAAAGAGCATCACGCTCCCCATAACCATAACACTCTATTAGCCTAACCAGTCACCTGCAATTAAGCAACATCGACCGCATGCAGTATCTCTCACCTCACGTGAGTTGGTTCCTAAAACAGCCTAAAAAAACCACCACACAGGATCTCTCACCACCTTGAACAAGCCCTCACTACCAAAACATGTTATATACCAACTAAGTCCTCTGAGTCATCCCGCCCTTGCAGGGGGAACATGCACACCTGTACATTTTGACCAGTACAATACCGTCAATCATGGGCCCCTGGTAAAACTAACTTGGGCCAGTATAATGGCATCAATATTGGCCCCCCTATAGATGACTAACAAGGTCCTATGTCACGAAGTCAACACCATTGTTATAGGTATCTCTAGTAAGGGCCTCTCCAGAGCTTCCTAAAGAAGATACATGAAGTCGGTGTTCATGTCGAACGTTGTATCCCTGGGCTTTCTAGGAAATAGCACAGGAAGCGCAGAGGTCAACATTGTTTTCTCTGTAGAGAATGCCCTAGGCATCAACCCTAATGACAATGATACCTTGGTCATTACCATTCAACATGACAACTAGGATATCAGGTGTGTTATCATATATCCGGCCAGCTCCATTGATATCCTATTTTGTGATTTCTTCCAGAAGTTACAACTAAATCTGGATGACATACAATGGTTTAACGGCTTTTTGATAGGATTATCAGGCGAACAAGTGCAAATAATGGGCTATGTGATCCTAAAAATCACTCGAGGTGAGGGAGCGAGCGACAAAACCATCAATGTTAACTACCTTATCATGGACACCATGTCTTCTTACAACATCATCTTTGGGCGCCTGACTATCAATACCCAAGGAGCGGTCGTATCCACCTGGTATCTAACCTTGAGATATATGCTCCTAGATGGCAGAGTTGGCACCATATGAGGAGATCAACAAATGAATCGTGAATGTTATTTGAGAAGCCTAGAGATATCTAGAGAAGAGCCCACCCTTGTTAATGCCCATCCTTCTAAAGTTCCAAACACTGACTTCGAGGGCTAGGACTCCATATTAGGCACAGAGGCGAAATGACTCACCCCATGGAAGATTTGAAGGAAGTCCAAATAGAGCTTCACGTTTATCAAGTTACAAAGATATGTAATTCCTTGTCTACAAGAGAAGAGTAGGTGCTAGTAGATCGACTCAAAAGGAAAATTCACCTATTCGCTTGGGCCCCCCTCATATATGCTAGGTATAGACACCAAAGTCATAAGCCATTATTTTGCCATTCGTCCCTCCTCCAAATCAGTGGCACAGAGGAAATGGAAGGTATATGAGAAAAATAGGGTCGTAATTGATGAAAGGGTGGAAAAGATATCCAACACCATATTCATTACTGAAACGAAATACCCCACATGGTTGGCCAACATAGTCTTGGTACAAAAGGCCAATAATAAAGGGTGTATGTGTGTAGACTTCACAGATCTGAATGTTTTATGTCCTAAGGATCCATATTTGCTACCAGACATTGACCATCTAATTGACGCATTGTTCGACTATTGTATGTTAAGTTTCATGGATGCCTACTCAGGATACAATCAGATCTAAATGGATCCCCTGGATGTGCAAAAACCGCCTTCATGTTGAACCATGGCAATTACTACTACAATATTATGCCTTTGAGCCTCAAGAATATTGGCTCCACATACTAGCAACAAATGGATGTGTTTCACCCAGTAGATAGGGAGAAATATAGAGGTATATGTCAATGACATGATTATCAAACTAGGTGAAGGGCATAGGCACACCGACGACCTAGAAGACATCATACAATCAGTAAGAAGGTGTGATATGCGTCTGAACCCCGCCAAGTGCTCTTTCGAAGTTTAGGCGGGGAAATTTCTAGGTTGTATGATGACAAGGAGAGGGATTGAAGCCAATTCAGAAAAGTTACAAGTGATCATTGATATGAGGAGCCCCACAAACATTAAGGAATTATAATAACTTACTAGACGCCTTGTCACCCTGTCTCGCTTCCTCTCCCGTGCAAGCGATAAAGCTTTCCTTTTCTTTGCCGCCTTGAGGAAAAAATAGAAGTTCAAATGGACCACTAAGTCTAAGGAGGCTCTCTCCAAGGTCAAAGAATTCCTCACGTTGCCCCTGATCCTCACTCGCCCGATGAGGACTCGTCTTTTCTCCTCTACCTCTCGGTCACCGAGTGGGAGATGAGCTCAGTCCTCATCCAAGAAATAGATAGAGTAGAGAGACTTGTGTATTTAGTAAGAAAAGTGTTCAAAGCTTCTGAGACACTATACAAATAATCAAGAAACTCATATTACCCATTGTTATTGCAACGAGAAAACTCATGCCATACTTCCAAGGGCACACCATCCTGGTAAAAACCAACTATCTCGTTTGGAAAGTGTTGAAGAAACTTGACCTGGTAATAAGAATGGTATCTTGGTCAGCAGAGCTCTCAAAAAATGACATCTTGTACATTCCAAGGGGAGCATCAAATCTCAAGCGCTTGCAGACTTAGTCGAGCTTAACTCACTCTTTGATGAATACCCCTTTTTAGAATGGGCGCTATCCATGGATGACGCCTCCAACGTGAAAGGAAGTGATGCATAAATAGTTATCAAAGGAGTAGGTGATATAGTTATTGAGCAGACGTTGAAGTTCGATTTTACCGCCAGTAATAATTAGGAAAAATACGAGGCTCTCATAGCCAGTATGATCCTTGCCCTATAAATGGGAGCTACCAGACTGAAGGCCAAAAGTGACTTCTAGTTGGTCTCCAATAAACATTATGCCTATGTAACCCTGAGCAAATTATGGAAGTATTTTTATTTATGTTATGTATGCTCCCTCTTTAAAATACTTTTCACACTGAACTTCTCCACGAAGATCCTTGCTGCCCCTCAATATGATATGCATGAAGGACTTCATTACGAAGGTCTTTGCCTCTCCTCGAGGTGATACATATGCTAGACTTCATTACGAAGGTCCTTGCCACTCCCGAGGTGATACATATGATGAACTTCATTATGAAGGTCCTTGCCACCCTTCGAGCGATACATATGCTAGACTTCATTACAAATGTTCTTGCCAACCCTTGAGGTGATACATATGAAGGACTTCATCATGAAGGTCCTTGTCACCCCCCTCGAGGCGATACATATGCAGGAATTCATTGTGAAGGTCCTTGCTGGACTATAAAGTGGAAACCCTACCTTATAGTACAAATACTTAGTCACATTTAGACTTTGAGCCTTGTTTTGCATCTGTGTCACCATAAATTTATGTTTTTTGGCAGAAATTGACAGAAGAGGCCAAATAAGATAATTGAAATGAAGTTAAGGGACTACTTGTAACTTTTTTAGTTAAGGAACTAAAGCGAAACATTAAATTAAGTTAAGGAGCTTAGGGACTAAATATGCCAAAATATTAAGAGCTAAATGTTCATTTACATTATGCTATACAAAGTCTCACATTGGGCAAAAAATCACTTAAACAAGAGAATCAATAATCACTAATTAAATAGTTGAATTAACTAATTTTAATTAATTTGAGTTAACCTCGGTAAACATGCTTCATTAATTCATGTTTGTTAAGTAAATCATTTCCATCATGTTTCTCAATCTAACAAAAAATTTGATCTTTAAAGTTTTAGTCATCTCTAACTCTTCCACCATCTTCATTTTGGAACTTGTTATAACATCTTCTTATTTTCTGTTTCTATCAAGTCATCAATGTAAAGGTAGAGTTGTTTGTTTTGCTATAGTTAAATTGTGGTTGATTTATAAATGACTTTCAAAAATTTATGACGGTGGTGCATAAAGGTATACATGCAACATACCTCTATTTGTATATATCTTCATGTAAATGTTTACATGTGTATTTAACAAACTACTTTGTTAGATAAATTCGTCAACTCTTTTGTGTCATTACCTAGGTGATTGATTTAATGCATACAAAGTCTTCATCAACTTATATCCTATCATTTCCTGACCCTTTATTTCAAAACTTAGAAACTACTAAACATACACCTTTTCTTCGAGTGATCCATTCAAAATGTTGATTTAGCTTTCCTTTTATGCACAACTATCTATTATTATCGTCAATCACATAGGCTTCATTCACGCTATAGTGAAAATACATATCCATACTTAACTTTATTATGTTGTAAGAAGCCCATTAGAACCAATCTAGCCTTGTTTTTTTAGGATTTCACCATGTAAATCTGATCTGGCCCTGTGCAGGAGCAATGGGCTCTACAATACAAGGCCTCAAATTTTAGAGGGCCCATAAATTTTAAAAAGTCCATGTTTTTTTATATTAATATTAATAAATATAAAAAGAATGTTATAAAAAATCCAATAAATGCTATAATAAAAATTTAATATATTAAAAAATGAGAATGATTAAAGTCAAAATAATTAAAATTAAATATTTTGCTATTAATATATAATTATATTTCTTATGTAATATTTTTAAGGCATAATTACTTCAGGGATCCTTTAAGTTATTTTAGTTTAACAGGTTGGTCCTATAAGTTTTTTTTATGTAACAACTTGGTCCTTTAAGTTTTTTCTTGGTTGAATTAGAATTTGACTTTATATTTTTTGGATGCTACTTTATGTATTTAGGATACTAATATATGCATTTTGTTACAATTTTATTTATTTTTGGTGATTGACTTAATCTAAGATTGAAAAAAAAGTAAAAAAGGTCAATAGTGCATACAATAGTTAACTTAAAGGACACACTTGTAGCAACAAAAAAAAAAAAACTTAAAAGACCACCTTATTACAATAAAATAACTTAAAGGACCCCTAATATATTTTTGCCTATTTTTAATTATTATAATTGTATTTTTTTAATTTATGCCCATTTTTAAATTAGAACGAGGCCTCCAGTTTAATTGGGTGGGACCTAATGTAAACTTACTTTCACCTTATAGACCTACTTGACATTAATTGCTTTCTTTTGTGGTGTCAACTTTACTATTTCTCAAATTTTATTTTTCTCTATTGATCTCAATGCATCTTTCATTGCATCAATCCATTTTAAATTAACTATATCAATTTAAGAAAGTAGTGTAAAAGGACTCGCTTCATCTATATCATTTATCTCATAACTAAGAACCACATCATAATCCTACAACCTTATAACTAGACTCCTAATTCCATTAGATCTTCTGGCTTTTCACTCCTATATCATGGTCTTAGTATTGTCACTAACACAAATATCAAACCCCAAATTAGTTGTTCCATTCTTTCTATTGTCCTCCTAATTTCAATTCTTCAATTCATCAACTACCACATCTTTGTTGACTTTCATTTTCTTTTTTTATAAGATAAAAAAGCTTGTAATCTTATGTCACGTGATATCCTACTAACACCACTTATTAATCCATGTCATCAAGTTTGTTTCTAAGTCGGTCAAGAACATGTTTATACAAAGCATAACCAAATACTTTTGGATGACTCACATCTGGCTTAATTTTTAATCATGCTTCCTTAAATGTCATGTGTAACTCCCTAGATTAGTTTCAGGATTACAGAATGATCCCACAAATTAACAGACGTCTTTTCAACATGCTTTGTCCCCACTCACACGCTTCTAGAGAAACTTCCTAGAAGGTCATCCATCCAAATACTATTCTAAGTCAAATACACTTAACTATGGAATTCTTATTTGTTAGACAACTGAAAAGAAGATTCATCTTGTTAGTGTAGGTAGTATCAGTCAATCCTTATAAGCATTCTTTCAACCTTGTAATCACATACTTGCACAACCTCAGTATCCCTCTTATTTCAATATGAATTTGATTTTTTCCTAGAAGCTTCCAGAAGCCGCTCATTGTGATGCCTTGTGCATCGGAAACCACTCCCCGTCCTTGTCGGTCTCGGGTGTTACATGCCCACTGTGACACCCCAAATTAATTATATTATTTATTTAATTATTTAATTTATTTATGATGAGTATTTATAACGTATTTATGGTGTTTATATGAGGTATTGATGAACATGATGCTTGATATGACATTTTGTGTGGTGTATGACGGGGTAGTGAGAATTAAGATGATATTGAGTATTTTTAGAACAATTGGGATAATAAGAATAATTAGTTGGAATTATTTTAATTACTTAAATAAAATAATAATAAGAGGAAGAGGCTATGAGGACAAGGTGGTAATATTGTGATGTAAGTAGGGTAAGATTGGAAGACCATAGAAAGAGTCCAAGGGTTAAATAAGGAAGGGAGAAAAAAGAGTCTCATTATGTGCAATCATGAAAGTAAGAGATCGTTGTGAAGAGAGCTAGGGCACGGAAGAACTCAGAGGGATTTTGTAGAATGCGAAGAGGAATCAATTGCTAGGAAGAATCTAAGATAAGTGGAGTTTATCATTGTTATTAGAATTGATCTAAGTTTTAGATAATTGTAGTTTTATGTTGGGGTTTTGGTAATCATGTTGTTAATATGATGCTTTGATGAAAATTCATGAAATTGTGAGTTTGTTTTGCAATAATTTTATGCCTACGATGTATGATAAGATGTGTTATTGTTATATGCTGAAACTAAGTGAATCAATGATGAATTGAGACCTGTAATATGAAGAAATTATGTAAAATTAGACTGGTGCAGAGCAGAGATTGCAATAGGGAAGTCATGTTTGCGCAGGCTCATGGGGCGAGCGTGATGTGTCACTGGGAGAAGGAGTCTAGCCCTTGTCGTGCTGGGTGAGAAAGAGGAAAATGGGTAGAAACAGAGCCCTTAGACTTTGTATGGAAAGTGGTGACTCGCCCAAGCTTCGTCGGGCGAAGCAGAGGTGAGGGGTACCTCGCTGGGTGAGCGACGTGCTTCGTTGGACGAAGGAACCAAGAGAAAAACAACATCCCTAGAGTTTTATATGAGGAAGGAGTTTTCGCCCCAACGTCGTTGGGTGAGCCTCGGGAGAGCAACCTACTTCATCAGACGAGCCTCAGGCGAGGGACAACAAGAGAATTTTTAAAAGTGTCGTAACTTGAGTTTCAGGACTCAGTTTGACGCGTCGTTCAAAATATTTGGAAGCTAAGTGATAAAATATACTTTAGTAAAATAAAATGAGTCATATGATGTGATTTCCAATGTCTTTGTTCTGATGAATAAGATGTTTTGGTGATTGTTTTATTTGATGTATTTGCATATGATGAATTTATGTGGCTATGATGATGACATGTTTAATAAGAAGTATGTGATGATTTTATGATTGATTATATGAATGATGATGAATTTTGACTAGCAGTGGTCATGTTGTTAATAATATGTTTCACATCATACATTCATGGCATATGTGAGGACTTCGGTCCATTGGTGTTGTTAGGACGACTGGTCCAGTGATGGTGATAGGACTGTAATCCAGTGATGGCTTCAATCCCATAGCATGGATTGAGTGAAATTCTATGTTATACTCTGGTTCTAAGCGAGACTCGATCCTATTGGTGGGGATCTTTGGAGAAATGATGCTTGTATCATCAATGAATTTTTGTTTTGGTACCACATACATGAGTCTAATGAAGTGCATTTTATTATATGTGACTGTTGTACCCCAAAATTTGCCCTCTCATTTATCAAGACTTTTCTCACAAGATTTTCTTTGACTCAAGACTGGATTAGGGTTTGGTCAGCTCAAGACATCTCATCATGCACTGATGACCCAAAATTAGGGTTTGGGATTGCACAAGGATTTTTGGATTATCAATGCTTCATGTGACTTTCAAACATCATTATGGATCCCTAAGATCACTCATGACAAATTTCAAGCCTTGAACTATATTTTTGATCAGTCAATTGGACAATTGACCTAAAAATCAGTTGTATTGGGAAAAAAGTCAACCATGACCAATTGAGTTAAAGCATTATTTCAAGGATTCAATTGCATAATCTTGACCTTATTACATGGCTCAAAACATTTCAATTTCATTGGATTGACAGATGAAATTTGCAGTCAACTGATCAAAAATCAACTGTACACTGAAAAGTCAAAACTTTGACTTTTTGGTCAAAATCAAGTGCCAAGGATCACAATTCATCAAAACATGTCAAAATGTGAAACTTGTTCATCAAGAAATCCAAGTTTGAAGATTAGGGTTTGAATTTGAATTTTTTCTTAACTTAGAAAATTTTCTAAGTATAGAAAATTTCTTATTTTTTCTCAACTTTAGGCCATTTTTTCACCATGATGCATAATGATTCAAAGAAAGTTCCCAACATGAAAGTTGTAGACCTCCATTAAATATACAAATTTGCTTCACACACTTTTCCCTAAAGATGCTTGGATATCAAGATATGAATTTATGAATACATGGTCATGAACTAAATAACTTAGTGAAATTTTGCCCTAATTTAGGCAGGTTTTGGACCCAACTTCATGGCAATTTTTCACCTAGTTCCAAGAGGTATCTCAAAATGCATTTCAAAGATGAGTTATAGAGCATATTGCAAGATTTCCAAAATGTCCAAGAACTCCTCAAGATTATTTTTGAGTATGGAGAATCGAAGAGATGAAGTTGGCAATTTCTCACTTTTTGTCCAAGCCATTTCATGAAGAACAAAGTTCCAATAAGTACCTATGCTGCCTAATACATGATTTACAGGTCCCAAGCTTGTTCCTCACTCCTTAATTTAATGCTTACTCATTTGAAAAATCTTTGATCCATGCCCTAGAGCCATTACCCAAGTTGTAATTCCATAAATGGCATAAAGTGACCATTGCCATTTTGAAAAAGCTCAACTTTTGCCACTTTCCAATTCTTGAGCATTGCACCTGTCTCCATTGCATATACAAATCTTACAGGCCTAAAGCAAGTTATACAAGTATATACCAACCCTAAGAAAGCAAGTACAAGCATGGCAAGCCTTGTCCCTTCACTTTACTTCAAAAACAAGAAAGGTGGCCAAAAGGCTAGAACTGGCACAACTGTTGGAGGGTTGACATGAAACTGATTCTATACTAATATACAAACATAACACAACATAAGACACGATTAGTTAAGGCCTGAAACACTCCCAAGCTCAAAAACACCAAAAAACTGTCCAAACTTGCAGTTTTAGCATAAGCATACCAATCTCTCATTTGGCTCGTGTGTTTCCATCCTTGATCATCAAAACACTTTACCTACTTGATATCCAACTAATCCAGACCTTCATCCCTGTACTATAACCCCTTCTCCATCATCTTCCATTTTTGTTTTCAAAGCTTGCAGGTTGACTTGGCCAAGGAGTTTCAGGCACTTTCAGAGCAAGGCAAGGGTGGGAATACATTCAGTGAAGTTCAAGGAAGCTCAAGCAAGCATCAAACCTCCATCAAACTCACTCCAGTTCCATCCATGATTTCAACTGAAGGAGGTAAAATCTCAACTTCTATCTCCTTGTACAGGCAACCATTGGCCACGATTTATGAATAAATAATGTAGCCCTCATTGCAACGAAACTGTACATATCTTTATCTTACATTTATTTGGCCTAGGTTGAGAGAATTTAGAGCTTGAAGTTTCTGAAAAATTTAGGTTTAAATTTAAGGCTTTTAAAATTCTCTCTGATCTTTGATTGTTAGCTTACATAACTTATATGGTTAGAATCATGAGATCAAATACTACAACTTTCATGTTATGAGTTTTCATTTTCATGGAAGAATGAGAGAGTTACAGGATGTCTGGCCAAGCTTGAGGAAGAAGATGAAGTACATGGCCAGGACTTGTTTCATGTTATATTTTTTTTTTACTTTACTTAAGACAATGGATGTATAGCCACCCCAGTGGCAAAGTAGTGCGCTGGTAAGACCCGTGTCCCGGGTTCGAACCTGGGCGCTACTTTTGTTCTCCATATTTTTTCCATTTTTCAGCTGTGATTTTTTTTGCAGGTTTGGGCTTAGTTCTTTGGGCCATAGTTTTTTTTACTAACACACTCTGCCAGTTTTTCTACTGCACCCCCTTTGCCCAACTTTTTTTATACTTTTATTTTATTTATTTTATTTTCATTTTAATATATTAAATATTTCTTTGATGCATAAAAATCCCAAAAGAAATGTAAATTTCATACTATTGCATTTTTATTTTATTTTAGTTTACTTTTCACATAGAAATATATTTTATTTTTAAATATGTTATTTATTTTCTTAATAAACTTGTAAGATATAATTAAAATATATTTAACTTATTTTATTTATTCCATACTTATAAATATTCATTTTTGCATATATAAAAACTTTATTTTTTTTATATATATACAATATTATTTATTATTTTAATATAAAAAATACATAAAAAAATAATACATATGAACTTTATTTTCTTTTAAAATAGAAATTAGGGTTAAGCCTCCCTTCTAAAAATTAGTTTCTTTTCCTTACATTTTTAGGTTTAGATTAAAATTTCTTTTACATAAAAACAAAACAAAAATCTTTTTCTTACATGTATATTATATTGCATCTTTAAATATTGTATTTTATTTATTCTAGTTCATACAAATTCGATTTGGTTGTAATAATTTATTTAGGTTTACATTTTTGCAAATCCCCATTCAAATTTGTATTCCCCCCTCCCATAAAATTGTTGTAATAGCTTAGTAATATTTACATTACGCAATTTATCGCTTTACATGCCATGATTAGTAATTAGGGTTTGTATGATAAGATCAAAATAAAGCAAAATAGAAAACCCTAAATACAAGATAAAACCAAAGCATGAAAATGATACACTTGCACACAAGCATCCTTAGGGTTTCTCCACTTGGTTGCCTAAAACAAAAATGGCCATATTACGCATGTGAAGTATCTTGGAAAAACAAACAAATATAAAGATCATAGTCCCTCGATGACGCTATTCAAAAATTGTCTTACAAAATGATCTTGGTCCCTCAAAATGCTAAGATACTTTGCAAATATTGCTAATCATGGTTATACGATGACCCACACTCGTCCCGTTTACATCCAAAGATAGGGTTGCTTACCAAATCAATGGTAAGACAACAATGTCAAAGGAATAGAAAATGCACAAGAAAGACATTTGAGTAGGTAGATTACTTTTAGTTACTTGCTCCATTTCAAACAACTATCTTTGCTACTTTCAAAACAAACACACATATTTTAAAACATCTTACAATCATTGAAAACATTTTCAAAAAGACAAATATCTTTGTATACATTCTTACGAACGAGAATCATTACAAAGATTGCCTAAATGAATGGCCTCTTTTACAAAATACTTTCAAAACCATACAAAACACATTTTCAAACAACAAAAACAAGTGATCTAAGCAAGTAACTAAGAGCCCATGGAAAACCATGGATGAAAAGGGTGCTAATACCTTCCCTTTTCATAACCTACCCCCCAAACTCAAGAAAACATCTCAAATGTCTTTCCTGTGCTTTTTCATCTTTCCTTTTTGGATAAAAGAAAAGTTGGTGGCGACTCTTGCTAACCGCAACATTTGCGATAAAATGCAAAACCCTCAAGTCAATTCTCCTACCGTATCACAGTGACATTGCATGATGATTAGTTATATGATATGATGATGTGTTTGATGTGTACTAATGATGTGTTGCAAAGGAGAGAGAATAAAACAAGGTTTTAATGATGTGCGGTTTCTTGTTGTTGTGTTATAACTACTATATTTATTCCTTATGTCCTTTATAATGATTATGATTACGCCATTATAGCGGTTCCTTCTGATCCTAGAAAATGTCCGAAAAAACCAGCTATGGAACTACCGAGCAGGGGCAAAAATATGATAAGTAGATACACAATTTCGAGTGTGATCAGACAACCAAAAATCAGACAATGATAGAGCGGCCTGTAATAAGTTCCAGAATTCAAAAAAAAAGAAATGAGTCCAGGAAAACAATGACAAAGCGGCCTGTAATAAGTGGAGGGGGTGTGAGGAAGGAGAACAATGGGCCCAAAATGGATGAGTCCAGGAGCTTTGTTCCGATCTAGTGGGGAACACGCCTTGGGGTGCACCATGGTCATGATTGTTATTTCTGCCTCCATGCTTACATGTAAAACGTTAGAAAATTGCAGAAAATGCATATAAATGAAACAAACATGTTTATATGGATTTAAAGTGTGAAAATATTGAGAACACGAAACCTACCAACTTACCAACCGAAATCGATGTGAGTCTGTTTTATGGGGTTAATTTGCAAAGTATAATGATTGATTCTGACTACTGGCCTTTGGGAGGACAATGAAAGGTTTGGATCGGTTTGAAAATTGCTAGAGATGCGAGATATGATTTTCACAATTTCTTCGAATTTGGAGAATTTGTTTTGGAGAGATTTGGTGCAAAATTTCATGGTCTTGGCTTAAGCTTTTGTTTTGTATTTATAGAGGGATGGAATGGTGAGTAAACATGGAAAGAATCCACACATAATGGCCCCTTTTCAAAGCAATACCAAACATATTAAAATACTTCCAAAATTGTGAAAAACTTGCCCTTCTTGAGATGAAATGAACCTGGTATTTTTCCTTATGCCTTGCACGAATTCTAAGGCCCAATATCAACCCAAATCATCAGCCCATGTGTTCATACATTTTATTTATTATTTTATGCAATTTATTTTGTGTTTATTTGAATAACAACAAAATAAATATGAATAAAATAGATAAAAATTCAAAGCAAGGTGAGAGTGAATTTAGGAGTCCTTGAGTAAATCATAAACATATTTGAATCCCACAAAATAGGTCTATGAACTTAAAAATGCATTTTTGCTCAAAGTTGACTTTTTTGCATTTTCACCAATTTGCCCAATTTGTACTAGTCATAACTTGCACAATTTTTATCTTTTGGATGTGATCTTTGACTTTTTAGAAAGCTCAATATGTCCCCTACAATCTCTATTTTTACCATTTTTGAATTTGGAGAAATCATCTTGATGTAACTTTCCTTGACAAAAAATGCCTTTTTGTTGACTTTCAAAAAAACCTGTAATATATTGGCTCATATCTTTTCAATGATGCATTTTTTGAACTTGAGGACAAAGGAAAAGTTGTAGGGAATCAAATTTTATTCATAGTGAGCTTTGGTTGGGGCAAAATGGATGAAGAATGTGAAAGTTATACTTGGTCAAAGTTCAGTTGACTTTTCCTAGGAAACCCTAATTTTGCAATTTTGGATTCTTGATGATTTGAGAGCATTCCTTGAGGAATCATGATCAACCCTTGATCAAATGATGGATATCACTTCAAAATGTTGATGTTGACCAAAAATATTAAAGTTTGACTATATGACCATAGTTGACTTTTTGACCAATACAGTTAATTTTCAAACATTTGAGCCATTGACTGAGCAAACTTGTGATGCAAGACATGAAACTTGGCATGACCATTCTTGATGACATATTAGGAACCATGGAAATAACTTGAGACCATTGAAACCCAAACTTATTAGTGAAAAGTGAAACCCTAGTTGGAAGTGTATTGCTTAGGAGGAGAATTTGTTTGGTCAATTCTTGGTCAACCTTGAGCACTTAGGGACCTCTAGGAGTATGTTTTGAATAAAAATGAGAGGGAAATTTTTGGGGTACAACAGGTGTGTATGGTATGCAATGGGTAGTAACATTCTAGGTGTGATTTAATTTTCAATTTCTAGATCTAAACTCTCACATGTTAGGGTTTGTGTAGAAATCTATGGATTTGATAGAAATTGATGTGTTGAATGGAATATAATGAGTACCTTCATGTTAGGATGACGAATTATTGATAAAATTGGAAAACATGATGTTTTGTAGTGATGGGTAGTGTTTTTTATAAGAAAAATCATGTGGAAATTAAGTTAAAATGCAGAAAAAATCATGTTTTAGAAGTTTGAGTCGACTCAAACTGAAAGAGGGTTGGCGCGAGACAACCTTCCAGGCAAGGAAGTGTTGTCACGCAATTTTGCGTCGACTCATAGTTCTTTTGCATTGACTCATTCTTTGCGTCGACTCATACAGGATTTTGCATCGACTCATACAACAAGTTTTCTGGAAGATTTTGTAACGGCCATAACTTTTGAACCGTAACTCCATTTTAGGCGTTGTTCGAATTGTTAGAAAGCTAATGCAATAAACTATAAGATAGAACTAGGTTTGTTGGCATTGTATGATTGGAATAATAGTTTGGATATTATTTGTTATGTGTCATAAATGGATGATGAATGAAAATAACATGTTTTGGCATTGTTTGCTATATGTTATTGTGATATGCTGAATTGAGAATGTTATGACCATGACACTTGAATTTGTGTATGTGTGTGATCGGTGGGAATGAGAACTGACTGTTTTGGAATGCTGGTTCGCGTTTGCATTTGTTTTCGCAAAATGTCGCGGTAAGCAAGAGTCGCCACCGTCTTTTATTTTATCCAACAAGGAAAGGACAAAAGCACAAAAAAATTCCTTTTTGAGATATTTCTCGGGTTCGGGAGGTAGATTATAGAAAGGGAAGGTGTTAGCACCCTTTCTATCCGTGGTTATCCACGAGCTCTTAGGTACTTGCTCATTATGTTTTCAAAAGTTCGCTTTTCTTTGTGTTTGTGGGTTTTGAAAAGAGTTTTGTTTTTGAAGAGAGTGTAAGTGCGAAAAGTTTTGTTTTTATTTTCAAAAAGAGCAAGTACTTAAGAACATCTACCTACTCAAAAAGGAATTAGACTGTGCAAATGTCCTTTAGACAATGCTAGCCCACTATGAATGAGTAGGTAGCACCGTCGTTGGAGTTTAAGGGTCAATTCGATTAAGGGACGTGTGGTCACTAAAGCAATGTTAGGACGCCTTAGCGGTAACCCTAATGTCTTAAATCATTTTTTATCCGAGGCAACCGTTTCGAGGCAACTTATGATCCTTGGACAAGAGGGCGACCTCTAAAACTTCATATACTCAATGACCACGTTCGAGGAAACCAAGTGAGGTGTACCCTAGGAGTGGCATGTGCGAGTGTGTTATTTTTCAGTTATGTTATCTTTGTACATGTTATGGTGAGCTACTGTTGATTTTAGGTTAAAATTGATCTTGTCATGAATCGCCTATTTATCAAACATCTAACAGTTAATGGTTGCGGAAATTAAATTGCGGAAAATAAATCTAAGCTATTACAAGGCGTCGGGTATTTACATCGCCAAAAACAAACCCTTTAAAATTAAATTGCGAAAAGTAAATAAAAGCGATAAATAAAATCCTAATTAAAAACTATTACATTCCCGAAACAATTACAATAATGAAATATGGATTAAAAAAAATTATTCGCGCGCGAGAAAATTAAATCGAAGTGTTTTTAGGGTTTTGACCCTTTTCATCAAATAAAGCATATTTTTGTTATTTTTGAATTAAAAAATTAGCCTAAATTAATAATTAAATTAATTAAAAAAAAAGAAAATATTTTTGGGTTTTTATTTTAATTAAGGAAATAAAATAAGAGTGATTAAAAAGTTAATAACAATCCTAATTCTAAATTGATTTTAATTTAATGCAAAAGATATTAAAATTGTACCTAATTAAACTAAATAAATAAATTAATTGTTATTTACAAAATAAATAAATAAATTAGTGGAATTAATAAAATATTATTTTGGTGGTTTCTGATTTTTTTTTATAAAAAATGTTAATTGGTTAATTAATTAATTAAGATAATAATAATAATAAAATAAAAATAGAAAAATAATGAAAAGAAAATATAAAAGAAGAGCAAACTCAGGGGGGTGTGGGCCTGATCTGAGTGTAAATCAACAATTTTTGGGGCCCAAACGTCCAGCCTGTTGGACTTTTCCATTCCAATATGCGCTGGTTGACTTTAGTCCATGGTGCTCCTTCAATCTTGATCATTGGATCTGTCTGGTGGGCCACTTGGCAATTGAGATCTAGAGGCATTTGGTGAACCACGCTAGGAGCATTGCACATGAATACCTGAAGAACAAAATCAAATAAAGTTTTGGGGGACCTGGGATTCGAACCCAGGTCCCAAAGGGTTTTGCAACGCATGCTCACCAATCCAACTACACTGCATTATTGTTAATTGAATAAGAAGTAAATATAATATATGAAACAACGCACTAAGCCTGAAAAATAAAAAAAATGCGCCACTGATTCGAATGGACCAATGGCACAAGGACACGCTATCATCTTCTTCAACACAACTTTGGGTTGACTTTCCCTTTAAAACCCTAATTTAACAACTTTTGAATCTTGATGAATCTTGAACAATCCTTGATGAATCATGATCAACCCTTTATCAAATGATGAGTTATACTTCAAAATAAGAATGTTGACAAAAAATCTTGAGGTTTGACTGTATTTGGGACACATTTGACTTTTGCCCTAGCACAATCGACTTTTGGGCCTCTTGAGCAATTGACTGACCAAACTTCCTCTGCAAGGCTTGAAATTTGACATGGATGAACTTAAGAACATATTAGGACATTTGGGAACACTTTAGGTAATTTGGATGTGAGGACCTTAATGCAACACAAAACCCTAATTTGAGGTTGACTGCCTTAGGAGGTGATTTGACTGTCCAAACCTTGAGCCAACTTGAGCAACTTGAAGATTATTCTTGGCAAATCTTGAGGAATATGGGAGTGAAAATTTTGGGGTACAACAATGTGTATGTTGTGAATTAATGTTGAATGAGAATAACATGTTTTGGCATTGTGTTTTATTTGTGATATGTGTGATTGATGAATGCTAAATAATTGCATTGTTGGTAATGACAACGTGATAAATGTATGTTTTGTGCAATGGTGGGATAATTCATTTTGATGGATTATTGTGATATGCGGTATGATTAAGGTTTGGTTATAATATTAATTTGTATATAATTGGTTATGTTTTCACATGCATACATGGGGAGATTGAACTCTGGTTGGTTGCTTTGATCCTTGTGTGTAAATAGAAGCGGTGAACTATATGTTCATATTGGTGGTCTTTGGTCTTGTCCAGATCAGAAGCGTGGCCCTGGTTCTATATATTGAATCGGGAGCGACGTGAACTTGATGTTCACGATGGTACCACATGCATGAGTCGCATTGAGTTGCATTGGAGTCACATTTGTTGTTATGTGAGGTTTTACTTTGAATGCGTGATGTGTGTGATAATTGGTTCAACCGTGACTTTGGTGATCATTGCAATATATGTGATGATTGTGTTAATTGTTCTACTTGGATATGATTATCTTGGTACATATATTAGTGAAGCCATGTTGTATAAATAATTATATGAAGTGTGATAAATTCTTGGAATGTATGCATTTTATATACGATATCGTGCATGTACTGAGGATAGCAATGATACTTGCCAGGATTAATCAGAAGAGCTAGATCCTTATTTATCTATTTATCCCTAGGTAGTGAATCATTTCTCTGGTCTATGTAACACGAGGGAGGTTTTAAAATCATGTTTAAGTGAAAAGATATTGTTATTTCTCTTATTTGAATTGTATGTTGAGAGCTTGTGTTAAGTGGCCTCAGTGCCTAAGGATTTGAGATCCATGACTTGTTATGAGGATTTATGATTATAGTATGGGATATAATCATTATTATTATTATTATTATTTGAGTAAAGAATTATTCCACTGTGATGTGCATTATTTTGAAAATATGAAGTTTGAATATGTGTTATGATCATGACCAGTATACATGTTTGAATTTCTTGGATATTTTGTGAATTCAATATGTGATGCCCTCTTTAAGATGCATGTTATTTTACTCTGATTATGATATTTATTCTATGTGAGATTAGGGGGTGTTACAGGTATCATCAGGCTTATTATGATGTAGACATTATTGACAGCTGTGGTAGTTTCCCCAACGTGCCTCTTCTTGGTACAAAGGGAGGAATTAATTACAATCCTGTTCTTGCGCGACGTCAACTTGGATATCCAATGAGAGACAATCCAAACAACATTCATTTGAGTGGTTTCTTTTTCAAATAAGGAGAAGATCATAAGTAAGATAAGAAAGAATTGATAAGGCTTGGCGCCATATTCATAGAAAATGTAGAAAATATTTGGGACCAAGATGAGTTGTTTCCTTAGAACCTCGTCTCTGTTGGGCACAAGAAAGAGCAATTAAGTTGAAGATGCATTATTCTCATGAAGAACCTACGCCTGATATGTTTATGAAGACTCCTCATCCTCTCTTAGATGATGTGGAAGAACTTCAGCTTGCCCTGGTTAGGATGCATCAAGAAAAGGAAACATGGAAGAACAAGTACCAGACTTTAGAGGTGTCCTACTCATCATAATTGAAAGAGAAGGATGAATTGATCGAGATTCTTGAGAGTCATGCTCTGGAGATGATGGAGAATCAAGATGATTTATTTTCCTCTAGAGTTCATCCAGGTCCCAGTCGCTCATTTTCTAACTTTGGTAATTGGAAAGAAGTCGCTGACAAATATGCAACAGAGAACGAGCAGTTGAAGGCTCAGATATAAAGACTCAAGGGAAAGCGTCAGTGTGTGGAGAGATCTTCATCAACTCTGGCTCCTTAAAATTTGTAAACTCTATATTTATTCTCTTGTACTTAGGATTATTGAAACTTGTACTAAAATTTGTAATCCAGTATGAATTTATTAGTAAAATGAAATTTTCAGTATTTCCAAATGTGTTAGTACTTTAATACTTGCAATTGTCTATAATTCTTTGAGTTCCTTGAATAAACACAATAAATCATATGCATTGCATATCATGCATCATTTTTCACATATTTTTGCATTCCTGTTCATTCCCATGTGTCTTACTCGTTTCTCTGCTTCGTTCAAGCGGCAAGCTGTCTCATTGCTACAATACTCAGGCTAATTCTAGGAAGAAGGTAGAAAATCTTGAACAAGATAATCGTGAGCTGCACGAAGAAGTTACTGCTTTGAGGGCTGGTATGGCCAATGGGACTGCTTTGGTTAAATCATTGGTGGTTGCTCATAATCATCCACCACCTCCTCCTTCGTCTCCTCATGCTACTTACCCATAATAAACGACTATTGTTTATGAGGTTCTGTCAGTTCCCATTTACGTTACTCCAGTTACCGCTGCTCAATACCGAATGCCTCATGATTATCCATGGGGAATTCCTGAGAATTTCATGCCAGAAGGTTACAATCCTGCTGATCAAGTTGCTCAATTTACTTAAACTACTGCTGTTTCTGCATCTCTTATGGTGCATGCTTCTCCTATTGCCAATAATGAGATTCATCATATTATGCCTCCTATGGTGAATGTTATTCCTGTTATTAATAATGAAGTTTATCATCCTTCTCCTCCACCAAGTGAATGTTTGGGAATGGGCTTACAGATGCCATTTGGAGATTAGAGTGCCCAAAAATTTGTACTCGCATGGTGTAACATCAGTATTGTGACGTCGGGAATGGGCTTACAAATGCTATTTGGAGATTGTTAGTAGGAGGATGGGCTTACAGATGCCATCTGCAGGAGTCGATCACATAAGAGATTCCTTAGTGAGAACTTGCATACCTGTTGTTGTGAAAGATTCCTACTGGGGAAGTCTAACCTTTGTTGAGATTTAGGAATCTGGCCTGTACTTCAACTGAGAGAATGTCTCGGCTGAATTTTAAGAACCTGTCCATAATTCAATTGGGGGGAAACATCTTCATCAAGATCTAGGAACTGTCTCGTGCTCAATGGAGTATACCATTGAGGTTATAGAACTTGTCCACAACTATGACAGAGGAAAACATCAAGATCTAGGAACTGACTCGTGCTCAATGGAGTATATCGTTGAGGTTATAGTACTCGTCCATACTATGACATAGGGAAACATCTTCATCAAGATCTAGGAACTGTTTCGTGCTCAATGGAGTATACCGTTGAGGTTATAGAACTTGTCCACACTATGACAGAGGAAAACATCAAGATCTAGGAACTGACTCGTGCTCCACGGAGTATACCGTCGAGGTTATAGTACTCGCCCACACTATGACATAGGGGAAACATCTTCATCAAGATCTAGGAACTGTCTCGTGCTCAATGGAGTATACCGTTGAGGTTATAGAACTTGTCCACACTATGACGGAGGAAAACATCAAGATCTAGGAACTGACTCGTGCTCAATGGAGTATACCGTTGAGGTTATAGTACTCGTCCATACTATGACGTAGGGAAACATCTTCATCAAGATCTAGGAACTGTCTCGTGCTCAATGGAGTATACCGTTGAGGTTATAGAACTCGTCCACACTATGACGGAGGAAAACATCAAGATCTAGGAACTGACTCGTGCTCAATGGAGTATACTGTTGAGGTTATAGTACTCGTCCACACTATGACATAGGGAAACATCTTCATCAAGATCTAGGAACTGTCTCGTGCTCAATGGAGTATACCGTTGAGGTTATAGAACTCGTCCACACTATGACGAAGGAAAACATCAAGATCTAGGAACTGACTCGTGCTCAATGGAGTATACCGTTGAGGTTATAGTACTCGTCCACACTATGACGTAGGGAAACTGCCGAGATTGAGAACCTTATCTGAAATTCAACTGAGGATAATTCAATTGAGATTTAAGAACCGGTCAGGTCTTCGACGAAGCTGGGAACTTAACTGCATCTTTCCTGAAAGGTAAAAGGTCAGTCACATGCAATGCATGAGATGGATCAAGCAATGATGTTCTCAACATAAATGAGATTGCATGGTATGATGCGTATATGCATGTATCATGATGTATGGAAATGTGATGTTTTAGCTGGGGAAAATAAATCCTGGAGCTGCTGGAGAATAGAGTTGAGTTCTTCGTTTCCACTGGGGATGATGAACGAAGATGATAATCCTGTAAGAGAGAAGAACTCCGTTGGGGGAATAAACTGATGAAGAGATTACTCCGAGGGAAATTACTCCGTGGGGAAGAGACGTTCTGCTGATAATTTTAACGATAACTCCGCTGGGGATTCTGTTGATAAACTCTGTTGGGGACTTTAGTGATGAACTCCGCTGGAGATAGAAAGAACTTCGCTGGGGATGATCTTTCAGTTGCAACTTGCTGAGGATACCCCAGTTAGACTCTTGTGAGGATAACCTTCTTAATTTGGCTGGGGATATTTATTTGTGCTCTGTAGGGGATAAGCTTCCAGAATCTACTGGGTGAGATGATTCAACTCTGGCGGGGAAGCTTTTTTAGACTGCGCTGGGGAAATGGCTCCACTGGGGTATCTTGTATTCCGCTGGAGAACATTATTATATTCTGTTGAGGAATATTAAGATTGCCGGGGATGCTCTTATACTTGCTGGAGGATATCTTTATACTCCACTGAGGACTATTAAGACCTTCTGGGGATACCCAGCCTTTTTGGGGCTGATGGTAGATTAACTCTTCTTGGGGAGAGTGTTGCTAATTTGTTCACAGCTGCAAGTATCAGTGGGGAGAGCTACCATTACTGTTTTACTCTGAGGGGAGTGATGGTATCTTGGTCATATTCTTCAGCTGAACCTATCTTGGTACCTTGGTGGACAAAGTAACTACACAGTTTGGACATTTCTTATGCCCATGTTTTTGATATTACCAGTAATTCGTCCTTTGTTTCGCATGTAAATACTTATGAGTAGCGATTAATGTCAAATGCATATATCAAAAATGAACATTAGACGTTCTTTGTAAAACAAAATAGATAAAGGAAAAAACAATTTAAAATTTGTCTGAAAATGAATTTGTATTGATTTTGAAGTTTGCCTGTAAATAGGCGTTTTTGTACAAGAGGCTGACGTCCTAGTAAGAGAACGCCGCCGAACAAATAGAATTTATACCACTTGTGAAAAGAAAACAAAACAGCTATGTGAATAATCTCATTGGGTTCCAACTCTGCTATTGTCTTTATATCTTCAAGCGTCTCATCACTTTGCTGCTTAGTTGAAGATGAATCTGATTGATTGGTGCCGTCTGATCCTGATAGTTGATACAGAAGTCTGGACACGAGGTGATCCAATGAGACATAGTATTACGCTTTGATCCCTAACTTTTGCCTGGAACGCCCTTTCGGGTTTTCAGTCCACCGGGATACCCATTTTTGCCCAAGCCGCCTTTTCAGGTTTTCGACTTGCCGGGTGTACAAATTTTTCATTTTCATCCCTTATTTTTGCCCGAACCCTTTTGGTTCGCCGGGAAGCCCTTATTTTTGCCTAGGCCAGTCAACCTAGCGGGTCTTTGATTATGCGTAGTATCTTTTTACTATGTCTGCATTGACGGGGTGAGGAAGATCGTCACCATCCATGGTGGTTAGAATCATAGCTCCTCCTGAGAAGATGTTCTTAACCATAAATGGCCCTTCGTAAGTAGGGGTCCATTTGCCCCTGGGATCACCTTGAGGTAAGAAAATGCGCTTGATTACCAGGTCCATAACTTGATACTCTTGTCGTCTGACTTTCTTGTTAAACGCCTTGATCATCCGTTTTTGGTACGTCTGACCATGACAAACAACAGTAAGTCTTTTCTCGTCAATTAGGTTTAGTTGATCAAGTCGGGTCTGAATCCAGTCATCTTCGCTCAAACCTGCATCCTTCATGATCCGGAGAGAGGGTATCTGAACTTCGATAGGCAAGACTGCCTCCATACCATAAACCAGGGAATAAGGTGTTATCCCGGTTGACGTCCGTGTTGAGGTACGGTACCCGTGAAGAGTAAATGGTAACATCTCATGCCAATCTTTGTAGGTCACTGTCATCTTCTGCACAATCGTCTTAATATTCTTATTTGCCGCTTCGACAGCCCCATTCATCTTCGGCCGGTAGGGAGAAGAGTTGTGATGCTGTATCTTGAATTGCTCGCAGAGCTCAGTGATCATTTTGTTATTAAGATTGGTACCATTGTCCGTAATGATCCTTTCTGGTACACCGTATCGATAGATTAGGTTGTGCTGAATGAACCGTGCCACGACGTTCTTGGTTACCGTAGCAAAGGAAGCTGCTTCAACCCACTTCGTAAAGTAATCAATAGCTACCAGGATGAAACGATGCCCGTTGGATGCCGTAGGTCTGATCTCGCCGATCATATCAATGCCCCACATTGCAAAAGGCCAAGGTGCTGTCAAGACGTTCAAAGGAACTGGAGGAATGTGCACCTTATCAGCATAGACCTGGCACTTATGACATGTCCGAGAATGCTGATAACAATCAGCTTCCATTGTGGACCAGTAATATCCTGCCCGAAGGATTTTCTTTTCCATGGTATGTCCACTGGAATGAGTTCCGAAAGTACCTTCATGCAGCTCTGTCATGATCCTTTCTGCTTCAATCTTATCCACGCAACGTAGTAAAGTCGAATCATAGTTACGCTTGTAAAGAATGCCATTGCTGATGAAGAACTTTGCCGCGAACCTCCTCAAAAACTTCTTGTCATTAACAGATGCACCCTCGGGGTATTCTTGAGCTTCAAGGTACCTCTTCACCTCATGATACCAGGGCTTTTCTGTTACCTCTTCAGTCTCAAGATCACAACAATGCGCAGGTTCATCCAATCTTTCAATAATGATCCGGGGAGCCTCGTTGTCCCATTTGACTTTGAACATAGAAGACATCGTAGCTAGCGCGTCCGCCAACTGATTCTCCTCTCTAGGGAAGTGCTCAAAGGTTATTTCCTCGAAATGGGGAAGCAACATCAACACATACTCCTTATAAGGGATAAGATTTGGGTGTTTCGTATCCCACTCGCCTTTGATCTGACTGATCACGAGAGCGGAATCTTCGAAGATACTTAGAAACTTAATCCTTAGGTCAATTGCAGCTCGAAGACCCAAGATGCACGCTTCATACTCCGCCATGTTGTTGGTGCAGTTGAAACATAGTCGGGCGATAAACGGAGTATGAGAGCCTTTAGGAGATATGATTACATCGCCAATTCCATTACCCAAAGCGTTCGAAGCTCCATCAAAGTACATAGACCATCGGGATCCTTCCTCAGGTCCTTCATTCGGTCCAGGTATCTCACAATCAGTCACTACCATGATATTCTCGTCCGGAAATTCAAAGTTCATAGACTGGTAATCATCCACTGCTTGATGTGCCAAATGGTCTGCCAATACACTTCCCTTGATTTCCTTTTGGGTCGTATACTGGATGTCATACTCAGTCAAGATCATCTGCCATCTTGCTATTCTTCCGGACAAGGCAGGTTTCTCGAAGATATACTTGATTGGATCCATCTTTGAAATCAACAGGGTAGTGTGAATCAGCATATACTGTCTCAGCCGGCGAGCAACCCATGCCAAAGCGCAGTAAGTTTTCTCGAGCAGTGAGTATCGGGTCTCACAGTTGGTAAACTTTTTGCTAAGGTAGTAAATTGTATGCTCTTTTCGGCCAGACTCGTCATGTTGACCCAGCACACACCCCATTGAGTTATCGAGCACAGTCAAGTATAAGATCAGAGGTCTCCCTTCAATCGGTGGCATCAGGATGGGTGGCTTTTGGAGATACTCTTTGATTCTTTCAAAAGCGGTCTGGCATTCATCGTTCCAATGTACCACTTGATCTTTCTTCAGTAACTTGAAGATTGGCTCACAAGTAGCAGTTAGGTGTGAGATGAATCGGGCAATGTAGTTCAATCGTCCCAGAAAGCCTATGACTTCTTTCTCTGTCTTGGGAGCTGGCATCTCCTGTATGGCTTTCACCTTGGCCGGGTCCACTTGAATACCTTTGTCGCTTACGACGAAACCCAGTAGCTTACCAGATCTCACCCCGAAGGTGCACTTGTTTGGGTTCAACCTCAACTTGTACAACTTCAACCTGTCAAACAACTTCTGTAGATGGTCAAGGTGTTCTTCTTTGGTCTGGAACCTTGCAATCATATCGTCAGCGTATACTTCAATCTCATGATGGATCATGTCATGAAACAAAGCAACCATGGTACGCTGATATGTTTCCCCAGCATTCTTCAGTCCAAAAGGCATGACCTTGTAGCAAAAGGTGCCCCACTGAGTAACAAAGGTCGTCTTCTCCATGTCTTCGGGAGCCATCTTAATTTGATTATAACCGGAGAAACCGTCCATGAAGGAGAATACCTTGTGCTGAGCAGTATTGTCAACCAGAACGTCGATGTGAGGTAGAGGGAAGTCATCCTTAGGGCTTGCCCTGTTCAAATCCATGTAGTCAACACACATTCGAACCTTACGATCCTTCTTCGGTACCGGAACCACATTGGAAACCCACTGAGGGTAAGAAGTCACTGCTAGAAAACTGACGTCAAACTGTTTCATAACTTCAGCCTTGATTTTCTCAGACATCTCTGGGCGCTTACGGTGAACCTTCTGTTTTACGGGAGGGCAATCTTCCTTGGTAGGCAGGCGATGAACCACAATTTCAGTATCCAACCCAGGCATATGTTCGTAAGACCAGGCAAAGATCTCAACATAGTCATGCAACATCTGAATCAACCGCTGTTTCACACTAAGCTCCAAGTTTGCACCAATCTTAACTTCTTTCTTGTCTGTTTCAGTACTCAGATTCACCATTTCCACCGGCTCTTCATGTGGTTGAATGGCCCTCTCTTCCTGGAGTAGCAGTCTTGCAAGTTCGCCCGGCACCTCGTAATCATCTTCACCTTCGTCTTCGGCTAAGTTGAGCGGATTTTCAAAGTCATAACTAGCAGTAACAGGATCGTTACCAATGAGATCCAGAGTGGATACGGACCTGTATACGTGAGTGTGTGTAAAATAGCTGTTTTGCAATATATAATAAAGAAAAACAAAGAGCGCAAAATTTGAGATGCAAGAAACGTCCAATGCTTTTATTAATGATATATGAAAATGGCACACAAAAGCCCTCACAAATGAAGCCACGGTGCCCCGGGTAAGACACCGGGCCATAAAGTTTCACAACATTGTCTGTTACAAGTTAAAAACAAAGAGTTCATTACTGGTTAACAAAAGTAATAGGGATGAAGTCCTTTGTTGTCCAGTTGCTTGGTCCACCGTTGGTCATAGGATAGATCCAACTGTCGAATTCAGACTCCTCCACATCATCATCAATGGCATTTACTCCCGAGTTGCTGATGAACATAGGAGGTCTTCCGATCCTTGCACTACGAACAACCCTTTGAGCTTCTGCAGTGAAACCCAAACCAAACTTGTTAGTATTCTGAGTAAAATCAGGAATTCGACCCCATTTTGCATACTCACCCTTCTCAATAACATCCCGGGCATCTTTTAAGGAAGCCATCTTCATAGGAGAATCTTCAACCACAGTCTCGGCTGATGCCAGTTTCTGAGGAACCTCTTCAAAATGCTGAAATGGGGTCTCAATGAACTCCCCATCCATCTCTACGTATCAGAACGAGTCGAGGTGGCTGACCATATACTCTCCCTCCCCTTGTACTGTCACAATCTTCCCTCTGACCGGGTACTTCAGCTTCTGATGGAGCGTTGAGGTTACGGCTCCAGCTTTATGGATCCATGGACGACCCAACAAACAAGAATAGGATGGCCGAATGTCCATCACGTAGAATGTAGAATTGAAGACCTGAGAACCAACTTTAATTGGAATATCAACTTCACCATGCACCATCCTTTTAGACCCGTCAAAGGCCCTGACAATGATGTTACTTGGCTTTAGCTCCAACCCTTCGCAATCCAACTGGTCTAGAGCCTTCTTGGGTAAGACGTTCAATGAGGAACCAGTGTCAATCAATACATGTGCAAGAGTAGTGCCCTGCATTCAATGGAGACATGCAGGGCATCATTATGGTTCTTCCCTTTAGCAGTCAAATCAGCGTCGGAGAAACCCAAACCGTTATCAGCAGTTAAATTAGCCACACAATCTGTAAACTGATCAGCTGATGTCTCTTGTGGCACGTGGGCAGTCTTCAGGAAGGTAATCAGAGCCTTGGCATGGGCCTCTGAACACAACAACAGTGACAACATAGAAATCTTGGATGGGGTTTGCCCCAGCTGCTCAACTACGTTATAATCACTCTTCTTAATAATCTTCGAAATCTCTTCCATCTCCTGTTTGGAAGCTTCAACAGTGATGGTCTTCGATGCCCCCGTCTGGGCGGGCACATCAGTGGTGATCCCTTTGCCCCGAGCATTAGATGACTCGGCGACAGGGGTAGGACTAAGAACTTGATCAGGAATGGCAGCAGGTACACTTGCAGGTGTAATGACAATAGGTCTTCGGACAGTTGGTGGAGCAATATCAGGTGAGAAAAGTCTACCGCTGCAGGTGACTTTAGCAGGCCCAGTAATGTTGCTGACGCCGATATCAACATCCAACTCTTGCATAACTCCAAGAACATAAACATCCGCCCCATAGTGCCAAGGGACAGCTTTGTCAGAGGTGTAAGGGATGGGCCCTGAAACAGTGATGATTACAGGTGCGATCTTCATAGTAGATGTAATTCTATCAGGCTTCCTCGAGGGAACCTTGGAAGAATTGTCGAAATGGACAACCAGTGGGTAAAACAGAACACATATGGCAACCTTCGCCACAACCCGGAAATAAACCGGCTAGCAACAGGTTCTTCTTGACAGTCATCAGAGGGGTAACAATATCATCCACGGAAACTACAAACAAGTCTTCCTCTACAGTATTTACTCCATGTTTGGGCATGGGAGCAGTCACAACATTAGGCCTCTCGGGCGCCTCAAACTCAATCTCCTTTGCATCAATTAGGTCTTGCACCCTGTTCCTCAAAACCCAACAATCATCTGTATTATGCCCCGGGCTATCAGAGTGAAAAGCGCAGCGGGCATTAGGGTTGTACTTTGGTGATGTGGTACTCGGATTCTTCGGAGCTTCTTTTAGAGTCACCAAATTGGTCTTCAGCAACTGTGGCAGAATCTGAGACAAAGTCATGCTGAGACGAGTGAATTGCCTTCGAGGTCTCTCTTCCTTTTGTTGATTGTGATGCTGAGGAGCACCAGCAGGTTTTGAAATAACAACCGCATTGACAGCTTGGCGATGTTCAGGTCTATTTTGTCTTCTCGAACTGTAGACAGCACTGGACTCTTTCTTAAATGGTTTCTTCTCGGTGCTCGAGGAGGCACCCTTCTATATCTTCCCGGCCTTAATACCAGCTTCAATCCTCTCACCAGTCAAAATAAGATCTGTAAACCCAGCTGAAGAGTTTCCAATCAGATGGTTAAAGAACAGACCAGACAGGGTCCCCAGAAACATGTCCACAAGCTCACGATCAGCCAAAGGTGGTTGCACCCTATCGGCAAGGTCTCTCCATTTTTGAGCATACTCTTTAAATCCTTCACCCGTTCCTATTGACATACCCTGGAGTTGGGTATGCGTAGGAGCGAGGTCGGAGTTGTACTGATACTGCCTATAGAATGCAGTAGCCAAATCCTCCCAGCTGCGGATACTGGCTCCGTCCAACTGATAGAACCACTCAAGCTGAGTCCCTGAGAGACTGTCTTGAAAGAAATGGATCCACAAGTTCTTATCAACAGTGTAAGGCGGGATCTTCCTCACATATGATCGGAGGTGCAGCTTTGGACAGGAAGCTCCGTCATATTTGGAAAAGGCAGGTGCCTTCAATTTATGGGGAATCAACACCCCAGATGATAGACCTAGATCTCCGAAATCCAGACCGGGTACCTTCTATATTTCCATAGCGCTCAAACGGTCTTCCAGCTGTTTGTACTTATCCTCAGCAGGAGGATACTGTTCTTCATCATAGTCCGTCTCGTTGTCGGAGACCATAGGGCTAGGAGCCCTCCTTTCTTGTGGACTATCCTTCCCCCCAGATGAGGTGGTCAGATCAACATCATTCTGCAGCCCGTTTCCAAACCCGCGTCCAATATTGAACATGATGGTCCTCTTCTTCTTCTTATTCTCTTTCAGAATCAAAGTCTTCAGGTCCTGCTGACCCTTAGCTAGATTCATGAACAACTCTTGAAATTGGACATTCTGGGCCTAGAGGGCCTTGATAGCTTGCTCAGTGGAAGGTTCAGCAGACATGATGAGCACTGAAATAAACAGCAAAGAAGATAAGAGACCTGTAATGGGGTACCTGTTTATGAAGTGCATGGGATTAAATGCGTATGATTTATGATTTCAAAGACAATCGAGATTCAAATTTGTAAATAAGAAAGGAAACACACTTTATTAGTTTTAAATTTCAAAATTTAAATTGTTCAACAAACTGCCCTTAGGCGTTACAAGAATGGAAATACTGAAAAGTAAATGAAAACTGTAAAAGAAATCCTCAAAGGTCCATCAATTCTCCCATGGTCTCTTCTTCTCAGTGCAGACATAATCATTCAGGATCCGCTCGTTCTCCAACTGTCTGGTTAGCTTCTGGATCTTCTGCTCTTGTTCATTGAACCTCTCCCGATAAGAATCCCGTTCACTCCTCAATTGCATCCAAGACCTCTTCAGTTCCCCAATATCAGTGGGCATGTAAGGGTGGAGAATAGTTGGAGGAACCCCCTCCTCATCAGCAGCTTCAAGAGTAACAGGCCTGACAACTTCATATGGCATACCTAGCTTCTGGGCATGGACGCGGACCCATCTGAGATACGGCTCCATTGGCAAAGAAGTCTTTGGTCCCAACTCATGTGGGTTGGATTGGTGAACTATGTCCCAAGCCCTTATGAATCTACGACGCAGCTCGTCACTATCTCCCTGAAAATCAAAGATGATATGAGGCATCAACATCTCATGAGGCCCTTCTCCTCTGGCTCTTCCAAACTGACGGAGAGCTAAGCATGGGTTGTAAGAAATCCCTCCATGGGTTCCGATCAATGGAACATTAGGATACTCTCCACAATGATCAATGATAGTCACCTCATCCATACCTTTGAGGGTCCAAATAATGTCATTATTAGTAAGGGACATCACCCTATAAGCCCAGCCCATCCCTTCTTTGTTTTTCAGTACAGACTTAGGGAGGTGCGAAATAAACCACCTCGACAATAAAGGAACACAGCACATCAAAGTTCCCCACTTTCGGGCAGTACGAGCATAGAGATGATGAAGGATATCACCCAAGAGAGTGGGTACCAGATTCTGAGAGATGAAGATCTTTATGGCATTAATATCAACAAAAGTGTCAGGATTCAGAAATAATACCAGACCATAAATCAAGAGAGCCGGAATGTCCTCGTACGCCTTGAAGTCTAAGTTGTCCCAGAAGTAATTAGCTTTGTCAACCAAAAACTTAGCCAGAAAACCCTTAGCTCCACTTCTAGTCTCCCAGTTAGACATTACCTCCTCTTTAGTCAAGTGAAGGGCTGCAGCAATTTCTTCGGGCTTAAGAGTCTTTTCCCAACCAGTAAATGGAGTTTGTTCCAGGACGGAGATACCGAGCAGCTCAGAGAACTCTTCTAGAGTAGGCACCAGCTGGAAGTCCTGGAAAGTAAAACAATGGTACAACAGATCATAGAATTGGACCAGGACACTCATCATCTGTTCGTCCAACTTTGAAGTGACCAAACTGAGAAGAGAACCATGCCTTCTGATGAAGGAAGTAGTGTCTGGAATCCTGACAACCAAATCTTTAAGCAGGGTAGGTACTTGGACAAAGTTGATCCAGATAGTATTCCTATGCATGGGCATCATGATGACCTACAAAACAGAGTAAAGATGAAACCCTCTTGTCCTTGAAATAGGTTAGTCTTTATGCAAAATGTATGCAATGTTATGATGTCATGATGTCATGGTAAAGGCACACCACAAGTATCCACAAAAAGCAAACATGGTAAAGGCACATAAGTCACACTGAGAGCCCTTAGATTTCAGGCTGACATAGAGCTTAGGTACTACCCTCTTTCAGTTCAGTTGGTTAAGACCTGTCCTAAAAATAGTAACCGGATTCTAGAGGATCTCAATATCACTGACTACCCTCAATCGGTCATAATTCCAGTTTAGCAACCTTTTCTTGCGGCCGGAATCATCGCGAGAGTTTAGTCTCAATGAGTGTAGCATACTGCTACTGTTCTATGGCCAAGTTGGTCAATTTAAGGTTCTAAGGTCAGTTGGTGCTTAATGACTCCTTAGAAGACCCATATTCTCCTTGTTCCAACACAAGGGATATCAGTACAGACTAAGGTGCCACACCAACGTAGCTACTGCTTCATCTGTGTCGGTCTATGCCGGACATATCCCTCACAGTTTATTGCTACTTACCTAAAGGGTATCCCCAGATCCGGGTTAGGATCTATAGAACTCCGATACAAGCCCACAAAATTAAAGCATACAAAGCATACAATTGAAAACATAGTGATCTAATCCTAAGGTACACCCCACTTATAAACTCCGCAGCAGAGTCGCCAGTTTTGTGATTGGTGGGAATCAGAACTGACTGTTTTGGAATGCTGGTTCGCGTTTGCATATGTTTTCGCAAAATGTCGCGGTAAGCAAGAGTCGCCACCGTCTTTTATTTTATCCAACAAGGAAAGGACAAAAGCACAGAAAAATTCCTTTTTGAGATATTTCTCAGGTTCAGGAGGTAGATTATAGAAAGGGAAGGTGTTAGCACCCTTTCTATCCGTGGTTATCCACGGGCTCTTAGGTACTTGCTCATTATGTTTTCAAAAGTTCGCTTTTCTTTGTGTTTGTGGGTTTTGAAAAGAGTTTTGTTTTTGAAGAGAGTGTAAGTGCGAAAAGTTTTGTTTTTATTTTCAAAAAGAGCAAGTACTTAAGAACATCTACCTACTCAAAAAGGAATTAGACTGTGCAAATGTCCTTTAGACAATGCTAGCCCACTATGAATGAGTAGGTAGCACCGTCGTTGGAGTTTTCGGGTCAATTCGATTAAGGGACGTGTGGTCACTAAAGCAATGTTAGGACGCCTTAGCGGTAACCCTAATGTCTTAGATCATTTTTTATCCGAGGCAACCGTTTCGAGGAAACTTATGATCTTTGAACAAGAGGGGGACCTCTAAAACTTCCTATACTCAATGACCACGTTCGAGGCAACCAAGTGAGGTGTACCCTAGGAGTGGCATGTGCGAGTGTGTTATTTTTCAATTATGTTATCTTTGTACATGTTATGGTGAGCTACTGTTGATTTTAGGTTAAAATTGATCTTGTCATGCATCGCCTATTTATCAAACATCTAACAGTTAATGGTTGCGGAAATTAAATTGCGGAAAATAAATCTAAGATATTACAAGGCGTCGGGTATTTACATCGCCAAAAACAAACCCTTTAAAATTAAATTGCGAAAAGTAAATAAAAGCGATAAATAAAATCCTAATTAAAAACTATTACATTCCCGAAACAGTTACAATAATGAAATATGGATTAAAAAAAATTATTCACGCACGAGAAAATTAAATCGAAGTGTTTTTAGGGTTTTGACCCTTTTCATCAAATGAAGCATATTTTTGTTATTTTTGAATTAAAAGATTAGCCTAAATTAATAATTAAATTAATTTAAAAAAAAGAAAATATTTTTGGGTTTTTATTTTAATTAAGGAAATAAAATAAGAGTGATTAAAAAGTTAATAACAATCCTAATTCTAAATTGATTTTAATTTAATGCAAAAGACATTAAAATTGTACCTAATTAAACTAAATAAATTAATTAATTGTTATTTACAAAATAAATAAATAAATTAGTGGAATTATTAAAATATTATTTGGTGGTTTCTGATTTTTTTTTATAAAAAATGTTAATTGGTTAATTAATTAATTAAGATAATAATAATAATAAAATAAAAATAGAAAAATAATGAAAAGAAAATATAAAAGAAGAGCAAACTCAGGGGGGGGTGTGGGCCTGATCTGAGTGTAAATCAACAATTTTTGGGGCCCAAACGTCCAACCTGTTGGACTTTTCCATTCTAATATGCGCTGGTTGACTTTAGTCCATGGTGCTCCTTCAATCTTGATCATTGGATCTGTCTGGTGGGCCACTTGGCAATTGAGATCTAGAGGCATTTGGTGAACCACGCTAGGAGCATTGCACATGAATACCTGAAGAACAAAATCAAATAAAGTTTTGGGGGACATGGGATTCGAACCCAGGTCCCAAAGGGTTTTGCAACGCACGCTCACCAATCCAACTACACTGCATTATTGTTAATAGAATAAGAAGTAAATATAATATATGAAACAACACACTAAGCCTGAAAAATAAAAAAAATGCGCCACTGATTCGAATGGACCAATGGCACAAGGACACGCTATCATCTTCTTCAATGCAACCCTGGTTATTTACCTGCAGATTTTTATTCGCAGGAAGTTTCGTAGGTCATCTTAAAAACCCTCTTTAGGCCATATAAATGAAATCCAAGAGTACCAATGTACTCGTCTCTTCCTCCTGGTCATCCCTGTAACCATTATTCACCTTGATTTTGCCTGTACACAAAATGCCTAAAAACAACACAACAAAACCCTAGGTTCGGGTATACGATTATAGGACATGAAAACAAAATTAAATGATGCAGATTTGTTAGAAATTTGATGAGGATCAAGATTATGTTAATAGTTTATCAAAAGGATGCAAGAATGAATGTTTTCGATTTCATGTTCAGAGCAAGGTTCATGGACACTTACAGGGCGTTTCAGGCTGTCTTAAGGGCTGGTTTTGATCGCTCTTGCTTCACAGGATGTCAGGCAAGGGAGTAGTGTTGAGATTTTTGATTGAATCGTGCTCCAATACTGTTTTTGATCTCTCACTTTTCAAGCTTTTTTCTCAAAGTTGTATGGCCGTTTCTGCAGAGTTCTATGCGTGTTCTAGGTCTGGCTTGCTTGTGTGCATATAATGGAATGTGTTTAGGTCAAAATTTGGGCCATAATCCTTATGCATTGAAGATGGAATATTTGATATGATCACCATTGATAAGCTTTCCATAATTGCATCAAATCTGAGATTTTGTGCATGTTTTGACTTGGCACGAGTTTGATTGAGTTGCACATGATATTTGCAACCTGTAATGACCACAAGAATCCTATTACATCAATTTTTAGATTTTATTTGATTTAATATTGATTAATAATGAATTAAATCAATAAAAATGAAATAAAATAGAAAAATAGATGAATGTTCATGAAATTAAAGATGGAACACGTGGGTGGCATGACAAGACTATATCAAGTGGAAAAAAGTGGGCCCTTTTGTCAAAAATTGGAGTTTTGAGGATAGTTGACTTTTGGCAAATTTAGAAAAATGCCCAACTTCAACAATGCATAACTTCTTCAATTTTGAACTTTTGGAGGTGTTCTTGGACTTTTTAGAAACCTTGAGATTTCCTCTAACCAACCCTTTTGGTCTCATTGCATTTTGATATTCCATGCTCAAGTTATAAGCTTTGGAAAAAAGGTGTTTTTGTTGACTTTCAAAAATGACCTATAATGTCCAAATTAGTAACTTTTTGTGAGAGCATTTATTGATCTTGGGGTGTGAAAATGGATTTTAGGAAATTGCATACTCTTCAAAATGAGCTTTGTATGGGTCATTTCCCATAAAGTATGAGAAAGTTATGCTTGGTCAAAATTGGGTTGACTTTCCTTGCAAAACCCTAATTTAGCAACTTTTGAATCTTGAACAATCCTTGATGAATCATGATCAACCCTTTATCAAATTATGAATTATCCTTCAAAATAAGAATGTTGACAAAAAATCTTGAGGTTTGACTGTATTTGGGACACAGTTGACTTTTGCCCTAGCAGAATCGATTTTTGGGCCTCTTGAGCAATTGATTGACCAAACTTCCTCTGCAAGGCTTGAAATTTGACATGGATGAACTTAAGAACATATTAGGACATTGGGGAACACTTGAGGTCATTTGGATGTGAGTACCTTAATGCAACACAAAACCCTAATTTGAGGTTGACTGCCTTAGGAGGTGATTTGACTGTCCAAACCTTGAGCCAACTTGAGCAACTTGAAGATTATTCTTGGCAAATCTTGAGGAATATGGGAGGGAAAATTTTGGGGTACAATAATGTGTATGTTGTGAATTGATGATGAATGAGAATAACATGTTTTGGCATTGTTTTTTATTTGTGATATGTGTGATTGATGAATGCTAAATAATTGCATTGTTGGTAATGACAACGTGATAAATGTATGTTTTGTGCAATGGTGGGATAATTCATTTTGATGGATTATTGTGATATGCGGTATGATTAAGGTTTGGTTATAATATTAATTTGTATATAATTGGTTATGTTTTCACATGCATACACGGGGAGATTGAACTCTGGTTGGTTGCTTTGATCCTTGTGTGTAAATAGAAGCGGTGAACTATATGTTCATATTGGTGGGCTTTGGTCTTGTCCAGATCAGAAGCGTGGCCCTGGTTTTATATATTGAATCGGGAGCGATGTGAACTTGATGTTCACGATGGTACCACATGCATGAGTCGCATTGAGTTGCATTGGAGTCACATTTATTGTTATGTGAGGTTTTACTTTGAATGCGTGATGTGTGTGATAATTGGTTCAACCGTGACTTTGGTGATCATTGCAATATATGTGATGATTGTGTGAATTGTTCTACTTGGATATGATTATCTTGGTACATATATTGGTGAAGCCATGTTGTATAAATAATTATATGAAGTGTGATAAATTCTTGGAATGTATGCATTTTATATATATATATATATATATATATATATATATATATATATATATATATATATATATATATATATATATATATATATATATATATATATATATATATATATATATATATATATATATATATATATATATATATATATATATATATATATATATATATATATATATATATATATATATATATATATATATATATATATATATATATATATATATATATATATATATATATATATATATTCATAATGAAGTGAATTCTCACCCTTCTATTGTAAGGATGTTCTATGCGATATCGTGCATGTACTGAGGATAGCAGTGATACTTGCCAGGATTAGTCAGAAGAGCTAGATCCTTATTTATATATTTATCCCTAGGTAGTGAGTCATTGCTCTGGTCTATGTAACACGAGGGAGGTTTTAAACTCATGTTTAAGTGAAAAGATATTGTTATTTCTCTTATTTGAATTGTATGTTGAGAGCTTGTGTTAAGTGGCCTCAGTGCCTAAGGATTTGAGATCCATGACTTGTTATGAGGATTTATGATTATAGTATGGGATATAATCATTATTATTATTATTATTATTTGAGTAAAGAATTATTCCACTGTGATGTGCATTATTTTGAAAATATGAAGTTTGAATATGTGTTATGATCATGACCAGTATACATGTTTGAATTTCTTGAATATTTTGTGAATTCAATATGTGATGCCCTCTTTGAGATGCATGTTATTTTACTCTAATTATGATATTTATTCTATGTGAGATTAGGAGGTGTTACAGGTATCATCAGGCTTATTATGATGTAGACATTATTGACATCTGTGGTAGTTTCCCCAACGTGCCTCTTCTTGGTACAAAGGGAGGAATTAATTACAATCCTGTTCTTGCACGACGTCAAATTGGATATCCAATGAGAGACAATCCAAACAATATTCATTTGAGTGGTTTCTTTTTCAAATAAGGAGAAGATCATAAGTAAGCTAAGAAATAATTGAGAAGGCTTGGCGCCATATTCATAGAAAATGTAGAAAATATTTGGGACCAAGATGAGTTGTTTCCTTAGAACCTCGTCTCTGTTGGGCACAAGAAAGAGCAATTCAGTTGAAGATGCCTTATTCTCATGAAGAACCTACGCTTGATATGTTTATGAAGACTCCTCATCCTCTCTTAGATGATGTGGAAGAACTTCAGCTTGCCATGGTTAGGATGCATCAAGAAAAGGAAACATGGAAGAATAAGTACCAGACTTTAGAGGTGTCCTACTCATCATAATTGAAAGAGAAGGATGAATTGATCGAGATTCTTGAGAGTCATGCTCTGGAGATGATGGAGAATCAAGATGATTTATTTTCCTCTAGAGTTTATCCAGGTCCCAGTCGCTCATTTTCTAACTTTGGTAATTGGAAAGAAGTCGCTGACAAATATGCAACAGAGAACGAGCAGTTGAAGGCTCAAATATAAAGACTCAAGGGAAAGCGTCAGTGTGTGGAGAGATCTTCATCAACTCTGGCTCCTTAAAATTTGTAAACTCTATATTTATTCTCTTGTACTTAGGATTATTGAAACTTGTACTAAAATTTGTAATCCAGTATGAATTTATTAGTAAAATGAAATTTTCAGTATTTCCAAATGTGTTAGTTCTTTAATACTTGCAATTGTCTATAATTCTTTGAGTTCCTTGAATAAACACAATAAATCATATGCATTGCATACCATGCATCATTTTTCACATATTTTTGCATTCCTGTTCATTCCCATGTGTCTTACTCGTTTCTCTGCTTCGTTCAAGCGACAAGCTGTCTCATTGCTACAATATTCGGGCTAATTCTAGGAAGAAGGTAGAAAATCTTGAACAAGATAATCGTGAGCTGCACGAAGAAGTTACTGCTTTGAGGGTTGGTATGGCCAATGGGACTGCTTTGGTTAAATCATTGGTGGTTGCTCATAATCATCCACCACCTCCTCCTTCGTCTCCTCATGCTACTTACCCATAATAAACGACTATTGTTTATGAGGTTCCGTCGGTTCCCATTTACGTTACTCCAGTTACCGCTGCTCAATACCGAATGCCTCATGATTATCCATGGGGAATTCCTGAGAATTTCATGCCAGAAGGTTACAATCCTGCTGATCAAGTTGCTCAATTTACTTAAACTACTGCTGTTTCTGCATCTCTTATGGTGCATGCTTCTCCTATTGCCAATAATGAGATTCATCATATTACGCCTCCTATGGTGAATGTTATTACTGTTATTAATAATGAAGTTTATCATCCTTCTCCTGCACCAAGTGAATGTTTAGGCTTCTATGATCGATTGGATGACTTTCAGGATCAATTCAATAAAATGCATAAAAAAGTGAAGGCTCTCAGAGGGAAAGATTTATTTTGACAGAATGTCAGTGATCTCTATTTTGTTCCAAATGTAAAAGTGACAACAAAGTTTAAGGTGCCAGAATTTGAGAAGTACAAGGGAAACTCTTGTCCCCATGATCACCTAGTGATATATATCATAAGGATGTCCACTCATATTGATGACCAACGCTTTCTCATTCATATCTTCTAGGATAGTTTAACTGGTGCCGCTTTTAAATGGTATATGGGATTGGACAGTAGCAATATCTGCACCTTTAATGACTTAGGTGAAGCTTTTGTCAAGCATTATAAGTACAACATGTTTATGGCTCCTGACCATGATCATTTGAGGGCGATGGCTCAGAAGGATAAATAGTCGTTTAAAGAGTATGCACAGTGTTGGCTCGAGCTTGCTGCCCAAGTGGTACCCTCGATGGGAGAGCATGAAATGACTAAGGTATTCCTAAAAACCCTTGGTTCATTTTATTATGAAAGGATGGTTGCAAGTGCACCGAGTGATTTCACTGAGATGGTAAGTATGGGTGTTCGTCTAGAAGAAGCTTCCAGGGAAGGATGATTGACAAAAGATGAAGGTTCTAGTGGAACAAAGGAATCATCATATGGGTTTTCTAGAAAGAAAGAAAGTGAAACAAATGTTGTTGTTGAGGAGAGAAAGGTTAGACCTTCGAGAAGGCGTCATTAGCACCAACAACAAACTGCTTTTGTAACTCCAGTCGTTAGTGTAGCTCTGACTACTGTTACCTATCAGAGAGAACACCCTCAAGGTAATCAAGGGAAATGTCAGAAGAGAGAAGCTTTTGATCCTATCCCGATGAGTTATGTAGAGTTGTTTCCAGCTTGGATTCAAAAGAAATTGGTTCAGACTAGGCCTCCCCTTGCTATACCTTCACCTTTACCATGGTATTATAAGGTAGATGAGACTTTTGCTTTTCATCAAGGAGACCCAGGGTACAACATCGAAAACTATTCTCCCTTGAAGTCTGAGGTGCAGAAGATGGTAAGATCTGGTCTCCTATCATTTAAAGATGTTGGTCCTAATGTAAAGTATAATCCACTACCCAAACATGGAGATGGAAGTAATGTAAATGTGGTTGCTGGTTGTCCTGGGGACTTCTGGATTTTTGATATCATCCTGGTTAGAGGTGATTTAGTGAAGATGCATGTCGATCTTTGCGAATTCAACTATTATACACACAATCACGCGAGTTCTAGTATTTTCAGTTCAAATATCCATGGATGTGATAAAGTGAGAGCTGATCTTCAAGAGATGATGGATGAAGGTCTTATCCACATAGTTAGACCAAGGGCTGAATATGAAGAAGATGTGAATATGGTTTATGGTTGCCCCAGAGATTTCTGGATTTTTGATGTAAATTACATGAATGATGATCTAGTGCAGTTGCATGCCACATTTTGTCACATGGATGGCAAGGAGGTACATCATTATGGGTCTTGTCAGATCTGCTATAGGGATTCTTGTGGTTGTTCTGTTGTAAGAAGAGGTTTTGAATTGTTATTAGATATTGGTACTATCAGAGTCACAGGCAACAAGGATGATTATAATGGAGTTAATGTGATTGAAGACTACTCAGTTGAGGCCATGTCTGATGATGAGTACATTTCTACTGATGAGTTCTTTTCTTCTTATGAAGGTATGTTTTCTGATAATGATTATGCGATGCCTTAGTATTCTGAAGAAGTGGGGGTGAGTGTTATTGTACCATGTTTTGGTGATCCCTCTCCTGTAGAGATTGAGTACTATAGCAAGCTTGTTGTTGCTCCTATGGTTATTTTTTTTCCTGGTCGTATCCCATATGAATCAAATAAAGTTGTGCCATATAAGTACAACTCAACTATATTGGAAGATGGTGTGGAAATTCCTATCCAACCTTTGCCCCATATTGAGAATATTGTTAAAGCTAGTCGGGTAACTCGCAGTGGTCGTGTCTTCGCCCATACCTTTTGAGGAGATGTTAATCCTAGAAAAAAGATTGTTGAGACTTATGCTGAGCCTAAGAAAGTGGAAGAAGAATCTAGTGGCGCCGCCATGGAAAGGGATGTTAATGATCTGTTAAAAATCATCAAGATGAGTGATTTACAAGATTGTGGATCAGTTGTTGCAAACTTCATCTAAGATTTCCATTTTAGCCTTGTTGATGAACTCTTCTGCTCATTGAGAATATCTAATGAGGGTGTTGGATCATGATTTTGTTGAAAGTGATATGTATCTGGATTACTTCAATGGTGTTGTGGGGAATATTACATCTTGTAATAATCTGAGCTTTTGTGATGACGAGTTGCCTGATGAAGGAAGAAACCATAACCTGGCTCTGCATATATCTATGAATTATAAGAATGACTCTTTGTCCAATGTGTTAATTGGAAATGGATATGCTTTGAATGTCATATCGAGAAGTACTCTCATGAAGCTTAAGTACCAAGGAACTCATATGCACCCTAGTGGCATTATAGTGAAAGCTTTTGATGGATGAAGAAAGTTCGTCATCGGAGAAGTGGATTTATCTATTCACATAGGTCCACACCTGTTTCAAATCACCTTTCAGGTTATGGATATTGTCCCCACTTATAGTTGTTTATTGGGACGACCATGGACCCATGAAGCATGAGTTGCTACTTCAACCTTTCATCAGAAACTAAAATTTGTCCGTGAAGGAAAGGTAGTCATTATGAACGGTGAGCAAGCTCTGTTGATATCTCATTTGTCTTCCTTTAGCATTGTAAAAGTTGATGAAACCGTTGTTGGAACTCAGTTCCAAGCTTTGTCCATTGAAAATATAAGGAAGAATGAAGATTCTTTCACCTCATTTAAGGATGCACGGTAGGTAGTGTAGAAATTCCCTAGCAAGGTGTGGGGGCAGGTTATTAATCCACCTATGAACAAGAATGAGACTTGTTTAGGTTTCTCCATGAAGAAGGAAGTCGTGAAGCCGAAGTCCTCTTTGAGTAAATATCAAGATATCTTTCACAGTGCAAGATATCTCCATCCGACTACTCTAAGGATCAACGTTATTCTCGAAGATGAGTCAGAGCAAGAGATTCAAAACTTTGTGACACATGGAGTCAGAGTCCAGAATTGGATTACTATTGATGTTCCTTCTTGAATTCACATTTCAAAGTAATTTTTTTTGTTTTTCTTTTCAAAAGTCTTTCACTCTGCCCAAGGTGAAAGTAATGATGTTCTATGGGCATGTCTGTTGTTTTGATTTTTAAATCATTAATAAAATTTGTTTCTTATTTCTAAATTATGTCTTTATTTTCTGCTTTTTCTTGGAAAATGGTAATTAGAAAAAAAAACCTTTCAAAATAAAAAATAGCTGTAAATAAATCTGCATATGATGAAATCCCAGAAGAGGTTTCGCGGTTTCCTGAGCACGAGAAACATACTATTCATCTGTATAAATAGCCATTGGATATGATTAACTTGGGTTTAAAGGAAGATCCGAAATAAGTCAAGATTGGGGAAATGCTTCATCCTGAGGTGAAGAGCAGGTTGATTGTGTTGCTGAAAGAGTATGTAGATATTTTTGCTTGGTCTTATCAAGACATGCATGGTTTAAACACTGATATTATGGAACACTATTTTCCACTTAAGCCCGAATGTCCATCGATCAAGCAGAAGCTGCGAAGAACTCATCATGACATAGCCGTGAAGATTAAAGAAGAGGTTTTGAAACAAATTGATGCTGGCTTTCTTGTGACATCAGTATACCCTTAGTGGATTGCCAATGTTGTTCCAGTACCAAAGAAAGAAGGAAAATTACGCATGTGCGTTAATTATAGAGATTTAAATAAAGCAAGTCCGAAAGATGATTTTCCATTACCACATATTGATATGTTGGTAGGCAGTACAACAAAATTCAAAGTGTTCTCATTCATGGATGGATTTTCCGGATACAATCAAATTAGGATGGCTTCCGAAGACATGGAAAAAATGTTTATCATACCCTGGGGAACATTTTGTTAGAGTGATGGCCTTCGGGTTGAAGAACACTGGCGCAACGTACCAGAGAGCTATGACAACCTTATTCCATGATCTGATGCATAAGGAAATCGAAGTATATGTTGATGATATAATCGCCAAATATCAGACTGAGGAAGGGCATGTAGAAGACTTGTTGAAATTGTTCCAGCATTTGAGGAAGTATCGTCTCCACTTGAATCCAAATAAGTGTACTTTTGGTGTTCGTTCAGGAAAGTTTCTAGGTTTCATTGTCATCTAAAAAGGAATTGAAGTTGATCTTGATAAAGTTAAGGAAGTTCAAGAAATGCCTGCACCAAGACATGAAAAGCAAGTTAGAGGCTTCCTTAGACGTTTGAATTACATTTCCATATTTATTTCCCATATGAATGCAACATGTGAACCAATCTTCAAGCCGTTGAAGAAGGATTAAGGTTATGTGTGGATGGATGATTGCCAAAGGGCCTTTGAAAGCATTAAAAAGTATCTGCTTGAGCCTCCTATCTTGCTCCTTCCTGTTGAAGGAAGACCATTAATTATGTATCTGACTATGTTGGATAATTCCATGGGCTGTATTTTGGGACAACAAGATGAAACAGGAAGAAGAGAATATTCCATTTATTATCTCAATAAGAATTTTACTGACCGTGAGTCACAATATTCTATGCTAGAAAAACATGTCGTGCTTTGGCTTAGGCGGCAAAGCGATTACGATAATATATGTTGAATCATACTACTTGGTTGATTTCCAAAATGGACCCAATTAAGTATATTTTTGAAAAGCCTGCTCTTACTGGAAGAATTGCCCGTTGGCAGATGCTGTTATCTGAATATGATATTGAATACCATACTTAGAAGTCTATTAAAGGCAACATGTTGGCAGAGTACCTTTCCCACTAACCAGTTGACGGTTATCAGTCTGTTAAATATGATTTCCCTTATGAGGACGTGATGTATTTGAAAGTAAAATATTTTGATGAGCCTTTGCGTGAGGAAGGTCCCGATCCTGAATCCCGATGTGGTATGGTGTTTGATGGAGCTGTAAATGCTTATGGAAAAGAATTAGTGTTGTGATTATCACTCCCCATGGGTCTCATATCCCTTTTACTGCAAGGTTGACACTTGATTGTACCAATAATATGGCGGAGTATGAAGCTTGTATTATGGGTCTTGAAGAGGCCATAAATCTCAAAATCAAAATTCTTGACGTATATGGTGATTCAGCTTTGGTAATAAATCAGATCAAAGGAGAATTGGAGGCTCGTCACATTGGCTTGATTCTTGTAGTGGTAGAAAAGTTGAGACTAAGCCATTAGATTGACTTAACTCGTACAGATCAAATAAAAATCGCCATCACGCTTTATTATTTCCAGAGGAATGGGAAAAGAGCGAATAACAAAAAAGGGAGAGAATCTAGGTACGGGGGTTGGTTATACAAAGGGAAGGTATTAGCACCCTAAACATCTACGATACTCCGTAGAAAACTCTTTGAAAATTTGTGTATTTTGGCTATAAATGTTGTATACAAAAATAGATGGTGAAGATGAGAAAAGAAGTATTTTTTACAATTTTTTCAACCGCCACGATTGCGAAGCTTTAGTGCCTACATACCACCTTCTATGCAATAGGGGATCAGGGTACTCGTAGTTCTCCTTTAAAAATTTTAAAACACAAGTGTGTTGGTTAATTTTAAGAGATAAGACATCATTGTCATATCCGAGTGGAAGACATACTTACTACCCACGATTATGAAAAAAGAGAATTTGTGTCATCTCAAATTGGAGGATATAACTTGGATTTTAAAATCAACAAAGCCTCACTGAACACCCAAGTGGAAAATATCTCACTTTACTACATATCTTATAAGTATAATAGCTTGCATCACTACAAGGATTTGTCAAGAGTCTAATCTTTTGAGAAAATTTTAAAGTAAAAAGCCAAAGTGGTAAAATGGTTTGAATGAGGTTGATTGACTTTTAGTATTCTCACAGAAAATATCAAAGTATGATTAAGTTGGTTAAAGTTTAATTAAGAAAATATTTTTGAAAAATTCCTGGACCTAAGTCCAAGTTTATTATGAAAGCGGTTCAAGTTAGAAAACAAGAAGAGTTTTGAAAATGAGGGAGAAGATTTTTGAAATTAAATAAGATGAGAGGAGATGAAGGGACTATCCTAAAGCATAAGGTAAAATCTAGACAAAAGGACCGTCTAACCAACAAGAAGCCAACACTTGACATAAAGAGTCAATGTAGAATTCTCATCATTTGGATTGAAACCAAGAAAGCAAAGATACTAAACCTCTTAAGAGTATTAAGCTTCAGATGAATTAAGTTTTCTAAAAAATTGGATAGAGTAACAACTCTATACATATGAATTCTCAATCACAGACAAAGAACATAATTAGAATAACCTGCACACAAAGAAAATCAACCCAATGTTTTTTGGGTAAACCTCAAGAGCTCCAGACAAAATAACAATCAGAGTCACAAGGTCTTAAGGGTATCAAAGGCTTCTAATCCTAAGTCCAAGAAATCCACAACTCTATTATGCTAAGGATAGTAACCAAATAGTCCAAGTAACATTAAAGTCTTTCTTTTAGTGTTCAAGTTGGTCATCCTTCTTGAGTATTGGCACCACATTTTCAACCCACTGAGGATAAGATGTAACAACTAAAAAACCTGTGTTGAATTGTTTCATAACATTAGCCTTGATCTTTTCGGACATCTCAGGACGCATACGACAAACTTTCTGCTTTATTGGAGAACAACCCTCTTTCATAGGCAGACGGTGAACCACAATATCAGTATCAAGCCATGACATGTATTTATACGACCAAGCAAAGATCCCCATATAGTCATGCAACATCTAGATTAACATGTTCTTGACATTGCCTTCTATGTTGGCACCTATCTTGACTTCTTTCTTATTTGCTTCAATACCCAAGCTTACAACTTCAACTGGCTCTTCATGCAGTTAGATAGCCTTTTCCTCTTGCACTAACAATATGGTAAGTTCTCCAGGTATTTTACAATCTTCCTCGCCTTTGTCCTCGACTTGGTAGATCAAATTTTCAAATTCATAAGTGACAATAGAAGAATCGTTATCAACGGGATCCATAGTGGATATGGATCTGCAAATTATTGTGTGGGTGTGTGTAAGGACACATAGCTATTTTGAAAGTAAATAAAAGAAAGATAAAGAGCGCAAAATTTGAATGCAAAACATCCAATGTTTTTATTGAATAAAAATATGCGAATGAAATGACAACCCTTAACAAGTGGACCGTTGTTCCCCGGGTAAGACACAAGGCTTAAAGTTATTGTTTAAAGATTACATAATCAAAACTTTGAAAGCAATAAAACAGAAAATAACAATTACTCCTGACTAAAGGAGATTGAGATAAGATCTTCGGTCTTTCAGTTGCTGAGTCTGTTGCCGATGGTAGGAAAGATCTAACTGTCGAGGTCATAATCACTGTGAGCATCTTCTATAGCATTGACTCCACTGTTGCTGATGCGGAATGGTGATCTTCCGGCATGAGCATGACGAACAACTCTCTAAGTAGTGCAACCACCTTCTTCCACTACAACTCTAGCATCCTTCAAAGAAGCCATCCTGGGTGGAACCCTAGTAACCTTGGGAATAGCAGAAACGTCTTCAGTAGCGGTAGGAGGGATAACTTCAAAAGTCTGGCAGAGAGTTTCAATGAATTCTCCGTCCATCTCAACATACCTGAACGAGTTTAAGTGACTCACCATATACTCTTCTTCGCTGCAGACTGTAACAACCTTTCCTTTCACATGATACTTCAGCTTTTGGTGTAAGGTTGAAGTAACAACGTCTGTCCTGTGAATCCAGGGGCGTCCGAGTAAACAAGAATAAGCCGGTCGAATATCCATCACATAGAAGGTAGAATTGAAAATATGCGAACCCACTTTAATTGGGAGATCCACCTCTCCGTGTACCATCCTCTTTGATGCATCAAAGGCTTGGACTATAATATCATGGGGTTTCAGCACAACTCCTTCACAATCAAGCTTATACGGAGCACCCTTCGGTAGAAAATTCAGTGAGGAACCCATATCAACCAATACATGTGCTAAAGTAGTTCCTCTTCATTCAATAGAGACACACATGGCCTTGTTGTGGTTTCTTCCTTCAGGGGTCAAATCGGCATCAGAAAAGCCTAGCCCATTATCAGTAGTTAGACTAGCAATATAACTTCCAAATTGATCGGCATAAATTTCTTGTGGAGCGTGAGCAGATTTTAAGAACTTCACTAAAGCATGTGCATGGGATTTGGAGCATAATAAGAGGGATAACATGGAGATCTTAGAGGGAGTCTACCCCAACTATTCAACAATCTTGTAATCACTTTTCTGGATAATTTTCAAACTTCTTCCAACTCTTGCCTGGAGGTATCTTCAGCTATAACTTCTTTAGGTGCCTTCGTCTGGGCAAGCTCCTTCATTTGGTCTTTGCCTCGAGTCTAAGTAATTGGCTTGGTGACGGTAACACGAACTGGTGTGGTGACAGTCTTCAGAGAGATTTCTGGAGTGAACACCCTTCCACTTCTGGTAACCTTACTGGTCCCAACAATATTTTCAATGTTGGGATCAGCAACTTCGGTACCTTCATTCTCAATAGTCAATGGCTCTTGCTTGACGCCGTGGTAGTAGACGTCAGCTTCATAGTTCCAAGGGACATCTTTGTATGAAGAATATGGAATAGGTCTGGGTGCAGTGATGATTAGAGGCGCGACTCTAGGTTCAGTCGTAATCCTCATAGGGCTTTTGGCAGTGATTCTGATAGGAGTGCCATAAATTACATATAAGTCTTGAAACAAATTCTCAATAGAAGGAATCTTCTCAACTATAATGATATAGTTGTCTTTCAGACGATGAATACCTTCTTTCAACAACTTACAACCATTGGGTTGGGCTGCACAACAGTAACATCTTTCAATATAACCCAGAAATAAAACGACTTGCAACAAATTCTTCTTAATGATGGAGAGGGGAGTAGTCAATTCATCTATAGTAGAAACATATGAAACATCATCAGTATCACTGATTCCTTTATCATGCTTCGACATAGGTGTTGTAATCACATTGGGGGTCTCGGGAGGATCAAACTCAATTTCTTTGATGTCAATCATGTCTTGAATTTTATTCTTCAAAGCCCAGCATCTATTACTGTTGTGCCCGGGGCTATTGGAATGGTAAGCACATTTCACATTAGGATTATCACGAGGAGAGGAGGTTTTGGGATTCTAAGGAGGATCCCTCAGTGTAATCAACTCTGCTTTCAGTAAGTGTTTTAATGCCTGAGACAATGGCATGTTGATCTTTGTAAAATGTCTTCTAGGTTCCTCTGGCCTACACTGACTGCCCTGTTGTTGTTGTTGTTGCACAGACACATGATTAGAAATTAGTACCGCCCCTACAGATTGGTTGCGATCAATTCTAGTACGACCCTTATGGAGATACACATCATTTGTTTCCTTATTACCATTGAACGTTGTTGTACCCCAAAATTTGCCCTCTCATTTTATTCAACGCATGCTTATTGAGATCCTCAACTTGCTCAAGGATGCCCAAGGGTTGACCAGACAAACTCTCTCCTAAAGCAATGAATCTCCAACTAGGGTTTCCATTCTCATCAAGATGGATGAGCTCCAAAGACCTCATATGCTCTTCATAGTCCTAATATGTTCTCAAGACCCTCCATGTCAAGTTTCAAGCCTTGCACAAGAAGTTTGCTCAGTCAGCTATTCAAATGCTTGAAAATCAATTGTATTAGGTCAAAAGTTAATTGTGGCCCACATATAGTCAAACTTCAAGATTTTTGGTCAACATCAACATTTTGAAGTGATATTCATCATTTTATCAAGGGTTGACCATGATTCCCCAAGGAATGCTTCTAATTCATCAAAACTCAAAAGTTGCTAAATTAGGGTTTTCTTAGGAAAAGTCAACCAAACTTTGACCAGGCATAACTTTCTCATACTTTATCAGAAATTTCTCTTCTAGGGCTCATTTTGAAGATAATCAAATTCCCTAAAACTCATCTTCATCAAGTTCAAGAAATGCACTCATCAAAAGATATGGATTCAGACATTATAGGGCATTCACAAAAATTCAACAAAAACACCTTGTGGGTCAAAGCTCCTTACATGAACATGGAAGATCCAATTGAGATGAAACCAAAGAGGTTGTTTAGGGGACATCCAAAGCTTTCTAAAAAGTCCAAGAACACCCTCCTAGGATCAAAATTGAGAGAGAGATGCATTGTCAAAGTTGGCCATTTTTGGAAATTTGCACAAAGTCAACAATACCCAAAATTGCATTTTTCCATATGGACCTATCTTTTCAAGTTTGGAGGTTGTTCCTAACATGGTCCACGACCCATGAACCACTCCATGCCTCATTCACTTGTTTATTTAATTTATTGTGATTTTATTCATTTAAAATTCAAATAAAATCAAATAAAATCAAAACAAATCATATAAGTTGTTTTTAGGATGATTTTGGCATTGAATGAAGATGATATATGCTGTCAAACAAAGACCAAATCATGCAAGGGATGATTGGAATAAAAACAGCATGTTTTGGACAAGTTTAGAAAGAAAAGAATCAAGTTGAAAATCAAATCTCTTTCTCATCAATCTCCAAGATTTGTTCCAACTTTGTTAACCTAATGCCTTCTAATACATATACACAACATTGCCAAACCCAGAGCACACAAAAAAGCACCCTCCACGTGTCCAGAGAAAACTCCAAATTTTGACAAAAAAGTGGTGATTAAATTTTGATTTAGAAGGCGATTCAAGGTGTTTCAAGGCCATCAATCCATCCCTGGGAACTTCCTGAAGCTAACAACACCATTTGCACGTATCAAAGCTCCAGGAATCAACCTACACAAGCATCACGGTTTGCCTTTATTTTTGAATTCGATTCTGATTATACACGTATGATTGACAACTTCTAAGCATACCTTCATGTTTGTATCATTATTTAGAATGCATTTGTATGGTTAATTGCGAGTTTTGACGCATATATGGACAATTGCCATTATTAGGATTTAAGTTTGCGTTTTAGGGCTTTTTGATACAGGTAAAATCAGGGCACGAGATGGGTATTATCATACTCACGAGATCAAACCTAGTTGATCTGTGTGTTTGGATTTAATTTATCTTGCTTGTTTGAGTTCTTTTGAGATTTACAGGGTTGTAGCTACAGACATCGTCTGTAGGTAAAAGGGCGTTATCTAAAATGAAGGTTCCAGGAAGAAGAAGAATAGGCGGCATGATCCTAGTGGCTAATTTGAATTCACGCGCGTTTTTATTATTACTGACCATTCTTTCAATATAATACATTTTGTTCATTCATATATACAAATGACAATATGGCCAGGTGGTAAAGGGAAGTGCTTGCAAAGGGGAAGACCTGGGTTCGATACCCAGGTCTGGAGTTTTTTCATTTTCTCATTTGTTTCATTACAGATCCCATACACCTCCTTGCCAAGCGTCCACCGTGCGCACCCTAGAGCTCATCCAACAGATCCATCATCAAAGCAGATATGGCGCTCATACAAGCAAGATCTATGGTACACCCTCAAGCGTGGCCCCCACTGAATCCAAACAAACTAATTGGGCCAACAAAAACGGGCCCAATACGAGTTTCAACACCACACCCCCCTTTTTCCTTCCAACAACAAGCCCAAATTCCAATTCTCTATTAACTTTTAATTTTTTATTTGTTTTAATTATTTTACAAAAATCATTTGTTTTAATCATTTTACAATAAAAATCTTTTTTTTATTAAATCATAAAAATCAGAAAATCACAAAAAAATATTAGATTTAGTTAATTATTTTCATAAAATATTTATTTGCATTTAATTAGTTAGTTTAGTTAGGTTAACTTAAACATTTCTTTTTGTAATTAAAATTTAATAGAAATTAGGACTAACTTGAAAATTTCAAAATTTATGTTATTTTCTCAATAAAAAAAAATACAAATTTTTTTTTAATTAATTAGATTTTTAGTGCTTCTTTGACTTATTCCCATCTTAATTCTTCGCGCGTTTATTTCTTTTCGTACCATTTTTTTTCCAATTAATGTAACTGTTGATGGTTTGTAATAGTTTCAAATTAGCGTTTTATTTACTGTTTATTCCACGATTTTTTTGTTATGTAATCCCCTCCCCAAAGCCTTGTGATAGTTAGGATTTTAATTTCTCGCTTTTAATTTCCGCAACTATTTAACTGCTAGATGTATGGACAATAGGTTTGCATGTAAAAGATAAATGATTAATATAGTAGAAAACCCTAATTGTGCAAAGATAATTAACTAAAAAAACACACCTGCACATGTTCACTCCTAGGGTTTTCCCCACTTGGTTGCCTCAGAAATAATGGTCGTGTCCCTCGAATGTAGGGATACCTTAGCAATGACCCGCGATTCAAAATCGTCATAAAGATTATAGTCACTACTTGTCCCTCGAGTTGCCTATGAATTGATCTTATGACGATAGTCCCTTCGAAACGCTAAGGTATCTTTACTTGTTGCCTTCAGAGACCATTTCGTTCCTTCGAACGTTCCCTTACATCCAACGATAGGGCTACCTACTCACTAATAGTAGGATAGCGCTGTCCAAAGGAAACAAAAACGAACAGACTTTTTTCGAGTAGGTAGAAATCTTAAGTACTTGCTCAAAATAAAAACTTTTTAACACAAACACTTTTCAAAACAGTTTTCAAAACAACTTCGTCACGCTCTTGGGGACTGATACAAGGGTTATCACGAAGTAAATAAAACTTTTTCAAAACAAGCACACACAAGCAATTTAAAAATGAGCAAGTACCTGAGAGCCCGTGGAAAACCACAGATAGAAAGGGTGCTAACACCTTCCCTTTCTATAATCTACCCCCCGTACTCAGAAACATCTCGAAAAAGGTTTTTCTATTCTTTTTCCTTTTCCTTTGTTGGATGAAATAAAAGTCGATGGTGACTCTTTCTTACCGCAACATTTGCGAATACAAAACGCAAACCAATATAACAGTCGGTTCTGCCACCATATCACAGAAATGGCGACTCTGCTGGGGAGATAATAAGTGGGGTTTACCTTAGGATCTAGGTCATTTCTAAAATTGCTTTGTTGTTTGCTTTGCCTGCTTTATCTTTAAGGGTTTTTGCTTGGGTATTATTGAAGATCCTACACCCGGATCTGGGGGATACTTTCTAGGTAAACAACAATAGAGAGTGGGGACTGCACGACATAGACATATATGGTTTAAGCGATGGTTGTATTGGTGTGACACTTTGGTTGGTATTGGTATCATTTGTGTGGAAACAAGGAGAATACGGGGCCGTCGCATGGTTTCGCGAAGCACTAACGGACCTTAGAACCTTAGTTGAACAAACTTGGCCATTAGAAGGTAGTGAGATAGCCGGCCTCAGTATAAAGCTGAGGTTTGGTTGATACTCGATGCTACACTCATTGAGGTAAAACTTTCAGGATATTTCGACCGCAAGAAAAGATTGCTTGAGCTGAAACAATGCCCGATAAAGGATGATCAGTGATATTGAGAATCCTTAGGACCCGATTACTATTTCTAAGACAGGTTTGAAACCAACTAAACTTCAAGAGGGTACTTACCTTTAACCTCATGCAAGCCTTTGAACCTAAGGTCTATTATGTGTTTTGCTTGTGTGTGATTTATTCTGTTTGAACATAACATCATGCATCATAACATAGCATCCATTCTTATTACACTAATCATTTCAAGGACCATGGGAATTTATCTTTGTTCTGCTTTACAGATCATGGCTACCGCTCGTAGAAACACTATCTGAATCAACTTTATGAGAATACCTCCCAAACTCAAGGAGCTAGTATCAAGGGTTCCTGAAACTTCGATGTTCACTAAGAGACATGGTCGACTTCTCAACCTGGTTACTTCAAACTTTGATGAAAGGATGATGGGTGTACTCTTTCAGTTCTTTGATCCCAAGCACCACTGCTTCACCTTCCTAGACTATCAGTTGGTGCCTACCATGGAAGAGTTCTCTCAGTTATTGGATGTACCCATTCTTGAACAGTTGCCTTTCACAGGTTTGGAAGAAGTTCCTAAGCCAGAAGTCATTGCCTCAGCCTTGCATCTGAAACGGGCTGATGTGGTATCCAATTGGGAAACAAGAAGCAGAGTCAAGGGTTTTCTAGCCAAGTTCCTAATAGACAAGGCCCAACTGTTTTGGGATGATATGGACTTTCAGGATTTTGAGGAGGTCTTGGCCATTCTAATCTATGGGTTAGTACTATTCCCTAATCCAGACTTATTCATAGACGTGAATGCTATCAAGATCTTCCTCTCTCGCAACCCTGTGCCTACCTTGCTCGGAGATATTTTGCACGCTCTTCATACTCGTACCATGAAGAGAAGATGGGTTCTTATGTGCTGCATGCCATTGCTGTCGAGGTGGTTTATTTCTCACCTCCTCAAGTATGTACTGAAGAATGAAGAAGGTTTGGGTTGGTCGCAAAGGATAATGTCACTCGCTCACACGGATATTCTCTGGTATTCCCGAGCTATGGGAGATACTTCTATTATTGACCGCTGCGGCGAGTACCCTAATGTCCCATTACTTGGCATTAGAGGAGGCATAACTTACAATCCTTGTTTAGATTTGTGAAAATTTGGTTACGCTCGAAGGGATGGTCCCCATGAGTTACTTATCGAGGGAATTGTATTTAACTATGAGGATGATGTTCAGGGGTATCGCCAAAGGTTCATACGAGCTTGGAGCATGGTAAACAGATCTGGCGCCAAGGCTTTGGGGCCGAAGGCTTCCATTCCTATGGAACCTTATCTCCAATGGGTACGAGATCGCGCCCAGAAACTTATGATGCCCTACATGGCCGTTTTACCAGTGATTGTGGAACCCACTACTAGAGGGGGGTATTCCTTACACGGTTCTCCATCCTGATATGCCCACTGATCTTGGAGAACTACAGAGGTCTTGGATTCAATTGAAGAAAGAGCGTGATACTTACAAGGATCAATTCTATGCCCAGGAGAGGAAGGTTTTAGAGCTCAAAAAGTAGCTTCATGAGGAAAGAGGCCTTAATGTCTATCTCGGCACAAAGAGGAAGCATCCATGAGAAATTTGATTTTTTCTAGTTTTTTAGAATTGTTTTAATTATAACGCCTAAAAGGAAATTGAACTTTGAATTCTACTAATAAAATCTTTGTTTCATTTTGGTTCGCAAATTTAAATTTCCCAAAGTCTTTGAAATCATTACATACGCATCCCATCCATAAACACTGCATGTACAGGTACCATTACAGGCTTCTCATCTTCTCCGCTATTTATTTCAGGAGAAATGTCTTCTAAACAAAGCATCAAAGATCTTCAGGCGCAAAATGCCCAATTCCAACAAATGTTCATAACTCTGGTGAAAGGGCAGGAGGATCTGAAAGCCCTCATCCTGAAGGAGAAGAAGAAAAAGAAGAAGGCCTCTGGTATTCTGAATATGGGCAGAAGGTTCAGGGGGCCGTTAAAGCAACCAGTCGATCTGACCTTCTCATCCAAGGAAGGGGAGAACCAAGAAAGGGAGACAAGGGAAAAAGACCTCATTCCTGAAGTTTCTGACAATGATACAGACTACAATAATGAGCAGTATCCTCCCACTGAGGATAGGTACAAGCAGTTGGAAGATCGTTTGAGTGTGATGTTACCGTGGGAGAACTGACTTGAAGGTTTTGCGTTTGATCGCAAATGTTGCAGTTAGCAAGAGTCGCCACCGACTTTTCTTTTATCCAAAAGGAAAGGTGAAAAAGCACAGGAAAGACCTTTGAGATTATTTCTTGAGTTAGGGGGGTAGATTATGAAAAGGGAAGGTATTAGCATCCTTTTCATCCATGGTTTTCCATGGGCTCTTAGTTACTTGCTAGATCACTTGCTTTTGTTTGAAATTGTGCTTTGTGGTGTGGGTTTTGAAAGTATTTTGAAAATGTAACTTCGTAATGATTCTCGTTTCTATAAGAACGCATACAAAAGTGTTTGTTTAAAAAATGATTCAAAAAAATGTTTGTGAGATGTGTTTTTGAAAGTGATTTGAAAAGGTGTCTTTGTAATAATTCTCGTCTCTATAAGAACGCATACAAAGTGTTGTCTTTTAAAAATGTTTCAAAGTGAGAGTGTCGATGTATATAATGTTTTTGTTGTGAGCAAGCAAGCAACTAGGAGTGAATCTGCCTACTCAAAAGGTCTTAGATGTTATTTTCCTCCTCCTTTAGGTGTTGCTATCTTACCATTTATTTGGTGAGATGCCCCATCGTTGGATGTGAAGGGACGGGTGTGGGTCATCGTATAGTCATAGAAGGCAACCTATGGATGTTTTAGAATTTTTTTTTAGGGACTAGATCGTTTACCGAAGGCAACATCGAGGGTCATCGAGGGACTGCGATCTTTTATCGAGGGTATTTGCTAAAACACCCATGTTCAAGGGACATGACTATTTTTCCTATAGGCAATAAGTGAGATTACCCTAAGGTGTGCATATGTGCAAGGTGTGTCTGATTGCATGCATTTTTGTTTTGATTAGGGTTTGCTACTTGTTGATTTCATGTCTTGTCATACCCTAATTACTAGCAATATATGAAAGCAATAAAAAGTGCGGAAAGTAAATATCCTACGCTATTACAATCATTAGGGGGATGCGGTGTACAAATTTAAAAATGGGGATTGCAAATAAAATTAAATCCTAAGTTACTATTACAACCATATTGAATGGATAAGAATGTACAAGAAAATGTGAAATGGACTTGTTTTACTTAAGAAAATATATAAGTTTTGTTTAAGAAAATATTTTTGATCTTTTTGTTTTAAGAAATAAAATAAAGCATGTAAAATGTAAAATGTTTTTGGTGTTTTTAATTATTGAAAATATAAGTGATAGCAAAAATATTAAGGAAAAAGAAAATAGAATCAACGCATTGCTGAACAAAAAGAGATCAGAAGTTCTTACTCTGGCGTGCTGCAAAAACAGAAATCATATTAGTAGAAATAGGTAAAGTCAGAAGTTCTGGGTCTGCTGGGAACAAAGAAGATTTTAGAAGTTCTGATGCCACTGACATAACTTCATCTCCCTCTCCATGCTGTTCAGAACATCTGCAACTTAGTCATTTCTCAACAAAACAGAAGAGGCACACATAGCAGTTATGGCAAGTTTCTTAATGTTTCAAAAACAAGAGATATCATAACTATAAATCAGAAGCAAGCATGAGTTTTCTAATCCTAATTATGAGTCCTAATTTCTTCAAAAAAAAAGTTCTGAACTGAAATTCTCCCTACTTATGCAGGCAAATACATGAAACCTCAGAATATGTACAACATCAGAATCAGTATGTCTACATTGTATTTTGGAAATACAAGTCTAACAATGCCTAAGTAATATGACGAGAGTCAGCAGAAGCTTACCTTGCAACTAGAAAATGTTTTGTGAGCTGGAGTCTGGCTCTGACCACTTGTGATGTTCTGACCAGCTTCCTCACGTGCCCAGCAGGCTAGAAACCTTTGAATGGCTGGAAAATTCTGGAACAGCCAAAGAGCAAAGTTCTGACTTCTTTGAAATGGATATTGATGGAGGGTATGTCACAGCCTGAACACAAAAATTAGGATGGTTTCTAAATGTATATCAGAAATTGTATGGCTGTTTTTGGTCAAGAAACACTTGAGGAAAAATAGAGTTTGAATGCAAGAATCAAAAGAAAATAGGTTTTGTATTTTGTGTTTGCAGTTTTGGACTCTTGGAATTTTAGCAGGGGTTCAAGGCTTTTTCTTTCTTCAATTTTCGACCTCCTTACAATTGCCAATGGCTTTCAATTTATAGGCAAAGATCTTGTAGCTTGGAGAGTACAACCATCACATGCTAGGGTGCTGCCTTGTTCTTGAAGCAAGTATGGTGGTTAGCAGCTTTAGCAGTGCCTAAGATGGATTTGTAAGCAAGAATTAAGGAAAGGTAACCTCAAAAGTAAAAGCAACACATGGGCCCAACACACTCTTGTACAAATGTTTGCTTTTCCAAGACAGTGATGGTACCTCTATGCCATACGTGGGGAAATCCTTTGAACAAAGACCCAAAATGGTTGTGAGAATTAAATGATGATGAGATTGATCAAACCAGAAATCCTGCAACATGAGATTCTGCATCATTGCTTAATTCTGGATCAGAAGTTCAGCTTCAGCGTAACTTAGAATAGACATCCAACTTCTGATCTTTGTATCTCCTTGCTCTAGCATGTTCTAAATGGGCTATCAGATTTTCCAGGAAGATTGCAACATGCCTTGTAAACCTTCTTTGAATTGCTCTTGCAAACTCTGACTAAATCTTTGTGAAAACTGGTCCAGAAGTTGTAACCAAACTCTGTCTTGGAACTGTCCAGAATTTGCTGAGTGCTTCAGTTTCATGGATGTGTCTTTGAGGAGTCATAACTTGAAATCCCAAAATTTCTAGGAGAAGTTTTGTTCTGCAATGTTTCAGATCTTATTGGAGTCCATAACTCTTGTGTCAGAAGTTCTTCCAGAATCAACTTCCATCATGGTGAAAATCTGGCCAGAAGTTCTGAGCTTGTCATATTTCTTAAACACTTAGAATAATTCTAAGTATTTAGAAATTTGACTTTTCCAAAATAATTTTGACTTTTGAATTTCTTGATGAGACAAACTTCATATTTCAACATGTCTTGATTAAATATGATTCTTAAAACTTGATTTTGATCCAAAAGTCAAAGTTTGACTTTTTAGTAAGCAAATGACAATTTACCCTTGTGAATGACTTTCTTGGAAAATCTGTAATTCAAGGCTTGAATTTGGACGGGAACAAACCTGAGGGTCTAGGATGATCTTTTGAGAAATTTCTTGAGAAATGAGAGGGAAAATTTTGGGGTACAACAGCTGCCTCTTTTCAATCTTCTTAAGCCTGAAGATTTAGATTGGCGAGTTTCGCTATTCGTGACTCGAAGGTGGAAGATGATTGGACACTAGAGTGCCCAGAAATTTACACTTGGTGATATGATGGTTGACGATATAGGGAATAGGATTAAATATGCCATTTGGAGGGATGGTGGAAAGTTGATGGAGATGGGCTTGTAGATGCCATCCAGAAGTGATTGCTGAATCTGAAAGAGAATCTGAATGAGTATCAGAATGGCATCTGTGTTTGGAGCGTATCTGAACTGTATCTGAAGACTGAATCCGAATAAGTATCAAGATGGCATCCGTGTCTGGAGCGTATTTGAACTATATCTAAATATTGAATCTGAATGAGTATCAGGATGGCATCCGTGTCTGGAGCGTATCTGAACTATACCTGAAGATTGAATCTGAATGAGTATCAGGATGGCATCTGTGTCTGGAGCGTATCTGGATTGTATTTGAAATCTGAATCTGAATGAGTATCAGGATGGCATCCATGACTAGAGCGTATCTGAACTGTATCTAAAGACTGAATCCGAATGAGTATCAGGATGGCATCCGTGTCTGGAGCGTATCTGAACTATATCTAAATATTGAATCTGAATGAGTATCAGGATGGCATCAGTGTATGGAGCGTATCTAAACTGTATCTGAAGATTGAATCTGAATGAGTATCAGAATGGCATCCGTGTCTAGAGCGTATCTGAACTGTATCTGAAGATTGAATTCTGAATGAGTATCAGAATGGCATCCGTGTCTGGAGTGTATCTGAACTGTATCTGAAATTTGAATCTGAATGAGTATCAGGATGGCATCCGTGTCTGGAGCGTATCTGAACTGTATCTGAAGATTGAATTCTGAATGAGTATCAGAATGGCGTCCGTGTCTGGAGCGTATCTGAACTGTATCTGAAGATTGAATTCTGAATGAGTATCAGAATGGCATCCGTGTATGGAGCGTATCTGAACTGTATCTAAAATCTTTGAACATTGTTAATGGTAGCTGTTAACCTTCCTGAAAGGGTGAAATTTTAGCTAAAATGCAAAGTCATGTTGTATGAAATGCATGGTACGATGCATTCGTGTTATCAATGTTTATGATATATGGATGTGATGTATGCGTATATGAGCTAATCTGCTGTGCTGCCGTTGGATTGGGGAAAACAAATCCCTGACTGCTACTGAGGATGTGGGGTGTAAATATTCATGTTGTGAAGTTGAAGTGCTGATGAATTTCCTCTTATAGAAATAAACTCTGTTGTAAGAGAAATGTCGTGTACTGCTTGTAAAATCCTGTTGGAGAAATCTGAGAAATTGGACGACTTCTACTGGGGATTGATAACTGGAAGTTTTATTCCACTGGGGATTAAACTACACACTATGGGGGATTTTATGGAATAGCTCAAAGATATTGCCCTATCTCTTAAAGCCATCAGTGATTGTCTTTTTTACTTTGTTTATTTGTAAACAATAATTATGTTCAAATGCATATGTTCAAAAATATATCATTGGACGTTTTTGTAAACAAAACGTAGGAGTAAAGAAAAACAGATAGTTTTGCACTTTCAAAGGGATATCTTTGTATTGACTTTGAGTAATTCTTTTTGTACAATGAGACAAACATTCTAGTAAGAGAATATCGTCGTAAAAAATGAAAATTTTGATACAAAGAAAAGATAGCTATGTGCAATAATCCCATGGGGTTCCCATTCTACTATAGCCTTCATATCTCTGAGCATCTTGTCTATTTGTTGCCTTGTCCGAAGTTGATTGAATTATTCAGAACCGTCGAGCTTTCCAGTGGAAACTAAAGGTTGTCCGTAAGGTGATCCAACGGGACATATTCATACGCTTTAATTCCAGAACTTTTGCCTGGACCGCCCTTTCGGGTTTTCAGTCCACCGGGATACCCTTTTTTGCCCAAGCTGCCCTTTCAGGTTTTCAGCTTACCGGGTGTACAATTTTTTTTGTTTTATCCCTAATTTTTTCCTGAACCTTTTTGGTTTGCCGGGATGCCCTTGTTTTGCCTAGGTGTGTCAACCTAGCGGGTCTCTTATGCGTAGTATCTTTTGACCATGTCTGTGTTTGCAGGGTGCGGCAGGTCATCGCCATCCATGGTGGTCAGAATCATTGCTCCACCAGAGAATATGTTTTTTTATCACAAATAGTCCTTCGTATGTAGGAGTCCATTTTCCCTTGGGATCACCTTGCGGAAGTATGATACGTTTGATCACCAAACCCCCGACTTGATACACTTGGCATCTGACCTTTTTGTTGAAAGCCTTGATCATCAATTTTTGATACATCTGACCATGATAGATAGCAGTAAGTCTTTTCTCATCAATCAAGTTTAGTTGATCAAGTCGAGTCTGGATCCAATCTTCTTCATTCAGCCCTGCATCCTTCATAATTCTCAGAGAGGGGATCTGGACCTCAATAGGCAAGACAACTTCCATGCCGTAAACCAGAGAGTAGGGTGTTGCCCCGGTTGATGTGCGTGTCGTGGTACGATACCAATGGAGAGCGAATGGTAGCATCTCATGCCAGTCTTTGTACGTGACTGTCATTTTATGTATGATATTTTTAATGTTCTTATTTCCAGCTTCGACAACACCATTCATCTTTGGCCGGTAAGGGGAAGAATTGTGATATTGGATCTTGAATTGCTCGCACAGGGCGGTGATCATAGTATTGTTTAGATTCCTACCATTGTCTGTGATGATCCTCTTCGGGATACTGTACCGGCAGATGAGATTCTGCTTGATGAAACGGGCTACCACATTCTTGGTGATGGAAGCGAAAGAGGCTGCCTCAACCCACTTTTTAAAATAGTCAATGGCCATTAAGATGAAGCGGTGTCCATTGGAGGCTGTTGGCTTGATTTCCCCAATCATATCAACCCCCCACATAGCAAAGGGCCAAAGAGCTGTCAAGACATTCAGAGGAACTGGAGGTACATGCACTTTGTCAGCATAGATCTGACACTTATGGCAGGTTCGAGAGTGTTGATAGCAATCTGCTTCGATGTTAGACCAGTAATAGCCTGCCCGTAGAATTTTCTTTGCCATCGTATGCCCACTAGAATGGGTTCCAAAAGTGCCTTCATGTAATTCAGCCATGACCCTTTCAACTTCAACCTTGTCTACACACCGAAGTAACACATTCATGGTTACGTTTGTAAAGAATGCCATTACTAAGGAAGAATTTAGCAGAGAATCTCCTTAAGAACTTCTTATCGTTTAAGAAGCTCCTTCTGGATATTCCTGAGTTTCGAGATACCTCTTGACTTCGTGAAACCAAGGATGGTCCACTACTTCTTCGGTATTAATCTCGTGACACTATGCTGGTTCATCCCTTCGTTCGATGGTGATCCGGGGAGCCTCGTTATCCCATTTAAGTTTAAAAATAGACGACATTGTGGCTAGTGCGTCTGCTAGCTGATTTTCTTCTCGCGGGAAATGCTCGAAGGTAATCTTCTCAAAATGTGGGAGCAATGTCAAAACCTGTTCTTTGTAAGGGATAAGGTTAGGGTGTTTGGTGTCCCATTCCCCTTTAATCTGGCTAATAACCAAAGCTGAATCTTCGAATACATTTAAAGATTTGATCCCCAAGTCTATGGAAGCTTTGAGACCAAAGATGTACGCTTCGTATTCCGCCATGTTATTTGTATAATTGAAGCAGAGTCTTGCCGTAAAAGGAGCATGACATCCTTTAGGAGATATGATTACAACACCAATACCATTGCCGAGTGCGTTAGATGCCCCATCAAAAACCAGGGTCCATTGGGATCCTTGTTCAGGTCCGTCATATGGCCTGAGTTCTTTACAGTTGTTTACCATCAATATGTCTTCATCTGGGAATTCTAACTTCATGGACTAATAGTCTTCTACAGCTTGGTGAGCAAGGTGATCAGCTAGTACACTGCCCTTTATTGCTTTCTAGGTAGTGTACTGTATGTCATATTTTATCAGGATCATCTGCCATCTCGCTATTCTCCCAGAGAGTACAGGCTTCTCGAAGATGTACTTTATTGGATCCATTTTAGATATCAACAAGGTAGTATGAGTCAACATATACTGTCTTAGCCGGCGAGCAGCCCATGCCAGAGCGCAACAAGTTTTCTCGAGCAGTGAATATCTTATTTCACAGTCGGTAAACTTTTTGCTCAGGTAATAAATAGCATGCTCTTTTCGGCCAGACTCGTCATGCTGCCCCAGCACACACCCCATTGAATTTTCCAAAACAGTCAGATACATGATCAATGGTCTTCCCTCGACTGGTGGCATCACAACAATAGGCTCTTGTAAGTACTCTTTGATCTTGTTGAAAGCAGTTTGGCACTCATCATTCCATTTGACTACTTGATCTTTCTTCAGTAACTTGAAGATTGGTTCACAAGTAGGTGTCAGGTGAGAAATGAATCTGGCAATGTAGTTTAAACGTCCCAAGAATCCTCTGACTTCCTTCTCGGTACGAGGAGCAGGCATCTCTTGTATCGCTTTCACTTTGGCAGGATCCACTTTAATACCTTTATTACTGACGACAAAGCCTAGGAGTTTATTAGACCTCACCCTGAACGTGCATTTATTTGGGTTCAACCTCAGCTTGTACTTCTTCAGTCTCTCAAACAATTTCTGTAAATGATCAAGATGTTCTTCTTCTATTTGAGATCTAGCTATCATGTCGTCCACATAGACCTCTATTTCATGATGTATCATGTCGTGAAATAGGGCTACCATGGCACGCTGATAGGTTGCCCCAACATTCTTTCGTCCGAATGGCATAACCTTGTAGCAGAGTGTGCCCCACTGTGTGACAAAGGTTGTTTTCTCCATGTCCTCGGCGCCATTTTGATTTGGTTGTAGCCTGAGAAATCGTCCATTAAGGAAAACACTTTGTGTTGTGCCGTATTGTCAACTAGAATATCAATGTGGGGAAGTGAGAAATCATCCTTAGGGATGGCCCTATTCAAATATTTGTAGTCCACACACATTCGTACCTTGCCATCCTTTTTGGGCACGGGAACAACATTGGCAACCCATTGCGGGTAGGAGGTGACGACCAAGAATCCAACGTTGAATTGTTTCATGACTTCTGCTTTAATTTTCTCTGACATGTCTGCTCGCATACGACAGACCTTTTGTTTTATTGGTGGACAATCTTCTCTTGTAGGTAGACGATGTTCCACAATGTCTGCATCAAGTCCCGACATGTCTTCATACGACCAGGCAAAAACCTCAACATACTCGTGTAACAACTGAATCAGACGCTCTTTGACACTGGGTTCCAGGTTGGCACCCACCTTGACTTCTCTTTTGTTTTCCTCGGTACCTAGGTTGATTGTATCCAAGGGTTCCTCGTGGGGCTGAATGGTTCTCTCTTCTTGTTGTATTAATCTGGCAAGTTCCCCTGGTACTTCACAATCTTCCCCACCTTCGTCTTCGGCTTGGTAGATTAGATTTTCATAGTCACAGAAGGCCATAGCAGAACCGTTACCCATGGGATCCCGAATGGATGTAGACATGCATTGTGAGTGTGAGTGTGTGTAAGGGTATAGCTATCTTTGAAAGAAATGAAAATGTAAAAAAGAAAAACAATGAGCGCAAAGTTTGTATGCAAAAACGTCCATGATTCATTGATGTCATATGGAAATGAGATAATAACCCTTACAAATGGACCATTGTGCCTCGGGTAAGACACAAGGTTTTAAGAGTCTGAATTGTTTTAAAATTACAGATCCAACAAAATGTAAAGACAAATTACTGTGGGATAAAATTGATCGGGACAAAGTCTCTAGCCTCCCAGTTGCTGAGCCCTCCACTAACAGTTGGGAAAATCCAATCCTCCAGGTCATAGCTGTCTTCATCATCTTCCATCACATTGACTTTGCGGTTGCTGATCTTTAAAGGTGGTCCTTCGGTGCGAGCACGACGTACACCCTTCTGGGCACCTGAAGTGAAACCCAGACCAAATTTGTCAGATTTGTATGGGATATCTGGGAGTTGTCCATAAATAGTGCACCCACCTTCTTCTATCACTGCTTTGGCATCCTTTAAAGATGGCATCCTGAGTGGAGGCCTTGTGATCTTGGGAACTTGAGACACAACCTTGGTTACTGCCATATCTTGTGGGACTTCTTCAAAGTGATGGAATGGAGTTTCAATAAATTCACCATCTAACTCCACATATCTGAAGGAATTAAGATGATTGATCATATACTCTTCTTCTCCATGAACGGTGATAATTTTCCCTTGAATTGGATATTTCAGCATTTGGTGCAACGTAGAATTAACAGCGCCGACATTGTGAATCCATGGTCAGCCTAGCAAGCAGGAATATGAAGGGCGAATATCCATTACATAAAAAGTTGAATCAAATGTTTGGGTTCCAACCTTTATGGGGATGTCCACTTCCCCATGCACCATCCTTTTTGAGCCGTCAAAGGCTCTCACTACTATGTTGCTTGGTTTCAATGTCAATCCCTTGCAGTCAAGCCTATAAAGAGCCTTTTTAGGCAATACATTCAGAGATGAACCGGTGTCAACCAACACATGATCCAGAGTCGTGCCCCTGCATTCCACTGAGACATGTAATGCCTCATTATGCTTCCTCCCTCTTGGCGTTAAATCAGCATCCAAAAAACCTAAACCATTATCTGCAGTCAAGCTGGCTATGCAGTCTTGGAACTGATCGACAGATGTTTCTTGGGGTACATGGGCAGTTTTCAGGAATTTTACCAAGGCCTTTGCATGCGCCTCAGAACATAGTAGTAAAGCCAACATGGAAGTTTTAGATGGAGTTTTCCCCAGTTGCTCGACTACATTGTAGTCGCTTCTTTTTATGATCTTTAGAATTTCCTCCTTCTCTTTTCGGGAGGTCTCAGGGATAGCCAATGATTGTGCCTTCGTCCAGACAGGCTAAATCAGAATACTTTTACCTCGAGTCTCAGTTGATTCGGCAGCAGGAATATCAGTAGGGGTGATAACATGGATTGTAACAACTTTGTAAGCTGGATTATTAGCAAAGATGATTGTAGGACTGGAAATAACCTTTGGAGGAGCAACAATAACAACAATGATTACGGGTCCAGAAACAGCTTTTGGGGGAGCAATTTCTGGAGAGAATATCCTTCCGCTTCGGGTAATCTTGCTAGTCCCTGCAATATTACTGATATCGGAGTTAACTTTCTCGAAACTCGAATCTTCGGCAGCTGGCCAATCTTGCTTGACACCGTGGTAGTAGACACCCCCTCTATAATTCCATGGTATGGTTTTGTCTGAGGAATACGAGACTGGTCCAGGCATTGTAATTATCAAAGCGGTTACTTTTGGAACTGATGTAATTCTAACGGGTCTTTTGGTGGAGACCCTGAAAGAATTGGCGGAAATGGTAATGATAGAAACATCATTATAAGAAACAGTTGGAATTGAGGCCTTCTCGAACACAATTTCCTTGTTATCTATTAGGCACTGAATGCCTGCTTTCTACAAAGGACAACTGGTTGGCGAGGATAAACAGAAATGACAACCTTCATCACAGCCTGGGAATACACCGGCAATCAACAAGTTCTTTTTGATAGTCAGGAGTGGGGTCATAAGTTCATCAACTGAAGTAACAAACATATCTTCCTCAATGGCGTTGGTATTATGACCATGTTTGGGCATAGGGGCAGAAATGTCATTGGGCTTTTCTAGCGCGTCAAATTCAATCTCTTTGGCTTCAAGGAGGTCTTATATTTTGTTCTTTAGAGTCCAACAATTGTTAGTGTCATGGCCGGGACTCTCAGAGTGGTATGCACAATGGGCATTAGGATGATAGTGAGTGGAGGTTGTGTTAGGGTTCTTTGGAGCTTCTTTTAAAGTCACTAGGTTGGATCTTAACAGATGTGGTAATACTTGAGAAGGGTCATGTTAATTCTGGTGAATTGTATGACCGGTCTTTCCATCCTTGGTTGGTTGTTTCTTTGCTGATCAGGCACATGTTTAGGAATCATAACATCCCCCACCATTAGACGGCGTTCAGCCCTATCTTGATTTCTCTGAGGATAAACAACAACCACTTCTTTCTTTTTGATAAATGGATTTATTACAGCAGCAGAGGATGCATCTTTTTGAATCTTTCCACTTTTTATTCTGGCTTTTACCCTTTCTCCGGTTAATATTAGTTTAGTAAAACCTGCCGATGAACTCCCAATTAGGTGATTGAAGAAGGGACCTGACAAGGTGCCCAAAAACATGTCTACTAATTCTCTTTCAGATAGAGGAGGTTAAACTCTTCCGGCCAAATCTCTCCATTTTTGCGCATAGTCCTTGAAGGCTTCATTTGAAACCATGGCCATACTCTGGAGTTGAATACGAGTAGGCGCAAGATCAGCATTGTATTGGTATTGTTGTAAAAGGCTGCAGCAAGATCTTCCCAGTTATGAACATTGGCTCTTTCTAGCTGATAAAACCAATCAAGTTGAGTTCCAGACAAATTGTCTTGGAAGAAGTGTACCCATAAATCTTTGTCAGCTGTATGGGGCTGGATTTTCCTCACGTAGGACCGGAGATGCATTTTGGGGCATGAGACTCCGTCATATTTGGCGAACACAGGTGCTTTGAATTTTGGAGGAATGATAATCCCCAACACTAAACCTAATTCCTCAAAGTCCAAGCCAGACACTTTTTGGATTTCCATTGCACTCAACCGCTCTTTGAGATGTTTATACTTGTCGTCAGCTGAAGGGTATTTTTCTTCAGAATAGTCTTCTTCTTCCTCCTCCTCTTCTGAATCAGACTAAACAATTGTTTCCTTACCCTTCCCATCTTGTTTGTCTTTCTCACCGGATGTCGTTGCAAAGTGTAAGACCCTTCTTGTCTGCCCTTGGAATCTTCTTCCCATGTTGTGATTTCAGTTATTTTCTTTGTATTTTTTTTCTTCTCCTCAACCAGCAAGGTCTTCAACTCTTCTTGTCCTTTGGCCAGAGTTAAGAACAACTGTTGAAACTGTGCATTCTTAGCTTGGAGGTCCTTCACCGTTTGCTCGAGATCCATCTTACTGAAATAAATAGTAGAGAGATGAGGAGACTTGTTGCAAGAAACCTGCTTATGTTATGATGAATGATAAATGCGTATGCAATGATTTCAAAGATTTTAAGATTCAAATTCGTTTTAGACAAAAAGGAAACACACGTTATATTAATAATTAAAGCTTTGAGTACATCAATTCCTTCTTGGGTAAAACAAATACAAGAAACTCTAAGATAGAAAGGTAGTACACATCCTTTTTGGTGCAATGTAGGCATTCAGAGTCTGCTCCTCATGAAGTAGTCTAGTGAGTTCTAAAACCTTCTTCTCGCTTGTGTAAAATTGGGCTTCAAAATTATCTCGCTACCCCTTGAGTTATATCCAATCTCTTTGTAGGTCTTCAAGAGATGTGGGCATGTCAGGATGTAGGATAGTGTATGGAACATCTCCTTCTATGACAGGCTCAATGATTACCGGGAGAATGGAGGGGTAAGGCATCATAAGACTCTGAGCACGAGTTCGTACCCATTTGAGGTAAGGCTCAAGAGGGATGTAATTCTTGTGCCCCAAAGACTTGCTATCTACCTTGTTTAACATCCTCCAAGCTCGGATAAATCTCTGGCAAAGACCTTGATCGTCGTTGTCGTAGTCAAATACGAAACCTTGAATCAGTATCTCATGCGGGCCATCCCTTCGGGCGTAACCAAACTGTCTTAAAGCTAAGAAGGGGTTGTAGGTGATACCTCCCCTAATGCCAAGTAAGGGGACATTAGGGAACTCTCCACAACGGTCGACAATAGTAACATTCTCTATGGATCGGGAGCACCAATGAATGTCTGAATGTTTGAGCGTCATCAACCTTTGTGACCACCTTTAACCTTGCTCATTCTTTAATATATATTGTGGAAGATGTGAAATAAACCATCTTTCCAAGAGAGGAGTGCAACACATAAGAACACCTCTTTTCCTCATTGTGCGAGTGTGAAAAGAGTGTAGGATATCCCCTAGCAATGTAGGTATCGGGTTGCGGGACATGAAGATTTTGACGGTGTTCATATCTATGAATTGGTCAGGATTTGGAAACAAAACCATCCCATAGATGAGGAGAGCCATAATTTCCTCAAAGGCTTGCAAATCCAAGGAATTCCAACAGTTTTGGGCTTTCTCAAATAAGAACTTTGCTAGGAAACCCTTGACACCACTCATTGTTTCCCAATGAGTTGTGACATCAGATGAGTGCAAGTGTAGAGCTTGAGCAATCTCTTCTAGCTTTGGGTCTCTTTCCGTATCGTTGAAAGGTAGTTGGTTGAGAATGGGAATCCTCAAGAGTCGGGAGTATTCTTCCAAAGTAGGCACAAGTTGATAGTCGAGAAATGTGAAACAATGGTGCAAAGGATCAAAGAACTGAAAGAGAACCTTTATCATGTCCTCATATGTGTTGGAGGTGACAGAGTTGAGTAGGTGACCATGTCTCTCGGTGAATGGAGATTTTTCAGGAATCCTTGAAGCTAGCTCCTTACGTTGTGGAGGGATCCTTACAAGGTTGACTTGAACAGTTTTCCTGCAAAGAGAATCCATATCCTATAAAACAAGAACAAAGATGAATCCCAAAAACCTTGAAATGGTTAGTGAATGTATATGATGTTATGATGTTCATGATGTTATTTACAAGCATGTATATATAAACAAAACAAACAAGTCCCTGGATTTAGGCTTGCATGGAGTTTTATAGATAAGTACCCTCTTGAAGTTTAGTTGGCTCAAACCTGTCCTAGTAATAATAACCGGGTTCTAAGGAGCTCAATATCTCTGGTTTGTTTCCTTGGTCATTGTTTCAGCACAATCCTCTTTAATGGCGACCGAAATATCCCAAGAAACCAAACCTCAATGAGTGTAGTATCGAGTATCTACCAACTTCGGACTGCACCAAATTCGGTCATCTCACTACATCCTAAAGGCCGAGTTAGTCAAGTAAAGGTTCTAGAAGTTCATTAGTGCTTTATGATATCACTCAACGGCCCCGTATTCTCTTTGATTAACTCAAAGGCTACCAGTACCCACAAATATGTCGCACTAACATAGCTATTCCTTAGACCATGTCGGTATACCCTGCATAGTTTCATCAACGTATTGCTACTTACCTATAAGGTATCCCAAATCCGGGTAGAGGATTCAAACCCAAACAAAGAAACCATAATGTAAAGAAAACAAATCAAACAATGAAAGCAAGTAAATGTGATCTGACCCTAAGGTAACCCCACTTTTAAAATATTCCCCAGCAGAGTCGCCAGTTCTGATGTTACGGTGGGAGAACTGACTTGAAGGTTTTGCGTTTGATCACAAATGTTTCGGTTAGCAAGAGTTGCCACCGACTTTTCTTTTATCCAAAAGGAAAGGTGAAAAAGCACATGAAAGACCTTTGAGATTATTTCTTGAGTTCGGGGGGTAGATTATGAAAAGGGAAGGTATTAGCAACCTTTTCATCCATGGTTTTCCATGGGCTCTTAGTTACTTGCTAGATCACTTGCTTTTGTTTGAAATTGTGCTTTGTGGTGTGGGTTTTGAAAGTATTTTGAAAATGTAACTTCGTAATGATTCTCGTTTCTATAAGAACGCATACAAAAGTGTTTGTTTAAAAAATGATTCAAAAAAATGTTTGTGAGATGTGTTTTTGAAAGTGATTTTGAAAAGGTGTCTTTGTAATGATTCTCGTCTCTATAAGAACGCATACAAAGTGTTGTCTTGTGAAAATGTTTCAAAGTGATAGTGTCGATGTATAAAATGTTTTTGTTGTGAGCAAGCAAGCAACTAGGAGTGAATCTACCTACTCAAAAGGTCTTAGATGTTATTTTCCTCCTCCTTTAGGTGTTGCTATCTTACCATTTATTTGGTGAGATGCCCCATCGCTGGATGTGAAGGGACGGGTGTGGGTCATCGTATAGTCATAGAAGGCAACCTATGGATGTTTTAGTAATGTTTTTTAGGGACTAGATCGTTTACCGAAGGCAACATCGAGGGTCGTCGAGGGACTGCGATCTTTTATCGAGGGTCTTTGCTAAAACACCCATGTTAGAGGGACATGACTATTTTTCCTATAGGCAACAAGTGAGATTACCCTAAGGTGTGCATATGTGAAAGGTGTGTCTGATTGCATGCATTTTTGTTTTGATTAGGGTTTGCTACTTGTTGATTTCATGTCTTGTCATACACACCCTAATTACTAGCAATATATGAAAGCAATAAAAAGTGCGGAAAGTAAATATCCTACGCTATTACAATCATTAGGGGGATGCGGTGTACAAATTTACAAATGGGGATTACAGATAAAATTAAATCCTAAGTTATTATTACAACCATATTAAATGGATAAAAATGTACAAGAAAATGTGAAATGGACTTGTTTTACTTAGGAAAAGAAATAAGTTTTGTTTAAGAAAATATTTTTGATCTTTTTGTTTTAAGAAATAAAATAAAGCATGTAAAATGTAAAATGTTTTTGGTGTTTTTAATTAGTGAAAATATAAGTGATAGCAAAAATAGTAAGGAAAAAGAAAATAGAATCAACGCATTGCTGAACAAAAAGAGATCAGAAGTTCTGACTCTGGCGTGCTGCAAAAACAGAAATCATATTAGTAGAAATAGGTAAAGTCAGAAGTTCTGGGTCTGCTGGGAACAAAGAAGATTTTAGAAGTTCTGATGCCACTGGCAGAACTTCATCTCCCTCTCCTTGCTGTTCAGAACATCTGCAACTTAGTCATTTCTCAACAAAACAGAAGAGGCGCACATAGCAGTTATGGCAAGTTTCTTAATGTTTCAAAAACAAGAGATATCATAACTATAAATCAGAAGCAAGCATGAATTTGCTAATCCTAATTATGAGTCCTAATTTCTTTACAAAAAAAGTTCTGAACTGAAATTCTCCCTACTTAGGCAGACAAATACATGAAACCTCAGAATATGTACAATATCAGAATCAGTATGTCTACATTGTATTTTGAAAATACAAGTCTAACAATGCCTAAGTAATATGACGAGAGTCAACAGAAGCTTACCTTGCAACTAGAAAATGTTTTGTGAGCTGGAGTCTGGCTCTGACCGCTTGTGATGTTCTGACCAGCTTCCTCACGTGCCCAGCAGGCTAGAAACCTTTGAATGACTGGAAAATTCTGGAACAGCCAAAGAGTAAAGTTTTGACTTCTTTGAAATGGATATTGATGGAGGGTATGTCACAGCCTGAACACGAAAATTAGGATGGTTTCTAAATGTATATCAGAAACTGTATGGCTGTTTTTGGTCAAGAAACACTTGAGGAAAAATGGAGTTTGAATGCAAGAATCAAAAGCAAACAGGTTTTGTATTTTGTGTTTGCAGTTTTGGACTCGTGGAATTTTAGCAGGGGTTCAAGGCTTTTTCTTTCTCCAATTTTCGAGCTCCTTACAGTTGCCAATGGCTTTCAATTTATAGGCAAAGATCTTGTAGCTTGGAGAGTACAACCATCACATGCTAGGGTGCTGCCTTGTTCTTGAAGCAAGTATGGTGGTTAGCAGCTTTAGCAGTGCCTAAGATGGATTTGTAAGCAGGAATTAAGGAAAGGTAACCTCAAAAGCAAAAGCAACGCATGGGCCAACACACTCTTGTACAAATGTTTGCTTTTCCAAGACAGTGATGGTACCTCTATGCCATACGTGGGGAAATCCTTTAAACAAAGACCCAAAATGGTTGTGAGCATTAAATGATGATGAGATTGATCAAACCAGAAATCCTGCAACATGAGATTCTGCATCATTGCTTAATTCTGGATCAGAAGTTCAGCTTCAATGTAACTTAGAATAGACATCCAACTTCTGATCTTTGTATCTCCTTGCTCTAGCATGTTCTAAATGGGCTATCAGATTTTACAGGAAGATTGCAACATGCCTTGTAAACCTTCTTTGAATTGCTCTTGCAAACTCTGACTAAATCTTTGTGAAAACTGGTCCAGAAGTTGTAACCAAACTCTGTCTTGGAACTGTCCAGAATTTGCTGAGTGCTTCAGTTTCATGGATGTGTCTTTGAGGAGTCATAACTTGAAATCCCAAAATTTCTAGGAGAAGTTTTGTTCTGCAATGTTTCAGATCTTATTGGAGTCCATAACTCTTGTGTCAGAAGTTCTTCCAGAATCAACTTCCATCATGGTGAAAATCTGGCCAGAAGTTCTGAGCTTGTCATATTTCTTAAACACTTAGAAAAATTCTAAGTATTTAGAAATTTGACTTTTCCAAAATAATTTTGACTTTTGAATTTCTTGATGAGACAAACTTCATATTTCAACATGTCTTGATTAAATATGATTCTTGAAACTTGATTTTGATCCAAAAGTCAAAGTTTGACTCTTTAGTAAGAAAATTACCAATTTACCCTTGTGAATGACTTTCTTGGAAAATTTGTAATTCAAGGCTTGAAATTGGATGGGAACAAACCTGAGGGTCCAGGGTGATCTTTTGAGAAATTTCTTAAGAAATGAGAGGGAAAATTTTGGGGTACAACAAAGTGCTATAGAGGTCCAGAGGATACCTGGGTTGGATTTCGAAGAACTGGGATTGGTGTCGGGAGTGGTCATCCCACAGAAGTTTAAGGCTCCAATTTTTGCAAAGTACGATGGGGTGTCTTGCCCAAAGCTTCATCTCCGTTCCTATGTAAGGAAGATCTAGCCCCACACCACTGATAGAAACTTGTGGGTTCACTTCTTTCAAGACAGTCTGTCAGGGACTCAGCTTGAATGGTTCTACCAACTGGAGAGAACCAATGTCCGAAACTGGGAAGATTTGGCCGCTGCTTTTTATAAGCAGTATCAATACAACGCCGACCTTTCCCCCACTCGTACTCAACTCCAGAGTATGACCATGGATGCAAGTGAAGGCTTTAAGGACTATACGCAGAAGTGGAGAGGCTTGGCTGGAAGAGTCCAACCCCCTTTATCTGACAGGGAGTTGGTCGATATGTTTTTTGGGACGCTGTCTGGTCCTTTCTTTAAACATTTGATTGGTAGCTCATAAGCTGGTTTCACCGAGCTGATATTAATAGGAGAAAGGGTAGAAGATGGGATTCGGAACGGTAAGATACAGGAGGACGCCTCTTCGAGTTCGGTAAAGAAGCCTTTTACTGGTAAGAAGGAAGCCAAGGCCATCTATAGCCCGAGAGGCCAAAGCAGAGCTAAACACCGTCAGATAGTAAGTGCTGTAATGATACATAGTCCTGCGGCTGCTCTACAACGCAACAATCAACAAAGGGTGGAGAGACCACAACGGCAGTTTACCCAGATTAACGTGACGTTGGCTGAAGTTCTACCCCATCTGCTAGGATCTAACTTAGAAATCTTGAAAGAGGCTCCCAAAAATCCGAATACCACATCTCCTCGGTACAATCCAAACGCTCGGTGTGCCTACCATTCCGAGAGTCTTGGCCACGATACAAATGACTGTTGGGCTCTGAGAAATAAGGTACAAGATCTGATTGAGGCCAAGGAGATTGAGTTCGATGCTCCGGAAAAGCCTAATGTCATAACTGCTCCCATGCCTAAGCACAATTGTGGAGTTAATGCTGTTGATACTGATCTGTTCGTGACCTTAATTGATGAGGTTTATACTCCTCTAATGACTATTAAGAAGAATATTTTGTTGGCCGGTTTATTTTCGGGTTGTGGTGAAGGTTGCCACGTGTGTTCATCTCTGCCTTCCGATTGCCATTTGCTGAAAATAGGTGTTCAACGCCTAATGGACAGCAGAGAAATTTTGTTCGAGAAAACTTTGATCCCAACTGTTCCATGTAAAGATATCGCAATTATAACCATTTCCGCCATTCCTTCCAAGGTCTCCTCGAGAAGACCTGATAGGATTACATCTGCTCCAAAAGTCGCTCCGTTAATAATCACCCTTCCTGGTCCTGTCCCATACGCCTCAGACAAAGCTGTCCCTTGGCATTATGGCACCGATGTCTACTATCATGGTGTTAAACAAGACCTGAAGAATGAAGAGGCTAATCCCGATGTTAGTAACATTGTTGGGACCAGTAAAATTACCAGAAGTGGAAGGGTTTTCTCCCCCGAGATTTCCCCAAGGACTGTCAATAGGCCTGTTGTTATTTCACCTGCTATTCCTACCGATGCTTCAACTACTACTCCTATTCTTACTCCAATTGTTACCCCTGCCGGTGAGTTATCTGGTACCCGAGGCAAAGAAGTTATAGGTGAGCCTGCCCGGGCGGAGGCACCTAGGAAAATTGTCGTAGAAGCCTCTAAGCAAGAGATAGAGGAAATATTGAAAATAATTAAAAGGAGCGACTACAATGTGGTCGAGCAGCTGGGGCAGACCCCCTGAAAGATATCCATGTTATCTCTGTTGTTGTGCTCCGAGGCCCATGCGAAGGATTTGATCGCATTCCTCAAGATTGCACACATGCCGTAGGAGACCTCAATTGATCAATTCAAAGACTGTGTGGCCATCCTGACTGCTGACAATGGGCTGGGTTTTTCAGATGCAGACTTGACACCGAAAGGGAGGAAACATAATGATGCTCTGCATGTCTCGACCGAATGCAGGGGCACCACTATGGCTCATGTGATGGTAGATACTGGGTCTTTGCTGAATGTTCTGCCTAAGAAGGCGCTGGATCAGTTAGATTGTGAGGGCTTGACCTTAAAGCCTAGTAACATTGTGGGAAGGGCTTTTGACGGGTCAAAGAGAATGGTGCATGGGGAGGTGGAAATCCCTGTCAAGGTAGGTTCTCAGACCTTTGAGTCCACTTTTTATGTAATGGACATCCGATCGTCATACTCTTGTTTGTTGGGTCTTCCTTGGATACATGAAGCTAGGGCTGTTACTTCTACACTGCACCAAATGCTGAAGTATCCAGTGAAGGGGAAGATTTCACTGTACATGGATAAGAGGAGTATATGGTGAGCCACCTCAACTCCTTTAGGTACGTAGAGATGGACGGGGAATTCATAGAGACTCCTTGCCAGAACCTTGAAGAGGTTCCCCAGATTTTGGCATCAACTGAGACCACTACCGGCACAAAACCTCCTCTAAAGATGGCTTCTCTCAAAGACACTAGAGCAGTGGTTGAAGAAGGTGGGTATACCAACTGAGGACAACTCCCTGATTTTACTCACAAAACTGACAAGTTTGGTTTGGGCTTTACTTCAGGAGCTCAAAGGGTTGTTCGACGCACTTGAGCTGGAGGACCTCCCCTACGCATCAGCAATCGGGGAATTAATTCTATTGAAGACAATGAGGAAGACTCTGACATTGACAGTTGGATCTACGCAACTACCAACGGTGGACCGAGTAACTGGACGTCTAGGAATTTTATACCAGTTTCTTTTATTCTGCAATAATTGTCTTACTTGTTTTTTAAGGTTGTAATAAACAATTTAAACTCTACAGCCTTGTGTCTTGCCCGAGGCACATTGGCTTTGTTTGTGAGGGCTATTATGTGTCATTTCATATATCATCAATAAAACATTGGACATTCCTTGCATACAAATTTTGCGCTCTTTGTTTTTTTCTTTTCTGCTTTCACTTTATCAAAACAACTATACTCTTACACACACTCACGTCTCATACTGCAGATCCATATCCACTCGGGATCCCATTGACAACATTTTTGCTACTGCCGGTTATGACTTCGAAAATCCGATCAACCAAGCCGAAGACGAAGGTGAGGACGATTGTGAGGTGCCTGGAGAACTTGCTAGAATGTTACAGAAAGAGGAGAGGGCTATACAGCCATATGAAGAGCCAGTTGAGACGATAAACTTGGGCACGAAAGAGGACAAAAAAGAAGTCAAGATCGACGCAAACCTGGAAGCTAAGACCAAGCAGCGGTTGATACAGATGTTGCACGATTATGTTGAGATGTTCTCCTGGTCATATGAAGACATGCTTGGTTTAGACACTGATATTGTGGTACATCGTCTGCCGACCAAGGAAGACTGTCCTCCGGTTAAACAGAAGGTCCGCCGTATGCGCCCTGAAATGTAAGAGAAGATCAAGGCAGAGGTCATGAAATAGTTTGACGCAGGGTTCTTAGCTGTCACCTCCTATCCACAGTGGGTTGCTAACATTGTTCCGGTACCTAAGAAGGACGACAAGGTACGAATGTGTGTAGATTAAAGAGATATGAACAGGGCAAGCCCCAAGGATAACTTCCTGCTTCCTCACATTGATGTTTTGGTAGAAAACACTGCGCATCACAAAATCTTGTCCTTCATGGATGGTTTCTCTGGATACAACCAGATCAAGATGGCTCCTGAAGACATGGAGAATACAACCTTCGTCACACAGTGGGGCACCTTCTGTTACAAGGTGATGCCTTTTGGGTTGAAAAATACTGGGGTAATCTATCAGCGAGCCATGGTCGCCTTGTTCCATGATATGATTCACCACGAGATCGAGGTTTATGTTGATGACATGATAGCTAGGTCTCAAACTGAAGAAGAACACCTGGATCATCAACAAAAGTTATTCGACAGGTTGAAGACGTACAAGCTATGGTTGAATCTGAACAAATGCACTTTCGGGGTAAGGTCTTGCAAACTTCTGGGTTTCATTGTCAATGATAAAGGTATTCAAGTGGATCCTGCAAAAGTAAAGGCCATACAAGAGATGCCGGCTCCTCGTACAGAGAAGGAAGTTAGAGGTTTCTTGGGACATTTAAATTATATTGCCAGGTTCATTTCACACCTGACTGCTACTTGTGGACCCCTCTTCAAGCTTCTGAAGAAAGATCAAGTGGTAAAATGGAATGACGATTTCCAAACGGCGTTCGAAAGGATCAAAGAATATCTCCAAGAACCGCCAATTCTGATGCCTCTGGTTGAAGAAATACCTTTGATACTATACTTAACAGTGCTAGACAATTCAATGCGGTGTGTTCTGGGGCAGCATGACGAGTCTGGTCGAAAAGAGCACGCAATATACTACCTTAGCAAAAAGTTTACCGACTGTGAGACAAGGTACTCACTGTTCGAGAAAACTTGCTGCGCTTTGGCATGGGCTGCTCACCGACTAAGACAGTATATGCTGACCCACACTACTTTGTTGATATCTAAGATGGACCCAATCAAGTACATCTTCGAGAAACCCGCTCTCTCCGGAAGAATATCGAGATGGCAGATGATCTTAACTGAATACGATATATAATATACAACCCAGAAAGCAATCAAGGGGAGTGTATTGGCTGATCATTTGGCTCACCAGGCCGTGGATGACTACCAGTCCATGAATTTTGAGTTCTCGGATGAGAACATTATGCTGGTGACTGACTATGAAGAACCTGGACCGGATGAAGGACCCGAGGAGGGATCCCGATGGACTATGGTTTTTGACGGAGCTTCAAACTCACTCGGTAACGGCATTGGCGCAATAATCATATCTCCCGAGGGCTGTCATACTCCTTTCACTGCTCGGCTATGTTTCAACTGCACTAATAACATGGTGGAATATGAAGCCTGCATCATGGGTCTCAAAGCTGCTATTTACCTCAGGATCAAGTTCTTAAATGTCTTCGGGGGTTCAGCCTTGGTGATAAGTCAGATCAAAGGCGAATGGGATATGAAGCATCCGAATCTCATCCCATACAAATAGCACGTGCTAACATTGCTCCCACACTTTGAGGAGGTAACCTTTGAACATTTCCCACGAGAGGAGAATCAGTTAGCGGATGCGCTAGCTACCATGTCTTCTATGTTCAAAGTCAGGTGGGATAACGAAGCCCCCGAATCACCATCGAAAGGTTGGATGAACCAGCACACTGTTGTGAGATTGATACTGAAGAAGTGGTAGACAAACCCTGGTTTCATGAAGTGAAAAGGTACCTCGAGACTCAAGAGTATCCCGAAGGGGAATCTGTCAATGATAAGAAGTTTCTGAGAAGGTTCGCTATGAAATTCTTCCTTAGTAATGGAATCCTCTACAAGCGCAACCATGACTCTACCTTACTGTGGTGTGTAGACAAGAGCGAAGCAGAGAGGATTATGACGGATCTACATGAAGGTACCTTCAGAATCCATTCCAGTGGATATACCATGGCTAAGAAGATCCTACGGGAAGGATACTACTGGTCCACTATGGAAGCAGATTGTTATCAGCATTCCCGAACTTGTCATAAGTGCCAAATCTACGCTGATAAGGTGCATGTGCCTCCGGTTCCCTTGAACGTCTTGACAGCTCCGTGTCCCTTTGCAATGTGGGGCATTAACATGATCGGAGAAATCAGGCCTACTGCTTCCAATGGACATCACTTCATTTTGGTGGCCATAGATTATTTCACAAAATGGGTTAAGGCGGCTTCCTTTGCTACTGTGGCCAAGAACGTTGTGGCGTGTTTTATCCGACATAATCTGGTCTGTCGGTATGGTGTGCCAGAGAGAATTATTACTTACAATGGTATAAATCTAAACAACATGATGATCACCGAGCTCTATAAGCAATTCAAGATACATCATCATAACTCTTCTCCTTACCGGCCGAAGATGAATGGTGCCGTTGAGGCGGCTAACAAGAACATCAAGAAGATTGTACAGAAGATGACGGTGACATACAAAGACTGGCATGAGATGTTACTATTTGCTCTTCATGGATACTGTACTCCAGCATGGACGTCGACAGGGGCAACACCCTACTCTCTGGTGTATGGCATGGAGGCAGTCCTACCCATCGAGGTCCAAATACCTTCTCTCCAGATTATGAAGGATGCGGGTTTGAACGAAGACGAATGGATCCAGACTCGACTTGATCGACTGAATCTAATCGACAAGAAGAGACTTACCACTATATGTCATGGTCGTATGTATCAAAAGCGAATGATCAAGGCTTTTAACAAGAAGGTCAGATGTCAAGAATATCAAGTCGGAGATCTGGTAATCAAGCGCATCATATTGCCGCAAGGTGATCCCAGGGGAAAATGGAATCCCATCTATGAAGGGCCATTTGTGATTAAAAACATTTTCTCGGGCGGAGCCATGATCCTAACCACCATGGATGGTGACGACCTTCCTCACCCTGTCAATGCGGACATAGTGAAAAAAAACTACGCATGATAAAAGACCCGCTAGGTTGACTGGCCTAGGAAAAAATAAGGGCTTCCCGGCGAACCAAAAGGGTTCGGGAAAAAATAAGGGATGAAAATGAAAAAATCTGTACACCCGGTAAGTCGAAAACCTGAAAAGGCAGCTTGGGCAAAAAAGGGTATCCCAGTGGACTGAAAACCCGAAAGGGAAATCCAGGCAAAAATTAGGGACGTAAAGCGTATCACTATGTCCCATTGGATCACCTTGCGATCATACCTCATTATCGACTATCAAGCTCGAACGACACCAATCAATCTAATCAACTTTCGGCCAAGTAGAAAAGTGATGAGATGCTCAAAGACATAGGGGCAATAGCAGAGTTAGAACTCAATGGGATTGTTACACATAGTTGTTTTCCTTTTACATAAAATTGTATAGCTTCTATTTTTACGGCGGTGTTCTCTTACTAGAGCGTCAGCCTCCTTGTACGAAAATGCCTATTACATGACAACTTCAAAAAAATCAATACAAAATCATTTTCACAAGAAACTATGAGTTTTTCCTTTTCTGTTTTATTTGGCACGAACGTCCAATGATTTATTCTTGACATATGCATTTGAATATGATTGCTGCTCATAAATATTTACATAAGAAATGAAAAGACAATTACTCGTAACTTAAGAAACAGGGGCAAAAATAAGAAATGTCAAACCCGACAGTTACTCTGCCCAGCAGGTACCAGGCCAGAGACAACTTTGGAGCATAATCATCAGTACATACACTCCCCATAGAGTAAAAGTACTCAAAACATTGATGTCACCTTTTCCGAAACAGGAAGTAATCTCCCCGGCCAGGGTCTTTCAGAAACCTGACAGCTATATCCCCCAGCCGAATGTTATAATCGCGAACGGGTCATCATAATTTTTTATCTCCCCAAGCAGAGTTTATTTCTCTAGATACAGAAGCTCAATCCCCGATAGAGCCCATTACTTTAGCTATAGAAATTCACCTTCCAAGTTATTCCCCGCAAAGTTGTTCTCAAACAGAGTCTCTCCCTGGTAGAAGTACAGTCATTTCCATTTGCCATCCCCAGCGAAAGTAGAAGAGCCATAATTCTCTACAACAGTCAGGAATACTATACCCTCCAGCAGCAGTCAGGAATTTACTTTCCCAGGCTCGTACATGTCCCAACAACAGTTCATGTATATACATCATGACATGCGCATACATATTGCATATATCATAATCTCATTTATTTTGAGAACGTCATCACACAATGCATTTCATGCATCACATATAATTAATTCTATATCTTTTTAGGAAAGATGGTTATCATCAACAATTCCAACAGTTCAAGATTAAATCTATATCTGCAGACAACTAATGGAAAATCAGTGCCCGAAGATCAAACGGGTAAACTAATCTCTATAACCAAAAACGAAGTAACCCTACCATCCAGGTTTCTTCCCATAAGCCCTACTATCCAGACTTTCATCTCGAAGTAACCCTACGATCTAGGTTCCTTCCCATAAGCCCTACTATCCAGGCTTTCATCTCGAAGTAACCCTACTATCCAGGTTCCTTCCCATAAGCCCTACTATCCAGGCTTTCATCTCGAAGTAACCCTACTATCCAAGTTCCTTCCGATAAGCCCTACTGTCCAGGCTTTCATCTCGAAGTAACCCTACTATCCAGGTTCCTTCCCATAAGCCCTACTATCCAGGCTTTCATCTCGAAGTAACCCTACTATCCAGGTTCATTCTTGTAGCCCTACTATCCAGGATTTCATCTCGAAGTAACCCTACTATCTAGGTTCCTTCTCGTAGCCCTACTATCCAGGCTTTCTTCTCGTAGCCCTACTATCCAGGCTTTTGTCTCGAAGTAACCCTACTATCCAGGTTCCTTCTCGTATCCATACTATCCAGGATTTCTTATTGTAGCCCTACTATCCAGGATTTCATCTCGAAGTAACCCTACGACCCAGGTTCCTTTCCATAAGCCCTACTATCCAGGCTTTCATCTCGAAGTAACCCTACGAACCAGGTTCCTTCCCATAAGCCCTACTATCCAAGCTTTCATCTCGAAGTAACCCTATTATCTAGGTTCCTTCCTACAATCCCTATTATCTAGGCTTTAATCTCGAAGTAACCCTACTATCCAGGTTCCTTCTCGTAGCCCTACTATCTAGGCTTTCTTCTCGTAGCCCTACTATCCAGGCTTTCGTCTCGAAGTAACCCTACTATCCAGGTTCCTTCTTGTAGCCCTACTATCCAAGCTTTCTTCTCATAGCCCTACTATCCAGGCTTTCATCTCGAAGTAACCCTACGACCCAGGTTCCTTCCCATAAGCCCTACTATCCAGACTTTCATCTCGAAGTAACCCTACGACCCAGGTTCCTTCCCATAAGCCCTACTATCCAGGCTTTCATCTCGAAGTAACCCTACTATCCAGGTTCCTTCCCATAAGCCCTACTATCCAGGCTTTAATCTAGAAGTAACCCTATTATCCAAGTTCCTTCCCAAAATCCCTACTATCCATACTTTCATCTCAAAGTAACCCTACTATCCAGGTTCCTTCTTATAGCCCTACTATCCAGGCTTTCGTCTCGAAGTAACCCTACTATCCAGGTTCTTTCTCGTGAGACCTACTGTGATACGTTGGGAGAACAAACTTGAGGTTTTGCGTTTGTGTTCGTAAATATTTCGGTTTAGCAAGAGTCGCCACCGACTTTTTATTTTATCCAAAGGAAAGGTCAAAAAGCACAGGAAAGACCTTTGAGATGTTTTCTTGGGTTCGGAGGTAGATTATGAAAAGGGAAGGTGCAAGCACCCTTTTCATCCATGGTTATCCATGGGCTCTTAGTTATTTGTTTAGATCACTTGCTTTTGCTTTTCAATTGTTTGAAATGGTGCTTTGTGTGTGGATTTGAAAATGTTTTGAAAAAGAGGCCTTTTGTCTAGGCAACCTTTGTAATGATTCTTGTTTGAATGTATACAAAGGTGTTTATCTTTTGAAAAGATATTTCAATGTTTGAAAGTTTGTTTTTGAGAAATGTTTTGAAATTGTGTTGTGTGTTTTTGAAAATAGCAAGGATATTTGCAAGTTTTGTTCAAGTAACTAAGAGCATCTACCCTATCTACTCAAAGATCTTTCCTACACATTTTTAACCCTTTTACATTGTTGTTTTACCATTGCATTTGGTAAACAACCTTATATTTGGATGTTAAACGGGACAGGTGCGGGTCATCATATTGACCATGATAGCAATTGTGCTAAGTATCTTAGCAAATTTTTGTGTGAGGGACTAGATCATTTTGTATAGGCAACCAAGATAGGTCATCGAGGGACTATGATCTTTTGTTTTGTTTTTGTTTTTCCAAGATACTCAACATGCATACCATGGCCATTTTAAAGGCAACAAGTGGGTGAAACCCTAGGGGTGCATGTGTGTATTGTGTTATCAATTTACATGCTTTTATGTCTTGTATTAGGTCTAGCTATTTGTTTTGATTTTGGATATTGCATACAAACCCTAATCTCTATCATGGAATATTTGAAGGCATAAAGTGCGTAAAAGTAAATCTACAACTATTACAACATTGATATGGGGAGGGGAATACAATTTTGAATGGAGAGTATTTGCAAGAAGATAAAACCCTAAGATTAACTATTACATCCAAATTGAATTCTTTGTATCAAACAATAAATAAGCAAATATTTAAATAGACAATTAAATAAATATGCAATATATTATAAATATATAAAAAATGTCTTTGTTTATTTTTATGTATGTAAAAATAAAATATTTAATGTATTAAAAAAAAAGAAAATAAAAGGTTATTTTTGTTAAGGGTAAAAACCCTAATTTTTTGGTTTAAGACTATGTATATATTATAATATTTGTTTATGTATAATAAAATAAAAAATATATACAAATGTCAAAAAAATAAAAATATGTTAGAAAAAATATTATTTGAGAATATAAATAATAAAAATAAAAGTATAATATTTTTTGTAGTATTTACAAGTTTATTTAGAAAAAATAAAATTATATTATTTAAGAAAACTATTTTTTATGTTAGAAAAAATAATAAAAAAATACAAAATAAAATGTGAAAATTTATGAAAATGTTTTTGGTAATTTTTTATGTTTAGAAAAATAAAATAAAATCAGAAATGTAAATAAAATAGAAAAATATAAAAAAAATAATGAAATGGGCCAGGGGGGTGCAACCAGCAAGCCGGGGGGCGCCAAAAGTGAGAAATAGCCAGGCCCAGCCCAGCTACTTCATCTTCAACCTTCGTTCAAACAAAAACGCGTGCTTCCTGTACAAATGTTCAACTCCTGCATACGTGCTCTAAAGCAAAAACTCACAACACAAAAGTCATATCATTTTTCAACACGATTCCAACCATATAAAGAACTTAATCTAACTCTCAAAGACCAGAGAGAATTTCTCTGGCCCTAATTTCTAACCTAACTTTTTCAGAAAGTTCATCAGTCAAATTCTCTCAACACACTTAACTTAAATGAAATTCATGCATATGTACATCTTAAGGACAATGAGTACTACATTTTTTATTCATAAACCTAAGCCTAATGATTCCTAAATAGAGAGATAGAAAGTTGGAAAATACCTGTTTCAGTTGAACTCGAGTATGACAATGCATGGGTTTTCAGTGAAGCCTGAGATGCTTGTGAGCTTGCCTGAACTTCCTCTGACCTTCCCCAATGCTTTGTTTGCTTTGTGCTTGCTTGAATAAGCCTGTAGAAGTCAACCTGCACAAGCTGAAATCAGAAATGGTGAAGCTTGTAAATGGAGTTACAGTCAATGGCCAATGGTTGGGATAGCTTAGGTGGGTTATATGGAATGTATTGGAAGAGGTTTGGGGCAAAACGCACGAGTGGTTTGTGAGATGGAAACAAAAATGCAGAAACTGCCCTGTTTTGCAAGAAGAATGTGTTTTTGTGTTTTGGAAGGCTTGGGATGTGGATAGCTCGTGTTTTTGGCTCAAGGAAATATGTAAAACTTGGTTCAAATGCTTACAAACTTTGTTCTTATAAGATTTTCAAAGATATGGATATTTTGCAAGTTTACTTGATTTTGAAGTAAAAGTGAGAATTGACAATGCTATGGCTGTACTGGCTTGTACTCTAGCTGCTCAAAGTTGGTGAACTTTGCCTGACATTAAGGAGCCTTGTTTGCAGCAAAAGGCTTGGTGTATGGCTCAAGAAATACAATTTGACATAAAGCATGCTTTATGTAAATGGCATTGTTCACTTTTTGCCAAAAATGGATTAAACTCTTGTGTAAACTTCCATTATTCAGAATAATGCGTTAAACTAATGAGTTTGCATTCAACTTTTGAGTGTGAAAGGGTTTAGATACCTGTATTCAAGTACAAGCAAAGTTGGACAGATTTTGCAACTTGTGTCAACATGAAAATGCCATGGATCAAATTGAGTTTTTGCCAAATTCAAACCTTCGATTCTCCCTAACCATAAATGATTTTGGAGATTTCTTGGACATTTTGGAAAGCTTGTAACATGCTCTACAATGCATATTTGAAATGAATTTTGATATTCCAAGTGGAACTAGGTGAAAAATTTCCATGAAGATAGGTCAAAATCCTGCTAAACTAGGGCAAAATTTCACTAAGTTAAAAGTTTCATGGACCCTTATTCCAAAAATCATAAATTGAGATCCAAGCATCTTTTGGGAAAACTTTGTGAATCAAAGTTGTAGATTTTGTGGAGGACCACAACTTTCATGTTGGTAGTTTTGTTTGAATCCAATTTCATCATGGTAAAAATGTTGGGCAAAGTTGGGAAAAAATAAGAAAATTTCATAACTTAGAAAAATTCTAAATTAGGAAAATTTTCAATCTTAAACCCTAATTTGCAAAATTAGGTTTCTTGATGAACAAGTTTCATGTTTTGACACATCTTGATGGAAAATGACACTTGGCACTTGATTTTGACCAAAAAGTCAAAGTTTGACTTTTCAGTGTACAATTGATTTTTGATCAGTTGAGTGGAAAATTCATCTGTCAATCCAATGCTTTTGAGATCTTTTGAACCTTGTGATTAGGTCAAGATGATGCCATTGAGTCCTTGAATCCATGTTTGAACCCAATTTTCCATTGGCTAGGTGAAAAAAAATCAGAAATTGCCCTTTTACAGTCAAAACCCTAAAAATGACCATTTTGCCCTTTTGATGATCTGATCAAATTTCTTGAGGAGTTGTGGTCCAAACTTGATCAAATGGTTCCTATGAGTCTATAATTTTGATGTGGATCAAAAATCATGAGGTTTGACTGTAAATTGGTCACCGTTGACTTTTTCCCCAATACAACTGATTTCTAGGTCAACTGTCCAATTGACTGGGCACAAATTTGACTCAAGGCTTGAAATTTGGTATGGGTAATCTTTTAAGTCCAACATGAAGTATGAAAGTCACTTTGAGCATTGGAAGTCCAAAAATCCCTGTGCAAACTCAAACCCTAATTTCAGGTCAACAGTGCAAGGAGATGTCTTGAGCAGAGCAAACCCTAATTTGGTCTTGAGTCCAAAGAGTCTTGTGAGGGGAAATCTTGATGAAATGAGAGGGCAAATTTTGGGGTACAACACCTACTATCCAGGCTTTCATCTTGAAGTAACCCAACTATCCAGGTTCCTTCTCGTAGCCCTACTATCCAGGCTTTCATCTCGAAGTAACCCTACTATCCAGGTTCCTTCTCATAGCCCTACTATCCAGACTTTCTTCTCGTAGCCCTACTATCCAGGCTTTCATATTGAAGTAACCCTACTATCCAGGTTCCTTCTCATAGCCCTACTATCCAGGCTTTCATCTCGAAGTAACCGTATTATCCAGGTTCCTTCCCATAAGCCCTACTATCCAGGCTTTCATCTCGAAGTAACCATACTATCCAGGTTCCTTCTTGTAGCCCTACTATCCGGGCTTTCATTTGGAAGTAACCCTACTTCTCAGGTTCCTTCTTTTGTATCTCCAGACAACAGTTTACAACACTGTAAGACCTGGACCCGACCCGATACAGGCAATTTCACAAATTCCCCAGTAGAGTAATGGATAGATGAGGCTCATATACTCTATTTCCCAGGACATAAATCAACATTCCCCGGTGAAGTCCTCCTCAACGGCAGGTACATGAATTCTCGCAAAGGAATCTCTTATGCAACGAATATCTTTTTCGGATGGCATCTTTAAGCCCATTTCTGAAGTTTCTTTGTCAACTTCCAAATGAAATTTATAAGCTCATTCCCGGTATCACTATTTAGTATTACTTCATGCGAGTGCAAATTTATGGGCACTCTAGTGTTCAATCATCTTCCACCTTCAGATCATGAAAGGCAAACCAGCCAATCTACATCATCAAGTTTAAGAAGATTGAACAGGGAAGCTTTTGTACCCCAAAATTTGCCCTCTCATTTTATTCAACACATGCTCATTGATATCCTCAACTTGCTCAAGGATGCCCAAGGGTTGACCAGACAAACTCTCTCCTAAAGCAATGAACCTCCAACTAGGGTTTCCATTATCATCAAGATGGGTGAGCTCCAAAGACCTCATATGCTCTCCATAGTCCTAATATGTTCTCAAGACCCTCCATGTCAAGTTTCAAGCCTTGTACAAGAAGTTTGCTCAGTCAGCTACTCAAATGCTTGAAAATCAACTGTATTAGGTCAAAAGTCAATTGTGGCCCACATACAGTCAAACTTCAAGATTTTTGGTAAACATAAACATTTTGAAGTGACATCCATCATTTGATCAAGGGTTGACCATGATTCACCAAGGAATGCTTCTAATTCATCAAAACTCAAAAGTTGTTAAATTAGGGTTTTCTTAGGAAAAGTCATACAAAGTTTGACCAAGAATAAATTTCTCATACTTTATAGGAAATTTCTCATCCAAGGCTCATTTTTAAGATAATCCAATTCCATACAACTCATCTTCATCCCTCAAGTTCAAGAAATGCACTCATCAAAAGATATGGATTCAGAATTTATAGGTCATTCCAAAAAGTCAACAAAAACACCTTGTGGGTAAAAGCTCCTTACATGAATATGAAAGATCCAATTGAGATGAAACCAAAGATTTTGTTTAGGGGACATCCTAAGATTTCTAAAAAGTCCAAGAACACCCTCCTAGGGTCAAAATTGAGAGAGATATGCATTGTCAAAGTTGGTCATTTTTGGAAATTTGCACAAAGTCAACAATGCCCAAAATTGCATTTTTCCATATGGGCCTATCTTTTCAAGTTTGGAGGTTTTTCCTAACATGGTCCACGACCCATGAACCACTCCATGAATCATTCACTTATGTATTTAATTTATTGTGATTTTATTCATTTAAAATTCAAATAAAATCAAATAAAATCAAAACAAATCATATAAGTTGTTTTTGGGATGATTTTGGCATTGAATGAAGATGATATATGCTGTCAAACAAAGACCAAACCATGCAAGGGAGGATTGGAATAAAAACAACATGTTTTGGCCAAGTTTAAAAAGAAAAGAATCAAGTTGAAAATCAAATCTCTTTCTCATAAGTCTCCAAGTTTTGTTCCAACTTTGTTGACCTAATGCCTTCTAATACATATACACAACATTGCCAGACCTAGAGCACACAAAAAAGCTGCCTCCACGCGTCAAGAGAAAACTCCAAATTTTGACAAAAAAGTGGTGATCAAATTATGATTTAGAAGGTGATTCAAGGCCATCAATCCATCCCTGGGAACCTCCTGAAGCTACTAACACCATTTGCACGTATCAAAGCTCCAGGAATCAACCTACACAAGCATCACAGTTTGACTTTATTTTTGAATTTGATTCTGATTATACACACATGATTGACAACTTATAAGCATACCTTCATGTTTGTATCATTATTTAGAATTCATTTGTATGGTTAATTGTGAGTTTTAATGCATATATGGACAATTTCCATTATTAGGGTTTAAGTTTGCGTTTCAGGGCTTTTTGATACAGGTAAAATCAGGGCACGAGATGGGTATTATCATACTCACAAGATCAAACCTAGTTGATCTGTGTGTTTGGATTTAATTTATCTTGCTTGTTTGAGTTCTTTTGAGATTTACAGGGTTGTAGCTACAAACATCGTCTGTAGGTAAAGGGAGTTGTCTAAAATGACAGTTTCAGGAAGAAGAATAGGTGGCATGATCCCAGTGGCTAATTTGAATTCACGCGCGTTTTTATTATTACTGACCATTCTTTCAATATAATACATTTTGTTCATTCATATACACAAATGACAATATGGCCAGGTGGTAAAGGGAAGCTCTTGCAAAGGGGAAGACCTGGGTTCGATACCCAGGTCTGGAGTTTTTTCATTTTCTCATTTGTTTCATTGCAGATCCCATACACCTTCTTGCCAAGCGTCCACCGTGCGTACCCTAGAGCTCATCCAATAGATCCATCATCAAAGCAGATATGGCGCTCATACAAGCAAGGTACATGGTACACCCTCAAGCGTGGCCCTCAATGAATCCAAACAAACTAATTGGGCCAACAAAAATGGGCCCAGTACGAGTTTCAACACGACACCCCCCTTTTTCCTTCCAGCAACAGGCCCAAATTCCAATTCTCTTTTAACTTTTAATTTTTTATTTGTTTTAATTATTTTACAAAAATCATTTGCTTTAATCCTTTTACAATAAAAATATTTTTTTATTAAATAAAAAAAAACAGAAAATCACAATTTTTTTTTAGATTTAGTTAATTATTTTCATAAAATATTTATTTTCATTTAATTAATTAGTTTAATTAGGTTAACTTAAACATTTTTTTTGTAATTAAAATTTAATAGAAATTAGGACTAACTTGCAAATTTCAAAATTTATGTTATTTTCTCAATAAAAAATACAAAAAGTTTTTTTAATTAATTAGATTTTTAGTGCTTCTTTGACTTATTCCCATCTTAATTCTTTGCGTGTTTATTTCTTTTTGTACCATTTTTTTCTCCAATTAATGTAACTGTTGATGGTTTGTAATAGTTTCAAATTAGGGTTTTATTTACTGTTTATTCCCCGGTTTTTGATTATGTAATTCCCTCCCCAAAGCCTTGTAATAGTTAGGATTTTAATTTCTCGCTTTTAATTTCCGTAACTATTTAACTACTAGATGTATGGACAATAGGCAATACAGTAGAAAACCCTAATTGTGCAAAGATAATTAACTAAAAAAAACACACTTGCACATGTTCACTCCTAGGGTTTGCCCCACTTGGTTGCCTCGGAAATAATGGTTGTGTCCCTCGAATGTAGGGATACCTTAGCAATGACCCGCGATTCAAAATCGTCATAAAGATCATAGTCCCTACTTGTCCCTCGAGTTGCCTACGAATTGATCTTATGACGATAGTCCCTTCGAAACGCTAAGGTATCTTTACTTGTTGCCTTCAGAGACCATTTCGTCCCTTCGAACGTCCCTTTACATCCAACGATAGGGCTACCTACTCACTAATAGTAGGATAGCGCTGTCCAAAGGAAACGAAAACGAACAAACTTTTTTCGAGTAGGTAGAAATCTTAAGTACTTGCTCAAAATAAAAACTTTTTCACACAAACACTTTTCAAAACAGTTTTCAAAACAACTTCGTCACGCTCTTGAGGACTGATACAAGGGTTATCACGAAGTAAATAAAACATTTTCAAAAGAAACACACACAAGAAATTTAAAAATGAGCAAGTACCTGAGAGTCCGTGGAAACCCACTGATAGAAAGGGTGGTAACACCTTCCCTTTATATAATCTACCCCCTGTACTCAGAAACATCTCGAAAAAGGTTTTTTCTGTTCTTTTTCCTTTTCCTTTGTTGGATGAAATAAAAGTTGGTGGCGACTCTTGCTTACCGCAACATTTGCAAATACAAAATGCAAACCTGTATAACAGTCGATTCTGCCACCGTATCACAAACGTCATCTTTACAGTACTTGAAGATGTAACCACTTGAATCTTTCCACTTCGGATGCCACTTTCGACATGTTCTCCTGTTAGTATCAACTCGATAAAACCTTAAGAAGAGCTTTCGATTAGATGATTAAAGAAAGGTCCTGTTAAAGTTCCCATGAACATGTCAACCATCTCCCTATTAGACAGAGTAGGTTGAACCCTTCCAGCTAAATCTCTCCACTTCTGGGCATACTCTTTGAAGCCCTCGTTCGAACCCATAGTCATACTTTATAATTGTACATGAGTTAGTGCAAGGTCAGCATTATATTGATAGTGCTTGTAAAAAGAAGAAGCCAGGTCTTCCCAAGTACGTATATTGGTTCCTTCCAGCTGATAAAACCATTCCAGTTGTGTCCTAGATAAGATCTCTTGAAATAAGTGAACCTATAACTTTTTGTCAGCAGTATGGGGTTGGATCTTCTGAACATAAGACCTCAGATGAAGCTTAGGACAAGAGACACCATGATATTTGGAAAAAGTAGGGACCTTGAATTTGTGGGGGATAATAACCCCTAAGGTAAGACCCAAATCTTCAAAATCCAGCCCGGGCACTTTTTGGATTTCCATGGCATTCAGACGATCTTCTAGCTATTTGTATGTATTGTAAGTGTTTGTTAGCAGCAATTTTGGTAAAATACTGACTTGATAATGTTTTGCTAAATGTCTTGACATTTGAAGCAAACTGGTTTTGAATGATGTCAAAGCAGATGTCTTGACATATGCCTCATGATCTGAATGTGACTTAATATTTGTTTTCAATATTCGGTTTCCTGTTTTTATGCGTGCCATTATTCAGGATTTGTGACTCATAGCTTGCGAAAAATATGGAGGAATATTTTTCGATCTGTATTATCTTTATGGATTATATATTGGCCTGTTTTCATGGAAATATTCAAGGGATTGGAATTTTTTCCCCAACCCAAGCCCACTGTTGCTCCTTTATAAGGACTTGCATCCTTATTCGTTTCACTGCAACTTTTAAAGAAGAAGATATTCTTTCTATTTTAGAAGTCTAAGTCTTTTTAATTGTAATACACTCTAAGTTTTGGTTTAATACTTGAGTTGTAATTTGAGTTGTTAATTGTGCATCATTCATAAGCTTTTAAGTATTGAATGAATGAAGTCTTTAAAACTTAATAATTATGCTGTTCTTCACTGTTAGTGATTGAAGGGATTTGAGGAGGGCCTCATACCTAGGTGTGTCTTAAGTAGAAGTATAACATGGGTAGTGATTAAGTGATTAGATCATAAAATGGTTGTTTACTGAGGGTCTATGAATTATACTATTTAGTGGACTTGTTCCTGGTTTGGTAGCCCCAAAATAGGTGTTGTTGTACACCGAATTAGGATAACAATCGCTTGTGTTTTTTCTACTTTTAATATTGTTGCATTTTATATTGTCCTCATATATTTGTGTCATGACATCTTCTTCAACATCACATATTTGATACCAAAATTTCAATTGGTATCAGAGCAGGCATCCTACTATATATCTAGGTGAGATCTATGGAAGATACTTTCTGGTACTATGGACAAGGAAGGAGGATTTGTGAGCAGACCACCCATTTTGGATGGAAGCAATATGACTATTGGAAACCACGTACGGTGTCCTTTCTAATGTCTCTGGACAGCAGGGCTTAGAAAGCTGTCTTAAAAGGATGGAAACACCCTGTCAAATTGGGAGAAAATGGAGAACCTACTTCTGAGTTAAAGCCATAAGAAGATTGTTCTAAAGAAGAGGATGGAATTTCTCTTTGAAATTCTAAAGCCTTGAATGCTATTCAATGGAATTGATAAGAACATTTGTAGATTAGTGAACACATGTGATGTAGCTAAGGATGCCTGGGGGATTCTTCAATTTACCCATGAAGGCACATCCAAAGTGAAGATGTCAAGACTTCAATTTCTCACCACCAGATTTGAAAATCTGAGAATGAAGGATGATGAAAGCATTAATGACTTCCATATGAACATTCTTGAGATTGCTAATGCTGCCAGTGCTTTAGGAGAAAAAATTCTAGAAGAAAAATTGGTGAGAAAGATGCTTAGGTCTCTTCCCAAGAGATTTGATATGAAAGTGACTACCATAGAAGAAGCATAAGAAATTGACAAGATGAAAGTGGATGAACTTGTTGGATCACTTCAGACATTTGTATTAAGCATCAATGAAAGATATGAAAAGAAGAACAAAAGCATAGCCTTTGTAACCAATACTGAAGATGAAGAGGAGGACTGTGATCTGGATACAAATGAAGGAATATCTAATGCCTTAGTTATGCTTGGAAGACAATTTAACAAAGTGATAAAAAGGATGGATAGGAATCCAAGATCAAATGTCAAGAACATCTCATCTGACATCCTTAAGTCAAATGAGTTTGGAAGAAAAAAGGCTGAAGAAAAATCCACTCAAGGGAAGGAAATACAATGTCATGGATGTGAAGGTTTTGGTTACATTAGAGTTGAATGTCCTACATATCTTAAGAAACAGAAGAAGAATCTATTTGTTACTTGGTCTGAAGAGGATTCTGATCTTGAAGAGGAATCCTCAAAGTATGTTAAAGCATTGACAGGCAAATATGTGTCTGATGAAGATTCTAGTGATGGTGAACTAACCTTTGATGAGCTAGCTGCCTCATACAAAGAATTGTGTCTCAGAAGTGTAGAAGTTTTCCTAGAAGGGGAGAAACAGAAATCACTCATAACCCAGCTGAAGGCAGAAAGGAAAGAGCATTTGAAAAGTATTTATAATCTGGAAAGTGAAGTGACTTCTCTGAATTCAAGTCTTGATAGAGTGGTCAAATCTATCAAGATGCTGAATAATGGGCCTGATACATTAGATGAAATTCTTCAAGTGGGGAGAGTGACAGGAGACAAGAGTGGTCTAGGGTTTAATCAGAAAAAGGAACCTGTTTCAGAAGAACCTTCATCAAATTCCATTCATGCCAAGTCTAAACCAAAGATGTCGAATCAAATGTCTGAACATCATGGCAAGAAAAGACATCATGGAAAACATCATGGTAAGAAAAAATTTACTCACACCAGAAAGAAATCCCAGCCCTGGAGGTTTCATCACTGTGGAAGGTTTGGTCATATAAGACCTTTCTATTTCAAGTTGTATGGGTATCCTAAAACTAATCCTCTTCCCAAGACTGACCAGATCTCTCAAAATAGCAAAAAGAAGAAACAGTGGGTTCCCAAATCTAATGTTGCTAGTTTCATAGCTCATACCTCTCCTAGAGTATCAACCAAATATGACTGGTACATTGACAATGGTTATTTGAGACACATGACAGGTGTCAAGAATCTATTGGTAGATATCAAATCTCATTCTACCAGTTATGTGAATTTTAGTGATGGAGCCAAAGGTGAAATCAAAGGAGTTGGAAAGCTAGAATATCCAGGAGTCCCAAAACTTAACAATGTGTTACCTGTTAAAGGGTAACAACTAAGCTAATAAGTATAAGCCAACTCTGTGATTAATGATTCAAATTTAATTTTACCAAGGCATAATGTCTTGTTTGCAATGAGAAGAATAAAGTTATTATGAAAGGAATCAGATCTAAAGACAACTGTTACTTATGGGTTCCCCAAGAGTTGAGCTTCTCCTCAACATGTGCTTTAGCCAAAGAAAATGAAGTTAAACTGTGGCATCAAAAAATGGGATACTTGCATCTGAAAGGAATGAAAAGAATCTTATCTATTGAAGCCGTGAGAGGGATTCCTAAGCTCAAGATAGAAGAAGGGAGAGTATATGGTGAATTCCATATTAGAAAGCAAACTAAGATGTCACATCAGAAGATCCAACATCTCACTACATCAAAAGTTTTAGAACTTCTTCACATGGACTTGATGGGACCTATGCAGGTTGAAAGTCTTGGTGGAAAGAAGTATGCCTATGTTGTTGTAGATGACTTATCTAGGTACACATGGATAAGTTTTATTAGAGAAAAATCAGAAACTTTTGAAGTGTTTAAAGATCTTTGTCAAAAACTTCAAAGGGAAAAAGATAGTCATGTCATCAGAATCATAAGTGATCATGGAAAGGAATTTAAGAATAATAAATTTTCTGATTTTTGCTCTTCTGAAGGAATCAATCATGAATTTTCCTCTCCTATTACTCCTTAGCAAAATGGGATTGTTGAACGCAAAAACAAAACCCTTCAAGAATCTGTCAGAGCTATAATTCATGCTAAGAAGTTGCCCTACCACTTTTGGGCTGAAGCTATGAATACTGCATGCTATATCCATAACAGAGTCACTCTAAGGAAAGGCACCTCATCCACATTGTATGAAATATGGAAGGGAAGAAAACCTATTGTCAAATACTTTCATGTTTTTGGAAGTAAATGTTACATCTTAGTAGACAATGAACAGAGAAGGAAGATGGATCCCAAGAGTGATAAAGGAATATTCCTGGGTTACTCTACAAATAGAAGAGCTTACAGAGTCTTTAAATCCAGAACAAATGTTATGTTGGAATCCATAAATGTTATTGTTGATGATAGAGGATGGAATTATGAAGAAGATGTCTTAGAAGATTTTGGAACATCTTTGTCTGATATTCCAACAGAATCCAATGACAGAAGTATTGATTCTAATCCACCTCAAGAAGATTCTGAGCCCAGTCATCTCAATAAAGAGCCTTCAATTAGAACTTAGAGAGATCATCCTAAGGAGCTTATCATAGGAGATCTAAATAAAGGAGTTACTACTAGATCAAGAGAAGGGATATCAAACTCTTGCTTTGTTTCAAAAGTTGAGCCTAAGAATGTCAAAGAAGCCTAAACTGATGAGTTCTGGATTAATGCTATGCAATAAGAGCTAGAACAATTTAGTAGAAATGAAGTTTGGGATCTGGTTCCAAGGTCTGAAAGGACAAATGTAATTGACACTAAATAGGTGTACAAGAATAAATCTGATGAAAAAGGGGTGGTTACTAGAAATAAGGCAAGGCTAGTTTCACAAGGATACACTCAAATTGAAGGAGTTAATTTTGATGAAACCTTTGCTCCTATGGCCAGACTTGAATCAATCAGACTACTCTTGGGAGTTGCTTGCATTCTAAAATTTAAATTGTTTCAAATGGATGTAAAGAGTGCCTTCTTAAATGGCTATCTGAATGAGGAAGTCTATGTAGAACAACCTAAAAGATTTGTTGATCCAAGCCTTCCTAACCATGTGTACAAACTGAAGAAAGCTCTGTATGGATTAAAGCAGGCTCCAAGATCTTGGTATGAGAGATTTAAAGAATTTCTTGGTGAGAATGGATATAGGAAAGATGCCATAGACAAAACTCTTTTTGTCAAGGAAGAAGAATGGAAGATCATGATTGCACAAATTTATGTTGATGATATTATGTTTAGTGGGATGTCAAATGAGATGGTTCAACATTTTGTCAAGTAAATGCAGTCAGAATTTGAGATGAGCCTTGTTGGTGATTTAACCCACTTTCTTGGTCTGCAAGTTAAACAAATGGAAGATTCCATATTCTTATCTCAGAGCAAGTATGCGAAGAATATAGTAAAGAAATTTGGGATGGAAATGCCAGTCACAAAAGAGCACCTGCTCCCACACATCTGAAGTTTTCCAATGATGAAAAAGAAGTAAGTGTAGATCAAAGTCTTTACAGAAGTATGATAGGCAGTCTTCTATACCTCACAACTAGCAGACCTGACATTGCCTTTGCTATAGGGGTGTGTGCTAGATATCAAGCTGATCCTAAATTTAGCCATGCCAACCATGTGAAGAGAATTCTTAAATATGTGAATGGGACAAGTGACTATGGTATGCTATATTATCATGGATCTAGCTCTGCCTTAATTGGTTATTGTGATGTTGATTGGGCAGGAAGTGCTGATGATAGAAAAGTACATCAGGAGGATGTTTCTTTCTGGGAAATAATCTCATATCTTGGTTCAGTAAGAAGCAAAATTGTGTGTCTCTGTCCACTGCTGAGGCTGATTATATTGCTGTAGAAAGTAGTTGTTCTCAGTTTGTTTGGATGAAACAAATGTTAACAGAATATAATGTCAAACAAGATGTCATGAAATTATACCGTGACAATCTAAGTGCCATATATATATATATATATATATATATATATATATATATATATATATATATATATATATATATATATATATATATATATATATATATATATATATATATATATATATATATATATATATATATATATATATATATATATATATATATATATATATATCCTATTCAACACAGCAGGACCAAACACATTGATATCCGTCATCACTTCATAAGAGAGCTTGTTGAAGAAAAGATTGTTGCCTTAGAACATGTAGCTACTGAATTACAATTGGCTGACATTTTCACTAAGGCTTTGGATGCAAACCAGTTTGAGAACTTAAGAGAAAAACTAGGGATTTGCATATATGAGGGTTTGTAGCAATTAAGGGCGTGTGGGAATATCATTAAAGTGATATTATATTATTTTTGTTTCCAACAAATCAAATTTCGAAAGCAATCATTTCAAAACTGTCTCAAAGTTTTTCCCACTTGCTACGAAATCACTTCCTTCTATTTTAACAAACTCTTCATTTTCCTTTACAGAAAAAGAACCCTTGTCATTCTTCATCTCTTTGCTAAAAAATCTTTAAAGATGTCTCAACATCATTCATCGTCTCCCTCAAAATCGGTCAACCATCCTGAGGAGCTCTCCCATGACAGAGTACTTGGCGTTACTCCTCTAACAACAATTCCACCTCTTGAGAAGAAGGTCAAGAAACCCAGATCGTCACCTACAAAGAAATCCAAAGATGAGGTTGACACTTCTAAAGGTAATGCTTCTAATGTTACTGATGATATGATAGAAGAAGACATTGTTAATGTTGATATAAGTATTAGAAGGATGGTAGATAAGGTGTTAAATGAAGGTTTTGTTGTGCCTGGAATTTCAACTCCTCTTGCTTGAATACTTGATCCAGCTGACAAAGGAAATGATCCTAAAAATGCTGCTGAATCATCCACCTTCAAGAAAGATGCTGCTGAAAGCAAACTTGGAAAGCTTGCTACTTCTTCTCTAGAAGAAGTGGAAGCTGTTGTTGAACAAGATGTTGAGAAGGACACTCCTACTAAGGAAGATGTTGTTGGCTCTAAAGGTGCAGAGAATCAAAAAGCTGAGAATGTGGTTAATGTTGATGACTTTCTGACAATGAGCTCATTTCTAATGTGGTGCCTGGAATTTCTAAAAGGCTTAAGACTAGAAAAATAAAGACTATGGATGTCACACCCCTACCAAGAGCATCAAGAATAAGACAATGTATGGTCCCCAAAAGCCCTGGAGTAAAGTGATTCCTCCCTCTGACAAAAGAAAAGCTAGACTTGATAGCTCCACAGATGATGACGATGTTGTCCAGAACATCTCACCTGTGAAGAGATCCAGAAGTAAGAAGAAAGTTACATTACTAGAAGAAGCGGACTCTGATTATGATGTCGAGGAAGATGTCCAGGACATCTCTCATGTGAAGAAATCTGCAAGAAAGAAGCTTTCTGTTAGGGTACCTGATGCTCCTCTTGACAACATCTCCTTCCATTCTGTTGGAAATACTGAAAAGTGGAAATATGTATTTCAAAGAAGAATTGCCCTTGAAAGAGAGTTGGGAGATGGTGCACTAGAGTGCAAAGAGATTATAGAGTTGATTTCTTCTGCTGGATTGATGAAGGCTGTCTCCAGGTTTGCAAAATGTTATGAGACTCTTGTTAAGAAATTTATTGTTAATATTCCTATTGACTGTGCTGATCATAAAAGTAAGGAGTATATGAAGGTGTTTTTAAGAGGTAGGTGTGTAGAATTTTCCCATGTTGTCATCAATAGATTTCTGGATAGGTCTGAAGATGATTATTGTGAGCTGGAAGTAACTGATAATCAAGTGTGCAAAGGCATCACTGCAAACCAAGTGAGTGAGTGGCCCATGAAGAATAAGCTTCCTGTTATCAAGCTAAGTGTGAAATATTATATCTTGCATAAAATTGGAGCTGCTAATTGGGTTCCTACCAATCATACCTTAACCATTATAATTGGCCTAGGAAAGTTTATCTATGCTGTTGGAAATAAGAAACTGTTTGATTATGATGCTTACATTTTTGATCAGACTATTAAGCATGCAGGAACATGTACTATCTAAATTCCTATTGCCCTTCCATCTCTTATTTGTGGAATTATTCTTAATCAACTTCCTAGAATTCTGAGTGAAAATGATGTAGTTTTCAAGAGGGAGTCTGTTTTGACCCTTCACTTCAAGCTGTTTTCAGGAAAACATGTCCCAGACATTGTTTTTACATCTGCATCTTTTGAAAACAAGACCTCAACCAAGGATGTCATGATTATTGAATTAAGGGAAGCCTGTAAAGAACTTGATGATGTGATCAGAGTTAGCTCAGAAAGAAATCTGATTTTGGAAAAGATGATCAAGGAGCTGCAGAAGGACAATAATTTTGATGATAGAGTGAGCACTGAAGGAGGAAATTTTGATGATGAAGGAAGTTTTGAATCTGCCAAGTCTACTGGTCCTGAAGACAGTTAGACCTTTTGCTGTGTATTTGTTTTGACCCCTTTGTTCCTTTTTGGCACTTGTATGTGCTTGACTCTTGGATTCTATAGTCTGTACTTATTTGGCATATTCTATTACTGCTATTCTCTTGAATGCATGTTTTATTTAGCATATTATGTCTAAAAAGGGGGAGAGAAACAGACTGACCTATGATTGACTAATAGCTAACTGAGGGGGAGCTTAATGTTTGAGGGGGGGCCTCATGTCTCTAAATATGTTCTAACATCTTCCTCTGCTAACAACTGACTGAGTTACTACTAACTAAGTTTTGTTTTTTGCTTGTGTTGCTGCTCTGATAATGTGTGCTCAAATAATGTTTTAGCCAAAATTTGTCAAAGGGGGAGTTTGTAAGTGTTTGTTGGAAGCAATTTTGGTAAAATATTGACTTGATAATTGTGATCGGTGGGAATGAGAACTGACTGTTTTGGAATGCTGGTTCGTGTTTTGCGTTTGTGTTCGCAAAATGTCGCGGTAAGCAAGATTCGCCACCATCTTTTATTTTATCCAACAAGGAAAGGACAAAAGTACATAAAAATTCCTTTTTGAGATATTTCTCGGGTTCGGGAGGTAGATTATAGAAAGGGAAGGTGTTAGCACCCTTTCTATCTGTGGTTATCCACGGGCTCTTAGGTACTTGCTCATTGTGTTTTCAAAAGTTTGCTTTTCTTTGTGTTTGTGGGTTTGAAAAGAGTTTTTGTTTTGAAGAAAGTGTAGGTGCGAAAAGTTTTGTTTTGTTTTAAAAGGAGCAAGTACTTAAGAACCATCTACCTACTCGAAAAAGGAATTAAACTGTGCTAATGTCCTTTAGACAATGCTATCCCACTATTGAGGAGTAGGTAGCATCGTCGTTGGAGTTTTCGGGTCAATTCGATTAAGGGACGTGTGGTCACTAAAACAATGTTAGGACGCCTTAGCGGTAACCCTAATATCCTAGATCATTTTTCCGAGGCAACCATTTCGAGGCAACTATGATCTTTGGACAAGAGTGCGACCTCTAAAACTTCCTATACTCAATGACCACGTTCGAGGCAATCAAGTGAGGTATACCCTAAGAGTGGCATGTGCAAGTGTGTTATTTCGGTTAATTTTATCTGTACATGTCATGGGTGAGCTATATTGATTTTAGGTTAAAGATTGATCTTGTCATGCATTGCCTATTTATCAAACATCTAACAGTTAATATCGTGCGGAAATTAAATTGCGGGAAATTAAATCTGAGCTATTACAAGGCGTCGGGTATTTACATCGCCAAAAACAAACCCTTTAATTTAAATTGCGGAAAGTAAAAAAATAAAGCGGTAAATAAATAAAGTCCTAATTAAAAAATTATTACATACCGGAAGCAATTACAATATTGAAAATAAATGGACAGCATGCAAGAAAATTAAATCGGCGCATTTTTAAGGTTTTGACCCTTTTCGAAAGAAAGCATGTTTTTGTTATTTTGAATTTAAAGAAATTAAAACTAAGTTACTTGATTAATTAAAATAAAATATATTTTTGGGTTTTTTATATTTAAGGAAATTAAATAAAAGTGATTAAAATTATTAATTAAAAAAAAACAAATTCTACATTGATTTTAATTATTGTAAAGAATATTAAAGTTATACCTAATTAAAAACTAAATTGATTAATGTTTATTTACCGAAATAAAAATAATGAAATTGAAAAAAATGATTTTTTTTTATGTTTTCTGGTTTTATTAAAAAAAAAAGATTTAATTAGTTAATTTAAATAATAATAATAATTAGTAAATAAATAATAAAATAAATAAAAGAAAAGGATAACCAAAGGGGTGTTGGGCCCAAGAGGAGGTGTGATTTGCAACTTCAGAGGCCCAAAATGTCCCAGCCTCGTTTGACTTTTCCCATCCAATGCATGCTTGTTGACTTGAGTATATGGTAAGCTTGCAGTTTTGACCAATGGATCTGATCTGAAGCCACTTGGCGAGTATCTGGACAAGGGTGTATGGTGAGCCCTGCTTTGGGCGCTGCATGGAATTTCCTGAAAATAAAATGCAACAAAGTTTTGGGGGACCTGGGATTCGAACCCAGGTCCCAATGGATCATACACTAGCCTGCTTGCCAACTCAACCAACGCGTTCTTTTGTTATTGGGATACCAAACAAATATTATATTCAAAACAAATTAATATGTCTGGCAATAAAAAAAAACAAGCGCGAAATTTAAAAGGACCAATGGGAAGAAGACACGCTTCGTCTTCTTCGTTGGAAAACCAGGATTTTTACCTGCAGATTTTATCCGCAGCAGAATCCCTAGATTCTTCCTAAAATCCACTCCAGGCTATAGAAATGCAATCCAAATCCATGGTTCGCTTCGTCTCTCCTTCCTGATCATCTCTATATCCATTATTAGTCTAATTTTACCTGCAAAGCAAACGCCTAAAAACAAAACAAGAAAACCCTAGGTTCGGGCATTACAATACAGGCTATGAAAACAAAATCGAATATTGCAAAAAGCTTAGAAATCATACAAGGAACAAGAATATGCTAATGCTTTGTTAAAAAGACGCAAGAATGAGGAGTTATGTTTTCGTGTGCAGGGCCATATTCGTGGATACTTACAACGCGATTTAGGAGGTTTTAGGACTTGGTTTTGATTCCAATCGCTTCAGCAGACGTCCAACAAGAGATTAGTGTCAAGTTTTTGCTTTGAATCGAGCCCTAAGATCATTTTCAGATTCAACTTTTTCAATCTTTTTTCAAAGTTTATCGGGCCGTTTTTGCAATTCTTAGCTCGTGTTCTTGATGTGTACAACTTGTGTGTGTATATGGGAATGAATTAGGTTAATCTTTGGGCCTTGAATCCATGAGTATTGAAGATTGGAGATTTGATATGATCTTCCATTAACAAGTTTCCAAAATTGTACCAAATCTGATTTTTTATGCACAACAATGCTTGATACGAATTTGATTATGTGAATCATGATATTTGAAAGCTGTAATGATCACAAAGATCTCATTCCATCAATTTTTGGATTTTATTTGAATTAATATTGATTTAAAATGAATTAAATCAATAAAAATTAAATAAAATAGAAAAATAAATGATTGGTCATGAAATTGAAAATAGGACATGTGTGTGGTGTGACAAGATCATATCAAGTGGAAAAAAGTGGGCCCTTTTGTCAAAAATTGGAGTTTTGAGGACAATTGTCTTTTGGCAATTTTGGAAAAATGCCCAACTTCAACAATGCATAAATTCTTCAATTTTGAACTTTTGAAGGTGTTCTTAGACTTTTTAGAAACCTTGAGATGTCCTCTAAACAAGCTTTTTGGTCTCATCTCATTTTGATATTCCATGATCAAGTTATAAGCTTTGGTAAAAAAGGTGTTTTTGTTGACTTTCAAAAATGACCTATAATGTCCAAATTTGTAACTTTTGTGAGAGAATTTATTGATCTTGGGGTGTGAAGATGGATTGCATGAAATTTCATACTCTTCAAAATGAGCTTTGGATGGGTCATTTCTCATAAAGTATGAGAAAGTTATGCTTGGTCAAAGTTGAGTTGACTTTTCCTGCAAAACCCTAATTTAGCAACTTTTGAATCTTGATGAATCTTGAGAAATCCTTGATGAATCATGATCAACCCTTGATCAAATTATGAATTATCCTTCAAAATGAGAATGTTGGCAAATAATCTTGAGGTTTGACTGTATTTAGGTCACAGTTGACTTTTGCCCTAACACAATCGATTTTTGGGCTTCTTGAGCAATTGACTGACCAAACTTTCTCTGCAAGGTTTGAAATTTGACATGGATGAACTTGAGAACATGTTAGGATATTGGGGAGAATTTGAGACCATTTGGATTTAAGAACCTTGATGCAACACAAAACCCTAATTTTGAATTGACTGCCTTAAGAGGTGATTTGACTGTCCAACTCTTGAGCCATCTTGAACAACTTGGAGATGATTCTTGACATGTCTTGAGAAATATGGGTGGGAAAATTTTAGGGTACAACAGTTTCCCCTGTTCAATCTTCTTAAACCTGAGTATATAGATTGGCGTTCGGGCCTTTCGTGATCCGAAGGTGGAAGATGATTGAACACTTGAGTGCCCAGAAATTTGCACTCGCATGAAGTAGTATTTGTCTTGTGATGTCAGAAATGGGCTTACAGATTCCATTTGGAGATTGATGATGGGAGATGGGCTTAAATATGCCATCCGAAGGAGTGTCGATCGCGTAAGAGATTCCTTAGAGAGAGCTTGTATACCTGTCGTTGGGGGAGATTCCGCTGGGGAATGTTGTTCTTTATCTTAGGAGAAATAGAACTTTAGGAGCTTCGGTCGTCCGTTATTATACTGGGGAATCGTCTCTGTTGAATTTTAGGAGCTTCGGTCGTCCGTTATTCTATTGAGGAATCATCTCTGTTGAAGAGGTGAGAGTGAACTACTATCTGGTCGTAACCCAGGCTTCATAGTGATAAGACCGACTGCTATCTGGTTGTAATCCAGGCTTTACAGTGACTTACTGGGGAGATGAGATTAAACTTGCTATTCGGTCGTAATCCAGACTTTGCAATTTCTCACTTCTTATCTGGTCGAAATCCAGTCTTCAGAATAAATCAAGTGGTTATCCGGTCACATCCAGGCTTCAACTTGAATTTAGGGCACACTAATATCCGGCCGACTCCGGGCTTCTTAGTAACTGTCCATGTAAACTGCTATTTGGTCGGAATCCAAGCTTCACATTGCCTTGCACCGCTATCTGGTCGTAATCCAGGCTTCACGATGTGTTATACCATTATATGGTCGAATCCAGGTTTCATGGTGTCATGTACTGCTATCTGGTCGAATCCAATCTTCACAATACCTCACTTCTTATATGGTCGAAATCCAGGCTTCAGAACAAATAAAGTGGTTATCCGGTCGCATCCGGGCTTCCCTTTGACTGTTGGGTTTACTAGTATCCGGTCGAATCCGGGCTTCATAGTAACCGGCTGGGTAAATTGTTATTTGGTCGTAATCCAAGCTTCACAGTGTCCCTTAACGCTATCTGGTCGTAATCTAGGCTTCACGATGTATCATACCACTATCTGGTCGAAATCCAGGCTTCGTAGTACTCTTGGTTGCTATCTGGTCGTAATCCAGTCTTCATAACATCTTCTACCATTATCTGGTCGTAATCCAGGCTTCATGGTCTTGTATTGCTTTCTGGTCGTAATCCAGGCTTCACAATAACTTGCTGAGCTGTTATCCGGTCGTGATCCGAGCTTCACGGCTTGTGTTTATGATATACCACTATCTGGTCGAAGCCAGGCTCCATGGTGCTTACTGAGCTGCTATCCGGTCGTAATTCAGGCTTCACGGCTCACTGGGGAATAAACTATTATCCAGTCGTTCTCCGGGCTTCATAGCTTACTTTTGAGAGATATCACTATCTGGTTGTAATCCAGGCTTCACGGTAGTCTGATATTGTTATCCGATCGTAATCCGGGCTTCACAATATGCTGCAGAAATCAAGATACTATCCTGGTCGTACTCGGGCTTCATAACTTGAATTTCGATTGTATCTTTCCTGAAAGGTAAAGGTTAGCTGTATGTAATGCATGATATGTATCAGGCAATTATGTTCTCAAAATAAATGAGATTGTCTGGTATGATGCGTATATGCATGTAGCATGATGTATGGACATGTAATGTTTTAGCTGGGGAAAATAAATCTCGGAGCTGCTGGAGAATAAAGTTGAATGCTTCGCTTCCGCCAGGGATGGTGAGCGAAGATGATTGTGAGGATAAACCTGCAGGAGAAAAGAACTCCGTTGGGGAATAAACTGATGAAGAGATTACTCTGAGGGGAATTACTCTGTGGGGAGAGATATTCTGCTGAAGATTTTAACGATAAACTCTGTTGGAGATTCCGGTGATGAACTCCGCTGGGGATGGATTACTGTTACTGGTGACACTGGATCTGTTGAGGATTGAACTCCTGCTTGGGGAAAGGAAAGAACTTCACTGGGGATGATCTTATGCTTGATGGTGAACGTCTTTATACTCCGTTGAGGAATATTAAGACCTTCTGGGAATACCAAACCTTTTTAGCGCTTGATGGTGGATTAACTTTGCTTGAGGAGAGTAATGCTGATTCGTTCATGGTTTCCAGTTTCAGCTGAGAGAGCTATTATCACTGTCTTACCCTGCGGGGAGTGGAGGTATCTTAGCCATATCCTTCAGCTGAATCTATCTTGGTACCTGGTGGACAGAGCAACTATACAGTTTGGACAATTCTTATTGCCCCTGTTTCTGATATTACCAGTAATTCGCCTTTTGTTTCGTATGTACATATTTATGATCAACAATTAATGTCAAATGCATATATCAAAAATGAACTTTGGACGTTCTTTGCAAAACAAAACAGATAAAGGAAAAAGAAATTTGTCTAAAAATGAATTTGTATTGATTTTGAAGTTTGGCATGTAAATAGGCGTTTTTTGTACAAGAGGCTGACGTCCTAGTAAGAGAACGCCGCCGGATAAATAGAATTTACACAATTTGTGAAAAGAAACAAAACAGCTATGTGAATGATCCCACTAGGTTCCAACTCTACTATTGCCTTTATGTCCTCAAGCATCTCATCACTTTGCTGCTTGGTTGAAGGTGAATCAGATTGATTAGTGCCGTCCGAGTTTGATAGTTGATACCGAAGTCTGGATGCAGGGTGATCCAATGAGACATAGTATTACGCTTTAATCCCTAATTTTTGCCTAGACTGCCCTTTCGGGTTTTCAGTCCACCGGGATACCCATTTTTGCCCAAGCCGCCTTTTCAGGTTTTCGACTTGTCGGGTGTACATATTTTATTCTTTCATCCCTTATTTTTGCTCGAACCCTTTTGGTTCACCGAGAAGCCCTTATTTTTGCCTAGGCCAGTCAACCTAGCGGGTCTTTGATCATACGTAGTATCTTTTTACTATGTCTGCATTGACGGGGTGAGGAAGATCGTCACCATTCATGATGGTTAGAATCATAGCTCCTCTTGAGAAAATGTTCTTAACCACAAATGGCCCTTCATAAGTAGGGGTCCATTTACCCCTGGGATCCCCTTGAGGTATGATAATGTGCTTGATTACCAGATCCCCAACTTGATACTCTTTTCGTCTAACTTTCTTGTTAAATGCCTTGATCATCCATTTTTGATACGTCTGACCATGACAAATAACATTAAGTCTCTTTTCGTCAATTAGGTTCAGTTGATCAAGCCGGGTCTGAATCCATTCATCTTCACTCAAACCTGCATCCTTCATGATCCGAAGAGAGGGTATCTGAACCTCAATAGGCAAGACTGCCTCCATGCCATAAACCAAGGAATAGGGTGTTGTCCCTGTTGACGTCCGTGCTGAGGTACGGTATCCGTGAAGAGCAAACGGTAACATCTCGTGCCAGTCTTTGTAAGTCACTGTCATCTTCTGCACGATCTTCTTAATGTTCTTATTAGCCGCTTCAACAGCCCCATTCATCTTCGACCGGCAGGGAGAAGAGTTATAATGCTATATCTTGAATTGCTCGTAGAGCTCAGTGATCATCTTGTTGTTGAGATTGGTACCATTGTCCGTAATGATCCTCTCTGGTACACCATATCGACAGATCAAATTGTGCCGAATGAACCGTGCCACGACATTCTTGGTTACGGTAGCAAAGGAAGCTGCTTCAACAAACTTCGTAAAGTAATCAATTGCTACCAGGATGAAACGATGCCCGTTGGATGCCGTAGGTCTGATCTCACCGATCGTATCAACGCCCCACATTGCAAAAGGCCAAGGCGCTGTCAAAACATTCAGAGGAACTGGAGGTATGTGCATCTTATCAGCATAGACCTGGCACTTGTGACATGTCCAAGAATGCTGATAACAGTCGACTTCCATTGTGGACCAGTAATATCCTGCCCGTTGGATTTTCTTTGCCATGGTATGTCCACTGGAATGAGTTCTGAAAGTACCTTCATGCAGCTCTACCATGATCCTTTCTGCTTCAATCTTATCCACACAACACAGTAAGGTCGAATCATGGTTACGCTTGTAAATAATGCCATTGCTGATGAAGAACTTCGCCGCGAACCTCCTCAGAAACTTCTTATCACTAACAGATACACCCTCGGGGTATTCTTGAGCCTCAAGGTACCTTTTTACTTTGTGAAACCAGGGCTTTTGTGTTACCTCTTCAGTCTCAAGATCACAGCAATGTGCAGGTTCGTCCAATATTTCAATAATGATCTAGGGAGCCTCGTTGTCCCAATTGACTTTGAACATAGAAGACATCGTAGCTAGCGCGTCCGCCAACTGATTCTCCTCTCCTGGGAAGTGTTCAAAGGTTATCTCCTCGAAATGGGGAAGCAATGTCAACACATACTCCTTATAAGGAATAAGATTCGGGTGTTTCGTATCCCACTCGCCTTTGATCTGACTGATCACGAGAGCGGAATCTTCGAAGACACTTAGAAACTTAATCCTTAGGTCAATTGCAGCTCGAAGACCCATGATGCACGCTTCATACTCCGCCATGTTGTTGGTGCAGTTGAAACATAGTCGGGCGGTAAACGGAGTATGAGATCCTTTAGGAGATATGATCAAGACGCCAATGCCATTACCCAAAGCATTCAAAGCTCCATCAAAATACATAGACCATAGGGATCCTTCCTCAGGTCCTTCATCCGGTCCAGGTGTCTCACAATCAGTTATCAACATGATATTCTCGTCCGGGAATTCAAAGTTCATTGACTTGTAATCATCCACTACCTGGTGTGCCAAATGGTCTGCCAATACACTTCCCTTAATTTCCTTTTGGGTCGTGTACTGGATATCATACTCAGTCAAGATCATCTGCCATCTTGCTATTCTTCCGGACAAGGCAGGCTTCTTGAAGATATACTTGATTGGATCCATCTTTGATATCAACAAAGTGGTGTGAGTCAACATATATTGTCTCAGCCGGCGAGCAGCCCATGCCAAAGCGCAGCAAGTTTTCTCGAGCAGTGAGTATCGGGTCTCACAGTCGGTAAACTTTTTGCTAAGGTAATAAATAGCATGCTCTTTTCGGCCAAACTCGTCATGTTGACCCAACACACACCCCATTGAGTTATCGAGCACAGTCAAGTATAAGATCAGAGGTCTCCCTTTAACTGGTGGCATCAGGATGGGTGGCTCTTGGAGATACTCTTTGATTCTTTCGAAAGCGGCTTGGCATTCATCATTCCAACGTACCACTTGATCTTTCTTCAGTAGCTTGAAGATTGGCTCACAAGTAGCAGTTAGGTGCGAGATGAATCAGGCAATATAATTTAGTCGTACCAGAAAGCCTCTGTGATCGGTGGATTTGGAACTGACTGTTTAATGCTGGTTCGCAAAATATCGCGGTAAGCAAGAGTCGCCACCGTCTTTTATTTTCTCCAAATGGAAAGGACAAAAGCACAGAAAAATTCCTTATAGAGATTGCTCTCGGTTCGGGAGGTAGATTTATAGAAAGGGAAGGTGTTAGCACCCTTTCTATCCATGGTTATCCATGGGCTCTTAGATACTTGCTCATTTGTGTTTTCAAAATTGTTTGTTTGCTTTTCAACTGTGGGTTTAAAAAGTTTCTTTGAAAATTTCAGTTCGACTCTTGTATCAGTCCTCAAGAGTGTTTGAAAAGTTGCTTTCGAAAGCTTTTTGAAAAATGTCGGTGTGAAAAGAGTTTTTGATTTGTTTTGAAATTAGAGCAAGTATCTACGAGTCGTCTACCTACCCTAAGGAATTCGTCTGTGTAAATGTCCTTAAAGTAGTGCTATCCCACCATTGAGAGGTAGGTAGCACCACCGTTGGAGGTGTTCGGGTCAACTCGAGGGTTCGGGACATGGTGATCACCGGAGCAATAGGAAGACACCTTAGAAGCTACCCTCATGCCATGTTCATGGACATGAGGACTTACTAAAACATCCTCTACTCGACGACCACCTTTCGAGGGGCAAGGCAACAGTGAGGCGTACCCTAGGGGTGGTGTGTGATTTGTGTGTCATGTTCATTTATGTTTATCTTGTTCATGGATTGGTGATCTACGCGTTGCTTTTATTTTGGCATTCATTCTTTCATGCAAATTATTAACAGTTAAAAGATGCGGAATTAAAAAGTCCTACGCTATTACAAAGGCGCGGGTCTACATCGCCAAATTAATCCAAGACCCGATTTGAAATAAAATAAAAATGCGGAAAGATAAATATCCTAATTAATCTATTACAAGGCTTTGGGGTAATTACATGAAATTTATAAAAAAAAGAAAATAAAATAAGCGCGCGAAATAGAATTATGATCGAATGCGAGGGCGTTGGACCCTTTTAAGGAAATTAAATTACAATTAATAAATTAATTAAGTTAAATGAGAAAAGGAAATTATTTTTGAGTTTTTTGTATTTATGGAATTTAGTAAGAAAATTAAATGAAATTAAAACCCTAATTCTAAACTATTTTTATTTATTAAAAAAATGTTTAAATTTAACCTAGTTTTAACCTAATTATTTAATGGCAAATTTATTTACAAAATAAATAACTAATTATTAATAATGGTAAAAGAAAAGGAAAAAAAGGATAAAAGTGCGTAAAACCCTAATTCTACATTTTTTAGTTTATTAAAAAAAACTTAAAATTAAATCTAGAATTAAAACTAAATTAATTGATAAAATTTATTTACAAAAAAAAACATTTAAATAAAATATATTTTTTATTTTTATAGTTTCTGATTTTTTGGTATTTTTATGTTATGAAAAATTAATTTAAAGAATTGAAATAAAACTAAATAAAACAAATAAAATAGAAAAAAATAAAAAGAATGAAAAAATAGAGTGCAAACCAATGGGGGGTGTTGACCCCAATTTGGAGGTATTTTCCAGCACTTTTGGCCCATATGAAGGAGGCCTGGTTGACTTTTGATGGTCACGTGTAGGCCCTTGGACTGAGGTGCACCATGGAACTCACACCTTGGCTTTTGGATTGATCTCAGTGGCCATGTGGCAAGCACCAGCGTTGGACTTTTGGTGGACTTCAAGACATGTTAGGCACCTAATCACATTGTAAGGAAAAATAGAAAGAAATATGGGGGACCTGGGGATCGAACCCAGGTCCGAAGGCTTGCAAATGCTCTTCTCCACCAATTGTGCCATTCAACGCATTCGTATGTATTACGCAAAACAAATATAATGAATAATAAGTCACGCTAATGGTAAAAACGCGCTAAAAATTCAAACGATCCAACCATGAGAGGACACGCAAGCTTCTTCTCCCTTGTACCTGTAATCAGAAAAGAGATAGCGGGGGTTTTAAACCCCCACTAAATATGCCATGCAAAAAATAGCGATTACGCCATGGTTGCTCATAAATTGAGCGTGACATGGTGGTTGTGTTCGTATGAAGGTCGTGAGTTCAGTGGTCCAGGTCTTGTTGGCCAATTTTTCCCCAAACGCAAAGCCCTAATTTTTGACCTCTGAAACCCTAAAGAGCTTCCATGGCAACTTCCTATTCAGACCACCATTCTCCAATTGAATCACATCATTAGCTTTAGAATCACCACATTAGTATAGTTCAAACATTAAAATGCATGAAAAGTATGCATAAATTCAAACACGAATATGCAATTTTTAGAAGAAAGTCAAGTTCCCATCTACCAATTCTTTGAGTATGGAAGTGTGATTCTGATTGGAAACGATTCCTGGCAACCTTGGAAAGCTTTTGGAATAGTTCTTTCGCCTTGAAACTCCCTGCAATATCGTTTTCAGTTTTGAAAAATTTGATGAAAAATGCAAAGTTGGTTTTGGTTCTTAGGCGCAGCTTTCTGCTTGTGAGCATTAGGGTTATCATCTGCTTATGTATGCCAATGGATTAGGGTAAGAATTCAAGCCAAAAGATCCATGTTTTGATGAATCAAATATTTGATTTTTAATGAAATCTTTTCAAATCTTTTCCATGTGTTTTTGATACCAATCATGGCCAAACCTTTCCAAATTGGGTGTGCACGAATCTTGAGGTTTTATGGAGAGAATATGCTGCAAAAAGGGATTAAAAAACATGGTTTTCTATTTTTGTCATATTTTATTTCATTAAATGAATTAATAGTGATTAAAAATTCAAATAAATAATAAAAAATGATGAAATAATTCCCTTTTGGGCCAAATGGTCTTGCATAGCCTTTGGATAATGATTCTTCGAAGAAAATGTGGCCCATTAGCAATTTTGAAGCATTTGAAGTAAAGTTGACTTTTCAAAATTCCCAAAAATTTCCCAACTTCCACAAGGCATATCTTGCTAAATTTTTAATATTTGATCATGTTCTTGGACATTTTGGAAAGGTCTTGAAGTCCTCTAACCAATTCCTTTGGTCCCATGTAATTTTGATTTACCAATCTCAAGTTATGGTCTTTGACTTAAATTCCCTTTTTGTTGACTTTTGAAAATGACCTATAATGTTGAAATTGATAACTTTTTGTGAGAGCATTTCTTGGACTTGAAGTGTGAAGAGGAGTTGTAGGAAATGTCTTTCTCTTCAAAATGAGATTTGGATGGAATTTTTCTGATGAACCATGTGGAAGTTATGCCCTGGTCAATTTACAGTTGACTTTTTCAACTGTCTAAATATGGAAACTTTTGCATCTTGAGATTTTTTGAGCCATGTTTTGAGAATCATGATCAAGCATTGATCAAATGATGTTTGTGGCTTCAAAATGAGATGTTGACCAAAAATTTGAACTTTTGACTGTCAAATGACCATTTTACCCCTACAGTTGACTGTTGAGCAATTAGAGTTTTGACTGTGCAATCTTGTGCTGTGAGTCTTGAAACTTAGCATATGGATGCTTGACCATGTTTGTAGGCATGTGGGACTTGATTGGACCCTTGGAAACTTCCATTTCTTTGTCAGAACCAAAACCCTAGTTTTTGACTGTTAGGAGGTCTTTGAACTGTGCAACCCTTGGGGAGATTTTGAAGCATGCTCTTTGCAAATCTTGAAGAATATGGGAGGGCAAATTTTGGGGTACAACAGTTGTCCCTGTTCAATCTTCTTAGACCTGAGGATGTAGATTGGCTGGCGTGCCTTTCGTAATCCGAGGGTGGAAGATGATTGAACACTAGAGTGCCCAGAAATTTGCACTCACATAGTAGTGTGATGGTGGGAATGGGCTTATAGATGCCATTTGGAGATTGATGGATAGGATGATGGGCTTATAGATGCCATCTGGATGTCGATCGCGTAAGAGATTCCTTAGCGAGAACTTGCGTACCTGAAAAAGAAAATGATTACCTGGCCTGTTACAGGAGCTGGTTTTCAAACTCTTTGTATAGATGCGCCCTGACTGGTTACAGGAATTGAATCTGGAACTTCAAAAAGGTGATGAATGAACCAGGGATGGTTACTATCTCAACGGGTCGGTGAGAGAACCTTGGACGATTACTACCTCAACAGGAACGTTGAGAGAATCTTGGGGTGATTACTACCTCAACAGGAACGCTGAGAGAATCTTGGATGTCTTCTACCGGGATAAGAATCAGGGAGATCTTAGGGTCGATCTGACTGAACCGGAGAAGGTCTTGGAATATCTTCAACTGGATAAGAATCAGGGAGATCTTAGGGTCGATCTGACTGAACCAGAGAAGGCCTTTGGCTGGATAAGAATCAGGAAAATCTTAGGGTCGATTTAACTGAACCGGACAAGGTCTTGGAATATCTTCAACTGGATAAGAATCAGGGAGATCTTAGGGTCGATCTGACTGAACCAGAGAAGGCCTTTGACTGGATAAGAATCAGGAAAATCTTAGGGTCGATTTAACTGAACCAGACTAAAGTCTTGGAATATCTTCAACTGGATAAGAATCAGGGAGATCTTAGGGTCGATCTGACTGAACCAGAGAAGGTCTTGGAATAACTGAGAACTTAACTGGATCTTTCCTGAAAGGTAAAGGTCAGTCATATGCAGTGCATGATATGGATCAAGCAATGATGTTCTCAACATAAATGAGATTGTAAGATATGATGCGTATATGCATGCTATAATGTATGGAAATGTGATGTTTATGAATGTATCTTTTCGTCCAGGAAAGTAAATCCTTGACGGGTGCCGGGAAGTTAACTCCTGGGCTGATGTTTGAAGAAAAGAATATTTGTTTCCGCTGGGGATGATAGTTGCAAGAATACCGGTAGGAGAGGATGACTCCGTTGGGGAATAAACTTGGCGAATGGATTACTCTGCGGGGAGAAAAGTACTCTAACGATCTTGCTGGGGAGAAATACTCTGTGGGGAGAGAGGTACTTTGCTGAAATGTTGATGGTAACTTCGCTGGGGATACCATTTTTGTGTTGGAAGTGCTAATAGACTTCGCTGGGGATAAGAAGACTTTGCCGAGGACGATCTTCTCATGGCTTTTGGCTGAGGATAACCCAGTTATATCCTGGTAGGGAAATAACCTTTGAATAAAGTCGGGAGGCGCGTTCATGCTCTGTAGGGGATAAGCTTCTAGAATCTACTGGGGATGAGTTTACTGCTTGGGGAGATGGGTTCCAACTTTCCTGGGGAAACTGGATTGGACTCTCCTGGGGAAATTTTGAGATGTATTGGAAGTAACTCCACTGAATGTTTGATATACCGCCGGGGAACAATCTTTAGGCCAAGACTGCTGGGGATGCTTGTTAGGAATGTCCGCATATCGTGCTGGGGAATGTTGAGACCTGCTGGAGGATACCCAACTTCCTTAAGGTTGACTGTAATTTTTTCTTGGGGAGAGTGCACTGAATTGCTGACTCACTCTCTGGGGAAATAAGATATCAGGTTATGTTCTTCAGTTGAACTTACCTTGGTACCTTGGAGGACAGAACAATTAGATTGCTTAGACAACTCTTTATTGCCCCTGTTTCTAATGTTACCTGTAATTGATTCTTTGTTTTATATGCAAATATTCATGAGTTAGCAAATTATTGTCAATGCATATATCACAAATTGAACCTTGGACGTTCTTCGCAAAACAAAACAGAAAAAGGAAAAAACAAAAGGCAGTTTGTAGCTGAAAAGTGAATTTGTATTGATTTTGAGTTTGCCTGTAAGTAGGCGTTTATGTACAAGAGGCTGACGTCCTAGTAAGAGAACGCCGCCAAACAAAAGAGTTTATACAAATTTGTACAAAAGAAAATAAAACAGCTGTGTGAAATGAATGATCGCACTGGGTTCCAACTCTGCTATCGCCTTTATATCTCCGAGCGTCTCATCACTTGACGACCTAGTCGAGGATGAAGCTGATTGATCAATGCCGTCTGAATTTGATGTAGATATCGGGTTCTGGATGCAAAGTGATCCAATGAGACATAGTATTACGCTTTATCCCTAACTTTTTCCTGGACCACCCTTTCAGGTTTTCAGTCCACCGGGATACCCATTTTTACCCAAGCCGCCTTTTCAGGTTTTCGACTTGCCGGGTGTACAGATTTTTTTCATTTCATCCCTTCATTTTGCCCGAACCCTTTTGGTTCGCCGGGAAGCCCTAATTTTTGCCTAGGTATGTCAACCTAGCGGGTCTTTATCATGCGTAGTATCTTTTTACTATGTCTGCATTGGAGGGGTGAGGAAGGTCGTCACCATCCATGTTGGTTAGAATCATGGCTCCTCCTGAGAACACATGTTTAACCACAAATGGCCCTTCGTATGTAGGGGTCCATTTGCCCCTTGGATCACTCTGAGGAAGGATGATGCGTTTGATTACCAGATCCCCAACTTGATATTCTTGTGGTCTGACCTTTTTGTTAAATGCCCTGATCATCCGTTTTTGGTACGTTTGACCATGACAAATAGCAGTAAGTCTCTTTTCGTCGATAAGGTTTAGCTGATCAAGTCGTGTCTGGATCCAATCATCTTCACTCAGATCTGCATCCTTCATTATCCGGAGAGAGGGTATCTGCACTTCGATCGGTAAGACTGCCTCCATACCATAGACCAAGGAGAAGGGAGTTGCCCCGGTTGACGTCCTGGCTGAGGTACGGTACCCATGTAGAGCAAACAGTAACATCTCATGCCAATCTTTATAAGTCACTGTCATCTTCTGCACGATTTTCTTAATGTTCTTATTTGCTGCTTCTACAGCCCCATTCATCTTCGGTCTGTAAGGAGAAGAGTTGTGGTGCTGTATCTTAAACTGCTCGCAGAGCTCAGTGATCATCTTATTATTAAGATTGGTACCGTTGTCTGTAATGATCCTTTCTGGGACGCCGTATCGACATATCAGGTTGTGCCGAATGAACCGTGCCACAACGTTCTTGGTTACCGTGGCGTAGGAAGCTGCTTCAACCCACTTTGTAAAGTAATCAATCGCCACTAGGATGAAGCGATGCCCGTTGGATGCCGTAGGTTTAATCTCACCGATCATATCTATGCCCCACATCGCAAACGGCCGAGGCGCAGTCAGAACATTTAGAGGAACTGGAGGAACGTGCACCTTGTCTGCATATATCTGGCATTTATGGCATGTCCGAGAATGTTGGTAGCAGTCAGCTTCCATTGTGGACCAGAAATACCCTGCCCGAAGGATTTTCTTTGCCATAGTGTGTCCACTGGAATGTGTTCCGAAGGTCCCTTTATGTAGCTCTTCCATAATCCTTTCTGCTTCTGTCTTGTCCACACAATGCAGTAAGGTCGAATCATGGTTTCGCTTATACAGAATGTCGTTGCTAAGGAAGAACTTCGCTGCGAACCTTCTCAGAAACTTCTTATCGTTGACAGACGCACCTTCAGGGTATTCCTGAGCTTCCAAATATCTCTTCACCTCATGGTACCAAGGCTTCTCAGTTACCAATTCAGTCTCGAGATCACAACAGTATGCCGGTTCGTCCAGTTTCCAGATAGTGACCTGGGGAGCCTCATTGTCCCATTTGACTTTGAACATAGAAGACATCGTAGCTAACGCGTCCGCCAACTGATTCTCATCTCTTGGGAAATGTTTGAAAGTTATCTCTGTGAAGTGGGGGATCAAGGTCAACACACATTCTCTGTAAGGAATAAGATTCGGATGTTTCGTATCCCACTCTCCTTTGATCTGGTTGATCACGAGAGCGGAATCTCCGAAGACACTCAGAAACTTGATCCTTAAGTCAATCGCAGCTTGGAGACCCATGATGCATGCCTCATACTCCGCCATGTTGTTGGTGCAGTTGAAACATAGCCGGGCAGTAAGTGGAGTATGAGTGCCTTGAGGGGATATGATCACAGCGCCGATACCGTTACCCAAAGCGTTGGAGGCTCCGTCAAAGTGCATAGACCATCGGGATCCTTCCTCAGGTCCTTCATCCGGTCCAGGTACTTCACAATCAGTCACTATCATGATGCTCTCGTCTGGAAACTCGAAGTTCATTGACCGATAGTCGTCTACTGCCTGATGTGCCAAGTGGTCTGCCAATACACTTCCCTTGATGGCTTTCTGGGTTGTGTACTGAATGTCGTATTCTGTCAAGATCATTTGCCATCTTGCTATTCTCCCAGACAGAGCAGGCTTTTCAAATATGTACTTTATAGGATCCATCTTTGAGATCAACAAGGTAGTGTGAGTCAGCATATACTATCTCAGCCGACGAGCAGCCCATACCAAAGCGCAGCAAGTTTTCTCAAGCGGTGAGTATCGGGTCTCACAGTCGGTAAACGTTTTGCTAAGGTAATAAATGGCATGCTCTTTTCGGCCAGACTCGTCATGCTGCCCCAGCACACACCCCATTGAGTTGTCAAGTACTGTCAGGTATAATATCAGAGGTCTCCCCTCAACTGGTGGCATAAGGATGGGTGGTTCTTGGAGATACTCTTTGATTCTATCAAAAGCAGCCTGACATTCATCATTCCAACGTACTACCTGATCTTTCTTCAGCAGCTTGAAGATTGGCTCACAGGTAGCAGTTAGGTGCGAGATGAATCGGGCAATGTAATTCAGGCGTCCTAAAAAGCCTCTGACCTCCTTTTCTGTCTTAGGAACTGGCATCTCTTGAATGGCTTTAACCTTGGCAGGGTCCACTTGAATACCCTTATCACTTACAATGAAGCCTAGCAACTTTCCAGATCTAACCCCGAAGGTGCACTTGTTCGGGTTCAACCTCAGCTTGTACAATTTCAACCGGTCAAACAGTTTCTGCAGATGATCAAGATGTTCTTCCTTAGTCTGGGACCTTGCGATCATGTCGTCAACATACACCTCAATCTCATGATGGATCATGTCATGAAATAAAGCAACCATGGCACGTTGGTAGGTTGCCCCAGCATTTTTCAGTCCAAAAGGCATGACCTTGTAGCAGAAGGTGCCCCACTGAGTAACAAAGGTAGTCTTCTCCATGTCTTCAGGAGCCATCTTGATCTGATTATAGCCTGAAAAACCATCCATGAAAGAGAACACCTTATGCTGAGCAGTATTGTCAACCAGGACATCAATGTGAGGTAGAGAGAAGTCATCCTTGGGGCTGGCCCTGTTCAGATCCCTGTAGTCAACACACATTCTGACTTTCCCATCTTTCTTAGGTACCGGCACCACATTAGCAACCCACTGAGGGTAAGAAGTCACTGCAAGAAACCCGACGTCAAACTGTTTCATAACCTCGGCTTTGATCTTCTCAGACATCTCTGGATGCATACGACAGACCTTTTGCTTGACCGGAGGGCAGTCTTCCTTGGTAGGCAAGTGATGGACCACAATGTCGGTATCCAACCCGGGCATGTCTTCGTAGGACCAGGCAAAGATCTCCATATAATCATGTAGCATCTGAGTCAACCGTTGCTTCACACTGAGCTCTAGGTTGGCACCAATCTTTACCTCCTTCCTGTCCGTCTCAGTACCCAGATTTATTGTTTCCACCGGCTCTTCATGTGGTTGAATTGCCCTCTCTTCCTGAAGTAATAGTCTGGCGAGCTCGCCAGGCACTTTGCAATCATCTTCACCTTCGTCTTCGGCTAAGTTTATCGGATTTTCGAAGTCATAACTGGCAGTAGCAGAGTCGTTACCAGTGAGATCCAGAGTGGATTGAAACCTGTATGAGTGAGTGTGTGTAAATACAGCTGTTTTGCAATATATAAAGAAAGGAAAGAAAGAAAAGGAGCATAAGATTTGATGTGCGAGAAAACGTCCAAGGTCTTTATTCATGATATATGAAATGACAATTAATATGCCCTCACAAATGAAGCCACGGTGCCCCGGGTAAGACACCGGGCCATAGAGTTTCAATTCATTGTTTATTACAAATAACAAAAACAAAGGAGTTTATTACTGCGTAACAAAAGTAACAGGAGTATGATCTTTAGCAGTCCAATTATTTAATCCACCGTCAGTCGTTGGGTAGATCCAGCTATCAAACTCTGACTCTTCCACTTCATCTTCGTCCCCAATAGCATTCACTCCTGGATTGGTGATGAGCACAGGAGGTCTTCCGGTTCTAGCTTTGCGCACAGCCCTCTGAGCCTCTGCAGTAAAACCCAGTCCAAACTTGTCAGTTTTAGGTGTAAAATCAGGGAGCCTGCCCCAGTTAGCACATTCACCTTTCTTGATTACAGCCCGGGCGTCCTTCAAGGAAGCCATCTTCAAGGGAAAGTCCTCTTCAACCATTGCTTCTGCTACTGCCAATGTTGGAGGTACCTCTTTAAAATGCTGAAAGGGGGTTTCAATAAACTCCCCGTCCATATCAATATACCTGAAGGAATTCAAATGGCTCACCATATACTCCTCCTCTCCCTGCACAGTGACAATCTTCCCTCTGACGGGATACTTGAGCTTCTGGTGCAGGGTAGAGGTAACTGCCCCAGCTTTGTGGATCCAAGGTCGACCCAGTAGACAAGAATACGATGGACGGATATCCATCACATAGAAAGTAGAGTCGAATACTTGAGAACCCACACGAATAGGAATGTCTACCTCTCCATGAACCATCCTCTTAGAACTGTCAAAGGCTCTGACGATGATGTTGCTAGGTTTCAGCTCCAGGCCCTCACAATCCAAACGGTCTAAGGCCTTTTTGGGTAGCACATTTAGGGAAGAACCAGTGTCCACCAACACGTGCGCAAGAGTAGTGCCCCTGCATTCAATAGAGACATGCAGGGCGTCATTGTGGTCCTTTCCCTTAGCAGTAAGGTCAGCATCCGAGAAACCCAAACCATTGTCTGCTGTTAGATTGACTACACAATCAGTAAACTGGACTGCAGATGTCTCCTGTGGCACATGGGCCGTCTTGAGAAATGAAATCAAGGCCTTAGCATGGGCCTCTGAGCACAGTAGTAAGGAGAGCATAGAGATTTTGGAGGGTGTATGCCCCAGCTGCTCGACAACATTAAAGTCACTCTTCTTGATTATTTTCAGGATTTCCTCCATCTCTTGTTGGGAGGCCTCAACATTCACAGATTTTGGCGCCTCCATCCGGGCAGGCTCATCTTCAATCCCTTTGCCCCGAGCATTAGATGACTCGGCAGCAGGGGAAGCAACTTGATCAGAAACGGGAACAGGTACACTTGCAGGTGTTATAGTGAGGGGTCTTTGAATAGTTGGTGGTGCAATGTCAGGCGAGAAGAGCCTGCCACTGCGGGTAACTTTGGCTGGACCAGTGATATTGCTGATGCTGGTGCCAGTGTTGAACTCTTGCTTGATTCCATGTACATACACGTCTGCCCCATAGTGCCAGGGGACAGCCTTATCAGATTCATAGGGGAGAGGCCCCGGAACAGTAATAACAACGGGTGCGACAATCATGATTTTAACCGGCTTCCTTGGGAGAGCCTTGATCGGATTATTAAAGATTGTAACAACAGAAACTTCTTCCACCGGAACAAACTGAACAGCAGTCTTCTTGAACAGAATCTCTTTGCTGTCCATCAGGCTTTGGATGCCCAACTTCAGCAAAGGACAACCAGAAAGGGAAACAGCACAGAAAAGGCAACCTTCACTACAACCCGGAAATAAACTGGCCAGTAGTAGGTTCCTCTTAACAGTCATCAAGGGAGTAGCTACATCACTCACAGAAACGGCATACACATCTTCATCAACGGCATTCACTCCATGCTGGGGCATAGGAGCAGTCACCATATTCGGCCTCTCAGGCGCTTCAAATTGTATCTCCTTTGCGTCAATAAGGTCTTGCACCTTATTCCTTAAGGCCCAACAATCATCAGTGGAATGCCCCGGGCTATCGGAGTGATAAGCATAGCGGGCATTTGGATTGTACTTGGGAGAAGCTGTATTCACAACCTTCGGGGCCTCTCTAACAGTCACCAAATTGGTGGATAGTAACTGCGGCAAGATTTGCGACAAGGTCATACTCAGCCGGGTAAACTCTCTTCTGGGTCTTTCAGCCCTTTGAGGATTGGTTTGCCGAGGAGCGGCAGCAGGTTTAGCAATCATCACCGCGTTGACAGATTGGCGGCGCTCAGGTTTCTCTTGTCTTCTAGACCCATATACAGCACTGGCCTCCTTCTTAAAGGGTTTCTTCTCAGAGCTTGCAGATGCACCCTTCTGAATTTTGCCGGACTTCATTCCAGCCTCTATTCTCTCTCCAGTCAGAATAAGATCAGTAAACCCTGCAGATGAGTTACCGATAAGATGATTGAAAAATGGCCCAGATAGGGTCCCCAAGAACATGTCTACCAACTCCCGGTCAGTTAACGGAGGCTGCACCCTGCCAGCCAGATCCCTCAACTTCTGTGCATACTCTTTAAAACCTTCGCTTGACCCTAGCGACATACCCTGGAGTTGGGTACGTGTAGGGGCAAGGTCGGCATTATATTGATACTGCTTGTAAAAAGAAGTAGCCAACTCCTCCCAGTTACGAACCTTGGTTCCATCCAGCTGATAGAACCATTCGAGATGAGTCCCTAAAAGACTCTCCTGGAAGAAGTGGATCCACAAATTCTTGTCCACTGAGTACGGTTGAATCTTCCGCACATAAGATCTGAGGTGTAGCTTTGGACAAGACGCCCCATCATACTTGGTGAAAGATGGTGCCTTAAACTTGTGAGGAATGACCACACCAGTAGATAAGCCCAAGTCTCCGAAATCCAGCCCAGGCACTTGTTGGATCTCCATTGCATTCAGTCTGTCTTCCAACTGCTTATACCGGTCTTCAGCCGGAGGATACTGTTCCTCATTGAAGTCAGTCTCGTTGTCAGAGACTACTGGACTAGGACCTTTTCCCCCTTGGGGACTGCTCTTGCCTATAGAAGAACCAGCCTCTTCATTCTGCAGAGTGTTGCCAAACCTTCGGCCCGAGTTAAAAAGAACAGTTATCTTCTTCTTCTTCTTCTCCTTCTTCAGGAGTAAAGCCTTCAGCTCTTCTTGGCCTTGAGCCAAACCCATGATCAGCTCCTGAAATTGCGCATTCTGCGCTTGAAGAGCCTTGATAGACATCTCGGTTGATGATGAGTCAGGGTTCATGAGGCTGAAATAAACAGCGAAGAACAGTAAGCAACCTGAAAAGAAGAAAACCTGCTATGCACATGATGAATGGAATGCGTATGATTTATGTTTTCAAAGACAATCGGGAATCAACTTTGTAAACAAAAAGGAACACACTTCATTAGATTCAACTTTGAAACTTAAATTGTTCAACAGGTTGCCCTTAGGCGTTACTAAAAAGGGAAATACTGAAAAGGGAAATAAAACTGTAAAAGAACATCCAGAGCTCCTCATTGATCCCATGGTCTCCTCTTCTCAGTACGGATGTAGTCATTCAAAGCTCGCTCATTTTCCAACTGCTTTGTCAGCTTCTGGATCTTCAATTCCTGCTCGTTGAACTTTTCCCGGTAAGAATCCCGCTCTTCTCGCAATTGCGACTAAGACCTCTTTAATGTCTCATAATCAGTAGGTATCTGAGGAGGGAGGACAGTTGGAGGAGCCCCATCTTTGTCAGGATACTCAAGAATGATGGGTCTGACAGCTTCGTATGGCATACCTAACTTCTGAGCACGGATGCGAACCCATTTGTAGTAGGCTTCCATAGGTAGAGAAGTCTTTGGCCCCAACTCTTGTGGGTCAGCTTTATGAACTCTGTCCCAAGCCTTGATGAACCTACGACGCAGCTCGTCACTATCCACCTGAAACTCAAAACTGATGTGAGGCACCAACATCTCATGAGGCCCTGCTCTTCTGGCTCTTCCAAACTGACGGAGCGCTAGACATGGATTGTAAGAGATTCCTCCTTGGGTACCAATCAACGGAACATTAGGGTATTCTCCGCAACGATCAATAACAACTATCTCATCCAAACCTCTGAAAGTCCAAATGATGTCCTTATCAGTGAGAGACATTAACCTATGAGCCCAACCTCTTCCTTCTTGGTTCTTCAGTACGAACTTAGGGAGGTGCGAAATAAACCACCTCACCAACAAAGGGATACAACACCATAGGGTTCCTTGTCTTCGGGCAGTACGAGCATAAAGTTGTTGCAGGATGTCACCCAAGAGAGTGGGCACAGGGTTCTGAGACATGAAGATCCTTATGGCAATGACATTGATGAAGTTGTCAGGATTAGGAAACAAGACTAGCCCATAAATTAAGAGAGCTAGGATGTCTTCATATGCCCTAAAGTCCAAGTCATTCCAGAAACTGTTAGCTTTACCAACTAGAAACTTGGCCAAGAAACCCTTAACTCCGCTTCTAGTCACCCAGTTGTCCATTACTTCTTGATGGGTCAAAGGAAGAGCTGCAGCAACCTCCTCAAGCCTGAGGGTCTTTTCCCAACTAGTAAAGGGAGTCTGATCCAAGATAGGGATGCCAAGCAAATCAGAGAACTCTTCCAGGTTAGGGACCATCTGGAAGTCTTGAAAGGTGAAGCACTGGTACAGAGGGTCATAGAACTGGGTCAGGACACTCATCAACTGTTGATCCCGTTTTGCAGTGACTAAACTGAGAAGAGAACCATGCCTCTGAATGAAGGAAGTGGTATTTGGAATCCAGCTAACCAACTCTTCAAGCAACTCAGGTGGGTGAACAAAGTTGAACCGGATAGTATTCCTTCGCATAGGCATCATAATGTCCTACAAAACAGAGCAAAGGTGAAACCCTCTTGTCTTTGAAATGGTCAGTCCTTATGCAGGGTGCATGCAATGCTCATGATGTTATGATGTTATGATAAAGCACACCACAAATATTTACAAAGGCAAACATGGTAAGGCACACAAGTCACACAAGACAAGCCCCTAAAGTTTAGGCCAACATGAGGTCTAGGTATTACCCTCTTTCAGTTTGTTGGTTCATACCTGTCCTATCAAAGTAACCGGGTTCTTAGAGGATCCCAATATCACTGACTACCCTCAATCGGTCATAACTCCAGCATCGCAACCTTTTCTTGCAGCCAGAACCATCACGAGAGTTTAGCCTCAATGGGCGTAGCATACTGCTACTGTTCTAATGGCCAAGTTGTGTCATTTAAGGTTTTAAGGTCTGTTGGTGCTTAATGACTCCTTGGAAGACCCATATTCTCCTCGTTGCAACATAAGGGATATTGGTACAGACCATGGTGCCACACCAACGTAGCCACTGCTTCACCCATGTCGGTCTACGCCGGACAGGTCCCTCACAGCTTATGCTACCTAAACAGGGTATCCCCAGATCCGGGTTAGGATCTATGTAACTCCCATGCAACCCACAATTTTAAAGCAAACAAGTCAATACAATTGAAAACACAGTTATGAACTATCCTAAGGTACACCTCACTTTATAAAGATATCCCCAGCAGAGTCGCCAGTTCTGTGATCGGTGGATCTGGAACTGACTGTTTAACGCTTGTTCGCGAAATGTCGCGGTAAGCAAGAGTCGCCACCGTCTTTTATTTTCTCCAAATGGAAAGGACAAAAGCACAGAGAAATTCCTTATAGAGATTGCTCTCGGTTCGGGAGGTAGATTTATAGAAAGGGAAGGTGTTAGCACCCTTTCTATCCATGGTTATCCATGGGCTCTTAGATACTTGCTCATTTGTGTTTTCCAAATTGTTTGTTTGCTTTTCAACTGTGGGTTTAAAAAGTTTCTTTGAAAATTTCAGTTCGACTCTTGCATCAGTCCTCAAGAGTGTTTGAAAAGTTGCTTTCGAAAGCTTTTTGAAAAATGTCGGTGTGAAAAGAGTTTTTGATTTGTTTTGAAATTAGAGCAAGTATCTACGAGTCGTCTACCTACCCTAAGGAATTCGTCTGTGTAAATGTCCTTAAAGTAGTGCTATCCCACCATTGAGAGGTAGGTAGCACCACCGTTGGAGGTGTTCGGGTCAACTCGAGGGTTCGGGACATGGTGATCACCAGAGCAATAGGAAGACACCTTAGAAGCTACCCTCATGCCATGTTCATGGACATGAGGACTTACTAAAACATCCTCTACTCGACGACCACCTTTCGAGGGGCAAGGCAACAATGAGGCGTACCCTAGGGGTGGTGTGTGATTTGTGTGTCATGTTCATTTATGTTTATCTTGTTCATGGATTGGTGATCTACGCGTTGCTTTTATTTTGGCATTCATTCTTTCATGCAAATTATTAACAGTTAAAAGATGCGGAATTAAAAAGTCCTACGCTATTACAAAGGCGCGGGTCTACATCGCCAAATTAATCCAATACCCGATTTGAAATAAAATAAAAATGCGGAAAGATAAATATCCTAATTAATCTATTACAAGGCTTTGGGGTAATTACATGAAATTTATAAAAAAAAAAAGGAAATAAAATAAGCGCGCGAAATAGAATTATGATCGAATGCGAGGGCGTTGGACCCTTTTAAGGAAATTAAATTACAATTAATAAATTAATTAAGTTAAATGAGAAAAGGAAATTATTTTTGAGTTTTTTGTATTTATGGAATTTAGTAAGAAAATTAAATGAAATTAAAACCCTAATTCTAAACTATTTTTATTTATTAAAAAAATGTTTAAATTTAACCTAGTTTTAACCTAATTATTTAATGGAAAATTTATTTACAAAATAAATAACTAATTATTAATAATGGTAAAAGAAAAGGAAAAAAAGGATAAAAGTGCGTAAAACCCTAATTCTACATTTTTTAGTTTATTAAAAAAAACTTAAAATTAAACCTAGAATTAAAACTAAATTAATTGATAAAATTTATTTACAAAAAAAAAACATTTAAATAAAATATATTTTTTATTTTTATAGTTTCTGATTTTTTGGTATTTTTATGTTATGAAAAATTAATTTAAAGAATTGAAATAAAACTAAATAAAACAAATAAAATAGAAAAAATAAAAAGAATGAAAAAATAGAGTGCAAACCAATGGGGGGTGTTGACCCCAATTTGGAGGTATTTTCCAGCACTTTTGGCCCATTTGAAGGAGGTCTGGTTGACTTTTGATGGTCACGTGTAGGCCCTTGGACTGAGGTGCACCATGGAACTCACACCTTGGCTTTTGGATTGATCTCAGTGGCCATGTGGCAAGCACCAACGCTGGACTTTTGGTGGACTTCAAGACATGTTAGGCACCTAATCACATTGTAAGGAAAAATAGAAAGAAATATGGGGGACCTGGGGATCGAACCCAGGTCCCAAGGCTTGCAAATGCTCTTCTCCACCAATTGTGCCATTCAACGCATTCGTAAGTATTACGCAAAACAAATATAATGAATAATAAGTCACGCTAATGGTAAAAACGCACTAAAAATTCAAACGATCCAACCATGAGAGGACACGCAAGCTTCTTCTCCCTTGTACCTGTAATCAGAAAAGAGATAGCGGGGGTTTTAAACCCCCACTAAATATGCCCTGCGAAAAATAGCGATTACGCCATGGTTGCTCATAAATTGAGCGTGACATGGTGGTTGTGTTCGTATGAAGGTCGTGAGTTCAGTGGTCCAGGTCTTGTTGGCCAATTTTTCCCTAAACGCAAAGCCCTAATTTTTGACCTCTGAAACCCTAAAGAGCTTCCATGGCAACTTCCTATTCATACCACCATTCTCCAATTGAATCACATCATTAGCTTTAGAATCACCACATTAGTATAGTTCAAACATTAAAATGCATGAAAAGTATGTATAAATTCAAACACGAATATGCAATTTTTAGAAGAAAGTCAAGTTCCCATCTACCAATTCTTTGAGTATGGAAGTGTGGTTCTGATTGGAAACGATTCCTGGCAACCTTGGAAAGCTTTTGGAATAGTTCTTTCGCCTTGAAACTCCCTGCAATATCGTTTTCAGTTTTGAAAAATTTGATGAAAAATGCAAAGTTGGTTTTGGTTCTTAGGCGCAGCTTTCTGCTTGTGAGCATTAGGGTCATCATCTGCTTATGTATGCCAATGGATTAGGGTAAGAATTCAAGCCAAAAGATCCATGTTTTGATAAATCAAATATTTGATTTTTAATGAAATCTTTTCAAATCTTTTCCATGTGTTTTTGATACCAATCATGGCCAAACCTTTCCAAATTGGGTGTGCACGAATCTTGAGGTTTTATGGAGAGAATATGCTGCAAAAAGGGATTAAAAAACATGGTTTTCTATTTTTGTCATATTTTATTTCATTAAATGAATTCATAGCGATTAAAAATTCAAATAAATAATAAAAAATGATGAAATAATTCCCTTTTGGGCCAAATGGTCGTGCATAGCCTTTGGATAATGATTCTTGGAAGAAAATGTGGCCCATTAGCAATTTTGAAGCATTTGAAGTAAAGTTGACTTTTCAAAATTCCCAAAATTTCCCAACTTCCACAAGGCATATCTTGCTCAATGTTTAAGCTTTGATCATTTTCTTGGACATTTTGGAAAGGTCTTGAAGTCCTCTAACCAATACCTTTGGTCCCATGTCATTTTGATTTACCAATCTCAAGTTATGGTCTTTGACTTAAAGTCCCTTTTTGTTGACTTTTGAAAATGACCTATAATGTTGAAATTGATAACTTTTTGTGAGAGTATTTCTTGGACTTGAAGTGTGAAGAGGAGTTGTAGGAAATGTCTTTCTCTTAAAAATGAGCTTTGGATGGAATTTTTCTGATGAACCATGTGGAAGTTATGCCCTGGTCAATTTACAGTTGACTTTTTCAACTGTCCAAATATGGAAACTTTTGCATCTTGAGATTTTTTGAGCCATGTTTTGAGAATCATGATCAAGCATTGATCAAATGATGTTTGTGGCTTCAAAATGAGATGTTGACCAAAAATTTGAACTTTTGACTGTCAAATGACCATTTTACCCCTACAGTTGACTGTTGAGCAATTAGGGTTTTGACTGTGCAATTTTGTGCTGTGAGTCTTGAAACTTAGCATATGGATGCTTGACCATGTTTATAGGCATGTGGGACTTGATTGGACCCTTGAAAACTTCCATTTCTTTGTCAGAACAAAAACCCTAGTTTTTGACTGTTAGGAGGCCTTTGAACTGTGCAACCCTTGGTGAGATTTTGAAGCATGCTCTTTGCAAATCTTGAAGAATATGGGAGGGCAAATTTTGGGGTACAACAGCCTCTGACTTCTTTCTCTGTTCTGGGAGCTGGCATCTCTTGTATGGCTTTCACCTTGGCAGGGTCCACTTGAATACCTTTGTCACTTACAATAAAACCTAGCAGCTTACCAGACCTCACCCTGAAGGTGCACTTGTTCGGGTTTAACCTCAGCTTGTACAACTTTAACCTGTCAAACAGCTTCTGTAGATGGTCAAGGTGTTCTTCCTCAGTCTGGGACCTTGCAATCATGTCGTCGACGTATACTTCAATCTCATGATGGATCATGTCATGAAACAAAGCAACCATGGCACGTTGATACGTTGCCCCAACATTTTTCAACCCAAAAGGCATGACCTTGTAGCAAAAGGTACCCCACTGAGTAACAAAGGTGGTCTTCTCCATGTCTTCGGGAGCCATTTTTATCTGATTATAACCGGAGAAACCATCCATGAAGGAGAAGACCTTGTGCTGAGCGGTGTTGTCAACCAGAACGTCGATGTGAGGTAAAGGGAAATCATCCTTGGGGCTTGCCCTGTTCAGATCCCTATAGTCGACACACATTTGAACCTTACCATCCTTCTTCGGCACATACACCATATTGGCCACCCACTGAGGGTAAGAGGTAACTTCTAGAAAACTGGCGTCGAACTATTTCATATTTTCAGCCTCGATTTTCTCAGACATCTTTGGGCGCATTCGGCGGACCTTCTGTTTTACTGGAGGACAGTCTTCCTTGGTAGGCAGGCTATGAACCACAATGTCAGTATCCAAACCAGGCATATCTTCGTAAGACCAGGCAAAGATCTCAACGTAGTCACGCAACATCTGAATCAACCGTTGTTTCACACTAAGCTCCAGGTTTGCACCGATCTTGACCTCCTTCTTATCTGTCTTGGTACCCAGATTCACTGATTCCACCGGCTCTTCATGTGGCTGAATAGCCCTTTCTTCCTGGAGTACCAGTCTTGCAAGTTCACCAGGCACTTCGCAATCATCTTCACCTGCGTTTTCAGCTAAGTTAATCAGATTTTCGAAGTCATAACTGGCAGTAGCAAAGTCGTTACCAGTGAGATCCAGAGTGGATGTGGACCTGTATATGTGAGTGTGTGTAAAATAGCTGTTTTGCAATATATAATAAGGAAAAACAAGGAGCGCAAAATTTGAAATGCAAAAAAAACGTCCAATGCTTTTATTAATGATATATGGAAATGACATACAAAATCCCTCACAAACGAAGCCACAGTGCCCCGGGTAAGGCACCGGGCCATAAAGTTTCAAAACATTGTCTATTACAAATTCGAAACAAAAAGTTTCATTACTGGGTGACAAAAGTAATAGGGATGAAGTCCTTTGCTGTCCAGTTGCTTGGTCCACCGTCGGTCGTAGGATAGATCCAGCTGTCGAATTCAGACTCTTCCACATCATCTTCAATGGAATTTACTCCCGAGTTGCTAATGAACACGGGAGGTCTTCCGATCCTTGCACTTCGAACAGCCCTTTGAGCTTCTGCAGTGAAACCCAAACCAAATTTGTTAGTCTTCTGTGTAAAATCAGGGAGTCGGCCCCAATTTACACACTCACCCTTTTCAATAACAGCCCGAGCATCTTTTAAGGAAGCCATCTTCATAGGAGAATCTTCAACCACAGTTTCAGCTGATGCCAATGTCTGGGGAACCTCTTCAAAGTGCTGAAATGGGGTCTCAATGAACTCCCCATCCATCTCTACGTATCAGAACGAGTTGAGGTGGCTGACCATGTACTCTTCCTCCCCTTGTACTGTCACAATCTTCCCTTTGACCGGGTACTTCAACTTCTGGTGGAGCGTTGAGGTTACGGCCCTAGCTTTATGGATCCATGGACGACCTAGCAAACAAGAGTAGGATGGCCGAATGTACATCACATAGAACGTAGAATTGAAGACCTGAGAACCAACTTTAATTGGAATATCAACTTCACCGTGCACCATCCTTTTAGACCCATCAAAGGCCCTGACAACGATATTACTTGGTTTTAGCTCCAACCCTTCGCAATCCAACCGGTCTAGAGATTTCTTGGGTAAGACGTTCAATGAGGAACCAGTATCAACCAATACATGTGCAAGAGTAGTGCCCCTGCATTCAATGGAGACATGCAGGGCATCGTTATGATTTTTTCCCTTGGCAGTCAAATCGGCGTTGGAGAAACCCAACCCATTATCAGCAGTCAAATTAGCCACACAATTTGTAAACTGATCAGCTGATGTCTCTTGTGGCACGTGGGCAGTCTTCAGGAAGGTAATCAGATCCTTGGCATAGGCCTCTAAGCACAGTCATAGTGACAACATAGAAATCTTGGATGGGGTTTGCCCCAGTTGCTCAACTACGTTGTAATCACTCTTCTTAATAATCTTCAGAATCTCTTCCATCTCCTGTTTGGAAGCTTCAACAGTAATTGTCTTCGGTGCCTCCGTCTGGGAAGGCGCATCAGTAGTGTTCCCTTTGCCCCGAGCGTCAGATGACTCGGCGACAGGGGTAAGAATAGGGAATTGACCAGGAATGGCAGTAGGTACACTTGCAGGTTTAGTAACAACATGTCTTCGGACAATTGGTGGAGCAATATCAGGTGAGAAAAGTCTGCCGATGCGGGTGACTTTAGCAGGTCCAGTAATGTTGCTGACGCCAGTATCAGCATCCAACTCTTGCTTAACTCCATGAAAATAAACATCAGCCCCATAGTGCCAAGGGACAGCTTTATCAGAGGTATAAGGGATGGGCCCCGAAACAGTGATGATCACAAGTGAGATTTTCGGAACAGATGTAATTCTAACAGGCTTCCTCGAGGGAGCCTTGGAAGAATTGTCGAAAATGGTAATGATGGCGACTTCTTCAGTAGGAATGGAAGGAACAACAGTCTTCTCAAACCGGATCTCCTTACTATCCATCAGGTTTTGGATACCTGACTTCAGGAATGGGCAACCGGTAGGTAAAACAGAACACATATGGCAACCTTCGTCACAACCCGAAAATAAACCGGTTAGCAACAGGTTCTTCTTGACAGTCATCAGAGGGGTAATAATGTCATCCACAGAAACTACAAACAAGTCTTCCTCTACAGCATTCACTCCATGTTTGGGCATGGGAGCAGTCACAACATTAGGCCTTTCGGGCGCCTCGAACTCAATCTCCTCTGCATCAATTAAGTCTTGTATCTTACTTTTCAGACTCCAACAATCATCTGTATTATGCCCCGGGCTATCAGAGTGAAAAGCACATCGGGCGTTAGGGTTATACCTTGGTGACATTGTATTTGAATTCTTTGGGGGTTCCCTTAGAGTCACCAAATTACTCTTCAGCAACTGTGGCAGAATCTGAGATAAGGTCATGCTGAGACGATTGAATTGCCTCTTAGGTCTCTCGTCCTTTTGTTGATTGTTGTACTGAGGAGCATCAACAGGTTTTGAAATAACAACCGCATTGACAACTTGGCGGTGTTCAGGTCTATTTTGTCTTCTTGCACTGTAGACAACACTGAACTCTTTCTTAAACGACTTCTTCTCGGCGCTTGATGAAGCACCCTTCTGTATTTTCCCAGCCTTAATACCAGCTTCAATTCTCTCACCAGTCAAAATAAGATCTGTAAACCCAGATGAAGAGCTTCCAATCAAGTGGTTGAAAAATGGACCAGACAGGGTCCCCAGAAACATATCAATAAGTTCCCGATCAGCTAAGGGTGGTTGTACTCTTCCGGCGAGGTCCCTCCACTTCTGGGAATAATCTTTAAATCCTTCACCCGTTCCCATTGACATACCCTGGAGTTGGGTACGCGTAGGAGCAAGGTCGGAGTTGTACTGATACTGCATATAGAATGCAGTGGCCAAATCTTCCCAACCGCGGATACTGGCTCCGTCCAACTGATAGAACCACTTAAGCTGAGTCCCTGAGAGACTGTCTTGAAAGAAATGGATCCATAAGTTCTTATCAGCAGTGTAAGGCTGGATCTTCCTCACATATGACCGGAGGTGCAGCTTCGGAAAGGAAACTCCATCATACTTGGCAAAGGCTGGTGCCTTGAATTTATGGGGAATCAACACCCCAGATGATAGACCTAGATCTCCGAAATCCAGACCGGGTACCTTCTATATTTCCATAGCGCTCAAACGGTCTTCCAGCTGTTTGTACTTATCCTCAGCAGGAGGATACTGTTCTTCATCATAGTCTGTCTCGTTGTCGGAGACCACAGGGCTAGGAGCCCTCCTTTCTTGTGGACTATCTTTCCCTCCAGATGAGGTGGTTAGATCAACTTCATACTGCATCCTGTTCCCAAACCTGTGTCCTGTGTTAAACAGGATGGTCCTCTTCTTCTTCTTCTTCTTCTTCTTCTTCTTCTTCTCTTTCAGAATCAAGGTCTTCAGGTCCTGCTGACCCTTGGCTAGATTCATGAACAGCTCTTGAAATTGGGCATTCTGGGCATGAAGGGCCTTGATAGCTTGCTCAGTTGAAGTTTCAGTAGACATGATGATTGCTGAAATAAACAGCGAAGAAGATAAGAGACCTGTAAAGGGTACCTGTTTATGAAGTGCATGGGATGAAATGCGTATGATTTATGATTTCAAAGACAATCGGGATTAAAATTTGTAAACAAGAAAGGAAACACACTTTATTAGATTTAAACTTCAAAATTTAAATTGTTCAACAAATTGCCTTAAGGCGTTACAAGAATGGAAATACTGAAAAGTAAACAAAAAACTAGAAAGGAAATCATCAAAGGTCCATCAATGCTCCCATGGTCTCTTCTTATCAGTGCGGACATAGTCGTTGAGAATCCGCTCATTCTCAAACTGCCTGGTCAACCTCTGGATCTTTTGCTCTTGCTCGTTGAACTTCTCCCGATAAGAATCCCGTTCTTCCCACAGTTGCATCCAAGATCTCTTCAGTGCCCCAATGTCAGTGGGCATATAAGGATGGAGAATGGTTGGAAGAACCCCTTCTTCATTAGCAACTTCAAGAGTGACAGGCCAGACGACTTCATATGGCATACCTAGCTTCTGGGCACGGATGCGGACCCATCTGAGATATGGCTCCATTGGCAGAGAAGTCTTTGGACCCAACTCATGTGGATCTGATTGGTGAACTCTGTCCCAAGCCCTTATGAATCTACGACGTTGCTCATTGCTATCTCCTTGAAAATCAAAGTTGATATGAGGCATTAGCATCTCGTGAGGTCCTTCTCTTCTGGCTCTTCCAAACTGACGGAGAGCTAAGCATGGGTTGTAAGAAATTCCTCCACGGGTTCCTAGCAGGGGAACATTGGGATACTCTCCACAACGATCAATGATAGTCACCTCATCCATACCTTTGAGAGTCCAGATAATGTCATTATGAGAAAGGGACATAACCCTATAAGCCCAGCCCATTCCTTCTTTGTTCTTTAGCACTGACTTGGGGAGGTGCGAAATAAACCACCTCGACAATAAAGGAGCACAACACATCAAGGTTCCCCACTTTCGGGCAGTGCAAGCATAGAGCTGATGAAGAATGTCACCCAAGAGAGTGCGTACAGGGTTCTGAGAGATGAAGATCTTTATAGCATTCACATCAACAAAAGTGTCAGGATTCAGAAACAGTACCAAGCCATAAATCAAAAGAGCCAGAATATCCTCGAACGCCTTAAAGTCTAGGCTATCCCAGAAGTAGTTAGCCTTGCCAACCAAGAACTTAGTCAGAAATCCTTTAGCTCCACTTCTAGTCTCCCAATTAGCCATCACTTCCTCTTTAGTCAAATGAAGGGCTGCAGCAATTTCTTCGGGCCTAAGGGTCTTCTCCCAACCAGTAAACAGAGTCTGCTCCAAAACAGAGATACCGAGCAGCTCAGAGAACTCTTCTAGGGTAGGAACCAGCTGGAAGTCTTGAAAAGTAAAACAGTGGTACAACGGATCATAGAACTGGACCAGGACACTCATCATTTTCTCGTCCAATTTGGAGGTGACAAAACTGAGAAGAGAACCATGCCTCCTGATGAAGGAAGTAGTGTCAGGCATCTTGGCAGCCAACTCTTTAAGCAACGTAGGTACTTGGAAAAAGTTGATCGAGATGGTATTCTTACGCATGGGCATCATGATGACCTACAAAACAGAGCAAAGATGAATCCCTCCTGTCTTTGAAATAGGTTAGTCCTTATGTAAGATGTATGCAATGCTATGATGTCATGATGTCATGATAGTAAGCACACTACAAGTATCCACAAATAGCAAACATGGTAAAGGCACATAAGTCACACTGAGAGCCCTTAGATTTCAGGCTGGCATGGAGCTTAGGCACTACCCTCTTTCAGTTCAGTTGGTTTAAACCTGTCCTAAAAATAGTAACCGGGTTCTAGAGGATCTCAATATCACTGACTACCCTCAATTGGTCATAATTCCAGTTTAGCAACCTTTTCTTGCGGCCGGAATCATCGCGAGAGTTTAGTCTCAATGAGTGTAGCATACTGCTACTGTTCTATGGCCAAGTTGGTCAATTTAAGGTTCTAAGGTCAGTTGGTGCTTAATGACCCCTTAGAAGACCCATATTCTCCTCGTTCCAACATAAGGGATATCGGTACAGACTAAAGTGCCACACCAACGTAGCTACTGCTTCATCCGTATCGGTCTACGCCGTACATATCCCTCACAGTTTATTGCTACTTACCTAAAGGGTGCCCCCAGATCCGGGTTAGGATCTATAGAACTCCGATACAAGCCCACAAAATTAAAGCATACAAAACATACAATTGAAAACACCATGATCTAATCCTAAGGTACACCCCACTTTTAATATTCCCCAGCAGAGTCGCCAGTTCTGTGATTGGTGAGAATGAGAACTGACTGTTTAGGAATGCTGGTTCACGTTTTGCGTTTGTATTTGCAAAATGTCGCGGTAAGCAAGAGTCGCCGCCGTCTTTTATTTTATCCAACAAGGAAAGGACAAAAGCACAGAAAAATTCCTTTTTGAGATATTTCTCGGGTTCGGGAGGTAGATTATAAAAAGGGAACGTGTTAGCACCCTTTCTATCTGTGGTTATCCACGGGCTCTTAGGTACTTGCTCATTGTGTTTTCAAAAGTTTGCTTTTCTTTGTGTTTGTGGGTTTGAAAAGAGTTTTTGTTTTGAAGAAAGTGTAGATGCAAAAAGTTTTGTTTTGTTTTAAAAGGAGCAAGTACTTAAGAACCATCTACCTACTCGAAAAAGGAATTAAACTGTGCTAATGTCCTTTAGACAATTCTATCCCACTATTGAGGAGTAGGTAGCATCGTCGTTGGAGTTTTCGGGTCAATTCGATTAAGGGACGTGTGGTCACTAAAGCAATGTTAGGACGCCTTAGCGGTAACCCTAATATCCTAGATCATTTTTCCGAGGCAACCGTTTCGAGGCAACTATGATCTTTGGACAAGAGGGTGACCTCTAAAACTTCCTATACTCAATGACCACGTTCGAGGCAACCAAGTGAGGTATACCCTAAGAGTGGCATGTGCAAGTGTGTTATTTCGGATAATTTTATCTGTACATGTCATGGGTGAGCTATATTGATTTTAGGTTAAAGATTGATCTTGTCATGCATTGCCTATTTATCAAACATCTAACAGTTAATATCGTGCGGAAATTAAATTGCGGGAAATTAAATCTAAGCTATTACAAGGCGTCGGGTATTTACATCGCCAAAAACAAACCCTTTAATTTAAATTGCGGAAAGTAAAAAAATAAAGCGGTAAATAAATAAAGTCCTAATTAAAAAATTATTACATACCAGAAGCAATTACAATATTGGAAATAAATGGATCGCGTGCAAGAAAATTAAAATGGCGCATTTTTAGGGTTTTGACCCTTTTCGAAAGAAAGCATGTTTTTGTTATTTTGAATTTAAAGAAATTAAAACTAAGTTACTTGATTAATTAAAATAAAATATATTTTTGGGTTTTTTATATTTAAGGAAATTAAATAAAAGTGATTAAAATTATTAATTAAAAAAAACCTAATTCTACATTGATTTTAATTATCGTAAAGAATATTAAAGTTATACCTAATTAAAAACTAAATTGATTAATGTTTATTTACCGAAATAAAAATAATGAAATTTAAAAAAATGATATACTTTTTTTATTATTTCTGGTTTTATTAAAAAAATGATTTAATTAGTTAATTTAAATAATAATAATAATTAGTAAATAAATAATAAAATAAATAAAAGAAAAGGATAACCAAAGGGGTGTTGGGCCCAAGAGGAGGTGTGATTTGCAATTTCAGAGGCCCAAAACGTCCCAGCCTCGTTTGACTTTTCCCATCCCAATGCATGCTTGTTGACTTGAGTATATGGTAAGCTTGCAGTTTTGACCAATGGATCTGATCTGAAGCCACTTGGCAAGTATCTGGACAAGGGTGTATGGTGAGCCCTGCTTTGGGCGCTGCATGGAATTTCCTGAAAATAAAATGCAACAAAGTTTTGGGGGACCTGGGATTCGAACCCAGGTCCCAACGGATCATGCACTAGCCTGCTTGCCAACTCAACCAACGCGTTCTTTTGTTATTGGGATACCAAACAAATATTATATTCAAAACAAATTAATATGCCTGGCAATAAAACAAAACAAGTGCGAAATTTAAAAGGACCAATAGGAAGAAGACACGCTTCGTCTTCTTCGTTGGAAAACCAGGATTTTTACCTGCGGATTTTATCCGCAGCAGAATCCCTATATTCGTCCTAAAATCCACTCTAGGCTATAGAAATGCAATCCAAAGCCATGGTTTGCTTCGTCTCTCCTTCCTGATCACCTCTATATCCATTATTAGTCCTAATTTTACCTGCAAAGCAAACGCCTAAAAACAAAACAAGAAAACCCTAGGTTCGGGCATTACAATACAGGCTATGAAAACAAAATCGAATATTGCAAAAAGCTTAGAAATCATACAAGGAACAAGAATATGCTAATGCTTTGTCAAAAAGATGCAAGAATGAGGAGTTATGTTTTCGTGTACAGGGCCATATTCGTGGATACTTACAGCGCGATTTAGGAGGTTTTAGGACTTGGTTTTGATTCCAATCGCTTCAGCAGACGTCCAGCAAGAGATTAGTGTCAAGTTTTTGCTTTGAATCGAACCCTAAGATCGTTTTCAGATTCCACTTTTTCAAGCTTTTTCAAAGTTTGTCTGGCCATTTTTGCAGTTCTTAGCTCGTGTTCTTGATGTGTACAACTTGTGTGTGTATATGGGAATGAATTAGGTTAATCTTTGGGCCTTGAATCCATGAGTATTGAAGATTGGAGATTTGATATGATCTTCCATTAACAAGTTTCCAAAATTGTACCAAATCTAATTTTTTGTACACAACAATGCTTGATACGAATTTGATTATGTGAATCATGATATTTGAAAGCTGTAATGATCACAAAGATCTCATTCCATCAATTTTTGGATTTTATTTGAATTAATATTTATTTAAAATGAATTAAATCAATAAAAAATAAATTAAATAGAAAAATAAATGATTGGTCATGAAATTCAAAATAGGACACGTGTGTGGTGTGACAAGATCATATCAAGTGGAAAAAAGTGGGCCCTTTTGTCAAAAATTGGAGTTTTAAGGACAATTGACTTTTGGCAATTTTGGAAAAATGCCCAACTTAAACAATGCATAACTTCTTCAATTTTGAACTTTTGGAGGTGTTCTTGGACTTTTTATAAACCCTGAGATGTCCTCTAACCAAAATTTTTGGTATCATCTCATTTTGATATTCCATGCTCAAGTTATAAGCTTTGGCAAAAAAAGTGTTTTTGTTGACTTTCAAAAATGACCTATAATGTCCAAATTTGTAACTTTTGTGAGAGCATTTCTTGATCTTGGGGTGTGAAGATGGATTGTAGGAAATTGCATCCTCTTAAAAATGAGCTTTGGATGGGTCATTTATCGTAAAGTATGAGAAAGTTATGCTTGGTCAAAGTTGAGTTGACTTTTCCTGCAAAACCCTAATTTAGCAACTTTTGAATCTTGATGAATCTTGAGCAATCCTTGATGAATCATGATAAACCCTTGATAAAATGATGAATTATCCTTCAAAATGAGAATGTTGGCAAAAAATATTGAGGTTTGACTGTATTTAGGTCACAGTTGACTTTTTCCCTAGCACAGTCGATTTTTGGGCTTCTTGAGCAATTGACTGACCAAACTTTCTCTGCAAGGCTCGAAATTTGACATGGATGAACTTGAGAACATATTAGGACATTGAGGAGAATTTGAGACCATTTGGATGTAAGGACCTTGATGCAACACAAAACCCTAATTTTGAATTGTCTGCCTTAGGAGGTGATATGACTGTCCAACTCTTGAGCCATCTTGAACAACTTGGAGATGATTCTTGACATGTCTTGAGAAATATGGGAGGGAAAATTTTGGGGTACAACAATAATGTTTTGCTAAATGTCTTGACATTTGAAGCAAACTAGTTTTGAATGATATCAAAGCAGATGTCTTGACATCTGCCTCCTGATCTGAACATGACTTAATATTTGTTTTCAATATTCTGTTTCCTGTTTTTATGCGCACCATTATTCAGGATTTGTGACTCATAGCTTGCGAAAAATATGGAGGAATATTTTTTGATATCTATTATCTTTATGGATTATATATTGGCCTGTTTTCATGGAAATATTCAAGGGATTGGAATATTTGTTTTTCAGCCCAAGCCCACTGTTGCGCCTTTATAAGGACTTGCATCTTTATTCGTTTCACTGCAACTTTTGAAGAAGAAGATATTCTTTATGTTTTAGAAGTCTAAGTCTTTTTAATTGTAATACACTCTAAGTATTGGTTTAATACTTGAGTTGTAATTTGAGTTGTTAATTTTGCATTGTGATACGGTGGGAGAACTGACTTGGGATTTTTGCGTTTTGTGTTCGCAAATGTTTCGGTTTAGCAAGAGTCGCCACCAACTTTTTATTTTATCCTAAGGAAAGGTCAAAAAGCACAGGAAAGACCTTTGAGATGTTTTCTTGGGTTCGGGGAGTAGATTATGAAAAGGGAAGGTGCAAGCACCCTTTTCATCCATGGTTATCCATGGGCTCTTAGTTACTTGTTTAGATCACTTGCTTTTGCTTTTCAATTGTTTGAAATGGTGCTTGGTGTGTGGTTTTGAAAGATGTTTTGAAAAGAGGCCATTGTTGTGGTAACCTTTGTAATGATTCTTGTTTGAATGTATACAAAGGTGTTTTTGTATTTTGAAAAGATTTCAATGTTTGAAAGTTTGATTTAGGAAATGTTTTGAAATTGTGTTGTGAAGTGTGTTTGAAAATGGCAAGGATGTTTTGCAAGTTTTGATCAAGTAACTAAGAGTTATCTACCCTATTTTACTCAAAGATCTTGCCTATATATTTTTAACCCTTTTGACAGTGTTATTTCACCACTGCATTTGGTGAACAACCTTGTGTTAGGATGTTAAACGGGACAGGCGCGAGTCATCGTATAGACCATGATAACAATTGTGTTAAGTATTTTTTTGGCAAATTTTCCAAGGGACTTGATCATTTTGTTTAGGCAGCTAAGATAGCGTCATCGAGGGACTATGATCTTTTGTTTTGTTTTTGTTTTGCCAAAGTACCCAACATGAATAACATGGCCCATTTTTAAGGCAACAAGTGGATTGTAACCCTAAGGGTGCAAGTGTGTATTGTGTTTGATTTTCATGCATTTTTTGTCTTTGATTAGGTCAAGCTACTTGTTGACTTTGGATTTTTGCATATAAATCCTAATCTCTAATCATGGCATAATTGAAAGCATAAAATACGAGAATTAAAAGTCTAAGCTATTACAACATGATTATGGGGATGGGGGTACAATCTTTGAATGGGGGTGTATTTGACAAGAAATATAAACCCTAGTTTACTATTACATCCAAATTGAATTAAATGCATAAATATTAAATGGACAATATTTAAACAAATAAAATATATCAAACAATATAAATTATGCAAAAAAAGGTTTTTGTTTATTTATGTATGTAAAAATATTTAATGTAAAAAATAAAGAAATAAATAAAAAGATTAATTTTATTTGGTTAAGGGTAAAACCCTAATTTTCTTTAAGAAAGTAAATATATTAATTATTTTATTTATATACCCTAGTTTTGTTTGAATCCAAATGCATTATGGTGAAAATGTTGGGCAAAGTTAGGAAAAATTAAGAAAATTTCATAACTTAGAAAAATTCTAAGTTATGAAAATTTTCAACTTTAAACCCTAATTTGCAATTTTGGGTTTCTTGATGAACAAGTTTCATGTTTTGACACATCTTGATGAAAAATGACCCTTGGCACTTGATTTTGACCAAAAAGTCAAAGTTTGACTTTTCAATGTACAGTCAAATTTTGATCAGTTGACCAGAAAATTCATCTGTCAATCCAATGCAATTGAGGTCTTTTGAACTTGTTGAATAGGTCAAGATGATGCCATTGAGTCCTTGAATCCATGTTTGATCTTAATTTTCCATTGGCTAGGTCAAAAAGTCAGGAATTGCCTTTGTACAGTCAAAACCCTAAAATGACCATTTTGCCCTTTTGATGATCTGATCAAATTTCTTGTGGAGTTGTGGTCCAAACTTTATCAAATGGTTCATATGAGTACATAATGTTGATGTGGGTCAAAATTCATGAGGTTTGACTGTAAATTGGCCACAGTTGACTTTTTCCCAATACGGCTGATTTCTAGGTCAACTGTCCAATTGACTAGGCAAAAATTTGATTCAAGGCTTGAAACTTGGTATGGACAAACTTATGATTCCAACATGAATTATGAAAGTAATTTTGAGCATTAGAAGTCCAAAAATCCCTGTGCAAACTCAAACCCTAATTTAGATCATCAGTGCAAGGAGATGTCTTGAGTAGAGCAAAAACCATAATCCTGTCTGGAGTTCAAGGAGCCTTGTAAGGGGAAATGTTGATAAAATGAGAGGGCAAATTTTGGGGTACAACATGCATCATTCATAAACTTTTAAGTATTGAATGATTGAAGTCTTTAAAACTTAATAATTCTGCTGTTTTTCACTGTTAGTGATTGAAGGGATTTGAGGAGGGCCTCATACCTAGGTGTGTCTTAGGTAGAAGTATATCACAGGTAGTAATTAAGTGATTAGATCATAAAATTGTTGTTTACTGAGGGTCTATGAATTTATACTATTTAGTGGACTTGTCCCTGGCTTGGTAGCTCCTAGAGTAGGTGTTATTGTACACCAAACTAGGTTAACAATCCCTTGAATTTCTACTACTTTTAATATTGTTGCATTTTATATTGTCCTCGGATATTTGTGTTGTAACATCTCCTTCAACATCACATATCTGATATCAGAATTTCATCTGTCATCAGCGGGGGCATATTGCTAATCAGAATAGTCTTCTTCATCAGGAATTTTACCGGAACCAATGTTGCTTCCCCCCCTCAGCATTGATACTTCGACCGTCTTATTCTTGATTGTCATCTTCATCTGATGGGATATCAAAAGCTTGAACCTGTTTGGCGAGACCTTTGAATCTTCTCCCCATGTTGAGGATACGAGCCGGTTTCATAGTCTTTTTCTTCTTGTCGATGAGCGCCATCATTTCTTTCTGCCCCTTGGCTAAGTTCAGGAGCGTCTCTTAGAATTGGGAGTTTTGAGCTTGAAGGTCTTTCACAGGTTGTTCAAGAGCCATCTTTTACTGAAATAAATAACAATAAGATGAGAAAACCTGTCTTGGGAAATACTTGTAATGACATGCATGATATATGGATGCAATGTTTTCAAGGACCTCGAGGGATAAACAAAAGGAAATGTTAGAAGTTGAGTCAAGTTGCAGCTTTGACTAAAGAAATTTGTGTCTTTGAACGCCCTTCTATGAGAATCAATCTCACCATATTGAGTGAGTCATAGCCTTTGACTCAAGCTAAAGTACTTTGATATTTGGTGGCATTAGAGGAAAACAAACCCCCCTTGCTAGCAACCTGGTTCATGATAAACCTGCATCACAGGCCTTTGAGATCCTTGAAATGATAAGTGAAAATGGTATGGTATGATGTCATGATGTCACGTTCGAACAAATAACGAACACAAACAAAGCACGCAGGAGCCTTAGGTTTAAGGCTTGCATGGGGTTCGTAGGTAAGTTCCCTCTTGAAGTTCAGTTGGCTCAATATGTCCTAAGAATAGTAATCAGGTTCTAGGAATCTCATATCACTGATCTTTCTCATAGGCTTTATTTCAGCAGAGCAACTGACTTAACACAAAAATATCTCGAGAGTCGAATCTCAATAAGTGTAGCATCGAGTATCAACCAACTTTGGACTGCACAAAGCTGACCATCTCACTACCTTCTAATGGCTAAGATGGGTCAATTAAGGTTCTAAAGGCCAGTTAGTGCTTATGACACCACGTGGCAACCTAGTATTCTCCTCGACTGACTCAAGGGACACCATCACAAACCAAAGTGTCGCACTAACGTAGCCATCACTTCAACCATATCGGTCTATGTCATACAGTTTCCATGATCTATAGCTACTTACCTAAGGTCCCCAGATCTGGGTGTAGCATCTTTGTAAGAAAAGTAAACCCGAGCAACCCAATAAATATAAAGCAGGCAAAGGAAACAATTTTAAGTGATCTAACTCTAAGGTAACCCCTCTTTTAGTAGTTCCCCAACAGAGTCACAAGTTCTGTTATACAGTGGGAGAACCGACTTGGTTTATGCGTTTGATCGCAAATGTCGCGGATAACAAGAGTCGCCACCAACTTTTCTTTTATCCAATAAGGAAAGAGTGAAAAGAATAGGAAAAACCTCTTTTTATTTTGAGTTTGGGGGGTAGGTTATGAAAAGGGAAGGTGTTAGCACCCTTTTCATCCGTAGTTATCTACGAGCTCTTAATTGCTAGCTCACTTTTGAAAATTACTTTGTGAATATGCATTTGAAAAATATTTTTGAAAGTTTCCAATGTGAGGCAAGACTTTGTAATGATCCTCGTATCTGTCCTCGAGAATGCGTACAAAGTATTTGTTTGAAAATATTTTGAAAAGTGTAATTTTGTGAAAAAAATGTTTTGTTTTTGTGAGCAAGCGATTAACAGTGTTTTACCTACTCAAGGTCTTTCTTATAATTTTCCTCCTCCTTTAAATAGTGTTATCCTACAATTAGTTAGTAGGAAGCCCTATCGTTGGATGTGAAGGGACATACGTGGTTCATCGTATAATCATTGAAGGCAACTCATAAGTACACTTTAGCAATTTTCATTAAGGGACTAGATCATTTATCGAAGGCAACGTCGAAAGGGTCATCGATGGACTATGATCTTTGTATCGAGGGAATTTACTAAAGCGTCCCCACTTTCAAGGGACATGACTGTTTTCTGAAAGACAACAAGGGTGGTTACCCTAGAGGTGTGAGTGTGCGAGTAATTTGTTTTCAATTATTTTATCTTTGAGTTAGGGTTAGCTATTGATTCATTTTAGTCTTTCCATGCAAACCTAATTACTAAGCAATAATAGCAAATATAGAAAAACAATAAATGTGCAGAAAGTAAAGGCAGAAAGTAAACCTAAACCTATTACATCGCTTTGGGACAGTTACATAATAGAAAGCGGAAGTAAAAAAATCCTAAGCTATTGCAATCCATACACAGTTACATAATAATGAAAATAAATGCGAGAAATAAAAACTACGTTCGCACAGTCGATCTAAAAATATGAAAAATATAAAAGAAAAGATTTTTTTGGTATTTTTATTAATAAAATGATTTGTGATGAATTTAAAAAACTAACTAATTAAGAAATCAATAAATTTATTTAAAAAACCCTAAGAATCTAATTAATTTTAATCAAGAAAACTAATTAATTAAATTAGTTAATTAAAAAAAGGTAATTAAAACTAAACCTAATTAGTTAACCTAAACTAATATTTTAGTTTAATTAAAAAATAAAAATAAAAACAAATAAGTAAAATAATAAAAAAGGAAAAGTATAAGAAAAATATATATAAAAAAAAGCAGGCTGAGCCTGATTATAGCATCCAGGGGGGTGCTGGACGAAGTCTGTTAGGCCCAAAACGCAAGCCCAAAGGATCTGGTGCATTCATCCAGAGGGGGTGCATCGTGAGTGCGCAAATCTGGCAGCGTTAGATCATATCTGATGGATGCGAAGCTGAGGGTGCATCGTTGAGGTGTGGGATATGCTACATTTGATCTACAAGAATAAGAAAACAATACGAAAAATGCAAGAGGCAGGGATTGAACCCATGCCCTTACATAAGAATTCTCTAACGTGCGCTGCCTGGCCACTAGGACATCATTTGTTTCTTGTCAATTACATAACCTTCAAACAATACATGATAAACGTGCAGGAGTCAAACCACCACCTCCGGTAGTCAACTTCATGTTTTCCGGCGAGGGTATTTTGTAAACCTGCGAAATCAAGGCAAAGTGAGAAAGAAAGGTATCCCTATCCCCTAATTGAGGCTTCCCGAATCTGGTGGTGATGTTAGTTTTGATTGAAATGGCTTGTAGCTAGGGTTTCGATTATTCACAATCTCGGTGCCCTAATGATGGCAGATCTTTATTCCTACGTTAAAACTTGCAAACGATGAGTCTAAACAAGTCCACACATTATTATAAATAGGAATATATGTATAAAATCAATTAATAATGCATGAAATAAGAGTTTAGATTCAAGGAAATTCAATCAACCGACGATGCTTGGCTGTGACGATTTATGGTGGTACGACCTTCAAGGATGATTAGGAACGACTCCTGAAGGTCTCAGGAAGCTGATGAAGTGCTCGAAATCGATTGAAGCTTACTGGAAAGGAGGGTTTGACCGTAACCTAGTTTTTGAAAATTTGTGAATTTTTAGGGTTGCTCAAGGAGGCTAGCATGCATGTGTTTTAGGTCCGAATGTGCTGAATACATATAGAGGAATGTATTAGGTTAACAATTGTGAGATAAATCTTTGTGCATTATGGTGAAAAGATTTGCTTTCAATCTTGCATGAAAAGTTTCTTTTTTAGGCCAAATTATATCTTCATGTCTCACACGATTTTGCTAGCTGTACATGAGCTCTAAATTTGGTCCAAAACCCAAGTCATGCGCCTAAATCCATTTAGTTGACATTTTATTTGATTTATTTCGAATTTAAATGAATAAAATCAAAATAAAAAGAAATGAAAAAATGCATTAATGGATTTATAGGTCCCTAAACATGTCACAAACACGTTTGAACCTCAAAAGTTAGGCCCATTAGTCCAAAAATTCAAGTTTACTCAATCTGAACTTCATGCATTTGCTCAAAATTTCTCAACTTGCACTACTCATAAATCTCTCAATTTTCATCATTTAAAGCTGACCTTGGACTTTTTGGAAATCTCAAGATATCCTCCACAATCTCTATTTTGTTCGTTTTGCATTTGAAGACTTTATCTTGATGTAATTTTCCTTGACAAAAAGTGTCTTTTTGTTGACTTTTGAAATGACCTATAATGTATTAGTCCATATCTCTCAAATGAAGCATTTTTTGGACTTGAGCTTAGAGTCACAAAGTTGTAGATAATTGAAGTTCCTTCAAAATGAGATCTGGTTAAGGAAAATCTGATGAAGCATGTGAAAGTTATGCTTGGTTAAAGTTTAGTTGACTTCTCCTTAAGAAAACCCTAATTTGGCAACTTTTGACTTTTGATGATTTGGGAGTTTTCTTGATGAATCAGGATCAACCCTTGATAAAATGATGAATATGACTTAAAAATATTTATGTTGACCAAAAATCTTGAAGTTTGACTGTATGTTGACCACATTTGACTTTTTGTCCAATATAGTTGATTTTTAGTCATCTGAGCAACTGACTGAGCAAATTTGTGATGCAAGGCATGAAACTTGGTATGAGCATTCTTGGAGACATATAAGAAACTATGAAATCCACTTGAGGCATTAGAAACGCAATATTCCTTGAGAAAAGTGAAACCCTAGTTGTGAGTCCATTGCTTAGGAGGAAAATTTGTCTGATCAATTCTTGAGTACCCTTGAGCAAACAAAAACCCTAGGAGAATAAGGAGATAAATTGAAAAAATGAGAGGGGAAATTTTGGGGTACAACAACCCTCAATTAAAGATCATAGTCCCTCGATAACCCTTCGATGTTGCCTACGAAAAATGATCTAGTCCCTCCGATACGAAATTGCTAAAGTATCTCTACATGTTGCGTTCAATGACCATTCGACGACCCTTCACATTTCCCTTCACATCGAATAGATAGGGCTACCTATCGACTAATGGTATAGATAGAACTATCTCTAAAGGAGAAGGAAAAGAATAAAAATGACCTTAAGTGGGTAAGAACTTTTAATTGCTTGCTCACAGCTCTTTTTTTAAAAAATAAACATTTTACACATCACCTTTTCAAAACAAATATTTTCAAACACATTGTACGCGTCCTTGAGGACTGATACAAGAACCATTAAAAATTTAGCCATACTTTGGATTTTTTTTGAAAATATTTTCAAACAAACCACACACACAAAGCAAATTTTCAAAAGTGAGCTGGCAATTAAGAGCCCTTAGATAACTACGGATGAAAAGGGTGGTAACACCTCCCCTTTTCATAACTTACCCCCCAAACTCAAAATCTATCAAGGTCTTTCCTGTTCTTTTCACCTTTTCCTTGTTGGATAAAATAAAAGTCGGTGGCGACTCTTGCTAATCGTAACATTTGCGATAAAATGCTAAAAAAGCCAGTTCTCCCACAGTATCACAGAATTGGCGACTCTGCTGGGGAATAATTAAAAGAGGGGTTACATTAATAATTTAGATCACTTTAATTGCTTAAATTGTATACTTTGTCAGCTTTAACTTTAAGGGCTTTCTTGGGTTTATTTACTTGTAAGATCCTACACCCAGATCTAGGGATGCCTTAGGTAAGTAGCAATAAATCATGAAAACTGTACAGCATAGACCAATATGGTTAAAGTGGTGGCTATGGTTAGTACGGCACTTTGGTTTGTACTAATGTTCCTTGAGTCAGTCAAGGATAACATTAGGCTTCCGCGTGGTGTCATTAGCACTAACTAACTTTTAGAACCTCAATTGACCCATCTTGGCCATTAGTAGGTAGTGAGATGGTCGACGTTGGTGTTGTCCAAGGAGGGTTGATACTCGATGCTACACTCATTGAGATTTGACTCGCGAGATGTTTTGGTGGCAAGTCAGTTACTGTACTAAAATAAAACCTTCGAGAAAGATCCTTGATATGAGATTCCCTTAGAACCCGGTTATTATTTTAGGAACGACTGAGCCAACTTAATTTCAATAGAGAATGGTACTCACCTATGGACCTCATGCAAGCCTTTAAACCTAAGGCTATTGTGTGATTTGTTTGTGTTTTATACTTGTTTAAACATGAACATATCATCATGACATCATAGCATCATTACATGGAATTTTTACTAACCATTTCAAGGATCTTAGGGACCTTTGGTGCAGGATTATCATAAGACAAATTACAAGCAAGGGGCAAGAGGATTTATTTTCCTCTAACCAGATGCCATCAAAGATAGAAGTAAGTTCTATTGAGTCAGAGGTTAGGAACCACTTGGTATGGTGAGCGTGATTCTTATAGAAGGACGTTCAAAAATAAAGACTCAAAGTTCTTCAAGAAAAATCTGCAACCAGATGCATTTTTAATTTTTTTTAATCCCGCGAGATCCTTTAAAATATTGCATACGCATCTACATGTCATGCATATAATTACATAAGAGGTATTTTCAAGAAGATTTTTCTCATCTTTTTGTTATTTATTTCAGCAGAAATGGCTCTTGAACAGACAATTAAGGATCTTCAAGCTCAGAATGCCCAATTCTAGCAGATGTTCCTGAACTTAGCCAAGGGGCAGGAAGAGCTAAAGGCACTCATCACCAAAGAGAAAAAGAAAAAGACAAAGAAACCATCCGACATCCTTAACATGGGAAGAAGGTTCAGTGGTCTAATCAAGTGAGCTCAGGATCCCGATACTCCATTAAACAAAGACGACGAACAAGATAAATATGATAAGAGTGGTGAAACTGAAAAAAGAAACCATGGTCATGTTAAATACTCTGATGAAGAGGAAGAAGATTATTTGAATGAACAATATCCCCTTGCTGATGAAAAATACAAGCAGCTAGAAGTTTGTCTAAATGCTATGGAGAACCAAAAAGTGACTGGGTTGGATTTTGAAGATTTTGGTTTAGTCTCAGGAGTTGTCATTCCTCATAAGTTCAAATTTCCCACTTTTGCAAAGTATGACGATGTTTCTTTCCCAAAGCTTCACTTGAGGTCATATGTCTGGAAAATTCAACCATACACTGCTGACAGGAAGTTATGGGTGCATTTCTTTCAAGAGAGCCTGTCTGGAACACAGTTGGAATGGTTTTATCAACTAGAAGGGACCAATATCCATACCTAAGAAGATTTGGCTGCTGCTTTCTATAAGAAATACTAGTATAATGTTGATCTTGCACCAACCCGTATGCAACTACAAAGTATGAACATGGGCTCTAACGAAGGCTTTAAAGAGTATGCCCAGAAATGGAGAGATCTAGCAGGAAGAGTTCAGCCTCCCTGGTCTGATAGTGAATTGGTTGACATGTTTATGGGAACTTTGACAGGTCCTTTCTTCAATCATCTGATTGGAAGCTCTTCAACCAGTTTCACCTAGTTGATATTAATAGGGGAACATGTTGAAGGTGGAATCAGAAGAGGAAAAATTCAGGTGGCTGCATCTTCAAGTATTGCGAAGAAGTCATTCAATGGGAAGAAATAAGCTAATGTTGTATACAGCTAGAAAGGTGGTAGTAAAGGTGACCTCCATCAATCTGTAGGGGAAGTAATAATTTCCAATCCCCCACCAACACAACATCAACAATAAGCCAATAAACATAGGCCGGATGCACCCAGGAGACAATTCACAAAAATCAATATGCCGTTATCTTAAGCATTGTAACACTTGTTGAAGGCATAATTGATTACATTGAGAGATCCTCCTCAGAATCCCAACACTTCCTCTCCTCGATACAATCCCATTGTAAGATGCACCTACCATTCCAATAGTCCCGGACATGACACCAATGGCTGCTGGGCTCTGAAAAATAAGATTCAAGATATGATTGACTCTAAGGAGATTGAATTTTATCCTTCCGAAACTCCTAATGCGATCACTGCACCTATGCCTAACCATGACAAAGGTGTTAATGTTATTGATGATGTTTCTTATGTTTCTGTTGTAAGTGACTTGACTACTCCTCTGATGATTGTTAAGAAGAATCTGTTGCAAGCCAATTTATTTCTGGGTTGCATTGAAAATTGCTACCACTGTGCATCCCAATCCAATGGTTGTGTATTATTGAAGAAAGATATTCAGTGTTTGTTGGATGACCGTGTAATTCTATTCGAGAAGACTCCTTTCATGGAGGGCTTTTGTGAAAGTGTTTCTCAAGGCCTAAATCTTGAATACGTGTCTGCGATTACAATTTCCAGTACTCTTGTAAGGATCACTTATAAAGGTCCAGTGAGGATTTCTGTCGAGCCTAGGGTGGCTCCTCTGGTCATTACTGCACCAGCGCCAATTCCGTATTCCTCTAACAAGGTTGTCCCTTAGAATTATGGAGCTGGTGTCTACTACCATGGTGTTAAGCAGGAACTGTTGGCTGTCGAAGATGAAAATGTTGAAGTTATTAATCTCATTGTTGGAAATATTGTTGGGACTGATAAGGTTACTAGAAGTGAGAGGGTTTTTTATCCAGAGATCTCTCTAAAGGCTGTTATTACACCAGTTCATATCCTTGTTACTGAGTCAACTACTGAGACTCGGGGAAAAGAAAAAATGACTGAGCCTTCCCAAACGGGGGAGCTGAAAGAAACTACTGAAAATTCCTCCAAGCAAGAGATGGAGGAAATACTTAAAATTTTATCCGGAAAAGTGACTATAATATCGTTGAACAGTTGGGGAAGACTCCTTCCAAAATATCTTTGCTATCTCTTTTGGTGTGCTCTGAAACCCGTGCTCAAGATTTGGTGAAGTTTTTGAAATCTGCTCATGTACCACAGGAAACCTCTGTTGATTAGTTTAAAAATTGTGTAGCTAGCCTGACAGCTGACAATGGGCTAGGCTTTTATGATGCTGACTTAACTCCCACAGGAAGGAACCATAACAAGGCCCTGCATGTCTCTATTAAGTGTAGATGCACTACCTTAGCTCATGTGTTTGTTTACACGAGTTCCTCATTGAATTTCTTGCTGAATGGTGCTCTAGATAAGCTTGACTGTGAAAGGGTTGTGCTGAAACCCAATAATATTGTGGTAAGAGCCTTTGATGGTTCAAAGGGAATGGTGCACAGAGAGGTTGACCTTCCAATCAAAGTGGGTTCTCAGATCTTTGACTCTACTTTCTATGTGATGGACATTCGTCCAGCCCATTCCTGTTTACTTGGACACCCTTGGATTCATGGGACAGGCGTTGTTACTTCTACTTTATACCAAAAGTGGAAGTATCCCATGAAAGGAAAGATCGTTACAGTTTGAGGTGAAGAAGAATATATGGTGAGCCATTTGAACTATTTCAAGTATGTTGAGATGGATGGTGAATTCATCGAGACTCCCTGCCATACCTTTGAAGTTGTTCCTCAAACAACTCCTGTTGCTAAAGCTGCTCCTGCTATTCCTAAAGTTACCAGGGTTCCACCAAGAATGGCTTCTCTGAAAGACGCAAGGCGTGGTAGAAGAAAGTGGTTGCACTACTTAGGATCAGCTTCCCAACATTCCTTACAAATCCGACAAATTTGGATTGGGTTTCACCTCAGAGGCTCATAGGGTTGTTCATCATACTCGTGCTGGGAGACCGCCATTCCGTATCAACAACAATGGAGTTAACAAAGCTCAAGTCAACATTATGGAAGATGCTGATAGCGACTATGATATAGTCTGTTGGATCTTCCCTACTACCGGTGGTGGACTCAATAATTGGAAGGCTAAAGACTTTATACCAATCTCCTTTAGTCAAGAGTAAATGCTATTTTATGTTTTCTTACTTTCAAGTTTTTGGATATCTATTTAAACAATAACTCTAAACCTTGTGCCTTACCCAAGGCAAAACGGTCCATTTGTTAGGGTTGTCATCTTTCATCCACATATTTTCATTTAAAAAATCATTGGACGTTTGCATTCAAATTTTGCGCTCCTTGTCTTTCTTTTACTTTATTACTTTCAAAATAGCTATGTATTCTTACACACACCCACATAACAAATTGCAGACCCACATCCACCATGGATCCCATTGATAACAATTCTGCTATTTCCAATTATGAATTCGAAAATCCGATATACCAAGTTGAGGATGAAGGTGAGGAAGATTGTGAAATACCTGGAGAGCTTGCTAGGCTGTTAATGTAAGAAGAAAGAGCCATAAGACCGCATGAAGAACCAGTCGAGGTTGTGAACTTGGGTACTGAAGAGGACAAGAAAGAAATCAAGATAGGTGCCAACCTAGAGAACAATATCAAAGAGAGGTTAATCCAGATGTTGCGTGACTATGTTAAGATCTTTTCTTGGTCGTACGAAGACATGCCAGGGCTTGATACTGACATTGTGGTTCACCGTCTACCAATGAAGGAGGGTTGTCCTCCTATAAAGCAGAAGGTTCGTTGTATGCATCCCAAGATGTCTGAAAAGATCAAGGCCGAAGTTATGAAGTAGTTCAATGCAGGTTTCTTAGCTATAACATCCTATTATCAGCGGGTTGCAAATGTGTTACCAGTACCTAAGAAAGATGGTATGTTGTGTATGTGTATAAACTACATGGATCTGAATAAGGCAAGCCCCAAAGATGACTTTCCTCTTCCACATATTGATGTTCTGGTTGACAACACCGCTCAGCACAAAATATTTTCCTTCATGGATGGTTTCTTCGATTATAATCTAATCAAGATGGCACCTGAAGATATGGAGAAGACTACTTTTTTCACATAGTGGGGCACTTTCTGTTAAAAAGTGATGCCTTTCGGTTTGAAGAACATCGGTGCAACATATCAGCGTGCCACAATAGCTTTGTTCCATGATATGATCTATCATGAGATAAAGGTTTACGTTGATGACATATAGCCAGGTCCCAGACTGAAGAAGAACACCTTGATCACCTGCACAAGCTGTTTGAAAGATTAAAGAAGTACAAGTTGAGGTTGAATCCAAACAAGTGCACCTTTGGGGTAAGATCTGGTAAATCTTAGGTTTCGTCGTCAGTGGTAAAGGTATTGAAGTTGATCCTGCCAAGGTTAAAGCTATTCAAGAAATGCCAGATCCCCATAATGAGAAGGAAGTTAGAGGTTTCATGGGACAATTGAACTACATTGCTAGATTTATTTCCCATTTGACCGCTACTTGTGAGCCAATCTTCAAGTTATTAAAGAAAGATCAAGTAGTGAAATGGAACAACGATTGTCATATAGCCTTAAACAAAATCAAAGAATATCTTCAAGAACCTCTGATTCTAATGCCTCTGGTTGAAGGAAGACCTATGATCATGTACTTAACAGTATTAGAGAACTCAATAAGGTGTGTATCAGGGCAACATAACGAGTCTGGTCGAAAAGAGCATGCAATATACTACCTTAGTAAAAAAATTATTGATTGTGAAACAAGATACTCACTGCTCGAGAAAACTTGTTGCGCTTTGGCATGTGCTTCTCACCGACTAAGACATTATATGTTGACTCATACTACTTTGTTGATCTCTAAGATGGATCCAATAAAATACATATTCGAGAAACCCGCTCTCTCTAGAAGAATAGCAAGATGGAAAACGATCTTGACAAAATACGGTATTTAGTACACTACTCAGAAGGTAATCAAAGGAAGTGTATTGGCAGATCATTTGGCACATCAGGCTGTAGATGACTATCAGTCTATGAATTTTGACTTCCAGAATGAGAATATTATGCTAGTTACTGATTATGAAGAACCTGGACCGTATGAAGGACCTAAGTCGGGATCCTGATGGACTATAGTTTTTAATGGAGCTTCCAACACACTTGGTAATGGAATTGGCGCTGTAATTGTCTCTCCCAAGGGTTGCCATAAGACCTTCACCGCCAGATTATGTTTTGACTGTACCAACAACATGACAGAATACGAAGCAAGCATCATGGGTATCAAGGCTGCCATCGATATGAGAATTAAATTCTTGAATGTATATGGGGACTCATCCCTAGTAATCAGTCAGATCAAGGGAGAATGGGATACAAAGAACCCAAATCTCATCCCTTATTGAGAGCATGTGTTGACATTAATTCCATACTTCGAAGAAATCACTTTTGAACACATCCCATGAGAAGAGAATCAATTGGCAGACGCATCATCTATGTTCAATGTCATACGGGACAATGAAGCTCCTCGAATTACTATTGAGAGACTAGACGAACCGACACATTGCTACGAAGTTGATACTGGTGGAGTAGAGGAAAATCCTTGGTACCACGAAGTGAAAAGATACCTCGAGACTCAAGAGTAGTCTGAAGGGGCATCTATTAACGATAAGAAATTTCTACGGAGGTTCTCTTCCAAGTTCTTTCTGAGTAACGAAATCTGAGAAGATTATGGAATATATGCATGAAACAGTCATTGGTACTCACTCCAGTGGGCATATGATGGCTAAGAAAATACTAAGAGCAGGATATTATTGGTCTACCATGGAAACCGATTGCCATTCTCATTCCAGAACTTGCCACAAATGCCAGATCTATGTTGACAAAGTACATGTGCCTCTAGTTTGCTTAAATGTCTTGACTTCTCCTTGGCCGTTTGTGATGTGGGGCATTGATATGACTGGAGAGATTAAGCCTGCCGCTTCTAATAGGCATCTTTTCATCCTTGTCGCTATTGATTACTTCACGAAGTGGGTAGGGGCAGCCTCATTTGCTTATGTTACCAAGAATGTTGTGGCTCAGTTTATCAAGTATAACCTTATCTGTCGGTATGGCATCCCTGAAAGAATCATCACAGATAATGGTACCAGTCTTAACAATACTATGATCACGGAACTCTGTATGCACTTCAAGATTAAGCATCATAATTCTTCTCCGTATTGACCAAAGATGAACGGCGCAGTGGAAGCCGTCAATAATAATATCAAGAAGATTTTGCAGAAGATGACAGTGACATATAAATACTTGCATGAGATGCTACCATTTTCTCTTCATGGTTATCGCACTTCAGTATGTACATCAACTAGGGAAACCCCGTTCTCTCTAGTCTACGGTATGATGGTTGTCTTACCTGTCAAAGTCCAGATTCCTTCCCTAAGGATTATGAAAGACACATGTTTAGGTGAAGACGAATGGATTCAGACTAGGTTGGACCAGATAAATTTGATTGATGAGAAAAGGCTTACAGCTGTTTGTCATGGTCAGATGTGCCAGAAACGCATGATCAAGGCCTTTAATGAGAAAGTTAGACATCAGGTGTACCGGGCTGGTGATTTGGTAATAAAGTGCATCATCCTACCACAAGGTGATCCTAGGGGTAAATGGACCCCCATATACGAAGGGCTATTTGTAATCAAAAAGATATTTTCTGGCGGTGCTATGATACTTACCACCATGGACGGTGAATATTTTCCGCACCCTGTGAACACGAACATAGTCTAAAAATATTATGCATAAAAGAGACCCACTAGGTTGACTGGCCTAGGCAAAAATAAGGGCATCCCGGTGAACCAAAAGGGTTCGGGAAAAAATTAGGGATATATATATATATATATATATATATATATATATATATATATATATATATATATATATATATATATATATATATATATATATATATAAATGTACATCCGATAAGTCGAAAACCTAAAAGGGCGGCTTGGGAAAAAAGGATATCTCGGTGGACCGAAAACCTGAAAGGGAGGTCCGGGCAAAAGTTAGGGATTAAAGCGTATGATTATGTCCCATTGGATCACCCATCTACTTACAACTAACATAGTTACGGACGTCAAGTTCAAATGGTAAAAATCAATTTAATCAACTTCTTCCGACAATAAGGGATGAAATGCTTGAAGACATAGGGGAAATAGCAGAGTTGAAACTCGACGGGATCATTTCCACATATCTATTTTTCTTTATTTTTCTTTGTACCCCTTTTCTTTTTACGACAATTTCCTCTTACTAGGATTTTTGTCTCCTTGTATAAAATTGTCTATTTATAGGCAAACCTTCTAAAATCAATACAATGAATTTCAAAATTCAAAATTATTTTTACTTTTTCTATTTTGTTTGCAAAAATGTCCAATGGTTGTTATTGAATGAACATATGCATTTGAATATGATCACCATTTACAAATATTTGCATAAAAAACAAGATTAGCATTTATCTAAGACTCTAGGAGTTGTGATAATGTTTAAAGTCATTCATAAATCCCCACAGAGCAATCTCCATGAAACTATCTCTACAGAGATATCTTCGCAATCTCATCCCCAACAAAGATATATTCCCCATCGAGTCTAATATGCCCTCAGGAAGAAATTGGAGCATTTTCCAGTAGTTCACCTCCATATCTCTAATGGATAGCTTGACCTGATCATCATCCCCAATAGGTTCCCTAGCGGATAAGGAAGTTTGATCATTTCCCCAGCATACAGTGTAGACTTCCTCATTACAACCTATAAAATTCCAATCCCCAACAAAGTTTATTTCCTCGACACAGTTTACATGAATTTAATTCCCCAGCGGAGTTCATTACTCCAACGCCATAAATCCCTAACATAATTCTCTTCTCCAGCAAAGTTTAACCAAAATTGGTATCCCCATAAGAGTTGCTACGGTATCTGAAACCTGGACAAATAGCACACCAGAGGAATATGCATCCCTTTTATCCCCAGTCAGGGTATGTAAGAATCAAATCTCTCAACAAAAAGAATGGCGAACGATCGACTCTCCTTGAATGCCTCTATCCTCAATGCATTACATACATCATGACATTACATAAAGCTAATTTTGTCCTTTCAGGTAAAGTTCACAAACAAGCGAATATCATCAGCAATTTTAAACAGGTCAGAGATTAATTCTCGAAACAGGACGAGGCAACTATCTATATGGCCAAGCAGTATGAATTCCCAAAACAAGACGGGTTTACCAATGAAAAAAAGGTCGCAGATTAATTCCCGAAATAGGACAGGGCAACTACATATATGACCAGGCAGTATGAATTCCCGAAACAAGACGAGTTTACTAACAAAAAACAGGTTGCAGATTAATTCCTGAAATAGGACGGGGCAACTATCTATATGACCAGGCAATATGAATTCCCGAAACAGGACGAGTTTACCAACAAAAAATAGGTTGCAGATTAATTCCTGAAACATGACAGGGCAACTATCTATATGACCCAGCAGTATGAATTCCTAAAACATGACAAGTTTACCAATGAAAAACAGATTGCAGATCAATTCCAGAAATAGAATGGGGAAACTATCCGCATGACCAAATGATCTCCTTCAGAGACTGAATTCTGACGAGCATCTCCTTCCGAGTTTCATTCTGAAAAGCATTTTTCCTCAGAGATTTTCTGAAAAGCTTTCTTCAGACACACTCAGGCGTAGACTCATTTTGATAGTCCAATCAACAGTTACTTTAATGGCATCTGTAAGCCCATCTCCGGCGACACTCTATCACTTCTCCAAATGGCATCTTTAAGCCCATTCAAGCAGTATAATCAACCAACAGAGTTACTTCGTTCACATGTGAGTGCATATTTTAGGTCACTTAATTATGCAATCCTCTTCCACCTTCAGACCTCGAATGACGAGCATGCCAATCTAACTCTTCAGGTTTAAGAAGATTGAATAGTGGAAGCTATTGTACCCCAAAATTTGCTCTCCCAATTTTTAATACAATTGATTCAAGACACCTCCTCATGCTCATAAGGTTCTCAATTGCTTAAGAATACTCAAGGGTCTGAGCATACAAGCACCTCTCTTAAGCAATTGACTTACAACTAGGGTTTTGAGTTTATAAAAGAAAAGTGAGCTTATAATGCATCAAGTGGATTCCATGATTCCTCATATGCCTCAAGGTACCCTCATGACAAGTTTCAATCCTTGCATCACAAGTTTTCTCAATCAATTGCTCAATCAATTGCTCAAATGATTGAAAATCAATTGTATTAGATAAAAACTCAACTATGGTCAACATACAATCAAAACTCAAGATTTTTTGGTTAACATCAAGATTTTGAAGTCACATTCATCATTTGGTCAAGGGTTGATCATGATTCATCAAGAAAACTCAAGATCCATCAAAAGTCAAAAGTTACTAAATTAGAGTTTTCTTAAGGAGAAGTCAACTAAACATTGACCAAGCATAACTTTCACATGCTTCATCATAAAATTCTCAACCAAAGCCCATTCTAAAGGAAATTAAATTATATACAACTATGTCTCTCTAAGCTCAAGTCCAAAAATACTTCATTTGGGAGATATGAGCCAAAACGTTGCAGGTCATTTTAAAAGTCAACAAAAAGACTCTTTTTGTCAAATCAATTTACATAAAGTTAAATATTTCAAATGAAAAATGACCAACATGAAAGTTTTATAAGACATATTGAGCTTTCCAAAAAGTCCAAGATCACCTTCATATGATGAAAACTGAGTGAGATATGATTGGTGCAAGTTGAGCAATTTTTGAGAAAATGCATGAAGTCCACTTTGAGCAAAATTGCATTTTTGGGCTAATGGGCCTAAGTTTTTAGGTTCAAACGTGTTCATGACATGTTTAAGAACCTATAAGTCCATCCATGCATTATCTTTTATTTTTATTTCATTTATTTTGATTTTTATTCAATTAAATACAAAATAAATTAAATAAAATAACAAATGATGGGCCAAGGCATGCAGACTTGGTTTTGGATCAGATTTGAAGCCCAAGATAACATATATAACTTGCCAAAACCGTCTTTACTCAATATGGAAAGGTAATTTCACTTATTTTAGAAGATTTTTAATTGGTTTTGGAAAGAAATCATGTCATGATTGCATATGGTTCCATACCACATTTGTTGACCTAGAATACTTGGCTTATAAATACATAAGCATCAGACCAACAAAGAGACACGAAAAAGCTACAAGAGAATAGGGTTTCAAAACACAAAAAAAATTCAAAGGAAGTGCACTATTGAATCTCAAGATCCAGCTTGATTCAGTCCAAATCATCACCTCAAATCACTTCCAGAACATCTCCAAGGTAAGAATAGGTAAATTTCCATGCCCATTTGTACCTAAAACTCGCATACATGTCATGCCCGGTTTGCTTTGTTTTTTATTATTCATATTTCAAATTATATGCATTATTAATTAATTCTAACAACCTAGATCGCCTATCATGATTGTTTAGAACAAGTTTGAAGCCTTACATGCAAGCTTTAACGCAGAGAATGCGAGTTGCCATTGTTAGGGCATAAAAATCCGTTTATATCGAATCTCTGTTTAAAGGCACATTCAGGCCAAAAGAACCTTGCCATTAGATTCGTAGCCCTCAATTTAGGGGGATAGGGTCCCCTTTTCTTTCTAACATGCGTTTTTTTTGTAGATCCATGAAGCACCTAGCTGGAGAAGTTGACCGGAGCTAGGGCTCCGGCGCTTCTCCAGTTCATTGATGTTGTTTTTTATATAATATATTGTTTGTGTTTTAGCACCAGATTAATAACACAACTCAATTGGCAATTAAACGCGCGTGTATTACGAAGGGCATGGGTTCGATCTTGACCTTTTGCATAATTTTTCGCTTTTTTTCTTCTCCAAATTAATGCAGGTTTCACATATATTATCCAGGTTCTATTTTCCAACACAAACGAGCACTTGGCTCAGTGGTAAAGTAGGAGCGCTGTTGATCCAGGGGGGCGTGGGTTCGATTCCCAGCCCATGCAATTTCTTTTCATACTTTTTTCTAACCCTTTTCCTTTCTTAAATCTTATTTAATTTATTTATTTTTTACAATTAAAATTAAAATCCAATTAAAAATCAGAAAAAACTTATAAAATCAAAAAAATTAGGTTTAGTCTTTTTTATCAATTAATTTAATTAATTAGATTTAGGTTTATTTTAATTAATTATTTTATAATTAAAATTAGACATTAGGTTTTTTTTAACATATAAAATCCAACCAAAAATACAAAAATTAACCTATAATACTTAGACATTTAGGTTTGTAAAAAATGATTTCTTAACACTTATTTTCCATTTTGTTTATTATTTCTTTCATTTTATTATTTAGACGATTGTATAGGTTCCTTGTCGAATTTGTAATAATTAGATTTTAATTTTCGCAAGGTTTTAATTATTATGTAACTCTCCTGAGGCCATGTATTAGTGTTAGGTTTTATCTTCCACACTTTACTTTTCCGCACTTCTGCTTTATGCCTTGTATATATATAAATGTGTAGTAATAGGCTTGTATGACAAGATAAAATTAACCGGTAGATAACCTTAAGCAATTCCAAGATGACATAACTATAATTGAATCACTTTGCACACATACACCTGTAGGGTAATTCCCTTAGTTGCCTTCGGAAAACATTGGTCATGTCCCTCGAAAATAGGGATACTTTAGCAAAAGACCCTCAAGTAAATATCATATTCCCTAGATGACCCTTCGATGGTGCCTACAAAAAATGATCTAGTCCCTCCTGTTGTACCCCAAAATTTGCCCTCTCATTTATCAATACTTTTCTCACAAGACTTCTTGGACTCAAGACAAGATTAGGGTTTGGTCAGCTCAAGACATCTCACCTTGCACTGATAACCCAAAATTAGGGTTTGAGTTTACACAAGGATTTTTAGATGACCAATGCTTCATGTTACTTTCATACATCATTTTGGACCCCTAAGATTGCTCATGTTAAGTTTCAAGCCTTGAACCACATTTTTGATCAGTCAATTGGACAGTTGACCTAAAAATCAGCTGTATTGGGGAAAAAGTCAAGCATGGCCAATTTACAGTCAAACTTCATAATTTTTTATCCACATCAACATTCTAGATTCATATGTACCATTTGATCAAGTTTGGATCATAACTCAAGAAATTTGATCAAATCATCAAAAGGGTAAAATGGTCAAAATTAGGTTTTTGACTGAGAAAGGACAATTTCTGATTTTTAACCTAGCCAATGACCAATTGAGTTCAAGCATGATTTCAAGGGTTCAATGGCATCACCTTGACCTAATTACATGGTTCAAAAGATCTCAAGTTCATTGGATTGACAGATGAAATTTGCAATCAACTGATCAAAAGTCAACTGTGCACTGAAAAGTCAAACTTTGACTTTTTGGTCAAAATCAAGTGCCAAGGGTCATAATTCATCAAGATATGTCAAAATGTGAAACTTGTTGACCAAGAAAACCAAATTTGAAAATTAGGGTTTTAATTTGAAAATTTTCATAACTTAGAATTTTTCTAAGTACAAAAATTTTCTTTTTCTCTCTCAACTTTTCACCATTTTTTCACCATGATGCATTTTGATTTAAGAAAAGTTCCCAACATGAAAGTTGTATTCCTCCATGAAATCTACAACTTTGCTTCAAAAATTTTTCCCTAAAGATGCTTGGATCTCAAGTTATAAATTTGTGAATACATGCTCATGAACTAAATAACTTAGTGAAATTTTGCCCTAATTTAGGCAACTTTTGGACCCAACTTCATGGCAACTTTTCACATAGTTCCAAGAGGTATCTAAAAATTCATTTCAAAGATGGATTATATAGCACATTGCAAGATTTCCAAAATGTCCAAGAACTCTCCAAGATTTTTGAGTAGGGAGAATCGAAGAGAGGAAGTTGGCATTTTCTCACTTTTTGTTCAAGCCATTTTCACATAGAATCAAGTTGCAAACCAAACCTATGCTGGTTATTTCTTGCTTTACAGGTCCTAAGCTTGCTATACACTCCTTAATTAAATGCATACTCAGTTGACAAAGCCTTTATCCTTGCTTTTGAAACTTCACACAAGTTGTAATTTCATTTTGGGCAAAAAGGCTTCATTGCCATTTTCATAAAGATGCACTTTTTCAACTTTGTCAACTTGGAGTGTTGGACCTGTCCCCTTGATACAAGCAAACTACACAGCTCTCAAGCAATTTGTACAAACTCATATCATCCCTAAAGGAAGCTGGTACAAGCATGTGGGATTGGTCTTGTCAACTTTACTTCAAGTACAAGAAAAGTTGCAAAAGGGCTAAAGCTTGCACAGCTAGTAGGAAGCTGACTTGGGATTACTTCTATACTAATATGCAAACATTGTACAAGGAATCACAGGCTTGGCTTGGACTTAGAACTCTCTCAAACTCAAAAACACTAAAAATCTGCCTAAGCACATAGTTTCTGCAAAAGCTCAGCCAACCCTCATTTGGCTCGTGCGTTTTGTGTCTAACTGATTCAAACATCTTATACACTTGATACCTAGTCAATCCAAGCCATCACCCTGGTTCTGTAACCTCTGTTTCACCATCTACCATTTTCAATTCGGAAGCTTGCAGTTGGACTTGGTCAGGGAGTTCTAGCCATCCTCAGAGCAAGATAAAGATTGGAATAGGTTCAGGGAAGTTCAAGGAAGCTCAAACAATCATCAGGCCCCCATTAAAGTCCCTACATTGCCATGCACGATTCCAGCTGAATGAGGTATTTTCTTAAACTCTATCTCTTTATACAGGCAAATTCAAGCCACGATTTGTGAAGAAAAAATGTAGTTTCATCATAATGAAGCTGTACATACCATTACTTTGCATTTATATTACTTGTGCTTAGAGGATTTGAAGCTTGAAATCTCTGAAAAAATTAGGTCACGATTTAGGGATTCCAAAATTCTCTTTGATCTTTTATAGTTAGGTTACATAATTTATATGGTTGGAATCGTGAACTCAAATGCAACATTTTTCATGTTATGAGTTTTCATTTTTATGCAAGCATAAGGAAGATACGGGTTGAACTGGAAAACGCGCGAAGGAGATGGACGAAGGACAGGGATGAAGTCACTAGGCTTTTTGCTGCGTTGGCCTTTTTGTTTTTGATAAACCCAGCCCCCTGACTTGCTATTGCACCCCCCTGGCTAACTTTTTATATTTTTGTATTTTTTTAATATTTTCATATTTAATACTTTTGTTTATTTTTTCTAAATGATAAAAAATCCTAAAAATGATTTATTTATTTTCACACTTTTATTTATTTTTTAAATTATTTTCTCACATAAAAAATTGATTTATTTTGATAGAATAGAATTTATTTTCTTAATAAGTTTGTAAATAATCAAATATACTTAATATTTTTATTATACATTTTTATACTCATAAATACTTATTTTTTGTACATATTTAATTTTTAGTATTTAGGCATAATATTATTTATTATTTTTTATACAAAAAATACAAAAAATAATAATATAGAACATTATTTTCTTTGAATAAAAACTAGGGTTTAATTCCCTTTCAAAAAGAATTAATTATTTTTTTCCTTATTTTTAGGTTTAAATTAAATATTTTTCATACAAAAACAAGACATAAAAAATCTTTTCTTTTACATACATATTGCATTGCATTTTAAATATTTGTATTATTTATTTAATTCGCGCAATTTCGATTTGGTTGTAATAATATATTTAGCTTTATATTTGTGCAAATCCCCATTCAAACTTGTATTCCCCCCTCCCATAAAAATTGTTGTAATAGCTTAGTATATTTACATTACGCAATTTATCGCTTTTATACCATGATTAGTAATTAGGGTTTGCATGACAAGAACAAAACAAAACAAAATAGAAAACCCTAAATACAAGACAAATCAAAAGCATGAAAATGATACACTTTGCACACAAGCACCCTTAGGGTTTCTCCCACTTGGTTGCCTAAAATAAAATGGCCATGTTACGCATGTGAAGCATCTTGGCAAAACAAAACAAGTATAAGATCATAGTCCCTCGATGACGCTATTCAAAGGTTGCCTAAACAAAATGATCTTGGTCCCTCAAAAATTCTAAGATACTTGGCAACATTGCTATCATGGTTATACAATGACCCACGCCTGTCCCGTTTACATCCAAAGATAAGGTTGCTTACCAAATCAATGGTAAGTCAACAATGTCAAAGGAATAGAAAATGCACAAGAAAGACATTTGAGTAGGTAGATAGCTTCTAAGTTACTTGCTCCATTTCAAACAATCCTTGCTATTTTCAAAAACAAACACACACACATTTCAAAACATCTTACAAAATATTGAAAACATTTTCAAAAGACAAATATCTTTGTATACATTCTTACGAACGAGAATCATTACAAAGATTGCATAAATAAATGGCCTCTTTTACAAAATACTTTCAAAACCACACCAAACACCATTTCAAACAAAACAAAGCAAGTGATCTAAGCAAGTAACTAAGAGCCCATGGGAAACCATGGATGAAAAGGGTGCTAATACCTTCCCTTTTCATAATCTACCCCCCGAACTCAAGAAAACATCTTAAAGGTCTTTCCTGTGCTTTTTCACCTTTCCTTTTGGATAAAAGAAAAGTCGGCGGCGACTCTTGCTAACCGCGACATTTGCGATAAAACACAAAACCTTCAAGTCAGTTCTCCAACCGTATCACACCTCTGATACAAAATTGCTAAAGTATCTCTACGTGTTGCCTTTAATGACCATTCGAGGATCCTTCACATGTCCCTTCACATCCAATAAATAAGGCTACCTACCGAATAATGGTACATATAACACTATCTCTAAAGGAGAAGGAAAAGAATAAGAACGACCTTGAGTGGGTAAGATCTTTTAATCGCTTGCTAATAACTCTTTTCTAAAAAATAAACATTTTACACATTAACTTTTCAAAACAAATATTTTCAAACACTTAGTACGCGTTCTTGAGGACTGATACAAGAACCATTACAAAGTTAGTCGTACTTTGGATTTTTTTCAAAATACTTTCAAACAAATCACACACACAAAGCAAATTTTCAAAAGTGAGCTAGCGATTAAGAGCCCATATATAACTACAGATGAAAAGTATGCTAACACCTTCCCTTTTCATAACTTACCCCTCGAACTCAAAATCTATCAAGGTCTTTCCTGTTCTCTTCACCCTTTCCTTGTTGGATAAAATAAAAGTCGGTGGAGACTCTTGCTAACCATAACATTTGGGATAAAATGCTAAAAAAGTCAGTTCTCCCAGTGTATCACACCCACACCTTGCTAGGGCCTTTCTGCACTACCTATTGTGCATCCTTAAACGAGGTGATAAAATTTCCGTTCTTCCTTATATTATCAATGGAAAATGCTTGGAACTGAGTTCCAACAGCGACTTCATCGGCTTCTACAATTCTAAAGGAAGACTAATGAGATATCAACATAGCTTGCTCACCGTTCATAATGACCACCTTTCCTTCACGAGAAAATTCCAGCTTCTGGTGTATGGTTGAAGTAACAGCTCCTGCTTCATGGATCCATGGTCGTCCCAATAAACAGCTGTAAGCGGGGACAATATCCATAACCTGGAAAGTAATATGGAATAAGTGTGGACCTATGTGAATAGGAAAATATACTTCTCCAATGACATACTTCCTAGAACCATCAAATGCTTTCACTATAATGCCACTTGGGTGCATAGGAGCTCCCTGGTACTTAGGCTTCATGATTGTACTCCTTGGTATGACATTTAAAGCAGACCCATTGTCAATCAGAACATTGGACAAAGAGTCATTCTTATAATTCATGGAAATATGGAGAGCCATGTTATGGTTTCTTCCTTCATTGGGCAACTCGTCATCACAAAAACTCATATTATTACAAGATGTAATATTCCCCACAACACTGCTGAACTGATCCAACACTCTCATCAAAGATTCCCGATAAGCAGAAGAGTTCATTAGCAAGGCTGGAATGGAAATATTAGATTGAGTTTGTAACAATTGATCCATAATCTTGTAATCACTCATCTTGATGATCTTCAATAAGGCCTCCATATCTTTTTCCGAGGCAGCGCCACTAGATCCTTCTCTCATTTTCTTAGGTTCAATATTATCGACAACCTCTTTATTAAAATTAACATTCCCTCAAAAGGTAGGGGCGGAGACACAACCACCGCGGGTTACCTAACTAGCTTCAACAATATTCTCGACATGGGACAAAGGTTGGATTGGAATCTCCACACCTTCTTCCGCGATAGTTGCATTGTAATTATAAGGCACAACTTTGTCTGATTCATATGGGACAGGACCAGATAGACAAATAACCATGGGAGCAACAATATGCTTATTATGGTACTCAATCTCTATAGGAGCGAGAACACCAAAACACGACACAATAACGTTCACCCCTTCTTCAGAATTGTTTAGGCATCACATAATCATTATCAAAGAACATACCTTCATCAAAAGAAAAGAACTCATCAACAAAAACATATTCGTCATCAGACATGGCCTCAACTGAGTAATCATCAATCACATTAACTCCATTGTAATCATCTCTATTGCTTGTGACTTTGATAGTACCATTATATAACAACAATTGAACACCTCTTCTTACGAAAGAAGAACCATGAGAATCCCTATAGCAGATATGACAGGACCCATAATGATGTTCTTCTTGGCTATCCATATGACCAAACATAGTGTGCAATTATACCAGATCATCGTTTATATAATTCACATAAAAATTCGAAATTCACCGGGGCATCCCTAAACTATATTCACGTCTTCTTCATACTCAGCCCTTGGTCTGATTATGTGGATAAGACCTTCATCCATAATTTCTTGAAGATCAAATCTCACCTTATCACATCTATGGATATCTGTATTGCAAATACTACAACCAGCATGGTCATGTGTATAATAGATGAATTCATAGAGATCAGCATGCATCTTCACTAAATCCCCTCTCACCGGGTTGATATCAAAAATCCGGAAGTTCCCAGGACAACCATCAACCATATTTACGACATTTCCACCCCCATGTTTGGGTAATGGATTATGTTTCACGTTAGGACCAACATCTTTAAAAGACAAAAGACCAGATCTCACCATCTTCTGCACTTTGGACTTCAAGGGATAACAATTTTAGATGTTGTGCCTTGAGGCTCCTTGATGAAAAGAACAAATATGATCCGCCTTATAATACCATGGTAAAGGTGAATGTATAGCAGGGAGAGGCCTAGTCTACACCAATTTCTTTTGAGTTAAAGCTGGAAACAATTTTGTATAACTCATTGGAATATGGTCCAAAGCTTCTCTCCTCTGACTTTTCCCTTGATTTCCTTGAGGAGGTGGTCTCTGATAGGAAACAAAAGTTGGAGCTACATTGACGACTGGAGTCACAGAAGCAACTTGTTGTTGGTACCTATGATGTCTTCTTGGTGACCTAAACTTTCTTTCCTCAACGACAACATTTGTTTCGCTTTCTTTCTAGAAAACCCATATGAGGATTTCTTTGTTCCTTCATCTTTTATCAAACTTCCTTCAGACAGCTTCTTCTAGAAGAACACCCATACTAATTATTGTACCCCAAAATTTTCCCTCCCATATTTCTCAAGACATTACAAGAATAATCTCCAAATGGCTCAAGATTGCTCAAGAGTTGAACAGTCAAATCATCTCCCAAGGCAGTCAATCTCAAATTAGGGTTTTGTGTTGCATCAAGGTCCTTACATCCAAATGACCTCAAGTGCTCCCCAATGTCCTAATATGTTCTCAAGTTCATCCATGTCAAATTTCAAGCCTTGTAGAGGAAGTTTGGCCAGTCAATTGCTCAAGAGGCCCAAAAATCGACTATGCTAGGGCAAAAGTCAACTGTGACCTATAAATAGTCAAACTTCAAGATTTTTTGTCAACATTCTCATTTTTAAGGATATTTCATCATTTGATCAAGGGTTGATCATGATTCATCAAGGATTGCTCAAAATTCATCAAGACTCAAAAGTTGCTAAATTAGGGTTTTGTAGGAAAAGTCAACTCAACTTTGACCAAGCATAACTTTATCATACTTTATGAGAAATGACCCATCCAAAGCTCATTTTAAAGAGGATTCAATTTCCTAAAATCCATATGCACACCCCAAGATCAAGAAATGCACTCACAAAAAGTTACAAATTCGGACATTATAGGTTATTTTTGAAAGTCAACAAAAACACCTTTTTTTTCCAAAGCTTATAACTTGAGCATGGAATATCAAAATGAGATTAGACCAAAAGGGTAGGTTATAGGACATCTCAAGATTTATAAAAAGTCCAAGAACACCTCCAAAAGTTCAAAATTGAAGAAGTTATGCATTTTTGAAGTTGGACATTTTTCCAAAATTGCTAAAAATCAACTATCCCCAAAACTTCAAATTTTGTCAAATGGGCTCACTTTTTTCCACTTGATTTGATCTTGTCACACTACACACGTGTCCTATATTCAGTCTTGTGTCCATTTATTAATTTTTCTATTTTATTTGATTTTTATTGAATTAATTCATGTTAAATCAATTTAAATCCAAATAAAATCCAAATATTGAGAATTTAGGATCTTTTTGATTGATACAGGTCTTAATTGTCATCATGGACATGATCAAATTCAAATCAAGCCATATCATGAACAAAAAGGTGGTTTTTGGACAAATTTGGAAGCTTTTTCATGGAGGATCAAATCAAATCCTAAATCATCAATGCATAAGGATTCAAAGCCCAAAACTTGACCTAATTCACTCCATGTTACTTATACAAGGCAAAGGCACGAGCATCAGGACCAAGAGGCTGCATAAACATCAAAACCAAAACTTGAAAAAAACTTGAAAAGCTTGAAACTGAAATCTGTTTTAGAGGCCGATTCAAAGCAAAAACTCAACGTAGACCCCTTGCTGGATATCCACTGAGTGAAAGGCAATCAAAATCAAGCTCTCTCCTCTCCTCAACCGCGTTGTAAGTCTCCTGAAAAACGCCCCTGTACTCGAAATCACATACTCATTTTCCTGCATTTTCTTGGCAAAATCGTTACACAATCATGTTTATCGTTCCATTTAGAACCTTTCTGCATCATTTGATTGTGTTTATGTGATCTGTAGTGCCATACCCGAACCTAGGGTTTTGGAAGTTTGTTTTTAGGTGTTTTCTTTGCAGGAAAAATTGGAACAAATAATGGACATATGCATGTTCAGAAGGAAGAGACGAGCATGACTGGGTCGTGGCTTGAGTTTTCATGGCCTAGAACATTTTTTAGGATCGACCTAGGGATTTAGCTGCAGATATAGATCCGCAGGTAAATATCCAGGGGCCAACGAAGAAGATGAATGCGTGGCCTCTCCCCATTCGTTGGTTCAAATCTCGCGCGTTTTCTTTTATAATTCTGGCATATTGTTTTTTTTCCTTATAATAATTTTTATCCATTATAATAACAATTGAAGTGTAGTGGTGCAGTGGCAAACGCGTTAGTACAAATTCCAATAGGACCTGGGTTCGAATCCCAAGTCCCCATATTTGCATATTATTGTTTTTCTTCAGGAAATCCTACGCGCCTCAGCAATCATGGTCCATCATACACCATCACCTAGATGCCTGCCAGATGGCCCCAGGCCAGATCTGGTGGCCAAGATTGAATGTGCACCATACGCCAAAGTCAATGTACACGCGTGGAATTGCAAAAGTCAAATCAGGCTTGCAGCAAATGGACCTTGAATTTGCTGATCTCACCTCCCAAATTGGGCCTGACCCCCCTGAGTATTTCTTTTTTTATTTTCTTTCTTTATTTTGTTTAATTATTATTTTTATTATTTAAATCACTAACCAATTAAATTTCCTTTTTCCTCATAAAATCAAAAACCAAAAAAATATATTTTATTTATTAAAATTAAATTCATCATTTTATTTTTGTAAATAAATTAATTCAATTAATTTAGTTTTAATTAGGTATAACTTTAATATTTTTGCAATAATTAAAATTAATTTAAATAATTAAGTTTTTATTAACTTTGATCAATTTTATTTTATTTCCTTAAATATCCAAAAATCCAAAAAATATCTTTTTAATTTATTTATTTATTTAATTAACTTAGATCTAATTTCTTTTTAATCCAAAATAAACCAAAAAATGCTTTCTTTCAAAAAAGGGTCAAAACCCTAAAAAATGCGCCCGATTTAATTTTCCCGCATGCGATCCATTTATGATATTGATGTAATTGTTTCCCGGAATGTAATAGTTTTAATAGGACTTTAATTTATTTATCGCTTTATTTTATTTTCCGCATTTTAATTTCAAGGGTTTTTTTGGCGATGTAAATACCCGACGCCTTGTAATAGTTAGATTTAATTTCCGCAATTTAATATCCGCAATCTATAAACTGTTAGATGTTTGGTAATAGGGAATGCATGACAAGATCGAATGTATGAACTTAAAATCAACATAGCTCACTGTTGTACCCCAAAATTTGCCCTCCTATTTTTTCCACAAGAAATCACAGCTTCGGGTCTTCCCTGACTTTTTCAGATTGGCGTAAGAATCAGTCAAACAGACTTTTTCTTATCAGTCTATCCAAATTAGGGTTTTCATGGACTCTGGAACAGTTCAAGCAAATTATTAGGGTTTGGTTGAGTTTGGCTCAGGGTTTGATCAGGCAGGCGTTTCTTTGATAACAAATCAAGAACTAGGTTTTGTGCGCGCATTCTCAAAGAATTAATTCTATAGCTCTTTTCAATTTATTCTGGGATATGAGCTGAGGCATTTGAATTGAGAACTTGCAGTGTTTGGTTTAATCAGTAAAGGCAAAGGAATATGGATGTTTGTTTGATTTGACTATGCAATGCTTACAGCTATTTGAAACGCCGAGTTTATTATTGATTAATGCTAAATGGCAAGACCACAGTGTTTATTAATTAATTATTTATTCTAAGTTAGAATAGTTGGGATTTATTTCCATTTATTATAATTTAAGAATTATAAATAATTAAATAAACAATTGAAGAAGAATTAAAAAGGATTAATTGGCAAAAGAGATTTTATTTACTTTTAATTATTAAGTACAAATGTTATTTGAATACATTTACAGTATTTACAAATAATGTTATTACAAATAATTAAAATGAAATAAAGCTACATCCTAAAATTTCCTAAGTCTTCATCTTCTACTGATGCTCCTTTGCTCAATTGATTTTATTTGCAAAGACAAAAAAGAAGGGAAAGAAGTCAAATGCAGATGAAATAAAAAAGCAGACAGTTAATTTAAAAAGGCTCATCATTAAAAGTGACTGGCCGGAATCAGTTTATTCACCCTCTCTGCAAATCACAAGAAATTCTTGGTTCACAAAGAGGGATAGAAATATGCTTGCAAAAAATATGAAATGCACAAAGCTATTCAATTTTCCAAATACAAAGCTGCATAGTTCATAATTCCAAATTGTCAACCAAAGTTTTCAAACTGAATAGCAAACTGAACTGCACAAATTGCAAGTTACACAAATCCAAAACAAGTCCAATGTCAACCAACTGTCCAAGAGCTATCAAAAGGCTGTCAAAAAGATATCAAGAAGTACACAATATGCAGGAAATCTGGAAAGTATGCAGAGGAAAACTAATAATGCAAGCAAACATTCAAATTCATCACTTTCCAGCCAATACTTTTTCAGAAAGTACAGTTTTAAAGCAATAAACAAAGCTTTGTTCTGTGGAGAGAGAAAGGGGAAAAGAAGTATAGGCTTACAGTACAGCAGGCTTGAGGACAAAGATATAAACAAGATATACCAGAACAGATGGGGAGGAGGCAGAAAACACCAAGAAATAACACAAGCTCAAGCCTGTATCAAAAGCAAAAACATACAGGCCTGCCTTAAGCTTAGAAACCAAGCTCACCACAAACTGTAACACAAGCCTGAAATAGCCTTAACCTGCATAATACATCAAGCTTCAACCTGCATAACCAGCCTGAAGCTTAAAACTTCAAGCCTAAACCTGCATCAAACATGAAGCCTTCACCTGCATAAACATGTAAGTTACAAAACTCAAGGCCATACAAACCAAAAGCATCCTGCTAAACTGCCCAGAAGCCTTCCTATACTGATAAGCCTTTCATAAGCCTGTATCAAAATTGTTCAAACCTGTCCAAGCCAAATATCTAACCTCAAAGCATTCAAGCCAAAAATACCCTCGGAGTAACCTCATCATAGGGCCAATAACCAATAAAAACAATACTCAAAATCATCATCAATACTCAAAGCCATCAATCAGAGGCAAACAGAAGAAGAGGAAAAGAAACTCAGATATCATAATCAAAGCCAAAAGCGAAGCAAATAAGCAATCAGAAGCTCACTCAAAGTTTCAGAAGAAGCAAGAACATCATACAAAGCCAGCAATCAGAAGGAGGAAAAGAAGCTGTACAAAGGTTTTCAGTATTCATCATGAAACCATAAAAACAAGATACAAAATACCAATTTTTCCAAGCAAGCTCATCAGCTTCATACTCCCTCCGCCTGGCCGCCTGAGGACACCTCCCATCCACCTCTCCTCCTCCGTATCCAAAGGCCAGCAACGGTATAATTTTCCTTTTCCCTTTTCTTTTTACATCTCACAAGGCACAGATAATAACACAATAAAGATCAGGACATAAAAAAAAGCTAAAAACATGCATAGTATTCAAAACCTAAAACGTAAAAAATGGAAAAACAAACCGTTACCCTCTTTTGAAGTACCGCCTTGAGCAAGCCGTGAAGAGAGGATAAGCTGGAGGTTGCGTCCGGTGGCCAGGCAGGGAAGGAGGTCAGAATCCATGGCTCAAGAAGACGAGGAGGATGAAGAACGAAGAAGATGGAAACGACGCCGCTCTCTAACCACTGTAACCCTAATTCAGAAATGATGCAAAACATTGAAAACCCCAAAACAAAAATGTGTCAAACTCATGTCTTGGGCCTTGCCCCATTACAAGCCTTAAGCCCATCACAAACAGGCGCACCCCCTTTTTTTTCTTTATTCTGATTCAGTGTTTGGGCCTGCCCCTCTTACTAACATTAAAGCCCATTTAACTCTTTTCTTTCTATTTATTCAAACTAAAGGCTTTTATTTATTTTCTTTTTATATAACTTAACTCTTTTTTTAAATAAATAATACACTAATTTCTCATATAAAAAATGTGGCTAGTACTTTTCATTATAATTAAAAATACATAAATATTAGATTTTTATCAAGATTAAACATTTTCTTTTTTTTTTCTTTTATTAAAACCCTTTTTTAATTTAAACCTTGTACATGAAAATACTAACTAAAATACATGAAAAACATTAATCCATAAAAAATAGAATTTCTTAAGCATTTTCTTTTCTTTTATTAAATCTTTTGTTTTGTACATATTTAACAAAAACTCAAAAATAAAGAATAAATAAAATACTTAATTTGGCATTAAGTTAATATCTTGCATCACTTGTAAATGAATCACATACACTTTCACCAATACATTTGCATATCTTTTATTCTTGTACATTGATATATATTACATTTGAGAATGCGATTCGATTTGGTTGTAAATATATTTGGACACTACTCTCCTAATAAGTATCATCCCCATTTGTAAATATTTGTAACCCCATCCCCGGATACTTATTTGTAATAGCTTAGACTTTAAATTCCCGCAATTTATCGCTTTCTATATACTGTATAGTAATTAGGGTTTGTATGCGAAAATTTAAAATCAACCGCTAGATAACCTAAATACAAGACAAATGCATGACAATCAATACACAATTCACACTTGCACCCCTAGGGTAGTCCCACTCGTTGCCTTCAAAAATGGGCCATGCTTGCATGTTGAGTTTCTTTGGCAAAACAAAAACAATTCAAATGATCATAGTCCCCCTATGACGCTTTCGAAGTTGCCTAAACAAAATGATCATAGTCCCTTCAAGCAAAATTGCCAAAGACACTTGGCACCATTGCATTCATGGTCCATACGATGACCCGCGCCTGTCCCGTTAACATCCTAACACAAGATTGTCCACCAAATACAATGGTGGAACAAAACTGTTAAAAGGGTTAAAACATGAGAAAAATCTTTGAGTAAATTTAGGGGTAGACAACTCTTAGTTACTTGATCAAACTTGTAAAATACACTTGCCTACTTTTCAAAACACACTCCACAACACAACTTTCAAAACAACTTTCAAAACCTTGAAACATCTTTTCAAAAAGACAAACACCTTTGTAAAATATTCGAGTAAAGAATTGTTACAACGATTGCCTAGACAAGGCATCTTTTTCAAAACACACACACACACCACCATTTCAAGCAATTGAAAATCAAAGGCAAGTGATCTAAAACAAGTAACTAAGAGCCCATGGATAACCATGGATAGAAAGGGTGCTAATACCTTCCCTTTCTATAATCTACCCCCCGAACCCACGAAAACGTCTCAAAGGTTTTTCCTGTGCTTTTTAACCTTTCCTTTAGGATAAAATAAAAAGTCGGTGGCGACACTTGCTAAACCGAACAAGTGCGAATACAAACGCAAAACCTCAAGTCAGTTCTCTCACCGTATCACAGAACTGGCGACTCTGCTGGGGACTAATTTAAAAGTGGGGTTACCTTAGGGTTTAGATCACCCATACATACTTGCTTTGCTTGCTTTGATTACTTTACTTTTTGGGTCCTTGTTTGGGTTTGTTGTAAATCCTACACCCGGATTTGGGGCACCTTCTTAGGTAAATAGCAATAAAACTGTGAGGGAACTGTGCGGGGTATACCGACATGGTTGAAGCAGTAAGCTATGTTAGTGTGACATATTTGTGAGTACCGGTAACCCTTGAGTTCAATCAAGGAGAGTACGGGGCCGCTGAGTGATGTCATGAAGCACTAACGAGCTCTTAGAACCTTAATTGACCATCTTAGCCTTTTTAGGGGTAGTGAGATGACCGACTTTGGTGCAGTCCGAAGTTGGTAGATACTCGATACTACACTCATTGAGGGTTGTTTTCTTGGAATATTTTGGTCGCCAGTTAAGTGGCTAAACCAAAACAATGAACACAGAAAATAATCCAATGATATTGAGCTCCTTAGAACCCGGTTTCTATTTTAGGACAGGATGAGCAAACTAACTTCAAGAGGGTACTTACCTATAAACCCCATACAAGCCTAAACCTAAGGACTTGTTTGCTTTGTGTGAATATGGTTACCTGTATATACACTTACTTACTTTTGCATACATGTACATAACATCATAACATCATACCATAGCATTTTTTCACTAACCATTTCAAGGATCTCGAGGGTCTTTTGATGCAGGGTCACGTTGAACCAGACATCTACCAAAGGGCAAGAGGTTTCTCCTCTAAACAAATGCCATCAAAGATCAAGTGCAACAACTTGAATCAGGGGCTATGACCCACTTGACATGGTGAGCTTGATTCTCGTGGAAAGACATCCACAGGTGCAAAGTTCTCCAATCAAAGATTGAAGTTCAACCTCTAACGTTCTCTTGTGTTTACCCCAAGAGATCCTTGAAAACATTGCATACAAATATCATACATATCATTGCATAACAGGTTTCTCCCATACAGGTTTCCTTATCTTCCTACTGTTTATTTCAGTAAGATGGATATGGAACAAACGGTGAAAGATCTCCAAGCTCAAAACGCTCAATTCCAACAAATGCTTCTGGCTATGGGTAAAGGGAAAGAGGATCTGACTGTTCTCCTTCTCAAAGACAAGAAGAAGAAGTCCAAGAAGGCAGCGAGCATCCTGAACTTGAGAAGAAGACCTAAGACCCAAGACCTTTCAACCCCATCCAACATGGGGATAGTCTTGAAGAAGACCACAATGTGGAGATTGTTGAAGAGGAAGCTGACTACTCTAAGGAACAATACCCTCTCGCTGATGACAAGTACAAACAGTTGGAGGATCGCCTCAATGCTATGGAGATTCAACAAATACCCGGCTTGGATTTAGGAGACTTGGGTTTGGTTCCTGGATTGGTCATTCTGCCAAAGTTCAAAGTCCCTACCTTGGCTCTGTATGATGGAGTCTCTTGCCCTAAGATGCATCTAAAGTCTTATGTCTGCAAGATTCAACCATACACAACTGATCCAAAGCTTTGGATCCATTTCTTCCAAGAAAGCCTGGTAGGGCCTCAACTCGAGTGGTTCTATCAATTGGAGAGTTCTCGCATTCACACCTGGGAGGACTTAGCTAGGGCTTTTTACAAACATTATCAGTACAATGCTGATCTTGCACCAACTCGTGTGCAATTGCAGAACATGACCATGGGTTCTAACGAGAACTTCAAAGGATACACTCAAAAGTGGAGAGATCTGGCTGGTAGGGTGCAACCCCCTTTAACTGACAGAGAGCTGATTGACATCTTCATGGGAACTTTGACATGGCCTTTCTTCAATCACTTAATTGGGAGCTCCTCAGCCGGGTTCACCGAGCTAATACTGACCGGCGAAAGGGTCGAAGCTGGCATCAAAAGTGGAAAGATCCAAGGAACTACACCCTCAGATACTCATATAATTCCCTACAATAGGAAGAAAGAGTCCAATGCTGTGAACAGTCAGAAGAGTCGCCGTGACCAACATGTAGGGGCAATCCTGATCTCTGGTTCTACGCCACACTGACAACAACCAAAGGGAAATCAACGAAGGCCAGACGCGCCTAAAAGACAATATACCAAGATCAACATGCCACTGGCTCAAGCGCTACAACACATGTTGGAGAAAGAGCTGATTACATTAAAGGCTCCTCACCCGAATCCAAAGACTTCTTCTCCAAACTACAATCCGGATGCAAGATGTGCTTATCATTGTGGTAGCCCAGGGCATGACACAAACAGCTGTTGGGCTCTGAAGAACAAGGTCCAAGACATGATTGATGCCAAGGAGATCGAGTTTGACCCTCCGGAGACTCTAGCATGATCACTGCTCCTATTCCAAATCATTGAGAGCGCCTTTGTTTCATTTGAATTTTCAAGTTGTAATCTCTTTGTTATTCAAACAATTATCTATTAATGTCAAACTTTGTTTCATTAATGCATTGCATATGTTTGTCTTGATTTGATCCACTCATTTTCATTACACTTGAACTATGCTTTCTACTTTCTTTATGATACTTAACTCTTGATAAAAAGCTGCAAGCCTTTAGAGGGAGGATGACGAAACAATACCATAATCTCATACAGTATGCTTTTGAACAAACCTTGCTGATGATGTACATGCATTTCTTTCAATTCCCAAACACTGGAGTTATAAGGAAGATAATCCCTAGTCAACCCCTTTGAGCCAAAGAAGTAGGAGTTTTCTGTTCTAAACAAATCAAAACCTTTGATATAAACCTGGGGCAGGGTAGTCTCTCAGTTAATTCAAAAAGGCGCATTGAAGTCGCAAACTCTCAGTTCGTAATACAACGAACGACATCAAAAAGAGAAAAGCATTCCTCTGGAATCAAAAGACAGTGATGGTTCCTTATCTCATAGGCAGTCATTATATCTCAAAAAAGAAAAAGCCCACTGAGCCAAAAACTGTAAAGGAGGCTTAAGAAAGTTGGGGCATCCCGTTGACTGTAATCTCGAAAACAGGAACAGTCAGGAAAAAGTTAGGGATAACAAATAAAAAAAAACGAGGTCTTTACAAATCCTTAACAACATGAAAAATGTTGCAAAAGAAAAAGGAGATGATGACTGCCCTCCAAATTCAATTGGTGAACCATCACCCAAAAGGTCGTTCCAAATTCGAATGGAGTTCGACGCACAAATTAACTGAGCCTAGGATTGAAGAACATCACGAAGAGCGGGTGGGTACAAATACACTTTGAGCCTTTATCCTTTGTTTCTTAAACCGTGAACCAAGCCACGTCATAACCCTTCAAAAGTCCTAATTGAAGCATGGGTTAGTTCGAAAGCATACTGTTACAAAAGGTATCCTGACTCCTGTAAGGCTTTGCCCTCAATCTTGTGTTGAATTTGTATTATAAAAAGTTTTCTGCTAAAAAAACGCATTTTTCAAAACTTCAAGACAGACATAAACTTTGCATTACCTGAATATCTTTGTTTGCATATGGCTATTTGTTTGACAGCGGAGAAATTCACACAATGAATATCCGATGAACGAAAGCTCTCTCAGTGAATAAAATCAATTCAAAAAGGATGACACTTCCAACGACAAATCTCCTATCAACAAGGGGGCATGACATGTCACTATCCAGTTAACCTGGGGCAGTCCAGTTAAGATTTCAACAAAATCTCTCAAAAGTTCAGTGAACTTGGGGCAAGTCTCCTTCATCATCACTTGGGGCATTCGAATGTCAATCTCAAGGTCGTTCAAATTTCCTTCATCACCTGCTGGAAGTTGCGGTCATCATAAAAAATTCCTTCATCGCCTGTTGGAAGATACAGTCCAGATATGCTCCAGACACGGTTGCCATTCTGTCACCTTTCTTAAGTTCCAGATTAATACCTGTAGCAAGCCAGTAAAATATCTGTGGACGAATGATTGTGGATCAACACTTGTAACAAGCCAGGAAATCATCTACATGAAGAGATTGAAGATCAATACCTGTAACAAGCCAGGAAAACTATCTTTCTTTCTCAGGTCAGAGATCAATACCTGAAACCAGCCAGGACAGTATCTCCTTGACCAACCTTTCTTAAGTTCCGGATTAATACCTGTAGCAAGCCAGGAAAATATCTGTGGACGACTGATTGTGGATCAACACTTGTAACAAGCCAGGAAAGTATCTACATGAAGAGATTGAAGATCAATACCTGTAACAAGCCAGGAAAACTATCTTTCTTTCTCAGGTCAGAGATCAATACCTGAAACCAGCCAGGATAGTATCTCCTTGACCAACCTTTCTTAAGTTCCGGATTAATACCTGTAGCAAGCCAGGAAAATATCTGTGGACGACTGATTGTGGATCAACACCTGTAACAAGCTAGGAAATTATCTACATGAAGAGATTGAAGATCAATACTTGTAACAAGCCAGGAAAACTATCTTTCTTTCTCAGGCCAGAGATCAATACCTGAAACCAGCCAGGACAGTATCTCCTTGACCAACCTTTCTTAAGTTCCGAATTAATACCTGTAGCAAGCCAGGAAAATATTTGTGGACGACTGATTATGGATTAACACCTGTAACAAGCCAGGAAATTATCTACATGAAGAGATTGAAGATCAATACCTGTAACAAGCCAGGAAAACTATCTTTCTTTCTCAGGTCAGAGATCAATACTTGAAACCAGCCAGGACAGTATCTCCTTGACCAACCTTTCTTAAGTTTCGAATTAATACCTGTAGCAAGCCAGGAAAATATCTGTGGACGACTGATTGTGGATCAACACCTGTAACAAGCCAGGAAATTATCTACATGAAGAGATTGAAGATCAATACCTGTAACAAGCCAAGAAAACTATCTTTCTTTCTCAGGTCAGAGATCAATACCTGAAACCAGCCAGGACAGTATCTCCCTGACCAACCTTTCTTAAGTTCCGTATTAATACCTGTAGCAAGCCAGGAAAATATCTGTGGATGACTGATTGTGGATCAACACCTGTAACAAGCCAGGAAATTATCTACATGAAGAGATTGAAGATCAATACCTGTAACAAGCCAGGAAAACTATCTTTCTTTCTCAGGTCAGAGATCAATACTTGAAACCAGCCAGGACAATATCTCCTTGACCAACCTTTCTTAAGTTCCGGATTAATACCTGTAGCAAGCTAGGAAAATATATGTGGACGACTGACTGTGGATCAACACCTGTAACAAGCCAGGAAATTATCTACATGAAGAGATTGAAGATCAATACCTGAAACCAGCCAGGAAAACTATCTTTCTTTCTCAGGTCAGAGATCAACACCTGAAACCAGCCAGGACAACTATCTCCCCGACCAACCTTTTTCAAGATCCCAGATCAATACTTGCAGCAATCAAAAGATTCTTGCAATCCCCAACGGAGCTAAAACTTCCAACTATCAATCCCCAAGCAGAATGAAGACTCTCATTCTCAGTTCCTCACAGAGTATTCGAATATTCCCCAGTGAAGATCTCCTCAAGACAAGAATCCCCAGTAGATTGGCATACAACCCAAGCTCCTGATTTCCCCAACAGTGGTCCCAGGACTTCTCATTTTCAATGATCAAAAGATTCTTGCCCTCCCCTGCAGCAGTCAAGGATTCACTTTCCCCGGCAGCAGTCAAGATTCTTTTATCTCCAGCCATCCAGGATTCATCTATCCTCAACAAGACATCTCATCAGCTTACATGCGCATTCATCACATTCATATCATAAACATTGATATAACATACATTGCATCATGCATCATGACATTGCATATAACTAACTCTTTACCTTTTCAGGAAAGATCAGTAAACAGACAAAGATCATCATCTTCCGAGATTCTTTCTAGAAAAAGTTCAGATGTGACCCAGACATGGCGACATTCTGACACTTATTCCAGATTCATCCAGATGCAGTTTTACACGGACCCATCATTAGGAAACCCTACACCGGTTCCTTCTCCATTTCAAGACTTCTGAAAACAGTTTACGGGTTCTCCAAACATGGATGTCAACCTATCGCTTGTTCAGATTCTGCAACTTTTGAAAACAGTTTACAGACGCTTCCCAACACGGATGTTGCTCTATTGCTTATTCAACTTCAACTTTTGAAAACAGTTTACGGACGCTTCCCAACATGGATGCTGATCTATTGCTTATTCATATCCAAGACTTCTGAAAACAGTTTACGGACGCTTCCCAACATGGATTCTGATCTATTGCTTATTCATCTCCAAGACTTCTGAAAACAGTTTACAGACGCTTCCCAACATGGATGCTGATCTATTACTTATTCAACTTCAACTCCTGAAAACAGTTTACGGATTCTCCAAACATGGATGTCAATCTATTGCTTGTTCAGACCCCCAGTTCAGAGATGTTCCAAAACATGGATACCTTCCTGATACTCGTCCACTCATCAACGACATACAGTTCAGCAAACATTTCCAGATGGCATCTCTAAGCCCATCCTCATACCAACAACTTCCAGATAGCATCTCTAAGCCCATCCCCCGACAAGATTCTGTCACATCCCGAGATGGCATCTCTAAGCCCATCTCCAAATGGCATCTTTAAGCCCATTCCCTTAAACTACGCTTCGACAAGTGCAAATTTTTTGGGCACTCTAGTGTCCAATCTCCTTTTACCCTCGAGTCACGAACGGCAAACTTGCCAATCTAACTCTTCAGGTTCAAGAAGATTGAACAGGGGCAACTGTTGTACCCCAAAATTTGCCCTCCAATTTTTTCCACAAGAAATCACAGCTTCGGGTCTTCCCTGACTTTTTCAGATTGGCGTAAGAATCAGTCAAACAGACTTTTCTTATCAGTCTATCCAAATTAGGATTTTCATGGACTCTGCAACATTTCAAGCAAATTATTAGGTTTTGATTGAGTTTGGCTCAGGGTTTGATCAGGCAGGCGTTTCTTTGATAACAAATCAAGAACTAGGGTTTATGCGCGCATTCTCAGAAAGAATTAATTCTATAGCTCTTTTCAATTTATTCTGGAATATGAGCTGAGGCATTTGAATTGAGAACTTGTAGTGTTTGGTTTAATCAGTAAAGGCAAAGGAATATGGATCTGTGTTTGATTTGACTGTGCAATGCTTATGGCTATTTGAAACGCCGGGTTTATTATTGATTAATGCTAAATGGCAAGACCACAGTGTTTATTAATTAATTATTTATTCTAAGTTAGAATAGTTGGGATTTATTTCCATTTATTATAATTTAAGAATTATAAATAATTAAATAAACAATTGAAGAAGAATTAAAAAGGATTAATTGGCAAAAGAGCTTTTATTTACTTTTAATTATTAAGTACAAATGTTATTTGAATACATTTACAGTATTTACAAATAATGTTATTAGAAATAATTAAAATGAAATAAAGCTACATCCTAAAATTTCCTAAGTCTTCATCTTCTACTGATGCTCCTTTGCTCAATTGATTTTATCTGCAAAGACAAAAAAGAAGGGAAAGAAGTCAAATGCAGATGAAATAAAAAAGCAGATAGTTAATTTAAAAAAGCTCATCATTAAAAGTGACTGGCCGGAATCAGTTTATTCACACTCTCTGCAAATCACAAGAAATTCTTGGTTCACAAAGAGGGATAGAAATATGCTTGCAAAAAAATATGAAATGCACAAAGCTATTCAATTTGCCAAATACAAAGCTGCATAGTTCATAATTCCAAATTGTCAACCAAAGTTTTCAAACTGAATAGCAAACTGAACTGCACAAATTACAAGTTACACAAATACAAAACAAGTCCAATGTCAACCAACTGTCCAAGAGCTATCAAAAGGCTGTCAAAAAGATATCAAGAAGTACACAATATGCAGGAAATATGGAAAGTATGCAGAGGAAAACTAATAATGCAAGCAAACATTCAAATTCATCACTTTCCAGCCAATACTTTTTCAGAAAGTACAGTTTTAAAGCCATAAACAAAGCTTTGTTCTGTGGAGAGAGAAAGAGGAAAAGAAGTATAGGCTTACAGTACAGCAGGCTTGAGGACAAAGATATAAACAAGATATACAAGAACAGATGGGGAGGAGGCAGAAAACACCAAGAAATAACACAAGCTCAAGCCTGTATCAAAAGCAAAAACATACAGGCCTGCCTCAAGCTTAGAAACCAAGCTTGCCACAAACTGTAACACAAGCCATAAATAGCCTTAACCTACCTAATACATCAAGCTTCAACCTGCATAACCAGCCTGAAGCCTAAAACTTCAAGCCTAGACCTGCATCAAACATGAAGCCTTCACCTGCATAAACCTGTAAGTTACAAAACTCAAGGCCATACAAACCAAAAGCATCCTGCTAAACTGCCCAGAAGCCTGCCTATACTGATAAGCCTTTCATAAGCCTGTATCAAAATTGTTCAAACCTGTCCAAGCCAAATATCCAACCTCAAAGCATTCAAGCCAAAAATACCCTCAGAGTAACCTCATCATAGGGCCAATAACCAATAAAAACAATACTCAAAATCATCATCAATACTCAAAGCCATCAATCAGAGGCAAACATAAGAAGAGGAAAAGAAACTCAGATATCATAATCAAAGCCAAAAGCGAAGCAAATAAGCAATCAGAAGCTCACTCAAAGTTTTAGAAGAAGCAAGAACATCATACAAAGCCAGCAATCAGAAGGAGGAAAAGAAGCTGTACAAAGGTTTTCAGTATTCATCATGAAACCATAAAAACAAGATACAAAATACCAGTTTTTCCAAGCAAGCTCATCAGCTTCATACTCCCTCCGCCAGGCCGCCTGAGGACACCTCCCATCCACCTCTCCTCCTCCGTCTCCAAAGGCCAGCAACGGTATAATTTTCCTTTTCCCTTTTCTTTTTACATCTCACAAGGCACAGATAATAACACAATAAAGATCAGGACATAAAAAAAAGCTAAAAACATGCATAGTATTCAAAACCTAAAACGTAAAAAAGGGAAAAACAAATCGTTACCCTCTTTTGAAGTACCGCCTTGAGCAAGCCGTGAAGAGAGGATAAGCTGGAGGTTGCGTCCGGTGGCCAGGCAGGGAAGGAGGTCAGAATCCATGGCTCAAGAAGACGAGGAGGATGAAGAACGAAGAAGATGGAAACGGCACCGCTCTCTAACCACTGTAACCCTAATTCAGAAATGATGCAAAACATTGAAAACCCTAAAACAAAAATGTGTCAAACTCATGTCTTGGGCCTTGCCCCATTACAAGCCTTAAGCCCATCACAAACAGGCGCACCCCCTTTTTTTCTTTATTCTGATTCAGTGTTTGGGTCTGCCCCTCTTACTAACATTAAAGCCCATTTAACTCTTTTCTTTCTATTTATTCAAACTAAAGGCTTTTATTTATTTTCTTTTTATATAACTTAACTCTTTTTTAAAATAAATAATACACTAATTTCTCATATAAAAAATGTTGCTAGTACTTTTCATTATAATTAAAAATACATAAATATTAGATTTTTATCAAGATTAAACATTTTCTTTTTTTTTCTTTTATTAAAACCATTTTTTAATTTAAACCTTGTACATGAAAATACTTACTAAAATACATGAAAAACATTAATCCATAAAAAATAGAATTTCTTAAGCATTTTCTTTTCTTTTATTAAATCTTTTGTTTTGTACATATTTAACAAAAACTCAAAAATAAAGAATAAATAAAATACTTAATTTGGCATTAAGTTAATATCTTGCATCACTTGTAAATAAATCACATACACTTTCACCAATACATTTGCTTAGCTTTTATTCTTGTACATTGATATATATTACATTTGAGAATGCGATTCGATTTGGTTGTAAATATATTTGGACATTACTCTCCTAATAAGTCTCATCCCCATTTGTAAATATTTGTACCCCCATCCCCGGATACTTATTTGTAATAGCTTAGACTTTAAACTCCCGCAATTTATCGCTTTTTATATACTGTATAGTAATTAGGGTTTGTATGTGAAGATTTAAAATCAACCGCTAGATAACCTAAATACAAGACAAATGCATGACAATCAATACACAATTCACACTTGCACCCCTAGGGTAATCCCACTCGTTGCCTTCAAAAATGGGCCATGCTTGCATGTTGAGTTTCTTTGGCAAAACAAAAACAATTCAAATGATCATAGTCCCTCGATGACGCTTTCGAAGTTGCCTAAACAAAATGATCATAGTCCCTTCAAGAAAAATTGCCAAAGACACTTGGCACCATTGCATTCATGGTCCATACAATGATCCGCGCCTGTCCCATTAACATCCTAACACAAGATTGTCCACCAAATACAATGGTGGAACAAAACTGTTAAAAGGGTTAAAACATGAGAAAAATCTTTGAGTAAATTTAGGGGTAGACAACTCTTAGTTACTTGATCAAACTTGCAAAACACACTTGCCTACTTTTCAAAACACACTCCACAACACAACTTTCAAAACAACTTTCAAAACCTTGAAACATCTTTTCAAAAAGACAAACACCTTTGTAAAACATTCGAGTAAAGAATTGTTACAACGGTTGCCTAGACAAGGCATCTTTTTCAAAACATTTTCAAAACACACACACACACACCACCATTTCAAGCAATTGAAAATCAAAGGCAAGTGATCTAAAACAAGTAACTAAGAGCCCATGGATAACCATGGATAGAAAGGGTGCTAATACCTTCCCTTTCTATAATCTACCCCCTGAACCCACGAAAACGTCTCAAAGGTTTTTCCTGTGCTTTTTAACCTTTCCTTTAGGATAAAATAAAAAGTCGGTGGCGACTCTTGCTAAACCAAACAAGTGCGAATACAAACGCAAAATCTCAAGCCAGTTCTCCCACCGTATCACACTCACCATGACATGTACAAAGATAAAATTAACCGAAACAACACACTCGCACATGCGCACTCTTAGGGTACACCTCACTTGGTTGCCTTCGAACGTGGTCATTGAGTATAGGAAGTTTTAGAGGTCGCCCTCTTGTCCAAAGATCATAGTTGCCTCGAAACGGTTGCCTCGGAAAAATGATCTAAGACATTAGGGTTACCACTAAGGCGTCCTAACATGGCTTTAGTGACCACACGTCCCTTAATCGAATTGACCCTTAAAACTCCAACGACGATGCTACCTACTCATCAATAGTGGGATAGCATTGTCTAAAGGACATTAGCACAGATTAATTCTTTTTTCGAGTAGGTAGATGGTTCTTAAGTACTTGCTCTCTTCAAAACAAAACAAAACTTTTTCGCACTTACACTTTTCAAACAAAAACTTCTTTCAAACTCACAAACACAAAGAAAAGCAAATTTTGAAAACACTTTGAGCAAGTACCTAAGAGCCCGTGGATAACCACGGATAGAAAGGGTGGTAACACCTTCCCTTTCTATAATCTACCCCCCGGACCCGAGAAACATCTCGAAAAAGGAATTTTTCTGTGCTTTTTTCCTTTCCTTGTTGGATAAAATAAAAGACGGTGGCGACTCTTTCTTACCGCGACATTTTGCGAAAACAAACGCAAAACGCGAACCAGCATTCCAAAACAGTCAGTTCTCTTCCCATCGTATCACAGAACTGGCGACTCTGCTGAGGAAAATAATAAGTGGGGTGTACCTTAGGATTAGATCATTGTGTTTTCAATTGTATGCTTTGTATGATTTATATTTGTGGGCTTGTATCGGAGTTACTATAGATCCTAACCCGGATCTGGGGGATACCCTTTAGGTAAGTAGCAATAAACTGTGAGGGAACTGTACGACATAGACCGATACGGTTGAAGCAGTAGCTACGTTGGTGTGGCACTTTAGATTGCACTGATATCCCTTGTGTTGGAACGAGGAGAATATGGGTCATCTAAGGGGTCATTAAGCACCAACTGACCTTAGAACCTTTAAATTGACCAACTTGGTCATAAAACAGTAGCAGTATGCTACACTCATCGAGACTAAACTCTCGGGATGATTCCGGCCGCAAGAAAAGGTTGCTAAATTGGAACTATGACCGATTGAGGGTAGTTAGTGATATTGAGATCCTCTAGAACCCGATTACTATTTTTAGGACAGGTTTAAACCAACTGAACTGAAAGAGGGTAATACCTAAGCTCCTAGCCAACCTGAAATCTAAGGGCTCTCTGTGTGACTTGTGTGCCTTTACCATGTTTGCTGTTTATGGATACCTGTGGTATGCTTACTATCATGACATCATGACATCATAACATTGCATACATCTTGCATTGGACTAACCTATTTCAAAGACAGGAGGGATTCATCTTTGTTCTGTTTTGTAGGTCATCATGATACCCATGCGTAGGAATACCATCCGGATCAAATTTGTCCAGGTTCCCACCTTACTTAAAGATTTGATTGCAAAGATGCCTGATACTACTTCCTTCCTCAAAAGACATGGTTATCTTCTCAGTTTGGTCACCTCCAAATTGGACGAGCAGATGATGAGTGTTTTGGTCCAATTCTATGATCCGCTTTACCATTGCTTTACTTTCCAGGACTACCAGCTGGTTCCCACTTTAGAAGAGTTCTGTGATCTGCTCGGTATCTCTATTTTGGAGCAGACCCCGTTTACTGGTTGGGAGAAGATTCTTAGGCCCGAAGAGATTGCTGCAACCCTTCATATGACCAAAGAAGAGGTAATGGCTAATTGGGAGACTAGAAGTGGAGTAAAGGGCTTTCTGACTAAGTTTTTGGTTGGTAAGGCTAACTATTTCTGGGATAGTCTAGACTTCAAGGCGTTCGAAGATATTCTGGCTCTTCTGATATATGGCTTGGTATTGTTTCCGAACTCTGAATCCTTTGTTGATGTGAATGCGGTAAAAATCTTCATATCTCGCAATCCTGTACCCACTCTCTTGGGTGACATCCTTCATCAGCTCTATGCTCGTACTGCCCGAAAGCGGGGAACCTTGATGTGTCGTGCTCCGTTATTGGCGAGGTGGTTTATTTCGCACCTCCCCAAGTCAGTGCTGAAGAATAAAGAAGGCACAGGCTAGGCTTATAGGGTTATGTCTCTTTCTCATAATGACATTATCTGGACTCTCAAGGGTATGGATGAGGAGGCTATCATTGATCGCTGTGGGGAGTATCCCAATGTTCCACTGTTTGGAACCCATGGAGGAATTTCTTACAATCCGTGCTTAGCCTTAGGTCAGTTTGGGAGAGCCAGAAGAGAAGGACCTCATGAGATGCCAATGCCTAGTATCATCTTGGACTTTCAAGGGGATAGCGATGAGCAACGTCGCAGATTCATAAGGGCTTGGGATAGAGTTCACAGATCTGACCCATATGAGTTGGGTCCAAAGACTTCCCTTCCAATGGAGCCGTATCTCAGATGGGTCCGTATCCGTGCCTAAAAGCTGTGTATGCCATATGAAGCCGCCCGACTTATCATTGTTGAAATTTCTAATGAAGAAGGGGTTCTTCCGACCATCCTCCATCCTTACATGCTCACTGACATTGGGGCACTGAAGAGATCTTGGATGCAGCTGAGAGAGGAACGAGATGCTTACCGAGAGAAGTTCAACGAGCAAGAGTAAAAGATCCAGAGGTTGACTAGGCAGTTGGAGAACGAGCGGATTCTCAATGACTATGTCCGCACCGACAAGAAGAGACCATGGGAGCACTGATCGTCCTTTAATTGTTTCCTTTCCAGTTTTTATTTACTTTTCAGTATTTCCATTCTTGTAAACACCTTAATGGCATCAGTTGAACAATTGAAATTTTGAAGTTTATCTAATAAAGTGTGTTTCCTTTATTGTTTACAAATTTGAATCTCCCGATTGTCTTTGAAATCATGTCATACGCATTTCATCCCATGCACTTCATAGCAGGTACCCATTACAAGTCTCTTATCTTCTTCGCTATTTATTTCAGCACTCATCATGTCTGCTGAACCTTCAAATGAGCAAGCTATCAAGGCCCTCCAGGCCCAGAATGCCCAATTCCAAGAGTTGTTCATGAATCTAGCTAAGGGTCAGCAAGACCTGAAGACCTTGATTCTGAAAGAGAAGAACAAGAAGAACAAGAAGAGGACAATCCTGTTCAACACGGGGCACAGATTTGGAAACAGGCTACAGAATGAAGTTGATCTGACTACCTCATTTGGAGGGAAAGAAAGTCAGGAAGAAAGGAGGGCTCCTAGCCCTGTGGTCTCCGACAAAGAGACGTACTTCGATGAAGAACAATATCCTCCTGCTGAGGATAGATACAAGCAACTGGAAGACCGGTTGAGTGCTATGGAAGTTCAGAAAGTGCCTGGTCTGGACTTTGGTGATCTAGGTCTATCATCTGGGGTGGTAATTCCCCATAAATTCAAGGCACCAGCCTTTGCTAAGTATGACGGAGTTTCTTGTCCGAAGCTGCACCTCCGATCATATGTGAGGAAGATTCAGCCATACACCGCTGATAATAACCTATGGACCCATTTATTTCAAGACAGTCTCTCAGGGACTCAGCTTGAGTGATTCTACCAGTTGGACGGAGCCAGTATCCGCAGTTGGGAAGATTTGGCTACTGCATTCTACAGGCAGTATTAATATAAGTCCGACCTTGCTCCTACGCGTACCCAACTCCAGGGTATGTCAATGGGAACGGGTGAAGGATTCAAATATTATGCTCAGAAGTGGAGGGACCTCGCCGGAAGAGTACAACCACCCTTGGCTGATCGGGAGCTAGTTGACTTGTTTCTGGGGACCCTGTCTGGTCCATTTTTTAACCACTTAATTGGAAGCTCTTCGGTTGGGTTTACAGAGCTTATTTTGACCGGTGAGAGGATTGAGGTTGGTATTAAGGCTGGTAAGATACAAAAGGGTGCCTCATCAAGCACCGAGAAGAAGCCCTTCAAGAAAGAGTCAAGTGCTGTCTACAGTGCGAGAAGACAGAATAGACCCGAACACCGCCAAGTTGTTAATGCGGTTATTATTTAAAAACCTTCTGGTGCTCCTCAGTACAACAATCAACAAAAATACGACAGACCTCGAAGGCAATTCACCCGTCTCAACAAGACCTTATCTCAGGTTCTGCCACAATTGCTGAAGACCAATCTGGTGATTGCAAAGGAGGCCCCAAAGAATCCAAATACAACATCACCGAAGTATAACCCTAATGCCCGTTGTGCTTATCACTCTGATAGTCCGGGGCATAATACAGATGATTGTTGGACTTTGAAGAATAAGATACAGGACTTAATTGATGCGAAGGAGATTGAGTTCGAGGCGCCCGAGAGGCCTAATGTTGTGACTGATCCTATGCCCAAGCATGGAGTAAATGCTATAGATGAAGACTCGTTTATGGTTTCTGTAAATGATATTGCTACCCCTTTGATGACTGTAAAGAAGAACCTTTTGCTATCCAGTTTATTTCCAGGCTGTGACGAAGGTTGCCATATGTGTTATGTTCTACCTACCGGTTGCCATCTCTTGAAGTCAGGTGTCCAACGCCTGATGGATAGTAAAGAGATTCTGTTTGAGAAGACTGTTGTTCCTCTAGTTCATACTGAAGAAGTTGCCATCATTACCATTTTCGATAATTCTTCCAAGGCTCCCTCGAGGAAGCCTGTTAGAATTACATCTGTTCCAAGAATCGCACCTGTGATCATCACTGTTCCGGGGCCCATCCCCTACACCTCTGATAAAGCTGTCCCTTGGCACTATGGGGCTGATGTTTATTTTCATGGAGTTAAGCAAGAGTTGGATGTTGATACTGACGTCAGCAATATTGTTGGACCTGATAAAGTCACCCGCAGCAGAAGACTTTTCTCACCTGATATCTCTCCACCAACTGTCCGAAAACCCGTTGTTATTAGACCTGCCAGTGTACCAGCTACTATTCATGTTCAAGTTCCTATTCTTACCCCTGTCGCCGAGTCATCTGACACTCGGGGCAAAGGGACCACCATTGAGCCTTCCCAGACGGAGGCACCAAAGACGATTACTGTTGAAGCTTCTAAACAAGAGATGGAAGAGATCCTGAAGATCATCAAAAAAAGTGACTACAATGTAGTTGAACAGCTGGGGAAAACCCCGTCCAAGATTTCTATGTTGTCACTGTTGCTGTGCTCAGAGGCCCATGACAAGGCTCTGATTACATTTCTGAAAACTGCCCACGTGCCACAAGAGACATCAGCTAATCAATTTACAGATTGCGTGGCCAATTTGACTGCTGATAATGGGTTGGGTTTCTCTGACGCCGACTTGAATGCTAAGGGGAAGAATCACAACGATGCCCTGCATGTCTCTATTGAATGCAGGGGCACTACTCTTGCACATGTATTGGTGGATACTGGTTCCTCATTGAATGTTTTACCGAAGAAAGCTCTATACCGGTTGGATTGTGAAGGGTTGGAGCTGAAACCAAGCAACATTGTCGTCAGGGCCTTTGATGGGTCTAAAAGAATGGTACATGGAGAGGTTGATATCCCGATCAAGGTTGGTTCTCAGGTCTTCAACTCTACGTTCTACGTGATGGACATTCGTCCATCTTATTCTTGTTTGCTGGGTCGTCCATGGATCCACAAAGCCGGGGTCGTAACCTCGATGCTCCACCGGAAGCTGAAGTACCCGGTCAAAGGGAAGATTGTGACAGTACAAGGAGAGGAAGGGTACATGGTTAGCCACCTCAACTCTTTCCGATATGTAGAGATGGATGGGGAGTTCATTGAGACCCCATTTCAACATTTTGAAGAGGTTCCCCAAACATTGGCGTCAGCTGAGACTGTTGTTGAAGACTCTCCTATGAAGATGGCTTCCTTTAAGGATGTCCGGGCTGTTGTTGAGAAAGGTGGGTGTGCAAATTGGGGCCGACTCCCTGATTTTACACAGAATACTAACAAGTTTGGTTTGGGTTTCACTGCAGAAGCTCAAAGGGCCGTTCGAAATGCACGAATCGGAAGACCTCCCGTGTTCATCAGCAACTCGGGAGTGAATGCCATTGAAGACGATGTAGAAGGGTCTGAATTCGACAGCTGGATCTATCCTACGACCGACGGTGGACCAAGCAACTGGGCAGCAAAGGACTTCATCCATATTACTTTTGTTACCCAGTAATGAAACTTTTTGTTTTGAATGTGTAACAGACAATGTTTTAAACTTTATGGCCCGATGTCTTACCCGGGGCACTGTGGTTTCATTTGTGAGGGCTTTATGTGTGTCATTTTCTTATATCATTAGTAAAAGCATTGGATGTTCTTGCATTTCAAATTTTGCGCTCCTTATTTTTCTTTACTATATATTGCAAAACAGCTATTTTACACACACTCACATATACAGGTCTACATCCACTCTGGATCTCACTGGTAACGACTCTGCTACTGCCAGTTATGACTTCGAAAATCCGATCAACTTAGCCGAAGACGAAGGTGAAGATGATTGCGAAGTTCCAGGTGAACTTGCAACACTGCTACTGCAAGAGGAGAGGGATATTCAGCCGCACGAAGAGCCGGTGGAATCAGTGAATTTGGGTACAGATATAGACGAGAAAGAGGTCAAGATCGGTGTAAACCTGGAAGCTAGTGTGAAGCAACGGTTGATTCAGATGCTTCGTGACTACGTCGAGATCTTTGCCTGGTCTTATGAAGATATGCCTGGTTTGGATACTGATATTGTGGTTCACCGCCTGCCTACCAAGGAAGACTTCCCTCCAGTGAAACAGAAGGTCCGCTGAATGCGCCCAGAGATGTCTGAGAAAATCAAGGCTGAAGTTATGAAACAGTTTGACGCCGGTTTTCTAGCAGTTACTTCTTACCCTCAGTGGGTGGCCAACGCGGTTCTTGTGTCGAAGAAAGATGGCAAGGTTCGAATGTGTGTTGACTATAGGTATTTGAATAGGGCGAGCCCTAAGGATGACTCCCCTCTACCTCATATTGACGTTCTGGTTGACAACACCGCTCAGCATAAGGTATTCTCCTTTATGGATGGTTTCTCCGGTTATAATCAGATTAAAATGGCTCCCGAAGACATGGAGAAGACAACCTTTGTTACTCTGTGGGGTACCTTTTGCTACAAGGTCATGCCTTTTGGACTGAAGAATGTTAGGGCAACGTATCAGCATGCCATGGTTGCTTTGTTTCATGACATGATCCGTCATGAGATCGAAGTATACGTCGACGATATGATTGCAAGGTCCCAGACTGAGGAGGAACACCTTGACCATCTGCAGAAGCTGTTTGACAGGTTGAAGTTGTACAAGCTGAGGTTAAACCCGAACAAGTGCACGTTCGGGGTAAGATCTGGTAAGATACTGGGTTTCGTCGTGAGCGATAAAGGTATTCAAGTGGATCCAGCAAAAGTGAAAGCTATACAGGAGATGCCAACTCCCAGAACAGAGAAAGAAGTCAGAGGCTTTCTGGGACGATTGAACTACATTGCCCGATTCATCTCGCACCTGACTGCTACTTATGAGCCAATATTCAAGCTGCTGAAGAAAGATCAAGTAGTACGTTGGAACGATGAATGCCAGGCCGCTTCCGAAAGGATCAAAGAGTATCTCCTAGAGCCACCTATTCTGATGCCACCAGTTGAAGGGAGACCTCTGATCTTATACTTGACAGTACTCAATAACTCAATAGGGTGTGTGCTGGGTCAACATGACGAGTCTGGCTGAAAAAAGCATGCTATTTATTACCTTAGCAAAAAGTTTACGGACTGCGAGACCCGATACTCGTTGCTCGAGAAAACTTGCTGCGCTTTGGCATGGGCTGCTCGCCGGCTGAGATAGTATATGCTGACTCACACTACTCTATTGATATCAAAGATGGATCCAATCAAGTATATATATTCAAAAAGCCTGCCTTATCCGGAAGAATAGCAAGATGGCAGATGATCTTGACTGAGTATGACATCCAATATACGACCCAAAAGGCAATTAAGGGAAGTGTGTTGGCAGACCATTTGGCACATCAAGCAATGGATGATTACCAGTCTATGAACTTTGAATTTCCGGATGAGAATATCATGTTGGTAACTGATTGTGAGACACCTGGATCGGATGAAGGACCTGAGGAAGGATCCCAATGGTCTATGTACTTTGATGGAGCTTCAAACGCTTTGGGTAACGGCATTGGCGCCGTGATCATATCTCCTAAAGGCTCTCATACTCCATTTACCGCCGACTATGTTTCAACTGCACCAACAATATGGCGGAGTATGAAGCATGCATCATGGGTCTTCGAGCAGCTATTGACCTAAGGATTAAGTTTCTAAGTGTCTTCGGAGATTCCGCTCTCGTGATCAGTCAGATCAAAGGCGAGTGGGATATGAAACACCCAAATCTCATTCCTTACAAGGAGTATGTGTTGACATTGCTTCCCCATTTCGAGGAGATAACCTTTGAACACTTCCCCAGAGAGGAGAATCAGTTGGCGGACGCGCTAGCTATGATGTCTTCTATGTTCAAGGTCAATTAGGACAACGAGGCTCCCTAGATTATTATTGAAAGATTGGACGAACCGACACATTGCTGTGATCTTGAGGCCTAAGAGGTAACAGAGAAGCCCTGGTATCATGAGGTGAAGAGATATCTTGAAGCTCAGGAATACCCCGAGGGTGCATCTGTTAATGACAAGAAGTTTTTGAGGAGGTTCGCGGCAAAGTTCTTCATCAGCAATGGCATTCTTTACAAGAGCAACCATGATTCGACCTTACTGCATTGTATGGATAAGAATGAAGCAGAAAGGATCACGGCGGAGTTACATGAAGGTACTTTCGGAACTCATTCTAGTGGACACACCATGGCAAAGAAAATCCTTCGGGCAGGATATTATTGGTCCACCATGGAAGCTGACTGTTATTAGCATTCTCGGACGTGTCACAAGTGCCAAGTCTATGCTGATAAGGTGCACATACCTCCAGTACCTCTGAACATCTTGACAACTCCGTGGCCTTTTGCAATGTGGGGCATTAATATGATCGGCGAGATCAGACCTACCGCATCTAACGGGCATCGTTTCATCCTGGTAGCAATTGATTACTTTACGAAGTGGGTTGAAGCAACTTCCTTTGCTACTGTAACCAAGAACGTCGTGGCACGGTTCATTCGGCACAATCTGATCTGTCGATACGGTGTACCAGAGAGGATCATTACGGACAATGGTACCAATCTCAACAACAAGATGATCACTGAGCTCTGCGAGCAATTCAAGATACAACATCACAACTCTTCTCCCTATCGGCCTAAGATGAATGGGGCTGTTGAAGAGGCTAATAAGAACATTAAGAAGATTGTGCAGAAGATGACAGTGACATACAAAGATTGGCACGAGATGTTACCGTTTTCTTTTCATGGGTACCCTACCTCAGCACGTACGTCAACAGGGGCAACACCTTATTCCTTGGTATATGGTATGGAGGCAGTCTTGCCCATTGAAGTTCAGATACCCTCTCTTTGAATCATGAAGGATGCAGGTTTGAGTGAAGATGACTGGATTCAGACCCGGCTTGATCAGCTGAACCTAATCGACGAAAAGAGACTTACTGCTATTTGTCATGGTCAGACGTACCAAAAACGGATGATCAAGGCATTTAACAAGAAAGTCAGACGACAAGAGTATCAAGTTGGGGATCTGGTAATCAAGCGCATTATCCTACCTCAAGGTGATCCCAGGGGCAAATGGACCCCTACTTACGAAGGGCCATTGATGGTTAGGAACATCTTCTCAGGAGGAGCTATGATTCTAACCACCATGGATGGTGACGACCTTCCTCACCCTGTCAATGCAGACATAGTGAAAAGATACTACGCATAATCAAAGACCCGCTAGGTTGACTGGCCTAGGAAAAAATAAGGGCTTCCTAGCGAACCAAAAGGGCTCGGGCAAAAATAAGGGATGAAAATAAAAAATCTGTACACCCGTGTGATACGGTGGGAGAACTGACTTGAGGTTTTGTGTTTGTGTTCGCAAATGTTTCGGTTTAGCAAGAGTCGCCACCGACTTTTTATTTTATCCTAAGGAAAGGTCAAAAAGCACAGGAAAGACCTTTGAGATGTTTTCTTGGGTTCGGGGAGTAGATTATAGAAAGGGAAGGTATTAGCACCCTTTCTATCCATGGTTATCCATGGTATCTTAGTTACTTGTTTAGATCACTTACCTTTGCTTTTCAATTGTTTGAAATGGTGCTTTGTGTGTGTGGTTTTGAAAATGTTTTGAAAAAGATGCCTTGTCTAGGCAACTTTTGTAATGATTCTTGTTTGAATATATACAAAGGTGTGTGTCTTTTTGAAAAGATATTTCAATGTTTTGAAAGTTGTTTTGGAAATTGTTTTGAAGTTGTGTTGTGAAGTGTGTTTGAAATGGCAAGGATGTTTTACAAGCTTTTGATCAAGTAACTAAGAGTTGTCTACCCTATTTTACTCAAAGATCTTTCTTATGTTTTTAACCCTTTTAACAGTGTTGTTTCACCATTGTATTTGGTGAACAACTTTGTGTTAGGATGTTAAATGGGACAGGCGCGGGTCATCGTATAGACCATGATAGCAATTGTGTCAAGTATTTTTGGAAATTTTCTTGAGGGACTTGATCATTTTGTTTAGGCAACTCATATAGCGTCATCGAGGGACTATGATCTTTTTGTTTGTTTTGGTTTTGCCAAAGTACTCAACATGCAACCATGGTCCATTTTTGAAGGCAACAAGTGGATGAAACCCTAGGGGTGCAAGTGTGCATTGTGTTTGTTTTTCATGCATGTTTATCTTGGATTAGGTCAAGCTAGTTGTTGATATTATTTGCATACAAACCCTAAGTCTAAGCATGGCATAATTGGAAGCTTTTAAATATGCGAGAATTTAAATGCTACACTATTACAACATGATATAGGGAGGGGGTACAAATTTGAATTGGGAGTATTTGACAAGAAATTAAATTCTAAGTTATTACAACCAAATCGAATGTATAGGCAATATTTAAATGTACAATAATTGAATAAAATACAAATAAATAAAAGTCGAATAAAATGTATTATGCAAAAAAAGTTTTTATGTATGTAAAAAGTATATTTTAATGTGAAATGTAAACAAATAAAAAAGTCAGATTTAATTATTTTTGTTATTTAGGGCAAAACCCTAATTCTTAAATAAATAATATTATTTATTAATTATATATAATAATATATTAATTTATACATAAAATAAAAGTATATTGTAAAAAAAGATATTTTTAGTGTAAAGTAATAATAAGAATGAAAATGTATTATTTTTTCATTTTTGTCCTAATTATTTAATAAAATAAAAGTATATAAATATATATATATATAATATATATATATATATATATATATATATATATATATATATATATATATATATATATATATATATATATATATATATATATATATATATATATATATATATATATATATATATATATATATATATATATATATATATATATATATATATATATATATATATATATATATATATATATATATATATATATATATATATATATATATATATATATATATATATATATATATATTAAATATATTAAATATATAAAAATAAAAATTAATTATTTACAAAAAATGTGTATATTCTAGAAAATATTTTCAAGTGTAAATAAAAATAATAAATGAAGATAAGTATATTTTTTGTATTATTTTTGAGTTTTTAATAAAAAGGAAATAGTTTATTTATATGATTATACTAGTAAAATAAAAATAAATATCAAACAAATATGAAAAATATAGAAAATAATTTTTTGGCATTTTTTATATTTAGACAAAAAATAATAAAGTCAGAATAAAAAATAAAAATATTAAAATGACAAATATTCAAACAAATGGGCCAGGGGGGTGTAAACTGAACAAAGGGGTGTCAAAAGCAAAAGAAACCAGGCCCAACCCAGAATCCACTTCTTCTTCTTCCTTTGAACAACCTGCGCGCGTGCTATGTACAGAACTGTAACTCCTGATTATTTGATCTTTTGACAAAACTCATAACATGAACATTGTAGAGAATTAAACAACGAATCCAACCATATAAAAAACTTGGATTAACTCTCAAAGACCAGAGAGAATTTTTCTGGCCCTAATTTCTAACCTAGTTTTTTCAGAAAGTTCATGAGTGAAATTCTCTTAGCACGATTAATGTAAAGGAAAACTAAGCATATGTATGGCTTCAGGGCTATGAGTACAACACATTTCATTCACAAACCTAAGCCTAACCATTCCTAAATAGAGAGATAGAATTCCATGAAATACCTATTTCAGTTGACTTCGAGTTGGGCAATGTAGCAACCTTCAATGGTGTTTGAGCTTCTTTTGAGCTTGCCTGAGGTCCAAGGAAGCTTTTCCAATGCTTGGCTTGTTTTGAAACAGCTTGAATCGTGCTGTAGAACTCAACCTACAGAGCTTTGAAACAAAAATGGCAAAGTGTGTTAGAGGTGTTACAGCTAGCAATGGATGATCTGGATAGCTCAGGTGAGTTGATTGGAAGGTGTTTGAAGTATCTTTGGACAAAACGCACGATGGAAATTGGTTATGGCTTGAAGTTTGCAGAACTTGCCCTGTTTTGTAGTAAAACATGGATTTTGTGTATGAGGGGGTTTGAGTGATGTAGGGGTCGTGTTTCTGGCTTGTTAGGAGGTATAAAACTTGTTCACAATGTTCTTGTAAGCTAATTTTTTCAAATGTGTGTTATGGCTTGTATTTTGCAAGTTTCTTCTACTTGAAGCAAGAGAATGGAAGTGATGTTATAGCCTTGTACAGGCCCTCCTATCAACCTGCACACAACACTCTTGGCCCCCTCTAATTCATGGATTTGGTTTGCAGTCTCAGATTTTGTCCAAGGCTCAATGCTTAGTGTTTTGACATAAAGTAACTTTTGCAAAAATGGCAATATACCTTTTACCATTTAGGGCTTAATTTTGTATGTAATGTCCACATGAACAAGATAATCCCTTAACTCAATGGTTATGCATTAAATTATGGAGTATAAACTAGTTTTGAGGCCTGTAAGCTAGCACCAAACATGCTGATTTGAAAATGCAAGTTTGTATGAACATGTATCGGCCATGGACAAAAGTGAGTTTTTGCCAACTTCAAGCATTCGATTCTCTCTAACCACAAGGGTGTTTGAGGAGTTCTTGGACAATTTGGAAAGCTTGGAACATGTACTATAATCCATCTTTGAAATTAAACTTGAAACTCCAAGTGGAACTATGTGAAAAATGGCCAAGAAGATGGGTCAAAATCTTGCCTAGATTAGGGCAAATTTTCTCTAAGTTAAAAGTTTTAGGTACCCTTGTTCCAAAAATCATAACTTGAGCTACAAGCATCTTTTGAGAAAACCTTGTGAATCAAAGTTGTAGACTTTTTGATGGAATACAAATTTCATGTTCCAAGTTTTCTTTGAATCCATTTGCATCTTGGTGAAAAAATGGGGCAAAGTTAGGAAAAAATAAGAAAATTCCATAACATAGAAAATTTCTAAGTTATGAAATTTTCCCATTTTAAACCCTAATTTGCATTTTTGGGTTTCTTGATGAAAAAGTTTCATAATTTGACATGTCTTGATGAAAAGTAACTTTTGGCACTTGATTTTGACCAAAAAGTCAAAGTTTGACTTTTCAGTGTACAGTCAAATTTTGATTAGTTGACTGGAAAATTCATATGTCAGTCCTATGCATTTGAGATCTTTTGAACTTGTTGAATGGGTCAAGGCAATGTAATTGAGTCCTTGAGTCCATGTGTGAGCTTTATTTGCCATTGGCTAGGTCAAATAGTCAAAAATTGCCTTTGTGCAGTCAAAACCCTAAAAATGACCGTTTTGCCCTTTTGGTGATCTGATCAAATTTCTTGTGGAATTGTGATCCAAACTTGATCAAATGGTTCATATGAGTTCATAATGTTGATGTGGGTTAAATTTCATGAGGTTTGACTGTCAATTGGCCACAGTTGACTTTTTCCCCAATACAGCTGATTTCCAAGTTAATTGTCCAATTGACTGGGCAAAAATTTGAATCAAGGCTTGAAACTTGGTATGGAAAAACTTGTGAGTCCAACATGAAGTATGAAAGTCACTTTTGGCATTGTAGGTCAAAACATCCCTGTGCAAACTCAAACCCTAATTTAGGTCAACAGTGCAAGGAGGTGGCTTGAGCAGGGTAAACCGTAGTTTGATCTTGAGTTCCAAGAGTCTTGTGATTGAGAAAATGTTGATGAAATGAGAGGGAAAATTTTAGGGTACAACAACCCGGCAAGTAGAAAACCTGAAAAGGCGGCTTGGGCAAAAAAGGGTATCCCGGTGGACTGAAAACCCGAAAGGGCGGTCCAGGCAAAAATTAGGGATCAAAGCGTAATACTATGTCTTATTGGATCACCTTGCATCCAGAAATCGGTATCGACTATCAAGCTTAGACGACACTGATCAATCTGATTCATCTTCAACCAGTAGCAAAGTGATGAGATGCTCGAGGATATAAAGGCAATAGCAGAGTTGGAACCCAGTGGGATTATTCACATGGCTGTTTTGTTTAGTTTTTCACAAATCGTGTAAATTCTATTGTTCGACGGCGTTCTCTTACTAGTACGTCATCCTCTTGTACAAAAACCCTTATTTACAGGCCAAACTTTAAAATCAATACAAATCATTTTCAGACAGATTTCAAACTGTTTTTCCTTTATCTGTTTTGTTTTGCAAAGAACGTCCAATGTTCATTTTTGATATATGCATTTGACATTTATTGCCGCTCATAAATATTTACATGCGAAACAAAAGATGAATTACTGGTAATATCAAAAATAGGGGCAATAAGAAGTGTCCAAGTTGTACAGTTGTTCTGTCCACCAGGTACAAAGGTAGATTCAGCTGAAGAATATGGCTAAGATACCTTCACTCCCCGCAGAGTAAGGCAGTAATGGTAGCTCTCCCCCAGCTGAGACTTGCAACTATGAACGAATCAGTAATGCTCTCCCCAAGCAGATTTGATCTATCATTAGCACTAAAAAGGCTTGATATCCCCGGCAATCTTAATATTCCCCAACGGAGTATAAGAATGTTCCCTGGCAGAATACAATATACCCCCAGTGGAGTTAATATTTTCCCAGCACGATCTAAAAAGCTTCCCCAACGGAGTTGAATCATCATCCCCAGTAGACTCTGGAAGTTTATCCCCGGCGGAGTACGAAAATAAATCTCCCCAGCCAAGTTCAAAGGATCATTCCCAGCAGAACTCAGAGGAATATCACCACAAAAGTCTAACAGGGTTATCCCCAGCAAGTTGCAACTGAAAGTTCATCCCCAGCGAAGTCCTTTCCTTTCACAAATAAGGATTCAATCCTCAACAGATTCAACATCACCAGCAACGGTAATCCATCCCCAACGGAGTTTATCAGTGGAATCCTCAGCAGAGCATCTCTTCCCCACAGAGTAATCTCCACATCAGTTTATTCCCCAATGGAGTTCTCTTCTCATGCAGGTTTTACCTTCGTTCACCATCCCCAGCGGAGGCGAAGAATTCAACTCTTGTCTCCAACAGCTATCCGGGATTTACTTTCCCTAGCTAAAACATTACATTTCCATACATCATGATACATGCATATATGCATCATACCATACAATCTCATTTATGATTGAGAACATCATTGCTTGATCCATCTCATGCATTGCATATGACTGACCTTTACCTTTCAGGAAAGATATAGTTAAGTTCCCAGCTATGTCAAAGACCTTCTCTGGTCTAGTTGAATCGATTCCTAAAGATTCTTCTGATGCAGTTGAAGTTATTCCAAGACCTTGTCTGGTCCAGTTAAATCGATTCCTAAAGATTTTTCTGATTCCAATCCAGTCAAAGAAGACAAGACCTCCTCTGGTCCAGTTAAATCGATTCCTAAAGATTTTTATGATGCCAATCCAGTCAAAGAAGACAAGACCTCCTCTGGTCTAGTTAAATCGATTCCTAAAGATTTTTCTGATGCCGATCCAGTCAAAGACCTCCTCTGGTCCAGCTAAATCGATTCCTGAAGATTTCCTGATGCCAATACAGTCAAAGAAGACAAGACCTCCTCTGGTCCAGTTAAATCGATTCCTAAAGATTTTTCTGATGCCAATCCAGTCAAAGAAGACAAGACCTCCCCTGGTCCAGTTAAATCAATTCCTAAAGATTTTTTTGATGCCGATCTATTCAAAGACCTTCTCTGGTCCAGTCAAATCGATTCCTAAAGATTTTTCTGATGCCGATCCAGTTGAAGTTATTCCAAGACCTTGCCTGGTCCAGTTAAATCGATTCCTAAAGATTTTTCTGATGCCGATCAGTCAAAGGCCTTCTCTGGTCCAGTTAAATCGATTCCTGAAGATTTTTCTGATGCCAATCCATTCAAAGAAGACACGACCTCCTCTGGTCCAGTTAAGTCGATTCCTAAAGATTTTTCTGATGCCAATCCAGTCAAAGAAGACAAGACCTCCTCTGGTCCAGTTAAATCGATTCCTAAAGATTTTTCTGATGCCAATCCAGTCAAAGAAGACAAGACCTCCCCTGGTCCAGTTAAATCGATTCCTAAAGATTTTTCTAATGCCAATCCAGTCAAAGTTAATCCAAGACCTCCTCTGGTTCAGTCAGATCGCCGATAAGATCTCCCTGATTCGTAGTCCAGTTGAAGTTCAGACCACCTACCAATAATCTCAAAATGGAATTTGTAAGCCCATTCCTGATATCACAAGGCTGATACTACATCATACGAGTGCAAATATGCGAGTGCAAATTTTTAGGCACTCTAGAGTTCAATCATCTTCCACCTTCGGATCACGAAAGGCCCGAAAGCCAATCTATATCCTCAGGTTTAAGAAAATTGAACAGGGGAAGATGTTGTAGCCCAAAATTTTCCCTCCCATATTTCTCAAGACATTACAAGAATAATCTCCAAATGGCTCAAGATTGCTCAAGAGTTGGACAATCAAATCATCTCCTAAGGCAGTCAATCTCAAATTAGGGTTTTGTGTTGCATCAAGGTCCTTACATCCAAATGACCTTAAGTGTTCCCCAATGTACTAATATGTTCTCAAGTTCAGCCATGTCAAATTTCAAGCCTTGCAGAGGAAGTTTGGCCAGTCAATTGCTCAAGAGGCCCAAAAATCGACTGTGCTAGGGCAAAAGTCAATTGTGACCTATAAATAGTCAAACTTCAAGATTTTTTGTCAACATTCTCATTTGAAGGATATTTCATTATTTGATCAAGGGTTGATCATGATTCATCAAGGATTTCTCAAAATTCATCAAGACTCAAAAGTTGCTAAATTAGGGTTTTGCAGGAAAAGTCAACTCAACTTTGACTAAGCATAACATTCTCATACTTTATGAGAAATGACCCATACAAAGATCATTTTTAAGAGGATGCAATTTCCTACAATCCATCTTCACACCCCAAGATCAAGAAATACACTCACAAAAAGTTACAAATTTGGACATTATAGGTCATTTTTGAAAGTCAACAAAAACACCTTTTTTGCCAAAGCTTATAACTTGAGCATGGAATATTATAATGCGAAGATACCAAAAGGGTTGGTTAGAGGACATCTCAAGGTTTCTAAAAAGTCAAAGAACACCTCCAAAAGTTCAAAATTGAAGAAGTTATGCATTGTTGAAGTTGGACATTTTTCCAAATTTGCCAAAAGTCAACTATCCCCAAAACTTCAAGTTTTGTCAAATGGGTCCACTTTTTTCCACTTGATTTGATCTTGTCACACTACACACGTGTCCTATCTTCAGTCTTGTGTCCATTTATTAATTTTTCTATTTTATTTGATTTTTATTGAATTAATTCATTTTAAATCAATTTAAATCCAAATAAAATCCAAATATTGATAATTTAGGATCTTTTTGATTGATACATGTCTTAATTGTCATCATGGACATGATCAAATTCGAATCAAGCGATATCATGAACAAAAAGGTGGTTTTTGGACAAATTTGGAAGCTTTTTTATGGAGTATCAAATCAAATCCTAAATCATCAATGCATAAGGATTCAAAGCCCAAAACTTGACCTAATTCACTCCATGTTACTTATACAAGGCAAAGGCACGAGCATCAGGACCAAGAAGCTGCATAAACATCAAAACTAAAACTTGAAAAAAACTTGAAAAAGCTTGAAACTTAAATCTGTTTTAGAGGCCGATTCAAAGCAAAAACTCAACGTAGACCCCTTGCTGGATATCCACTGAGTGAAAGGCAATCAAAATCAAGCTCTCTCCTCTCCTCAATCGCGCTGTAAGTCTCCTGAAAAACGCCCTTGTACTCGAAATCACATACTCATATTCCTGCATTTTCTTGGCAAAATCGTTACAAAATCATGTTTATCGTTCCATTTAGAACCTTTCTGCATCATTTGATTATGTTTATGTGATCTGTAGTGCCATACCCGAACCTAGGGTTTTGGAATTTTGTTTTTGGGTGTTTTCTTTGCAGGAAAAATTGGAACAAATAATGGACATAGGCATGTTCAGGAGGAAGAGACGAGCATGACTGTGGTCGTGGCTTGAGTTTTCATGGCCTAGAACATTTTTTAGGATCGACCTAGGGATTTTGCTGCGGATATAGATCCGCAGGTAAATATCCTGGGGCCAACGAAGAAGATGAATGTGTGGCCTCTCCCCATTCGTTGGTTCAAATCTTGCGCGTTTTCTTTTATAATTCTGGCATATTGTTTTTTTTCCTTATAATAATTTTTATCCATTATAATAACAATTGAAGTGTAGTGGTGCAGTGGCAAACGCGTTAGTACAAATTCCAATAGGACCTGGGTTCGAATCCCAGGTCCCCATATTTGCATATTATTGTTTTTCTTTAGGAAATCTTACGCGCCTCAGCAATCATGGTCCATCATACACCATCACCCAGATGCCTGCCAATTGGCCCCAGGCCAGATCTGGTGGCCAAGATTGAATGTGCACCATACGCCAAAGTCAATGTACACGCGTGGAATTGCAAAAGTCAAATCAGGCTTGCAGCAAATGGGCCTTGAATTTGCTGATCTCACCTCCCAAATTGGGCCTGAACCCCCCTGAGTATTTCTTTTTTTATTTTCTTTCTTTATTTTGTTTAATTATTATTTTTATTGTTTAAATCACTAACCAATTGAATTTCCTTTTTCCTCATAAAATCAAAAACAAAAACAAAATATTTTATTTATTAAAATTAAATTCATCATTTTATTTTTGTAAATAAATTAATTCAATTAATTTAGTTTTAATTAGGTATAACTTTAATATTTTTGCAATAATTAAAACTAATTTAAATAATTAAGTTTTTATTAACTTTGATCAATTTTATTTTATTTCCTTAAATATCCAAAAATCTAAAAAATATCTTTTTAATTAATTAATTTATTTATTTATTTAATTAACTTAGATCTAATTTCTTTTTAATCCAAAATAAACCAAAAGATGCTTTCTTTCAAAAAAGGGTCAAAACCCTAAAAAATGCGCCCGATTTAATTTTCCCGCATGCGATCCATTTATGATATTGATGTAATTGTTTCCCGGAATGTAATAGTTTTAATAGGAATTTAATTTATTTATCGCTTTATTTTATTTTCCGCATTTTAATTTCAAGGGTTGTTTTTGGCGATGTAAATACCCGACGCCTTGTAATAGTTAGATTTAATTTCCGCAATCTATAAACTGTTAGATGTTTGGTAATAGGGAATGCATGACAAGATCGAATGTATGAACTTAAAATCAACATAGCTCACCATGACATGTACAAAGATAAAATTAACCGAAACAACACACTCGCACATGCGCACTCTTAGGGTACACCTCACTTGGTTGCCTTCGAACGTGGTCATTGAGTATAGGAAGTTTTAGAGGTCGCCCTCTTATCCAAAGATCATAGTTGCCTCGAAACGGTTGCCTCGGAAAAATGATTTAAGACATTAGGGTTACCATTAAGGCGTCCTAACATTGCTTTAGTGACCACACGTCCCTTAATCAAATTGACCCTTAAAACTCCAACGACGATGCTACCTACTCATCAATAGTGGGATAGCATTGTCTAAAGGACATTAGCACAGATTAATTCTTTTTTCGAGTAGGTAGATGGTTCTTAAGTACTTTCTCTCTTCAAAACAAAACAAAACTTTTTCGCACTTACACTTTTCAAACAAAAACTTCTTTCAAACCCACAAACACAAAGAAAAGCAAATTTTGAAAACACTTTGAGCAAGTACCTAAGAGCCCGTGGATAACCATGGATAGAAAGGGTGGTAACACCTTCCCTTTCTATAATCTACCCCCCGGACCCGAGAAACATCTCGAAAAAGGAATTTTTCTGTGCTTTTTTCCTTTCCTTGTTGGATAAAATAAAAGACGGTGGAGACTCTTGCTTACCGCAACGTTTTGCAAAAACAAATGCAAAACGCGAACCAACATTCCAAAACAGTCAGTTCTCTTCCCACCGTATCACACTAACCATCTCAGTGAAATCACTTGGCGCACTGACATCCATCCTTTCATAATAAAATGATCCAAGGGTTTTCAGGAAGACCTTGGTCATTTCTTGTCCTCTCATCGGGGGTACCACTTGGGCAGCAAACTTGCGCCAATGCTGCACATATTCTTTGAACGACTCCTTATCTTTTTGAGCCACCGCTCTTAATTAGTCAAGGTCAGATGCCGTAAACATATTGTACTTATACTTCTTGATAAAAGCTTCACCTAAATCATTGAAGGTGAAGATATTGCTACTGTCCAAACCCATATACCATTTCAAAGCGGCACCGGTTAAACTATCCTAGAAGAAATGAATAAGAAAGCATTGATCATTAGTATGGGTGGACATCTTTCTGATATACATTACCAGGTGGTCACGGGGACAAGAGTTTCCCTTGTACCTCTCAAATTCTGGCATTTTAAACTTCGCTGGAACTTTTACGATATGAACTAAGCAGAGTTCGCCGATGTTCTGTCTGATTAATTCTTTTCCTCGAAGAGCCTTTATTTCTTTCCGCATTTCATTGAACCGATCCTGAAAATCATCCAATAAGTCATAGAAGCCCAAACTTTCACTTGGTAGAGGAGCAGGATGATAAATTTCATCATTGATAATAGGCATAACATTCATTATAGGAGGCGCAACATGATGAATATCATTATTAGCAACATGAGTAGCATGCACCACAGGAGGTGCAGAAACAACAACAATTTGAGAAAATGGAGCAACTTGAGCATCAGGGTTGTAACCTTCTGGCATGAAATTCTGAAGCATTCCCCATGGGTAAAATTGAGGCATACAGTGTTGAGCAACGGTAATTAGAGTAATACAAATAGGAACCAACGGAACCTCGGAAGCAATGATTGTCTGTTGTGGCTGAGTAGTACGAGGAGATGGAGGAGCAGGTGGTGGCTGATTCTAAGCAGCCACCAATGATTCCACCAAAGCAATCAGATTGGCCATACCAGCCCTCAAGGCAGTAACTTCTTTGCACAACTCACAATTCTCTTGTTCAAGATTCTTCATTTTCTTCCTGGAATTATCCCGATTATTGTATCGATGAGATGACTTGCTGACTGAATGAAGTAGAGAAACACAGTAAAACATTTGGGTATGAACAGAAATGCATAAATATGCATAAAATGATTCATGATATGCAATACATATGATTTATTTATTATTATTTTTATTATTTCAAGGAACTTAAATAATTATAGGAAATTGTAAATATTAAAGTACTAACACATTTGAAATACTAAAATTTTTATTCTAACAACTTCAGAATGGATTACAACTTTTAGTACAACTTTCAATGATCCTAGGTACAAGAGCATAAAGATAGAATCTAAAATCCTAAGGAACCAAAACTGATGAAGATCTCTCCATACACTGACACTTTCTCGTGAGTCTTGCAATCTGAGTCTTCAACTGCTTGTTCTCTTCTGTATACATGTCAATGACTTATTTCTAACCACTAGAGTCAAAGGATGAGAAATTGGGTCCTAGCTGAGCTTTAGAGGAAAATAAATCCTCTTTCTTCTCCATCATCTCCACAGCACGACTCTCAAGAATCTCATTCAAGTCATCCTTCTCTTTCAATTTTGTTTGGTAGGACATCTCTGTAGTCCGTCACTTGTTCTTCCATGCTTCCTTATCTTTCTACATCCTAACTAGGGAAAGATGAGTTCTTCCAAATAATATAAAAGGGGAGGAGTAGTCGTGACAAACATATCAGGTATATGTTCTTCATGGGAATATGGCATCTTCAACTGAATTGCCCTGGCTTGTACCCAACGAAGATGAGGCTCCAAAGAAACAACTCCTCTTGGTCCCAAATCTTTTCTACTCTTCCTATAAATAGGGCGCCAAGCCTTTACAATCTCTTCCTTAGATTTCTTATGATCCTCTCTTTCTTTGAGAAAGGAACCACTCAGATGAATACTATTTGGCTTGTCTCCCATTGGATATCCAAGTTGACAATGTGAGAGAATGTGATTATAGTTAATTCCTCCCTTTGTACCAAGAAGAGGCACATTGAGGAAACTACCACAACTATCAATAATATCCATATCATAATAATCCTGATGATACCAAACAATGTCAGAATGAGTGAGAGCCATAATCTTCAGGGCCTAACGAGGTTCCTTCTTGATATCCCAGAAAGCAACAAACCAAGGTAAGTGAGAAATAAACCACTGATATAACAACAATGTGCAACAAATTATCATCCCTCCATGATAAAATTCCCGAAGATGAATGGAATAATAAGTCTCTCCTAATAGTGTAGGGGCTGGATTCCTAATCAGAAAGATCCTATTGGCATTTACATCCACAAATTTGTCGACGCTAGGAAATAAGAACAACCCATAAGTAAGCAAAGCAAAGATACCCTCACAAGCAATTGTACTCTTCATCTTAGCAAAGTAGCAAGCTTTGTCCAATAAAAATTAAGCAGGAAAACCTCTGATTCCTTCTTTGGTAGTTATGTTAGCCTCAATCTCAGACTTCCCCAAATGAGTCATGGTGGAAATCTCATGAGACTTGGGCTCTCCCTCTAAACCGGTAAAAGGAATACAATCAGTAATAGGCAAAGCCAAGTAAATAAGAATACTCCTCCAATATGGGCATCAACTGATAATCAGGGAAAGTAAAACATTGGCACAATGAATCATAGAACCGGACCCATGTAGAAAGAATACCCTCCTTCATCTTAAGCTTCATAATGTAATTGCAAGCTTCTCAAGTCATATTTAAAGCATGTGTTTTGATTAAGACAACATGGACATCAACTTTCAAAGGATGTGCAAAAAGCTTATCAACATCAAATAAAAGTCTTGAAGATTATTGAAGAATTATTGAAGAATCATCAAATGTCAAAAATGGTATAAATAATTCTTTAAATCTTGAATATAGATGTTCACAATATGCATTCATCAACATATACATATTCCATAACCTTAAGATCAAGAAAACTTTGTTTGAAATATCTTTCAAAAAGTATTTTTGAAAATAATCCTTTAGGAACCGGTTCCTCCCTAACAGGGAACCGGGTTCCAGCTTTTCTCAAAAAACTTGTCCCTGGTTTTTGTACCAGGAACCGGGTTGTACCAATAGGGGAATCGGTTCCTGCGTGATAATTTTGAATTCCAACTTATAACGTTCACTAAGAACCGGGTTCTGTCAGTGTCGGAACCGGTTCCTAGCGAACCAGTGCAGCTTTTACTTTGTTTTTTGAACATTTTTCAAGTGGTATCTTTTCATGAATGCATTGCAACTTTTCATATGAATTGGCATGAATGAAGAGGTTCTTGTGACTTTATAAAATGCAGATTTTCTTATTTCAAAAATATACAAGAATGCTTCAATTTTCAAATTAAAATAAACTTCTTCATATTAATAATTTTCTCATTCATTCAAATTTGCTCATAAACTTTCATGTGTTCATAATTTTGTGAAACTTGCCATATACACTTTCATTATCATTACAAGTTTCATTCATACATTGTGAACATTTATATACATTGTTGAGAATTGTTTTTATCTTGAAGAAGAAGATCAATTGAAGATTGATAAAGCTCTCCATATACTTCAAACTAAATCATTGTATTACTTAAAAGGTTTTTCCTTACTATCCAGGATTGTTGGAAGTAAGTGTTGTGATTTGAAGAGGATTGTTCTTCACTCACATTAGTGTTTGTTTGGTCTTAAAGGTGTTAAGAACCTTTGATCACCCTATAGGTTAAATAGTAAGCATATGCTGTACAATCATTCTAACTATAGTGAAATCTCTTTCGTGTTGGAAAGGGGACTGGAGTACTCTCGAATTGTGAGGGGAACCAGGATATATCACCGTGTTCTTTACTTTTCCGCATTTATCGCTTTCATCATCATAATCAGGAAAAGATAAAGATATAAACAAAACCTTCAAACACTTAACCAAAAATTACTACCAAGCATTCTCATAAAAAACGAATAAAATTTTATAAGACCTAATTCACCCCCCCCCCCTCTTAGGCACTCTGAGACTTACAATTGGCATCAGAGCAAGTTATAGGTAACTTGTTCCTAAAGATCCAGAATGGCTTCCGCAAATCATCAACTAGTTTTCAGAGATGGTGGTAGTAACAACAAGCCTCCTCTATTCTGTGGTGAATATTTTGACTTCTGGAAAATACGCATGAAGGCGCATTTAGAAGCACAAGGAGAGGAAGTATGGGATGCTGTTGAAAATGGTCCATTTATTCCAATATCAGTAATCAATGGCATTGGTTCTGTAAAGCCCAAAACTGCATGGGACGACGATGATAAAAAGAAAGTTCTCTATGACAAAAAGGCAATAAACCTTCTTCAAGGTGCACTCAGTATGGACGAATTTTTCCGTGTCTCGAACTGCAAGACAGCAAAAGAAATATGGGATACCCTGGTTCAAACTCATGAAGGAACGGCTGAAGTAAAAAGATCAAGGCTAAATACCTTGAGTCAAGAATATGAACTATTTCGAATGCAGCCCGGAGAATCCATTCTTGACTTACAAAAGAGATTTGTGCATTTGATAAATCATTTAAATGCTCTTGGTAAAACCTTGACAAATGACGAACTCAACTTGAAAATCCTTAGATCATTGACTAGGGAATGGCAACCAAAGGTAACGACAATCTCGGAAAAGAAGAGTCTCTCCGCAATGACTTCCGCTACATTATTTGGCAAACTTCAAGAATATGAAACGAAACTCGGTAGACTTGAAAAACATGAAAATTTAGAGAAGAAATCCAAAGGCATTGCCTTGAAAGTTGATTCAAAGGAAAGTCAAGATAAAGATGCATCGGAGGAAGATGAAAACTTCTTGCTTCTTGTAAAAAGGTTAGGAAAATATTTTGGTCATAAAAATAATCTTCATAATGCTAACTTGTCAAGGGGAAGAAATTTTATAATCATAAAGATAAAGAAGCCTCCACATCAACACAAGATGTCACGTGTTATGAATGTGGAAAGCAAGGTCACATAAAGCCGGATTGTCCAAAACTCTCCAAGAAAAATGGATTCAAAGGCAAAAAGGAGTTCAAGAACAAAAAGGCTTATGTTGCATGGGAAGATAATGAGATAAGTTCTTCATCCGATTCGGAAAGCGAGGAATGTGCAAATCTAGCATTAATGGCTTCACATCACTCCGACAATGAAGAAGAGGTTAGTAATGAATTTAATCTTTTTGATGATGATGTTCAAGACGCTATTGATGAACTCTTGAAAGAATGCAAAAGTTTATACAAAAAGGTGTCAAATCAAGAAAAAGAACTTCTAAGTTGTTTAGAAAAAATTGACACCATGACTAAAGATTTTGAACTTCAAAAACAGAATTTTATTAAAGAAAAAGAAAACTTTGCATGCTCCAAGTGTGAATCAAATGTCTTTCAAATTGTTCAATTGAAAAGAGTCATTGAACGATATGAAAAAGGACAAATAGGATTGGAAGGATTACTAAGCCAACAACGTTATCCAAATGATAAAAGGGGTCTTGGTTATGTGAATTCTAAGAAACCAAGTAACAATCCCACTATTTTTGTAAAGGCTAGTAATAGTTCCAATCCCAAGAAAGTAGAAAAGAAGAAAGTTGTTCATAATCATCAAAAGAAAAAGGCTAATGTATCGAAAAAGAAAACATTTCCTAAGAAGAAATCTTATCCTTCTAGATATAGAAGTAACTTTGAACCTACTTGTTTTTATTGTAGTATTAAAGGCCATACACCTAATGCTTGCTATGTTAGAAACTTTAGTATAGCAAGTGGGAATTATGTGTGGGTGAAAAATGGAACTAACTATGAAGGACCCAAGGCAACTTGGGTACCTAACAAAGAATAATTTGTTTGTGTAGGTATGCTTGAAATCCACATCAAATGTTTGGTATCTTGATAGTGGATGTTCAAAGCATATGACAGGAGATGTACACCAATTTTCATATCTAGTACATAAAGCCAAAGGGTATGTCACCTATGGAGACAACACCAAAGGAAAGATTCTTGGCGTTGGAATAGTTGGCACACCTCCATCCATTCAAATTGAGGATGTTCTCTATGTTGAAGGATTAAAGCACAACCTTCTTAGCATAAGTCAACTTTGTGATAGAGGGTTCAAGATCAAATTCAACAAAGATGAATGTCTCATTATGGATGAGGCAACCAATGAGGTAAAACTCAAAGGTATAAGAACTAACAATATTTTTATGATTACTTTAGATGATTTGTCTCTGAAGGTACAATGTCTTATGGTAAACAACAATGACGCTTGGTTATGGCATAAGAGGATCGCTCACATTCACATGGAGCACTTGAACAAATTGGTTAAGCATGACTTAGTTATTGGTCTACCAAAGATGAAGTTCATCAAAGACAAATTATGTAATGCATGCCAAAAGGGCAAACAGACCAAAACAACTTTCAAATATAAGAATGTGGTGTCTACTACAAGACCACTACAATTGTTACACATGGATCTCTTTAGTCCATCAAGAACAAAAAGCTTCGGAGGTAATGTATACGCTTTATTCATTATTGATGATTTTTCTAGATATTCTTGGACTTTGTTTCTTGTGCAGAAAAGTGATGCTTTTAAAGACTTTAAGAAGTATGCTAAGCAAATCCAAAATGAAAAATCACTAAAGATTGTATCCATAAGAAGTGATCATGGTGGAGAATTCCAAAATGCACAATTTGAAGAATTTTGTGAAGAACATGGCATCTCTCATAATTTTTCAGCACCAAGAACTCCACAACAAAATGGAGTAGTTGAAAGAAAGAATAGGTTTCTAGTGGAACTTGCAAGAACAATGCTTAGTGATGCAAATCTTCCTAAATATTTTTGGGCGGATGCGGTTAGTACGGCATGTTATGTTGGAAATCGAGTTATCATTAGACATATAATAAAGAAGACTCCATATGAACTCTTCAAAGGAAGAAAGCCAAATATTGCTCACTTTCACATTTTTGGATGCAAGTGCTTTGTTCTTAATAATGACAAAGATAATCTTGGTAAGTTTGACGAGAAATCCGACGAAGGTATATTTCTTGGTTATTCGCTTTCTAGTAAAGCATATAGAATTTATAATAAAAGAACTTTAACTATTGAAGAATCTATGCATGTATCTTTTGATGAAACTAACCCCTCCAAGGAGGAAGTAGTTGTTTGTGATGATGATGATCCTATAGATTTACCCCCAGAAGATCTTTCAATTGATCAAATTAAGAAATCACCGGAAAATCAAGAAAACATTGTACAACAAGATTCAAACACCAATGATCTACCAAAAGAATGGAGAACTCATAGAGACCATCCTATTGACAAAATTATTGGTGACATTAGCCAAGGAGTATCAACAAGATTGAATCTAAAATATGCTTGCTTAAACATGGCGTTTGTTTCTCAAATTGAACCTACCAAAATTGATGAAGCCTTAGGAGATGATCAATGGATTATTGCTATGCAAGAAGAATTAAATCAATTCGAGAGAAATTCAATTTGGGAACTTGTTCCTAGACCAAGTGGTAAACTCATCATAGGTACCCGATGGGTGTTTAAGAACAAACTTGATGAGAATGGTCTAATTTTTCGAAACAAAGCAAGGTTGGTTGCCCAAGGTTACAATCAAGAGGAAGGAATCGACTTTGAAGAAACATTTGCTCCGGTTGCAAGGTTAGAAGCTATACGTCTTTTACTTGCTTATGCTTGTTCATTAAATTTTCAGCTTTTTCAAATGGACGTCAAAAGTGCATTCTTGAATGGATACATCAATGAAGAAGTCTATGTCAAACAACCCCCGGGACTTGAAGACTTCAAACATCCTTCACATGTCTTTAAGTTGAGAAAGGCTCTTTATGGCTTAAAGCAAGCACCAAGAGCATGGTATGATAGACTTAGCAATTTTTTGTGTGAAAAAGGTTTCGAAAAGGGTAAGGTTGATAAAACCTTGTTCATTAAGAAAATCCAAAGTAACACTTTATTGGTTCAAGTCTATGTTGATGATATCATTTTTGGATCGACTAACAAAGAAATGTGTGAGGAATTCTCATTGATGATGCAAGGAGAATTCGAGATGTCTATGATGGGAAAGATGAATTACTTTCTTGGACTACAAATCAAGCAACTAGAAGATGGAATCTTCATCAACCAATTTAAGTATTGCAAAGAATTACTGAAAAAGTTTGATATGGACAATTGTAAAGCCATGAATACTTCAATGGGCTCCGGTACATATGTTGATCAAGATGAATCCGGTACTTCAATTGATATTACAAAGTACAGAGGTATGATTGGTTCTTTATTGTACTTGACGGCAATTCGTCCTGACATCATGTTTAGTGTTTGTCTTTGCACTCGCTTTCAAGCAAATCCAAAGGAATCACACCTCATGGCAGTTAAAAGGATCATGAAGTATCTTAAAGGAACAATCAATGTCGGCCTATGGTATCCAAAAGGTAGTACTTGCACTTTAATTGGTTATTCTGACGCGGATTATGCAGGTTGTAAAACTGATTGTAAAAGCACAAGTGGTACTTGTCACATTATTGGAAATGCATTAGTATCATGGGCTTGTAAAAAGCAAGCATGTGTTGCCCTTAGCACGGCCGAAGCAGAATACATAGCAGCGGGTAGTTGTTGTGCACAAATTCTTTGGCTCAAGCAACAACTCCGTGATTACGGACTTGATCTCGGATGCATTCCTCTTCGATGCGACAATACAAGTGCTATCAATATTACAAAGAATCCAGTCATGCATTCAAGAACCAAACATATAGATATTCGACAACATTTTCTCCGTGATCATGTACTTAAAGGAGATGTCGAAGTCACTTTTGTGGATACTCATAACCAACTCGAAGATATCTTCACTAAACCGCTTGCTCGAGAACCTTTCTTCAAAATCCGAAGAGAACTTGGTATTTTGGATGAAGGTGATATCTAATGTTTCTCTTAAGATGCACGTCTTAATTTTTATATGTATTTATTTCACTCTTTTTCCCCATCCTTTTTTGATGTTAACAAAGGGGGAGAAGAATATGCATGTGTGTTATTTTGTTTCAACGAAATTGCAGGCCCATAAAATATCAAAATCACTCCAAAATTCAAAGAATCATGGACTTAGGGGGAGCATACAATTTAGGGGGAGCCTTGCATTTGCTCAACAAGTTTGCTATACAAAACAACATAAACATTTTAAGAAATCGTTTTCAAGACTTGGTTGTCATCATCAAAAAGGGGGAGAATGTAATTGCAAGCTTCTCAAGTCATATTTAAAGCATGTGTTTTGATGAAGACAACATGGACATCAACTTTCAAAGGATGTGCAAAAAGCTTATCAACATCAAATAAAAGTCTTGAAGATTATTGAAGAATTATTGAAGAATCATCAAATGTCAAAAATGGTATAAATAATTCTTTAAATCTTGAATATAGATGTTCACAATATGCATTCATCAACATATACATATTCCATAACTTTAAGATCAAGAAAACTTTGTTTGAAATATCTTTCAAAAAGTATTTTTGAAAATAATCCTTTAGGAACCGGTTCCTCCCTAACAGGGAACCGGGTTCCAGCTTTTCTCAAAAAACTTGTCCCTGGTTTTTGTACCAGGAACCGGGTTGTACCAATAGGGGAACCGGTTCCTGCGTGATAATTTTGAATTCCAACTTATAACGTTCACTAAGAACCGGGTTCTGTCAGTGTCGGAACCGGTTCCTAGCGAACCAGTGCAACTTTTACTTTGTTTTTTGAACATTTTTCAAGTGGTATCTTTTCATGAATGCATTGCAACTTTTCATATGAATTGACATGAATGAAGAGGTTCTTGTGACTTTATAAAATGCAGATTTTCTTATTTCAAAAATATACAAGAATGCTTCAATTTTCAAATTAAAATAAACTTCTTCATATTAACAATTTTCTCATTCATTCAAATTTGCTCATAAACTTTCATGTGTTCATAATTTTGTGAAACTTGCCATATACACTTTCATTATCATTACAAGTTTCATTCATACATTGTGAACATTTATATACATTGTTGAGAATTGTTTTTATCTTGAAGAAGAAGATCAATTGAAGATTGATAAAGCTCTCCATATACTTCAAACTAAATCATTGTATTACTTAAAAGGTTTTTCCTTACTATCCAGGATTGTTGGAAGTAAGTGTTGTGATTTGAAGAGGATTGTTCTTCACTCACATTAGTGTTTGTTTGGTCTTAAAGGTGTTAAGAACCTTTGATCACCCTATAGGTTAGATAGTAAGCATAGGCTGTACAATCATTCTAACTATAGTGAAATCTCTTTCGTGTTGGAAAGGGGACTGGAGTACTCTCGGATTGTGAGGGGAACCAGGATATATCACCGTGTTCTTTACTTTTCCGCATTTATCGCTTTCATCACCATAATCAGGAAAAGATAAAGATATAAACAAAACCTTCAAACACTTAACCAAAAATTACTACCAAGCATTCTCATAAAAAACGAATAAAATTTTATAAGACCTAATTCACCCCCCCCCTCTTAGGCACTCTGAGACTTACACATAAGAGATGCGACAGATCCATACTTCTTCCAAAAATCTGTAGAGCTCTCAATTTCGGGGATTAAATTCATCAATTCCTCTATCTTTTCCAGAATCCATGGTAAAAAAATACCTGAGATATTTGCAAAAAGTTAACTTTAAGTCTCTTGAAACAATTGTTTTAAAGAATGCTCATGGGTGCATGAATGCATGATGTAATAATCACACACAAGATCACAAACATGGGGAGTTCATAGGTTCGACATCACGAGAGTGAAGTCAAAGGTACTACACACAAGGTATGGACTAATAGTTTATCACCTGCCGAACTAGGTTCTAAAAGGTTCCCAGAGTCTACATCATTCCTTCAGATATTACCAACGTCACGATTAACTCGGTAATTAGTAATATTCTCAGGAAAAACTCGTCTGAGTGTAGTATCGCGTAACAACCATTTCTGGATTACTCCGTCATAGTTTATGCACTACACATAAGAGGTCAAGATGGGTTAAGGGTTCTACGGTCCTCAGCTTCAGCAGGCTTCCAGGTCGAAAGCAACATGTCTTCCCAATTACTCGGTAAACAGTACTACAGTCAAAGGGGCCTCACTGAGTGGGGGATCTCATGTCTCATTTTTTGGGATTACTCCCTCAAAGTCAACATGACTATTGTGCCTGTCCTATCTTAAGTTTTCCCAAGTCTGGGTAGAGGACTTATGAGAAATCACCATGCACCCTGAAAACCAGGAAAATCCAGACAAACATATATACAACATATAATATACAACAAATAATAGCACATAGACAAATATAAACAATGATAGGCTCAATCCACTTAGAGATGGACGAGCATTTGGTCGATCTGTCCCCAGTGAAGTCGCCATTTTTCTGTAGTGGTAGAAATGTTGAGACTAAGCCATTGGATTGATTTAACTCGCACATATCAAATAAAAATCTCCACCGTGCTTTATTGTTTCCAAAGGAATGGGATAAGAGAGAATAACCCAAAAAAGGGGGAGAGAATCTAGGTACGGGGGTTAGTTATGCAAAGGGAAGGTATTAGAACCCTAAACATCTACTGTACTCTGCAAGAACTTATTTGAAAATTTGTGTATTTGGGCTATAAATTTTGTATACAAAAATAGATGGTGAGTATGAGAAAAGGAGTATTTTTTACAATTTTTGCACCCGCCGCGATTGCGAACCTTTAGTGCCTACGTACCACCTTCTGTGCAATAGGGGATCAAGGTACTCGTAGTTCACCTTTAAAAATTTTAAAACACAAGTGTGTTGGTTAATTTTAAGAGATAAGACATCATTGTCATATCTGAGTGGAAGACATACTTACTACCCATGATTATGAGAAAGGATAATTTGCGTCATCTCAAAGTGGAGGATATAGCTTGGATTTTAAAATCCATAAAGCCTCACTCAACACTCAAGTAGAAAATATCTCACTTTACTACATATCATAGAAGTATAATAGCTTGCATCACTACAAGGATTTGTCAAGAGTTTAATCTTTTGAGAAAATTTTAAACTAAAAATTCAAAGTGGCAAAATGGTTTGAATGAGGTTGATTGACTTTTAGTCTTCTCACAAAAAAATGTTAAAGTATGATTAAGTTGGTTAAAGTTTAATTAAGAAAATATTTTTGAAAATGCCTGGACCTAAGTCCAAGTTTATTATGATTGTTGTTCAAGTTAGAAAGCAAGAGTTTTGAAAAGTAGGGAGAATATTTTTAAAATTAAAGAAGATGGGAGAAGATGAAAGGACTATCCTAAAGCATAAGGTAAAAGCTAGGGAAAAGGACCGTCTAACCAACAAGAAACCAACACTTGACATAAAGAGTCAATATGGAATTCCCATCCTTTGGATTGAAACCAAGCAAGCAAAGATAATAAATCTCTTTAGAGTACCAAGCTTCAGATGAATTAAGTCTTCTAAAAAATTGGATAGAGTAACAGCTGTATACAGATGAATTCCCAATCACAGATAAAGCATATAATCAGAATAACCTGCACACAAAGAAAATTAACTCAATGTTTTGGAGTAAACCCCAAGAGCTCTAGACAAAATAACAATCAGAGTCACAAGGTCTTAATGTTATTAAAGGCTTCTAATCCTAAGTCCGAGAAATCCACAACTCTATTATGCCAAGGATAGTAACCAAATAGTCCAAGTAACATTAAAGTTTTTTTTAGTGTTCAAGTTGGTTATTAAGTGTCTTCAAAAAGAAAATGAAAACTCAAGTGAAAAAAAAATGACATAAAGATAAATGCTCAAGTGAGCAAAGATAAAAGTGGCATGAAATGTAAATGCTAAAGTAAATGGTGCATAAAAGTAAAAGCGTAAAATAAAGGCATAATGTTAAAGCACAAAGTAAAAGTTGATTATTAGTGAATTAGAAGTTAGAGGTTAGTTGAATGACCATCTTGAAACTTGCATTTGAAAACTCATTAGAAGATTGATAAGATCAAAGATTCTCAATAATAAGTCTAATTTGCTTTTTGTCAAGTATATCATTCATTTCAAGTTTTTGAAGTGACAACATATGATCAATGATGTTTAAATGATTCGCTTAGAGCAAAGTTTATGAAGGTTCATTAGAGGATTGATAAGATCAAAGCCTCCTAATAATGAACCTCAAGGTTGTTGGATCAAAGTTTTCAAATTAAACATACTCGGGCTTGCAAATATAGGTTTGGGCCACGAATGATCATTTCTTGAATCGGGACAAATTTAGCGCTATGTTAAGCAATCGTAAGTGGACTTATGTAGAAGTCACACATATTTTAAGATCAGTCAATAGCAATCAATGTACCATATGTTTAGCGAAATGACATGTAGATTGTTCTTCAACAACATGTAGTACAGGTAAGAAAGGGATAAGATGAATAGGGAGGGGATGTATTAGATGAAATTAGGGTTTCAAATATCATCAACATCATTCATCTATTTTGGTGGATTTGGTTTTTCAACCTATCAACACCCAATATCCAATGAGGTTGAGGAATCTTTCCTAAAATAAAACCCAAGTCAGGACCAAATAAATAATAAAATAATATTTAATAAAAACAATATTTAAATGATTAATAAAAAGGAAATAATTGGTAAAATACACAGTATATCAAATCACTAAATAAAATTCCTAAAAAATAGTCAGAAGTCAAATATGACTTAATAAGTGTTGACAAATTTTTTTGGAATTTTTTAAAGTCGGTAACTATTTTTAAAAATTTAAAGAAACATACAAAATAAACCAAAAATTGTAAAAAATAGTAAAATCAGAAATAAAAATAAAATGAGGTCACCAATATTTGCCAAGAGGTCATTGGATCCTTCCATTATTTTTCCAAAATTTAAAAATTAAGGAAAGTATTTTTAATCAATTAAAACAAGTTAAATAAAGTGAAAAATTATTAAAAATATCAAACCACAAAATAAAAGTGTGAAAAAATAAAAATCAGAAAAAGAAAAATCCAAAGTATTTTTAACAATTTTATCAGAAATTTAGAAGTTGAAAATATTTTTTATAAATTTTTGAAGTTTAAAACAATTAAAATATAAAATCAAAAAATAAAAATAAAACCAAAATGATGTAGACCATTGGATCAATTTCAAATCGCGTTTGTAATCAAATCTAAGAGATCTGACGCGTTGTGCATATCATGGACATTAGTGAATAAACCACCAGATCATTAATTAAAAAACAGATTTGAAAAAAACAAGTGGCGCCTTGTCATTGGTTGAGAGATGACATATTGGACATCTTTAACCTCTAGCCATGCAAATTGTAGGTCTCACAAACTGTAAAATCAGGAGCTCAAATCAGTGTCGTTCACTTCATCTCTTCAAGATGATTTCAATGGTATTCTCGCGAAAAATTTATATAAACTGTAGCTTAGTCGATTTGAAGAAAACTAGAAGAAAAAGTTGAATAGAGATTTGAAAATTCATGATCAAAGCTCACTTCCAGTTAAAAACAAATGATGTGATGAGTATCAGAGTGATGAGAGCTTCATTGTAGTAACAAATTTTGAGAGAATTGATGAAGGAATCTATCTGTTGAAATTTAAATTCAGAGCTCTGAAACTTGACTTGGCTAGCACGATTTAGGACACTTCAAGGCTTAGTTCTTCTTATGGTAGCTTCAGTGAAGTTTAAGGATGAATAATTGGAAAAGAAATTGGATTAACAAAGGTTGTACAACTAAATTCGAAGTTACTGAATTATGAGTTATAGAGAGAGTTTGATAGGGTGATTTTGGCTGTCCATGCTTGTCCAAATGAGTGGGATATCACCCTATTTTGAGAGAATTCGTGTGAAGTTGCAAGCATGAAAAGTGTGACTCATATTTGCTCAAAACTCAGCCAAAGTTACATTTCAAGGTGCTAATCACTTTTGGAAGATTGTTAAACATGATTAAAATTAAAAACGCGCAATAATTTGGTGATTAGAGGCCACATTAACCAATTTGCAATCTGTCTGTTTTGACAAAATCAGTTTCAAGGTGCCAACTTGTTGCACCCCAAGATTTATCCTCTTGATTTTAGAATTTTTTATGGCTTATGTTTCATTATACATATTCATGCAGGGTGGTGGGGTCAAGGCTACCAAGACTTTTCAGGCCTCAAGATATCTCACTGATTCTTTGCAAAATTTTGATCTTGAAATCTAATGGCTTTTGTGCTAGGGTTTTTGATTACTGAAATGTGTAACTTCAATAAGAATTCTTGTAGCATTACCAACTTGAGTTTTATCTCAATACACGCTCAATTACCAACTGAGGTTCATTGGAATTTCTCTTCTATGATTCCATTTTTTTTATCTTTCTAGAAGATTCTCCAAAGGCGAGATTCGTTCTTGAGATTCAGTGAGTAAAAAGGCTTTTTCTATGTGGACTTTCACTAAGAGATTTTATCTGGTTCCTATGATTAAATAATTGTTGAGATCACTTGTTGGGTCATCTTTTTGAGAATAAAATTTGAAGTCTGTTGTGCAAGAGTACATCATTTTTGGGTTTATCAGAGTGCATTACTAGGGTGCGTTCTAAAAAAAAGAAGTTACTGAAGGGAGGTTAATTTCTTTGATTGTCTTGCTTAAAATGTTTTGACATTTTATCTAGTTTATAAATGAGAAGGAATTTGGAGTTTTGTTTGTGATCATTATTTCAAAACCATGTCATTATCAATTTCAAGTGCAAATTCTACAAAGTCTCATGGTTTTCAAGTCCAGTCATCATTCATATTTTTTCAAGTGCATCATTTCAATTGGTTTTCTTTCAAGCTTTATCCAAGATCAATATCATCCCATATATTCATTCAAGATAATTTACAAGTTTCAAACTTTTTAAAAACATCATTCATTGTCCAAGCTTCAAGATACAAGGATTTGCAAATTTCTCAAAGTTTAAAAAGACATTCAAAAACTTATCAAATTGGTAAGATTATTACATCAATTTTTAGGTTACAAGTTTGATTTATAATGAAGATTCCATCCTAAGCTACTTGTGAAGCCATGAACTAAAGTCTTTTCTTTAAGCTCTTGGTCTTCATTTTCTTCATGTCAAGCTCCATGCCATCTTCTTCATCTTCCCTCATCACCATTCTCAAGCTCACATGAAAATAAAACAAGAAAGAGACACGATTAGCAAAGAAACATTGAACAAAAACAAATAATTTTCCAAGAAGAATTTCCTCTCCAAGATTCATCATGAGGGTTTATATAGAGGAATCAATTTAGAGGGTGATTTTTAAATCACATTCAAGCATCCACAAGGCCTCATACAAATTAGATTGTAAGTTTCAATCATGGGAAAATAAGCAAAATTCTACTGCAAATCTCAAACAAATATCCAAGAAAAAGGTTTTTGTTCGGTTCACAATAAAAAATGGCAAGAAAACAAAACATCAGAGGTCCAACATACAACAAAAGCACTAGTCTGAACCTCAAATTTCAAGCCCAATAAGCAAGTTCTCATATCAGAAATTACACCATAGCAGAAAATTACGCAGCCCATCAAACAGTGTGTTATCACACATCAGAAATCAGAAAGTAAAGCAGTATAGAGTTCAAGTTCCAAGCCCACATGCAAAAATCAAGTCTCATCCCAACAACATCAAGAAGATCACATATTAGAAAAATAATAAAATCATAATCGCAGTTCTGGCCCAACATAACAAGAAATAACATTGCAAAATCAGTCTAGCATCACAGTTACGCACAACAGGTGCAGGAAACTCACATTGAACTTCATAGCAGGCAAGACCGAAACCAGAGGCAGCTTATAAAAAAATTCAAGTTCAGGCCACAAATATAAAAACAAATATCAGAAAAAATAATAACATATAAAAAATATTGCAAATCCCAAGAACGAAAGGAGCAAGCCTGATAAAAACTCGGTTGAATCCAACACAAAGGAGACCCTAAAAAATCTCAGCTATAAAACCATTCAAGGGCACTGAAATCAGGAACAATAGACATAAGAAAAAGTTGCGCATAAACCCTAGGCATCATCACTTTCCTCTCACGTACAAACCCTTCAAAAATTTTGTTTTCATAAATTGCATGTTTCTGATTTCATGAAAAATATAAAGAAGAAAGCAAATCGTAAGTCACAGTGTGAAGAGAGAGAAGAAGATTAGAGAGATCTCACCTGAATCGCGATCTAAGCAATATAGGGTTTCATTTCCCCTTTCAAGATCCCGACCAAATAATCCATCTCCTGCAAAAACGAGTCTCATATTAGATAAGATAGAAGAGAGGTGAAGCAAAATATGTAAAGAAATCATGGATCGGAGCAAGTTTGCCACTCGCCGTCGCTGCCGCCGCTGTGAGGCGATTTCGGCACGACGGAAGTGTCTTCTAAGGCAAGGCACCATGAAGATGAGATGAAGAGAAAGAATAGAGAACCGAGAATTACAAAGGGAAGAGAAGGAGATTTGTTTGATCTCTGTTTATAAAATATTCATTAACCTTTGTTAAGTTTTTTTTATTAACACCTACTTAACACTTATCACCGCCTGTTTGGTGAATTTGTGTAATCATGCAGATGTTCCCACGGTAAGCTACCACGCGTCTGCTTCAATTACCATTGGATCGTCCCTGATCATCATCCAACATTTTCGGATGCATGCCTACGGTGAGCCTCCTTCAGACGCAACCATGAGGTCACGTTGGATCCAGCATGTGACTCTCCATCAATCTTACCGTACGCCCTCATTTTCCAACCGTCAGATCTGATCAAATGCTCCCTGAAGTGCCAGTCTACTGTGCTCCTTCAAGAAGAAGCACACATGTTTTGGCAGCCTGCTTAACATTTGGGCCTTGCATTTATGGGCCTAGAGAACTTCATTTCCACACCCCCATATTTGCTGCTTCAAGGCCCATTTGGTTTACTTTCTTTATATGCTTTCATTTTGTTTTGTTATTCATTTTGATTTTTATCAAATAAAAAATATAAAATACAAAATATATTTTCTTATCATAAATAATTAAATTAAAAAATATTATTTTTATATTATTAATTATTTTGCTAATCAATTTTATTAGATAGATTGTTTTAGTTTAATTAGTTGTTTAATATTTTGAATAGGTTGTATTGTTTGTTTATTTAGACTTTCAATTGTATTATCAATTCGATCCATCCCCATTCGTAAACTTGTACCCCCATTCCCGTATGGTTTGTAATAGTTTAGGATTTTTATTTCTTTGCTATTTTCTTTATATGTTTAAAATTTGTTATTACACATATTTTGTTCAAAGTAGAACACTTAGCCTCCTCTTGGGCTCATCATCAATGAAAAGGTATCCACCTACAAATTCACACTTGCACACATTCCATAGTTTGGTCCTGGGCTTTTCTACAGTCACAACTACTCAATCAATTGTTCCAATTGGTCGTTTAGAATACTAGTGTCATGCTAGTACCACTTTCTAGGAGCATGCATATAGCCATCTTGTATGGGATTTTTATTTTTTTATCTTATGCATTTAAGAAACTCTCTTCTCTCCCTTTTGTCCACATACCAAGCATCTTCATAAAGGGTCTCATAGTTGAGTTTGTGCATGGTCATTATCACGAGGTTAATCGAGTTTTTCCCTTGGTTAACCATAACCCGAATAAACCACTTTGGTCCATATACCAAGTGTTTCTATGCATAAAGAGTCTCATGATTAAGGGTAGGAGCACCTACTCTCATGAGATTAATTAATTACACCCCTTGGTTAATCATAACCTAATTTAACTCCCATACCCCAAGCATTCCCTTTATCTTGTGGACGTTTATGTTATGACCTTGTGATTTATCTTCAACGCAACCCGGTTATTGCCTAATTGATGGTTGATTAAGGAGGCATTCTGTAGAGTTTTTTTTCATCTCATATGCTTCGAAGAGGCAACTGACCTACTCCGTTAGGTATCATTGTGACCTCATTCTTTCTCAGCATTTTAATACTTTCTAGAGATCATGTTAATCAGAAATAAAGATGCATGAAAGGGACCTCCGTTGCTGATATCTGTCAGGAACCCCTCTTCTTTATTTAAAGACATGTTTAAGGCGATTCCACGTATGTGTCTTGCTACTCATATTTGTGTGCTTTTGCTGAAGCACTAGTTTGCTCGCTTGTTTGGTATTTACCATGCTTCCCTTAGGATCACTCGATTAAAGTAGCTTTCAAGCTAGACATTAGGATATTTACCCATGCACGCTAACATAGGTTAGAGACTTCCCTTTTCATCCTCAAACTTAGGGTCAATCATTGTATGATAACATTAGGGGTAGTTCTAGGCTAGTCTCCCTTAGTTATTTTTCCTTTCTTTGCATATTGCATCTTAAAACTAAAACTTCTTCTTGGCAAATCATAAAACGTCTCTAATGAACTTAAATCCTTATTTAAGGTAAAAAATACAAACCAATCTTAATTGTTTGTGCGCCTTTTGGATTTGTTTTAAACCATGTCAAATTGATGTTTTTCCATCCTTGCCATGATATTTTGTTATCTTTTCGTCGATGTTTCTCCATCACACATGTTTGTTATCCTACTTTGATTCTCAATATCATTGTTAGGTGTGATTTTTTATCTTCTAAATTGTTGTTGCCGATGTTTCGCCATCACATGTGTTTGTTACCCTACTTTGATTCTCAATATCATTGTTAGGTGTGATGTTTTATCATCTGAATTGTGATGTATCGCCATCTTTGCCATGTTATCTTGCCATCTTTTAGTCGATGTTTCGCCATTGCATATGTTTGTTGCCGATGTTTTGCCATCGCGTATGTTTGTTATCCTATCTTGATTCTCAATATCATTTTTAGGTGTGATGTTTTATCATCTGGATTGTTGATGTCTCGTCATCTTTGCCATGCTATATTTTTATCTTTTTGCCGATGTTTTTCCATCGCAAATGTTTGTTGCCGATTGTTGTACCCCAAAATTTTCCCTCTCATTTATCATGATTTTCTCACAAGACTTCTTTGACTCAAGACAAGATTAGGGTTTGGTCAGCTCAAGACATCTCATCTTGCACTGATCACCCAAAATTAGGGTTTGAGTTTGCACAATGATTTTTGGACCACCAATGCTTCATGTGACTTTCATACATCATCTTGGACCCCTAAGATTGCTCATGTTAAGTTTCAAACCTTGAACCACATTTTTGATCAGTCAATTGGACATTTGACCTAAAAATCAGCTGTATTGGGAAAAAAGTCAACCATGGCCAATTTACAGTCAAACTTCATAATTTTTGATCCACATCAACATTTTAGACTCATATGTACCATTTGATCAAGTTTGGATCACAACTCCTCAAGAAATTTGATCAAATCATCAAAAGGGTAAAATGGTCAAAATTAGGGTTTTGACTGAGAAAGGGAAATTTCTGATTTTTAACCTAGCCAATGACCAATTGAGTTCAAACATGATTTCAAGGGTTCAATGGAATCATATTGACCTAATTACACGGTTCAAAAGATCTCAAGTTCATTGGATTGACAGATGAATTTTGCAGTCAACTGATCAAAAGTCAATTGTACACTGAAAAGTCAAACTTTGACTTTTTGGTCAAAATCAAGTGCCAAGGGTCATAATTCATCAAGATATGTCAAAATATGAAACTTTTTCACCAATAAAACCAATTTTGAAAATTAGGGTTTTGAATTTGAAAATTTTTATAACTTAGAATTTTTCTAAGTATGGAAATTTTCTTATTTTTCCCCAACTTTTCACCACTTTTTCACCATGATGAATTTTGATTCAAAGAAAACTTCCAACATGAAAGTTGTAATCCTCCATGAAATCTACAACTTTGCTTCAAAAACTTTTCCCAAAAGATGCTTGGATCTCAAGTTATGAATTTGTGAATATAGGTCCATGAACTAAATAACTTAGTGAAATTTTGCCCTAATTAGGCTGGTTTTGGACCCAACTTCATGGACATTTTTCACCTAGTTCCAAGAGGTATCTCAAAATTCATTTCAAATATGGATTATAGATCACATTGCAAGCTTTCCAAAATGTCCAAGAACTCCCCAAGATCATTTTTGGTTAGGGAGAATCGAAGAAGGGAAGTTGGCATTTTATCACTTTTGATCAAGCCATTTTTACAAAGCATCAAGTTGCAAATCCAATCCATGTTGTTTGAGTCTTGATTTACAGGTCCTAAACTCACTCTACACTCCATAATTAAATGCAAACTCAGAAGCTAAAGGCATTATTTTGGCTTTTGGAGCTTTGTACAAGAGATAATTCCATTTTTGGCCAAAAGTTCACATTGCCATTTTCATAAAGATGAGCTTTTGTAACTTTATCAATCTTGAGCCTTGGACCTGTCCCTTTGGTACAAACAATTTCCACAACTCTCAAGCAATTTGTACAAGCTCTTTGCAGCTCTCAAGCAAGCAAGGACATGCATGTTAGTATAGTCACTTCACTTTACTTAAAAAGCAAGAAAGTTGGTGAAAAGGTCAAAAGCTTGCACATCTGTTGAGAAGCTGACTTTGTATCCATTCTATACAAGTATACAAACTTTTCACAATGCAAAACACGATTGGCTTGCATCCAGAACTCACTAAAACTCAAAAGCTCCAAATTTCTGCCCAAACTCAGCATTTTTACAAAATCATTGCCAACTAATTTTTGGCTCGTGCGTTTTGTATTCTAACAATTCAAACACCTCATACACATCATACCAAAGATATCCAAGCCCTTGCCCTGGTTCTGTAACCCCTGTTTCATCCTTTTCCATTTTCAAACTTGAAGCTTACAGCTTGACTTGTGCAGAGATTTCCAACTATCCTCAAAGCAAACTAAGCATTGTAATATGTGATACGGTGGGAAGAACTGACAGTTTCTTGGAATGCTGGTTTGTGTTTTGCATTTGTTTTCACAAAATGTCGCGGTAAGCAAGAGTCACCATCGACTTTTATTTTATCCAACAAGGAAAGGAAAAAAGCACAAAAAAATTCCTTTTTCAAGATATTTCTGAGTACATATAGAAAGGGAAGGTATTAGCACTCTTTCTATCCGTAGTTATCTACGGGATCTTAGGTACTTTCTCATCATTTTCAAAATTGTTTTCTTTGTGCTTGTGGGTTTTGAAAAGTTTTTATTTTAACTTCAATTTAACTCTCGCTTAAGAGTGTAATGAAGTGTTTTTGAAAACTTGTTTGTAAAAGGAGTGTAAGTGTGGAAAAAAGTTTGTTTTTTTGATGAGCAAGTATCTAAGAACTAATCTACCTACTTGAAAAAGGAATCATTCTATGCTAATTTCCTTTAGACAATGATATCCCACTATTAGTGAGTAGGTAGCATCGTCGTTGGAGTTTGAGGGTCAATTCGAAAGAGGGACTTACGGTCACTAAAGCAATGTTAGAACGCCTTAGTGGTAACCCTAATGTCTTAGATCATTTATTCGAGGCCACAATATCCGGGGCAACCATTTCGAGGCGACTATGCTCTTTTAGACGAGAGGGCGACCTCTAAAACAACCTATACTTAATGACCGTGTACGAAGGCTACCAAGTGAGGTGTATCCTAGGAGTGTGCATGTGCGAGTGTGTTGATTTCAGTTATTTTTATCTTTGCACATGTTTAGGGTGATCTAATTAATTTTAATTTAAACATTCATTCTTGTCATGCAAACCCTATTATCAAACATCTAGCAGTTGTATAATTTGCAGAAATGAAAGGTGCGGAATTTAAACTAAATTATTACAAGGCGTCGGGTATTTACATCGCCAAAAGCAACCCTTTGAAATTTAAAAGCGGAAAAATAAATGTCCTAATTAATTATTATAATTTGTAAGCAGATACATTAATTGGATAAAGAAAAATAAGGCGTGCGGGAAATTAAATCGAATACAGAATTAGGGTTTTGACCCTTTTAATTAAAGAAAATGTTTTGTTGTTTTTATTTTTAAGAAAAGAAATTAAATCCTAAAATTAAATGCTAAATTAATTATTAAATAAATTAATTAATATTAAATGACATATTTTTGGAGTTTTTGTTATTTTAGGAAAGAAAATAAAGTAATTAAATTAGGGTTAAAATCTATTAAATTCTAATTGATTTTAAATATTTACAAAATCAATTAAAGTTATCTAGAATTAATAACCTAATTAATTAATTAATATTTATTAAATAAAAATAAATTTCTGAAATTTAATTGGATAAAAAGTATTTTTTTGATTTTTTGATAAAAAGAAATTTAATTTATTGGTTAGTAATTAAATTAAAACAAAATAAAATATTAAAGGAAAAATAAACAAAATAAAAAGAGTGAGAATGGGCCTGTTTTTGGAGGTGTGGAAAGCAATTGTTCTGGCCCAATAATGCTGATCCATTGAACTTTTTCCAATCCAGCGTATGTGCATTGACCTGCCTATGGTGTGCCTTCAATGCTTGGCCACCAGATCTGGCCATCTGGCCATCTGGCACATTGGCTAATGAGTGAGTATGATGGTCTCTTAGCATGCGCATGCACTGGATCTCCTGAAAGAAATAAGAAAAATGACAAATTACTGGAGGCAGGGATCGAACCCCTGACCTCCAGCCTTTGAGTCCTTGAGCGCTGATGTGGTTACCACTAGGCCATGTTGCTTCATTTGTCAATATAATACAAAACAATCATAATATAAAAAAAGTCAGTGAATGATATAACAAAAAAAATAACGCGCCAAATTTGAATGGACGAGTGGTAGCGTGACAACGCATTATCCCTGTCCTCTGCACCCTGGCTAAAAACAACAACGCCTATACCTACGGAAAAATGTCCGTCTCTACAGACAGGGGTTCCTCCCAAATCTCCCACAGGCCATGGAAATGCATTATAAGACCATGGTTGAGTTCGTCTCCTTCTTCTGATCACAACCATGGCCATTATGTAGGCTAATTGTACCTGAAAACTAAAGCCCCAAAAAACTCCAAGAAACCCTAACCATGGTGATTCAAGATATAAGTCATATGAATGAAATTGGTTATTGCAAAAAGCTAACAAATGATATGATGATTCAGAATATGCAATTATTTTTCATTATAGATGCAAGAATGAAGCTTTTTGAAATCAGGAAGATGGTGATTCCGTGAGCGACTTACAGTGCACTGGGAGGCTTGAAAACGCGTGGTCTTGATTGGTTTAGGTTGTGGAAGCTACCAGGAAACGATTGAGACAATTGCCAAGCCTTGAAACTGCCTCTAAGCCCTGTTTTGATCTCACACTTTTTTGGTATTTTTGCAAATTTTGTTCTTGCTCTCTATCTGATCTCCAACCCCTATTTTGGTCTGCATACGACCCTTATGTAATGTACAATGTATTAGGATAGCAAACTCTGTCCAAATCTCTCTCTTTCAATGCTTGGATATTTGATTTGATTTTCTTTTACAACCTTCCAAATTTGGCTTGATTTGAATCTTCTTGTACACAACTTGCCTTGATTCGAGTTTCAATGCCTTGCTAGCTGTGATTAAAGCCTGAAACAATCAAAAGATCCATTGTTATCAATGCTTTGGATTTTATTTGATTTTATTTGATTTAAATCAAATTAATTCAAATAAAAATCAAAATAATTAATAAAAATATGATATGGACACATGTCCAAGGCTAGAGCACGTGGGAAATAATGCCAACCCAAAACAAGTGAAAAGAATGGGCCCATTTGGCAAAATTTGATGTTTTGGGGATAGCTGACTTTTGGCAATTTTGCAAAAAAGTCCAACTTCAACAATGCATAACTTCTTCCATTTTGAACTTTTGGAGGTGTTCTTGGACTTTTTAGAAATCTTGAGATGTCCTCTAAGCAACCCTTTTGGTCTTATTTCATTTTGATATTCCATGCTCAAGTTAGAAACTTTGACAAAAAAGGTGTTTTTGTTGACTTTCAAAAATGACCTATAATGTCCAAATTCATAACTTCTTGTGAGTACATATTTTGATCTTGGGAGATGAATAAGGATCGTAGTAAATTTCATCCTATTCAAAATGAGCTTTGGATGGGTCATTTCTCATAAAGTATGAGAATGTTATGCTTGGTCAAAGTTGAGTTGACTTTTCCTACAAAACCCTAATTTAGCAACTTTTGAATCTTGATGAATTATGAGAAATCCTTAATGAATCATGATCAACCCTTGATAAAATGATGAAATATATTTCAAAATGATAATTTTGACAAAAAATCTTGAATTTTGACTGTATGTGGGTCACAGTTGACTTTTGCCCTAGCATAGTCGATTTTTGGACCTTTGAGCAATTGACTGAGCAAACTTTCTCTGCAAGGCTTGAAACTTGACATGGATGGCCTTGAGAACATATTAGGACAATGGTGAGAATTTGAGGTCATTTGGACTCAAGGATCTTGATGCAACACAAAACCCTAATTTGGGGTAGACTGCCTTAGGAGAGAGCTTGTCTGACCAACTCTTGGACTACTTTGAGCAACTTGGAGATTTTTCTTGCAATGTTTTGAGAAATATGGGAGGGAAAATTTTTGGGTACAATAGCTTCCCATGTTAAATCTTCTTAAACTTGAGGATGTAGATTGGCTTTTGTGCCTTTCGTGATCCGAAGGTGGAAGATGATTGAACACTAGAGTGCCTAGAAATTTGCACTCGCATGAAGTGGTAATTGTCTTGTGATGTCGGGAATGGGCTTACATATGCCATTTGGAGGAGTGTCGATCGCATAAGATATTCCTTAGCGAGAGCTTGCATACCTGTCGTTGAGGAAGATTCCGCTGGGGAAGTTTGATCTTTGTTGAGGGAAAGGAACTCGTCCGTAATTCAACTGAGGAAGCATATCTGATGAGATTTAGGAATTCGTCTATAATTAAACTAAGGTGTCAAGATTTAGGAACTTGTCCGTAATTCAACAGAGGTGTCGAGATTTAGGAATTTGCACGTAATTCAACTAAGGAAGCATATATGCTGAGATTTAGGAACTTGTCCGTAATTCAACCGAGGTGTCGAGATTTAGGAACTCGTCCGTAATTCAGCTGAGGTGTCGAGATTTAGGAATTTGCCCGTAATTCAACTGAGGAAGCATATCTGCTGAGATTTAGGAACTTTCCCGTAATTCACTTGGGGGGAAACATCTTCGTTGAGATTTAAGTACTCGCTCGTAATTCAACTGAGAAAACTTCTCTGCTGAGATTTAGGAACTTGCCTATAATTCAACGGAGGAACATCTTTGTCGAGATTTAGGAACTCGCCCGTACTTCAACTTGAGAAAACATCTCTGCTGAGATTTAGGAACTTGCCCGTAATTCAATTGGGGGGAAACATCTTCGTTGAGATTTAAGAACTCGCCCGTAATTCAATTGAGAAAACTTCTCTGCTGAGATTTAGGAACTTGCTCGTACTTCAATGGAGGAACATCTTTGTCAAGATTTAGGAACTTTCCCGTACTTCAACTGAGAAAACATCTCTGCTGAGATTTAGGAACTTTCCGTAATTCAACTTGAGAAAACATCTTCGTCGAGATTTAAGAACTCGCCCGTAATTCAACTGAGAAAACTTCTCTGTTGAGATTTAGGAACTTGTCTGTAATTCAACGGAGGAAAAAGCTTCATAGCTTTGAATTTTGTGAGAATTTAACCGTATCTTTCCTGAAAGGTAAAGGTTAGTTGCATGATATGTATCAAGCAATGATGTTCTCAAAATAAATGAGATTGTGGTGTATGATGCGTATATGCATGTGTCATGATGTATGGAAATGTAATGTTTTTAGCTGGGGAAAATAAATCCCGGATAGCTGCTAGAGAAAAGAGTTGAATTCTTCGTTTCCGTTGGGGAATAAACTGATGAGGATATTACTCTGTGGGAAAGAGATGCTCTGTGGAGGATTCCGCTGATAAATTCAGCTGGGGATGAATTACCGTTGCTGGTGATACTGAATCCTGTCGGTGATTGAATTTCTGTTTGTGAAAGGAATGAACTCCGTTGGGGATGATCTTTCAGTTGCGACTTCACTGGGGATAACCTTTTAGGATCTACTAGGGATAATCCTTCAAAGCCTACTGGGGATATTTTATACTCTGTCGGGGATAATAAGACTTTTCAGTGATGATGGTAGATAAACTATGCTTGGGGAGAATATTACTGATTCATTCACAATTGCGAGTCTTAGCTGGGGAGAGTTAACATTAATGTCCTTTTCTTGCTCTGCGGGGAGTGAATGTACCTTAGCCATATTCTTCAGTTGAATCTACCTTTGTACCTGGTAGATAGAGCAACCGTAAAGCTTGGACAAATCTTATTTGCCCCTGTTTCTGATATTACAAGTAATCGTCTTTTGTTTCGCACATAAATATTCATGAGCAACAATTAATGTCAAATTCATATATCAAAAATGAACATTGGACGTTCTTTGCAAAACAAAACAGATAAAGGAAAAACAGTTTGAAATTTCTTTGAAGATGAATTGTATTGATTTTGAAGTTTGGCCTGTAAATAGGCGTTTTTGTACAAGAGGCTGACGTCCTAATAAGAGAACACCGCCGAACAATAGAGTTTATACAATTTGTAAAAAACAAAGAAAAACAGCTATATGAATAATCCCATTGGGTTCCAACTCTACTATTGCCTTTATGTCCTAGAGCATCTCATCACTTTGCTACTTGGTTGAAGGTAGATCAGATTGATTAATGTTGTTCGAGCTTGATAGTCGATACCGAAGTCTGGTTGTAGGTGATCCAATGAGACATAGTGTTACACTTTGATCCCTAATTTTTTCCTGGACCGCCCTTTCGGGTTTTCAGTCCACCGGGATACCCTTTTTTGCCCAAGCCGCCTTTCCAGGTTTTTGACTTACCGGGTGTACAGTTTTTTTTTTCATTTTCATCCCTTATTTTTGCCCGAACCCTTTTGGTTCGCCTAGAAGCCCTTATTTTTGCCTAGGCCAGTCAACCTAGCGGGTCTTTGATCATGCGTAGTATTTTTTCACTATGTCTGCATTGACAGGGTGAGGAAGGTCGTCACCATCCATGGTGGTTAGAATCATAGCTCCTCCTGAGAAAATGTTCTTAACCACAAATGGCCCTTCGTAAGTAGGGGTCCATTTTCCCTTGGGATCACCTTGAGGTAAGATAATGCGCTTGATCACCAGATCCCCAACTTGATACTCTTGTCGTCTGACTTTCTTGTTAAATGCCTTGATCATCCGTTTTTGGTATGTCTGACCATGACAAATAGCAGTAAGTCTCTTTTCGTCAATTAAGTTTAGTTGATCAAGCCGGGTCTGAATCCAGTCATCTTCGCTCAAACTTGCATCCTTCATAATCCGAAGAGAGGGTATCTGAACTTCAATGGGGAAGATGACCTCCATGCCATATACCAAGGAATATGGTGTTGCCCCTGTTGACGTTCGCGTTGAGGTGCGGTACCCATGGAGAGAAAATGGTAACATCTTGTGCCAATCTTTGTATGTCACCGTCATTTTCTGCACAATCTTCTTAATGTTCTTATTAGCCGCTTCAACAGGCCCATTCATCTTCGGCCGGTAAGGAGAAGAGTTGTGATGTTGTATCTTGAACTGCTTGCAAAGTTCGGTGATCATCTTGTTATTGAGATTTGTACCATTGTCTGTAATGATCCTCTCTGGTACGCCATATCGATAGATCAGATTGTGCCGAATAAACTGTGCCACGACGTTCTTGGTTATTGTAGAAAAGGAAGCTGCTTCAACCCACTTCATAAAGTAATCAATAGCTACCAGGATGAAACGATGCCCGTTGGACGCAGTAGGTCTGATCTCACCAATCATGTTGATGCCCCACATTGCAAAAGGCCAAGGAGCTGTCAAGACGTTCAGAGGTACTGGAGGTATGTGCACCTTATCAGCATAGACTTGGCACTTGTGACAGGTCCGAGAATGCTGATAACAGTCGGCTTCCATTGTAGACCAATAATATCCTTCCCGTAGGATCTTCTTTGCCATGGTGTGCCCACTGAAATGAGTTCCAAAAGTACCTTCATGTAACTCTACCATAATCCTTTCTACTTCGTTCTTATCCACACAACGCAGTAAGGTCGAGTCGTGGTTACTCTTGTAAAGAATGTCATTGCTGATGAAGAACCTCGCCGCAAATCTTCTCAGAAACTTCTTATCGTTAACAGATGCACCCTCAGGGTACTCCTGAGCTTCAAGATACCTCTTTACCTCATGAAACCAGGGTTTATCTGCTACCTCTTCAGTCTCAATGTCATAACAATGTGCAGGTTCGTCCAACCTCTCAATGGTAATCTGTGGAGCTTCATTGTCCCATCTGACCTTGAACATAGAAGACATCGTAGCTAGCGCGTCCGCCAACTGATTCTCCTCTCTAGGGAAGTGTTCAAAGGTTATCTCCTCGAAGTGTGGAAGCAACGTCAATACATACTCTTTGTAAGGAATAAGATTAGGGTGTTTCGTATCCCACTCGCCTTTGATCTGTCTGATCACGAGAGCGGAATCTCTGAAAACACTTAAGAACTTAATCCTTAGGTCAATAGCTGCTCGAAGACCCATAATGCACGCTTCATACTCTGCCATGTTGTTGGTGCAGTTGAAACATAATCGGGCGGTGAACGGAGTATGAGAGCCTTCAGGAGATATGATCACGGCGCCAATGCCATTACCCAAAGAGTTTGAAGCTCCATCAAAGTACATAGACCATCGGGATCCCTCCTCAGGTCCTTCATCCGGTCCAGGTGTCTCACAGTCAGTCACTAACATGATGTTCTCATCCGGGAATTCAAAGTTCATAGACTGGTAATCATCCACTGCCTGATGTGCCAAATGATCTGCCAACACACTTCCTTTGATTGCCTTTTGGGTCGTGTATTGGATGTCATACTCAGTCAAGATCATCTTCCATCTTGCTATTCTTCCGGACAAAGAAGGCTTCTCAAAGATATACTTGATTGGATCCATCTTTGATATCAATAGAGTAGTGTGAGTCGGCATATATTGTCTCAGCCGGCGAGCAGCCCATGCCAAAGCGCATCAAGTTTTCTCGAGCAACGAGTATCGGGTCTCGCAGTTGGTAAACTTTTTTCTAAGGTAATAAATAGCATGCTCTTTTCGGCCAGACTCGTCATGCTGCCCCAGCACACACCCTATTGAATTGTCGAGTACTGTCAAGTATAAGATCAAAGGTCTCCCTTCAACTGGAGGCATCAGAATAGGTGGCTTTTGGGGATATTCTTTAATCCTTTCGAAAGAGGCCTGACATTCATCGTTCCATCTTACTACTTGATCTTTCTTCAGCAGCTTAAATACTGGCTCACAAGTAGCATTCAGGTGTGAAATGAATCGGGAAATATAGTTCAGACGTCCCAGAAAGCCTCTGACTTCTTTTTCTATTTGGGGAGCTGGCATTTCCTGTATAGCCTTCACCTTTGCAGGATCTACTTGAATACCTTTATCACTTACGACGAAACCCAGCAGCTTACCAGGTCTCACCCCGAAGGTGCACTTGTTCGGGTTTAACCTCAGCTTGTACAACTTCAACATGTCAAATAACTTCTGAAGGTGCTTAAGATGCTCTTCTTCAGTCTGGGATCTTGAAATCATGTCGTCGATGTATACCTCAATCTCATGATGGATCATGTCATGGAACAAAGCGACCATGGCACGTTGATACGTTGCCCCAACATTCTTCAATCCAAAAGGCATGACTTTGTAGCAAAAGGTACCCCATTGAGTAACAAAGGTTGTCTTTTCCATGTCTTCGGGAGCCATCTTAATCTGATTATAACCGGAGAAACCATCCATGAAGGAGAAAACCTTATGCTGAGCGGTGTTGTCAACCAGAACATCGATATGAGGCAGAGGGAAATCATCCTTGGGACTCACCCTGTTCAGATCCCTATAGTCAACACACATTCGAACTTTACCATCCTTCTTCGACACAAGAACCACGTTGGAAACCCACTACGGGTAAGAAGTAACTACTAGAAAACCGGTGTCAAACTGTTTCATAACTTCAGCCTTGATTTTCTCAGACATCTCCGGGCGCATTCGGCGGACCTTCTGTTTCACTGGAGGACAATATTCCTTGGTAGGCATGCGGTGAACCACGATATCGGTATCCAACCCAGGCATATCTTCATAAGACCAGGAAAAGATCTCAACATAGTCACACATCATCTGAATCAACCGTTGCTTAACGCTAGGCTCTAGATTTGCACCGATCTTGACCTCTTTCTTGTCTGCCTCTGTGCCCAGATTCACTGATTCCACTGGCTCTTCATGCGGTTGTATGACCCTCTCTTCCTGAAGTAACAGTCTAGCAAGTTCACCAGGCACCTCGCAATCATCTTCACCTTCGTCTTTGGCTAAGTTGATCGGACTTTCAAAGTCATAACCGGCAGTAGCAGAGTCGTTATCAGTGGGATCTAGAGTGGATGTAAACTTGTATATGTGAGTGTGTGTAAAATAGTTGTTTTGCAAGATAAAAAAAGAAAAACAAGGAGCGCAAAATTTGTAATGCAAGAAAACGTCCAATGCTTTTATTAATGATATATGGAGATGACAAATATCAAGCCCTCACAAACAAAGCCACGGTGCCTCATGTAAGACACCGGGCCGTAAAGTTCAAAAATTGTCTGTTACAAACTTAAAACAAAAGTCTCATTACTGGGTAATAAAAGAAATTGGGATGAAGTCCTTTGTCGTCCAGTTGCTTAATCCTCCGTCGATAGTTGGGTAAATCCAACTGTCAATATCATAGTCTTCATCCTCGTCTTCAATGGCATTCACTCCTGAATTGCTGATAAACAGGGGAGGTCGTCCGATCCGCGCACGCCGAACATCCCTTTGAACTTCTGTAGTGAAACCAAAACCAAACTTGTTAGTCTTATGTGCAAAACCAGGGAGTTGGCCCCAATTTGCACACCCACCTTTCTCAACAATAGCCCGGGCATCCTTGAGGGAAGCCATCTTCATTGGAGGATCTTCAGTAATAGTTTCAATTGATGCCAGCGTCTGGGGAACTTCTTCAAAATGTTGACACGGGGTTTCAATGAACTCCCCGTCCATTTCCACATACAGGAAAGAGTTGAGATGGCTCACCATGTACTCCTCTTCTCCTCGTACTGTAACAATTTTCCCCTTCACTGGGTATTTCAGCATCTGGTGGAGCGTAGAAGTTACTGCCCCAACTTTGTGGATCCACGGGCGACCCAACAAATAAGAATAAGATGGTCGAATGTCCATCATATAGAATGTAGATGCAAAAACCTGAGAACCAACCTTAACCGGAATATCCACTTCTCCGTGCACCATTCTTGGACCCTTCAAAGGCTCTAACTACAATGTTACTCGGCTTCAGCACCAACCCTTCACAGTCTAATCGGTCTAACACTTTCTTGGGTAAAACATTCAACGAGGACCCAGTATCCACTAACACATGAGCCAGAGTAGTGCCCCTGCACTCGATTGAAACATGAAGAACTTCATTGTGATTCTTTCCCTTGGCAGTCAAGTCGGCGTCGAAGAAACCCAACCCGTTATCAGCAGTCAAACTAGCCACACAGTCTTTGAACTGATCAGCGGATGTTTCTTGCGGTACGTGCGCAGTTTTCAGGAAAGCAATCAGAGCCTTAGCATGGGCCTCTGAGCATAACAATAAATACAACATAGAGATCTTCGACGGAGTTTTCCCCAGCTTCTCGACTACGTTGTAGTCGGTCCTTTTGATGATCTTCAAAATTTTCTCTATCTCTTGTCTAAAGGCTTCAACAGTAATCTTCTTCAGTGCCTCCGTCCGGGCAGGTTCACTGGTGATCCCTTTGCCCCGAGTGTCAGATGACTCGGCGACAGGGGTAAGGATTGGAACATGAACAGGGATAGTAACAGATGTACTGGCAGGTGTAATAACAACAGGCTTCCGAACAGTTGGTGGAGAGATCTCAGGGGAGAAAAGCCTTCTGTTTCGGGTGACTTTACTAGATCCAACAATATTGCTGACATCAGTATCAGCCTCTTCAGCATTCAAGTCTTGTTTAACCCCGTGATAATACACGTCAGCCCCGTAGTGCCATGGGACATATTTATCTGATGTATAGAGGATAGGCCCAGGAATGGTAATGATCAACAGAGCAATTCTCGGAACAGATGTAATTCTAACAGGGTTTCTCGAGGAAGCCTTGGAAGAATTGGCGGAAATGGTGATTATAGAAATGTCTTCAAAAGGAACCAATGGAACAAAAGTTTTCTCAAACAGAATTTCTTTGTTATCCATCAGGCATTGGACACCTGACTTCAAAAGATGGCAACAGTAGGTAGGACGGAACACAGACGACAACCTTCGCCACAGCCCAGAAATAAACCGACTAATAGAAGGTTCTTCTTCACAGTCATCAATGGAGTAGCAATGTCTTTCACAGAAACCACAAACGAGTCGTCATCTACGGCATTCACTCCATGCTTGGGCATAGGAGCAGTCACAACATTAGGCTTTTCAGGCGCTTCGAACTCAATCTCCTTAGCATCAATCAGATCCTGTACTTTATTCTTCAAGACCCAGCAGTCATTCGTATCATGCCCCGGGCTATTGGAGTGAAAAGCACAGCGGGCGTTCGGATTGTACAACGGTGATGTTGTATTGGGATTCTTCGGGGCTTCCTTCGGAATCACCAAATTGGTCTTTAACAACTACGGCAGAATCTGAGACAGGGTCATATGGATCTGAGTGAATTGTCTTCGCAGCCTCTCGGCTCTTGGCTGATTGTTGCATTGTGGGGAAACATCAGGTCTTGATATAACAACCTCATTGACTACTTGGCGGCGCTCAGGTCGGTTATGGCTCTTTGAGCTGTAAACTGCATTGTATTCCTTCTTAAAATGCTTCTTTTTGGTACTTGATGAAGCACCCTTCTGTATCTTACCGCTCTTGATACCGGACTCAACTCTTTCCCCAGTCATAATCAGCTCAGTAAACCCGGACGATGAACTTCCAATCAGATAATTAAAATACGGACTAGACAGGGTCCCCAGAAACATATCTACTAACTCCCTGTCAGCCAGCGGGGGTTGTACTCTTCCAGTTAGGTCCCTCTATTTCTGAGCGTAGTCTTTGAAACCTTCGCTCGCACCCATAGACATACCCTGAAGTTGGGTACGCATGGGAGCGAGGTCGGCATTGTATTGGTACTTATTGTAAAAAGCAGCAGCAAGGTCTTCCCAATTACGGATACTAGCTCCTTCCAACTGGTAAAACCATTCAAGTTGAGTCCCTGAAAGACTATCTTGAAATAAGTGGATCCAGAGGTTCTTATCAGCAGTGTATGGCTGGATCTTTCTAACATACGAGCGGAGGTGCAACTTTGCGCAAGAAACCTCATCGTATTTAGCAAAGATTGGTGCTTTAAACTTGTGGGGAATCACCACCCCAGATGACAAACCCAAATCTCCGAAGTCCAGACCAGGGACTTTCTGGTCCTCCATTGCGCTCAACCGGTCTTCGAGTTGCTTATACCTATCCTCAGCCGGAGGATACTGGTCTTCATCAAAGTCAGTCTCGTTGTCAGAAACCACGGGGCTAGGAGCCCTCCTTTCTTCCTGATTCTCTCCCCCTCCAGGTGAGTGAGATAAATCAACATCTTCCCACAAATTGTTTCCGAATCTGCGACCCATATTCAGGAGGACCGTGTTCTTCTTCTTCTTCTTCTTCTTATCCTTCAAGATAAGAGTCTTCAGATCTTGCTGACCCTTAGCCAAGTTCATGAACATTTCCTGGAACTGGGCGTTTTGAGCTTGCAGAGCCTTGATGGCTTGTTCAGTTGATGTTTCAGAAGACATGATGTGCTGAAATAAACAGCAAAGAAGATGAGAAACCTGTAAGGGTACCTGTAATGAGGTGCATGGGAATGAAATGCGTGTGATATGATTTCAAAGACTTTGGAGATTCAAATTCGTAAACCAAAATGAAACACACTTTTATTAGATAAAAAAAACTTGAAATCAATGTTCAACAAATGCCTTTAAGGCGTTACAAAAGGAAATACTGAAAGAAAATCTATGCTAGAAACAATAAAGAAAATCAACGCTCCCACGGTCGCTTTCCTTTGGTGCTGACATATTTGTTGAGGACCTTCTCATTCTCCAGCTTTCTTCTAAGCTTTAGGATCTTTCGCTCCTGCTCGTGATACTTTTCTCTGTAAGTATCCCATTCTTCTCTTAGCTGGATCCAGGACCTCTTTAATGCCCCAATGTCAGTAGGCACGTGTGGGTGGAGGACAGTATGAGGGGCCCCTTCTTCATCAGTACTCTCAATAATTACCAGTAAGACAACTTCGTACGACATTCCCAGCTTTTGGGCACGGATTTGAACCCACCGGAGATACGGTTCCATCGAAATAGAGGTCTTCATCCCTAACTCATGCGGATCATACCTGTGTACCCTATTCCAAGCTCGTATGAACCTGCAGCGATGCTCCTCACTATCCCCTTAAAAGTCAAAGACAATGCTCGGAATCAACAACTCATGAGGTCTGTCCTTCCTAGCTCGCCCAAACAGACGTAAGGTCAAACAAGGATTATAGGTAATCCCTCCTCTAATTCCCAGTAGTGGAACATTGGGGTATTCCCCACAGCAGTCAATAACAACTACTTCTTCCATGTCTTTGGTGCTCTAGATGATGTCCGTATGGGCAAGGGACATAATTCTGTAGGCCCAACCCATGCCTTCCTTGTTCTTCAAAACAGATTTGGGGAGGTGAGAAATAAACCACCTCGCCAGCATTGGTGTACAACACATAAGGGTTCCCCGTTTTCGAGCAGTACGGGCATAAAGAGCATGTAGAATATCCCCTAAGAGAGTGGGCACCGGATTACGGGACATGAAAATCTTCACTGTGTTCACATCGACGAAAGAATCTGAATTAGGAAACAACACCAAACCATAAATGAGAAGTTCTAGGATATCTTTGAATGCTTGAAAATCCAAACTGTCCCAAAACTGATTAGCCTGATTAACCAAGAACTTAGCCAAGAAGCCTTTTGTCCCACTCCGAGTCTCCTAGTTAGACATTACCTCAGCCTTTGTCAGATGTAGGGCTGTAGCAACATCTTCTGGCCTAAGAGCTTTCTCCCAACCTGTAAACGGCGTCTGCTCTAGAATAGAAATACCAAGGAAATCAGAGAACTCCTCCAAAGTAGGGACCAACTGATAGTCCGGGAAGGTAAAGCAATGGTGCAATGGGTCAAAGAACTGGCATAAAACACTCATCATCTACTCATCTAATCTGGAAGTGACCAAACCAAGGAGGTGCCCATGTCTTCTGATAAAGGAGGAAGTATCTAGAACCTTTGCAACCAAATCTCTAAATTGAGTAGGAATCTGTACAAAGCTGATCCGAATAGTGTTTCTACGCATAGAGGCCATGACCTACAAAATAGAACAAAGATGAATCCCCTCTGTCTTTGAAATAGGTTAGTCTGATGCAAGATGCATGCAATGTCATGATGCATGAAGTCATGATAGAAACACACCACAAGTATTCACAAATAGAAAACATGGTAAGGGAAAATAAGTCACACAGTAGCCCTTAAATTTCAGGCTGGCATGGAGTTTAGGTATTACCCTCTTTCAGTTTAGTTGGTTCAACCTGTCCTAGTAATAGTAACAGGGTTCTAGAGGATCTCAATATTACTGACCACCCTCGATCGGTCATAATTCTAGTTTGGCAACCTTTTCTTGCAGCCGGAATCATCGCGAGAGTTTGGTCTCAATGAGTGTAGCATACTACTACTGTTTTATGGCCAAGTTGGTCAATTATAGGTTCTAAGGTCAGTTGGTGCTTAATGACCCCTTAGAAGACCCGTATTCTCCTTGTTCCACCATAAGGGATATCGGTACAAACTAAAGTGCCACACCAACGTAGCTACTGCTTCAACCGTATCGGTCTATGTCGTACAGTTCCCTCACAGTTTATTGCTACTTACCTAAAAGGTATCCCCAGATCCGAGTTAGGATCTATAGTAACTCCGATTCAAACCCACAAAGATAAAAGCAAACATATCAAACAATTGAAAACAATATGAATTAATCCTAAGGTACACCCCACTTATAAGTCCCCAGCAGAGTCTCCAGTTCTGTGATACGGTGGGAAGAACTGACTGTTTCTTGGAATGCTGGTTTGCATTTTGCGTTTGTTTTTGCAAAATGTCGCGGTAAGAAAGAGTCGCCACCGACTTTTATTTTATCCAACAAGGAAAGGAAAAAAGCATAGAAAAATTCCTTTTTCGAGATATTTCTGAGAACGGGGGGTAGATTATAGAAAGGGAAGGTATTATCACCCTTTCTATCTGTAGTTATCTACGGGCTCTTAGGTACTTGCTCATCATTTTCAAAATTGTTTTCTTTTTGCTTATGGGTTTTGAAAAGTTTTTGTTTTAACTTCGATTTAACTCTCGCTTAAGAGTGTAATGAAGTGTTTTTGAAAACTTGTTTGTAAAAGGAGTGTAAGTGTGGAAAAAAAGTTTGTTTTTTTGATGAGAAAGTATCTAATAACTAATCTACCTACTTGAAAAAGGAATCATTCTATGCTAATTTCCTTTAGACAACGCTATCCCACTATTAGTGAGTAGGTAGCACCGTCGTTGGAGTTTGAGGGTCAATTCGAAAGAGGGACTTACGATCACTAAAGCAATGTTAGGACGCCTTAGCGGTAACCCTAATGTCTTAGATCATTTATTCGAGGCAACAATATCCGGGGCAACCATTTCGAGGAGACTATGATCTTTTAGACGAGAGGGCGACCTCTAAAACAACCTATACTTAATGACCGTGTATGAAGGCAACCAAGTGGGGTGTATCCTAGGAGTGCGCATGTGCGAGTGTGTTGATTTCAGTTATTTTTATCTTTGCACATGTTTAGGGTGATCTATTTGATTTTAATTTAAACATTCATTCTTGTCATGCAAACCCTATTATCAAACATCTAGCAGTTGTATAATTTGCAGAAATTAAAGGTGCGGAATTTAAACTAAATTATTACAAGGCGTCGAGTATTTACATCGCCAAAAGCAACCCTTTGAAATTTAAAAGCGGAAAAATAAATGTCCTAATTAATTATTACAATCCGTAAGCAGATACGTTAATTGGATAAAGAAAAATAAGGCGCGCGGGAAATTAAATCGAATGCGGAGTTAGGGTTTTGACCCTTTTAATTAAAGAAAATGTTTTGTTGTTTTTATTTTTAAGAAAAGAAATTAAATCCTAAAATTAAATGCTAAATTAATTATTAAATAAATTAATTAATATTAAATGACATATTTTTGGAGTTTTTGTTATTTTAGGAAAGAAAATAAAGTAATTAAATTAGGTTTAAAACCTATTAAATTCTAATTGATTTTAAAAATTTACAAAATCAATTAAAGTTATCTAGAATTAATAACCTAATTAATTAATTAATATTTATTAAATAAAAATAAAATTCTGAAATTTAATTGGATAAAAAGTATTTTTGTGATTTTTTGATAAAAAGAAAATTAATTTATTGGTTAGTAATTAAATTAAAACAAAATAAAATATTAAAGGAAAAATAAACAAAATAAAAAAAGAGTGAGAATGGGCCTGTTTTTGGAGGTGCGGAAAGCAATTGTTCTGGCCCAATAATGCTGATCCATTAGACTTTTTCCAATCCAACGTATGTGTGTTGTCCTGCCTATGGTGTGCCTTTAATGCTTGGCCACCAGATCTGGCCATCTGGCACATTGGCTAATGAGGGAGTATGATGGTCTCTTGGCATGCGCATGCACTGGACCTCCTGAAAGAAATAAGAAAAATGGAAAATTGTTGGAGGCAGGGATTGAACCCCTGACCTCCAGCCTTTGAGTCCTTGAGCGCTGATGTGGTTACCACTAGGCCATGTTGCTTCATTTGTCAATATAATACAAAACAATCATAATATAAAAAAAAGTGAGTGAATGATATAACAAAAAAAATAACGCGCCATATTTGAATGGACGAGTGGTAGCGTGACAACGCATCGTCCCTGTCCTCTGCACCATGGCTAAAAACAACAACGCATATACCTACAGACAAATGTCCGTCGCTACAGACAGGGGTTCCTCCCAAATCTCCTACAGGCCATGGAAATGCATTCTATGACCATGGTTGAGTTCGTCTCCTTTTTCTGATCACAACCATGGCCATTATGTAGGCTAATTGTACCTGAAAACAAAAGCCCCAAAAAACTCCACGAAACCCTAACCATGATGATTCACGATATAAGGCATATGAATGAAATTGGTTATTGCAAAAAGCTAACAAATGATATGATGATTCAGAATATGCAATTATTTTTATTATAGATGCAAGAATGAAGCTTTTCGAAATCAAGAAGATGGTGATTCCGTGAGCGACTTACAATGCACTAGGAGGCTTGAAAACGCGTGGTCTTGATTGGTTTAGGTTGTGGAAGCTACCAGGAAATGATTGAGATAATTGCCAAGCCTTGAAACGGCCTCTAAGCCCTGTTTCGATCTCACACTTTTTTGGTATTTTTGCAAATTTTGTTCTTGCTCTCTATCTGATCTCCAACCCCTATTTTGGTCTGCATACGACCCTTATGTAATGTACAATGTATTAGGATAGAAAACTCTGTCCAAATGTCTCTCTTTCAATGCTTGGATATTTGATTTGATTTTCTTTTACAACCTTCCAAATTTGGCTTGATTTGAATCTTCTTGTACACAACTTGACTTGATTCAAGTTTCAATGCCTTGCTAGCTGTGATTTAAGCCTGAAACAATCAAAAGATCCATTGTTATCAATGCTTTGGATTTTATTTGATTAAAATCAAATTAATTCAAATAAAAATCAAAATAATTAATGAAAATATGATATGGACACATGGCCAAGTCTAGAGCACGTGGGGAATAATGCCAACCCAAAACAAGTGAAAAAGAATGGGCCCATTTGGCAAAATTTGATGTTTTGGGGATAGTTGCCTTTTGGCAATTTTGCAAAAAAAGTCCAACTTCAACAATGCATAACTTCTTCTGTTTTGAACTTTTGGAGGTGTTCTTAGACTTTTTAGAAAGCTTGAGATGTTCTTTAAGCAACCCTTTTTGTATCATCTCATTTTGATATTCCATGCTCAAGTTAGAAACTTTGACAAAAAAGGTGTTTTTGTTGACTTTCAAAAATGACCTATAATGTCCAAATTCATAACTTCTTGTGAGTACATATTTTGATCTTGGGAGCTGAAGATGGATTGTAGGAAATTGCATCCTCTTCAAAATGAGATTTGGATGGGTCATTTCTCATTGTCTGACCAACTCTTGGACTACTTTGAGCAACTTGGAGATTTTTCTTGCAATGTTTTGAGAAATATGGGAGGACAAATTTTGGGGTACAACAGAATAGCTTCAGGGAAGTTCAACGAAGCTCAAACAATCCTCAGGCCTCCATTAAAGCCCCTGCATTGCTCTACTCAAATCCAGCTGAAGGAGGTATATTTCTGAAACTCTATCTCTGTATTTAGGCAACTTCAAAAAATGTAGTCCATAATATAACGAAGCTGTACATATGCATACTTTTCATTTATATTAACTATGCTGTGAGAATTTGAAGCTTAAAGTTCATGAATTTTTTAGGTCACGAATTAGGGGTCCCAAAATTCTCTCTGATCTTTGAGAGTTAGATTACAAATTTTATATGGCTGGAATCATGAGCTCAAATACCACAAGTTTCATGTTATGAGTTTTTGTTTTTGTGCAAGTATGTGAGAGTTACAGGTTTGAAGGAAAACGCGCGCGCAGGAAGCTTGGCTGGAGGACAGGGATGAAGCCTTGGGCTTTTTTGGCGCTTTTGGGCCTTTTTGTTTTCACTATTTGCACCCCCTGACTTATTTCTTATATTTTTGCATTTTCTTTCATATTTTTATATTTATTACTTGCATTTTTTTAATGATAAAAAATACCCAAAAATAATTTATTTATTTTCACACTTTTATTTTATTTTATTTATTTTTTCTCACATAAAAATAGTTTATTTTGACAAATAGATTCTATTTTCTTAAATAACTTGTAAATATATTTAAAAATACTTAATATTTTTTATATTATTTATACTTATAAAATATTTATTTTCTATAACATATTTAATTTTTAATATTTAAGCATAATATTATTTATTATTTCTTGTACAAAAAATGGACAAAATAATAACATAAAGCATTATTTTCTTTTAATTAAAAAATTAGGGTTTCACCCCTCCAAAAATAATATTTATTTTTCCTTATTTTTTAGGGTTTAATTAATTCATTTTCTCATACAAGAAACAAATACCAAAACATTTTTTTACATAAATACATTTGCATTTCATTTTAAATATTTGTATATTTATTTAATTTGCACAATATTCGATTGGGTTGTAATAATATATTTAGGTTTATATTTGTGCAAAATCCCCATTCAAAACTTGTACCCCCTCCTATAATAATTGTTGTAATAGCTTAGTTTATTTTACGCAATGTATTGCTTTCATATACCATGTTTAGTAAATTAGGGTTTGCATGACAAGAACAAAAAACAAAACAAATAGAAAAAACCTAATACAAGACAAAAGCATGAAAATGACACACTTTGCACACAAGCATCCTTAGGGTTTCTCCCACTTGGTTGCCTAAATAAAAATGGCCATGTTACGCACGCGAAGTATCTTGGAAAAACAAAACACATATAAGATCATAGTCCCTCGATGACGCTATACAAAGGTTGCCTAAAAAAATGATATTGGTCCCTCAAGCATGCTAAGATACTTGGCAATATTGCTATCATGGTCATACGATGACCCACGCCCGTCCCGTTTACATCCAAAGATAGGGTTGCTTACCAAATCAATGGTAAGTCAACAATGTCAAAGGAATAAAAATGCACAAGAAAGACATTTGAGTAGGTAGATAGCTTCTAGTTACTTGTTCCATTTCAAAACAATCCTTGCTATTTTCAAAAACAAACACACACACATTTCAAAATATCTTACAAAACATTGAAAACATTTTCAAAAGACAAACATCTTTGTATACATTCTTACGAACGAGAATCATTACAAAGATTGCCTAAGCGATTGGCCTCTTTTCAAAATACTTTCAAAACCACACCAAGCACCATTTCAAACAAAACAAAGCAAAACAAGTGATCTAAACAAGTAATTAAGAGCCCATGGAAAACCATGGATGAAAAGGGTGCTAGCACCTTCCCTTTTCATAATCTACCCCCCGAACTCAAGAAAACATCTCAAAGGTCTTTCTTGTGCTTTTTTACCTTTCCTTTTGGATAAAAGAAAAGTCGGTGACGACTCTTGCTAACCGCGACATTTGAAAACACAAACGCAAAACCTCAAGTCAGTTATCCCCACCGCATCACACCGATGTTTCACCATCGTGTATGTTTTTCATCCTACTTTGGTTTTTGATATCATTGTTAGGTGCAATGTTTCATCGCCTTGTCTGATATTTTGTTATCATGTTGATGTTTTATCATCTTATCTGAGTTTGTGTTACCATCATGTGATGTCTTGTCATATTTTTTGTTGCTTTATCATTGTTGTTGATGTTTTATCATTTTTATCTGATGTTTTTCCATCTTGACTATTGCTTTTGTCTTCTTAACTAAAAAACACAAACCAACCAAAATATATGAGCCGAACTACGACTGCTCTGATTCCTTAAAAGGGATACGTAGGCATTGGAGTAGGGCCCAAGCGAGCACAACTTTTATTTTCCCTACATTATTTTACCTTTTCTTTTGCATGCATTCCCTCCTTGCATCTTCCTTTTTAGTTTTTAAGCTTAGATATATATTCTTACACACCATTAGATTAGAACAAACAAGAGTGGATACTATAGAGTACTACGGGCGTGTGGGGTGCTAATACCTCCCCCCCCCCCCCCCCCCCCCCCCCCCCCGCGTAACAGACTCCCTTACCTGATCTCTCGGCCGTAAGACCGTGACTTCACTTCTTTAGGTTTTATTGATGTCTACCTTTCCCTCTTGGTGGGATAAAATAGGTTTGATGGCGACTTCATTGATTTTATATTAGATGACGGTTCGGTCGGTTGTTTCACAACTTTGAATCCATAGTGCACACAACTCAAGGGGCTTTATGATCTCATTCTTTTTGAAATGGAAAAATTTCACCATAAAAATCATAATGTTACAACAAAGATATAATTTGGATGTTTGAGTAAATATTTATGATCAATTGAAATCGTGAAACACACACTGAATTGTGGACTTAGAAAAATTTCATGTTTTTGAGTTCAAAAGTGACTTATAATCTCTTGCCTTCAAACATGGCCTTCAACTCAAAATTATGTTTTGGTCAATGAAGATGGCATGAAGTAGACTTCTTAAATAGAATTATGAAACTTGAATCATCCAAAAAATACAAAAATTGAGAAAGTTATGACCTTGTGAAGTTGATGGAAATCCATGAAGTGACCTATAATCTTTTGAACTCTTAAGGCATCTTCTAACCATTTTCAATCTTTTCACATAAAAAAATAATTGAAGTTCACATTCTTAAGATCGTTGTGGAAAAATAATGGGCTTAATGAGATAAAAATTGACCAAATTATGATCATTTGAAGTCAAACCATAAAATTCAAAGGCCTTTCAAGGAGACTTGTAATCTTTCTCAATCATTAATGATCTTCCATTCAAAATTAGCCTTAGATTTATGAAGAGAGCTCGTTAAGGACCCCTTAAAGAGAATCATGGCTTTGGAGTCACTCAAAAATCTCAAAAAATGAGTAAGATATGATCCTTAGAAGTCAACAAACCCTAGCTCAGAGAGTGCCATAAATGACTTATAATCTATAGAAAAAAAGGACAAAATCAAAATGTTGAAAATTAAGAGAGCTATGCACTTGTGATCACTAAATCAAGCATTTGCTCAATTAGGTCAAACTTGTTGAACCAAACTTTGAATATTTTGATCTTTCTTGACAAAATAAAGCATGATGAATCGTAATTGGTCTTGAAACGATATTATCTTGAAGCACACTCAAACAATGGAGCTTAAGTCTCAATAAAGCTTGTTGAAGAAGGCATGGAAATAAACACATGAACCTATCTCTTTGTGATGTCAACACCAGCCTTGAGGAAAGTTTGACCTAAATAAGGTGAGGGAATTCTTTGAGCTAAAAACTTTGACATCATGGACATAGCCTTGCAACTTAAGCTCTTGAAATCCACTGAAGGGTCATTTCATTGAGAACCAACCCTCAACCCTAGGTTAGATGGTGAGATGAATGAAATTGTATCACCCCCTACAATATGAACATTTAAAGAAACATATACACATATTTGATGTTAGTTTAAAGAACACAAGTACAAGATATACAATTCAAGATGCCTGGTAATATCTCAAGAGAAATTTAAAGACAAGATGAAGATAGGGAGAACCAACCCTAATGTATGATCTTGTTGTATTGATAAAAGTGAGATGATGAGAAATCTTAGGGGCAAAATTTGGGGTATAACAGCTGCCCTTATTTAAGTGTCTTCTATTTGGAGATGCGAAGGTTAAACTCTTCGTGTCAATGTAATTAAAGATACTTAAATATAAAATAAACCCTATTTTTTGCCCTAAGATGCCATGAAATTCTTATGATTATGCATGCAAATAAACAAATCCAAAGGTGTCACAGGACACCACTGGGGCTGCGGGAAATAAAATAAAGGATCAAAAGAAAGTCCGACAATGAGAAAATAAATCACTGGTGAACACAAGACTCAACTCTACTGGGGTAAAGCCCGAGGAGGAGATAAGGCATCATCAACTCAAATAATGAGGAAGAGTAATGGATGGCAATAATCGACAGATAAATGAAAACTATATACTCACAGAGAAGATAGAAAAAAGTAATGTTGACTCATAGGGAATAGAAATAGTAAGATAATACCGATAAACACTAATATTATGGGTGGTAACAAAGGATTGGCATCGATACTTATGACTAAAAAAATATGAACTCTTCATGAGATCCATGAAGGTTTCTTTGGTATCCATCCCAATGGACATTCGATGGCAAAGAAGATGCTTAGGGTAGGTTACTACTGGCTGACAATGGAATCTGACTGTTATAAATTTGCGAAGAAGTGCCACAAATGTCATATTTATGCTGACAAGTTCATGTGCCTCCAACTTTTCTCAATGTTATTTCTTCCCCGTGGCCTTTGTACATGTGGGGTATTGATATGATTGGAATGATTGAACTCAAGGCGTCGAATGGACATCGTTTCATCTTAGTGGGAATTGACTACTTCACCAAGTGGGTGGAAGTATCTCCGTATGCTAATGTCACCAAGCAGGTGGTAGTGCGCTTTATCAAGAAAATTCTTATATGTCGGTATGGTGTGCCAAGCAGGATTATCACCGATAATGAATCAAATTTGAATAATAAGATGATGACATAACTTTGTGAAGAATTCAAGATTGTCCATCACAACTCGTCTCCTTAAAGGCTTAAGATGAATGGGGTTATTGAAGTTACTAATAAAAACATTAATAATATTATCTAGAAGATGGTTGTTACCTATAAGGATTGGCATGAAATGCTCTTTTTTTCATTGCATGGGTATCGTACATCTGTCCACACTTCAACAGGGGAAACTCCATTCTATCTTGTGTATGGTATGGAAGAAGTGCTCCCCGTTGAGGTTGATATTACCTCTTTGCGTGTGTTGTAACCCAAAACTTTCCCTCCCATTTTTCTTCAAGACATTCTCAAAAGGTCCTCAAATGCTCAAGGTTGCTCAAGAATTGATCAGACAAATTCTCCTCCTAAGCAATGGGTCCACAACTAGGGTTTGGTATTTCTCAAGGAAGATTGGGTTTCCAAGGTTTCAAGTGGTTTCCATGGCTCCTCATATGCTTCAAATAATGCTCATACCAAGTTTCAAGCCTTGCATCCCAAGTTTGCTCACTTAATGGCTCAGATGACTGAAAATCAATTGTATTGGATAAAAAGTCAACTATGGTCAACATACAGTTAAACTTCAATATTTTTGGTTAACATCAACATTTTGAAGTCACATTCATCATTTGATCAAGGGTTGATCATGATTCCTCAAGAAAATCCCTCAAATCATCAAAAGTCAAAAGTTGCCAAATTAGGGTTTCCTTAGGAGAAGTCAACTGAACTTTGACCAAGCATAACTTTCACATGCTTCATCATATTTTCCTAAAAAAAAGCTCATTTTTAAGGAAATTCAATTCTCTACAACTTTATCTCTCTAAGCTCAAGCCCAAAAATGCATCATTTGAGAGATATGGGCCAATACATTACATGTCATTTCAAAAGTCAACAAAAAGATACTTTTTGTCAAGATAAATTACATCAAGATAAATCTTCAAAAGAAAAAATGATCAACATATAGGTTGTAAAGGACATCTTGTTATTTCCAAAAAGTCAAATATCACCTTAAAAAGATAACAATTGAGAGAGTTATGGCCATTCCAAGTTGGGAAATTTTAGTAGAATGCATGAATTCCAAATTAAGAAAATTTGTGATTTTGGGCTATTAGGCCTAACTTCTTAGGTTCAAACATGTCCATGACATATCTAAGGACCTCTAAATCCATTCATGCATTTTTGTGATTTTTATTTCTTTTTATTTTTATTTTTATTTAAATTCAAAATAAAATCAAATAAAATGCAAGGTTAATGAGTTAGGCGTGCAAGGCTTTTGTTTCAATCATATTGGAGGCCCAAGATTGCATATACAAGCTGGAAAATTCGTTCAAGGAAGATTGGTGAAAGATTGATAAAAAATAGTATGTTTTCACATTATTGCAAATCATATCTTTTCATCATAAACCACAAAGATTTGTACCACAAATATTGACCTAATCTCATGACCTATATATATCTAATGAGACCAGACCAATAACACACGTGAAAGCTGCTTCAAAAATTCCCTAGCAAAATTCTCAAATTTTCAAAGAATTAGGGCAAAGTCAAACTCTCATCTCCAACCCTTGTCAATCAATTCCAACGATCCAATTCTCACCCTGAAGGTTCCAAGAGACCATTCATACCCTCTTTGAAGCCAAAAGCACGCAAGAAGGCCACGCTCCATCCTCACCGATTTGGTATAATTTTTAAAATCCAAAACTTACGATTTATGCATTGTTAATTAACTTTGTGTGTTTGAATGTGTTTATATCCATCATTAGAATAGATTGGACGCATAACATGTGAGATTTAATGCCAGAATAACCAAGTGCCATTGTTAGGGCACCGAGCTCGTGAATGCTTGAAACCTTAATTATAGGCTGTTTCAATCAAAGAAAATGTCACCATTAGATTCGTGAGGCCTCAATTAGTGGAAAAGGATTTTTTGTATTCTTACTTTGCCTTGATTTCTGATAACAAGAAAATATATCGTATAATTAACATACTTTTTACCGATTTTATATTCCATTAAGTCGTCTAACCCTCAATTATTCCGAGATTATTTGTCTTTTTTACAGGTATAACACTTGTCGACTCAAACCGGTGCAAAAGGACAACATGAAGAAAGCTAGACAAAAAACAAAGAGAAAAAGAATAAAAAAATACAAAGTGTGGACTTCTGGATAGGTGACGGTCGTCACGCCGCTGTGACGTGCGTAACACCCCACAACATAACCAAACACTCGTCACACGCACCTGACGAGCGTAAGGCACCACTTCAGCGTGTGACGATCGTCACCCACCTGTGACGACCGTCACGCGCGTAAATGAGGACGTTACGCATGGCTTGAAGACGTGGGCGTGAAGGGAAGACTACTTCTCCCTGTTTCTACTGAATCTCCTATTTTATTGCCACAACTATTACTGCTCCTAAAATTTCTCCACGAAGACTTCATCAAGAATTCAAAATTAAACTGCTGATTTTTCCTGCTATATATATGAGTACCAAGGCACAATCCAAGGGTCGAAGAATTTTACTCAGCAAATACTTATTTTATTTTTACAGTTATTTCCAATTTGTGTGTTTTGCAATTGTGCTTTCAATTCCTTGTAATTTTCATTCAAGCCTTAGTTTCTATTTTTAAGTGTTAATTCTTCTTACAAGAATTAACACGAATTTCTACTGCAAGTCAAGCTCGAAGATTTGGATTACTATATTCCCTCAAGATTACTATAGCATCTGTAATTCCAGGTTTTTTATATTGCAATTATTATTTATTTAGTTTCTATAATATGCCGTTTATTGACATGAATTATATTCTAAACTTTATTGCTGTTAAGTTAATTATGTCTGGCTAAATTATTATTACCAGTATGTGACCGTAAGAACTGAAAGAATTCAATGATACCTTGGCCAAAAATATTTATAAAACAATTTTTGGTTTCCAATTTCCAATATTAATTTAACTATCCTTGTCACGAGAGTGAGAGGTTAATTAACACGATTTTTCCACGAGAGTGGGAAATTAATTAAGGCAAGAACCTGCATGCGAGAGCTGAGGTTCAACCCAGATAGTGGTAACGAAGCATTGATTTTTAAATACACGAGAGTGTTTTAATAAATTAATTAAATTCAAATTGTTTTCAAAAAGTGTTATTAAATTTAAAGTGCATCCACTAGGTTTAGTAGCATGACTTATTTCATAAACACGAGAGTGTGTGTCTTAGGTTTTTAAACAATTAGCTTTTACCGAAATACTTTATAGGCCAAGCGATTCATTGAATTCCCTAAGTCTGATTATCACATACCGGTATAATTAGTACTATTACTTTTAAAACTAAATTGTCTCCCCCAAATATCGAATATTCATCGCTTAGTTAGACAAAACTGTAGCATTAGATCGTATGCGATTGATACACAGTCTTTGTGGGTTCGATAATATTTTAAAACTAGAACGACTGAACTGTATACTTGCAGTTAATATCCCGACAGACTTATAAAGTCCCGATCAAGTTTTTGGCGCCGTTGCCGGGGACTGGTAGTCAATTAATTATGATTCTTCTGTTGCGCGTTTAGACTAAGCAACAGACACCCTTTGTCGATTTGTATGCCAAGGACTCTCTCACAAGGCGAACCACTTGACAAACCGACGGACGAACCTGAACGCATTCTTTCCGTAAGACGTGCAGTCAGGGATTACTATTTAAATCACGCTATTCCTTTACCCAAACCGGAAATCAAGATTGATTCTGAAACTGATTCTAATTCTTCCTCTGAAACCGAAACCAATCCAGAATTAGACATGGCCGAAGAACAAAGGACCCGTCCGCTGAAAGAGTACGCAGCTCCATCACAACAAGAGCCCCATAACAGCATTGCTGCTCCAGCAATAAACCGAAACGATTTCGAGTTAAAGACGTCATTGATATCAGCTATCCAACAACGCTAATTCTCTGGAGATCCTTCCGAGGATCCGAATGAACACCTTAAAAAATTCGTTCAATTTTCCGACACAGTTATAGCAAATGGTGTTAGTAAAGATGCGATAAGATTACGTCTTTTCCCTTTCTCACTAAGAGATAGAGCTTGGGCTTGGTTGCAATCGTTGCCATCAAATTCCGTCACTACGTGGGAAGGACTGAAGATCGTATTCTTAGCACGATACTTTCCCCCAAGCAAGACCGCTGCACTAAGAGCCCAAATCAACGAATTTAGGCAGAAGGATACTGAATCAATATTCGATGCATGGGAGCGCTACAAAGATATGATGCGAATGTGCCCACATCACGGACTAGAAAAATGGCTGATACTCCACATGTTTTATAATGGCCTCTTGTAGAACACAAGACTATCTATAGATGCCGCCGCAGGTGGTACACTGATGGACAAGCCTTATGACGAAGCTAACCAACTCATTGAAAACATGGCTCAAAACCACTATCAGTGGGGAGGAGAAAGAACATCTATGGAGAAGACTCAAGCCAAAGGCGGGATGTACGAGGTTAGTAGCCTAGATAAAGTTAGTGCTAAGGTATATGCTCTTACCCAAAAGATAGAAAGCTTGACCTTACCTCCTGCAGCTACCGTAGCTGCAGTTACCCCGAGCTGCGAAGTTTGTTGAGTACCTGGTTATGTTGGAACCGAGTGTCAAATCTTAGCAGGAATAACGGCTGATCAGGTAAATTACGCTCAAGGAAATCCCTATGCCAATACCTACAATCCTGGTTGGAAGAACCATCCTAACTTCTCGTACAAGAGCAATAATGCTTTATATGCACCTGGCCAAGCACCTGCTGTACCTCCAGGATATAGAAAACCCGCTGGTAATGTTCCTAACATTCCTAAGAAATCTAACCTTGAAATCCTAATGGAAAATTTTATCGCTAATCAAGCCCAACAAAACAAAGAATTCCTCAATCAAAACGTTCACACCGGTGAACAATTGAAGCTATTAGCGAACAAGGTAGATGCCCTAGCTACTCATAACAAAATGTTAGAAACCCAAATCTCCCAAGTAGCACAACACCAAGCTAGTTCTTCCACTCCTGCTGGCACATTTCCTGGACAGCCACAGCCAAATCCTAAAGGACATGCAAATGCTATTACATTACGAAGTGGGACAACCCTTGATGGACCGGTAGATCCTAGACTCCAAAACCCGACCATGTATCAAAAACCTGAGAAAGAAATAGAGAAGTCGAAAGATCAATCTGAAAATGTAGAGGAAGACGCGAAAGAGAACAAAGAGGCCTCAAAAAAACCTTATGTGCCTCCACCACCATACAAACCACAAATTCCATACCCTCAAAGACTTGCAAAATCCAAGAACGAGGGACAATTCAAGAAATTTGTAGAACTTCTGAAATAACTAAACGTCACTATTCCGTTTACAGAAGCTATAACCCAAATGCCGTCATATGCTAAATTCCTAAAAGAAATATTGGCTAATAAGAAAAAAATCGTTGAGAACGAAACCGTTATGCTAACTGCCGAGTGTAACGCCATAATTCAAAATAACATGCCTCCGAAGCTAAAAGATCCTAGTAGTTTCTCCATACCATGTGTAATTGGAAAATCTGTCATAGACAAAGCTCTATGCGATTTAGGAGCCAGTGTCAGTCTAATGCCCTTATCTATTTGCGAAAAGCTCAAATTAGGCGACATGAGACCTACCAAGATGTCCTTACAACTAGCCGATAGATCAGTCAAATTTCCTGTAGGTATGCTAGAGAACATTCCTGTCCGAATAGGATAATTTTACATACCGACTGACTTCATAATAATGGACATCAAGGAAGATTCAAACATTCCCATCATACTAGGAAGACCATTTTTAGCTACTGCAGGAGCCATCATTGACGTCAAGAAAGGAAAACTTACCTTCGAGGTAGGAGAAGAAAAAGTAGAGTTCATTCTTTCCCAATTCTGTAAAGCCCCTGCTATAGATGACTCATGTTGTCTCCTAGATATCATTGATGAATGTGTCAAAGAACTTGAATGCCAACAGGACACCTACTCTAAGATGCTGAAAATTCAGACACAGACTATCCTCAAGAACGAAGACTGGAAACAGGAACACTTAGATGCCAACCTAAGTGAATGTTTAGCTTTAACACCCGATCCTGACCCAACTAATAAGAAACTCGGTATAGAACTTAAAACATTACCTGAAGATCTTAGGTATGAATTCTTAGATAAAGAACTCGAACGACCAGTTATAGTCAATGCCGAATTAGGAGAGATCAAAACCGAAAAACTCCTTAGTGTGTTAAGGAAATATCCAGCCGCATTAGGATACAATATATCAGACCTAAAGGGAATAAGCCCTATGCACCGCATTATGCTGGAGGAGGACTGCAAGACTTCTAGAGAACATCAAAGACGAATAAATCCTATCCTAAGTGAAGTCGTTAAGAAGGAAGTGCAAAAACTAGTAGAGGCAGGCATCATATACCCAATATCAGATAGCAACTGGGTCAGTCCAGTTCATGTGGTGCCTAAGAAAGGAGGTGTTACAGTTATAACAAATACAAAAGGAGAATCGGTAGCACAACGTACGCAAACAGGATGGAGGATGTGTATCGATTATAGAAAACTAAACAACGCTACGCGCAAAGACCATTTCCCATTACCATTCATTGATCAAATGCTCGAGCGTTTAGCCAAACATTCCCATTTCTGCTATCTTGATGGATACTCAGGATTCTTTCAAATTCCCATTCATCCTGACGATCAAGAGAAAACTATGTTCACATGTCCCTATGGTACCTTTGCATACCGGAGAATGCCATTTGGACTATGTAATGCGCCTGCAACTTTCCAACGATGCATGATGGCGATCTTCGCAGATTTCTTAGACGGAATCATGGAAGTATTCATGGACGATTTCTCTGTCTGTGGCGAAAGTTTCGGCGGATGTTTAACAAATCTTGAATTAGTACTGAAACGCTGTGTTAATGTCAACCTAGTTCTCAACTGGGAAAAATGTCACTTCATGGTAAGACAAGGAATTGTGTTGGGTCACATTGTATCAAATAGAGGGATTGAAGTTGACAAAGCAAAGATCGAAATTATCAAAAACCTTTCAACCACCCAAAACAGTTAGAGAAATACAAAGTTTTCTAGGACACGCGGGTTTTTACCGACGTTTCATAAAAGATTTCTCTAAAATCACCAAGCCACTAACTGAGTTATTAATGAAAGAGGTTGAGTTTATTTTCGACGATAAATGCTTGAACGCATTCGAGACACTAAAAGAGGCCTTAATATCGACACCTATTATGCAACCTCCTGATTGGAATTTACCATTTGAGATAATGTGCGATGCGAGCGATTATGCCGTAGGCGCAGTCCTAGGACAACGCAAAGAAAAGAAGCTTCACGCTATCTACTACGCAAGCAGAACACTCAACCCCGCACAAATGAATTACGCCACTACGGAGAAGGAACTCTTAGCTGTGGTATTCGCATTGGACAAATTTCGTTCCTACTTAGTAGGCGCTAAAATCATTATCTATACGGATCATGCTGCGATCCGATACCTACTAAGCAAGAAGGACGCCAAACCGCGATTACTCAGATGGATCTTACTCCTACAAGAGTTTGACCTAGAGATAAAAGACAAAAGAGGAACTGAAAACGTGGTAGCTGACCATTTATCGAGATTAGATGGAATCCAAGCCGAGAGTGTTCCCATAAACGAAGATTTCCCTTATGAACGCCTCATTGCCAAGCTAGAGACAAACCCTACCGACAGTTTAGATCCACATAATGAAACTTTCACAACTGCGGTAGTAAAATCCATTTGTACTAATACCACATTACCATGGTACGCTGACTTCGTCAACTATTTAGCTGCCGGTGTTTTACCACCTGATTTGACGTACCAACAGCGGAAGAAATTTTTCCATGACCTTAAACACTACTTTTGGGATGAACCACTACTCTTTAAAAGAGGCGCCGATGGTATCTACCGTCGCTGCGTTCCTAATGATGAAATAAACGACGTCATTTCCCATTGTCATTCCGCCCCTTATGGTGGACACGCTAGTACATCGAAAACCTGTGCAAAAATACTTCAAGCTAGCTTCTTTTGGCCTACCTTATGGAAAGACGTCCACGTAGCAATTATGAACTGCGATAGATGTCAACGCACAGGAAATATATCTAGACGTGACGAAATGCCGTTAAAAGGAATCCTCGAAGTAGAAGTTTTCGATGTGTGGGGAATTGATTTCATGGGACCTTTCCCCGCATCTTTTGGAAATAAATATATTTTGGTAGTCGTCGACTATGTATCAAAATGGATTGAAGCCATCGCCGCACCCATAAACGATACACGCGTGGTACTAAAACTATTCAAGAATGTTATCTTCCCACGATTCGGTGTACCAAGACTAGTGATCAGCGATGGTGGCTCACATTTTATCTCCAGAATTTTTGAAAGGTTACTTTCCAAATATGGCGTTAAACATCGCATAGCCACACCATACCATCCTCAAACAAGTGGACAAGTGGAAGTATCAAATAGGGAGATCAAACAGATACTTGAGAAAACCGTAGCCCTATCCAGAAAAGACTGGTCCTCCAAGCTCAACGATGCTCTTTGGGCATACCGGACAGCTTTCAAAACTCCTATCAGAACAACGCCGTTCAAGTTAGTTTATGGAAAATATTGTCATTTTCCAGTAGAATTAGAACATAAAGCTTATTGGGTGATAAAAACCCTTAACTTAAACTATAAGAGTGCTGGCGAGAAATGAGTGTTAGATATCCATGAACTGGAAGAATTACGTTTAGACGCTTATGAAAATGATAAAATCTATAAAGAATGAACAAAAAAATGGCATGATAAGCGTATCTCGCGGAAAGACTTTAAGGAAGGAGACATCGTACTCCTATTCAACTCTAGACTAAAACTTTTCCCGGGAAAATTACGTTCCAGATGGTCCGGACCGTTCGAAATTAGCAAAGTTTTCCCAAGTGGGGCGATAGAAATTAAAGGTAGTTCTATCGAACCATTCATTGTTAATGGCCAGCGCTTAAAGCACTATTTTAACGTCGAAAATATCGAATTCTCGGCTTATCTTCAGTTAAGTGAGCCGCCTACCCTTTTACCTAACTGAATAGGTATTTAATGTCGAGCCGTCGACATAAATAAAGGCGCTTCGTGGGAGGCAACCCATGTTTTTACTTTAATTATTTTTTCTGCTTTAATATGTTTTTATTTTTCTTTTCTTTTTCTTAATCTTTAAAACATTTTCATTATTGCATTTCTTACTCCTTTCTATTTTTCTTCTATTTCTATTTCTCCCTTTCATCTTTATTTTTCTTCTTTAATTTAACTTTGGCAATTTCCTAACCCGAAAATACTTACTTTCTTTCCTTTTCTTTCAAAAATTTTTCAAATATTTTCAGGGGGGTATTTCTTTCTCTTTCACTTCTCGCGCTATGGATTGTGCTAACTTCATGAATGTCAAATTGCGAAGCCGACACCAGAGAAGACGGTTTGCAGACCTGGGTGAACGGGAGATGTATCCTACTATATATGCAGATGATCATGCTATGGCTGCCCTTGGCATTCGCGAGAGTGTCATGTACTTGCTGCACCAGATTGGTTGGGACACCGCCCCTATCCGTCGAAGGTTCTGTACCTACAAAAGGTTGACTCTGGAGTTTCTCAGCACCTTGAGTTTCATTCCAAATCATGGAATGGGATTCAACCGTGGGTTGATTACATTCAGAATGTTTAACATGGATTACACTTACAACCTGCGGGAGTTTAGCCAGTTGCTTGGGTTCCCTTTTGGACCCGATGTTATCAGTATGACGCAGGAGAACCTTTTGCCTGTATATGAGCTTGACTTTTTCTGGGGGAGCATAGCTGGTGTTAACTATCCTGAGCCGTCAGATCTGTACTCCGAATGCATTCATAACCCGACCATCAGGTATTTCCACAAGATCATAGCCCACACTATCTTCGGCAAACAGCAAAATGTCACCTCTGTATCCCGCAATGAGCTGTTTATTATGTATTGTGCATCTCAAAACCGTCCGGTGAACGATGCAACTTATATGCTCGCTAATATGGAGCGGATCATTGGAACTCCAAATGCACCTATCTTGGTGGGTGGGTTGGTTACCATGATGTCTAATGCCATTGGACTCCGCCGGCCTATGCTCGGTTCTGCTCCGCTTTATGGCATAAAGCCGATGGACATTGCTTTTTGTTTCAACACTAGCATGATTGGAAACCTTGGACCAGATTCATTTGACCTGCTAGTTAATCATCAGATCGTCCATCATTTTAAGCTTCCTGACCCAAGAACCAGTGTGCACAACCGGGATAACTGGCTGTTTGATCTTAACTACCCTGCTTCACCACCCTCTTCACCATCTACAGTTGACATTTATGAGGTTCCAAACAATGCTAATGCTGAAGAAGATCCTGCTACACCGCCAGGCTACCATGATCTCCCTGATCCTTGGGAACAGGAGGCTTCTTCTGCCGAGACCGCGCCTCCGGCCCCTGAGACTACTCCACCTCCACCTGCTGTTACCCTGGACTCCCTACATGCAGCCATTACGGACATGCGGGGAGAGCTGACTTCCCTTAGGGTGGATTTCATTACCTTCATGGACTTGGTGATTGATCAGTTGGATTATATGCATCAGCATTTGTTTCCACCTCCCCGTGGCTAGAGTTGCCATCCTTATCTCCTTTCCTTCTCTCTTGCATTTTTACGTACAGTGAGGACACTAAATTTCTGTGTGGGAGGGATTTTTAGTTTAGTTATTATTTCAACATTATCATTATTTTTATTTTTTACTTTGAAACAATTTGTTATGCATTTATTAAATTGAAGTTTATTTTAACTTCTTTCCCAATTTACTGTTTACTGTTTACTGTCTATGTTTTATTTACTGTTGTTATTTACTGTCTATTTTCGTTAGATTTAAAATTTTAATTACTTAAAATAATTAATTAAAACAAACATTTCAAATAAACCAAAAAAAATATATATAAATTCTTTAAAACAAAATTCCAATTACCAAGAAAAAAAATAAACTCATCACTCTCCAACGGTCCTGTAACGTTCTTCCTATTTATGACTCTGTCTGCGTTACGTCCGTCACACCCTTGTGACGAGCGTAACGCGCCTCTTTACTTCGTGACGAGCGTCACACCCCTGTGACGACCGTCACGCAGACAGAAACCAACGGCTGTTACAGAGAACCGTTCCAACCTTCTTCCTTATAAACCCATTTTTCCTTCCTCCATTATCACCACACCACACGAAAAACCACCTATTCACTCCATTTTTCTTTCAATTTCTAAACTCTCAACACCAAATTAACATCCTTACAATCTCCCATTCTCACATTCCCAAATCAAATCCATTATCACCATGGCAAACAACCCAAACGCTCAAGTTATCAATTTCAGAATCAGCGAACCTGGGGAGAATCAACGAGCAAAGTATCAAAAATTCCAACGTCGAGGTCTCCAACCTACAAGGTACGTTGACATCGACTGCCTACAGAGTTTGGGACTACTCGACAGTGTCCGCCGATTATTACAAAGCGTGGATTTGTGGAACCTCTGTCGCGAACCAAGACCAATCTACGAAACTCTTACTCTTGAGTTCTTGAGTTCGTTCGCTTACCTCACTCCGCCGGGTGTCACAAACCAATTATCAGGCGTGGCAAAATTTCGCATGTTCGGAGTTGAGCATCAGTTGCCTCAATCCGACATCACGAGGCTTATGGGATTTTGTTCGGACGAAGGTGCTCATTTTCGGGTACCGGATAGTTTTAATGAGGAGGCTTTCAACTTGTGGCACAATTTAACGAACATCCGTGCCGGGTCCTACGACCACCTCAACGCCACCCACATCCACAATCCGGCCATCCGCTACTTCCATCGCATTCTTAGTAACACCATCTTTGCCCGAGACAGCAACCATAAGCTCAACTCCAAGGAGCTCTTCTTTCTACATTGTGCGTTCACTGGGAAAAAGATAAATGTCGCCCCGTTCCTACTCGCCCACATCCACTCTATTTGTGCTAGAGGTGGAAAACCTTTCTATTTCGGAGGGCTGGTTACTTCGATTGCCATTGGTCTAAATTACGGTGCTGCTCTTGCAACCTTGCCTTCTATGGCACCGACTTTGCTAACCTTGGATCACTGCAAAGCCGCGCACCTCATCTACGAGCGAGAAGACGGCAGATTCCACCCCGTAATTAGGAATACCGTCTATCAGAATATCATTTTGCCGAACAGGGACCGAATCGATCCAAGTAACCGAGCAAACTGGTTGTTCGACCATGAAGTTCCCGTAGAGCCTGCACCTGCCCACGAAGACCAAGCTGCGGCCGCCGCAGACGACATATAAGAAGAGTTGGATAGTGCTCCGCCTGTCCACGACATCCCTGGATCCTCATCTGCACCTCCTCCTATCAATCTCGAAGACATCCTCCGCGCCCTCCACATGCAAAATCAAATGAATGCGACGCTTGAAAGGAGGCAAGCTGAGCAGTTTGAGTGTCTGTGCGCCCAAAACGCTCAGATCTTGGCTGGGCAGCGAAACATGAATGAGAGGTTGGATGAGGCGCTGTCAGAGCTTAACGCCTTGAGAATAGATATGAACACCTATGGCTTCCAACGCTGAAGCCACTCCTACCAGACGCTCTCGCACCAGGAGCAGAGGACGGGGTCACCAGTAGTTTGTCTTTCTTTAATTTCTTTATAATTTGTTATTTTTCTGTTTCATTTCTTTTCCTTTTTGTTTTTGTAATTGTACTTCCCCGCATATATATCGCAACATTGAGGATAATGTCGGATTTTGTGTGGGAGAGGTACCTTTCAATCGTTAATAAAACTAGTAAATTCTTGCGATATGTCTCGACTCAAATTCTTCGCTTTACTTTGCCATACCGAAAAATTTTTATTTTCGCATTAGCCCGACATACCTACTTTAATGAAATCCCAGTTGAGGAAGCCGAAAACGACATAACAAGATCGATACGATTCTATCACCGTAGACTTCCTGCTTACGCGATCCGTTTCAATAACCATTATACCGATATCTGGAGTTTCAAGTTCTAGAAGTAACCCGTAGTAGTTTATACTAGCAGTCAGCACCGTCTTGACACAAACCACGTGGAGAATCGATGAATATAAGTGTTTGATGCCTGATTCTAAAAATATCCTTCCTATCTCGCTGCTAAAAGAAAAGAAAACTTGTGTACCAAAATATACGGGCACATACAAGAGCTGAGCAAATAATGAAGGAATCCAGTGTTGGTTGGTTCAGAGGTATCTGGTTCTGAACTCGGTAGGGCGTGCTACGGCCCGATCCCCCACAACCTCCAATTTGGATAAAATATGTAGGGTTGCCACATTCATGTACCAGACCCCGTGCTAAAGGATCAAAGTCGCTAACCGGTTACTCCACTACGTGCGTGCTAAGGCAAAGGGCTTAATGTGATTGCGCCAGAACGAAACCGGGTGAAATAGATACGAGGAACTCCGGGCAGAGTTATAACGGAATTGTTGGATAGCTCATTTAAAATGGAAGTCTACGAGTAAGCTTATTGCTTGCGTCATTAGCGTATCTTTAGTGTTCTACTCAAGTATTGGCCTAACCAACGAGGATTTCCCGAAACCACTTTAAAAATCCAAGGGTATGTCATGCTTATGCGCTTACCAGAAAACTTGTCCAGCCTTTCGAATGACTATTTGCTTGAGGACAAGAAAAGGTTTAAGTATGGGGGAATTTGATAACAAGAAAATATATCGTATAATTAACATACTTTTTACCGATTTTATATTCCATTAAGTCGTCTAACCCTCGATTATTCTGAGATTATTTGTCTTTTTTACAGGTATAACACTTGTCGACTCAAACCGATGCAAAAGGACAACATGAAGAAAGCTAGACGAAAAACAAAGAGAAAAAGAATAAAAAATACAAAGTGTGAACTTCTGGATAGGTGACGGTCGTCACGCCCCTGTGACGGGCGTAACACCCCACAACATAACCAAACGCTCGTCACACGCACCTGACGAGCGTAAGGCACCACTTCAGCGTGTGACGACCGTCACCCACCTGTGACGACCGTCACGCGCGTAAAGGAGGACGTTACGCATGGCTTGAATACGTGGGCGTGAAGGGCAGACTACTTCTCCCTGTTTCTACTGAATCTCCTATTTTATTGCCATAACTATTACTGCTCCTAGAATTTCTCCACGAAGACTTCATCAAGAATTCAAAATTAAACTGCTGATTTTTCCTGCTATATTTATGAGTACCAAGGCACAGTCCAAGGGTCGAAGAATTTTACTCAGCAAATACTTATTTTATTTTTACAGTTATTTCCAATTTGTGTGTTTTGCAATTCTGCTTTCAATTCCTTGTAATTTTCATTCAAGCCTTAGTTTCTATTTTTAAGTGTTAATTCTTCTTACAAGAATTAACACGAATTTCTACTGCAAGTCAAGCTCGAAGATTTGGATTACTGTATTCCCTCAAGATTACTATAGCATCTGTAATTCCAGGTTTTTTATATTGCAATTATTATTTATTTAGTTTCTATAATATTCCGTTTATTGACATGAATTATATTCTAAAATTTATTGCTGTTAAGTTAATTATGTCTGGATAAATTATTATTACCGGTATGTGACCGTAAGAACTGAAAGAATTCAATGATACCTTGGCCAAAAATATTTATAAAACAATTTCTGGTTTCCAATTTCCAATATTAATTTAACTATCCTTGTTACGAGAGTGAGAGGTTAATTAACACGATTTTGCCACGAGAGTGGGAAATTAATTAAGGCAAGAACCTGCATGCGAGAGCTGGGGTTCAACCCAGATAGTGGTAACGAAGCATTGATTTTTAAATACACGAGAGTGTTTTGATAAATTAATTAAATTCAAATTGTTTTCAAAAAGTGTTATTAAATTTAAAGTGCATCCACTAGGTTTAGTAGCATGACTTATTTCATAAACACGAGAGTGTGTGTCTCAGGTTTTTAAACAATTAACTTTTACCGAAATACTTTATAGGCCAAGCGATTCATTGAATTCCCTAAGTCTGATTATCACATACCGGTATAATTAGTACTATTACTTTTAAAACTAAACTGTCTCCCCCAAATATCGAATATTCATCGCTTAGTTAGACAAAACTGTAGCATTAGATCGTATGCGGTTGATACACAGTCTCTGTGGGTTTGATAATCTTTTAAAACTAGAACGACTGAACTGTATACTTGCAGGTAATACCCCGACAAACTTATAAAGTCCCGATCAATTTCGCAGGTTTCAAAACCGGGGAAGAAGGAGTTGACCACCAGAGGTGGTGGTTTGACTCCTACGCGTTTATATTATATATTAATTGTTTGAATTATATAAACGGATGTATAGCCACCCCAGTAGTAGAAACGCGCGCTAAGTCACTCCTCTCCCAGGTCACTGGTTCGATCCCCGATTTTGCCAAATTCTTTCATGTTTTCATTATTTTTGCAAGTTTGTTATAAAACACATTGGAGGCGTATCCTAACACCAAGGCACACTTGGCCTGGTGGTATGCTTGCTGCGTGAAACTGCTTAAGGGTGTGGCTTCAACACCCATCCCTACTTATTAGGTTATTTCTTTTTCCAATTCTATGTTTCTCACTCTTTTTCATTCTTTTTTTAAAACTTTCTTTTCAAAAATATTTTTTACAAAACCCTAATTTAATTTTAGGATTTAAATTTAATTTTAGGTTTTAATTTAATTAACCCTAGTTTTATTTTAGGTTTTATTTAATTAACCCTAATTTTTTTTGGGTTTTATTTTATTAACCTTAATTTAATTTTAGGTTTTAGGTTTTCTCGATTAATTAAAATCAACTTAGATTTCAGGGTTTTAATCAATTTAATTACCTAACTTTTTGATTAATTAAAATCAACTAGACTTTAGGATGTTTATCAAGTTTTCAAACAATCACCAAAACAATTTTTTCCATTTTCTCTTTTATAATCTATGCGCATATTATTACTTTCACATTAGTTTTTCCCAATTATATAATAATTAATTAGGGTTTACTTTCTTTTCCCCCCAGTTTTATGGTTTTGTACCCCCACTCCCGAAGCCTTGTAATAGTTTAGGTTTACTTTTTGCACCTTTACTTTCCGCAGTTTACCGCTTTCCTTATTACTGCTAGTAATTAGTGCATGTATGGCAAGATCTAAAACCAATCGTTAGATAACCCTAAATACAAGATAAATAACTGAATTAAATCACTTTTCACACACTCACCTCTAAGGTAATCCCACTTGTTTCCTTCGAATAAAAACAGTCATGTCCCTCGAACGTGGGAACACTTTAGCAAAGACCCTCGGTTAAAAAGATCACAAACCCTCTAGGACCCTTACGATGTTGCCTTCGGTAAACGATCTTAGTCCCTTACGATAAATTGCTAAAGTTCCCCAACAAGTTGTCTTTATGACTATCTAAGGAGGAGGAAAATAAAACAAAATACTTTTGAGTAGGTAGATAGCTTGTAATCGCTTGCTTACTAAAACAAAACATCTTTTTTAAACAAAACACTTTTCTCTGAAATATTTTCAAAAACAAAAACTTTGTACACATTCTTAACTTATACAAGAACCATTACAAAGTTGTCGTACTTAAGCATTTTTAAAAATATTTTCAAATCACACATACACAAAGCATTTTCAAAGTGAGCTAGAGATTAAGAGCCCGTAGACAACTACAGATGAAAAGGATTCTAACACCTTACCTTTTTATAACCTACCCCCCGACTCAGAAAATTCTCAAACGTCTTTCCTGTTCTTTTCACCCTTTCCTTATTGGATAAATAAAAATTTGGTGGCAACTCTTTCTATCCGCAACATTTGCGATAAAACGTAAAACCAAAAGTCAGTTCTCTCACCGTATTACAGAACTAGCGACTCTGCTGGAAAAAAACTAAAAAAAAGTGGGGTTACCTTAGAGTTAGATCACTCTTAAATGATTTCCTTGTTTGATTTATCTACTTTATTTTTAAAGGGTTGTTTGGGTTTTATGTCTTGTAAAGATCCTATATCCAAATCTAGGGAACATATTAGGTAAGTAGTAATAGATCATGGAAACTATACAACGTATACTGACATGGTTTAAGTGATGGCTACATTAGTGTGACACATTGGTTTGTACTAGTATCCCTCAAGTCAGTTGGGGAGCATACTAGGCTGCCACATGGTGTCATAAGCACTAACTGACCTTAGAACCTTAACTGACCCAACTTAGCCATTAGAAGGTAGTGAGATAGTCGGCTTTGGTGCAGTCCAAAGTTGGTTGATACTCGATGCTACACTCATTGAGATTCGACTCTCGAGTTTTGTTTGGTGGCAAGTCAGTTGTTGTGCTATACGAAGCTTGCAGGAAAAATCAGTGATATTGAGATCCCTAGAACCCGGTTACTTCTTTAGGACAGGTTGAGCCAACTAAACTTCAAGAGGGTGCTTACCTACAAACTCCATGCAAGCCTAAACCTAAGGCCTTGTGTGCTTTGCTCATGTTTGATTATTTTCTTAAACATGACATCATGACATCATAACATCATAACATCATATCATGACTAACCATTTCAAGGACCTAGGGGATTTATATTTGTTCTGTGTTGCAGGGTCATGGCTTCCAGTCGTCGGAATACTATCCAGATCAACTTCGTAAGGATACCATCCAAGCTTGAGGTATTAGTCTCAAAGGTTCCCGACAATTCTTTGTTCACCAAGAGATATGGTCACTTACTTAGTTTGGTTACTACTGGTTTCCAAGAAGACATGATGAGCATTCTTTTCCAATTCTTCAATCCAAATCATCACTCTTTTACATTCTCAGATTATCAATTGGTTCCTACAATGGAAGAATTCTCTAAGTTTCTCGAGCTTCCTATTCTTGATCAGATACCTTTCACCGGTCTAGATCAAATTCTGAAACCTGAAGACATTACAGTAGCCTTGCATCTGAAACGACCAGACATTGTATCTAATAGGGAAACAAGGAATGGAGTTAAGGGTTTCTCTCCTAAATTTATGATAGAGAAGGCTCAATGGTTTCTAGATGCCATGAATTTTCGTGCTTTTGAGGATATTTTGGCTTTGTTGATCTATGGTTTATTACTATTCCCTAATCCAGACTAATTCATAGACGTGAGTGCCATCAAGGTATTTCTCACTCATAATTTGGTACCTACTTTGCTTGGAGATGCCTGCATTCCCTCCACACTCGTATTATGAAGAAATGAGGAACTCTTATGTGTTGCATACCTCTACTGTCCAGGTGGTTTATTTCGCACCTTCTCCGATCAGTGATAAAGAATGAACAAGGTTTGAGGTGGTCTCAAAGGTTGATGTTGCTCACTCATGCAAATATCCATTGGTGTTCTTGATCTCAGGCAGATGTTATTATTATTGATCGCTGTGGAGAATTCCCTAATCTACCACTCCTTGGTATAAGAGGGGGCATCACTTACAACCCTTATCTAGCTTTGCATCAGTTTAGTTATGCTCGAAGGGACGGTCCTCATGATATGCTCATCCAGGGTAATGTATTTGACTATGAGAGCGATCCTCAAAACTACCATTAATTCATATGTACTTGGGACACAACCAACAAGATTGATAACAAGACTTTGGGACACAAGAATTCCATTCCTCTAAAGCCTTACCTCAGATGGGTGCGGTCTCGTGCTCAAAATATCAAAATGCCATATCCTGCTATCTTACCAGTGATCATAGAGCCTGTTGTTAAAGGGGATGTTCCTTATATTGTTCTTCATCCCGATATGCCTATTGACTTCAAAGAACTGCAGAGGTCCTGGATTCAACTAAAGGAAGAAAGAGATACCTTCGAAGCTCAGTTCTATGCTAGTGAGAAGAAAGTAATGGAGATGACAAAATGACTCCACGAAGAACAAAGCCTTAACGCATATGTCAACACAAAGATAAGGCGTCCATGGGAAATTTGAATTTATATTTTTTCTATTTTGTAACTATTTTTATTAAAAGCAATTATAATTCGAGCTAGTTACTAAAATTTCTCTTATTTCCTTTTGTTTAAACAAATTTAAATCCCGCAACAAAACATTTCATCTACATATCATGCATCATTACATAACAGGTTTTCCCATACAGGTTTTCTCATCTTCTTGCTGTTTATTTCAGTAAAAGATGGCTCTTGAACAAATTGTTAAGGAACTCCAAGCTCAGAATGCCCAATTCCAGGAGACCCTCCTGAACCTAGCTCAAGGGCAGAAAGATATGATGGCCCTCATCGCCAAAAATAAGAAGACTCGGAAGCCAATTGATATCCTGCTAAACCAGTTCAAATTGCTGATATCACCTATGATGAAGAGGACAACCAAGAGGAGGATGGTAAAAGTGTCAGGGCTAAAGGTGGAAGCAACCTTGGTTCTGGTAAGATGCATGAGGATGAAGACTACTCTAATGAACATTATCCTCCTATTGATGACAGATACAAGAAGTTGGAAGATCGCCTCAAGGCCATGGAAATCCAAAAAGTTCCTGGATTGGATTTCAGAGAGTTAGGTCTTATTTTGGGGGTAGTTATCCCTCACAAGTTTAAAGTCTCTACTTTTGCTAAATATGATGGTGTGTCTTGTCCGAAACTTCATCTGAGGTCTTATGTTCAGAAGATCCAACCCCATACTACTGATAGAAAGTTAAGGGTTCACTTCTTTCAGGAAAGTTTGTCTGGTACACAACTTGAGTGGTTCTATCAGCTGGAGGGAACCAACATCCGTACTTTAGAAGACTTGGTTAGTGCTTTTTTCAAGAAGTATCAATACAATGCTGACCTTGCACCAACACGTGTGCAATTACAAAACATGACTATGGGTTCGAATGAAGGGTTCAAAGAATATGCCCAAAAGTGAAGAGACTTAGCTGGAAGGGTGCAACCTCCCTTGTCGGACAAGGATCTAGTTGATATGTTCATGGGAACTCTAATAGGTCCATTCTTTAATCATCTGATGGGGAGTTCTTCATCTAGTTTTACTGAGTTAATTCTTACTAGAGAACATATTGAAAATGGTATTAAGAGCGGAAAAATTCAAGTGGTTGCATCTTCAAATGTTGTGAAGAAGACATTCAATGGTAAGAAGGAGACCAATGTTGTTTATGGCCAGAAGGGTCGTGGTAAAAATGACCGCAATCAGTCTGTGGGAGCGGTATTGATTTCTAATCCTATGCCTGCTCAACAAAAACAATAGGGAAATAGGCGTATGTCAGACGCTCCAGGAACGCAGTTTACCAAGATTAATATGCCAACTTCTAAGGCGTTACAACATTTATTAAAAGCGAAACTGATTACGCCAAGGGATGCTCCTCAAAATCCCAACACCTCCTCTCTTAATTATAATCCAAATGCAAAATGCGCCTACCATTATAACAATCCTGAGCACGACACCAACAACTGCTGGACCCTGAAAAATAAAATTCAAGACATGATTGACAATAAGGAAATTGAGTTTGATCCTCCGGAGCCCTCGAATGTGATTACTACGCCTATGTCGACACATGACAAAGGCATAAGTGCAATTGAAGATGTTCTTTATGTGGCTACTGTAAGTGAATTAGTTACTCCTCTACCAATAATCAAGAAGAATCTGCTGCAGGCCGGTTTATTTCTGGGCTATATTAAAAAATGTTACTGCTGCACAGCCCAACCCAATGGCTGCAAGTTACTGAAGGAAGGCGTTCAACGCCTAATGGAAAATCATATAATTCTGATTGAGAAGGTTCTGTCTGCTGAGAATCTGTGTCAAGACTTATCCATAATTTCTGGCCCTCATGTCAGGATCACCTCCAAAGGTCCTGTAAGGATTACTACCAATCTAAAATCTTCTCCTCTGATCATCCCTACACTTGGACCTATCCCATATTCTTCGAATAAAGTTATTCCTTGGAACTATAGATCTGAAATCTACTACCATAGCGTCAAACAAGAACTACCGACCGTTGAAGTTACTAAAGTTACTGATTCTGGCATTGACAATATTATTGGGACTAGTAAGGTTACTAGAAGCGAGAGGGTTTTCTCCCTGGAAATCTCTCTGATGACTATTGCTACACCTGTTAAAGTTACAACCACTGGGTAACTTGATGAGGCTCAGGGTAAAGAGAAAATAACAGAGTCTTCCCAAACGGAGGAACCTAAGAAAGCTACAGTTGAAGACACCTCTAGTCAATAGTTGGAAGATGTATTGAAAATTATCCTAAAAAATGATTATAAAATTGTTGAACAGCTGGGACAGATCCCATCCAAAATCTCCATGATATCCCTGCTATTGTATTTTGAAGCCCATGCACAGGCTTTAGTGAAATTCTTGAAGATTTCTCACGTACCACAAGATATCTCTACCGATAAATTTGGAAGCTATGTTTCTAGCTTAACAATTGATAATGGATTAGGTTTCTCTGATGCTGATTTGAATCCCGAGGGAAGAAACCACAATAAGGCCCTGTATGTCTCCATTAAATGCAGGGGCACTACTCTGGCTCATGTTTTGGTTGATATTGTGTCCTTGTTAAATGTTCTACCGAAAGGTGCTCTTGACAGACTTGATTGCAAAGGGGTCATACTGAAACCAAGTGATATTGTAATTTGAGCCTTTGATGGGTCAAAAAGGATGGTACACGGGGAAGTGGATCTTCCAATCAAAGTGGGTTCGTAGATCTTTGAATCTAACTTCTATGTAATGGAAATTTGGACATCTTATTCTTTCTTACTAGGACGCCCCTGGATCCATGGGGAGGCGTTGTTACCTCTACCCTACATCAGAAATTAAAATATCCTGTGAACGGAAAGATTGTTACAGTCTGCGGTGAATAAGAGTATATGGTTATCCCCTTGAACTCTTTCCGATATGTAGAGAGATGAGGAATTCATCGAGACTCCCTGTCAAAATTTTAAGGTCATCCTTCATTCCTCAACGGAAGATGTTATTGTCATTCCCAAAATTACTAGGGTGCCACCCAAGATGGCTTCATTGAAAGATGCTAAAGCCACTGTAGAAGAAGGTGGTTGTACTATTAAGGGTCAGCTTCCTGACATCCCCTATAAATCTGACAAGTTTGGTTTGGGTTTCACTGTAGAGAGTCAGAGGGTTATTCATCGCGCTTGATCTGGAAGGCCACCATTACGCATCAGCAACAACAGAGTCAACATAATAGAAGATGCTGATAGTGATTATGACCTTGATAGATGGATCTTTCCTACCATTGGCAATGGGCTCAGTAACTAGAAGGCCGAGGACTTTATCTCTATCTCCTTTAGTCAGGAGTAATAGCTATATTTCTACTTTTTACTGCTTTCAAGTTTTGGCTTTGTAATATTTGAACAATGACTTTAAGCCTTGTGCCTTACCCGGGGCACAACGGTGCATTTGTTAAGGGTTGTAATTTCATGAACATATTTTCAATTAATAAAGTATTGGATGTTTTGCATTAAAATTTTGCACTCTCTATCTTTCTTTTATTTTCATCACTTTTAAGCTATGTGTTCTTACACACACCCACACAATACATTGCAGATCCACATCCACTATGGATCCCGTTGGTAACGACTCTGCCATTGCCACTTATGACTTTGAAAATCTGATATACCAAGTCGAGGAAGAAGGTGTGGAAGATTGTGAAATACCTGTAGAACTTTCCAGATTGTTAATGCAAGAGGAAAAGTCCATACAACCGCATGAAGAGCCGATTGAAGTTGTAAATCTGGGTACTGAGATGGACAGGAAAGAGGTTAGGATAGGCGCCAACTTAGAGGACAATATCAAGAGTAGGTTAATACAGATGTTGCATGAATATGTAGAGATATTTGCTTGGTCACACGAAGACATGCCAAGGCTCAATAATGATATTGTGGTTCACCGTCTACCGATGAAAGAGGGTTGTGCTCTCATAAAGCATAAGGTTCGTCGCATGCGTCCTGAGATGTCTGAAAAGATTAAAGCCGAGGTTATGAAACAATTCAACACATGTGTAATGCGGTGGGAGAACTGACTTGGGATGTTTGCGTTTGATCGCAATTGTGCAGATAGCAAGAGTCGCCACCGACTTTTCTTTTATCCAATAAGGAAAGGCTGAAAAGAACAGGAAAGACTTTTCAAGATATTTTCTTGAGTTCGGGGGGTAGGTTATGAAAAGGGAAGGTGTTAGCACCCTTTTCATCCGTAGTTATCTACGGGCTCTTAGTTGCTTCCTAGATCACTTGCTTTTTGTTTGAAAATGTGTTTGTGATATGGGTTTTGAAAGTATTCTGAAAAGAAATGTTTTTGTAATGGTTCTCGTCTCTATAAGAACGCGTACAAAGTGTTTTGTCTTTTGAAAAATGTTTCAAAAAGAAGTTGTGGGTGTAAAATGTTTTTTTTTGTGAGCAAGCAAGCAACTAAGGGTAACCTACCTACTCAAAAGGTCTTAAATGTTCTTTTCCTCCTCCTTTAGATGTTGTTATCTTACCATTGTTTTGGTAAGAAACCCCATCATTGGATGTGAAGGGATGGGCACGAGACGTTTTGGTATAGTCATAGAAGGCAACCTATGGTACGTTTTAGCAATATCGTTTAGGGACTAGATCGTTTTCCGAAGGCAACATTGTGGGTCATCAAGGGACTACGATCTTTTATCGAGGGTATTTGCTAAAACACCCATATTCGAGGGAAATGACTATTTTCCGAAAGGCAACAAAGTGAGATCACCCTAGAGGTGTTAGTGTGCAAGTGTTTTTGATTTACATGCATTTTGTCTTTGATTAGGGTTATCTACTTTTTGATTTTATGTCTTACCATACAAACCATAATTACTAGTATTTGAAAGCGATAAATTGCGGAAATGTAAAGTCCTACGCTATTACATCATTTAGGGATGGGGGTACATAATTACAAATGGGGATTTGCAAGAACTTAAATCATAATTATCTATTACAACCATATTGAATTGTACAATATAAGAAAAGGAAAAGACTTGTTTTAGAAATGTTTTTTTTGTCTTAATGAATTAGAAGAAAAAAGGAAATAAATAGTTAATAAAAAGAAAATATTTTTATGTCCTTTTTTATATTAATAAAAATAGTACTAATAATAAAATAAAAGAGAAAAAAGGAAAAATAAAGAGAAATAGGATCAACATGTTGCTGAAAGCAAAACAAAGGGGATCCGAAGTTCTGATGCCAGGCGCGCTGTGGTTTAGAATGAAACGTCAGAGGTGATCAAAACAGTGAGAAAGTCTAGAAGTTATGTGTTTAAACAGTGAGGAGAACTCAGAAGTTCTGTGTTGTGCTAAAATAGTGGGAAAGAAAAACTTAGAAGTTTTGTGTTACACTTCAACTCCTTCCTTTCATTAATCAGCTCATCAACAACTTGTTTAGTTCTTAACAACAGCAAAATCAGACATATAAAAGCACAACATTTCATAGAAGTTCTAATCCTAATTCTGAGCCTAGCTTTATTCAAGAAGTTGTGATCTACAGTTTTTTCTACTTATGCAATGACATGGATAACATCGATACTATGATATTTACATATTTAATGATGTTTTGAATGAAAAGATTCAAAGTCAAAAAGACTTACCTTGAATCTAGAACGTGTGTTTGGGACTTGAGCTACTGCCTTCAGATGTTCTGGAGTCAGTAAGAACTACGGAACAGAAAATGCTATGTTCTTTGATTCAAAGGGAAGAACAAAGGTTTTGGTTTTGTTTAGGAATTCAGAGTTTACGAATGTTTTTCTGTTTTTTCTCTTCTCTTTTTTTTTGTATTTGATAATTCTCTCTTTTCAAATGGCAGCCCCCTGAAAGTGTGATGGATCAACTTATTTATAGGTGAGTTTGTTGTGGTTTTAGGGGGAAAACAAATGGGATTTAAACCTTTTTGGCATACTGTTCCATTGCTTTTTAATCACAGCTTTTGTATGCTAATTTGGTGAAAATATGGGGTTTGAGAAAGTGCAGGCATGGACTGGATCAGCAGTTGGTTGCAGGATTATGCTAACAGCAGGGCAACAAGCTGCTTAAATGAGGTTTTGGGATTTGGTGATGTTCTGATCGTAGAAGACCAGAAACATGGACTCCATATGCTGAAGAGTCATGTTCTGACCGAAGAACATTGCTTCTATAGGTTCTGATTGAAGAGTCATATTCTAAATTGTCTTTGCAAATTCTGATTGCACTTGCGTGGAGGCTGGCCCAGAAGTTCTGAAGTATCATATTCTCCTAACACTTAGAAAATTTTCCAATTATTTAGAAATTTGATTTTTTCAAAGTAATTTATGACTTCTGATTTTTTATGAACCAATTTCATCTCCTGATGAAATATGATTGTTGAAACTTGATTTTTTGGGTCCAAAAGTCAAATTTTGACTTTTTAGTGTGTTTTTGACCATTTTGCCCTTGTGAATGACTTTTTTTAGAAAATTGTAATTTGAGACTTGAAACTTGCTAGAAGCAAACCTGAGGGTCCAGGATGATCCTTTGAGAAATGAGAGGGCAAATTTTGGGGTACAAGAGCTGCCCCTGTTCAATCTTCTTAAACCTGAAGAGTTAGATTGGTGAATCTGCCATTTGTGACTTGAAGGTGGAAGATGATTGAACACTAGAGTGCACAGAAATTTGTACTTGATGATATTGTGGTTGAGGTGTAATGAATGGGCTTAAAGATGCCATTTGGAGGAATGATGTAGAGTTGGCGGAGATGGGCTTACAGATGCCAACCGGAGGTGACCGTTGATAGAAATTAGACTAAGTCTAAACTTGACTTGAACTGGGGCAAGAATCAGAATAAACCTTTGGTTGATTTAAAAATGAACCTAGCAGAAGTCTTGAATAATCTTTAACTAGGAAGAATCATGATAAATCTTTGGAGCGATTTATCTGAACCATAGAAAGTGTCTTATTTGGAAAGAATCAGGATAAACTATTGAGAGATTTAAACTGAACCAGCAGAGGTCTGGGAAAGAATCAGAATAAATCTTGGAGCAACTTATCTGAACCAGAGAAGATGTCTACGGGAAAGAATCAGGATAAACCATTGATACATTTAAACTGAACCGACAGGGGTCTGGAGAAGAATCAGAATAAATCTTGGAGCAATTTATCTGAACCAGAGAAGATGTCTGTGGGAAAGAATCAGGATAAACCATTGAGAGGTTTAAACTAAACCAGCAGGGGTCTGGAGAAGAATCAGAATAAATCTTGGAGAGATTTATCTGAACCAGAGAAAGTGTCTTATTTGGAAAGAATCAGGATAAACCGTTGAGAGATTTAAATTGAACCAGCAGAGGTCTGGGAAAGAATCAGAATAAATCTTGGAGAGACTTATCAGAACCAGAGAAGATGTTTGCGGGAAAGAATCAAGATAAACCGCTGAGAGGTTTAAACTGAACCAACAAGGGTCTGGAGAAGAATCAAAATAAATCTTGGAGCGATTTATCTGAACCAGAGAATATGTCTGAAGGAAGTAATTGTTATGTAGATAGTCACCCCGTCTTGTTTTGGGAATTGATCTACGATTGATTTGTTCATAGATCTTCGCCTTGTCTTGTTGAAAATTTGATAATAATTTTCGGTTGGTTGATCTTTCCTGAAAAAGGTAAAGAGTTAGTTGTATGTGATTCTATGATGCATGAAATGCATAGTGCAAATAAGATTGTGATGTATGCATTTGTGTCGTTGATGTTTATGATGTATGGATGCGATGTATGCGCGTGTAAGCTGTTCTGCTGCAGGGTTGTTGGATTGGGGAAATAATTCCTTGACTGCTGCTGGGAATGAGGAGTGTAAGTCTTCATATTTTGTTGAAATTGAAGTGTTGATAGATGGGTTTCCATAATCGGAGAAATAAAATCTGTTAGGGAAGAGAAATGCCATGCATTGTCCTGTGGGCTTTATGAAATCCTGCTAGGGAATCCTGAGAAGTTGAGTGACTTTTGTTGGGGAATCTTTAAGGTGGCAACTGGAAGTTTTGCTCCGCCGAGGATATAAAGGAAAAAAGGCACCATTAGGCTACCTGCTGGGGATATTACAATGATCCTGTAGCAAGATGCTCTTGTTTCTTCTCTGCTGGAGAAAGTACCTGTGGGGATTTTGTGGAATGGCTCATAGATGTTGTCTTGTTTCTTAAAGTCATTAGTAATTGTCTCTTTGTTTAGTTTTCCTTTTTTTATGCATTCAGTTATAAACAATTATTACATTCAAATGCATATGTTCAAGAATAAACAATGGACGTTTTTTTGCAAACAAAACAGAAACAGTAAAGGAGAAACAAATAGTTTTCCACTTTCAAAAGAATATTTTTGTATTAACTTTAATAAGTATTTTTGTACAAAGAGACGAACATCCTAGTAAGAGAATGTTATCGTAAAAAATGAAAACTGATACAAAGAAAAGACAGCTATGTGAAATAATCCCATGGGGTTCCCACTCTGCTATATCCCTCATGTCTTTGAGCGTCTCATCTACTTGTTGCTTTGTCCGAAGCTGATTAGATTGATTAGAACCAGTCGAGTTTGACGATTGATGTTGAAGATTGGCTGTAAGGTGATCCGACGGGACATAGTCATATGCTTTTAAATCCCTAACTTTTCCCTAGACCTTCCTTTCGGGTTTTTAGTCAACCGGGATACCCTTTTTTTCCCACGTCTCCTTTTCAGGTTTTCAGCTTGCCGGATGTATTTTTTGTATTTTATCCCTAATTTTTGCCCGAACCCTTTTGGTTCTCTGGGATGCCCTAATTTTTTCCTAGGCCAGTCGACCTAGCGGGTCTTTGTTCATGCTTAGTATCTTTTAACTATGTCCGCATTTACAGGGTGCGGAAGGTCGTCACTGTCCATAGTGGTTAAGATCATTGCTCCACCAGAAAATAGATTTTTTATCACGAACTGTCCTTCGTAAGTAGGAGTCCATTTGCCCCGGGGATCACCTTGTGGTAGTATGATTCGCTTGATTACCATGTCACCAACCCGGTATACCTGACGTATGACTTTCTTATTAAAATCTTTAATCATACGTTTTTGGTACATCTGACCATGGCAGACAACTGTAAGCCTCTTCTCATCAATCAAGTTCAGTTGGTCAAGTCGAGTTTGAATCCATTCACCTTTATTTAACCCCGCATGCTTTATGATTCTGAAAGAAGGTATTTGAACTTCAATTGGTAGGACATCTTCCATGCCATATACCAAAGATAAAGGAGTTCCCCCTGTTGATGTGCATGCCGTGGTACGGTAACCCTGGAGAGCGAATGGTAACATCTCATGCCAATCCTTGTAGGTCACTGTCATTTTTTGTATGATTTTCTTGATGTTTTTATTAGCGGCTTCTACAACGCCATTCATCTTCGACCGGTAAGGAGAAGAGTTATGATGTTGGATCTTGAATTGCGCACATAATACAGTGATCATAGTATTATTGAGATTGGTACCATTATATGTAATGATTCTCTCCGGAATACCATACCGACATATAAGATTCGTTTGATGAATCGGGCCACAACATTCTTGGTGACAGAAGCGAAGGAAGCTGCCTCAGCCCACTTCGTGAAGTAATCAATGGCGACCAAGATGAAGCGGTGTCCATTGAAAGCTGTAGGTTTTATTTCTCCAATCATGTCGATGTCCCACATCGCGAATGGCCAAGGAGCAGTTAGGACGTTTAGAGGAACTGGGGGCACATGTACCTTGTCAGTATAGATCTGACACTTGTGACATGTTCATGAATGTTGATGACAATCTGCTTCCATGGTGGACCAATAGTATCCTACCCATAGAATCTTTTTAGCCATTGTATGCCCACTAGAATGGGTGCCAAAAGTGCCTTCGTGTAGATCAGCCATGATCTTATCTGCCTCGCTCTTATCTATGCATCGAAGCAAAGTAGAGTCGTGGTTGCACTTGTAGAGAATCCCATTACTGAAGAAGAACTTAGCAGAGAATATTCTCAGGAATTTCTTGTCATTGACTGAAGCTCCCTTCGGATATTCTTGGGCCTCGAGATATCTCTTAATTTCATGGAACCAAGGCTTGTCCACTACTTCATCAGTATTGATCTCGTGACAGTAATCTATTTCTTCCATCCTCTTAATGGTGATCTGAGGAGTCTCATTATCCCACTTGATTTTGAACATGGATGACATATTTTCCAGCGCGTCCACTAGTTGATTTTCCTCTCGTGGAAAATGCTCAAAGGTAATTTCCTCAAAATGTGGGATTAATGTCAACACATGTTCTTTGTAGCGGATGAGATTAGGCTGCTTCGTGTCCGATTCTCCTTTGATCTGACTGATGACTAAGGTCGGATCTCCAAATACACTTAAGGACTTGATTCCCAAGTCTATGGCAGCTTTGAGACCCATAATACACGCTTCATATTCCGCTATATTATTGGTACAGTTGAAACACAATCTAGCAGTGAAGGGAGTATGGCATCTTACAGGGGATATGATTACAGCACCTATGTCGTTGTCGAGTGCATTGGAAGCTCCGTCAAAGACCAAGGTCCATCGGGATCCTTGTTCAGGTTCGTCATATGGTCTGAGTTTTTCACAATTGTTTACCAACATGATGTCTTCGTCTGGAAATTCAAAATTCATTGATTGATAGTCATCCATAGCTTGATGAGCAAGGTGATCGGCTAACACACTTCCTTTTATTTCTTTCTGGGTAGTTTATTAAATGCCGTATTCAGTTTGGACCATCTTCCATCTTGCTATTCTTCCAAAGAGGGCGGGCTTCTCAAATATGTATTTAATTGGATCCATCTTGGATATCAATAAGGTAGTATGAGTCAACATATACTGTCTTAGCCGGCGAGCAGCCCATGCCAGAGGGCAACAAGTTTTCTTGATCAGTAAATATTTGGTTTCACAGTCGGTAAACTTTTTTCTCAGGTAGTATATCGCATGCTATTTTCGGCCAGACTCGTCATGCTGCCCCAACACACACCCCATTGAATTTTCCAATACAATTAGATACATGATCAAAGGTATTCCCTCGACTGGAGGCATCAAAACGGAAGGCTCTTGAAGGTACTCTTTGATTCTTTCGAAGGCATCCTGGAAGTCGTCATTCCATTCCACCACTTGATCTTTCTTCAGTAATTTGAAGATTGGTTCACAAGTGGCGGTTAGGTGAGAAATGAATCTGGAAATGTAATTTATCCATCCTAAGAATCCTCTGACCTCCTTCTCGGTGCGAGGAGCAAGCATTTCTTGTATTTCTTTTACCTTTGCAGGGTCCACTTCGATACCTTTTCCACTGACAATGAAGCCTAAGAGTTTGCCGGACCTCACTACAAAAGTGCATTTATTCGGGTTTAGCTTTAGTTTGTATTTCTCCAGTCTTTAGAATATATTATGTATATGTTCAAGGTGTTCCTCTTCAGTTTGAGATCTGGCTATCATGTCATCCATATAGACTTCTATTTCGTGATGGATCATTTCGTGAAACAGAGCTACCATGGCACGCTGATAGGTTGCCCTAGCGTTCTTCAACCCGAATGGCATAACTTTGTAACAGAATGTACCCCACTGTGTGAAGAAGGTCAATTTCTCCATGTCCTCGAGTGCCATTCTGATCTGGTTGTATTCGGAGAAACCATCCATGAAGGAAAATACTTTATGTTGTGCAGTGTTGTCAACCAGAATATCAATGTGGGGAAGCGGGAAGTCATCCTTGGGGCTTGCCCTATTCAAGTCTCTGTAGTCCACACACATACGTACCTTACCGTCCTTTTTAGGCACTAGAACAACATTGGAGACCCATTGTGGATAGGAGGTGACAACTAAGAATCCGATGTTGAATTGTTTCATGACTTCAATCTTGATTTTCTCTGACATTTCTAGCCTCATGCGACAGGATTTCTGTTTTACCGGAGGGCGGTTTTCTTTTGTCGGCAAACGATGGACCACGATGTCAGTGTTGAGCCCTGGCATGTATTTGTATGACCAGGAAAATACCTCAACATAGTCATGTAATAATTGATTTAAGTGCTTCTTGACACTAGCACCAGGTTGGCACCTATCATGACTTCTTTTTTGTCCTCTTTAGTACCTAAGTTAACTGTTTCCACTGGCTCTTCATGGGGTTGTATGGTCCTTTCTTCTTGTTGCAATAACCTGGCTAACTCTCCTAGTACCTCACAATCTTCCCCACCTTCGTCTTCAGCTTGCTAGATCATATTTTCAAAGTCATGATAGGCCATAGCAAAATCGTTACCCAAGGGATCCTGAGTGGATATGGATCTGCATTTTGATATGTGAGTGTGTGTAAGAGCATAGCTATCTTTGAAAATAAAAAGGTAAAAGAAAAACAAAGAGCATGAAATTTTGCATGCAAAAACTTCCATGATTTATTGATGACATATGAAGATGAAGTAACAACCCTCACAAATGGACTGTTGTGCCTCGGGTAAGACACAAGGTTTTAAAGTCTAAATTGTTTAATTATTACAAGTCCTACAAAAATTTAAAGACAATTACTCTTGGATAAAAGTATTAGGGACAAATTCTTTGGCTTCTATTGTACCCCAAAAAATTCCCTCTCATTTCTCAAGTAATATCTCACAAGATCTCCTTTGGTTCAAGGTTGCACATGGTTGATCAGCTCAAAACACCTCCTCTAGCACTGAAGACTGAAAATTAGGGTTTGAGATTGCACAAGGACAAATGGACTTTTCATGCCTCATATGACTTTCATGGATCATTTTGGACCCTCAATATTGCTCATGTCAAGTTTTCAGTCTTGGATCACTTTTTTGCTCAGTCAATTGATTAATTGACCTAAAATCAGTTGTATTGGAGAAAAAGTCAATTATGGTCAATTTGCAGTCAAACTTCATAATTTTTTATCCATATCAACATCATGAACCTATATATGTAATTTGATCAAGTTTGGATCACAATTCCTTAAGAAATTTGATCAGATCATCAAAAGGGCAAAATGGTCAAAATTAGGGTTTTTACTGATAAGGTGCAATTTCTGATTTTTGACCTAGAAAATGACTTATTGGTTTGAGACATGATCTCAAGGATTCAAATGCATAATTTTGACCTAATGGAATGGCTCAAAACTATCCTCAAGATCAATTGATTGATAGTTGATTTTCAGTCAACTGATCAAAAGTCAATTGTCCACTGAAAAGTCAAACCTTGACTTTTAGGTCAAAATCAAGTGTCAAAGATTACAATTCATCAAAACATGTAAAAATATGAAACTTGTTCATCAATAAATCAAAAAGTTAAGATTTCATTTTGAAAAGTCAAAATTTCTAAACTTCGAAATTTTTCTAAGTGTTGAAAATTTCATATTTTTTCACAACTTTGAACAAAATTTTCCCCATGGTGCAAGATGATTCAAAGGAAACTTCCAACATGAAAGTTGTAGATCTAAATGATATCTAAAACATTGTAAAACAAAACTTCTCCTATAAATTCATGGATTTCAAGTTATGATTTTGTGAATACATGTTCATGAAACTTGGAAACTTAGTAAAATATTACCCTAGTTTAGGAAGGATTTTGACCTAACTTCAAGGAAATTTTTCACATAGTTCCAAGATAAATTTTCAAAAATGTCCAACATAGAGGTTGTAGAGGATGTTACAAGCTTTCCAAAATTTCCAAGAACTCATTGAGATCATGTTTGAGCAAGGAGAATGGAAGGCAAGAAGTTAGGGTTTTCAAACTTGAATTACAAGCCATTTTGTGAAGAACACATGAACCAAATCCATGCTAGGCCGAATAATATTTGCTTTACAGGACTCAAACTTGTTTGCCACTCCATAATTAAATATTTACACAGCTGTTAGAGCTTTGATCCAAGAATTTGAGCCATTATCCAAGATACATTTCCATTAATGGCACAAAGTAACATTGCCATTCTAGTAAAGAAGCTTTAATCATAAAGTCAACTTGTCTTGAGCTTTGCACTTGTTTCTTCTGATCACACACAATCTAAAAGCCATAAGAAACTTGTCTAGAGCCTCTAACTACTCAAACCATGCTTGTACTATACATTGAAACCATGTTTGTCAACCTTACTTCAAAAACAAGCCAAGAAGGCAAAACATGTGATCTTGTACTTCTGACCATCTCAAGTCTCAAAACCTTTTTTTATATATCAAAACACTATTATGCAACCTAGGATACGAGCTTGAACACCCTGAAACACTCCCAAACTTCCTCTAGCCAGAAATTTCTTCAAAACACCATTGTTGTGCAAGTTCTGACTTTACACATCAAACTCATATCTCCCTCGTGCGTTCTTTGGCCTTTTAGTTTCTAAAGCTTCCTTACATCAAATACAAACCATCACACACCTTATTACACGACTGTAACATCATCTTCATCAACTTCCATAGCCAAAAACAGAGCATTGCAGTTGGACTTCTCCAGACCATTTCACCCACTCTCAACTCAAGCTAAGCATTGCATTAGCTCCCTAGAGACTCAAGGAAGCTAACCTGATTATTGCAGCACCTTGAATCAAGCTCAAACTCATTTCACGATTTCTAGTTTTGAGGTATTTTTATTGAACTTCTATCTTCTCATTTAGGTATTGATAGGCTTGAATTTGTGAAGATAAAATGTAGACATGATTGCCCTGAAACTATACAAGTCCATAGATTTCATTTATGTTGCTTGAGTTGGGAGAATTTTGAGTTTGAACCTCTGAAAATATTTAGGTCAGAATTTGGTACTGTTAGAAATTCATGCTCATCTTTGAGAATTAGCTTAAGTTATTTACATATTCAGAATCGTGAGGAAATTTCTAACAAGTTTGATGTTGGAAATTTTGTGAATGGATGAGAAATGAATGAGTTACAAGTTCTTTGGCTGAAGGTTGAAGATGAAGTTCATTCAGGACTTGATTTATATTATATATTTTTTGTTTATATGAACGGATGTATTGCCACCACAGTGGTAAAGCGCGCGCCTGTTAATCTTCGGGACTTGGGTTCGAGCCCCAGTGGTACCCTTTTGTGCATTTTTCACATTTTTTCACTTCTTTTTTGTTTCAGTTTGCAGCGCTGGGCCTCCAACATGGGGCCTGACTATTTTTTGCTTCTTCTAACCCCAGTTTCATTTTTGTACCCCTGGCTCTTTATTTTCTTTATTATTTCATTTTTCCTTTTCTTTGTTTTATTTTCATTTCATTTTTTATCATTTTTATTATTATAATTATTATTTTCATTATTATTTTTATTAATAAAAATATAAAAAAATATTTTTTTAAAAATTATTTTCACACTTATATATTTTATTTTTCTCTATAAAAACAAAATGAACAAAAAAAATATTTTCTTTTAACAAATTAATTTATTTTAATAATTAATATTTAAACTGAGGATTAATTATTATATTATTTTATTTTCTTAATTAAAATTAATTTAGAACTTAGGATTATTTTAATTAATCAATTTTCATATTATTTTCCTTAATTTAAAACCTTTTCATAAAAAACCCTAAAAAACATTTTTAACTTAATTTCCTTCTTAATTAATTTAGGTTTAAATTTTGTTTCTTTTTCATTATTTAGTTTCTTAATTAGGTCTAGGTTAAAACCCTTTCATGAAAATCAAACGAAAATCATTTCTTTTTCCATTTTACATTTGTATATTATTTTTCAATTCTTGTATATTTATTCAATATGGTTGTAATAGATAATTAAGTTTTATTTTCTTGCAAACTCCCCATTTGTAAATTTATACACCCCCTCCGCTAATGATGTAATAGCTTAGTATTTTTACTTTCCGCAATTTATCACTTTATATAAATGCTAGTAAATTAGGGTTTGTATGGCAAGACTAAAATCAACAAGTAGTAAACCCTAATTCAAGATAAACAAGCATGTAAATCAACACACTTGCATACTTGCACCCTTAGGGTAGTTCCACTTTGTTTCCTTACAAAAATGGCCATGTTATGCATGTGGGATATCTTAGCAAAGTAATCAAAAAATACAAGATCATAATCCCTTGATGACGCTATCAATGTTGCCTTTCAAAATGATCTTAGTCCCTCAAAAAGAAAATGCTAAGATATCTCACAACATTGTTATCATGGCTATACGATGACCCGTGCCCGTCCCTTTACATCCAAAGATAAGGCTTCTTACCAAATCAATGGTAAGATAGCAATATCAAAAGAAATGAAGAAATGAACTAAGACTTTTGAGTAGATAGATTGTTCTTAGTTGTTTTCTCAATTTCAAATCAAACACTCCTTGCTTATTTTCAAAACAAACACCAACACTTTCTAAAACACTTTCAGAACATTTTCCAAACATGAAATATTTTCAAAAGATCAACACTTTGTATACGTTCTTATGAACAAGAGCTATTACAAAGTTTTCCTAAACGATGTCACCTTTTCAAAATACTTTCAAAAACTACACAAAGCACATTTTCAAACAAAAGCAAGTGATCTAGCAAGAAACTAAAACCCATAGATAACTATGGATGAAAAGGGTGCTAACACCTTCCCTATTCATAATCTACCCCTCGAACTCAAGAAAAAATCTCAAAGATCTTTCCTGTTCTTTTCAGCCTTTCATTTTGGATAAAAGAAAAGTCAGTGGCGACTCTTGCTAACAGCAACATTTGCGATAAAACGCAAAACACCCAAGTCAGTTCTCCCACCGTATCACAGAACTGGAGGCTCTGCTGGGGAATAACTTAAAATTGGGGTTACCTTAGGGCTAGATCACCTTTATTTGCTTTCTTTGTTTGATTTGTTTGCTTTACATTTTTGTTCCTTATTTGGGCTTAAATCCTCTACCCGAATTTTGGATACCTTATAGGTAAGTAGCAATACATTGTGGAAACTGTGCAGGGTATACCGACATGGTCTAAGAAATAGCTATGTTAGTGTTACATATTTGTGGATACCGGTAGCCCTTGAGTAGTCAAGGAGAATACAGGGCCGCTGAGTGATGTCATGAAGCACTAATTGACTTTTAGAACCTTTACTTTACCAACTTGGCCATTAGGACATAGTGAGATGACCGACTTTGGTGCAATCTAAAGTTGGTAGATACTCGATACTACACTCATTGAGGTTTGGCTTTTTGGGATATTTCGGTCACCATGAAAGAGGCTTGCACTGAAACAATGCCCAAGAAGACAGACCAGTGATATTGGGATCCTTTAGAACCCAGTTACTATTTCTAGGACACGTTTGAGCCAACTAAACTTCAAGAGGGTACTTACCTATGAGACTCCATGAAAGCCTAACCCTAAGGACTTGTTTTCCTTGTTTGTATGTATTTACTTGCACATAACATCATAAACATCATAACATCATACTCATTCTCACTAACCATTTCAAGGATTTTTGGGATTTATCTTTGTTCTGTTTTGTAGGATATGGCTTCTATCCGCAAGAATACTATCCAAGTAAATCTCGTAAGGATTCCTCCTCAACTCAAAGAGTTAGCATCAAGGGTTCCTGAAAAATCCTCATTCACCGAAAGACATGGCCGCCTCCTAAATTTGGTTACCTCCAACACTGATGAAGATATGATGAAGGTGCTTTTTCAATTCTTTGATCCTCTACACCATTGATTCACTTTTCCTGATTATCAACCTGTGCCAACTTTGGAAGAATTCTCCAAACTCTTGAGGATTCCCATTCTCAATCAACTACCCTTCAACGGTACGGAAAGATACCTAAAACCTGAAGAGATTGCCCAAGCATTACACTTGAAACAATCTGATGTCACAACTAATTGGGAAACAAGGAGTGGTGTCAAAGGTTTCTTGGCCAAGTTCTTGTTTGAGAAAGCTCAAGATTGTGGAACTCCTTGGACTTACAAGCTTTTAAAGAAATTGTGGCCCTTCTCATCTATGGGATGGTTTTGTTTCCAAACCCTGACCAACTCATAGACGTAAACACTATCAAAATCTTCATATCTTGCAACCCAGTGCCTACTTTGTTGGGAGACATCCTACATTCCTTTCACTCTGGCACTATAAGGAAGAGAGGAATCCTCATGTGTTGTACTCCTCTCTTGGCAAGATGGTTTATTTCGCATCTTCCCCTATATGTATTAAAGAATGAGCAAGGTTTGAGGTGGTCCCATAGGTTGATGATGCTCAGACATTCAGATGTTCATTGGTGTTCCTGATCCTTGGAGAATGTTACTATAACCGAACGTTTTGAAAAATTCCCTAATGTCCCCTTACTTGGCATCAGAGGAGGAATCACTTACAACCCCTGCTTAGCCTTACGACAATTTGGTTATGCCCGAAGGGATGGTCCACATGAGATTCTTATCCAAAGAGTGGTATTCGACTATGAGAGTGACGATCAAAGCTACCGTCAAATGTTCATTCGAGCTTGGAGGATGGTGAGCAAGGTAGATAATAAGACACTAGGACACAAGAATTCCATTCCCCCTGGGGCCTTACCTTAAGTGGGTACGAACTCGTGCTCAAAAACTTGTGATGCCTTATCCCTCCATCTTGCCAGTCATCATGGAACCTTTGGTCGAAGGAGATGTCCCATACACTGTCCTCCATCCAGACATGCCTACTTCTCTCGAAGACTTGCAAAAGGGTTGGATTCAGCTGAAGGAAGAACGAGATACAACATGTTTCCTTATCTTTCTGCTGTTTATTTCAGCAAGATGGATCTATAGAAAACTGTGAAGGATCTTCAGGCGAAAAACTCTCAATTCCAAAAGACTCTACTGGCCCTAGCCAAGGGGCAGCAAGATATGATGGCATTGCTGGAAGTTAATAAAAAGCCCAAGAAGAAAGCTCTACTCAACATGGGAAGAAGGTTCAAGGAGACAGTCCGTCAGATCCCGGTAGGAGAATACTCATCTGAAGAAGACGAGAATTAGATTGGTGAGGTTAAGAGTACCCAAGATGACTGTGTTAATGATCAAGCGTCTGATGATGATTATTTTGACGAGCAGTATCAACCCGCCGATATCAAATACAAGCAGTTAGAAGACAAATTGAAAGCTGTTGAAATCTAAGCCGTCCCCGGTTTAGATTTTGATGATTTAGGTTTGACCTCCGGAGTAGTCATTCCCCACAAATTCAAAATACCAGTCTTTACAAAGTACGATGGAGTTTCTTGTCTAAAAATTCATCTGAAATCTTATATGCACAAGATACAGCGGCACACTACTGATAAGAAACCATGGGTTCACTTTTTCCAAGAGAGCTTGGCAGGAACTCAACTTGAATGGTTTTATCAGTTAAATGGTTCCCGTATCAATATCTGGGAAGATTTAGCTACCACATTATACCATTAGTACCAGTATAACACCGACTTGGCGCCAACGAGGGTTCAATTGTAAGATATGACTATGGGGAACAACGAAGGATTTAACGAATATGCATAAAAGTGGAGAGACCTTGCTAGTAGGATTCAACAACCCTTGACTGATAGGGAGCACAACGACATGTTTATGGGAACTTTATCTGGTCCCTTTTTTAATATGTTGGTTGGCTGCTCTTATTCTGGTTTCATCGAATTAATCTTAACCGGTGAGAGAGTTGAAAGCGGCATAAAAAGTGGGAAGATCTACGTGGCATCTGCCTCCACTTCCAATCCTATCAAGAAACCTTTTGCTGCAAAGAATGAAATCAATGTTGTGTATGGGGCAAAAGGGCCCATACCAAGAAGAATGATCACCCGTCTGTTAATACTGTCCGAATCTCCAATCCAACTCCTACTCCAAGACCATCTGCTAATCATCAATGTTTTGAAACTCTGGGAAGACAATTTACGAGGTTAGGCATGTCATTATATCAAGCCTTACAACATTTTCTCAAGGCTAATTTGGTGACATTGCGCGATCCTCCTGCCAACCTTGATACCTTTTCACCAAAGTATAATCTGAATGTTAAATGTGCTTACCACTCAAGTATCCCCGAGCATGAGACTGGCCAGTGCTGGGCCTTGAAGAACAAGATTCAGGATTTGATTGATGACAAGACTATTGAGTTTGACCCTCCTCCAACTCCGAATGTAATCACCGCACCTATGCCGAAGCATGACAAGGGTGTTAATGCTGTTGAAGATACAATTTTTGTTTCCTCTGTTGAAGAATTGACTACTCCGCTTAATATCATCAAAAAGAATCTGTTGAAAGTTGGGATCTTCCCTGGCTGTGTAAAAGACAGTATGTGTTGTACATGACAACTCAATGGATGCGAAGGCCTGAAGAAAGGAATTCAATGTCTGATGGATAGCCACAAAATTCTATTTGAGAAGACCCCACTTGCCAAAAGTTTGAATAACAAATGTGAAGATCTCTCCATTATCACCATCTCAAATAAGACTCTTAGGATCTCCTCCAAAGGTCCTATTAGGATCTCAAATGATCCCACTGTTGCTCCCTTAATAATTACTAATCCCAGACCAATTCCCTATTCTTCAAACAAGGCAGTGCCATGGAACTATGGCGCTGAGGTGTTTTATCACAGCATAAAACAAGATGCTTGGATCAAAGAACGAAAAGTTGATGATGTTGATAATATAGCTGGCTCAAGCAAAGTAACCAGAACTGGGAGAATATTTTCACCCAATATCTCACCACCAGTTGTTACAAAGACACCCATCTGCGTCACTGTCGCTAAGCCAAGTATTGATACAAGAGGGAAGGAGAAGGTTGTTGAGTCGGCCGTGACAGAAATACCCGTAAAGGACGTTGCTGATGGAGAACCCTACGCTCGTGAGATGGACGAGATCTTGAAGATAATAAAAAGAAGCGACTTCAAGACCGTTGAACAGTTGGGGCAAACCCCTTCTAAGATTTCTATGTTATCATTGCTACTCTGTTCCGATGCCCATGCTCGGACTTTAATCAAATTGTTGAAAAAGGCTCATGTCCCCCATGAGACCACAATAAACCAATTTGAGAATTGCGTGGCAAGCCTGACGGCTGATAATGGCTTGGTATTTTCAGATGCTGACTTAACACCGTTAGGGAAGAACCACAATAAAGCTCTACATGTTTCAGTCGAGTGCAAGGGGACCACCCTAGCACATGTTCTAGTCGACACTGGTTCATCTCTGAATGTATTACACAAGGGAGCATTAGGCCGTCTAGACTGTGAAGGTTTAGTCTTGAAGCCAAGTGATATAATTGTAAGGGCGTTTGATGGATCAAAGAGGACATTTCATGGGGAAGCAGACCTTCCAATCAAGGTGGGCTCATCAATCTTCAACTCCACCTTCTACATTATGGATATCCGTCCTGCCTATTATTTCCTGTTGGATCTTCGTTGGATCCATAAAGCTGGGGCAGTAACCTCAAATCTTCATTAGAAACTGAAATATCCGGTCAAGGGAAGAATTGTCACCATCTATGGAGAAGAAGAGTTTATGGTAAGTCACCTTAACTCTTTCAAGTACGTAGAGATGGATGGAGAATTCATTGAGACCTCATGTAAAGCCTTTGAGGTCATGCCACCAATGATTGCTGCTACCAAATGTTCCTCTGATGAGTCCAAAGCTGTTAAAGTCGTGTTGAAGATGGTTTCAGTCAAAGACACTCGTGCGGCAATTGAAGAAGGAAACTGTGATACTTGGGGGCAACTCCTAGATATCCCATTTAAAGAGGAAAATTTTGGTTTGGGCTTCACCGTCAAAGCTCAGAAGGAAGTGAGACGTGCTTGTGCAAGAAAGCCACCTCTCCACATTGGAAGCGGTGAAGTTAATGTTTTGGGTGATTCAGATGAAGAAGTTGCATTTGAAGATTGGGTGTATCCAACTAACACGGAGCTGAAGAATTGGCATGCAAAGTACTTTGTGCCCATCTCCTTCGTTGAGGAGTAATCTACTTGTTATTGCTTTTCTTTCAATTCAAGAACATTTTGTCTGTAATATTTAACAATGACTTTTAAGACATGTGCCTGGCCTGGGGCACTTTGGTCCATTTGTCAAGGGTTTTATTTATGTTCATCTAATCATATGATCAGTCAGTACACTGGACTCTTTTGCAATCAAATTTTTATGTTCATTGTCTTTCTTTTCTTTCAAATACATTTTTCAAAATAGCCATGTATCTTACATGCACACACACACACACACACTTGCATGTCCTCATCCACTCTAGATATTATTGCTAATGACTCTACTATTGCCGAATATGACTTTGAATGTCCAATCAACCAAGCCGAAGATGAAGGCGAGGAAGATTGTAAAATATCGGGAGAAATATCCAGACTTCTATTACAAGAGGAAAAAGCTATTCAATCGCATGAAGAGTCAGTTGAAGTCATTAATCTGGGTACTGAGGCAGACAAGAAGGAAATCAAGATCGGCACTAACTTGGAAAGCAGTGTCAAGAGCAGGTTGGTTCAGATGTTGCATGATTATATGGAAGTGTTTGCTTGGTCTTATGAAGATATGACTGGGTTGGATACCAACATCGTAGTTCATCATCTGCCGACAAAAGAAGACTATCCTTCTATCAAACAAAAGGTTCGTCGCATGAGGCCTGACATGTCTGAAAAGATTAAAGCTGAAGTGATGAAACAATTTGATGCAAGGTTCATAGCTGTAACATCCTATCCCCAATGGGTTTTCAATGTGGCGCCAGTTCCAAAGAAATACGGAAAGGTTCGCATGTGCGTAGACTATAGGGATCTGAATAGGGCAAGCCCTAAGGATGACTTCCCTCTACCATACATTAACGTCTTGGTCGATAATACTGCTCAACATAAAGTCTTATCATTCATGGATGGCTTCTCAGGTTATAATCAGATAAGGATGGCTCCTGAAGACATGGAGAAGACAACTTTCGTCACGCAATGGGGCACCTTTTGCTACAAGGTCATGCCGTTCGGATTGAAGAATGCAGGGGCAACATATCAAAGGGCTATGGTAGCTTTGTTTCATGATATGATCCATCATGAAATAGAGGTATATGTGGATGATATGATTTCCAAATCACAAACTGAAGAAGAACATCTCAATCACCTGTACAAACTATTCGAAAGGCTGAAAAAGTATAAGCTGAGGTTAAACCCTAACAAGTGCACATTTGGAGTACGATCTGGAAAGCTTCTAGGTTTTGTTATCAACAATAAAGGCATTGAGGTTGATCCTGCCAAGGTAAAGGCCATCCAAGAAATTCCAGTCCCTCATTCTGAAAAAGAAGTCAGAGGATTCTTGGGCCGTCTCAATTACATCGCCCGCTTCATATCTCACTTGACTGCTACTTTAAACCAATCTTCAAACTCTTGAAGAAAGATCAGGTAGTCAGATGGAATGATGAATGCCAAGATTCCTTCGACAAAATCAATGAATATCTATAAGAACCTCCAACTCTCATGCCTCTAGTTGAAGTAAGACCCTTGATCATGTACTTGATAGTACTAGAGAACTCTATGGGGTGTGTTTTGGGCCAACATGACGAGTCTTGCCGAAAAGAGCATGCTATTTATTACCTGAGCAAAAAGTTTACTGGATTTAAAACCAGATATTCAGTGCTCGAGAAAACTTCATGCGCTCTGGCATGGGCTGCTCGCCGACTAAGACATTATATGTTGACTCATACCACTCTGTTGATTTCTAAGATGGACCCAATCAAGTACATCTTCGAGAAACCTGCCCTTTCCGGACGGATAATTAGATGGAAAATGATTTTGACTGAGTACGACATTCAATACACGACTCAAAAAGCCATCAAAGGAAGTGTACTAGCTGATCATTTTGGCACATCAAGCTATGGATGATTATCAGTCCATGAACTTTGACTTCCCTGATGAGAACATCATACTGGTAACTGATTGCGCGAAACCTGGACCGTATGACGGACCTGAACAAGAATCCTGATGGACTATGGTCTTCGATGAGGCTTCCAACGCCTTGGGGAACAGAATTGGTGTTGTGATCATATCTCCTGAAGGTTTCCACACTCCTTTGACTTCCAGATTATGCTTCGATTGCACAAACAATATGGTTGAATACGAAGCGTGCATTTTGGGTCTCAAAGATGCCATTGATTTAAGGATCAAGCATTTGAATGTGTTTGGGGATTTCGCTCTAGTGATCAACCAAGTAAAAGGAGATTGGGACACTAAGCACCCTAATCTCATCCCTTACAAGGAACTTATGCTATCCCTAATTCCCAACTTTGAAGAGATCACCTTTGAGAACTTCCCTAGGGAGGAAAATCAGTTGGCTGACGTTTTGGCAACCATGTCTTCAATGTTCAAGGTCAGATGGGACAATGAAGCCCCTATGATTACAATTGAGAGATTCGATGAACCTGCACATTGCTGTGAACTCGACACTGACACGAAAAATCCATGGTACCATGAGGTGATGAGATACCTTGAAGCACAAGAGTATCCTGAGGGAGCATCTATCAATGACAGAAAGTTCTTACGAAGATTTTCAGCTAAATTCTTCTTAAGTAACGGAATATTCTACAAACGCAACCATGATTCAACTCTACTCCGATGTGTGGACAAGAAGGAGGCAGAGGAAATTATGGAAGACATGCACGATGGTCTCTTTGGTACTAACTCAAGTGGACATACGATGGCTAAGAAGATCTTGAGAGATGGCTACTATTGGTAAACAATGGAGACTGATTGCCATCAACAATCAAGAATTTGTCACAAATGCCAAATCTATGCTGACAAGGTCCATGTGCCTCCTATCCCTCTGAACATCATGACCGCTCCGTGGCCATTTGCAATGTGGGGCATTGACATGATTTTAGAAATCAAGCGAACCGCTTCCAATGGATATCGCTTCATTCTGGTCGCTATTGATTATTTCACCAAATGGGTCGAAGCCGCCTCGTTTACGTCAGTCACCAAGAATGTGGTAGCCAGATTCATCAAACACAACCTCATATGCCGCTATGGTATCCCCGAAAGGATCATCATCGACAATGGTACTAACCTCAACAATGCTATGATTACTGAGCTTTGTACTCAGTTTAAGATCAAGCATCATAATTCTTCTCCATATAGACCTAAAATGAATGGCACAGTCGAAGCGGCCAACAAAAAAATTAAGAAGATTATGCAGAAGATGGTAGTAACATACAAGGACTAGCATGAGATGTTACCGTTTTCTCTACACGGCTATCGTACTTCATCTATGATGTCAACTGGGGAAACTCCCTTTTCCTTATTATATGGCATGAAAGTTGTTCTGCCAGTGGAAGTTCATATTCCCTCTTTAAGGATTATGAATGAAGCTGGCTTAGGCGAAGTCGAGTGGATTCGGACGAGATTAGATCAATTGAACTTAATCGATGAGAAGCGACTGGCTACTGTCTGTCATGGTCAGACGTACCAAAAACATATGATCAAGGCTTTCAACAAAAAGATAAAGCCTCGAGTATATCAAGCTGGTGACTTGGTGATAAAGCGTATCGTTTTTCCACAAGGCGACCTCAGAGGAAAATGGACTCCCACCTATGAAGGGCCATTTATTGTCAAGAGAGTTTTCTCTGGTGGTGCCATGATGCTGACTACCATGGATGGTGAAGACATCCCACATCCTATAAACGCGGACATAGTTAAAAAATACTATGCATAAAGGACCCTCTAGGTTGAAACACCTAGGAAAAATAAGGGCATCCCGGCAAACCAAAAGGTTTAGGCAAAAGTTAGGGATATATGCAAAATATTGTACACCCGACAAGTTGAAAACCCGAAAGGGTGACTTGGGCAAAAATGGGTATCCTGGTGGACTGAAAACCCGAAAGGGAGGTCCAGGAAAAACTTAAGGATTGAAAGCGTATGACTATGTCCCGTGGAATCAACACTGCCAACTTTATCACCAAGATCCCGGTTCAAATGATCCAAGATTAATCCAATCAACTTCTGTCAACGGCAAAGGGCATTCAAAGACATTGGGGCAATAGTAGAGTTGGAAGGCAATGAGATCATGTCACATGGCTATTTGTTTTTTTTTTCAATTTTGTTTTCGACGATTTCCTCTTACAAGGATCTCCGTCTCTTTGTACAAAAACGCATATTCACGGGCAAAATATCAATACAAATATACTTTGAAGTGCAAACTTTCTGTCTTTGTTTTGAATGCAAACTTGTCCAATGATTAAAATTGAACGAACATATGCATATGAACATAATTAAAACTATTTGACACATGTGTCCCGCTAAACAGTAAAAAGCACCTCTTCAATGTATATGGAATATCCCCACAAAGTTATTTCATTAACATCATCCTCAACAAAGTTATTCATAGGATAATCTCCAACTAGAGTCTTAATCTCTTGGTAGCTCTCTCCCCAACCGAGTACAAAATTCCCCGATTTAGTCTATATTCCCCAGCTGAGCCTGTTATCCTTAACTGAGTGTATTCTCCCTAAGCTGAGTTTGTCCTCCCCGACTGAGTCTACATTCCCCAGCTTAAGTTTTCCTTTCAGACTATTGCAAATCTTGGTGCCACAACCCCTAATCCATAATAAAGTCGTCAACAAAACCTTTACTAACTCCAAAAGATACAATGAAGCCTGGACCCGACCGGATATTAGTACAACTTTCATACGCTATGAATCCATGACCCGACTAGATAATAGTCAACTTCTCAAAAACTATGAAACTTGGATCCGGCCAGATAATAGTTTAAATCTTCAAAGATATAGAAGCACCTAGACTCAACAAGACCAAGGTTTAACTTCTTTTCCCCAGTAGAGTTTACATTTACCCCAACAAGTTATTGTGAAGCATGGATTTGACCAGATATCAGTTTTCATTTTCAAGTAAGCTATTGTGAAGCCAGGATCCGACCAGATAACAATTCCCCTCAAAAATTTGTTGTGAAACCTGGAATCGACCAGATAACAATTAAATTCCCAAACAAGTTATTGTAAAGCCTGGACCCGACTAGATATCAGTTCAACTTCGTCTGTTCAATCAAGCTATTGTGAAGCCTAGAGTCCGACCAGATAACAACTAGCTACAATCCTTAACAAGACACTATGAAGCCTGGACCCAACCAGATAATAGTACAAATTTTCAAAAAAAACTATGAAGCTTGGACCTGACCAGATAGTAGTTACCACTTCAAGTTACTACAAAGCCTGGATCTGACCATATAATAGTTAACTTCCTTATCCCCAGTAAGTTGTTGGGAATCCTGGATCCGACCAGATAACAATTCAATTTCAAGAATTTTTCTACAAAGCCTGGATCCAACCAGATAACAGTTAATTCATTCTTCCCCAATAAGTTATCATGAAGCCTGGAATCCGACCAGATAGCAGTCGAATTCCTCATCCTCAGTAAATTGTGAAGCCCGGATCCGACTAAATAACAGCTGACATTCAAGAGATATTCCCTAGCCGAAGCATTCTTTCAACCAAGTTTAAAGATATGTATATTCTTAAATCCCCAACAGCAATCCGTGATTCAAAAATCCTCAGCAGTAGTCAGGGATTTATTTTCCCGACAAACATACAAAATAGCATATACATACAAAATGCATCTAGCATAATTCACCTTGTGAACATCATGCATACATCTGCATTTCACTAACCCTTTTTTCCATAGGTAAAACATTGAGTTTTACTATAAATCAACCAAGATCTGTGCTGATACTTATTCCAGTATTTACCATCATTCCTCCAAATGGCATCTATAAGCCTATTCCCAATCCATCTTTGAGTGCAAATTTCTGGGCACTCTAGTGTTCAATCACCTTCCACCTTCAAGTCACGAATGGCGGATCCGCCAATCTAACTCTCCAAGTTTAAGAAGATTAAACAGGGGAAGCTTTTGTACCCAAAAATTTGCACTCCCATTTCTCAAGTAATATCTCACAAGATCTCCTTTGGTTCAAGACTGCACAGGGTTGATCAGCTCAAGACACCTCCTCTAGCACTGATGACTGAAAATTAGGGTTTGAGATTGCACAAGGACAAATGGACTTTTCATGCCTCATATGACTTTCATGGATCATTTTGGACCCTCAACATTGCTCATGTCAAGTTTAAAGTCTTGGATCACTTTTTTGCTCAATCAATTGATCAGTTGACCTAAAATCAACTATATTGGGGAAAAGTCAACTGTGGTCAATTTGTAGTCAAACTTCATAAATTTTGATCCATATCAACATCATGAACCTATATATGTCATTTTATCAAGTTTGGATCACAATTCCTCAAGAAATTTGATCAGATAATCAAAAGGGCAAAATGGTCAAAATTAAGGTTTTGACTGATAAGGTGCAATTTTTTATTTTTGACCTAGCAAATGACTTATTGGTTTGAGACATGATCTCAAGGATTAAAATGCATCATTTTACCTAATGTCATGGCTCAAAACTTTCCTCAAGATCAATTGATTGATAGTTGATTTTCAGTCAACTAATCAAAAGTCAATTGTCCACTGAAAAGTCAAACTTTGAATTTTAGATCAAAATCAAGTGTCAAAGATTACAATTCATAAAAACATGTCAAAGTATGAAACTTGTTCATCAAGAAATCAAAAAGTCAAGATTTCATTTTGAAAAGTCAAAATTTCTAAACTTAGAAATATTTCTAAGTGTTGAAAACTTCATATTTTTTCACAACTTTGAGCAAAATATTCACACTGATGCAAGATGATTCAAACGAAACTTCCAACATAAAAGTTGTAGATCTCAATGAGATCTAAAACATTGTAGAACACAACTTCTCCTATAAATTCATCGATTTCAAGTTATGATTTTGTGAATACATGTTCATGAAACCTGGAAACTTAGTGAAATTTTGCCCTAGTTTAGGCAGGATTTTGACCTAACTTCATGGAAATTTTTCACATAGTTCCAAGATGAATTTTAAAAAATGCCAAACATATAGGTTGTAGAGGATGTTACAAGCTTTCCAAAATGTCCAATAAATCATTGAGATCATGTTTGATCAAGGAGAATCGAAGGCAAGAAGTTAGGGTTTTCAAACTTGAATTACAAGTCATTTTGTGAAGAACACATGAAACAAATCCATGCTAGGCTGCATAATCTTTGCTTTTTAGGCCTCAAACTTGTTTGTCACTCCATAATTAAATGTTTACACAGCTGTTATAGCTTTGATCCAAGCATTTGAGCCACTATCTAAGTTATATTTCCATTAATGGCACAAAGTAACATTGCCATTCTAGTAAAGAGGCTTTAATCACAAAATCAACTTATCTTGAGCTTTGCACTTGTTCCTTCTGATCACACACAATCTAAAAGCCATAAGAAACTTGTCTAGAGCCTCTAACTACCTAGACCATGTTTTTACTATGCATTGAAACCATGTTTGTCAACCTTACTTCAAAAACAAGCCAAGAAGCCAAAACATGTGATCTTGTACTTTTGACCATCTCAAGTCTCCAAACCTTTTCCTATATATCAAAAAACTATTATGCAACCTAGGACACGAGCTTGAACACTCTAAAACACTCTCAAACTCCCTTTAGCTAGAAATTGCTTCAAAATACCACTGTTGTGCCAGTTTTGACTTTACACATCAAACTCATATCTCCCTCATGCGTTCTTTGGCCTTTTAGTTTCTAAAGCTTCCTTACATCAAATACAAACCATCCCATACCCTGTTTCACGACTGTAACATCATCTTCATCAACTTCCATAGCCAAAAACAGAGCATTAAAGTTGGACTTCTCTAGACCATTTCACCCACTCTCAACTAAAGCTAAGCATTGCATTAGCTCCCTAGAGACTCAAGGAATCTAACTTGATCATTGCAGCATCTTGAATCAAGCTCAAACTCATTTCACGTTTTCCAGTTTTGAGGTATTTTTCTTGAACTTATATCTTCTCATTTAGGCATTGTTAGGCTTGCATTTGTGAAGATAAATTGTAGACATGATTTCCCTGAAACTATACATGTCCATAGATTTCATTTATGTTGCTTGAGTAGGGAGAATTTTGAGTTTGGACCTCTGAAAATATTTAGGTCAGAATTTGGTACTGTTAGATAGTTACGTATTCAAAATCGCGAGGAAATTTCTAACAAGTTTGATGTTGGAAGTTTTGTGAATAGATGAGAAACGAATGAGTTACAGGTTCTTTGGATGGAGGTTGAAGATGAAGTTCATTCAGGACTTGATTTATATTATATATTTGTTGTTTTATTTATATGAATAAATGTATAGCCACCCCAGTGGTAAAGCACGCTCCTGTTAACCTTTGGGACCTGGGTTCGAGTCCCAATGGTACCCTTTTGTGCATTTTCACATTTTTTTACTTCTTTTTTGTTTAAGTTTGCAGCAATGGGCCTCCAACATTGGGCCTGGTAATTTTTTGCTTCTTCTAACCCCAGTTTCATTTTTGCACCCCTGGCTCTTTATTTTCTTTATTATTTCATTTTTCTTTTTCTTTGTTTTATATTCATTTCATTTTTTTAATTATTTTTATTATTATCATTATTATTTTTATTATTAAAAAAATACTAAAAAAATATATTTTTTAAATTATTTTCACACTTATATATTTTATTTTTCTCTATAAAAACACAAAGAACAAAAAAAAAACATTTTCTTTTAATAAATTAATTTCTTTTAATAATTAATATTTAAACTTAGGATTAATTATTATATTATTTTCTTTTCTTAATTAAAATTAATTTAGAACTTAGGATTATTTTAATTAATCAATTTCCATATCATTTTCCTTAATTTAAAACCTTTTCATAAAAAACCCTAAAAAACATTTTTAATTTAATTTCCTTCTTAATTAATTTAGGTTTAAATTTTGTTTATTTTCCATTATTTAGTTTCTTAATTAGGTCTAGGTTAAAACCCTTTCATGAAAATCAAACAAAAATCATTTCTTTTTCAATTTTGCATTTGTACATTATTTTTCAATTCTTGTATATTTATTCAATATGGTTGTAATAGATAATTAGGTTTAATTTTCTTGCAAACTCGCCATTTGTAAATTTGTACACCCCCTCCCCTAATGATGTAATAGCTTATTATTTTTACTTTCCGCAATTTATCGCTTTATATAAATACTGGTAAATTAGGGTTTGTATGGCAAGACTAAAATCAACAAGTAGTAAACCCTAATTCAAGACAAACAAGCATGTAAATCAACACACTTTCACACTTGCATCCTTAGGGTAATTCCACTTTGTTTCCTTACAAAAATGACCATGTTATGCATGTGGTATATCTTAGCAAAGCAATAAAATAATACAAGATCATAGTCCCTCGATGACGCTATCAATGTTGCCTTTCAAAATGATCTTAGTCCCTCAAAAAGAAAATGCTAAGATATCTCACAACATTGTTATCATGGCTATACGATGACCCATGCCCGTCCCTTACATCCAAAGATAAGGCTTCTTACCAAATCAATGGTAAGTAGCAATATCAAAGGAAAGGAAGAAATGAATAATAATTTTGAGTAGATAGGTTGTTCCTAGTTGCTTGCTCAATTTCAAATCAAATACTCCTTGCTTATTTTCAAAACAAACACCAACACTTTCTAAAACACTTTCATAAAAATTTCCAAACATGAAACATTTTCAAAAGATCAACACTTTGTGTACGTTCTTATGAACGAGAACTATTACGAAGTTTTCCTAAACGACGGTGCCTTTTCAAAATACTTTCAAAAATCACACAAAGCACATTTTCAAACAAAAGCAAGTGATCTAGCAAGCAACTAAGAACCCATAGATAAATATGGATGAAAAGGGTTCTAATATCTTACCTTTTCATAATCTACCCCCCGAACTCAAGAAACAGTCTCAAAGGTCTTTCATGTTCTTTTCAGCCTTTTCTTTTGGATAAAAGAAAAGTCAGTGGCGACTCTTGCTAACCGAAACATTTGCGATAAAACACAAAACACCCAAGTCAGTTCTCCCACCATATCACAGCTTCCCAGTTGTTGAGCCCTCCGCTAACAGTTGGAAAAATCCACTCATCCAGGTTACAACTGCCATCACTGTCTTCCATTGTGTTAACTCCCCAATTACTGATACGTAAAGGTGGCCCCCATGCGTGAGTTTTTCGAACAACCCTTTGTGCTTCTAATGTGAAACCCAAACCAAATTTTTTGGACTTTTAAGGAATATCCGGAAGTTGACCCCAAATAGTGCATCCTCCTTCTTCGATCACCGCTATAGCATCCTTCAAAGAGGTCATTTTCAATGGCGGTCTGGTAACTTTTGGAGTCTTGGTGGTAGTCTTGGCTGTTGCAACTGTTTGTGGGACTTCCTCAAAATGCTGACACGGAGTTTCGATGAACTCACCATCCATTTCCATGTACCTGAAAGAGTTCAGGTGACTGACCATATATTCCTCCTCTCCATGGACATTGATGATTTTCCCCTTGATTGGGTACTTCAACATCTGATGTAATGTAGAGGTGACGGCACCAACGCCATGAATATAAGTGTTGTACCCCAAAATTTGCCCTCCCATATTTCTCAAAGCATGTCAAGAAAGATCCTCAAGTTGCTCAAGGTAGTCCAAGGTTTGGCCAGACAAGCTCTCTCCTAAGGCAGTCCACCTCAAATTAGGGTTTCATGTTGCATCAAGATAATTGAGTCCAAGTGATCCCAAATGCTCACCAATGTCTTAATATGTTCTCAAGATCATCCATGTCAAGTTTCAAGCCTTGCAGAGGAAGTTTGCTCAGTCAATTGCTCAAAGGCCTGAAAATCGACTGTGCTAGGGCAAAAGTCAACTGTGGCCCACATACAATCAAACTTCAATATTTTTGGTCAACATCCTCATTTAGAAGTATATTTCATCATTTGATCAAGGTTTGATCATGATTCATTAAGGATTTCTCATAATTCCTCAAGACTCAAAAGTTGCTAAATTAGGGTTTTGTAGGAAAAGTCAACTCAACTTTGACCAAGCATAACTTTCTCATACTTTATGAGAAATGACCCATCCAAAGATCATTTTGTAGAGGATGCAATTCCCTACAATCCATATTCATCTCCCAAGTTCAAAATATGCACTCACAAGAAGTTATGAATTTGGACATTATAGGTCATTTTGAAAAGTCAACAAAAACACCTTTTTTGTAAAAGCTTCATACATGAGCATGGAACATCAAATTGAGATGAGACAAAAATGGTTGATTAGAGGACATATAAAGCTTTCTAAAAAGTCAAAGAACACCTCCAAAGGTTCAAAAACTGAGGAAGTTATGCATTGGTGAAGTTGACCTTTTTTGCAAAATTGCCAAAAGTCAACTATCCCTAAAACCTCAAATTTTGCCAAATGGGCCCAATCCTTTTCACTTGTTTTGAGTTGGCAACATAGCCCACGAGCTCTAGCCTTTTCCACTTGTCCATATCTTATTTTTATTATTTATTTTAATTTTTATTTGAATTAATTCAATTTAAATCAAAACAAATCATAGAAAATCAAAACTATTGAAAACCAAAGATTTTATGCTTGTTTCAGGCTTTATTATACAGCTAGCAAACATTCAAACTCGTGCAAGGCATTAGAGTGGAAAAAAAGATTGAAAAAAGCTATTTTTGGAATGATATTAAAAGTGAATCAAATCAAATCAAAAATCATTGAAGGAGAAATATTTGGATGCAGTTATCAACCCTAATGCATTGCTTGGTACATATAGAGTGCGTGTAGACCTAAAAACAAGATGAAAACGGGCGCAAGAGGCAGAGCCAAAACTGAAAAAAAAGCAAGAAAAGTGTGAGATTGAATTTGCACTTAGAGGCATCCTCAAGACTCTTTGACGATCCCAATCGATTCCTGGGAGTCTTTGCAAGCTAAAGCAATAAAAAACAAGTCCATTCAAGTCCCAAAATGCTCTGTAAGTCGCTCACGACATAGCCCTGTTCTTGAATTTGTATTTCATAATATAGGCATTATTAGGATAAGTTAGCTACATAATCTTGATCTATGGAACATATGTAAGCTTTCCGCATCATTCAATTTCATTTATATGGCCTGTAGCGAATTTCACCATTCTTATGTTTCATAGCTCCATTTTATGGTTTTTTCTTGCAGGAGAAATTGGCCTTCGTAAGTGGTACCATCTTGTTCAGGAGGATGAGACGAACTCAACCATGGCGTTAGTTTCCATTTATGTGGCCCATGGAGGATTTTTGAACGAACCAAGCATATAGCTACGGACAAGCGTCCGTAGGTAAAAGTCTGAGACTTTTACCCACAGAGAGAGGAAGGAGACGATGAGTTGTCACTCCCCTATTGGCCCGTTCAAACGTTCAACGCACGTTTTTTTTTTATTTTCCAATATTTCTTTGTTTTACATATTATTATTATTGTTTCATTATTGTAAAACAAAAGTAAAGTGCCCCAGTGGTAGCCAGGCAGCGCTTAAGGCATTCGAAGGCTGGAGGTCAGGGGTTCGATCCCTGCCTCTAGCATTTGTTATTTTCATATTTTCTTGCAGGCGATTCAGTATGCACATGAAGCCAGGGTCTATCATACATCCTCCCAATCTGGCCAGCCAAGTGTCAGATGGCCAAATATGATGGCCATCATCTGAAGGTACACCATGAGCCAAGTCAAGCGCGTGGTATTGGATCCAAAAAGTCAGCGTGGATCATCAATTATTGGGCCCAAAAGCTGATATCCACACCCCCCAAAAATACTGATTCAGGCCCTTTTCTCACTCTTTATTTCTTTTTTATATTTTCTATTAATTTATTTTATTATTTGTTTTACTAATCAATAATCATTTTCTTTTTATCAAAAAAAGTCACAAAACATTTTTTCAAGATATTTATTTTTATTAAAAAAAGGGTAATTAATTTAATTAGGTTATTAATTTTAGACAACTTTAATTTCTTTTTATATAATTAAAATTAATTAGAATAAATAGGTTTTATTACTAACTTAATTATTTTATTTCTTTCCTAAAATAATAAAATAACCCAAAAAATATGTCATGTAATTATTTTCGTTAATTAATTTAATAAATAATTAATTTTGTATTTAAATTCAAAAACCTAATCTTTTTTTCTTAAAAAATATTAAAAAACAACAAAAAACATTTCTTTTTTTTTTAATTTGATTAGGAGGGTCAAAACCCTAGTTTCTCGTCGATCTAATTCTCATCGCGCGCTTTATTTTTACCCAATTATTGTATCTGTTCACAGTTTATAATAATTTAAATTAGGACATTTATTTACATTTACCGCTTTTATTTTCAAAGGGTTTGTTTTTGGCTATGTAAATACCCGAAGCCTTGTAATAGCGTAGTTTAATTTCCGCATTTTAAATTCCACAAATTATTAACTGTTAGATGTATGAATAATTAGGGTTTGCATGACAAGAATGTATGACTAAATTTAAAACAGTTAGATCACCCTAAATGTGCAAAGATAAAAATAATCTGAAATAGAAACACTCGCACATGTGCACTCCTAGGGTATACTCCCACTTGGTTGCATTCGGTAAACGGTTATTGAGTATAGGACATTTTAGTGGTCGTCCTTTTGTCCAAAGATCATAGTTTCCTCGGAATGGTTGCCTCGGATATTGTTGCCTCGGATAAATGATCTAAGACATTAGGGTTATTACTAAGACGTCCTAACATTGCTTTAGTGACCGTACGTCCCTTTCGAATTGACCCTTAAACTCCAACGACGATGCTACCTACTCACTAATAGTGGGATAGCGTTGTCTAAAGGAAACAAACATAGAACGATTATTTTTTTTCTGAGTAGGTAGATTAGCTTTTAAGTACTTGCTCAATCAAAACGAAATTTTTCACACTTACACTCCTTTACAAACAAAGTTTTCAAAAAAACACTTCATTACACTCTTGAAGACAGAAGCAAGAGTTAAATCGAAGTTAAAACAAAAACTTTTTCAAAGCCCACAAACACAAAGAAAACAATTTTTAAAATGATGAGCAAGTACCTAAAACCCCGTAGATAACTATGGATAGAAAGGGTGCTAATACCTTCCCTTTCTATAATCTACCCCCCATACTCAGAAATATCTCGAAAAAGGAATTTTTCTGTGCTTTTTTCCTTTCCTTGTTGGATAAAATAAAAGTCGGTGGCGACTCTTGCTTACCGCGACATTTTGCAAACACAAACGCAAAACACAAACCAGCAAATTTCCTTAACGAAATAGGGAAACACGAGCCCGGTTCTAGCCACCGTATCACAGAACTGGCGACTCTGCTGGGGATATGAATAAGTGGGGTGTACCTTAGGATTAGTTCATCATATTGTTTTCAATTGTTTGATTTGTTTGCTTTATTTTGTGGGCTTTGTATCGGAGTTACTATATATCCTAACCCGGATCTGGGGACACCTTTTAGGTAAGTAGCAATAGACTGTGATGGAACTGTACAGCGTAGACCAATACGGTTGAAGCAGTAACTATGTTGGTGTGACACTTTAGTTAGTACTGATATCCCTTGTGGAGGAACAAGGAGAGTATGGGGCTGCTAAGGGGTCATTAAGCATCAACTGATCTTAGAACCTATAATTGACCAACTTGGCCATAGAAAAGTAGCAGTATGCTACACTCATTGAGACCATACTTTCGCGATGATTCCGGCCGCAAGAAAAGGTTGCTAAACTGGAATTATGACCGATCGAGGATGTCAGTGATATTGAGATCCTCTAGAACTCGGTTACTAGTACTAGGACAGGTTAAACCAACTAAACTGAAAAAGGGTAATACCTAAACTCCATGCCAGCCTGAAATTTAAGGGCTATTGTGTGACTTGTTTGCCCTTACCATGTTTGCTATCTGTGATACCTGTGGTGTGTTTATATCATGACATCATGCATCATGACATCGCATGCATATTTCATTAGACTAACCATTTCAAAGACCGAGGGGATTCATCTTTGTTCCGTTTTGTAGGTCATGGCCTCTATGCGCAGAAATACCATTCGGATCAACTCCGTGCAAATCCCTGTTCAACTTAGAGAGTTGGTTTCAAAGGTTCCTGATACTTCTTCCTTTGTCAGAAGACATGGTCACCTCCTCAGCCTGGTCACTTCCAAGTTGTATGAGCAAATGATGAGCGTCTTGTTCCACTTCTTTGACCCGTTGCATCACTGTTTTACCTTCTCGGACTATCAGTTGGTCCCTACCTTGGAGGAGTTCTCGAATTTACTTGGCATATTTATTCTAGAGCAGACACCATTTACAGGTTTGGAGATAGCTCCTAGGCCAGAGGATATTGCTTCATCCCTACATCTGACAAAGGCTGATGTAATGTCTAATTGGGACACTCGGAGTGGGATAAAAGGTTTATTGGCTAAGTTCTTGGTTGATCAAGCTCAACAGTTCTGGGACAGTTTGGACTTTCAAGCATTTGAAGACATCCTGGAAATTCTCATCTATGGCTTGGTTCTGTTCCCTAATTCAGATTCTTTCATCGATGTGAACGCATTCAAGATCTTCATGTCTCATAATCCAGTGCCTACTCTCTTAGGTGACATTCTACATGCTCTTTATGCTCGGAGAAGGGGAACCCTTATGTGTTGTGCACCATTCCTGGCGAGGTGGTTTATTTCTCACCTCCCCAAATCTGTATTGAAGAATGAGGAAGGTATGGGTTGGGCCTACATAATTATGTCCCTTGCTCACACGGACATTGTGATACGGTGGGAGAACTGACTAATGTTTTGCGTTTGTTTTCGCAAATGTTTCGGTTGAGCAAGAGTCGCCACCGACTTTTTATTTTATCCTAAGGAAAGGTTAAAAAGCACAGCAAAAACCTTTGAGATGTTTTCTTGGGTTCGGGGAGTAGATTATAGAAAGGGAAGGTATTAGCACCCTTTCTATCCATGGTTATCCATGGGCTCTTAGTTACTTGCTTAGATCAACTTGCCTTATTTTTCAATTGTTTGAAATGGTGCTTTGTGTGTGTGGATTTGAAAATGTTTTGAAAAGAGGCCAATGTGGTGGCAACCTTTGCAATGATCCATGTTGGGATGTATACAAAGGTGTATGTATTTTGAAAAGGTTTTCATTTGTTTTTGAAAGTTTGTTTTTGAAAGTGTTGTGAGGTTTGATTTTAGAAAATAGGCAAGTGTTTTGTTTTGCAAGTTTGATTCAAGTAACTAATAGGTTATCTACTCCTAAATTTCTCAAAGATTATTGCTATGTTTTAACCCTTTTAATAAGTTTGTTCGACCATTGCATTTGATGGACAATCTTATGTTAGTATGTGAAAGGGACGGGCGCGGGTCATCGTTTAGACCATAATTGCAATGGTGCCAAGTATCTTTGGGCAATTTTCCTTTAAGGGACCTGATCATTTTTAGGCAACTTTCGAAAGCGTCATCGAGGGACTATGATCATTTGAATTGTTTTTGTTTTGCCCAAAGAGACCTAACATGCAATATGGCCCATTTATTGAAGGCAACAAGTGGAATACCCTAGGGGTGCAAGTGTGATAAGTGTTGTCCATTTTCATGCTTGTTTATCTTGAAATTAGGTCAAACTATTTTTGTTGTTTTTGATTCGCATACAAACCCTAATTCTAACATGGTATATTTAGAAAATATTAAAGTGCGAAAAATAAAATTACTAAGCTATTACAACACAATATATGGGAAGGGGGGTACAAATGTTCAAATGGGGGTATTTTGACAAGGAATTTAAACCTAAACTATTACATCAATTTGGAATTATTTACTAGATATTTAATATACAATAATTAAATAAAAGTGGAATAAATATGCAAGATGCAAAGAGGCTTTTTATATGTATGAAAAAAAAGTATATTTTTATGTATAAAGGAAACAAAAATAAAAGTATTAATTTTTTGGAGTTTTTATGTATTTTAGGGCAAAAACCCTAATTTCATTAAGTAAAAGTATTAATTATTAATATGTACAATATTTATCTATTATATAAAAATAAAATAAAAATGAAGTGTATTTGTAAAAATGGTATTTTTAATATTAAATATTAATAAAAATAAAAATGTGTATATTTTGTATTTTTAACCTAAATATACTAATATAAATATTTGTATTATTTACTAAGTATATATTATATGTATTTGTATTATTTGTTAAATATATTGAATATATACAAAAATAATAATATTTAATATTTATAAAAAAAAAGTATATTTTATATAAAATATTTTCAGAAGATAAAATAAAATAAAAATGGAATAAAAATGTGTTTGCACTATTTTTAGTATTTTAAGTAAAAAAAGTATATCTATTTATTTATTTATGCACAAATACTCATTCAAACAAATAAATGCCTAATAAATATGAAAATGGTGTAAAAAATATTTTTTATATTTTTAATATTATAAGAAAAAATAAATAAGTCAGAACAAAAAAAGAAAAGTCAAAAAATCATTAAAATAAGCAAAATGGGCTCAGGGGGTGTAAAAGTAACAAAAGGGTGCAAAAAGAAAGTCAACTCAGGCCCAGCCCAAGAAGACTTCATCTTCAACCTCAGAACATGTTTGAACACAATCCACGCGCGTTTTTCATCTCTCAATTCCTGGACTTTCAAGCAAAACTCACAACATGAAAAATGTAGAGCATTAAGAGACGAATTCAGGGATATAAAGAACTTGACTTAACTCTCTAAGATGAGAGAGAATTTCTTCTCCCCCAATTCCTGACCTAGTTTTTGTTCCATGTTCAGACTTAAAATTCTCTAAGCATACATAATATAAATGAAATCTAATTACATGGGCATGTTCAGGGTTATGAATGTGACATGTTTTCTTCACAAACCTAAAGCTAACAATGCCTGGATAGAGAGTTTCGAGTTCATGAACTTACCTGTTCAGTTGAAGTTGTATCTGGTGATTGAGGTGTCTTCAATGCAAGGTGATTATTGGTACAGCTTCCTTGATGTCCAGGGATGCTATTCCAAGCTTTACTTTGTCTTGAAACCTTTTGAATCTTGCTATGGAACTTCAGCTGCAAAACAAGAAAATGAAAATGGTGATGTTTCCTGGGAGTGTTACAGGTCATGTTTGAGGTTTGGAATAGCTTCAAGGGATATTATGGGATGTGTTTGATGTGTTTTTAGAAAGAATGCATGGAAGGTTTGAGCTATGAAACTCAAACTGCAGCAGATGCCCTGTTTGGGAAGTTTGAGGGTGATTCTGGGAATGGAGAGGTATTGGGGATGCTAGGCTCGTGTTTCAGCTTAGGATGGATCTTTAGAAAATGTTTGACAAGTTTTCTTAAGGCTTCGTTTGCTGAGATGAAAGTTGTTAGATGTTATGCTATGTTTCTTCACACTTAAGCAAAAGATGGCCACTTGGTGTTCTAGACTGATGCAGGCCCCCAAGCTATGCTGCTAACCTTCCCCTTGATCAGTGTGTTTTGTTCATAAACTTGTGCCTCAGAGATTTTCTTTGTACCTTCTTGATTTACCAATTGACATAAAGTGCAACTTTTCAAGAATGGCTAATTTGCTTTTTCTATAAATGGCTTAGTTCAACATGTAATGCTTAAACTCATAAAATAAGGCCTTGGCACAATGAGTTAGCATTAAATTATTGAGTTCAAATGGGATATAGGGCCTGTAATCAAGGAAAGCATTCTGAATTCAAAATGGCACAAATGTATGAACATGTAACTTGGCCAAATCAAAAGTGAGTTTTTCCCATATTGCCAAATTCGATTCTCCCTAACCATGAGGTTGTTTGATGAGTTCTTGGACATTTTGGAAAGCTTGGAATGTGTACTACAATCCATCGTTGAAATGCAAATTGAAATTCCAAGTGGAAGCATGTGAAAAATGGTCTTGAAGTTAGGCAAAAATCCTGCCTAAAATAGGTCAAATTTTCTCTAAGTTAAGAATGGTTTGGTACCATTGTTCCAAAAATTGTAACTTGAGATACAAGCCTCTTTTGGGAAAACTTTGTGAATCAAAGTTGTAGATTATGCAATAGGATACAACTTTTATGTTTTGACTTTTGCTTGAATCCAAATGAATCTTGGTGAGAAAGTGGGACAAAGTTAGGAAAAAATTAGGGTTTTTCATAACTTAGAAAAATTCTAAGTTATGAAAAATCTTCATTTCAAACCCTAATTTGCAATTCTTGATTTCTTGATGAACAAGTTTCATGATTTGGCATGTTTTGATGAAAAGTGAATCTTGACACTTGATTTTGACCAAAAAGTCAAAGTTTGACTTTTCAGTATACAGTCAAAATTGATCAATTGATTGGGAAATTCAACTGTCAATCTTGTGCATTTGGGATCTTTTGAGCTTGTTGAGCATGTCAAGATAATTACATGGGGTCCTTGAGTCCATATGTGAGCTTGACTTGCCATTGGCTGGGTCAAACAGTCAAAAATTGCCTTTGTGCAGTCAAAACCCTAAAAATGACCATTTTGCCCTTTTGGTGATCTGATCAAATTTCTTGTGGAATTGTGATCCAAACTTGATCAAATGGTCCATGTGAGTTCATAATGTTGATGTGGGTCAATTTTCATGAGATTTGACTGTCAATTGGCCACAATTGACTTTTTCCCCAATACAACTGATTTCTAGATCAACTGTCCAATTGACTGGGTAAAATTTGGAATCAAGACTTGAAACTTGGTATGGATAAACTTGGGAGTCCAAAATGAAGTATGAAAGTCATCTTAGGCATTTTAGGTCAGAATATCTTTGTTCAAACACAAACCCTAATTTGGGTCAACAGTGCAAGGAGAAGTCTTGAGCAGAGGAAACCCTAATTGGATCTTGAGCTCCAAGGGTTTTGTGATGAGAAAATGTTGAGGAAATGGGAGGGAAAATTTTGGGGTACAACAGTTGCCCCTGTTCAATCTTCTTGAACCTGAAGAGTTAGATTGGCAAGTTTGCCTTTCGTGACTCGAGGGTAAAAGGAGATTGGACACTAGAGTGCCCGGAAATTTGCACTCGCATGTTGGAGTATCAGTAATGTGATGTCGCGAATGGGCTTATAGATGCCATTTGGAGAGATGGTGGATAGGGAGATGGGCTTATAGATGCCATCTGGAGAGGTGACAGAACCTTGTCGGGAATGGGCTTATAGATGCCATTTGGAAGTGCTGATCGCATAAGAGATTCCTTAGCGAGAACTTGTGTATTTTTAGAAAGACAGATGTTTCCTGGCTTGTTACAAGTGTTTGATCCTCAATCTCTTCATGCAGATATGCCCTGGCTAGATACAGGTGTCGAATCTACAATCGGTTGCTCACAGATATGCCCTGGCTGGATACAGGAATCGAATCTGGAATTAGTCGTCAACAGATGTGCCCTGGCTGGATACAGGAATCGACTCTGGAATTGTTGTCAACAAATATGCCCTGGCTGGATACAAGAATCGAATCTGGAATTGTGATAGTTGATAGATATGCCCTGGCTAGATACAGGAATCGAATCTTCAAATTCTTCAGACGTGCCCTGGCTAGATACAGGAATCGAGTCCGGAATTGTGACAGTTGATAGATATGCCCTGGCTGGATACAGGAATCGAATCTTCAAACTCTTCAGACGTGCCCTGGCTAGATACAGGAATCGAGTCTGGAAACTGATCACTCACAGATTTGCCCTGGCTAGATACAGGTATCGAATCTGGAATTGTGACAGCTGAAGGTAGTTGTCTTTGGGGTTGTCTTTTTCCCTGTAAAGGCAAAACATCAGTTGTATGCAATGTCATGATGTATGAAATGCATGATGTCATGATGTTCAACATGAGATAGTGTTGTATGCACTTTATCATGTATGTAAGCAAGATGTATGAAATGTGAAATGTTTATGAATGTATTTTCATCTAGGAAAATAAATCCTTGACGACTGACCGGGGAATTAAATCCTGGGCTGACGTTGAAGAGTAGAGTTTTCCGCTTCCGCTGGGGATGACGGTTGTAAGAATACACCGGTAGGAGAAGATGACTCCGTTGAGGAATACACTTGTTGAAGAGATTACTCTGCGGGGAATTGCTCTGTGGAAGAGATACTTTGCTGAAGTTTGACGAGAGCTTCACTGAGGATTTCAATGATGGACCCTGCTGGGGATAACAATGATAAACTCCTCTAGGGATTGCGTTGATAAGTTATGTTGGGGAACTTTGATGAATTCCGCTGGGGATATGGATTCCACTTTCCTAGGGAAACTTCAGACTGTACTGGGATGTTGATATTCCGCCGGGGAACAATCTTAGATCAAGACCGCCGGGGATGCTTGCTGATGAATGCATATAATCCGCTGGGGAATGTTGATATCTTGTCCTACTCTGTGGGGAGTTGAGATATCTTGGTCACATTCTTCAGTTGAACCTACCTTGGTACCTTGGCGGACCAAGCAACCAGACCGCATCAAACAACTTTATATTGCCCTTATTTCTGATGTCACCTGTAATTAGTCTTTTGTTTCAGATGCAAGTATTTATGAATTATCAATTTAATGTCAAATGGATATATAAAAAATGAACATTGGACATTCTTCGCAAGACAAAACAGAAAAAGGGAAAAACAACTGGCAATTTGTTTGGAAAACTGAATCTGTATTGATTTTGAAATTTGCCTGTAAATAGGCGTTTTTTGTACAAGAGGCTGACGTCCTAGTAAGAGAACGCCTCCGAATAACACAAAGTTTATACAATTTTGAAAAGGAAACAAAACAGCTATGTGCATAATATTCCCACTGGGTTCCAACTCTGGTATTGCCTTTATGTCTTCAAGCGTCTCATCACTTTGCTGCTTAGTTGAAGATGAAGCTGATTGATCGATGCCGAAGTCTGAGCCAGATAGTTGATGCCGAATTCTGGATACAAGGTGATCCAATGAGACATAGTGTTATGCTTTATCCCTAACTTTTGCCTGGACCGCCCTTTCGGGTTTTCGGTCCACCGGGATACCCATTTTTGCCCAAGCCGCCTTTTCAGGTTTTCGACTTGCCGGGTGTACAGATTTTTTTTTATTTCATCCCTTATTTTTGCCCAAACCCTTTTGGTTCTCCGGGAAGCCCTTATTTTTGCCTAGGTATGTCAACCTAGCGTGTATTTTATTCATGCGTAGTACCTTTTTACTATGTCTGCATTGGCGGGGTGAGGAAGGTCGTCACCATCCATGGTGGTCAGAATCATGGCTCCTCCTGAGAACACATGTTTAACCATAAATGGCCCTTCGTACGTAGGGGTGCATTTGCCCCGGGGATCACTTTGAGGAAGGATGATGCGTTTGATTACCAGGTCCCCAACTTGATACTCTTGTGGTCTGACTTTCTTGTTAAATGCCCTGATCATCCGTTTTTGGTACGTCTGACCATGACAGATAGCGGTGAGTCTCTTTTCGTCAATCAGGTTTAATTGATCAAGTCGAGTCTGGATCCAGTCATCTTCACTCAGAATTGCATCCTTCATTATCCGGAGAGAGGGTATCTGGACTTCAATTGGCAAGACTGCCTCCATGCCATAGACCAAGGAAAAAGGTGTTGCCCCGGTTGACGTCCTTGCTGAGGTACGGTATCCATGAAGAGCAAACGGTAACATCTCGTGCCAATCTTTATAGGTCACTGTCATTTTCTGCACAATCTTTTTGATATTCTTATTAGCTGCCTCTACAGCCCCATTCATCTTCGGCCGGTAAGGAGAAGAGTTATGGTGCTGTATCTTAAATTGCTCGCAGAGCTCAGTGATCATCTTGTTATTGAGATTGGTACCATTGTCCGTAATGATTCTTTCCGGGACGCCGTACCGACAGATCAGATTATGCTGGATGAAACGTGCCACAACGCTCTTGGTTACCGTGGCATAGGAAGCTGCCTCAACCCACTTCGTGAAGTAATCAATTGCTACCAAGATGAAGCGATGCCCGTTGGATACCGTCGGTTGGATCTCATCGATCATATCAATGCCCCACATTGAAAAAGGCCAAGGTGCCGTCAGGACGTTCAGAGGAACCAGAGGGATGTGCACCTTATCAGCATAGATCTGGCATTTATGACAAGTTCGAGAATGTTGGTAACAATCGGCTTCCATTGTGGACCAGAAATATCCTGCCCTAAGGATTTTCTTTGCCATGGTGTGTCCACTGGAATGTGTTCCGAATGTACCTTCATGCAGCTCTATCATGATCTTCTCTGCTTCAGCCTTATCCACACAACGCAGTAGAGTTGAATCATGATTCCGTTTGTAGAGAATGTCGTTGCTGAGGAAGAATTTTGCCGCAAACCTTCTCATGAACTTCTTGTCATTGACAGATGCACCTTCAGGGTATTCCTGAGCTTCCAAGTATCTCTTCACCTCATGATACCAGGGTTTTTCAGTCACTTTTTCGGCCTCAAGATCGCAACAGTATGCCGGTTCGTCCAATTTCCAGATAATGATCCGGGGAGCCTCATTGTCCCATTTGACTTTGAACATTGAAGACATCGTAGCTAGTGCATCCGCTAGCTGATTCTCCTCTCTTGGGAAGTGCTCAAAAGTTATCTCTTCAAAGTGGGGAAGCAAAGTCAGCACATACTCCTTGTAAGGAATAAGATTTGGGTGTTTCGTATCCCACTCGCCTTTGATCTGATTGATCACGAGAGTGGAATCTCCGAAGACACTCAGAAACTTGATCCTTAAGTCGATTGCAGCTTGAAGACCCATGATACATGCCTCATATTCTGCCATGTTGTTGGTGCAGTTGAAACACAATCGGGCGGTGAGTGGAGTATGAGTTCCTTTGGGAGATATGATCACAGCGCCAATGCCGTTACCCAAAGCGTTGGAGGCTCCGTCGAAATGCATAGACCATCGGGATCCTTCCTCAGGTCCTTCATCTGGTCCAGGCACTTCACAATCAGTTACCACCATGATATCTTCGTCCGGAAATTCAAAGTTCAATGATTGGTAATCGTCCACAGGTTGGTGTGCCAAATGATCTTCCAGTACACTTCCCTTGATTGCTTTTTGAGTTGTGTACTGGATATCATATTCTGTCAAGATCATTTGCCATCTTGTTATTCTTCCAGACAGAGCAGGCTTTCCGAATATGTACTTGATGGGATCCATCTTTGAAATCAACAGAGTAGTGTGAGTCAACATATACTGTCTCAGCCGGCGAGCAGCCCATACCAGAGCGCAGCAAGTTTTCTCGAGCAGTGAGTAACGAGACTCACAGTCGGTGAACTTTTTGCTCAGGTAATAAATAACGTGCTCTTTTCGGCCAGACTCGTCATGCTTCCCCAACACACACCCCATTGAATTATCAAGCATTGTCAAATATAGTATTAGAGGTCTCCCTTCCACTGGTGGCATAAGAATGGGTGGCTCTTGGAGATATTCCTTTATCTTTTCAAAAGCAGCCTGACATTCATCGTTCCAACGTACTACTTGATCTTTCTTCAGTAATTTGAAGATTGGCTCACAAGTAGCAGTTAGATGTGAGATGAACCGGGCAATATAATTCAGTCGTCCCAGAAAGCCTCTGACTTCTTTCTCTGTCTTGGGAGTTGGCATTTCTTGTATGGCTTTCACCTTGGCAGGGTCCACCTGAATACCTTTATCGCTTACAATGAAACCTAGCAATTTTCCGGACCTCACCCCAAAGGTGCATTTGTTGGGATTCAACCTCAGCTTGTATAACTTCAATCGGTCAAACAGCTTCCGCAGATGGTCAAGGTGTTCCTCCTCAGTTTGAGACCTTGCAATCATGTCATCAACATATACCTCAATCTCATGATGGATCATATCATGAAATAAAGCAACCATGGCGCGTTGGTAGGTTGCCCCAGCATTTTTCAACCCGAATGGCATGACCTTGTAGCAGAAGGTGCCCCACTGAGTCACAAAGGTAGTCTTTTCCATATCTTCCGGAGCCATCTTGATCTGATTATACCCTGAAAAAATATCCATGAAGGAGAACACCTTGTGTTGAGCAGTATTGTCAACAAGAACGTCGATGTGAGGTAGGGAAAAGTCATCCTTGGGGCTGGCCCTGTTCAAATCCCTGTAGTCGACACACATTCTGACCTTACCGTCCTTCTTCGGCACTGGCACCACGTTGGCAACCCATTGAGGGTAAGAAGTTACTGCTAGAAACCCGACATCGAATTTCTTCATAACCTCAGCCTTGATCTTTTCGGACATCTCTGGACGCATGTGGCGGACCTTTTGCTTTACCGGGGGGTAGTCTTCCTTGGTAGGTAGGTGATGAACTACAATGTCGGCATCCAAACCAGGCATGTCTTTGTAAGACCAGGAAAATATCTCCATGTAATCATGTAGCATATGGATCAATCGTTGCTTCACGATGAGCTCTAGATTGGCACCAATCTTGACTTCTTTTCTATCTGTCTCAGTACCCAGGTTCACTGTTTCCACCGGCTCTTCATGCGGATGAATGGCCCTCTCCTCCTGGAGTAGCAGTCTTGCGAGTTCACCAGGCACTTCACAATCATCTTCACCTTCGTCTTCGGCCAAGTTGATCGGATTCTCGAAGTCATAACTGGTGGTAGCAGAGCTGTTACCAGTGAGATCCAGAGTGGATTGGAACCCGTATAAGTGAGTGTGTGTAAATATAGCTGTTTTGCAATATATAACACAGAAAGAAAAAAGAGCGCAAGATTTGAAATGCAACAAACGTCCAATGTTTTGATTAATGATATATGGAAATGTCATACAAAAAGCCCTCACAAATGGAGCTACGATGCCCCGGGTAGGACACCGAGCCAATAAAAGTTTCAACGTATTGTTTGTTACAAATTGAAAATCAAAAGAGTTAATTACTGCGTGACAAATGTAATTGGTGTAAAATCCTTTGCCGTCCAGTTGCTTGGTCCGTTGCTGGTGGTTGGATAGATCCAACTGTCAAACTTTGCTTCCTCTACGTCCTCCTCGATAGCATTCACCCTTGGGTTGGTGATAAACACCGGAGCCTTTCTGATCCTTTCCTTACGCACATCCCTCTGAGCCTCTGCAGTGAAGCCCAGCCCAAACTTGTCGTTCTTTTGAGTAAAGTCAGGAAGCTGACCCCAGTTTGCACATTTTCCTTTCTCGATTACAGCCCGGGCATCCTTCAGGGAAGCCATCTTCAACGGAAAGTCTTCTTCAACCACTGTTTCAGCTGATGCCAAAGTTGGAGGTACCTCCTCAAAATGTTGAAAGGGGGTTTCAATAAACTCCCCGTCCATCTCGATATACCGGAATGAATTCAAGTGACTTACCATGTATTCCTCCTCACCCTGTACAGTAACAATCTTCCCTTTGACAGGGTATTTGAGCTTTTGGTGTAGAGTGGATGTTACTGCCCCAGCCTTGTGAATCCAGGGTCGACCCAACAAGCAGGAATAAGATGGACGAATATCCATTACATAGAACGTTGAGTCGAAGACTTGGGAACCCACACGAATAGGAATGTCTACCTCACCGTGCACCATCCTCTTAGAATCGTCGAAGGCTCTAACAATGATGTTACTAGGTTTCAATTCCAGGCCCTCACAATCCAAGCGATCCAATGCCTTCTTGGGAAAAACATTCAGGGAAGAATCGGTATCCACCAATACGTGTGCGAGAGTAGTGCCCCTGCACTCTATAGAGACGTGCAGGGCATCATTGTGATTTTTCCCTTTGGCGGTAAGGTCAGCATCTGAGAACCCCAAACCATTGTCAACTGTCAAATTAGCCACACAGTCAGTGAATTGATCTGCAGAGGTCTCTTGCGGCACATGGGCCGTTTTCAGAAATGAAATCAGGGCTTTTGCATGGGCCTCTGAGCATAGCAGCAATGATAGCATAGAGATTTTGGAGGGGGTATGCCCCAACTGTTCAACAACATTGAAGTCACTCTTTTTAATGATTTTAAGGATTTCCTCCATTTCTTGTTGGGAGGCTTCAACAGTAGTCTTTTTTGGTGCCTCCGTCCGGGCAGGCAAGTCGGTAGCAACTTCTTTGCCCCAAGCATCAGAGGACTCAGCGGCAGTAGTAGACACAAGAACTTGATTTGGAACATGCACACTTGCGGGTGTGATGATGAGAGGTTTTCGGACAACTGGCGGTGTAATGTCAGGCGAGAAGAGCCTGCCACTGCGAGTAATCTTGGCGGGACCAGTGATGTTACTGATACTGGTACCGGTGTTGAACTCCTGCTTCACTCCAAGCACATACACGTCGGCCCCATAATGCCATGGGACAGCTTTATCAGACTCATAGGGGAGAGGCCCCGAAACAGTAATAGTAATGGGTGCAACAGACATAATTTGGACTGGCTTCTTTGGGAGAGCCTTGGTAGGATTGTAAATTGTGACAACAGATACTTCTTTAGCGGAAACAAATGGAACAACAGTTTTCTTGAACAAAATTTCTTTGCTATCCATCAGGCTTTGGATGCCTGATTTCAGCAGCGGACAACCGGTAGGGATAACAGCATACAGGAGGCAACCCTTGCTACAGCCCGGAAATAAACCAGCTAGTAGTAAGTTCCTCTTAACAGTCAAAAGAGGGGTAGCAACATCATTTACCGAAACAACATACAAATCTTCCTCAAGGGTATTTACTCTATGCTGGGGCATAGGAGCAGTTACAACATTTGGCCTCTCAGGCACCTCAAACTGAATTTCCTTCGCGTCGATAAGGTCTTGCACCTTATTTCTCAAGGCCCAACAATCATCAGTAGTATGCCCGGGGCTATCGGAATGATAAGCACAACGGGCATTTGGGTTATACTTAGGAGATGCAGTATTCACGACCTTCGGAGCCTCTTTGATGGTCACCAAGTTGGTTGATAATAGTTGTGGTAAAATTTGTGACAAGGTCATACTCAGCCGAGTATACTGCCTCTTGGGCCTTTCACCTCTTTGTTGATTGTACTGCTGAGGAGCAGCAACAGGTTTTGAAATGACCAAGGCATTGACGGCTTGGCGGCTTTCTGGCTTGACTTGTCTTCTAGGACCATAGACGGCACTTGCTTCTTTCTTGAAAGGCCTCTTCTCAGCACTTGCGGAGGCAGCTTTTTGTATCTTTCCTGACCTGATGCCAGCTTCTATCCTTTCACCCGTCAGAATCAAATCTGTAAACCCAGCGGAGGAGTTACCAACCAAATGATTGAAAAATGGACCAGACAAGGTCCCTAGAAACATATCAACCAGCTCACGATCAGTCAATGGAGGCTGCACCCTGCCAGCCAAATCTCTCCATTTTTGTGCATATTCTTTGAACCCTTCGCCCGTTCCTAGAGACATACCCTAAAGTTGGGTACGCGTAGGAGCGAGGTCAGAATTGTATTGATATTGCCTGTAAAATGCGGTTGCCAAATCTTCCCAATGTCGGATACTAGTTCCATCTAGTTGATAGAACCACTCAAGCTGCGACCCCGAAAGACTATCTTGGAAGAAGTGGATCCAAAGATTTTTATCTGCCGTGTAAGGTTGGATCTTCCTTACGTACGACCTTAGATGCAGCTTTGGACAGGAGGCCCCGTCATATTTGGCAAAGGCAGGCGCCTTAAATTTGTGTGGGATTACCACCCCAGAAGATAACCCCAAATATCCGAAATCCAGCCCCGGCACATTCTGAATCTCCATGGCACTCAAGCGGTCTTCTAATTGCTTGTACCGGTCAGCAGCAGGTGGGTATTGTTCGTCATTGTAGTCCGTCTCGTTGTCAGAGACTGCAGGACTAGGAGCTTCTCCCCCTTGGGGACTGTCTTTCTCAGCAGAGGAAGTAGTTGGATCAGCCTCATTATGGAGTGTGTTCCCAAACCTGCGTCCAGTATTGAACAACGCATTCCTCTTTTTCTTCTTCTTCTTCAGGAGTAGAGCCTTCAACTCTTGCTGACCTTGGGCCATGCTTAGGACCATCTCTTGAAACTGGGCACTTTGGGCCTGAAGGGCCTTGATTGCTTGCTCACTGGATGAATCTGGATTCATGATGACTGTTCAAATAAACAGCGAAGAAGATTAAGCAACCGGTGGAAAAAGGGTACCTGCTATGCATATGGTGCAATGATATGCGTATGTTTTATGTTTTCAAAGACAAACAAGATTCAACTTTGTAGACAAAAGGGAAACACACTTCATTAGATTCAAATTTTAAATTTTTCAACAACTTGCCCTTAGGCATTACAGGAATGAAAAATACTGAAAAGGAAATAAAAGCTGTAAAAGGAAAAATCCAAAACCCATCAGTGCTCCCATGGCCTCCTCTTCTCAGTGTGGATGTAGTTATTCAGGACCCGCTCCTCCTCCAATTGCTTAGTCAGCCTCTAGATCTTCCGTTCCTGTTCGTTGAACTTTTCCTGATAAAAATCTCGTTCTTCCTTTAGTTGCGCCCAAGATCTCTTTAGTGTGTCAATATCAGTGGGTATCTGAGGAGGGAGGACAGTTGGAGGAACCCCATCTCCATCAGGAGATTCAAGAATGATAGGTCTGACAGCTTCGTACGGCATACCTAACTTCTGAGCACGGATGCGGACCCATCTGCAATAGGGTTCCATTGGTAGAGAAGTCTTTGGTCCCAACTCATATGGGTCAGCTTTGTGAATTTTGTCCCAAGCCTTAATGAATCCATGGCGTAGCTTGTCACTGTCTACCTGAAATTCAAAATGGAAGTGAGGAACCAACATTTCACGAGGCCCTACTCTTCTGGCTCTTCCAAACTGGCGGAGAGCTAAGCATGGATTATAAGAGATTCCTCCTTGGATACCAATCAATGGAACATTAGGGTATTCTCCGCAACGATCAATAACAGCTACCTCATCCAAACCTCTGAGAGTCCAAGTGATGTCATTATCAATGAGAGACATTAACCTCTGAGCCCAACCCTTTCCTTCTTCATTCTTCAGCACGAACTTAGGAAGGTGCGAAATAAACCACCTCACTAGCAAAGGAGCATAACACCATGGAGTTCCCCGTTTTCGGGCAGTACGAGCATAGAGTTGTTGCAGGATATCACCCATAAGAGTGGGTACAGGATTCCGAGACATGAAGATCCTTATGGCATAGATACTGATAAAGGTGTCAGGATTGGGAAACAATACTAGACCATAGATTAAAAGAGCCAGAATGTCTTCGTACGCCTTGAAGTCTAAGTCGTTCCAGAAATCATTAGCTTTGCCAACCAGAAATTTGACCAAAAAGCCCTTAACTCCACTTCTAGTTTCCCAGTTAGCCAATACCTCTTCTTTAGTCAAGGGGAGAACTGCAGCAACCTCTTCAGGCCTAGGAGTCTTTTCCCAACCAGTGAATGGAGTTTGCTCCAAAACAGGGATACCGAGCAAATCAGATAATTCTTCCAGGGTAGGGACCAGCTGGAAGTCTTGAAAGGTAAAGTAATGATACAGGGGGTCATAAAACTGGGTCAGGACATTTATCAGTTGTTGGTCCCACTTTGCAGTGATCAAGCCAAGGAGAGAACCATGCCTTTTGATGAAGGAAGTAGTGTTTGGAATCCTACCAACCAAATCTTTGAGCAGAGCTGGTGGTTGAACAAAGTTGAGCCGGATAGTATTCCTACGCACGGGCATCATGATGTCCTACAAAACAGAGCAAAGATGAAATTTTTTTGTCTTTGAAATGGGTTAGTCCTTATACAGGATGCATGCAATGGTATGATGGCATGATGTTATGATGAAGCACACCACAAGTATTCACACAGGCAAGCATGATAAGGCACACAAGTTACACAAGACAACCCTTAGGTTTCAGGCCAGCACGAAGTTTAGGTATTACCCTCTTTTAGTTTCGTTGGTTAAAACCTGTCCTATCAAAAGGTAACCGGGTTCTAGAGGATCTCAAATCATTGACTACCCTCAATCGGTCATAACTCCAGCATCGCAATCTTTTCTTGTGGCCAGAACCATCGCGAGAGTTTAGCCTCAATGAGTGTAGCATACTGCTACTGTTCTATGGCCAAGTTTGGTCAATTTAGGGTTCTAAGGTTGGTTGGTGTTTAATGACTCCTTAGAAGACCCATATTCTCCTCGTTGCAACACAAGGGATATAGGTACAGACCAAGGTGCCACACCAACTTAGCCACTGCTTCACCCATGTCGGTTTACGCCGGACAGGTCCCTCACAGATTATGCTACCTAAAAGGGTATTCCCCAGATCCGGTTTAGGATCTATGAAACTCCGATGCAAAGCCCACAAATATAAAAGCAAACAAGGCAAACAATTGAAAACAAAGGTGATCTAAGCCCTAAGGTTACTCCACTTTTAATTTTTTCCCCAGCAGAGTCGCCAGTTCTGTGATACGGTGGGAGAACTGACTATGGTTTTGCGTTTGTTTTCACAAATGTTTCGGTTGAACAAGAGTCGCCACCGACTTTTTATTTTATCCTAAGGAAAGGTTAAAAAGCACAACAAAAACCTTTGAGATGTTTTCTTGGGTTCGGGGAGTAGATTATAGAAAGGGAAGGTATTAGCACCCTTTCTATCCATGGTTATCCACGGGCTCTTAGTTACTTGCTTAGATCAACTTGCCTTATTTTTCAATTGTTTGAAATGGTGCTTTGTGTGTGTGGATTTGAAAATGTTTTGAAAAGAGGCCAATGTGGTGGCAACCTTTGCAATGATCCATGTTGGGATGTATACAAAGGTATATGTCTTTTGAAAAGGTTTTCATTTGTTTTTGAAAGTTTGTTTTTGAAAGTGTTGTGAGGTGTGGTTTTAGAAAATAGGCAAGTGTTTTGTTTTGCAAGTTTGATTCAAGTAACTAAGAGGTTATCTACTCCTAAATTTCTCAAAGATTATTGCTATGTTTTAACCCTTTTAATAAGTTTGTTCCACCATTGCATTTGATGGACAATCTTATGTTAGGATGTGAAAGGGACGGGCGCGGGTCATCGTTTAGACCATAATTGCAATGGTGCCAAGTATCTTTGGGCAATTTTCCTTTAAGGGACCTGATCATTTTTAGGCAACTTTCGAAAGCGTCATCGAGGGACTATGATCATTTGAATTGTTTTTGTTTTGCCCAAAGAGACCTAACATGCAATATGGCCCATTTATTGAAGGCAACAAGTGGAATACCATAGGGGTGCAAGTGTGATAAGTGTTGTCTATTTTCATGCTTGTTTATCTTGAAATTAGGTCAAACTATTTTTGTTGTTTTTGATTCGCATACAAACCCTAATTCTAACATGGTATATTTAGAAAGCATTAAAGTGCGAAAAATAAAATTACTAAGCTATTACAACACAATATATGGGAAGGGGGGTACAAATGTTCAAATGGGGGTATTTTGACAAGGAATTTAAACCTAAACTATTACATCAATTTGGAATTATTTACAAGATATTTAATATACAATAATTAAATAAAAGTGGAATAAATATGCAAGATGCAAAGAGGCTTTTTATATGTATGAAAAAAAAGTATATTTTTATGTATAAAGGAAACAAAAATAAAAGTATTAATTTTTTGGAGTTTTTATGTATTTTAGGGCAAAAACCCTAATTTCATTAAGTAAAAGTATTAATTATTAATATGTACAATATTTATCTATTATATAAAAATAAAATAAAAATGAAGTGTATTTGTAAAAATGGTATTTTTAATATTAAATATTAATAAAAATAAAAATGTGTATATTTTGTATTTTTAACCTAAATATACTAATATAAATATTTGTATTATTTACTAAGTATATATTATATGTATTTGTATTATTTGTTAAATATATTGAATATATACAAAAATAATAATATTTAATATTTATAAAAAAAGTATATTTTATATAAAATATTTTCAGAAGATAAAATAAAATAAAAATGGAATAAAAATGTGTTTGCACTATTTTTAGTATTTTAAGTAAAAAAAGTATATCTATTTATTTATTTATGCACAAATACTCATTCAAACAAATAAATGCCTAATAAATATGAAAATGGTGTAAAAAATATTTTTTATATTTTTAATATTATAAGAAAAAATAAATAAGTCAGAACAAAAAAAGAAAAGTCAAAAAATCATTAAAATAAGCAAAATGGGCTCAGGGGGTGTAAAAGTAACAAAAGGGTGCAAAAAGAAAGTCAACTCAGGCCCAGCCCAAGAAGACTTCATCTTCAATCTCAGAACATGTTTGAACACAATCCACACGCGTTTTTCATCTCTCAATTCCTGGACTTTCAAGCAAAACTCACAACATGAAAAATGTAGAGCATTAAGAGACGAATTCAGGGATATAAAGAACTTGACTTAACTCTCTAAGATGAGAGAGAATTTCTTCTCCCCCAATTCCTGACCTAGTTTTTGTTCCATGTTCAGACTTAAAATTCTCTAAGCATACATAATATAAATGAAATCTAATTACATGGGCATGTTCAGGGCTATGAATGTGACATGTTTTCTTCACAAACCTAAAGCTAACAATGCCTGGATAGAGAGATTCGAGTTCATGAACTTACCTGTTCAGTTGAAGTTGTATCTGGTGATTGAGGTGTCTTCAATGCAAGGTGATGATTGGTACAGCTTCCTTGATGTCCAGGGATGCTATTCCAAGCTTTACTTTGTCTTGAAACCTTTTGAATCGTGCTATAGAACTTCAGCTGCAAAACAAGAAAATGAAAATGGTGATGTTTCCTGGGAGTGTTACAGGTCATGTTTGAGGTTTGGAATAGCTTCAAGGGATATTATGGGATGTGTTTGATGTGTTTTTAGCAAGAATGCATGGAAGGTTTGAGCTATGAAACTCAAACTGCAGCAGATGCCCTGTTTCGGAAGTTTGAGGGTGATTCTGGGAATGGAGAGGTATTGGGGATCCTAGGCTCGTGTTTCAGCTTAGGATGGATCTTTAGAAAATGTTTGACAAGTTTTCTTAAGGCTTCGTTTGCTGAGATGAAAGTTGTTAGATGTTATGCTATGTTTCTTCACACTTAAGCAAAAGATGGCCACTTGGTGTTCTAGACTGATGCAGGCCCCAAGCTATGCTGCTAACCTTCCCCTTGATCAGTGTGTTTTATTCATAAACTTGTGCCTCAGATATTTTCTTTGTACCTTCTTGATTTACCAATTGACATAAAGTGCAACTTTTCAAGAATGGCTAATTTGCTTTTTCTATAAATGGCTTAGTTCAACATGTAATGCTTAAACTCATAAAACAAGGCCTTGGCACAATGAGTTAGCATTAAATTATTGAGTGCAAATGGGATATAGGGCCTGTAATCAAGGAAAGCATGCTGAATTCAAAATGGCACAAATGTATGAACATGTAACTTGGCCAAATCAAAAGTGAGTTTTTCCCATATTGCCAAATTCGATTCTCCCTAACCATGAGGTTGTTTGATGAGTTCTTGGACATTTTGGAAATCTTGGAATGTGTACTACAATCCATCTTTGAAATGAAAATTGAAATTCCAAGTGGAAGCATGTGAAAAATGGTCTTGAAGTTAGGCAAAAATCCTGCCTAAAATAGGTCAAATTTTCTCTAAGTTAAGAATGGTTTGGTACCCTTGTTCCAAAAATTGTAACTTGAGATACAAGCCTCTTTTGGGAAAACTTTGTGAATCAAAGTTGTAGATTATGCAATAGTCTACAACTTTCATGTTTTGACTTTTGCTTGAATCCAAATGAAGCTTGGTGAGAAAGTGGGACAAAGTTAGGAAAAAATTAGGGTTTTTCATAACTTAGAAAAATTCTAAGTTATGAAAAATCTTCATTTCAAACCCTAATTTGCAATTCTTGATTTCTTGATGAACAAGTTTCATGATTTGGCATGTTTTGATGAAAAGTGAATCTTGACACTTGATTTTGACCAAAAAGTCAAAGTTTGACTTTTCAGTATACAGTCAAAATTGATCAATTGACTGGGAAATTCAACTGTCAATCTTGTGCATTTGGGATCTTTTGAGCTTGTTGAGCATTTCAAGATAATTCCATGGGGTCCTTGAGTCCATATGTGAGCTTGATTTGCCATTGGCTGGGTCAAACAGTCAAAAATTGCCTTTGTGTAGTCAAAACCCTAAAAATGACCATTTTGCCCTTTTGGTGATCTGATCAAATTTCTTGTGGAATTGTGATCCAAACTTGATCAAATGGTCCATGTGAGTTCATAATGTTGATGTGGGTCAATTTTCATGAGATTTGACTGTCAATTGGCCACAATTGACTTTTTCCCCAATACAGCTGATTTCAATATCAACTGTCCAATTGACTGGGTAAAATTTGGAATCAGACTTGAAACTTGGTATGGATAAACTTGGGAGTCCAAAATGAAGTATGAAAGTCATCTTAGGAATTTTAGGTCAGAATATCTTTGTTCAAACACAAACCCTAATTTGGGTCAACAATGCAAGGAGAAGTCTTGAGCAGAGGAAACCCTAATTGGATCTTGAGCTCCAAGGGTTTTGTGATGAGAAAATGTTGAGGAAATGGGAGGGAAAATTTTGGGGTACAACAGACATCATTTGGAGTACTAAAGATATGGAAGAGGTAGCTGTCATTGATTGGTGTGGGGAATACCCCAATGTTCCATTGCTAGGAATTAGAGGAGGAATAACCTATAATCCTTGTCTAGCCTTACGACAGTTTGGACGAGCCCGAAGGCACGGTCCTCATGAGCTGTTACTTCCAAGCATTGTATTTGACTTTCAGGGGGATGTTGAGGGACATCGCCGCAGATTTATTCGAGCTTGGGACAGGGTTAACAGGTTTGATCCGCATGAGCTAGGAATGAAGACTTCTCTCCCAATGCAACCGTATCTCCGGTGGGTTCGGGTCCGTGCTCAAAAGCTGGGGATGTCGTACGAAGATGTTTTGCCGGTAATTATGGAGCATGCTGATGAAGAAGGGGTTCCTTGTACGGTCCTCCATCTATATATGCCTACCGACATTGGGGCATTAAAGAGGTCTTGGATCCAGCTAAGGGAAGAACGGGATACTTACATAGAGAAGTATCATGAGCAGGAGCGGAAGATCCTGAGGCTTACAAGGCAGCTGGAGACTGAGAAGACAATCAACAATTATGTCAGCACACAAGGAAAACGACCATGGGAGCGCTGATGTCTTTTGTTATTTCTAGTTTTGATTTACTTTTCAGTTTTTCTTTTGTAACGCCTTAAAGGCATTTGTTAAACATTGTTTCAAGTTTGAATCTAATAAAGTGTGCTTCATTTTGGTTTACAAATTTGAATCTCCCTAAGTCTTTGAAATCATTTCATACGCATTCCATTCCCATGCACTTCATTACAGGTACCCTTACAGGTTTCTCATCTTCTTCGCTGTTTATCTCAGCAACATGTCTTCTGAAACATCTACTGATCAAGCCATCAAGGCTCTGCAAGCTCAGAATGCTCAGTTCCAGGAAATGTTCTTGAACCTGGCCAAGGGGCATAAATATTTGAAGACTCTTATCTTGAAGGACAAGAAGAAGAAGAAGAAGACGATACTCCTGAATATGGGTCACAGATTTGGGAACAGGTTGCGGGAGGAAGTTGATTTGTCTCACTCATCTAGAGGAGGAGAGAATCAAGAAGAAAGGCAGGCTCCTAGCCCTGTTGTTTCTGACAATGACACTGACTTTGATGAAGACCAGTATCCTCCTGCCGAGGATAGGTATAAGCAACTCGAAGACCGGTTGAGCGCAATGGAGATCTAGAAGATACCTGGGTTGGACTTTGGAGATTTGGGTTTGGCATCTGGGGTGGTGATCCTGCACAAGTTTAAGGCTCATGTCTTTGCTAAGTACGATGGGGTCTCCTGTCCGAAGTTACACCTCCGCTCGTATGTCAGAAAGATTCAACCATATACTGCTGATAGGAACCTCTGGGTTCATTTCTTTCAAGATAGTCTGTCAGCGACTCAACTTGAATGGTTCTATCAACTAGAAGGAGCTAACGTCCGTAACTGGGAGGACCTCGCTGCTGCTTTTTACAAGCAATACCAGTATAATTCCGACCTTGCTCCCACGCGTACCCAACTTCAGGGTATGTCTATGGGTGCGAGCGAAGGTTTTAAGGATTACGCTCAGAAGTGGAGAGATCTTGCTGGAAGAGTACAACCCCCTCTGGCTGATAGGGAGTTGGTGGATATGTTTCTTGGGACTTTATCTGGTCCGTACTTCAATCATTTGATCGGTAGTTCATCGTCCGGGTTTACTGAATTGATTATGACTGGGGAGAGAGTTGAGGCCGGTATCAAGAGCGGCAAGATACAGAAAGGTGCTTCGTCAAGTACAGAGAAGAAGCCTTTCAAGAAGGAGTCTAGTGAAGTTTACAGCTCGAGGAGCCAAAATCGACCTGAACGCCGCCAAGCAGTTAATGCGGTAGTTATATCAAGACCAACTGTTGCCCCACAACGCAACAATCAGTAAAGAGTAGAGAGACTGCAAAGACAGTTTACTCGGCTCAGTATGACTCTATCTCAAATTCTGCCGCAATTGTTGAAGACTAACTTGGTGATTCCGAAGGAGGCCCCAAAGAATCCCAACACCACATCACTGCTATATAATCCGAACGCCCACTGTGCTTATCACTCTGATAGCCCGGGGCATGATACCAATAACTGATGGGCTTTGAAGAATAAAGTGAAGGATCTAATTGATGCTAAGGAGATCGAGTTTGACGCGTCAAAAAAGCCTAATGTCATGACTGCTCATATGCCCAAGCATGGAGTGAACGATGTGGATGATGACTCGTTTGTGACTTCCGTGAAAGACATTTCTACTCCATTGATGACAGTGAAGAAGAACTTATTATTGGCCAGTTTATTTCTCGGCTGTGGCGAAGGTTGTCACATGTGTTCCATCCTAACTACTGGTTGCCATATATTGAAGTCAGGTGTCCAACGCCTGATGGATAATAAAGAAATCTTATTTGAGAAAACTTTGGTTCCATTGATTCCTGTTGAAGATGTTTCTATAATCACCATTTCCGCCTATTCTTCCAAGGCTTCCTCGAGAAAGCCTGTTAGAATTACATCTGTTCTGAGAGTTTCTCCATTGATCATTACTGTTCCTGGACCTATCCCTTACACGTCGGATAAGGCTGTCCCGTGGCATTATGGGGCCGAAGTGTATTATTATGGGATTAAAAAAGACTTGAAGTATGAAGAGGCTGATACTGATGTCAGCAATATTGTTGGATCTAGTAAAGTCACCCGAAGCGAAAGAATTTTCTCCCCTGAGATCTCCCCACCAACTGTTCGAAAACCTATTGCTATTACACCTGCCAGTACATCTGCTACTGTCCTTGTTCATGTTCCAATCATTACCCCTGTCGCCGAGTCATCTGACACTCGGGGCAAAGGGATCACCAGTGAGCCTGCCCAGACAGAGGCACCGAAGAAGATTACTATTGAAGCCTCTAGACAGGAGATAGAGGAAATTTTAAAGATCATCAAGAAAAGCGACTACAATGTAGTCGAACAGCTGGGGAAAACCCCGTCGAAGATCTTCATGTTGTATTTATTGTTGTGTTCAGAAGCCCATGCTGAGGCTCTTATTGCTTTCCTGAAAACTGTGCACGTGCCCTAGGAAACATCTGCTAACCAGTTCAAAGACTGTGTGGCTAGTTTGACAGCTGGCAACGGGTTGGGTTTCTCCGACGCAGACTTGACTGCCAAGGGAAAGAATCACAATGACGCTCTGCATGTTTCAATCGAGTGTAGGGGAACTACTTTGGCTCACGTGCTGGTGGATACTGGGTCCTCGTTAAATGTTTTACCCAAGAAAGCGTTAGACCGGTTGGACTGTGAAGGGTTGGTGCTGAAGCCGAGTAACATTATGGTTAGGGCCTTTGACAGGTCCAAGAGGATGGTACATGGAGAGGTTGATGTTCTAGTTAAGGTTGGTTCTCAGACTTTCGCGTCTACATTTTACGCGATGGACATTCGACCCTCCTATTCTTGTTTGCTGGGTCGCCCGTGGATCCACAAAGCTGGGGCAGTAACTTCTACGCTCCACCAGATGCTGAAATACCCAGTGAAGGGGAAATTGTTACAGTACGAGGAGAAGAGGAGTACATGGTAAGCCACCTCAACTCTTTCCGGTATGTGGAGATGGATGGGGAGTTCATTGAAACCTCGTGTCAACATTTTGAAGAAGTCCCCCAGACTCTGGCGTCGACTGAAACTGTTGCTGAAGATCCTCCAATGAAGATGGCTTCCCTTAAGGATGCCCGAGCTGTTATTGAGAAAGGTGGGTGTGCAAATTGGGGCCAACTCCCTGACTTTGCACACAAGACTGACAAGTTTGGTTTGGGTTTTACTGCAGAAGCTCAGAGGGCTGTTCGGCGTGCGTGGATTGGAAGACCTCCCCTGCGTATCACTAATCCGGAAGTGAATGCGATTGAAGATGATGATGAAGAGTCTGAATTTGACAACTGGATTTACCCGACTACCGACGACGGATTAAGCAATTGGACGGCAAAGGACTTCATGCCAATTTCTTTTATTACACATTAATAGACTTTTGTTTTGGATTTGTAACAAACAATTTGAAACTTTACGGCCCAGTGCCTTGCCCGAGACACCGTGGTTTTGTTTGTGAGGGCTTTATATTTGTCATCTCCATATATCATCAATAAAAGCATTAGAGGTTTTCTTGCATTACAAATTTTGTGCTCCTTGTTTTTCTTTTCTATATTACACTTTATCAAAACAGCTATTTGTCTTACACACACTCACATATACAGGTCTACATCCACTCTGGATCCCACTGATAACGACTCTTCTACTGCCGGTTATGACTTCGAAAGTCCGATCAACCAAGCCGAGGACGAAGGTAAGGATGATTGCGAAGTGCCTGGTGAACTTGCTAGACTGTTACTTCAGGAAGAGAGGGCCATACATCCGCATGAAAAGCCAGTGGAAACAGTAAATTTGGGTATAGAGTTAGACAAGAAAGAGGTCAAGATCAGTGCAAATCTGGAGCCTAGTGTTAAGCAACGGTTGATTCAGATGCTGCATGACTATGTTGAGATCTTTTCCTGGTCTTATGAAGATATGCTTGGGTTGGATACCGATATTGTTGTTCACCGCCTGCCCACCAAGGAAGACTGTCCTCCAGTGAAATAGAAAGTTCGTTGAATGCATCCAGAGATGTCTGAGAAAATCAAGGCTGAGGTTATGAAACAGTTTGATGCCGGTTTTCTAGCAGTTACTTCTTACCCGCAGTGGGTTGCCAGCGTGGTTTCAGTGCCGAAGAAAGATGGTAAGGTTCGAATGTGTGTTAACTATAGGGATCTGAATAGGGCCAGTCCCAAGGATGATTTCCCTCTACCTCATATTGACGTTCTGGTTGACAACACCGTGCAGCATAAGGTCTTCTCCTTTATGAATGGTTTCTCCGGTTATAATCAGATTAAGATGGCTCCCGAGGATATGGAAAAGACGGTGTTTGTTACAAAATGGGGTCCCTTTTGCTACAAAGTCATGCCTTTCGGATTGAAGAATGCTGGGGCAACGTATCAGCGCGCCATGGTCGCTTTGTTCCACGACATGATTCACCATGAGATTGAGGTATACGTTGACGACATGATTGCAAGATCCCAGACTGAAGAGGAACATCTGGACCATCTCCAGAAGCTATTTGACAGGTTGAAGTTGTACAAGTTGAGGTTAAACCCGAACAAGTGCACCTTCGGGGTGAGGTTTGGTAAGCTGCTGGGTTTCGTCGTAAGTGATAAAGGTATTTAAGTGGATCCTGCAAAGGTGAAGGCTATACAAGAAATGCCAGCTCCCTGAACAGAAAAAGAAGTCAGAGGATGTTTGGGACGTCTGAACTATATTTCCCGATTTATCTCACACCTAACTGCTACTTGTGAGCCGATCTTCAAGCTGCTGAAGAAAGATCAAGTGGTAAGATGGAACGATGAATGCCAGGCCGCTTTCGAAAGGATGAAAGAATATCTCAAAGAGCCACCTATTATGATGCCTCTAGTTGAAGGGAGACCTTTGATCTTATACTTGATAGTACTCGATAATTCAATGGGGTGCGTGCTGGGGAAGCATGACGAGTCTGGCCGAAAAGAGCATGCTATTTATTACCTTAGCAAAAATTTTACCGACTGCGAGACCTGATACTCGTTGCTTGAGAAAACTTGCTGCGCTTTGGCATGGGATGCTCGCCGGCTGAGACAGTATATGTTGACTCACACTACTCTATTGATATCAAAGATGGATCCAATCAAGTATATCTTCGAAAAGCCTGCCTTGTCCGGAAGAATAACGAGATGGCAGATGATCTTGACTGAGTATGACATCCAATACACGACCCAAAAAGAAATCAAGGGAAGTGTGTTGGCAGATCATTTGGCACATCAGGCAGTGGATGATTACCAGTCTATGAACTTTGAATTCCCGGATGAGAACATCATGTTGGTGACTGACTGTGAAGCACCTGGACCAGATGAAGGACCTGAGGAGGGATCCCGATGGTCTATGTACTTTGATGGAGCTTCAAACGCTTTGGGTAATGGCATTGGCACCATGATCATATCTCCTGAAGGCTCTCATACTCCATTCACCGCCCGAATATGTTTTAACTGCACCAACAATATGGCGGAGTATGAAGCATGCATCATGGGCCTTCAAGCAGCTATTAACCTAAGGATTGAGTTCTTGAGTGTATTTGGAGATTCCGCTCTCGTGATCAGTCAGATCAAAGGCGAGTGGGATACGAAACACCCTAATCTTATTCCTTACAAGGAGTATGTATTGACTTTGCTTCCACATTTCGAGGAGATAACCTTTGAACACTTCCCTAGAGAGGAGAATCAGTTGGTAGACGCGTTAGCTACGATGTCTTCTATGTTCAAAGTCAGGTGGGACAATGAAGCTCCCCAGATTACCATTGAGAGGTTGGACGAATCCGCACATTGCTGTGACATTGAGACTGAAGACATAGCAGATAAACCCTGGTTTCACGAGGTAAAGAGGTATCTTGAGGCTCAGGAGTACCCTGAGGGTGCATCTGTTAATGATAAGAAGTTTCTGAGAAGGTTCGCGGCAAAGTTCTTCATCAGTAATGGTATCCTTTACAAGCGTAACCATGATTCAACCTTGCTGCGATGTGTGGATAAGAACGAGGCAGAAAGGATTATGTTAGAGTTACATGAACGTACTTTAGGGACTCATTCCAGTGGACATACCATGGCAAAGAGAATCCTACGGTCAGGATATTACTGGTCCACCATGGAAGCCGACTGTTATCAGCATTCTCGGACTTGTCATAAGTGCCAAGTCTATGCTGATAACGTGCACATACCTCCAGTACCTATGAATGTCTTGACAGCTCCTTGGCCTTTTGCAATGTGGGGGATCAACATGATTGGTGAGATCAGACCTACTGTGTCCAACGGGCATCGTTTCATCTTGGTGGCTATTGATTACTTTACAAAGTGGTTTGAAGCAGCTTCCTTTGCTACAGTAACCAAGAATGTCGTGGCACAGTTTATTCGGCATAATCTGATTTGTCGATATGGTGTACCAGAGAGGATCATTACGGACAATGGTACAAATCTTAACAATAAGATGATCACTGAACTCTGCAAACAGTTCAAGATACAACATCACAACTCTTCTCCTTACCGACCAAAGATGAATGGGGCTGTAGAAGCGGCTAATAAGAACATTGAGAAGATTATGCAGAAGATGACTGTGACATACAAATATTGGCACGAGATGTTACCATTTGCTCTCCATGGGTACCGTACCTCAGCACAGACGTCAACAAGGGCAACACCCTATTCCTTGGTTTATGGCATGGAGGTCGTCTTGCCTATTAAAGTTCAGATACCCTCTCTTCGGATTATGAAGGATGCAGGTTTGAGCGAAGATGACTTGATTCAGACCCGGCTTGATCAGCTGAACTTAATCGAAGAAAAGAGACTTACTGCTATTTGTCATGGTCAGGCGTATCAAAAACGGATGCTCAAGGCATTTAATAAGAAAGTTAAACGACAAGAGTATCAAGTTGGGGATCTGGTGATCAAGCGTATCATCCTACCACAAGGTGATCCTAGGGGCAAATGGACCCCTACTTACGAAGGGCCATTTATGGTTAAGAACATTTTCTCAGGAGGAGCAATGATTCTAACCACCATGGATGGTGACGACCTTCCTCACCCTGTCAATGCAGACATAGTGAAAAAATACTACGCTTAATCAAAGACCCACTAGGTTGACTGGCCTAGGCAAAAATAAGGGCTTCCCGGCGAACCAAAAGAGTTCGGGCAAAAATATGGGATGAAAATGGAAAAACTATACACCCGGCAAGTCGAAAACCTGAAAAGGAGGCTTGGGAAAAAAAGGGTATCCCAGTGGACTGAAAACCCGAAAGGGAGGTCCAGGCAAAAGTTAGGGATTAAAGTGTAACACTATGTCTCATTGGATCACCTTGCAACCAGACTTCGGTATCGACTATCAAGCTTAGACGCCACTAATCAGTCTGATCCATCTTCAACCAAGTAGCAAGTGATGAGATGCTCGAGGACATAAAGGCAATAGCAGAGTTAGAGCCCAGTGGGATTGTTCACATAGTTGTTTTTTCTTTGTTTTTCACAAATTGGATAAAATCTATTGTGCGGAGGCATTATCTTACTAGGACGTCAGCCTCTTGTACAAAAACGCCTATTTACAGGCCAACTTCAAAATCAATACAAGTCATTTTTACAAAGAAATTTGAAACTGTTTTCCTTTTTCTGTTTTGTTTTGCGAGAACGTCCAATGTTCATTTTTGATATATGCATTTGACATTAATTGCTACTCATGAATATTTACATGCGAAACAAAAGACGATTACTCGTAATATCAGGAACAAGGGGCAAACGAGAAATGTCCAAACTGTACAGTTGCTCTATCCACCAGGTATAGGGATAGACCTAGCTGGAGGAAACAATTGAAAGTACATTCATTCCCCGCAGAGTACGGAGAAAGATAGTGGTGTTAGCTCTCCCCAGCTGAGACTCGCAACTGTGAATGAATTGGCGATATTCTCCCTAAAGAAGAGTTTATCTACCATCAACACTAAAAAGTATTATATCCCCAGCGGAGTATAAAAAATGTCCCTAGTGGAGTTTGAAAAATTATCCTCAGTGGAGTTTGAAGAATTGTCCCCAGTAGACTCTGGAAGATTGTCCCCAGTAGAGTCTAAAAGGTTATTCCCCGTGAAGTCGCGACTGGAAAATCATCCCCAGCGGAGTTCTTTCCTTTCACAAACAGAAATTCAATCCCCAACAGGTTTCATTATCACCAGCAACGGTAATTCATCCCCAGCTGAATTTATCAGCAAAATCCTCAACAGAGCATCTCTTCCCCACAGAGTCATTCTCTCGTCAGTTTATTCCCCAGCAGAATTATCCTCTCCTGCAGGTTTATTCTCACAATCATCTTCATTCACTATCCCCAACGGAAATGAAGAATTCAATTCTTTTCTCCAGCAGCAATCTGGGATTTATTTTCCCCAGCTCAAAACATCACATTTCCATACATCATGACATGCATACACATCACACAACACAATCTCATTTATTTTGAGAACATCATTGCCTGATACATATCATGCATTACATACAGCTAACCTTTACCTTTCAGGAAGGATACAATCAAATTCTCACAAAATTCAACCTATGTAGCTTTTACCTCAGTTGAATAACGGACGAGCTCCTAAATGTCAGCAGAGATGTTTTCCTCAGTTGAATAACGAACGAGCTCCCAAATGTCAGCAAAGATGTTTTCCTCAATTGAATAACGGACGAGTTCCTAAATGTCAGCAGAGATGATTCCTCAGTTGAATAACGGACAAACTCCTAAATGTCAGCAGAGATGTTTTCCTTAGTTGAATAACGGACGAGCTCCTAAATGTCAGCAAATATGTTTTCCTCAGTTGAATAACAGATGAGTTCCTAAATGTCAGCAAAGATGTTTTCCTCAGTTGAATAACAGATGAGTTCCTAAATGTCAGCAGAGATGTTTTCCTCAGTTGAATAACAGACGAGTTCCTAAATGTCAACAAAGATGTTTTCCTCAGTTGAATAACGGACGAGTTCCTAAATGTCAGCAGAGATGTTTTCCTCAGTTGAATAATGGACGAGCTCCTAAATGTCAGCAAAGATGATTCCTCAGTTGAATAACGGACGAGCTCCTAAATGTCAGCAGAGATGATTCCTTAGTTGAATAACGGATGAGCTCCTAAATGTCAGCAGAGATGATTCCTTAGTTGAATAACAGACGAGCTCCTAAATGTCAACAAAGATGATTCCTCAGTTGAATAACGGACGAGCTCCTAAATGTCAGCAGAGATGTTTTCCTCAGTTGAATAACGGACGAGCTCCTAAATGTCAACAGAGATGATTCCTCAGTTGAATAACGGACGAGCTCCTAAATGTCAGCAGAGATGTTTTCCTCAGATTGAATAACGGACGAGCTCCTAAATGTCAGCAGAGATGTTTTCCTCAGTTGAATAATGGACGAGTTCCTAAATGTCAGCATAGATGATCCCTCAATAGAATACAGAAGATCGAAGTTCCTAAAATTCAACAGAGATGTTTCCTCGGTAGAATATGGAAGATCGAAATTCCTAAAATTCAAACAGAGACAATTCACCAGCAGAATAACGGAGGACCGAAGCTCCTAAAATTCTACTTCTTTCAACAAAGATCAACCTTCCCCAGCGGAATCCTCCTCAACAACAGGTATACAAGCTCTCGCTAAGGAATCTCTTATGCGATCGACACTCTTTCAGATGGCATCTTTAAGCCCATCCCCTCGACAGTAATTTCCAAATGGAATCTGTAAGCCCATTCTCGACATCACAAGACAATTACCACTTCATGCGAGTGCAAATTTCTGGGCACTCTAGTGTTCAATGATCTTCCACCTTCGGATCACGAAAGGCATGAAAGCCAATCTACATCCTCATGTTTAAGAAGATTGAACAGGGGAAGCTGTTGTACCCCAAAATTTTCCCTCCCATATTTCTCAAAGCATGTCAAGAAAGATCCTCAAGTTGCTCAAGGTAGTCCAAGGTTTGGCCAGACAAGCTCTCTCCTAAGGTAGTCCACCTCAAATTAGGGTTTCATGTTGCATCAAGATACTTGAGTCCAAGTGATCCTAAATGATCACCAATGTCTTAATATTTTCTCAAGATCATCCATGTCAAGTTTCAATCCTTGCAGAGGAAGTTTGCTCAGTCAATTGCTCAAAGGCCTAAAAATCGACTATGTTAGGGCAAAAGTCAACTGTGGACCACATACAATCAAACTTCAAGATTTTTGGTAAAAATCCTCATTTTGAAGTATATTTCATCATTTGATTAAGGGTTTATCATGATTCATCAAGGATTGCTCATAATTCCTCAAGACTCAAAAGTTGCTAAATTAGGGTTTTGTAGGAAAAGTCAACTCAACTTTGACCAAGCATAACTTTCTCATAATTTATGAGAAATGAACCATCAAAAGCTCATTGTTAAGAGGATGCAATTCCCTACAATATATCTTCAGATACCAAGTTCAAAATATGCACTCACAAGAAGTTATGAATTTGGACATTATAGGTCATTTTGAAAAGTCAACAAAAACACCTTTTTTGTCAAAGCTTTATACATGAGCATGGAATATCAAATTGAGATGAGAACAAAAGGGTTGATTATTGGACATCTCAAGCTTTATAAAATGTCCAAGAACATCTCCAAAGGTTCAAAGCTGAGGAAGTTATGCATTGGTGAAGTTGACCTTTTTTGCAAAATTGCCAAAAGTCAACTATCCCTAAAACCTCAAATTTTGCCAAATGGGCCCAATCTTATTCACTTGTTTTGAGTTGGCAACATAGCCCATGAGCTCTAGCCTTTTCCACTTGTCCATATCTTATTTTTATTATTTATTTTGATTTTTATTTGAATTAATTCAATTTAAATCAAAACAAATCATAGAAAATCAAAATTATTGAAAACCAAAGATTTTATGCTTGTTTCAGGCTTTATTATATAGCTAGCAAACATTCAAACTCGTGCAAGGCATTAGAGTGGACAAAAAGATTAAAAAAAGCTATTTTTGGAATGATATTGAAAGTGAATCAAATAAAATCAAAAATCATTGAAGGAGAAAGATTTGGATGTAGTTAGAGTGCGTGCAGACCTAAAAATAAGTTGAAAACAGGCGCAAGAGGCAGAGCCAAAACTGAAAAAAAGCAAGAAAAGTGTGAGATCAAATTTGCACTTAGAGGCATCCTCAAGACTCTTTGACGATCCCAATCGATTCCTGGGAGTCTTTGCAAGCTAAAGCAATAAAAAACAAGTCTATTCCAGTCCCAAAATGCTCTGTAAGTTGCTCACGACATAGCCCTGTTCTTGAATTCGTATTTCATAATATAGACATTGTTAGGATGAATTAGCTACATATTCTTGATCTATGGAACATATGTAAGCTTTCTGCATCATTCAATTTCATTTATATGGCCTGTAGCGAATTTCACCATTGTTAGGTTTCGTAGCTCCGTTTTAGGGTTTTTTCTTGCAGGAGAAATTGGCCTTTGTAAGTGGTACCATCTTGTTCAGGAGGAAGAGACGAACTCAACCATGGCGTTAGTTTCCATTTATGTGGCCCATGGAGGATTTTTGAATGAACCAAGCATATAGCTACGGACAAGCGTCCATAGGTAAAAGTCTGAGACTTATACCCACGGAGAGAGGAAGGAGACGATGAGTTGTCACTCCCCTATTGGCCCGTTCAAACATTCAACGCAAGTTTTTTTTTTAATTTTCCAATATTTCTTTGTTTTACATATTATTATTGTTTCATTATTGTACTACAAAAGCAAAGTGCCCCAGTGGTAGCCAGGAAGCACTTAAGGCATTGGAAGGCTGGAGGTCAGGGGTTCGATCCCTGCCTCCAGAATTTGTTATTTTCATATTTTCTTGTAGTCGATTCAGTATGCACATGAAGTCTGGGTCTATCATACATCCTCCCAATCTGGCCAGCCAAATCTGATGGCCATCATCTGAAGGTACACCATGAGCCAAGTCAAGCGTGTGGTATTGGATCCAAAAAGTCAGCGTGGATCATCAATTATTGGGCCCAAAAGCTGATATCCACACCCCCTAAAAATGTTGATTCAGGCCCTTTTCTCACTCTTTATTTCTTTTTTATATTTTCTATTAATTTATTTTATTATTTGTTTTACTAATCAATAATCATTTTATTTTTATCAAAAAAAGTCACAAAACATTTTTTTCAAGATATTTATTTTTATTAAAAAAAGGGTAATTAATTTAATTAGGTTATTAATTTTAGACAACTTTAATTTCTTTTTATATAATTAAAATTAATTAGAATAAATAGGTTTTATTAATAACTTAATTATTTTAGTTCTTTCCTAAAATAATAAAAAACCCAAAAAATATGTCATGTAATTATTTTTGTTAATTAATTTAATAACTAATTAATTTTGCATTTAAATTCAAAAACCTAATCTTTTTTTCTTAAAAAATATTAAAAAACAACAAAAAACATTTCTTTTTTTAATAATTTGATTAGGAGGGTCAAAACCCTAGTTTCTCGTCGATCTAATTCTCATCGCGCGCTTTATTTTTACGCAATTATTGTATCTGTTCACAGTTTGTAATAATTTAAATTAGGACATTTATTTACATTTACCGCTTTTATTTTCAAAGGGTTTGTTTTTGGCTATGTAAATACCTGAAGCCTTGTAATAGCGTAGTTTAATTTCCGCATTTTAAATTCCGCAAATTATTAACTGTTAGATGTATGAATAATTAGGGTTTGCATGACAAGAATGTATGACTAAATTTAAAACAGTTAGATCACCCTAAATGTGCAAAGATAAAAATAATCTGAAATTGAAACACTCGCACATGCGCACTCCTAGGGTATACTCCCACTTGGTTGCCTTCGGTAAACGGTCATTGAGTATAGAACATTTTAGTGGTCGTCCTTTTGTCCAAAGATCATATTTGCCTCAGAATGGTTGCCTCAGATATTATTGCCTCGGATAAATGATCTAAGACATTAGGGTTATTACTAAGACGTCCTAACATTGCTTTAGTGACCGTACGTCCCTTTCAAATTGACCCTTAAACTCCAACGATGATGCTACCTACTCACTAATAGTGGGATAGAGTTGTCTAAAGGAAACAAACATAGAACGATTCTTTTTTTCGAGTAGGTAGATTAGCTTTTAAGTACTTGCTCAATCAAAACAAATTTTTTCACACTTACACTCCTTTACAAACAAAGTTTTCAAAAAAACACTTCATTACACTCTTGAAGACAGAATCAAGAGTTAAATCGAAGTTAAAACAAAAACTTTTTCAAAGCCCACAAATACAAAAAAAAACAATTTTTGAAAATGATGAGCAAGTACCTAAGAGCCCGTAGATAACTACGGATAGAAAGGGTGCTAATACCTTCCCTTTCTATAATCTACCCCCCGTACTAAAAAATATCTCGAAAAAGGAATTTTTATGTGCTTTTTTCCTTTCCTTGTTGTATAAAATAAAAGTCGATGGCGACTCTTGCTTACCGCGACATTTTGCAAACACAAACGCAAAACGCAAACCAGCAAATTTCCTTAACGAAATAGGGAAACACGAGCCCGGTTCTGGCCACTGTATCACACTAAGGTCGGCCCAAAAGACAGGAATGGGATGGGCGGATATCCATCACGTAGAAAGTTGAATAGAAGGTCTAAGTTCCAACCTTTATGGGGATGTCAACTTCTTCGTGCACTGTCCTCTTAGAACCATCAAAGGCCCTCGCTACAATGTTGCTAGGCTTTAAAGTGAGTCCCTCGCAGTCTAGCCGGTCAATAGTGTTCTTGGGCAAGAAATTCAACGATGAGCCCGTATCCAACAGAAAATGGACTAGCGTAGTTCCCCTGCACTCAATAGAGACATACAAGGAATCGTTGTGTTTCCTTCCTTTGGGAGTCAAGTCTGCGTCAGAAAATCCCAATCCGTTACCAGCAGTTAGACTGGCCACATAATTCTCAAATTAGTCAATAGAAGTCTCTTAGGGCACATGGGCGATCTTGAGAAACTTTACCAAGGCTTTCGCATGGGCCTCAGAACACAAAAGTAAGGCCAACATTGATATTTTCGAGGGGGTTTGCCCCAACTGTTCCACGATGTTGTAGTCACTTTTCTTGATTATTTTTAGTATCTATACTCTCCCTTCTAGAAGCTTAAGGAATATCCCCTGGATGCTCCTTCGTCTGGATAGGCTCAGATAACACCTCCTTGCCCGCTGTCTTGGTCGTAGAGATGTCAGTAGGATTGTCAATAGGAGTATTACCGGGGATGCTGGTAGGAGCGATAGCGGGAATAATTACAGGAGTAGTGATGGTCTTTGGAGAGATCTCAGGTGATAAGATTCTTCCACTTCTTGTTATCTTACTGTTCCCAACGATATTGACGACGTCGGGATCAGTGTCTTTCTCAATTTTGTCTTGGACAACAAACAGATCTTGCTTGACGTCGTAGTAATAGACGTCAGCCCCATAGTTCCAGGGAACAACTTTATCCAAAGAATATGGTATTGGCCTTGGCATGGTGATGATTAGGGGAGCAGACTTTGGAATGGATGTAATCCTGACGGGTCTTTTCGTGGAGACCCTGGGAGGATTGTCGGAAATGGTGATTATTGAGATATCTTCACAGGAATTTCTGATAAGAGGAACTTTTTCAAACATGATTTCTTTGTTAGACATCAGGCGTTTGACGCCCATCTTCAATATAAAATAGCCATTGGGTAAAGACTCACATAATTGGCAACTTTCATCACATACCACAAACAGACCGGCTCGTAATAGATTATGTTTAATGGTCAAAAGAGGAGTAGTTAAATCATTCATAGAGGAAACAAAACACTCATTATCAATAGCATTGACACCTTGACCGTGTTTGGGCATTTGCACCGTTATCACAATAGGTGTTTCTGGGGTATCAAACTCAATCTCTTTCGCCTTGATAAGGTCTTGTATCTTATTCTTCAAGGCCCAACAGTCGTTGGTATCATGCCCCGGGCTTTTAGAATGATAGGCATATCGAGCATTCGGGTTGTATCGCGGGGAAGCTGTATTGGGGTTCTTGGGAGCTTTCTTTAGGGTCACGAGATTAGACTTCAAAAGATGCGACAGAACTTGAGACAAGGTCATGTTGATTCGGGTGAATCGTCTCATGGGCACCTTTGGCCTGCGTTGATAATTTCTCTGCTGATTTGGTGTAGGATTAGAAATCATAATAGCCCCTACCGTCGTGCGACGTTCAATTTTGTTTTGATTCCTATGGTCATATGCAACACTGACCTCTTTCTTTTCGGTAAAGGGTTTCTTCATTGTGCTCGAGGATGCATCTCTTTGAATTTTGCCACTTTTTATACCCTCTTCTACCCGTTCACCAGTCATGATTAATTCGGTAACTCCAGCCGAGGAGCTTCCGATTAAACAGTTGAAGAATAGACCATATAGCATGCCTAAGAACATATCCACCAATTCTCTATCAGATAGAGGGGGTTGGACTCTTCCCGCGAGATCCCGCCATTTTTGAGCATAGGTTTTGAAACCTTCACCTGCACCCATAAACATGCCTTGTAATTGTGTCCAGTAGAAGCTAAGTCAGCATTGTATTGGTATTTCTTGTAAAAAGCGGCAGCCAAATCTTCCCAATTGCGTATATTGGTCCCTTCCAACTGATAGAACCAATCCAAATGCGTCCCCGACAAGCTTTCTTGGAAGAAATGCACCCATAGGTTCCTATCTGCAGTATGGGGTTAAACTTTCCTAATGTATGACCTTAAATGCAGCTTTGGACAAGAGACACCTTCAAATTTAGCGAAAGTGGGGACCTTGAATTTTTGTGGGATGACAACCCCTGAGACAAGTCCCAGCTCTTCGAAATCCAACTGGGTACCCTCTGGATCTCCATAGCATTTACGCGATCTTCCAACTGTTTGTATTTATCGTCAACTGGAGGATACTGCTTTCAGAGTAATCAACCTCTTCGTCTTCTTCAGACTCTGGATGGTCATCCACTTCCTTGTTTTCCCCTTCTTGATTATCCCCTTCACCCGATGATGTTGCTAAGTCTAGAATTCGTCTGGCTGGTCCTTTGAACCTTCTTCCCAAATTCAAAACATCGACTATTTTCTTCGCTTTCTTCTTCTTTTCTTTGATCAACAAAGTTTTCAAATCCTCTTGTCCTTTTTCCAGAGTCAAGAACATTTGTTGAAACTGGGCGTTCTGCACCTGAAGATCTTTTATTGTCTGTTCAATATCCATCTCACTGAAATAAACAGTAGAAAGATAAGGAGCCCTGTTTTAAGAAACTTGTTTGTGTTATGATGAATGAAAATGCATATGCAAATGATTTCAAGGAAATTAGAGATTTAAATTTGTTTTAGACAAAAACGAAACACACGTTATATTAATAAATCCAAGTTTGAGTACATCATGCCTATTTGGGCTTACAATGAGAGAAATAAAATACAAAAAACTCCTAAGTCAAAAAGGTTGAACGCGTCCTCTTTGGCGCGATGTAGGCATTCAGACTCCGCTCTTCATGAAGATGCTTGGTGAGTTCCAGAACCTTCTTCTCACTAGCGTAGAATCGTGCCTCAAAAGTGTCTCGTTCTTCCTTTAGCTGAGCCCAATCTCTTTGCAAGTCTTTGAGAGAGGTAGGCATGTTGGGATGGAGGATAGTGTATGGGACATCTCCTTTAACAACATGCTCTATGATAACATGGAGGATAGAAGGGTAAGGAATTACGAGACTCTGAGCACGAGCTCGCACCCACCTAAGGTAAGGTTCAAGGGGAATGTAATTTTTGTGTCCCAATGTCCTACTATCCACCTTGTTTACCATCCTCCAAGCTTGTATAAACCTCTGACGATAGCCTTGATCGTCTCTTTCGTAGTCGAACATCAAACCTTGGATGAGCATCTCATGAGGACCATCTCTTCGGGCATACCCAAACTACCCCAAAGCTAAGCAAGGGTTGTAAGTGATACCTCCTCTAATGCCAAGAAGAGGGACGTTAGGGAATTCCCCATAACAGTCAATGATAGAAGCATCTTCCAAGGATCTCTAACACCAATGAATATCAGAGTGGGTGGGGACATCATCCTTTGAGACCATGTCAATCTTTGCTCATTCTTTAATGTTGATCGAGGTAGGTGTGAAGTGTACCACTTGCCGAGTAGGGGAATACAACACAAGAGAGTACCTCTTTTATTCATGGTGCGGATATGGAAGCAATGTAAGATGTCTCCCAGCAAGGTCGGTATAAGATTGCGAGAGAGAAAGACTTTGATGGCATTTACATCTATGGATTGGTCTGAGTTGGGGAATAGAACCAAACCACAGATGAGAAGGGCCAGGACATCTTCAAAGGCTTGAAAATCTATATCTTCCCAGAATGAGCGAGCCTTTTCGAATAGGAACTTGGCTAGGAACCCTTTGACTTCGCTTCTTGTCTCCCAATTTTCTATAATGTCGGCTCTTTTCAGATGCAAAGCTTCAGCGATGACCTAAGGTTTCAGAATCCCTTCTAGACCGGTAAATAATATCTGATCAAGCACAGGAACTCCTAATAGTAGAGATAACTCTTCCAGTGTAGGCACTAACTGATAGTCAGGGAAAGTGAAGCAATGATGCATGGGATCGAGGAATTAGAAGAGCACGCACATCATCTCTTCTTGGAAATTGGAGGTAGCCAAAATGAGAAGTCTACCATACTTCTTGGTGAAGGGAGAGTCTTCAGGTACCCTTGACGCTAACTCTTGGACTTGAGGGTGTGCTTTCACAAAGTTGATTCTAATGGTATTTCTTCGGACGGAGTTCATGGCCTACAAAACAAAGAAAAGATAAATACCTAAATTCTTGAAATGGTTAGAGAGAATGCTTATGATGTTAGGATGTTTAGGATGTTATGTACAAGTAAGCAAGTTGTTATGTACACTCAAAGCAGACAAGTCCTTAGTTTTAGGCTTGCATGGGTTTTGTAGGTAAGTACCCTCTTGAAGTTTAGTTGGCTCAACCTGTCCTAGTAATAGTAATCGGGTTCTAAAGGATCTCAATATCACCGACCTTTCTTTTAGGCATTGTCTTAGCACAATCAATCTTTTCTTGCGGCCAAGATATCCCAAAAGTTCAATCTCAATGAGTGTAGTATCAAGTATCAACCAATTTTCAGCTTTCCACCGAAACCGGTTATCTCACTACGTCCAAGTTGATCAATTAAGGTTCTAAGGTCAGTTAGTGCTTTATAATGCTGCTCAGCGGCCCTGTATTCTCCTTGATTCAACACAAGGGATACCGGTACCAACAAATGTGTCACACTAACGTAGCCATTGTTTCAACCATATAGGTCTACGTCGTACAATTTCCACAATCTATTGCTACTTACCTAAAAAGGTGCCCCAGATCCGGGTAGAGGATCAAAACAAATCCAAACAAGAAACCAATAATGTAAAGCAAACAAGACAAATAATGAAAAGCAATTAAGGGTGATCTAGCACTAAGTTAACCCCACTTTTAAGATTCTATCCCCAGCAGAGTCGTCTGTTCTATAACGCGGTGGGAGAACTGACTTAGGATGTTTGTGTTTGATCGCAATTGTGCGGATAGCAAGAGTCTCCACCAACTTTTCTTTGATCCAATAAGGAAAGGCTGAAAAGAATAGGAAATACCTTTCGAGATATTTTCTTGAGTTCGGGGGGTAGGTTATGAAAAGAGAAGATGTTAGCACCCTTTTCATCCGTAGTTATCTACAGGCTCTTAGTTGCTTGCTATATCACTTGCTTTTTGTTTGAAAATGTGTTTGTGATATGGGTTTTGAAAGTATTTTGAAAAGAAATGTTTTTGTAATGATTCTCGTCTCTATAAGAATGCGTCAAAGTGTTTTGTCTTTTGAAAAATGTTTCAAAAAGAAGTTGTGGGTGTGAAATGTTTTTGTTGTGAGCAAGCAAGCAACTAAGAGTAACCTACCTACTCAAAAGGTCTTAAATATTATTTTCCTCCTCCTTTAGATATTGTTATCTTACCATTGTTTTGGTAAGAAACCCCATCGTTGGATGTGAATAGATGGGCACAAGACGTTTTGGTATAGTCATTTAAGGCAACCTATGTGACGTTTTAGAAATATCTTTTAGGGACTAGATCGTTTACCGAAGGCAACATTGTGGGTCATCGAGGGACTAGGATCTTTTATCGAGGGTCTTTGCTAAAATGCCCATATTCGAGGGACATGACTATTTTTTGAAAGGAAACAAAGTGAGATCACCATAGAGGTGCTAGTGTGCAAGTGTTTTTGGTTTACATGCATTTTGTCTTTGATTAGGGTTATCTACTTGTTGATTTTATGTCTTACCATACAAACCCTAATTACTAGCATTTGAAAGCGATAAATTACAAAAATGTAAAGTCCTACGCTATTACATCATTTAGGGATGGGGGTACATAATTACAAATGGGGATTTGCAAAAATTTAAATCCTAATTATATATTACAACCATATTGAATTGTACAATATAAGAAAAGGAAAAGACTTGTTTTAAAAATGTTTTTTTTTGTCTTAATGAATTAGAAGAAAAAAGGAAATAAATAGTTAATAAAAAGAAAATATTTTTATGTCCTTTTTCATATTAAGAAAAATAGTACTAATAATAAAATAAAAGATAAAAAAAGGAAAAATAAAGAGAAATAGGATCAGCATGTTGCTGAAAGCAAAACAAAGGGGATCAGAAGTTCTGATGCCAGGCGCGATGTGGTTCAGAATTAAACGTCAGAGGTGATCAGAAGTTCTGGGTTGATGCCATTGGAATCCTAAAAGAAATGTTATAGGGAAAAAACAAAATTTATGGGTTGTGTTTATACCGTGGGAAAAAAGTCAGAAGCTATGTGTTATGTTAAATAGTGAGTGAAAAGTCAGAAGTTCTGTGTTTGTGTTAAATAGTGAGTGAAAAGTTAGAAGTTGTGTTGTGTTAAACAATGAGTGAAAAGTCAGAAGTTCTATGTTGTATTAAACAATGAGTAAAAATCAGAAGTTTTGTGTGTTAAAATAGTGGGGAGAACTCAGAAGTTCTGTGCAGTGTCAAAACAGTGAGAAAGTCTAGAAGTTCTGTGTTTAAATAGTGGGGAGAACTCAGAAGTTCTGTGTTATGCTAAAACAATGGGAAAGAAAAACTTAGAAGTTTTGTGTTACACTTCAACTTCTTCCTTTCATTAATCATCTCATCAGCAACTTGTTCAGTTCTTAACAACAACAAAAATAGAAAGATAAAAGCATAATAGTTCATAGAATTTCTAATCCTAATTCTGAGCCTAGCTTTACTCAAGAAGTTCTGATCCACGATTTTTCTACTTATGCAATGATATGGACAACATCGATACTATGATATTTACATATTTAAGGATGTTCTGAATGAAAAGATTCAAAGTCAGAAAGACTTACCTTGAATCTGGAACGTGTGTTATGCACTTTAGCTGCTGCCTTCAGATGTTCTAGAGTCAGTAAGAACCACGAAATATAAAATGCTATGTTCTTTGATTCAAAGGGAAGAACAAAGGTTTTGGTTTTGTTTAGTAATTCTGAGTTTACAAATGTTTTTCTTTTTTTTATCTTCTCTTTTTTTTTGTATTTGATAATTGTCTCTTTTCAAAAGTCAGCCCCCTGAAAGTGTGATGGAGCAACTTATTTATAGGTGAGTTTGTTGTGGTTTTGGGGGGGAAAACAAATGGGATTTAAACCTTTTTGGCATACTGTTCCATTTATTTTTAATCACAACTTTTGTATTCTAATTTGGTGAAAATATGGGGTTTGAGAAAGTGCAGGCGTGGACTGGATCAACAACTGGTTGCAGGACTGTGCTAACAGCAGGGCAACAGGCTGCTTAAACGAGGTTTTGGGATTTGGTGATGTTCTGATCGCAGAAGACCAGAAACATGGCCTACATATGTTGAAGAGTCATGTTCCGACCGAAGAACATTGCTTCCATAGGTTCTGATTGAAGGGTCATATTCTGTACCGTCTTTACAAATTCTGATTGCACTTGCGTGGAGGCTGGCCCAGAAGTTCGGAAGTATCATATTCTCCTAACACTTAGAAAATTTTCCAAATGTTTAGAAATTTGATTTTTTCAAAATAATTTCTGACGTCTGATTTTTTATGAACCAATTTCATGTCTTGATGAAATATGATTGTTGAAACTTTATTTTTTTGGTTCAATAGTCAAAGTTTGACTTTTCAATGAGCTTTTGACTCTTTTGCCCTTGTGAATGACTTTATTTAGAAAATTGTAATCTGAGACTTGAAACTTGATAGAAGCAAACCTGAGGGTCCAGGATGATCCTTTGAGAAACGAGACGGCAAATTTTGGGGTACAACAACATGTTTCTTAGCAGTGACATCATATCCTCAATGGGTTGCAAATGTTGTTCAGGTATCAAAGAAAGACAAAAAGGTGCGTATATATGTAGATTACAGGGATCTGAATAGGGCAAGCCCCAAAGATAACTTCCCGCTTCCATATATTGATGTTTTTATCGACAATACTACTCAACACAAGGTTTTCTCCTTCATGGATGGTTTCTCAGGTTATAATCAGATCAAGATGGCACCCGAAGACATGGAAAAGACTACTTTTGTTACACAGTGGGGAACTTTCTGCTACAAGGTTATGCCTTTTGGGTTGAAGAATGCCAGTGCAACATATCCGCGTGCTATGGTAGCTTTTTGCCATGACATGATTCATCACGAGATAAAGGTCTATGTCAATGATATGATAGCCAGATCACAGGCTGAAGAAGAGCATCTGGATCATCTGCATAAGTTGTTTGAAAGACTAAAGAAGTATAAGCTGATATTGAATCTGAACAAATGCACCTTTGGGGTGAGATCCGGTAAGCTTCTAAGTTTTGTTGTCAACGGTAAAGGTATTGAGGTTGATCACGCTAAGGTTAAATCTATTCAAGAAATGCCTCCTTCCCGTACTGAGAAGGAAGTCAGAGGTTTCCCGGGACAAATGAATTATATTTCCAAATTTATTTCTCATTTTACTGCTACTTGTGAACTGATCTTCAAGTTACTAAAGAAAGACCATTTAGTAAAATGGAACGATGATTTCCAGATAGTCTTTGAAAAAATCAAGGAGTACCTACAAGAACCTCTAATTCTGATGTCACCAGTTGAAGGAAGACCTCTGATCATGTATCTAACAGTGCTAGAGACCTCAATGGGGTGTGTACTGGGCCAGCATGACGAGTTTGGTAGAAAAGAGCATGTAATATACTACCTTAGCAAAAAATTTACTGATTGTGAAACAAGATACTGACTGCTCGAGAAAACTTATTGTGATTTGGCATAGGCTGCTCGCCGACTAAGATAATATATGTTGACTCATACTACTTTGTTCATCCCTAAAATGGATCCCATAAAATACATATTTGAGAAACCCTCTCTCTCTAGAAGGATAGCTCGATGGAAAATGGTCTTGACAGAATACGACATTCAGTACACCACTCAAAAAGCAATCAAAGGAAGTGTACTGGCAGATCATTTGGCTCATCAAGCCATATACAACTACCAATCTATGAATTTCGAATTCCCAGATGAGAACATTATGCTAGTTATAAATTATGAAGAACCTGGACCGTATGAAAGACCTCAGCCAGAATCCCGATGGACTATGATTTTCGAAGGAGCTTCTAATGCATTTGGCAATGAAATTGGTGCTGTAATTATCTCTCCTCAGGGTTCCCATACACCATTCACCATCAGATTATACTTTAAATCTACCAACAACACGAATGAGTATGAAGCGTTCATCATGGGCATCAGAGCTGCTATTGACCTAAGAATCAAGTTCATGAATGTTTATGGAGACTCAGCCTTGGTAATCATTTAGATTAAGGAAGAATGTGATACTAAGCATCTGAATCTTATTCCTTATAGAGAGCATATGTTGACCTTAATTTCGTACTTCGAAGAGATCACTTTTGAGCACATCCTAAGAGAAGAGAATCATGTGGCAGACGCATTAGCTACCATGTCGTCTATGTTCAAAGTCATATGGGATAACGAGGCTCCCAGAATTACCATTGAAAGGCTAGATGAACTTGCACACTGCTACGAAGTTGACACTGATGGGGTAGAAGAGAAGCCTTGGTTTCATGAAGTAAAAAGATATATTGAGGCTCAAGAGTATCCTGAAGGAGCATCTATAAATGGCATGAAATTCCCACAGAGGTTCTCTTCCAAGTTCTTCCTGAGCAACGAAATCCTTTACAAGCGCAATCACGATTCAACTCTGTTTTGTTGTGTGGACAAGAAGGAAGCTGAGAAGATTATGAAAGATATGCATGAAGGTATCTTTGGTACTCATTCCAGTGGACATACTATGGCTAAGAAGATTTTGAGAGCGGGTTACTATTGGTCAACTATGGAAACTGACTGCCATCACCACTCAAGAACTTGTCTCAAGTGCCAGATCTATGCTGACAAAGTACATGTGCCTCCAGTACCTCTGAATATCTTGACTGCTCCTTGGCCGTTTGCAATGTGGGGAATTGATATGATTGGAGAGATCAGACCTACTGCTTCCAACGGACATCGCTTCATCCTCGTCGGCATTGATTATTTCACGAAGTGGGTTGAAGCAGGCTCATTTGCCTCTCTTACTAAGAATATGGTTGCACGGTTCATTAAGCATATTCTTATCTGTCGGTATGGCATCCTAGAAAGGATTATCACATATAATGGTACCAATCTCAACAATACTATGATCACTGAACTCTGCACGTGGTTCAAGATCAAGCACCACAATTCTTCTCCATATCGATCGAAGATGAATGGCATAGTGGAAGCCACCAATAAGAACATTAAGAAGATTATAAAGAAGATGACAATGGTATATAAATATTGGCATGAGATGTTACCATTTCCTCTTCATGGTTATCGCACTTTAGCCCAGACATCAACTGGGGCAACCCCATTATCTCTGGTTTATGGTATGGGGGTTGTCTTACTTGTCGAAGTTCCAATTCCTTCCCTAAGGATAATGAAAGATGAAAACTTGGACGAAGGAGAATGGATTCAGACTAGGCTAGACCAGTTGAATTTAGTTGATGAGAAGAGGCTTGCGGCTGTCTGTCACAGTCAGATGTATCATAAGCGTATGATCAAAGCCTTCAATAAGAAAATCAAGCATCGAGCATATCAGGCTAGTGACTTGGTGTTGTACCCCAAAATTTTCCCTCTCTTTTCTCAAGATATTTCTCACCAATGATCTCAAATGCTCAAGGGTTCTCAAGAGTTTGATTAGACAAGCTCACCTCCAAAGCACTGAGCCTCCAAATTAGGGTGTTGACGGAGAAGGAATGATCATTGACTTTTGACGTAATGCATGACTTGATGGCTTGAAGAATAATATTAAGGATTCAAAAACAACATGTTGACCTAATCTCATGGCTCAAACCATTTCTCGGGATCAAAGGTTTGATGGTTGAAATTTGGATCAATTGACAAAAAGTCAATCGATACATAAAAAGTCAAACTTTGACTTTTTGGTCAACATTAAATTTCAAAGATCAAAATTCATCAAGATATTCAAAACTATCAAACTTCATCATCAAGAAAATCAAGAAAGTCAACAAAAAGTCAAAGTTTCCAATACTTAGAAATTTTCTAAGTGTTTTTACACTTGGTAATTTCATTACTTCATGACATTTTTTCACCAAGATGCAAGGAGATTCAAAGAAAACTTTCAACATGAAAGTTGTAGATCTTGATGAATTCTATAACTTTGTATTAGAGGGTTGATGTCCAAAAATTCTCATATTTGAAGATATAATCCCATGAACTCATGACATTTTTATCTAACACTTAGAGAAATTTTCAACAGGTTTTAGTCAGTTTTTATCTTAACTTCTTGGCCAATTTTCATCAAGTTCTAATTTGATTTAGCAAAAGTGATCAACATGAAAGTTGTAGGTAATGTTTCAAGCTTTCCAAAACATCCAAGGGCTTGAATTTATCATACTTGAGCTAGGAGATCCAAAGCCATGAAGTTGAGCATCCATTCATGAATTACAAGTCATTTTGGTGAAGAACACATAATCCAACCTACATGCTATGCTGCATAATCTTGTGTTGCAGGCTTTCTAACTTACAAATCTCACCATAATTTAATGTTTACACAAACTTTTGAGCTATGGTCCATTTGATTTAAGCACCGTCCAAACGATCTTTCCATTTTTAGCACAAAGTTAACATTGCCATTCTTGCAAAGTAGCTTTAATCACAAAGTCAACTCTTCTTGAGCCTCTAACTTGTTCCTTCTACACACATTCAACACACAAAATCAGACAAGCATGATTACAGTGTCCAACAACTCTATGAAGCAAAGTAAAAAGCATTAGAACTATGATCTTCAAGCTTGCTTCATATACAATCCAACCTAGCCACAACATGTGATCTTGCAAAAATCTGATCAACCCTTGTCTTAAAACCTCTTGCCTATAAATAGAGAGATCATTTGCAAGATAAAAAGAGATGAAAAAGCCCTCAAAAACTCCTATACTCTCAAAAAACCATAATTGTCCATAAAACCTCCACTTTTGAGCTTTGAAATCCAAATCTTTGGAACCTCTCACACCTTGCAAGTTTTGTCCAAGAAAACCATCCAAATACTTCACATACATCATATAGAAGTTGTTCAAACAAAAGAACAACTTCTGTAACACCATTATCACCATCTTCCAAACTAAAAAAAATAGTATTTTGCAACTTGACTTGGTTAGAGTGATTCAATAACTTTCAGTACGAAGCGAGGATTGGAACAACTTCAAGAAGGTCCAAAGGAGATCGATCAATCTCCACTTTGCACCCGGAAACACCCGTACGTGTTATAAAGTTTTCGCTTCAAGAGGTAAAATTTCTCAAACTGGGATATCTTTATCCATACATCATCTTCTTTTGCATTCAAAAGGATACAACAGGACAGGTCAAAGAGAAAACTTAGCAAAAAGCCAGGCCAAGGGCTGACACGGGTGCTCGTGTCACACGACACAGCTAGTGTCAACTCAGCTGGGTTGAAAACTTAATAAAAGGCAGGGAAGGTCTTGACACGGGTGCCCGTGTCACACAACACAGCCCGTGTCAACTCAACTGGTTAAGACACGTGCAAAAAAAACAGACAGGCAGGGGCTGACACGGGCGCCCGTGTCACACGACACGGCCCGTGTCATTTTAGCTAGATAGAAAATCATGCGCAAAGATAGGAACAGGTCCTAACACGGGTGCCCGTGTCCACTGACACGGCCCGTGTCAGCTCAGGCATCAAATTTCCTAATTTTGAGATCTTTTAGGTTATTTCAGACATATTGCATTGCTTGGAGATGACCTAACACCATAAAACATTTTTCTAAATGAAACATCAAAAATATTTTCTAAACAATTAGTGTTCTTGTAAGATAACTTAGACCTAAGCTTTTCTTCAATTAAATGAACTACAAAACCTTTTCTATAAAAAAACCTAAAAAAAAACTATTTCTTTTCACTTTACATTTTCGTGCGCATTTTACTATTTTTGCATTATAAATTATGTAATTGTCAAAGCCTTGCAATAGTTATTAGGGTTTATTTTTACTTGTCATCCCCATTTGTAAATTTGTATTCCGCATCACCAAAAGTATTAAAATAGCGTAGGACTTTTAATTTCCGCAATTTATCGCTTTCCATTTTATTGCTAGTAATCAGGGTTTGTGTGGAAAGACTTAAAACCTAACAATAGACAACCCTAATTCAAGACAAATGAATGAAATCAACACACCTTACACACATGCACCTCTAGGGTAACCCACACTTGTTGCCTCGGAAAAAACAATCATGTCCCTCGAACATGGGATGTTCTAGCAAAGACCCTCGATTATAAGATCGTAGTCCCTCGATGACCCTTCAATGTTGCCTTCGGTAAACGATCTTAGTCCCTTACGACAAATTTCTAAAGTGTCCTACAATGTTGCCTTCTATGACTGTACGATGACCCATGCCTATCCCTTCACATCTAATGATAAGGCTCTCTACCAATCAATGGTAGACAAGCACTATTTAAAGGAGGAGGAGAAGAACAAAGACTCTCTTTTGAGAAGGTAGAACGCTCGTAGTTGCTTGCTCACAAACATTTCAAAACAAAACATCTTTCAACACACCAACACTTTCATGAAATATTTTCAAAAGTCAACACTTTGTATACATTCTTATAGAGACGAGAATCATTACAAAGTTCGCTTAAACGAAGGCACTTTTCAAAAATACTTTCAAACAATCACAAGCACATTTGTAAAGCATTTCAATATGAGCTAGAAACTAAGAGCCCGTAGATAACTACGGATGAAAAGGGTGTTAACACCTCCCCTTTTCATAACCTACTCTCTGAACTCAAGAAAATTCTCAAAAGGTATTTCATGTTCTTTTCACCCTTTCCTTTATTGGTGTTGCGACTGGATTTAAAATCAAGAGTCGCCAATACTAGTTTTTATCCTAAGGAAGGTAGTCTAATAGGAAACCCTAATTTGCAAGATATAGATTCTAAGTTTCAGACTTCATTAGAAGAAAGGAAGGTGTTAGGCACCTTTCATCTACCTTATTCTTAAGGATACTAGGTTTAGGTTTAGGTTTCGGGTTAAACAGGGTTTTAATTTTTTAATAGGGGAACTCGCCACAATTTTAATTGTATGCTTATGTATCCTCTTATGAGGAATTAAAGTCCCAATTCGTAGTTCGTATGAGTTTGTTTTTTTAGGGTTTGCAAAAGTATTTTGAATCGCCTCGCATTTTGACCAGGTGTAAAGATTGCGGAATTTTGGACTAAATGCGAGATTAGTCAAAATATATTTGAAACCTTTTAGCAAAACATATTTGTTTAGATTAGTTTACTGCGAAAAAGAATTTAGTATTTGTTATGTATTTTTTTATAATATTAATCATTAAATTTCTTAATTAATGCATGATAAAAAAAATATTTTAATGCAATATATAAAAATATATACATGAGTTTGAATAAAATAACTATTTTAAATGGTAATAAGAATACTAATAATATTTATCAAAATAAGAATTAATATTAATAATAATTACTATTATATAAAAGAAATAAAAGAAACACAAAAAATAATTAGTAAGAGTTTATAAAGAAAATAAAATAGAATAATAAAGAAAGTTAGGAAAAATTAAGTTAATTTTCAAGGGGGTGCATTTTAGGTTGAGTAGTAAAAAGAGTAGGGATCAAAGAGTCAGGGCCTGAATTCAGATATTAAATTTAGGCCCAGTAAGCCTGGGGGTGCGTGGTTGAACTAAGGAGTAAAACAGGGGGGGTGTCTTTAGGAGCTGGGCCCAAGTTCAGTTATTGAACTGGGCCTATAGGTGGACGGGTGTAGACTGTTCGCTGGTTTAGTAAAATGAATAAAGGGGGTGTCAAAATAAATGGGCTTGGCCTGAAACACGTTTTAGAGGGGACTGATTGGTTGTGTGTTGCAAGGGCGCATGAGCCTATGGTGGACTTGGCCTTACAGCCGTCCAATGAGGATCAAACTGTCATAATTACAAGGTGTATGTGTTGTACCCCAAAATTTTCTCTCTCATTTCTCAAGGTATTTTCCACAAATATCTTTGATGACTCAAGCTTGTGCAAAGTACTGACTAAGTCAAGACATCTCCTCACACTGATGCTTCAAATTAGGGTTTGAGTGTGCATAAAGACAGTTGGAATCCTAACATTCTCAAATGACTTTCAGGGATCATCCTGGATCCTCAGGATTGCTTCTGTCAAGTTTCAAGTCTCGGGTTACAATTTTTCAAGAAAGTCATTCACAAGGGAACAATGTTCAAATGCACACTGAAAAGTCAAACTTTTACTTTTTGATCAAAATCAAGTTTCAAAAATCATATTTCATCAAGACATGAATTTGGTTCATCAAGAAATCAAAATTCAAAGATTAATTTGAAAATTCAAATTTCTAAACACTTAGAAAATTTTCTAAGTGTTAAGAAAATATGATAATTTCGTAACTTTGGGCCAGATTTTCATCATGATGCAAGATGATTCAATCAGAACTTCTGACATGAAAGTTATAGATCTCAATGAGATATAAAACATTGCAGAATAGAACTTCTTCTAGAAAGGCTGGGATTTCAAGTTATAAATCCATGAAGACATCCTTGAAGCTAAACACTTAGTAAATTCTGAGCATTTTTAAGTCAGGATTTGGACATAACTTCTGGGCCAGTTTTGACACAAGTACAATCAGAATTGCAAAAGTGATTCAAAAATGGATGTAAGAACATGTTACAAGATTTCTAGAGAATCCTTCACATCATGCTAGAGCAGGGAGAATCAAAGGTCAGAAGTTTGCTTCTTCCCAATCTTCGATCAGAACCTGACCCTTCGAATCTCACTCTTCAACATATAGAAGCTCTACTCTTCGATCAGAACATGGCCCTTTAAATCTCATTCTTCAACGTATGGAAGCTGTGTTCTTCGATCAGAACATGACCCTTAAAATCTCATTCTTCAGCATATGGATACTATGTTCTACTCTTCGATCAGAACATCACCCTTCGAATCTCAATCTGGTCTTTCCACTCTTCGATCAGAACATCACCAAGCCCCAAAACCTCGTTTTGAACAGTCTGATGTACTACTATGACACAGTCCTGCATCCAGCTTCCACAACACTCCAAAAATGCTGCTGACCCAGTCCACGACTGTGTTTTCTCAAACCCTATATTTGTACAAAATTAGCATATAAAAGCTGTATTTAAAAAGCAATGAAACAGTATGCCAAAACGGTTCAAATCTCATTTGTTTTTTCCGCCCAAAAACCACAGCAAACTCATCTATAAATAAGTTGTTCCACTATACATCTAAGGGGCTGGGCTTTTGGGGAGAGAGTTATTGAATACAAAAAGAGAGAGAAGAAAACACTCAAACACTCTTAAACCCAAAATTATCAAAACAATACCCTTGTTCTTCCCTTTGAATCAAAGAACATAACATTTCTCTTTGGTTTCTTGCTAACCCCAGAACATTCAAAGGCAGCTGCTCAATTCCCAAACACACGCTTTATATTCAAGGTAAGTCATCCTGACTTTAAACTTTTCATTTAGAACATCATTAAAAATGTAGATATCATAGTGTTGACACTGTACATATAATTGCCTAAGTAGAAAAACTGTGGATCAGAACTTCTTGAAGAAAACAAGGCTCAGAATTAGGACCAGAACTTCTAGGCTTTTCTCACTATTGTAACATAGCACACAGAACTTCTAGTTCTTTCTCACTGTTGTAACACAACACACAAAACTTCTAGGTTTTTCTCACTGTTGTAACAAAGCACACAAAACTTCTAGGTTTTTCTCACTCTTGTAACACAACATACATAACTTCTAGGTTTTTCTCACTGTTGTAACACAGCACACATAGCCTCTAGGTCTTTCTCACTGTTTTAACACAACACATAGAACTTCTAGGTTTTCCTCACTGTTTTAACACCCAGAACTTCAACATTCAGCAACCCAGAACTTCTGGTTTCCTCTAACGTTTCCTTCTGAACTACAGCGTGCCTAGCATCTGAACTTCTAGTCCCTCTCATTTTTGTTTTCAGCAACATGATGATCCTGTTTTCGTTATTTTTCCTTTTCTTTCTTATTTTTATTATTTTTAGCATTAATATTATTTTTATTAATATAATAAAGACATAAAAATATTTTCTTTTATTAACTAATCATTTTAATTTTAATTTATTAAGAGAAAAAAACCTTTTCAAAAGAAATCCTTTCCTTTTCTTGTATTGTACAATTCAATATGGTTGTAATAGATAGTTAGGATTTAAATTCTTGTAATCCCCATTTGTAAATATGTATCCCTATCCCTGAAATGATGTAATAGTTTAGGATTTATTTTCTGCATTTTTATTGCTTTCATACATTGTTAGTAATTAGGGTGTATGGCAAGATAAAATAAATAAGTAGATAACCTTAAATGCAAGACAAAATGCATGCAATCAAATACATTTGGACACCAGAACCTCTATGGTAATCTCCCTTTTTTTCCTTTCGGAAAATATTCATGTCCCTCGAATATGGGCATTTTTAGCAAAGACCCTCGATAAAATATTGTAGTCCCTCGATGTCCCTCAATATTGCCTTCGGTAAACGATCTAGTCCCTAAACGACATTGTTAAAACGTCCCATAGGTTGCCTTCTATTACTATACAAACGTCCCATGCTCGTCCCTTCACATCTAATGACGGGGCTACCTACTCAAAAGGTCTTAAATGTTCTTTTGAGTAGGTAGGTTGCTCCTAGTTGCTCGCTTGCTCACAACAAAAACATTTTATACACCCACACTTTCATTTGAAACATTTTCAAAAGTTAAAACACTTTGTACGTGTTCTTATAGAAACGAGAACCATTACAAAGACACCTTTTCAAAATCACTTTCAGAAACACATTCCACAAACACCTCTTTAAACCATTTTCAAAACAACACTTTGTACGCGTTCTTATAGAAATGAGAGCCATTACAAAGATGTTTTCAAAATACTTCCAAAACTCACACCACAAGCATATTTTCAAACAAAAGCAAGTGATCTACCAAGAAACTAAGAGCCCGTAGATAACTACGGGTGGAAAGGGTGCTAATACCTTCCCTTTTCATAACGTACCCCTCGAACTCAAGAAATAATTATAAGTGTGCCCCTAAGAGGGGGTGAAATAGGTACTTTAAAAAATTTCTGGTTTAGTGATGATGGATATTATTTTTCTGGTTTATGGTGAGTTTATGAAAGAGTAATGTGCAGAAAAATAAAGAGACACAAGCGATATATCCTGGTTCCCCTCACTGTCCGAGAGTACTCCAGTCCCCTTTCAACATGAAAGAGACTTCCTTGTTGTGGCAAACTTAAACAAGAACTACCCAAAACCAAGAACAATCCTCTTGGACCAAGAACAATCATCTTGGATTTTCACCATGTCATTAATGAGAACAATCCTCTCAAAGTAACTTTACTTGTATCCAACAATCCTGGAAAAACAAGATTTATAAAACCACTTAAACTTATTTCCAACAATCCTGAAAAATAAGCAAGTATATAGCAATATTTGATTTGAGTGAGTTTGAGTAGCAATGATCACTTTGAGTGATTTAATCAATGAATTGATCTTATCTTCCAATGATAATAGTATACAATGACTCAAGATATATAATTCTCAAAGTTTTCCGATTAACAATATGTGAAAGTGTGCAGAAAAATTGTGTATGAAAATGTATAACAGCTTGAGTTTGATTTTTGAAAATTTCAGAAAATATGATTGGAAGAGGTGTTCAAAATGATTTTGAAAATGAGTATTTAAATGTTCATAGCACCCTTTTGAAGCAGCATAAAATTTTGTAAATGAATCATGAACAATTTCCAAGATTGAATGAAAGGTTTCCATGAATTGGTGGTATGAACAGGCCTGTGTAAAGCTGTTGTTTTTCAAAATCATTCAACATGCAATCGATTGCACCCTTTGTGTAAATCGATTGCATGGGGTTTCAACAGCTAGAAATTCAAATATTAAAAGTGTGCAATCAATTGCACAAGTGTGTAAATCGATTGCATTTGAATTCAATAGCAAAAATTGATTGAGTGTAATCGATTGCACAAACATGCAAATCGATTCAACTTAGAAATAGTAGCAAATGTTTTGAAAAATTGAAGCATGCAACCGATTGCACTAATATGCAAATCGATTACACTCGAGTGAAAAATGATTTTTAGCTTAGAAAACTTGAGTAAGGATTTGGACAATATAAAATAATTCTTTTGACCATTGAGCATCTATGTCTTAAGTTCAAAGTAAGTATTATCATAATACCTTGAAATTTTGCTAAGTGCTTGAACCAAAGACTTTATCCACAGCTGCTTTTAGCTTGATCAATAATATTTTCCTTCTTTAGCATTTGAGAAGCTTGATTTTACATTCTCCCCGTTTTTGATGATGACAAACGATCTTGCTTGATGCATTGTAATTTCCAGAAAGAGCTTCTACCCCTAAGATGAATAACTCCCCCTTTGTATGAGAAGGTTGGAAGCCTTTAAATTCGTTCATCTTGGTTGAAGAGTGCCTTAGAAATTTAAGACATGAAATGTACAAGCATAAAGTGCCACACATCCTCCCCCTCACCCCCCCCCCCCCCCCCCCCCTTTGACATTATCAAAAAGAAGGGAAAGATGCAATAAAAATGGACAATAAAGCAATATTTAAAAAACTTAATTAATCATACATCACAAATTATCATATACATAGTAACATAACAATTACAAAGAAATCTGAAAAAACAACAAACAAAACGTAACATAACTGAACAAGGACATAACAGAAAACAATAGACATAATAAAGTTGGACAGAACTTTATGGTTGATTCATGTCCCGTTTGTTATAGAACCAAGATCCTTGATTTGGAAATTGTTGTTGTAGAAGAGGTTCTGTGTAATGTTATGGAGGTGCTGTCGTACCCCAAATTTTCCCTATCTCTTTTAATTTTGTCTGGCTTTGAACTTTGTATTCCATTTGTATCATTTTATTATTCATTCATTTGCATATCCCGCATCTCAGGGAATCAGGCGCTTTAGTTTGAAGTTTTAGCGCTACGCCCTCTTTATATCTGATCTTGTTTTGAGGTTTTCTTATCAGGTAAAAAGGAAGCACATCTGGTTCTCGATTAGTGGATCGTGGAACGAATTTTATCATCACGTTACAAGGTTGGTTCTTGTTCAATTTTATCAGAGCCTGGATTAGGGTTTATTTCCCTATATGGGCTGGTAAAGATGCTAGGGTTTTTAGGTCTTTGGTTTCTGGGAAGATGTTTCTCTCGCCTGCCTCGAAGATGGCTCAAAGCTCAGTGCATTAGGTCAAGAATTTCACCTCCTCGTATTTCAAGTTTCTTCTTAAAGCCTCTAAGTCATTGAGTCGAGAGTTTGAAGTTTAAATTGGCAAGTGTGGAGTTCGAGCACTTCAAGAAATGAAGTTAAAGGTTCATGATAATCAAGAAATGTTTTTGTTGCTTAAGTTACTAGTTATTGTGGGTTGAATGTCAAAAGTTGAAGTTCTGGTCAAGAAGTGCAAGTGTGGTTCGGGCATGATATGAAGATCAAGGTTCAAGTGACCGGTGTTTTGGGTTCGAATTAACCAGTGGAATTAAATTCTTAAGCATTTGTTTTGTTTGAGAGTTTGATTAGATTTTGAAAGATAAGGCGCGTGATGTGTTTGGAATACAATTTATAATGATTGCTCGCAATTTCTTGAGGTTTAAGTTACAAAGTCCAAAGGATGCATTCAAATCATTCAAGTGGGAATTGCCATTTTCAATCAAAGATCGAGAGTTGTTTGATTTCCATACAAGAGAATTCATTCAAAAAAATATATCATTCAAGCTTTCATGTTCATTAAATTTTTTGGACAGATTACAGAGTGTATGAAAAATAAATTACAATTATTGGAATACAAATTACATTTGTTTTGTTTACAAAGAAAAGAGAAAAATAATGTGCGTTTCTTCAAGTTTTCATCTTCAAGTCTTCATCTTCACTCCTCGCCATGGTATTTTCCTCATTCAATCTCGCTTTGGACCGTCCAATAACCGTGCTCATGAAACAAGGAAAAGGAAAAGTTAGCGATCAAACATGAAAAAAAATTCAAACAAGAATTAATTGATTGTTATCTCATCATAAGGGTTTGCCTTTTGGAACCAGTTAAAGAGGGAGATATTTTTTTTATCATGTTTTAGTTTCTCCCAAATTGCAAATCACAAATATTTGTCCTCTTTGGTTCATAAAAAGGGAGAAAAGAAAAATTGCCAAATGAACAATCAAAAAGCAGCATAGCGCGCAGAACAAAGGCCAGCCCCTACACAAGGCAAACAAAGGCGTAGAACAAAGGCGCAACAAGGTAGCCAAATGAACAATAACAGCGTGTAAAACAGCATAAGCAAGCAACAAGCATAGCAGGCTAGCAAAGCAAACAGAACAGGAAGCGTGCAGAACAACAACAGCAGGCCAGCAGGCCAAGAAAGCTAAAACAAAAAGCAACTTAACTATGACAAAGCAAATGCAACATCATATTAAACAAAACAATAGTGCAAGTTCATTAGCCCAAACACCCTAGTGTTTCATCATTTTCCAAAAGAGGTAAACCCTTCAGAAATAATTATGTAAAAGCCAAAGCTTTACATCACAGAAAGATGAAAGAGGAAAGATATAACCTGCTACAATTCAGCCCAAACCAGTCCAAAATTTCTGCTACAACTATGTTGCAAAAACAAGCCAAATAATCCAAGAAAACTGGCCACAAACACCAAAATAGACAAAATAAAAACCTGCATCCAAAAAGCCCCAAGCCAGCATACCAACAATGTTCAAAATTATCCAAATTCCCCCCCCCCCCCTGATTTCTACCCATGTTGCACTATAAAGAAACACACCACTGTTTCATTGAGATCCTGAACACACAGCTTAAAACACAGCAAAGGGATTTTTTTAGAGACATCTCAACCTGCAAGAACAAGTTACCCAATTCACCAACACTGACAACAACACCATATTTTCTTAAAACAAAACTTCACACAGAAAAAGAAGGAAGAAGAAGAACAAAAAGAAATAATTCGGACTCACCTCTTGAGAAACTCCGTTGGAGAGACTCCGACAGGTACCGTTTCCTTTTGAGATTAAATAGTCATATCTCCATGTTTTGTTTCATTATTCTGTACCGATTATTGCTTGTGAATCTTCGTGGTATTTTTGTTTTATTTTTTATATTGAATAACTTAGAGAAATAGCAAGCCTGTGGCAAAATCAGGAAAAAAAACAGAGAGAAAAATATCATTTTACTGTTATTTTCGATCTTAGCACTACCTTTGAAAACTAATTTTAACAGCAAAACCTTGCTTCATTTTCATCAACCTCTATTTCTCTACAACAGTCCATCAACATCTATATGTCTCTAACTTCTATTCAACACACAAATACTTATACACAACCCTCTGCACTAATATCAGGACAACCTCATAACCATCATCTTCACACTCTAGTCGATAATCTTATACTTGTGGGTTATCTCCTCTGTATTCAACCAAACCAAATCTGAAATACGAACTTGTATTAAACCGTACTACAAATAACAATGGTGATAATAACATAAAATTAAAAGACAGACCTAAAATCTCAGATAGAAAATACCACATCCTCATCAATGTGAAGCCCAAGCGGGAGACCATCGCAGCTCAGCCCACATTCAGTCCGTGGAATCCAAAAAGTAACAGATTCAAAAGCACCTGCAAACCATATCATTTCGAAACACTGATGCGGTCACGTTATAGACAACAACATCATCCTGAAACCCATAGAAGAAGTAGAAGAAAGGTTAATGTCAAAGCTTACTAGTTTCGGCCACTAATTGATGAGATTTACGGCCATACCCCTTTGAGAACCAAGTAAATTTGGAAAACGCATGAGTTGTTACAACGAGCTTATTGTTGAACGGTGTTAAGGAGAGGGAGAAAACATGCAGATCGAGAGGGAGAGAGAAATTGGTGGTGCGTTTGTGATGATGATGTCGATACGGATGGGAGAGGGAAAGGGTTTAAAAAAAGACACAGTTGAGAGGATGAGCATGGAGGTTGAGTGGAGGTTGAGAGGAAATTAAGACAATAATCAGAGGGAACATATTGCGTGAGAGAGGAAGATAAGAGAATTTGTTGTAAGATAAGAAGAGAGAAGCAGTTTCACGTGAGAGGATAGAATGATTCAGTTTGTTTTAATTAAGTTAATTGGAAAAATGATTAGAAATAATGTACAAATTAATTCCTTCCCCTTCCCAAAGTACATAAGCGGCGCCTCATTACTGCATTAGGGTTTTTAAACTTTTCCTTTCCCTTGTCCAAACCTGGTCAGCCCATTGGGCTGCTGGCCCAATCCAATCACTATTTCCCCTTTTGTTTTAATTAAATCATTGTTATAATGAATAAACAACATAGTTCAATTGGCAAAGCATCTAACAATAAACCTTGGGGACCCGGGTTCAACCCCTGCTGGGGCATTTTCCATTTTTTTAGTTTCTTTAGGCTTTATCTTTATGCATTTTACCATATACTTCTAAAAATATATATATATATATATTTATTTAATTTATTTTCTTTACATAGTTATTGCATGATAAAAAAATACAAAAACATGTTTGTTTTAATTAATCTTTCATTTTGTTATTTACTTAATCTTTTGTTTAATTTTCTTTAATTCAATTTGTTTTATTTAACTTAATAAAATACCCAAAATAAGTTAAAATTAGGTTTCGATATTCATTTCATAATAAGTTGTAAAAATATTATAGTACTATTTTTCTTAAAACAATAAATATTTAGGGTCTTAGTTTCTTTATTTGCTCGCTCAACTTCGGTATCATATTCCCTTAGGTACCTCCATGAGGCGATTAAACCCCGTTTCGACCGCCTTATGTCGAAATAGACTTTTAACTCACCACTAGTACATAACAAACAATTAGGTTTCTTAGTCTCCCTCTTAACCCTTTTCTTTTGTAATTAAAACTTAATATTTACAAATCAAAAATCCAAAAAAACATTCTTTAATTATTACTCGAATTTATTCTAAAACTCGCAAAACACTCAACCAAGCAAAACTCCCCCAAAAGGGCATGTTATCTTCGTTCTACCGCGATATCGGCCGTGCCTATTGCTAGAATGCGTGCGTTAATGTTGCCCACTAAAAAACACAAACAAACCAACCATTTTCTGTAGGAACTACGGTGTTCTGATTCCTTCATTGGATACGTAGGCAAAGGGTCGCGAAACCCTCACAAACGCAATAATCAAAAACCATCCTGTGATACGGTGGGAAGAGAACTGACTGTTTTGGAATGCTGGTTCGCGTTTTGCGTTTGTTTTTGCAAAATGTCGCGGTAAGCAAGAGTCGCCACCGCCTTTTATTTTATCCAACAAGGAAAGGAAAAAAGCACATAAAAATTCCTTTTTCGAGATGTTTCTCGGGTCCGGGGGGTAGATTATAGAAAAGGAAGGTGTTAGCACCCTTTCTATATGTGGTTATCGACGGGCTCTCAGGTACTTGCTCAAAGTGTTTTCAAAAATTGCTTTTCTTTGTGGTTGTGGGTTTGAAAGAAGTTTTTGTTCGAAAGGTGTAAGTGCGAAAAGTTTTGTTTTGTTTTGAAGAGAGCAAGTACTTAAGAACCATCTACCTACTCGAAAAGGGAATAAAACTGTGCTAATGTCCTTTAGACAATGCTAGCCCACTATTGATGAGTAGGTAGCATCGTCGTTGGAGTTTAAGGGTCAATTCGATTAAGGGACGTGTGGTCACTAAAGCAATGTTAGGATGCCTTAGCGGTAACCCTAATGTCTTAGATCATTTTATCCGAGGCAACCGTTTCGAGGCAACTATGATCTTTGGACAAGAGGGCGACCTCTAAAACTACCTATACTCAATGACCACGTTCGAAGGCAACCAAGTGAGGTGTACCCTAAGAGTGCGCATGTGCGAATGTGTTATTTCGGTTATATTATCTTTGTACATGTCATGGGTGAGCTATGTTGATTTTAAGTTCATACATTTGATCTTGTCATGCATTCCCTATTATCAAACATCTAGCAGTGTATAGTTGTGCAATTTAAATTGCGGAAATTAAATCTAAACTATTACAAGGCGTCAGGTATTTACATCGCCAAAAACAACCCTTTAATTTAAAATGCGGAAAATAAATAAAGCGATAAATAATTAAAGTCCTAATTAAAAGCTATTACATACCCGAAACAATTACATCAATATGAAATAAATATGGATCGCGTGCGAGAAAATTAAATCGGCGCATTTTTTAGGGTTTTGACCCTTTTTTGAAAAGAAAGCATTTTTTGTTTATTTTTTTGAATTAAAAGAAATTAAATCTAAGTTAGTAATTAAATTAATTAATTAATTAAAATATTTTTGGATTTTTGGATATTTAAAGAAATAAAAATAAATTGTTTAAAGTTAGTAAAAACCTAATATTCTATATTTATTTTAAATATTACAAAAAGATATTAAAAGTTAAACCTAATTAAACTAAATTAATTGAATTAATTTATTTACAAAAATAAAGTCATGAGTTTAATTTTAATAAATAAAATATATTTTTGTGTTTTTGATTTTATTAAGAAAAATTTAATTGGTCAATTTAAATAATAAAAAAAACAAAACAATTAAATAAATAGATTAAAAAAGAAAGGAAAAGAAATAACCCAGGGGGGTTCAGGCCCAATTTGGGTGTGAGATTGGCAATTCTTTGGCCCAAAAGGCGCAGGCCTGCATTGACTTTGCTGATCCAGTGGGCGTCCATTAACTTGAGCATAAGATGGACATCATCTTTGGTCCACCAGATATGGCCTGGGGCCATCTGGTGCTTCAAGATTTAAGGGAGTATGGTGCGCTGCGCCTTGGAAATCACATGGAATGACCTGTTGAACAATAAAACAAATGTATTTGGGGGACCTGGGATTCGAACCCAGGTCCCATTGGTTTTGAACATTCACCCCTGCCACTACACCACTATGCCTTATTTGTTATTGGATCAGATAACAATTAATATATTAGCAAACAAATAAATATGTTGGAATTATAAAAACACGCGCCAAGATTCAAAATCATCCAATCAAGGGAAGGCACGTATTCGTCTTCTTCAACGAAACCTGGTTTTCTTACCTGCGGATTTTTATCCGCAGCAAAATCCAAAGCTTGTTCCTAAAATCAATTTCCAGCCATGGAAATTAATTCTAAGACTATAGACTTGCTCGTCTCCTTCCACTGATTTCATCCATGTCCATGATTTGCCTCAATTTTGCCTGAAACTCAAACGCCTAAAAACAAAAAGCACGAACCCTAGTTTCGGGTAGGGCATTACAGGCTACAAAAACTCAATCAAATATTGCAGATAGTTTGGAAATCATACAAAGATCAAGAATATGTCCATGATTTATCAAAACAATACAAGAATGAGAGGTTATGTTTTCGTGTACAGGGCTACTTTCAGGGAAGCTTACAGCGCGATATAGGAAGTTTCGGAGCTTGCTTTTGATTCCAATAGATTCAGTGGATGTCTGGCAATTGAATAGCGTGGAGTTTTGGCCTTGAATTTGCCTCTTGAATGGATTTCAGTTTCCAACTTTTCAAGCTTTTTCCAAGTTTTTGCTCTTGTGAATTAGCAGCCTCTAGGTTCTGAATTTCGTGTCCTTGTGTTGTGTATGTATCAAGCATTGTATTAGGTCAAATATTGGGCTTTGAATCCATGAGCATTGATGATTTTGGATTTGATATGATCTTCCATTACAAAGCTTCCAAAAATGTCCCAAATCCAATATTTTGTTCATAACATGGCTTGATTCGGATTTGATTGTGTACATGATGATATTTAAGACCTGTAATGATAAAAAAGATACCAAGTGATTAAGATTTGGATTTTATTTGGATTTAAATTGATTTAAAATGAATTAAATCAATAAAAATCAAATAAAATAGAAAAATTAATAATTGGACACAAGGCTGAAGATAGGACACGTGTGTAGTGTGATAAGATCAAATTAAGTGGAAAAAAGTGGGCCCATTTGACAAAATTTGAAGTTTTGGGGATAGTTGACTTTTGGCAATTTTGGAAAAATGCCCAACTTCAACAATGCATAACTTCTTCAATTTTGAACTTTTGGAGGTGTTCTTGGACTTTTTAGAAACCTTAAGATGTCCTATAACCAACCCTTTTGGTCTCATATCATTTTGATATTCCATGCTCAAGTTATAAGCTTTGGAAAAAAAGGTGTTTTTGTTGACTTTCAAAAATGACCTATAATGTCCCAATTTGTAACTTCTTGTGAGTGAATTTCTTGATCTTGGGGTGTGAAGATGGATTGTAGGAAATTTCATCCTATTCAAAATGAGATTTTGATGGGTCATTTCTCATAAAGTATGAGAAAGTTATGCTTGGTCAAAGTTGAGTTTACTTTTCCTACAAAACCCTAATTTAGCAACTTTTGAATCTTGATGAATCTTTAGCAATACTTGATGAATCATGATCAACCCTTGATCAAATGATGAATTATCCTTCAAAATGAGAATGTTGACAAAAAATCTTGAGGTTTGACTGTCCATAGGTTACAGTTGACTTTTGCCCTAACATAGTCGATTTTTGGACCTCTTGAGCAATTGACTGACCAAACTTTCTCTGCAAGGCTTAAAATTTGACATGGATGAACTTGAGAACATATTAGGACATTGGGGAGAACTTGGGATCATTTGGATGTAAATACCTTGATGCAACACAAAACCCTAATTTGAGGTTGACTGCCTTAGGAGGTGATTTGACTGTCCAACTCTTGAGCAATCTTGAGCTATTTGGAGATTCTTCTTGACATGTCTTGAGAAATATGGGAGGGATAATTTTGGGGTACAACAGCTGCCCATGTTCAATCTTATTAAACCTGAGGATGTATATTGGCTTTTGGGCCTTTCGTGATCCGAAGGTGGAAGATGATTGAACACTAGAGTGCCCCGAAATTTGCACTCGTATGGTGTAGTATCAGCATTGTGATGTCGGGAATGGGATTACAGATGCCATTTAGAGATTGTTGGTAGGTGGTCTGAACTTCAACTGGAATACGAATCAGGGAGATCTTGTCTGCGATCTGACTGAACCAGAGGAGGTTTTGTCTCTTTTGACTGGATTGGTATCAGAAAAATCTTTAGGAATCGATTTAACTGGTTTTGCCTCCTTTGACATAGCTGAGAACTTAACTGGATCTTTCCTGCAAGGTAAAGGTCAGTCATATGCAATGCATGATATGGATCAAGCAATGATGTTGTCAACATAAATGAGATTGTATGGTATGATGTGTATATGCATGTATTATGATGTATGGAAATGTGATGTTTTAGCTGGGGAAAATAAATCCTGAATAGCTGCTGGAGAATAGAATTGGATTCTTCGTTTCCGCTGGGGATGATGAACGAAGATGATAAACTTGCAGGAGAGGATAACTTTGTTGGGGGAATAAGCTGATGAGGAGATTATTTCGAGGGGAATTACTCTGTAGGGAAGAGATGCTCTGCTGAGGATTTTAACGATAAACTCCGTTGGGGATTCCGCTGATAAGCTCTGTTGGGGATTTCAATGATAAACTCCGCTGGGGATGGATTACCGTTGCTGGTGATATTAAATATGTTGAGGATTGAATTCCTGCTGGTGAAAGGAAAGAACTTCGCTAGGGATGATCTTTCAGTTGCAACTTGCTAGGGATAACCCTGTTAGACTCTTGTGGGGAAAACCCTCTGAATTCTGCTGGGAATGGTCTCTTGAACTGGGCTGGGGAGATTTATTTGTACTCCGCTGGGGATAAACTTCCAGAGTCTACTGGGGATGATGATTCGACTCCGTTGGGGAAATTTTTTTCAGACCGTGCTGGGAAAATTGACTCCACTAGAGGTATCTTGTATTCTGCCAGGGAACATTCTTATACTCCGTTAAGGAATATTAAGGCTGTCGGGGATACTCTTATACTTGTTGGGGAATATTCCTACATTCCGCTGGGGAATATTAAGACCCTTTTAGTGTTGATGGTAGACAAACTCTGCTTGGTGAGAGTATTGCTGATCTGTTTACGGTTGTAACTCTCAGCTGGGGGAGAGCTACTGTTACTGTCTTACTCTGGGGGGAGTGAAGATATCTTAGCCATATCCTTCAACTGAATTTACCTTTGTATCTGGTGGTCAAAGTAACTATACAGTTCGGACAATTCTTATTTGCCCATGTTTCTGCTATTACCAGTAATTCATCTTTCGTTTCGCATGTAAATATTTATGAGCAACAATTAAGGTCAAATGCATATATCAAAAATGAACATTGGACGCTCTTTACAAAACAAAACAGATAAAGAAAAAACAGTTTGAAATTTCTTTGAAAATGAATTTGTATTGATTTGAAGTTTGGCCTGTAAATAGGCGTTTTTTGTACAAGAGGCTGACGTCCTAGTAAGAGAACACCGCCGAACAATAGAATTTACACGATTTGTGAAAAACTAAACAAAACAGCTATGTGAATAATCCCACTGGGTTCCAACTCTGCTATTGCTTTTATATCCTCGAGCATCTCATCACTTTGCTACTGGTTGAAGATGAATTAGATTGATTAGTGTCGTCTGAGCTTGATAGTCGATACCGAAGTCTGGATGCAAGGTGATCCAATGAGACATAGTATTACACTTTGATCCCTAATTTTTGCCTGGACCTCCCTTTCGGGTTTTCAGTCCACCGGGATACTCATTTTTTCCCAAGCCGCCTTTTCAGGTTTTCGACTTGCCGGGTGTACAGATTTTTCCATTTTCATCCCTTATTTTTGCCCGAACCCTTTTGGTTCGCCGGGAAGCCCTTATTTTTGCCTAGGCCAGTCAACCTAGAGGGTTTTTGATTACACGTAGTATCTTTTTACTATGTCTGCATTGACGGGGTGAGGAAGGTTGTCACCATCCATGGTGGTTAGAATCATAGCTCCGCCTGAGAAAATGTTCTTAACCATAAATGGCCCTTCATAAGTAGGGGTCCATTTTCACCTGGGATCACCTTGAGGTAGAATAATGCGCTTGATTACCAGATCCCCGACTTGATACTCTTGTCGTCTGAATTTCTTGTTAAATGCTTTGATCATCCATTTTTGGTACGTCTGACCATGAAAAATAGCAGTAAGTCTCTTTTCGTCGATTAGGTTCAGCTGATCAAGTCGGGTCTGAATCCAGTCATCTTCACTCAAATCTGCATCCTTCATGATCCAAAGAGAGGGTATCTGAACTTCAATGGGAAAGACTGCCTCCATACCATATACCAAGGAATAGGGTGTTGCCCCTGTTGACGTCCGTGTTGATATATGGTACCCATGAAGAGCAAATGGTAACATCTCATGCCAATCTTTGTATGTCACTGTCATCTTCTGCACGATCTTCTTAATGTTTTTATTAGCCGATTCTACAGCCCCATTCATCTTCGGCCGGTAGGGAGAAGAGTTGTGATGCTGTATCTTGAACTCTTCGCAGAGCTCAGTGATCATCTTGTTCTTGAGATTGGTACCATTGTCCGTAATGATCCTCTCTGGTACACCATATCGATAGATCAGATTATGCTAAATGAACTGTTCCACGACGTTCTTGGTTACCGTAGCAAAGGAAGCTGCTTCAACCCACTTTGTAAAGTAATCAATCGCTACCAGGATGAAACGGTGCCCGTTGGATGCCGTAGGTCTGATCTCGCCGATCATATCAATGCCCCACATTGCAAAAGGCCAAGGTGCCGGCAAGACATTTAGAGGGACTAGAGATATGTGCACCTTATCAGCATAGACTTGGCATTTGTGACATGTCCGAGAATGCTGATAACAGTCGGCTTCCATTGTGGACCAATAATATCCTGCCCGTAGGATTTTCTTTGCCATGGTGTGTCCACTGGAATGCGTCCCAAAAGTACCTTCGTGTAAATCTTTCATGATCCTTTCTGCTTCATTCTTATCCACACAATGCAGTAAGCTCGAATCATGGTTACGCTTGTAAAGGATACCATTGCTGATGAAGAACTTCGCCGCGAACCTCCTTAGAAACTTCTTGTCATTAACAGATGCACCCTCGGGGTATTCTTGAGCTTCAAGATACCTCTTCACCTCATGATACCAGGGCTTTTCTATTACCTCTTCAGTTTCAATGTCACAACAATGTGCGGGTTCGTCCAATCTTTCAATGATAATCCGGGGAGCCTCGTTGTCCCAATTGACCTTGAACATAAAAGACATCGTAGTCAGCGCGTCCACCAACTGATTCTCCTCTCTAGGTAAGTGTTCAAAGGTTATATCCTTAAAATGGGGAAGCAACGTCAATACATACTCCTTGTAAGGAATAAGATTTGGGTGTTTCGTATCCCACTCGCCTTTGATATGACTGATCACGAGAGAGGAATCTCCGAAGACACTTAGAAACTTAATCCTTAGGTCAATTGTTGCTCGAAGACCCATGATGCACGCTTCATACTCCGCCATATTGTTGGTGCAGTTGAAACATAGTCGGGCGGTTAATGGAGTATGAGAGCCTTTAGGAGATATGATCACGGCTCTAATGTCGTTACCCAAAGCGTTTAAAGCTCCGTTAAAGTACATATACCATCGGGATCCTTCCTCAGGTCCTTTATCCGGTCCAGGTGTCTCACAATCAGTTATCAAAATGATATTCTCGTCTGGAAATTCAAAGTTCATAGACTGGTAATCATCCACTGCCTGATGTGCCAAATGGTCTGCCAGCACACTTCCCTTGATTGCCTTTTGGGTCGTATACTGGATTTCATACTCAGTCAAGATCATCTGCCATCTTGCTATTCTTCCGGACAAGGCAGGCTTCTCGAAGATATACTTGATTGGATCCATCTTTGATATCAACAGAGTAGTGTGAGTCAGCATATACTGTCTCAGCCGGTGAGCAGCCCATGCTAAAGCGCAACAAGTTTTCTCGAGCAGTGAGTATCAGGTCTCACAGTCGGTAAACTTTTTGCTAAGATAATAAATAGAATGCTCTTTTCGGCCAGACTCGTCATGTTGACCCAGCACACACCCCATTGAGTTGTCGAGCACTGTCAAGTATAAGATCAAAGGTCTCCCTTCAACTGGTGGCATCAGAATAGGTGGCTCTTGGAGATACTCTTTGATCCTTTCGAAAGCGGTCTGGCATTCATCATTCCAACGTACTACTTGATCTTTCTTCAGCAGCTTGAAGATTGGCTCACAAGTAGCAGTCAGGTGCGAGATGAATCGGGCAATATAGTTCAGTCATCCCAAAAAGCCTCTGACTTCTTTCTCTATTCTGGGAGCTGGCATTTCCTGTATAGCTTTCACCTTTGTCGGATCTACTTGAATACCTTTGTCGCTCACGAAGAAACCCAGCAGCTTACCAGATCTCACCCCGAAGGTGCACTTGTTCGGGTTCAACCTCAGTTTGTACAACTTCAACCTATCAAACAGCTTCTGCAGATGGTCAAGGTGTTCCTCCTCAGTTTGAGACCTTGCAATCATATCGTCGACGTATACTTCAATCTCATGATGGATCATGTCATGAAACAAAGAAACCATGGCACGCTGATATGTTGCCCCAGCATTCTTCAGTCCAAAAGGCATGACCTTGTAGCAAAAGGTACCCCACTGAGTAACAAAGGTCGTCTTCTCCATGTCTTCGGGAGCCATCTTGATCTGATTATAACCGGAGAAACCATCCATGAAGGAGAATACCTTGTGCTGAGCAGTGTTGTCAACCAGAACTTCGATATGAGGTAGGTGGAAATCATCCTTGGGGATTGCCCTGTTCAGATCCCTGTAGTCGACACACATTCGAACCTTACCATCCTTCTTCGGCACAGGAACCACATTGGCCACCCACTGAAGGTAAGAAGTAACTGCTAGAAAACCGGCTTCAAACTGTTTCATAACCTCAGCCTTGATTTTCTTAGACATCTCTGGGCGCATTCGGCGAACCTTCTGTTTTACTGGAGGACAATCTTCCTTGGTAGGTAGGCGGTGAACCACAATGTCAGTATCCAAACCAGGCATGTCTTCATAAGACCAGACAAAGATCTCAACGTAGTCATGCAGCATCTGAATCAACCGTTGCTTCACACTTAGCTCTAGATTCACACCGATCTTAACCTCTTTCTTGTCTTTCTCAATACCCAGATTCACTGATTCTATCGGCTCTTCGTGCGGCTGAATAGCCCTTTCCTCTTGGAGTAGCAGTCTTGCAAGTTCACCAGGAACTTTGCAATCATCTTCACCTTCATCTTCGGCTAAGTTGATCGGATTTTCGAAGTTATAACTTGCAGTAGCAGAGTCATTACCAGTGAGATCCAGAGTGGATGTGGACCTGTATATGTGAGTGTGTGTAAAATAGTTGTTTTGAAATATATAATAAAGAAAAACAAGGAGCGCAAAATTCGAAATGCAAGAACGTCCAATGCTTTTATTAATGATATATGAAAATGACACACATAATGCCCTCACAAATGAAGCCACGGTGCCTCGGGTAAGGCGCCGGGCCATAAAGTTTAAAACATTGTCTGTTACATATTCAAAACAAAAAGTTTCATTACTGGGTGATAACAGAAACGGGCATAGAATCCTTCGCTATCCAGTTGCTTAATCCACCATTGGCAGTCGGATAGATCCAACTGTCGATATCAAACTCTTCATCATCGTCATCCCTGATAGAATTCACCCCTGCATCTTATTTAGGCTTCTCTGGTGCTCCAAACTCAATCTCCTTCGCATCGATCAAGTCTTGTACCTTGTTCTTCAAAACCCAACAATCATCAGTATTATGCCTCGGGCTATCAGAGTGAAAAGCACAGCAGGCATTAGGGTTATACTTTGGTGATGTTGTATTTGGATTCTTTGGGGCTTCCTTTAGAATCACCAGATTGGTCTTCAGCAACTGTGGCAGAATCTGAGATAAGGTCATGCTGAGACCAGTGAATTGCCTTCAAGGTCTCTCATCCTTCTGTTGATTGTTGTGCTGCGGAGCACCAGCAGGTTTTGAAATAACAACCGCATAAACAGCTTGGCGGTGTTCAGGTCTATTCTGTCTTCTCGAACTGTAGACAGCACCAGACTCTTTCTTAACGGCTTCTTCTCAGTGCTTGGTGAGGCACCCTTCTGTATCTTACCGGCCTTAATACCAGCCTCAATCCTTTCACTGTTCAAAATAAGCTCTGTAAACCCAGACGAAGAGCTTCCAATCAGGTGGTTGAAAAATAGACCAGACAGGGTCCCCAGAAACATGTCAACTAACTCTCGATCAGCTAAGGGTGGTTGTACTCTTCCGGCGAGGTCCCTCCACTTCTGAGCATAATCTTTGAATCCTTCACCCGTTTCCATTGACATACTCTGGAGTTGGGTACGCGTGGGAGCAAGGTCAGAGTTGTACTGGTACTGCCTGTAGAAAGCAGTAGCCAAATCTTCCCAACTGCGGATACTGGCTCCGTCCAACTGATAGAACCACTCAAGCTGAGTCCCTGAGAGACTGTCTTGAAATAAATGGATCCATAAGTTTTTATCAGCGGTATACGGCTGAATTTTCCTCACATATGACCGGAGGTGCAGCTTCGGACAAGAAACTTCGTCATACTTAACAAAGGCCGGTGCCTTGAACTTGTGGGGAATCACCACCCCATATGATAGACCTAGATCACCAAAGTCCAGACCAGGCACTTTTTGAACTTCCATAGCACTCAACCGGTCTTCCAGTTGCTTGTATCTATCCTCGGCAGGAGGATATTGTTCTTCATCATAGTCCGTCTCGTTGTCAGAGACCACAGGGCTAGGAGACCTCCTTTCCTCTTGACTACCTTTCCCTCCAGATGAGGTGGTCAGATCAACTTCATTCTGTAGCCTGTTTCCAAACCTGTGACCAGTGATGAACAAGATTGTCCTCTTCTTCTTCTTCTTCTTCTTCTTCTTATTCTCTTTCAGAATCAAGGTCTTCAGGTCTTGCTGACCCTTAGCTAGATTCAGGAACAGCTCTTGGAATTGGGCATTCTGGGCCTGGAGGGCCTTGATAGCTTGCTCAGTTGAAGGTTCAGCATACATGATGAGTGCTGAAATAAACAGTGAAGAAGATAAGAGACCTGTAATGGGTACCTGTTTATGAAGTGCATGAGATGAAATGCGTATGATTATGATTTCAAAGACAACCGGGAGATTCAAATTTGTAAACCAGAAAGGAAACACACTTTATTAGATAAACTTCAAAATTCAAATTGTTCAACAAATTGCCCTTAAGGCGTTACAAGAATGGAAATACTGAAAAGTAAATAAAAACTGGAAAGGAAATCATCAAAGGTCAATCAATGCTTCCATGGCCTCTTCTTATCAGTGCGGATATAATTATTGAGAATCTGCTCGTTCTCCAACTATCAGGTCAACCTCTGGATCTTTTGCTCTTGCTCGTTGAACTTATCTTGGTAAGAATCTCGTTCTTCCCTCAGTTGCATCCAAGATCTCTTTAGTGCCCCAATGTCAGTGGGCATATAAGGATGGAGAATGGTTGGAAGAACTCCTTCTTCATTAGCAACTTCAAGAGTGACAGGTCGGACAGCTTCATATGGCATACCTAACTTCTGGGCACGGATACGGACCCATCTGAGATACGGCTCCATCGGAAGTGAAGTCTTTGGGCCCAACTCATGTGGATCAGATTGGTGAACTTTATCCCAAGCCCTTATGAATCTGCGATGTTGCTCGTCGCTATCCCCTTGAAAATAAAAGATGATACTAGGCATTAGCATCTCATGAGGTCCTTCTCTTCTGGCACACCCGAACTGACGTAGAGCTAAGCATGGGTTGTAAGAAATTCCTCCATGGGTTCCTAACAGTGGAACATTGGGGTACTCCCCACATCGATCAATAACAGTCACCTCGTCCATACCCTTGAGAGTCCAGATAATTTCATTATGAGAAAGAGACATAACCCTATAAGCCCAGCCCATGCTTTCTTTATTCTTCAGCACAGATTTGAGAAGGTGCAAAATAAACCACCTTGCCAATAACGGAGCACAACACATCAAGGTTCCATGCTTTCGGGCAGTACGAGCATAGAGTTGATGAAGGATGTTACCCAAGAGAGTGGGTACATGATTGCGAGAGATGAAGATCTTTATCGCATTCACATCAACAAAGGAGTCGGAGTTTAGAAACAATACCAAGTCGTATATCAGAAGGGCCAGAATATCCTCGAATGCCTTGAAATCTAGGCTATCCCAGAAATAGTTAGCCTTACCAACCAAGAACTTAGTCAGAAAGCCCTTTTCTCCACTTCTAGTCTCCCAATTAGCCATTACCTCCTCTTTGGTCAAATGAAGGGCTGCAGCAATCTCTTCGGGCCTAAGCATCTTTTCCCAACCAGTAAACAGGGTCTATTCGAGAATAGAGATACCGAGCAACTCAGAGAATTCTTCTAGGGTGGGAACCAGCTGATAGTCTTGAAAAGTAAAACAATGGTACATCGGATCATAGAATTGGACTAGGACACTCATCATCTGCTCGTCCAATTTGGAGGTGACCAAACTGAGAAGATAACCATGCCTCCTGAGGAAGGAAGTAGTATCAGGCATCTTTGCAATCAGATCTTTAAGCAAGGTGGGAACTTGGACAAAGTTAATCCGGATGGTATTCCTACGCATGGGCATCATGATGACCTACAAAATAGAACAAAGATGAATCCCTCCTGTCTTTGAAATAGGTTAGTATTATGCAAGATGTATGCAATGTTATGATGTCATGATGTCATGATAAAGGCACACCACAAGTATCCACAAACAGCAAACATGGTAAAGGCACACAAGTCACACAGTGAGCCCTTAGATTTCAGGCTGGCAAGGAGCTTAGGTATTACCCTCTTTCAGTTCAGTTGGTTTAAACCTATGCTAAAAATAGTAACCGGGTTCTAGAGGATCTCAATATCACTGACTACCCTCAATCGGTCATAATTCCAATTTAGCAACCTTTTCTTGCTGCCGGAATCATCACGAGAGTTTAGTCTCAATGAGTGTAGCATACTGCTACTGTTCTATGGCCAAGTTGGTCAATTTAAAGGTTCTAAGGTCAGTTGGTGCTTAATGACCCCTTAGATGACCTATATTCTCCTCATTCCAACACAAGGGATATCAGTGCAATCTAAAGTGCCACACCAATGTAGCTACTGCTTCAACCGTATCGGTCTACGTTGTACAGTTCCCTCACAGTTTATTGCTACTTACCTAAAGGGTATCCCCAGATCCGAGTTAGGATCTATAGAAACTCTGATACAAGCCCATAAATATAAATCATACAAAGCATATAATTGAAAACACAATGATCTAATCCTAAGGTACACCCCACTTATTAAGTCCCCAGCAGAGTCGCCAGTTCTGTGATACGGTGGGAAGAGAACTGTCTGTTTTGGAATGCTGGTTTGCGTTTTGCGTTTGTTTTCGCAAAATGTCGCGGTAAGCAAGAGTCGCCACCGTCTTTTATTTTATCCAACAAGGAAAGGAAAAAAGCACAGAAAAATTCCTTTTTCTAGATGTTTCTCGGGTCCGGGGGGTAGATTATAGAAAGGGAAGGTGTTAGCACCCTTTCTATCCGTGGTTATCGATGAGCTCTTAGGTACTTGCTCAAAGTGTTTTCAAAAATTTCTTTTCTTTGTGGTTGTGGGTTTGAAAGAAGTTTTTGTTCGAAAGGTGTAAGTGCGAAACGTTTTGTTTTGTTTTGAAGAGAGCAAGTACTTAAGAACCATCTACCTACTCGAAAAGGGAATAAAACGGTGCTAATGTCCTTTAGACAATGCTATCCCACTATTGATGAGTAGGTAGCATCGTTGTTGGAGTTTAAGGGTCAATTCGATTAAGGGACGTGTGGTCACTAAAGCAATGTTAGGATGCCTTAGCGGTAACCCTAATGTCTTAGATCATTTTATCCTAGGCAACCGTTTCGAGGCAACTATGATCTTTGGACAAGAGGGCGACCTCTAAAACTTCCTATACTCAATGACCACGTTCGAAGGCAACTAAGTGAGGTGTACCCTAAGAGTGCGCATGTGCGAATATCTGTTATTTCGGTTATATTATCTTTGTACATGTCATGGGTGAGCTATGTTGATTTTAAGTTCATACATTTGATCTTGTCATGCATTCCTTATTATCAAACATCTAGCAGTGTATAGTTGCGGAATTTAAATTGCGAAAATTAAATCTAAACTATTACAAGGCGTCGGGTATTTACATCACCAAAAACAACCCTTTAATTTAAAACGCGGAAAATAAATAAAGTGATAAATAATTAAAGTCCTAATTAAAAGCTATTACATACCGGAAACAATTACATCAATATGAAATAAATATGGATCGCGTGCGAGAAAATTAAATCGGCGCATTTTTTAGGGTTTTGACCCTTTTTTGAAAAGAAAACATTTTTTGTTTATTTTTTTGAATTAAAAGAAATTAAATATAAGTTAGTAATTAAATTAATTAATTAATTAAAATATTTTTGGATTTTTGGATATTTAAAGAAATAAAAATAAATTGTTTAAAGTTAGTAAAAACCTAATATTCTATATTGATTTTAAATAATGCAAAAAGATATTAAAAGTTAAACCTAATTAAACTAAATTAATTAAATTAATTTATTTACAAAAATAAAGTCATGAGTTTAATTTTAATAAATAAAATATATTTTTGTGTTTTTGATTTTATTAAGAAAAATTTAATTGGTCAATTTAAACAATAAAAAAAACAAAACAATTAAATAAATAGATTAAAAAAGAAAGGGAAAGAAATAACCCAGGGGGGTTCAGGCCCAATTTGGGAGTGAGATTGGCAATTATTTGGCCCAAAAGGCGCAGGCCTGCATTGACTTTGCTGATCCAGTGGGCGTCCATTGATTTGAGCATAGGATGGACATCATCTTTGGTCCACCAGATCTGGCCTGGGGCCATTTGGCGCTTCAAGATTTGAGGGAGTATGGTGCACTGCGCCTTGGAAATCACATGGAATGACCTATTGAACAATAAAACAAATGTATTTGCGGGACCTGGGATTCGAACCCAAGTCCCATTGGTTTTGAACGTTCACCCCTGCCACTACACCACTATGCCTTATTTTTATTGGATCAGATAACAATTAATATATTAGCAAACAAATAAATATGCTGGAATTATAAAAACACGCGCCAAGATTCAAAATCAGCCAATCAAGGGAAGGCACGTATTCGTCTTCTTCAACCCTGGTTTTCTTAACTGCGTATTTTTATCCGTAGCAAAATCCAAAGCTTGTTCCTAAAATCAATTTCCAGCCATGGAAATTAATTCTAAGACCATAGACTTGCTCGTCTCCTTCCACTGATTTCATTCATGTCCATGATTTGCCTCAATTTTGCCTGAAACTCAAACGCCTAAAAACAAGAAGCACGAACCCTAGTTTCGGGTAGGGCATTACAGTCTACAAAAACTCAATCAAATATTGCAGATAGTTTGGAAATCATACAAAGATTAAGAATATGTCCATGATTTATCAAAATAATGCAAGAAAGAGAGGTTATGTTTTCATGTACAGGGCTACTTTCAGGGAAGCTTACAGCGCGATTTAGGAGGTTTCAGAGCTTGCTTTTGATTCCAATAGATTCAGTGGATGTCTGGCAATTGAATAGCGTGGAGTTTTGGCCTTGAATTTGCCTCTTGAATGGATTTCAGTTTCCAACTTTTCAAGCTTTTTCCAAGTTTTTGCTCTTGTGAATTAGCATCCTCTAGGTTCTGAATTTCGTGTCCTTGTGTTGTGTATGTATCAAGCATTGTATTAGGTCAAATATTGGGCTTTGAATCCATGAGCATTGATGATTTTGGATTTGATATGATCTTCCATTACAAAGCTTCCAAAAATGTCCCAAATCCAATATTTTGTTCATAACATGGCTTGATTCGGATTTGATTGTGTACATGATGATATTTAAGACCTGTAATGATCAAAAAGATACCAAGTGATTAAGATTTGGATTTTATTTGGATTTAAATTGATTTAAAATGAATTAAATCAATAAAAATCAAATAAAATAGAAAAATTAATAATTGGACACAAGGCTGAAGATAGGACACGTGTGTAGTGTGATAAGATCAAATTAAGTGGGAAAAAGTGGGCCCATTTGACAAAAATTGAAGTTTTGGGGATAGTTGACTTTTGGCAATTTTGGAAAAATGCTCAACTTCAACAATGTATAACTTCTTCAATTTTGAACTTTTCGAGGTGTTCTTGGACTTTTTAGAAACCTTGAGATGTCCTCTAACCAACAATTTTGGTATCATCTAATTTTTATATTCCATGCTCAAGTTATAAGCTTTGGAAAAAAGGTGTTTTTGTTGACTTTAAAAAATGACCTATAATGTCCCAATTTGTAACTTCTTGTGAGTGCATTTCTTGATCTTGGGGTGTGAAGATGGATTGTAGGAAATTTCATCCTCTTAAAAATAAGCTTTGGATGGGTCATTTATCATAAAGTATGAGAAAGTTATGCTTGGTCAAAGTTGAGTTGACTTTTCCTACAAAACCCTAGTTTAGCAACTTTTGAATCTTGATGAATCTTGAGCAATCCTTGATGAATCATGATCAAACCTTGATAAAATGATGAATTATCCTTAAAAATGATAATGTTGACAAAAAATCTTGAGGTTTGACTGTCCATGGGTCACAGTTGACTTTTGCCCTAGCATAGTCGATTTTTGGACCTCTTGAGCAATTGACTGACCAAACTTTCTCTGCAAGGCTTGAAATTTGACATGGATGAACTTGAGAACATATTAGGACATTGGGTATCACTTGGGGTCATTTTTATGTAAAGACCTTGATGCAACACAAAACCCTAATTTAATGTTGACTGCCTTAGGAGGGGATTTGACTGTCTAACTCTTGAGCAATCTTGAGCCATTTGGAGATTCTTCTTGACATGTCTTGAGAAATATGGGAGGGAAAATTTTGGGGTACAACACATCCATTTCCCTTTAAGCAAGCATAGTTGTAGATAAATACACCCTTTTGAGACGAACAAACAAAATGGATCCCGTTGAGTACAACGGATGCGAGAGGTGCTAATACCTTCCCCCAACATAACCGACTCCCTTACCCTTTCTATTGGTTTCAAGACCATCTTATCCATTCCCTCGTGGTTTTATCTATATTTCCCCTTCCTTCGGGATAAATAAAATTCGGTGGCGGCTCTGTGTTTTCTTCCAGTAGCTTCAGCTGGCGACTCTTATGGGGACCTTTAGCGAGTCTCTCCTAGTTTTGTTTATTTGTCTTTTTGGGTGTTTATTTATTTGCTTCATCTTGCTTTACTGTTTTACTTCTTTATGTATTTTATTCTTTTGTATATATTGCATATATTGTTGCTACTCACATATTATGGATACATTGTGATGTTGGGTTTGGTGAGTACTTTTGATAAGTCCCATATCCGGACTTGGGTTACACCTAGGATTAGGACGGGCAGTATAGTCATGTTAACTTTGAGGGAGTAATCCCGAAGAAGGAGGCATGAAAATCCCCCACTCAGTGGAGGTCCCCTTGAGAGTAGTGATGTTTACCGAGTAATCGGGAAGACATCGTTGCTTTCGACCTGGGAGCTCGAGAAGTTGAGGGTTGTAGAACCATTAACCCATCCTGGCCTTTTAGTTGCAATGCGGAGACTGTAACAGAGTAATCCGAAAGTAGTTGTCACGCGATATTGCGCTCGGACGAGTTTTTTCTGCGAATATTACTTATTACCAAGTAATTGGGACGTCGGTAATATCCAAAGGAAGAGCGTAGACTTCAAGAACTCTTTAGAACCTTGTTCGGCAGGTGATAAACTCCTAGTACATACCTCGTGGGTGGTTACTTAGACTCCATGCATGTGACGTCGAACTTTTGATCCTGTTACTTTCAGCCTGTGCAACAGACTACGCAATGGTTATCCAGAATATGTGGAGCTGAGACTTCATGCCATAGCATACCATGACATCATATCATCATGTATATATATATATCATATCTAGGGAAATCCAAAGACAAGTCTCGTTGATACAACTTTTCAAAAAAGGAAATTTTAAAAAGATAGACGAGTCTTTGGGTCTCATCAGAAATGAAGATAAAGCATTCATCCATATTACCATGCATTCATTTTTTCACAACAAAAACTCATTTGGGTCCCCTTTCTCAGAATCCAGTAAACAACAAAGATGACTCATCCACATCCTTACCGTACCAGAGGCAACCAGCAAAGGCTAATGGATCTTTTTGAAGAAAATCAGAATGCACTCCGTCGGAATATGGATACTATGGGTACTCGTATGGATCAACTCATGGAAACTCTGCATGCCGTGATTAAGGGTCAAGAAGAACTACACCAGAGTGTTGCCAAGCTTACTACTGTTGTTCCTTCCGCTTCTGCTAATGGGAGAAATGACAATGCTAATGTTGAGACTCCTATCGGTGCTCCTAGGAATGATGTTGAAGATCATCATGATGTTATTGATATCGATGAACCCCAAGTAAACCTTGCTGTCGGGGATGCCGAAACTGCGAAAATGTATCATGCTCTCAAAGAGCGACTAAGAGCCATGGAAGGTATCAAGGCTTCCGGATTCAATACTGCTGCAATGTGCTTCGTGCCGAGGGTAGTTATTCCTCCCAAGTTCAAAGTCCCAGAGTTTGACAGATACAAAGGCACTTCTTGCCCAGAGACACATCTCCGTTCCTATTGTCGCAAAATGGTGGCCTATGCTGGCAATGGACCACTACTCATGCATTTCTTTCAAGACAGTTTGACTGGGGCATCGTTAGATTGGTATATGCAATTGGAAAGATCTCATGTCAGTACTTGGGGAGAGCTTGCCGATGCTTTTTTGAAACATTACCATTACAATACTGCCATGGCTCCTAGCCGTACTCAGCTCCAGGGGATGGTGCAAAAGTATGAAGAGTGTTTCAAAGAATACGCTCAGAGGTGGCGTGAACTAGCTGCAAGGGTCCAACCTCCTCTCTTGGATCATGAGTTGATTGATCTGTTTATGGGTACTCTACGAAGCCCTTATCTCCAGCATATGCTCAGTAGCACTTCTACTTCATTTTCTGATATGGTCATCATTGGTGAACATGTAGAGACGTGTATTAAGGCTGGAACGATTCAAGGTGTTCCTAACAATGTTAACAACAATGCAAGTATGAGTAGAAAACCATTTTCTGCTTTTGTCAAGAAGAAAGAGGGCGAGACCAGTGCCATCACCGTCAACCAAGGAAGATCTCCCACATTTCCTCAAGTCTGATTCCCTTATTTTCCTACACCTGCTGTTGTTCCCAACCAGTTTGTTCCGCAAGTATACGCTGCTACAACTCCAGCACCCTGGATGGCCCAAAAACGGCCTTTCTCTCCGCAACCATATTATGTTCCGCAACAACAGTTTGCACCTCCTACAACTTATCAACAACCAAATTAACATCTCTAAGGCCCAAGAGCTCCTCAAAGACAGAGAGCCCCTGAAAGAAGATTTGATCTCATTCCTATGTCCTACGCTTAGCTTCTCCCACAGTTACTTGCTAGTCAAATGGTTCAATTGCACGAACTCGGTCCACCGCCAAATCCTCTCCCTAGGGGATATGATATTAATGCTCATTGCGAATTCCATTCTGGGGCCCCATGCCATACAATTGAAAATTGCAGAGCTTTCAAGTGCAAAGTTCAAGATCTCATCGATGTGAAAGCCATCAACTTCAACCCTGTTGGTCCGAATATTCAAAATAATCTCATGCCTCCTCATCAAGGGGGAATAGTCAATGCTATTGAAGAAGTTAATGAACGGGTTTTAGTATCAAAGGTTGATGAAATTAAGATATATTTAGAAACTGTCAGAGAACATTTGTTGAGGCATGAAGTGCTACAAGAACTCCATGACTTCTGCTTAACATGTTCTTCCAAACCAGAAGAGTGTGCTGAGTTGAAGAAGGCCATCCAATAATTGATCGATGAAGGTGTCTTACAGATAGAGAAAGTTTTCCGAGAAGAAGAGATAGATGTCCTGGAAATCCCCTACTATCCGAGAAGCTTTTCAGCCACTCCTAGCATTCCGTTAACAATTCAGGTTCCTATTACCCCCACAATGATTCAAGCCCCTATTCCTCCTACAAGAAACGACTCGAAGGCAGTTCCATAGGAGTATAATGTAGTCTATATTCATGGAAAGAGGTATGAGTGCCCTCCGGTTGGTGACAAGAATATTACCAACATTGCGGGAACCAGTAATATGACTCGCAGTGGCCGGATCTTTTCTCCTCCACCACCACCTCCTAAGGAAACTAACAGTGAAGCTCTAGCTAAGGCCAGGGGAAAGCAAGTAATGGATAATCAACCCGAACTTTCTGTAGGACAAGAAGCGGAGCAACTTTTGAGAATTCTCAAGCGGAGTGATTACAAAGTAGTGGACCAAATCAACCAAACACCATCCAAGATTTCCATATTGTCTCTCCTTTTGTGTTCAGAGGCCCACCGCAATGCCTTATTGAAGACCTTATGTTCTACTCATGTTACCCAAGACATCTCTGTGGCCCAATTTGAAGGAATAGTCACTAATATTGCTGATGGAAATTGTCTAGGTTTCTGCGATGATGAACTCCCAGTTGAAGGCAAAGCCCACAATAAAGCGCTGCATGTTTCTATGAAGTGTTTGGACATTATTTTATCTCGAGTTTTGGTGGATACAAGTTCTTCACTCAATGTGATGCCTAAGGTTACCTTGTTTAAGCTGAATATGGACAGAGTAATGATGAGGCCCTCCACTCTAAATGTTCGAGCGTTTGATGGTTCGAGAAGATCGGTGGATGGAGAAGTTGATTTTCCTGTCAAGATTGGTCCCTACACTTTCTATTTGTCATTCTATGTTATGGAAATTCGTCCATCCTATACTTGCCTTTTGGGTCGTCCATGGATTCATGTAGCAGGAGCTGTGACATCTACTCTTCATCAACGCCTAAAGTTTATTGCGAATGACCAAGTTTTCGTCGTTTGCGGGGAATAAGACATAGTGATTAATAATCTGACTACCTACATGGAAGTGGAAGGCGAGGTACAAGAGTTGCCCTTTCAAGCTCTGGAGATTGTTACTGTTGACAAAGTCCCCGTCATGGAATGTAAGAAGTCTAAGATACCCCTGGCCTCTTTGAAGGATGCCAAAGCCCTCATAGAAGCTAGACCTCCCCATGACAGTTGGGGAAAATTGATTGAAGTTCCAGAGAAGAAAGATCGTTTTGGTCTTGGGTATCAGCCATCATCCTCCGTGCAAGCTGGTTAGGTTCCTCTCAGAGGACAGCAGGTTCCCCTAATTTCTGAAGTGTTCGTCAGTGCTGGTGTAAGCAAAGAAGGACAAGTGCTCTCCACAGATGCTGAAGGTGACGATGAAGATATTTCAAGATTCATTTATCAAGTTGCGTCGGACCAGGAGCTCCACAATTGGACTACCGTGGACATCCCTGAAGTTGTTTTCCTTGATGTGTAATTTTATGTTTCCATTTTAAGTCATATGTCCTGCCCAAGGCATACTGACAGCTTGTAGAAGGGGCCCCTTATGTTTCAATCTTAGTTTAACATTGAATGAAAAATCGCACTTTCGCATACAATTTTGTTCTCTGTTTTTTCTTTTACTTTTACTTTTTAAAAATAAAAATGGCAATACTTTTCTTTTCATATTCTAAATATTCTTTTGCACTTTCTAAAAATAAAACATAAAATCATTGATCATGCAAATATGTCTCGGACTCCGTTGGAAATGATAATGTTATGGCTCCTTACATCCTTGAGAATTCAGGTGATCATGCTGAAGAAGATAATGAGGAAGATTGTGAAGTCCCTGAAGAACTAGCCATACTCTTGAGACAAGAAGAGAAGGTCATCTAGCCGTATCAAGAGGAAACAGAAGTCGTCAATCTCGGCACCGAAGAGGTAAAGAGAGAAGTCAAGATAGGGGCCTCCTTGAAAAGTGAGAAAAGAAGGGGTTGATTGATTTACTTCGAGAGTATGCTGATGTCTTCGTCTGGTCGTATGAAGACATGCCCGACTTAGACACTGATATAGTAATGCATAGGTTGCCAGTCAACCCAGAATGTCCTCCTGTAAAGCAAAAACCAAGAAGGACCAGACCCGACATGGCTTTGAAGATCAAATAAGAGGTTCAGAAACAGCTCGAAGCAGGTTTCCTATATGTGATAAGTTACCCGCCTTGGATTTCTAACATTGTGCCCATACCTAAGAAGGATGGTAAGGTACGTATGTGTGTTGACTACCGAGACTTGAATAGAGAAAGCCCGCAGGATGATTTCTCGTTGCCTCATATTGATGTATTGGTTGATAACACTACTCAGTCTTCATTGTTTTCCTTTATGGATGGTTTCTATGGATACAATCAGATAAAGTTGGCTCCGGAAGACATGGATAAAATGGCTTTCACAACTCCTTGGGGTACCTTTTGCTACAGAGTCATGCCTTTTAGTCTTAAAAACGTCGATGCAACATATCAACGAGCTATGGTGACTCTCTTTCACGACATGATTCATAAAGAAGTCGAGGTGTATGTGGACGACATGATTGTGAAGTCACAGACTGAGGAAGAACATTTGGTTCATTTAAAGAAGTTGTTTGATCGTTTGCAAAAGTTCAGGTTAAGGCTTAATCCCAGCAAATGCACCTTTGGGGTTCGGTCGGGCAAGTTACTTGGTTTTATCGTGAGTCAACGGGGAATTGAAGTAGATCTAGACAAAGTAAAAGTAATACAAGATATGCCGACGCCGAAAAATGAGAAGGAAGTACGAGGTTTCCTTGGAAGGTTGAATTACATAGCCAGGTTCATTTCCCATCTTACTGCTACATGTGAACCCATTTTTAAATTGTTATGCAAGAATCAGGATGTCTGTTGGGATGAGAGTTGTCAAGAAGCTTTCGAGAAGATTAAGCAGTATCTTCAAGAACCACCAATACTCATACCACCAGTTCCCGGGAGACCTCTCATTATGTATTTGACTGTGCTTGAAGGATCTATGGGTTGTGTGCTCAGACAACATGATGATACTGGACGAAAAGAACACGCCATTTACTATTTGAGCAAGAAGTTTACTAATTGTGAATCAAGGTATTACTTACTTGAGAAGACTTGTTGTGCTCTTACGTGGGCAGCCCGACGTTTGAGGCAGTATATGTTGACACATTCTACGCTCCTGATATCTAAAATGGATCCAATAAAGTACATCTTCGAGAAACCAGCGCTTATAGGCAGATTGGCCCGGTGGCAAATGCTATTGTCTGAGTATGACATCCAGTACGTCACACAAAAGGCCATCAAAGTTAGCATTCTTGCTGATCATCTCGCTCACCAACCATTGGAAGAATATCAACCCATGAAGGTTGACTTTCCAGACGAGGATATTATGAAACTTGATGACAATGAAGGACCTGAACCAGGGGAGCGATGGACTCTCACGTTCGATGGTGCGTCAAATGTTATGGGTCATGGTATTGGGGAGGTTCTGACCTCTCCACGGGATACTCACATACCTTTCACTCCCAGATTATGTTTTGATTGCACGAATAATGTCGCTGAATACGAAGCTTGTGTGATGGGCCTTGAGGCAGCCATTGATTTGAAGATCAAGATTCTTGAAGTTTATGGGGACTCTGCCTTAGTGATACATCAAGTACGGGGTGATCGAGATACACGACACCCTAATTTAGTTCCATACAGGGATTACATAGTTGAGTTGTTGCCCGCTTTCGATGAGGTCACCTTTGATCACATTCCTAGAGAAGCGAATCAACTGGTAGACGCTCTGGCCACTTTAGCAGCAATGTTCAAAGTCAATTACCCGAATCATGCACCCAATATAAGGATCTGTCATTACAAGGAGATGACACATATTTTCCCTACTCATTGTCTCACAACTGAAGATGTATCAGATGAAAGGCCGTGGTATTTCGACATCAAAAGATATCTTGAGAAGCAAGAGTACCCCAAAGGTGCTACGATTTGTGATAAGCAGACTCTCAGAAGGTTGGCGTCTAAGTTTTTATTGTCAGGAGACGTTCTGTACAAGAGAAACTATGATTCGGTTCTGCTCAGATGCGTGGATAGACACGAGGCAGAATCCATTATATGAGAAATACACGAGGGCTCTTTTGGGACTCATGCCAGTGGGAATTCCATGGCCAAGAAAATCCTACGAGCAGGTTATTTCTGGATGATGATGGAAAGTGACTGTTGTGTATATGCCAAAATATGCCATAAATGTCAGGTTTACGCAGACAAGATACACGTTCCTCCCACTCCTTTGAATGTGATGACTTCACCATGGCCCTTTGCAATATGGGGTATCGATATGATTGGACGCATCGAGCCGAGTGCTTCAAATGGAAACAGGTTTATCCTCGTTGCTATTGACTACTTCACCAAGTGGGTGGAAGCAGCATCGTACAAGAATGTGACCAAGCAAGTTGTCACTCGTTTCATCAAAAGAGAGATCATATGCCCGTATGGAACTCCTAACAAGATCATCACTGATAACGGGTCAAATCTCAACAACAAGATGATGAAGGAAATGTGTGAAGAGTTCAAGATCGAGAACCATAATCCGTCACCCTATCGGCCAAAGAGGAATGGGGCAGTCGAAGCCGCTAACAAGAACATAAAGGAGATCGTCCAGAAAATGGTGAGAACATACAAATATTAGCATGAGATGTTGCCTTTTGACCTGCATGGCTATCGATCTTCGGTGCGTACTTCCACTGGGGCAACTCCGTTTTCACTAGTCTATGGTATGGATGCAGTACTCCCGGTCGAAGTGGAGATTCCTTCCTTAAGGGTTCTGATGGATACTAAACTTGATGAAGCAGAATGGATTCAAACGAGACTCGACCAACTCAATCTCATCAAAGAAAAGCGCCTGGCAACCATTTGTCACGGTCAGTTATACCAACAGCGTCTCAAGAGGGCATTTGACAAAAAGATTCGACCTCGAGAGTTCCACGTAGGTGACTTGGTCTTAAGAAAGATTCTACCAATCCACACTGATCCAAGAGGCAAGTGGACTCCCAAATATGAGGGACCGTACATCGTGAAGAAAGCTTTCTCGGGAGGTGCTCTAATCTTGACAAACATGGATGGGGAAGACGTTCTGCTTCCAGTCAATTCAGACTCAGTCAAAAAATACTATGCATGAAAGGACCCGCTAAGTCGAAAACCCAAAAGGGCGGCTTAGGAAAAAATTAGGGCTAAAAAAAGAAAAAAAGAAAAACCCGCTAAGTAGAAAACCCGAAAGGGCGACTTAGGAAAAAATGGGTGTCCCAGTGGATTGAAAATCCGAAAGAGCGATCCAGGAAAAAATTAGGGACAAAAAAGCGAGAGACTGAAGTCTGAAGACTCTTCACGTACACCCTCCAAATGCGGGATGGATCAATCTGATTATTATCCTTTGGAAGCACGACACTAGGGTGACCCGGGATGCGAGAACTATAGCAATATCAGTTTTAACGGAATTCGAGATTTTCTTATTGCCATTTTACTCGTTGTATTTCTTTTCTTTTCCGTAACTTCCTCATTTAGGAGTTGTTTCTATGTATGAATGCCCATTCACGGGCCAAACTCATTAATAAGAATTTGCACTTCCATTAAAAATCTTTGTTATGTTCTTTTACTTTATTTTTCGTATGCCAATTGTGATTTAAATTCTTTGTTAAGCATTGCATTGAAAATAATAAGTCAATAATAATCATGAGCTAAGATGTGAAAAGCTACATTACATGGATATGAAGGCATCCCAAGGGAATGTTGTGGAGTTCAAGTGTTCGTTCTTCTGTGCAGGTAGTCATAACGGTCACCTTGACCAAGATTTCATCCTCGTCACCCCCTTACAATTGACCGAGCGCCTGATTCTCCCACACGGAGAGACCGGGGGCATTGGTTGAGATCCACGTCTCTTTTTCAGTTATTCACGAAGCCCAGCATATAAAGGAAGTCAGATCAAGCTACTCCCCATCAACAAGATTTAATTCCCCAGTGAACTTGGCAGGGCTAACTCTTTCTCTCAGTTTTCAAGCACCAATCCATATTGGTACCTCAAGATGACGGACAACAGATCCTAATGAGTTTTTGACATTTTTTCATACAATAATCATCACGACATACTGCATTGCATCCTCGAACGCATAGCATATCCATGGATCATCATGTCACACTTCTAATGCATATGAAAACTGAGTCAGATCAATCCCAAATCAACAAAACATCCTCATAAAGAATATCATTCTCATAAGTCCCAGTTAACATCTATTATCACACTACCAACTAAAATAAACCAGGGTGTTAGTACATCGTACTTCCCCAACTCTCAATAATCACTTTATCTATTATAGAGTCGTAGGTCGCTTGTAGGTCTTACCCTCACTTTATCTTTTATAGGGTCGTAGGTCGCTCGTAGGTCTTACCCTCACGTTATCTACCTAGGGTCGTAGGTCGTCCGTAGACTTTACCCTCTCATCATTTTTTTGAGGTCGTAAATCATCCGTAGATCTTACCGTCAAGTTATCTCTTAAGGTCTTAGATCGTCCATAGATATTACCATTGTGGTGTCTTCTTAGGGTCATAGATTGTCCGTAGATCTTACCTTCGCATTTTAGGGTCGTAGATCGTCCGTAGATCTTACCATCGTGTCATCCTTCTAAGGTCGTAGGTCGCCCATAGATCTTACCTTCACTTTACCTCTCTTATGGTCGTAGATTGTCCGTAGATCTTACCATCGCATTATGTTTTTTAAGGTCGTAGATCGTCCGTAGATCTTACCATCGCGTCATCCTTCTAAGGTCGTAGGTCGCCCATAGATCTTACCCTCACTTTACCTCTCTTAAGGTCGTAGATCGTCCGTAGATCTTACCATCGTGTTATGTTTTTTAAGGTCGTAGGTCGTCCCTAGACTTTACCTTCTCCTCTTTACCTCTTTTAGGGTCGTATATCGTTCTTAGATCTTACCATCAGGTTATGTTTTTAAGGTCGTGGATCGTATGTAGATCTTGCCGTTGCGCAATATTCTTAGGGTCTTAAGTCTTCCGCAGACTTTACCTTCGTATTATCCTTAAAGTTTCTTACTTTCAGTCATCACGACATCATCAACCATATCCTTTCAATCACCTTGCCACTCGTTCCCTCAAAAACCTTGTATTGGCACCGTTACCCCAGTACAAGCTACCCTTTTTCAACCATGTTTTATCCATCATGACAAGTCCCCAAGAAGACCAGTTTGTCTTTCCCCAGCAGACGTTCACACCAGTGAATGACACTCACACCATCTCTCCAGGGAAATTTTCAGGTCCTGGTATTTAATCATCTTCCACCTTGAACTCTCGAAAGGCTGACGCCAATCTCACCTTCAGATTTAAGACGATTAAATAGGGGCAGCTGTCGTACCCCAAATTTGCCCTATCTCATTTATTTTTGTCTGGCTTTGAACTTTGCATTCCATTTGCATCATTTTATTATTCAGTCATTTGCATATCCCACATCTCAGGGAATCAAGCGCTTTGGTTTAAAGTTTTAGGGCTACGCCCTCTTTATGTCTGATCTTGTTTTGAGGTTTTCTTATCAGGTAAAAAGGAAGCACATCTGGTTCTCGATTAGTGGATCGTGGAACGAATTTTGTCATCACGTTACAAGGTTGGTTCTCGTTCAATTTTACCAGAGCCTGGATTAGGGTTTATTTCCCTATATGGGTTGGTCAAGATGCTAGGGTTTTTGGGTCTTTGGTTTCGGGGAAGATCTTTCTCTCGCCTGCCTTGAAGATGGCTCAAAGCTCAGTGCATTAGGTCAAGAATTTCACCTCCTCGCATTTCAAGTTTCTTCTTAAAGCCTCTAAGCCGTTGAGTCAAGAGTTTGAAGTTTAAATTGGCAAGTGTGGAGTTCGAGCACTTCAAGAAATGAGGTTTAAGGTTCATGATAATCAAGAAATGTTTTTGTTTCTTAAGTTACTAGTTATTGTGGGTTGAATGTCAAAAGTTGAAGTTCTGGTCAAGAAGTGCAATTGTGGTTCGGGCATGATATGAAGATCAAGGTTCAAGCGACTGGTGTTTTGGGTTCGAATTAACCAGTGGAATTTAATTCTTAAGTATTTGTTTTGTTTGAGAGTTTGATTGGATTTTGAAAGATAAGGCGCGTGATGTGTTTGGAATACAAGTTATAACGATTGCTCGCAATTTCTTGAGGTTTAAGTTACAAAGTCCAAAGGATGGATTCAAATCATTCAAGCGGGAATTGCCATTTTCTATCAAAGATCAAGAGTTGTTTGATTTCCATACAAGAAAATTCATTCAAAAATATATATCATTCAAGCTTTCGTGTTCATTAAATTTTTTGGACAGATTACAGAGTGTATGTAAAATAAATTACAATTATTGGAATACAAATTACATTTGTTTTGTTTACAAAGAAAAGAGAAAAATAATGTGCATTTCTTTAAGTTTTCATCTTCAAGTCTTCATATTCACTCCTCGCCATGGTATTTTCCTCATTCAATCTCGCTTTGGACCGTTCAATAATCGTGCTCATGAAACAAGGAAAAGGAAAAGTTAGCGATCAAACATGAAAAAAAATTCAAACAAGAATTAATTGATTGTTATCTCATCATAAGGGTTTGCCTTTTGGAATCAGTTAAAGAGGGAGATATTTTTTTATCATGTTTTAGTTTCTCCCAAATTGAAAATCACAAAGATTTGTCCTCTTTGGTTCACAAAAAGGGAGAAAATAAAAATTTCCAAATGAACAAACAAAAAGCAGCATAACGCACAGAACAAAGGCCAACCCCTACACAAGGCAAACAAAGGCGCATAACAAATGCGCAACAAGGTAGCCAAATGAACAATAACAGCGTGCAAAACAACATAAGCAAGAAGCAAGCATAGCAGGCTAGCAAAGCAAACATAACAGGCAGCGTGCAGAACAACAACAGCAGGCCAGTAGGCCAAGAAAGCTAAAACAAAAAGCAACTCAACTATGACAAAGCAAATGCAGCATCATATTAAAAAAAACAATAGTGCAAGTTCATTAGCCCAAACACCCTAGTGTTTCACCATTTTCCAAAAGAGGCAAACCCTTCAGAATTAATTATGTAAAAGCCAAAGCTTTACATCAGAGATAGATGAAAGAGGAAAGATATAACCTGCTGCAATTCAGCCCAAACCAGTCCAAAATTTCTGCTACAGCTATGCTGCAGAAACAAGCCAAATAGTCCAAGAAAACTGCCCACAAACACCAAAATAGACAAAATAAAAACCTGCATCCAAAAAGCACCAAGCCAGCATACCAACAAAGTTCAAAATTCCCCAAATCCCCCCCCCCCCCCCCCTTATTTCCACCCCTATTTCACTATAAAGAAACACACCACTGTTTCATTGAGATCCTGAACACACAACTTAAAACACAGCAAAGGGATTTTTTTAGAGACATCTCAACCTGCAAGAACAAGTTACCCAATTCACCAACACTGGAAACAACACCATATTTTCTTAAATCAAAACTTCACACAGAAAAAGAAGGAAGCAGAAGAACAAAAAGAAATAATTCGGACTCACCTCTTGAGAAACTCCGTTGGAGAGACTCTGACAGGTACTGTTTCCTTTTGAGATTAAATAGTCATATCTCCATGTTTTGTTTCATTATTCTGTACCGATTATTGCTTGTGAATCTTCGTGGTATTTCTGTTTCATTTTTGCTATTGAATAACTTAGAGAAATAGCAAGCCTCTAGCAAAATCAGAAGAAAAAAACAGAGAGAAAAATCATCATTTTACTGTTATTCTTCGATCTTCGCACTACCTTTGAAAACTAATTTTAACATCAAAACCTTGCTTCATTTTCATCAACCTCTGTCTCTCTACAACAGTCCATCAACATCTATATGTCTCTAACTTCTATTCAACACACAAATCCTTATACATAACCCTTTGCACTAATATCAGGACAACCTCATAACCATCATCTTCACACTCTAGTCGATAATCTTATACATGTGGGTTATCTCCTCTGTACTCAACCAAACCAAATCTGAAATACGAACTTGTATTGAATCATACTACAAATAACAACGGTGATAATAACACAAAATTAAAAGACAGACCTAAAATATCAGATAGAAAATACCACATCCTCATCACTGTGAAGCCCAAGCGGGAGACCATCACAGCTCAGCCCATATTCAGTCCGTGGAATCCAAAAAGTAACAGATTCAAAAGCATCTGCAAACCATATCATTTAGAAACACTGATGCGGTCACGTTATAGACAACAACATCATCCTGAAACCCAGAGAAGAAGTAGAAGAAAGGTTAATGTCAAAGCTTACTAGTTTCGGCCACCAATTGATGAGATTTACGACCATACCCCTTTGAGAACCAAGTAAATCTGGAAAACGCATGAGTTGTTACAACGAGCTTATTGTTGGACGGTGTTAAGAAGAGGGAGAAAACATGCAGATCGAGAGGGAGAGAGAAATTGGTGGTGCGTTTGTGATGATGATGTTGATACGGATGAGAGAGGGAAAGGGTTTAAACAAAGACGCGATTGAGAGGATGAGAATGGAGGTTGAGTGGAGTTTGAGAGGAAATTGAGACAGTAATAGAAGGGAACATATTGCGTGAGAGAGGAAGAGAAGAGAATTTGTTGTGAGATAAGAAGAGAGAAGCAGTTTCACGTGAGAGGATAGAATGATTCAGTTTGTTTTAATTAAGTTAATTGAAAAAATGATCAAAATTAATGTACAAATTAATGCCTTCCCCTTCCCAAAGTACATAAGCGGCGCCCTTTACTGCATTATGGTTTTCAAATTTTTCCTTTCCCTTATCCAAACCGGGTCAGCCCATTGGGCTGCTGGCCCAATCCAATCACCCGTTTCCCCTTTTTTTTTAATTAAATCATTGTTATAATGAATAAACAGCATAGTTCAACTGGCAAAGCATCTAACAATAAACCTTGGGGACCCGGGTTCAACCCCTGCTGGGGCATTTTCAATTTTTTTAGTTTCTTTAGGCTTTATCTTTATGCATTTTACCATATACTTCTAATATATATATATATATATATATATATATATATATATATATATATATATATATATATATATATATATATATATATATATATATATTTATTTATTTATTTATTTAATTTCTTTTCTTTACATAGTTATTGCATGAGAAAAAAATACAAAAACATATTTGTTTTAATTAATCTTTCATTTTGTTATTTACTTAATCTTTTGTTTAATTTTCTTTAATTCAATTTGTTTTATTTAACTTAATAAAATACCCAAAATAAGTTAAAATTAGGTTTCGATACTCATTTCACAATAAGTTGTAAAAATATTATAGTACTATTTTTCTTAAAACAATAAATATTTAGGGTCTTAGTTTCTTTATTTTCTCGCTCAACTTCGGTATCATATTCCCTTAGGTACCTCCATGAGGAGATTAAACCCTGTTTCGATCGCCTTATATCGAAATAGACTTTTAACTCACCACTAGTACATAACAAACAATTAGGTTTCTTAGTCTCCCTCTTAACCCTTTTCTTTTGTAATTAAAACTTAACATTTACAAATCAAAAATCCAAAAAAACATTCTTTAATTATTACTCGAATTTATTCTAAAACTCGCAAAACACTCAACCAAGCAAAACTCCCCTAAAAGGGCATGTTATCTCCGTTCTACCGCGATACCGACCGTGCCTATTGCTAGAATGCGCGCGTTAACGTTGCCCACTAAAAAAAACAAACTAACTAACCATTTTCTAGAGGAACTACAGTGTTCTGATTCCTTCATTGGATACGTAGGCAAAGGGTCGCGAAACCCTCACAAATGCAATAATCAAAAACCATCCATTTCCCTTTAAGCAAGCATAGTTGTAGATAAAAACACCCTTTTGAGACGAACAAACAAAATGGATCCCGTTGAGTACAACGGATGCGAGGGGTGCTAATACCTTCCCCCCGCATAACCGACTCCCTTACCCTTTCTCTAGGTCGCAAGACCATCTTATCCATTCCCTCGTGGTTTTATCGATATTTCCCCTTCCTTCGGGATAACTAAAGTTCGGTGGCGGCTCTGTGTTTTCTACCGGTAGCTTCAGCTGGCGACTCTGTTGGGGACCTTTAGCGAGTTTCTCCTAGTTTTGTTTATTTGTCTTTTTGGGTGTTTATTTATTTGCTTCATCTTGCTTTACTGTTTTACTTCTTTATGTATTTTATTCTTTTGTATATATTGCATATATTGTTGCTACTCACATATTCTGGATACGTTGTGATGTTGGGTTTGGTGAGTACCTTTGATAAGTTCCATACCCGGACTTGGGTTACACCTAGGATTAGGATGGGCGGTATAGTCATGTTAACTTTGAGGGAGTAATCCCGAAGAAGGAGGCATGAAAATCCCCCACTCATTGGAGGTCCCCTTGAGAGTAGTGATGTTTACCGAGTAATCGGGAAGACGTCGTTGCTTTCGACCTGGGAGCTCGAGAAGCTGAGGGCTGTAGAACCATTAACCCATCCTGGCCTTTTAGGTGCAATGTGGAGACTGTAACGGAGTAATCCAGAAGTAGTTGTCACGCGATATTATGCTCGGACAAGTTTTTCCTGCGAATATTACTGATTACCAAGTAATTGGGACGTCGGTAATATCCAAAGGAAGAGTGTAGACTTCGAGAACTCTTTAGAACCTTGTTCGACAGGTGATAAACCCCTAGTACATACCTCGTGGGTGGTTACTTCGACTCCATGCCTGTGACGTCGAACTTTTGATCCTGTTACTTTCAACCTGTGCAATGGACTACGCAATGGTTATCCAGAATATGTGGAGCTGAGACTTCATGCCATAGCATACCATAACATCATATCATCATGTATATTTATCTCATATCTAGGGAAATCCAAAGACAAGTCTCGTTGATACAAATTTTCAAAAAAGGAAATTTTAAAAAGATAGACGAGTCTTTGGGTCTCATCAGAAATGAAGATAAAGCATTCATCCATATTACCATGCATTCATTTTTTCACAACAAAAACTCATTGGGGTCCCCTTTATCAGAATCCAGTAAACAACAAAGACGACTCATCCACATCCTTATCATACCAGAGGCAACCAGCAAAGGCTAATGGATCTTTTTGAAGAAAATCAAAATGCACTCCGTAGGGATACGGATACTATGGGTACTCGTATGGATCAACTCATGGAAACTCTGCTTGCCGTGATTAAGGGTCAAGAAGAACTACACCAGAGTGTTTCCAAGCTTACTATTGCTGCTCCTTCCACTTCTGCTAATGGGAGAATTGACAATGCTAATGTTGAGACTCCTACGGGTGCTCCTAGGAATGATGTTTACGGTCATCATGATGTTATTGATCTCGATGAACCCCAAGTAAATCTTGCTTCCGGGGTTGCCAAAACTGCGAAAATGTATCATGCTCTCGAAGAGTGACTAAGAGCCATGGAAGGTATCAAGGCTTCCGGATTCAATACTGTTGCAATGTGCCTCGTGCGGGGAGTAGTTATTCCTCCCAAGTTCAAAGTCCCAGAGTTTGACAGATACAAAGGCACTTCTTTCCCAGAGACACATCTTCGTTCCTATTGTCGCAAAATGGAGGCCTATGCTGGCAATGAACCACTACTCATGCATTTCTTTCAAGACAGTTTGACCGGGGCATCGTTAGATTGGTATATGCAATTGGAAAGATCTCATGTCAGTACTTGGGGAGAGCTTGCCGATGCTTTTTTGAAACATTACCATTAGAATACTGCCATGGCTCCTAGCCATACTCGGCTCCAGGGGATGGTGCAAAAGTCTGAAGAGTCTTTCAAAGAATACGCTCAGAGGTGGCGTGAACTAGCTGCAAGGGTCCAACCTCCTCTCTTGGATCGTGAGTTGATTGATCTGTTTATGGGTACTCTACGAGGCCCTTATCTCCAACATATGCTCAGTAGCACTTCTACTTCATTTTCTGATATGGTCATCATTGGTGAACATGTTGAGACGTGTATTAAGGCTGGAACGATTCAAGGTGTTCCTAACAATGTTAACAACAATGCAAGCATGAGTAGAAAACCATTTTCTGGTTTTGTCAAGAAGAAAGAGGGCGAGACCAGTGCCATCACCGTCAACCAAGGAAGATCTCCCACATTTCCTCAAGTCTGATTCCCTTATTTTCCTACACCTGCTGTTGTTCCCAACCAGTTTGTTCCGCAAGTATACGCTGCTACAACTCCAGCACCCTAGATGGCCCAAAAACGGCCTTTCTCTCCGCAACCATATTATGTTCCGCAACAACAGTTTGCACCTCCTACAACTTATCAACAACCGAATTAACATCTCTAAGGCCCAAGAGCTCCTCAAAGACAGAGAGCCCCTGAAAGAAGATTTGATCTCATTCCTATGTCCTACGCTCAGATTCTCCCACAGTTACTTGCTAGTCAAATGGTTCAATTGCACGAACTTGGTCCACCGCCAAATCCTCTCCCTAGGGGATATGATATTAATGCTCATTGCAAATTCCATTCTGGGGCCCCAGGCCATACAATTGAAAATTGCAGAGCTTTCAAGTGCAAAGTTCAAGATCTCATCGATGCGAAAGCCATCAACTTCAACCTTGTTGGTCCGAATATTCAAAATAATCCCATGCCTCCTTATCAAGGGGGGACAGTCAGCGCTATTGAAGAAGTTAATGAACGGGTTTTGGTATCAAAGGTCGATGAAATTAAGATATCTTTGGAAACTGTTAAAGAACATTTGTTGAGGCATGAAGTGCTACAAGAACTCCATGACTTCTGCTTAACATGTTCTTCCAAACTAGAAGAGTGTGCTGAGTTGAAGACGGCCATCCAACAGTTGATCGATGAAGGTGTCTTACAGATAGAGAAAGTGTTCCAAGAAGAAGAGATTGATGTCCTGGAAATACCATACTATCCGAGAAGCTTTTCAGCCACCCCTAACATTCCGTTAACAATTCAGGTTCCTATTACCCCCACAATGATTCAAGCCCCTATTCCTCCTACAAGCAACGACTCGAAGGCAGTTCCATGGGAGTATAATGTAGTCTATATTCATGGAAAGAGGTATGAGTGCCCTCCGGTTGGTGACAAGAATATTACCAACATTGCGGGAACCAGTAATATGACTCGCAGTGGCCGGATATTTTCTCCTCCACCACCACCTCCTAAGGAAACTAAGAGTGAAGCTCTAGCTAAGGCCAGGGGAAAGCAAGTGATGGATAATCAACCCGAACTTTCTGTAGGACAAGAAGAGGAGCAACTTTTGAGAATTCTCAAGCGGAGTGATTACAAAGTAGTGGACCAGCTCAACCAAACCCCATCCAAGATTTCAATATTGTCTCTCCTTTTGTGTTCAGAGGCCTACCGCAACACCTTATTGAAGACCTTATGTTCTGCTCATGTTACCCAAGATATCTCTGTGGCCCAGTTCGAAGGAATAGTCACCAATATTGCTGTGGGAAATTGTTTGGTTTTCTGCAATGATGAACTCCCAATTGAAGGCAGAGCCCATAATAAAGTGCTGCATGTTTCTATGAAGTGTTTGGACACTGTTTTATCTCGAGTTTTGGTGGATACGGGTTCTTCACTCAATGTGATTCCTAAGGTTACCTTGTTTAAGATGAATATGGACGGAGTAATGATGAGGCCCTCCACTCTAAATGTTCGAGCGTTTGATGGTTCGAGAAGACCGGTGGATGGAGAAGTTGATTTGCCTGTCAAGATTGGTCCCCACACTTTCTATTTGTCATTCTATGTTATGGACATTCGTCCATCCTATACTTGCCTTTTGGGTCGTCCATGGATTCATGTAGCAGGAGCTGTGACATTTACTTTTCATCAACGCCTGAAGTTTATTGCGAATGACCAAGTTGTCGTCGTTTGCAGGGAAGAAGACATAGTGATTAATAATTTGATTACCTACCGTTATGTGGAAGTGGAAGGCGAGGTACAAGAGTTTCCCTTTCAAACTCTGGAGATTGTTACTATTGACAAAGTCCCTGTCGTGGAATGTAAGAATTATGAGATACCCCTGGCCTCTTTGAAGGATGCCAAAGCCCTCATAGAAGCTAGACCTCCCCATGACAGTTGGGGAAAATTGATTGAAGTTCCAGAGAAGAAAGATCGTTTTGGTCTTGGGTATCAGCCATCATCCTCCGTGCAAGCTGGTTGGGTTCCTCTCAGAGGACAGCAGGTTCCCCTAATTTCTGAAGTGTTCGTCAATGCTGGTGTAAGCAAAGAAGAACAAGTTCTCTCCACAAACACTGAAGGTGACGATGAAGATATTTCAAGATTCATTTATGAAGTTGCGCCGGACCAGGAGCTCAGCAATTGGACTACCGTGGACATCCCTGAAGTTGTTTTCCTTGATGTGTAATTTTATGTTTCCATTTTAAGTCATATGTCCTGCCCAAGGCATACTGACAGCTTGTAGAAGGGGCCCCTTATGTTTCATTCTTAGTTTAACATTGAATGAAAAATCGCACTTTCGCATACAATTTTGTTCTCTGTCTTTTCTTTTACTTTTACTTTTTCAAAATAAAAATGGCAATACTTTTCTTTTCATATTCTAAATATTCTTTTGCACTTTCTAAAAATAAAACATAAAATCATCGATCATGCAGATCTGTCCCAGACTCTGTTGGAAATGATAATGCTATGGCTCCTTACATCCTTGAGAATTCAGGTGATCATGCTGACGAAGATAATGAGGAAGATTGTTAAGTCCCTGAAGAACTAGCCAGACTCTTGAGACAGGAAGAGAAGGTCATCCAGTCGTATCAAGAGGAAACAGAAGTCGTCGATCTCGGTACTGAAGAGGTAAAGAGAGAAGTCAAGATAGGGGCCGCCTTGCAAAGTGAAGAAAAGAAGGGGTTGATTGAATTACTTCGAGAGTATGCTGACGTCTTCGCCTGGTCATATGAAGACATGCCCAGCTTAGACAAAGATATAGTAATGCATAGGTTACCACTCAAGCCAGAATGTCCTCCTGTAAAGAAAAAACCAAGAAGGACCAGACTCGACATGGCTTTGAAGATCAAAGAAGAGGTTCAGAAACAACTCGAAGCAGGTTTCCTATCTGTGATAAATTACCCGCCTTGGATTGCTAACATTATGCCCATACCTAAGAAGGATGGTAAGGTACGCATGTGTGTTGACTACCGAGACTTGAATAGAGCAAGCCTGAAGGATGATTTCCCGTTGCCTCATATTGATGTATTGGTTGATAACATTGCTCAGTCTTCATTGTTTTCCTTTATGGATGGTTTCTCTGGATACAATCAGATAAATATGGCTCCGGAAGACATGGATAAAATGGCTTTCACAACTCCTTGGGGTACCTTTTGCTACAGAGTCATGCCTTTTGGTCTTAAAAACGCCGGTGCGACATATCAGCGAGCTATGGTGACTCTCTTTCACGACATGATTCATAAAGAAGTCGAGGTGTATGTGGACGACATGATTGCGAAGTCACAGACTGAGGAAGAACATTTGGTTCATTTGAAGAAGTTGTTTGATCGTTTGCGAAAGTTCAGGTTAAGGCTTAATCCCAGCAAATGCACCTTTGGGGTTCGGTCGGGCAAGTTACTTGGTTTTATCGTGAGTCAACGGGGAATTGAAGTAGATCCAGACAAAGTAAAAGCAATACAAGATATGCCGATGCCGAAAAATGAGAAGGAAGTACGGGGTTTCCTTGGAAAGTTGAATTATATAGCCAGGTACATTTCCCATCTTACTGCTACCTGTGAACCCATTTTTAAATTGTTACGCAAGAATCAGGATGCCTTTTGGGATGAGAGTTGTCAAGAAGCTTTCGAGAAGATTAAGCAGTATCTTCAAGAACCACCAATACTCATACCACCAGTTCCCGGAAGACCTCTCATTATGTATTTGACTATGCTTGAAGGATCTATGGGTTGTGTGCTTGGATAACATGATGATACTGGACGAAAAGAACACACTAGTTATTATTTGAGCAAGAAGTTTACTGATTATGAATCAAGGTATTCCTTACTTGAGAAGACTTGTTGTGATCTTACGTGGGCAGCCCGACGTTTGAGGCAGTATATGTTGACACATTCTACGCTCCTGATATCTAAAATGGATCCAATAAAGTACATCTTCGAGAAACCAGCGCTTACAGGCAGATTGGCCCGGTGGCAAATGCTTTTGTCTGAGTATGACATCCAGTATGTCACACAAAAGGCCATCAAAGGTAGCATTCTTGCTGATCATCTCGCTCACCAACCATTGGAAGAATATCAGCCCATGAAGTTTGACTTTCCAGACGAGGATATTATGAAACTTGATGACAATGAAGGACCTGAACCAGGGGAGCGATGGACTCTCACGTTCAATGGTGCGTCAAATGCTATGGGTCATGGTATTGGGGCAGTTTTGACCTCTCCACGCGATACTCACATACCTTTCACTGCCAGATTATATTTTGATTGCACTGATAATGTTGCTGAATACGAAGCTTGTGTGATGGGCCTTAAGGCAGCCATTGATTTGAAGATCAAGATTCTTTAAGTTTATGGGGACTCTGCCTTAGTGATACATCAAGTACGGGGTGATTGAGATACACGACACCCTAATTTAGTTCCATACAGTGATTAGATTGTTGAGTTGTTTCCCGTTTTCGATGAGGTCACCTTTGAGCACATTCCTAGAGAAGCGAATCAACTGACAGACGCTCTGGTCACTTTAGCAGCAGTGTTCAAAGTCAATTACCCGAATCATGCACCCAGTATAAGGATCTGTCGTTACAAGGAGCCAACACATATTTTCCCTGCTCATTGTCTCACAACTGAAGATGTATCAGATGAAAGGCCGTGGTATTTCGACATCAAAAGATATCTTGAGAAGCAAGAGTACCCCGAAGGTGCTACGATTTGTGATAAGCGGACTCTCAGAAGGTTAGCGTCTAAGTTTTTATTGTCAGGAGACATTCTGTACAAGAGAAACTATGATTCGGTTCTGCTCAGATGCGTGGATAGACACGAGGCAGAATCCATTATATGAGAAATACACGAGGGCTCTTTTGGGACTCATGCCAGTGGGCATTCCATGGCCAAGAAAATCCTACGAGCAGGTTATTTCTGGATGACGATGGAAAGTGACTGTTCTGTATATGCCAAAATGTGCCATAAATGTCAGGTTTACGCAGACAGGATACACGTTCCTCCCGCTCATTTAAATGTGATGAATTCACCATGGCCCTTTGCAATGTGGGGTATCAATATGATTGGACGCATCGAGCCGAGCGCTTCAAATGGATACAGGTTTATCCTCATTGCTATTGACTACTTCACCAAGTGGGTGGAAGCAGCGTCGTACAAGAATGTGACCAAGCAAGTTGTCACTCATTTCATCAAAAGAGAGATCATATGCCAGTATGGAACTCCTAACAAGATCATCACTGATAACGGGTAAAATCTCAACAACAAGATGATGAAGGAAATGTGTGAAGAGTTCAAGATCGAGCACCATAATTCATCACCCTATCGGCCAAAGATGAATGGGGCAGTCGAAGCCGCTAACAAGAAAATAAAGAAGATCGTCCAAAAAATGGTGAGAACATACAAAGATTGGCATGAGATGTTGCCTTTTGTCTTGCATGGCTACCGAACTCCGGTGCGTACTTCCACTGGGGAAACTCCATTTTCACTAGTCTATGGTATGGATGCGGTACTCTCGGTCGAAGTGGAGATTCCTTCCTTAAGGGTTATGATGGATACTAAACTTAATGAAGCGGAATGGATTCAAACGAGACTCGACCAACTCAATATCATCGAAGAAAAGCGCCCAGCAGCTATTTGTCACGCTCAGTTATACCAACAGCGTCTCAAGAGGGCATTTGACAAAAAGATTCGACTTCGAGAGTTCCACGCAGGTGACCTTGTCTTAAGAAAGATTCTCCCAATCCACACTGATCCAAGAGGCAAGTGGACTCCCAACTATGAGGGACCGTACATCGTGAAGAAAGCTTTCTTAGGAGGTTCTCTAATCTTGACAAACATGGATGGGGAAGACGTTCCGTTTCCAATTAATTCAGACTCAGTCAAAAAATACTACGCATGAAAGGACCCGCTAAGTCGAAAACCCGAAAGGGCGGCTTAGGCAAAAATTAGGGCTAAAAAAATAAAAAAGAATAACCCGCTAACTCGAAAACCCGAAAGGGCGACTTAGGCAAAAATGGGTGTCCCGGTGGATTGAAAACCCGAAAGGTCGATCCAGGCAAAAATTAGGGACAAAAAAGCGAGAGAGTGCAGTCTGAAGACTCTTCACATACACCCTCCTAATGCGGGATAGATCGATCTGATTATTATCCTTTGGAAGCACGGAATTAGGGTGACCAGGGATGCGAGAAATATAGCAATATCAGTTTTAACGGAAATTCGAGATTTTCTTATTGCCATTTTACTCGTTGTATTTATTTTCTTTTCCGTAACTTCCTCATTTAGGAGTTGTTTCTATGTATGAATGCCCATTCACGGGCCAAACTCATTAATAAGAATTTTCCCTTCCATTAAAAATCTTTGTTCTGTTCTTTTACTTTATTTTTCGTATGCGAATTGTGATTTAAATTCTTTGTTAAGCATTGCATTGAAAACAATAAGTCAATAATAATCATGAGCTAAGATGTGAAACACTACATTACATGGATATGAAGGCATCCTAAGGGAATGTTGTGGCGTTCAAGTGTTCGTTCTTCTGTGCAGGTAGTCATAACGGTCACCTTGACCAAGATTTAATCCTCGTCACCTCCTTACAATTCACCGAGCGCCCGATTCTCCCACATAGAGAGACTGGGGGAATTGGTTGAGATCCACGTCTCTTTTTCAGTTATTCACGAAGACCAGCATATAAAGGAAGTCAGATCAAGCTACTCCCCCTCAATAAGATTTAATTCCCCAGTGAACTTGGCAGGGCTAACTCTTTCTCTCAGTTTTCAAGCACCAATCCATATTGGTACCTCAAGATGACGGACAACAGATCCTAATGAGTTTTTGACATTTTTGCATACAATAATCATCACGACATACTGCATTGCATCCTCGAACGCATAGCATATCCATGGATCATCATGTCACACTTCAAATGCATATGAAGACTGATTTAGATCAATCCCAAATCAACAAAACATCCTCACAAAGAATATCATTCTCATAAGTCCCAGTTAACATCTGTTATCACACTACCAACTAAAATAAACTAGGGTGTTAGTACGTCGTACTTCCCCAACTCTCAATACTCAATTTATCTATTATAGGGTTGTAGGTCGCTTGTAGGTCTTACCCTCACTTTATCTTTTATAGTGTCGTAGGTCGCTCGTAGGTCTTACCCTCACGTTATCTACCTAGGGTCGTAGGACGTCCGTAGACTTTACCCTCTCATCATTTTTTTAAGGTCATAGATCATCCGTAGATCTCACCGTCAAGTTATCTCTTAAGGTCGTAGATCGACCGTAGATCTTACCATAGTGGTGTCTTCTTAGGGTCGTAGATCGTCCGTAGATCTTACCTTCGCATTTTAGGGTCGTAGATCGTCCATAGATCTTACCATCGTGTCATCCTTCTAAGGTCGTAGGTCGCCCATAGATCTTACCTTCACTTTACCTCTCTTAAGGTCATAGATCGTCCGTAGATCTTACCATCGCATTATGTTTTTTTAAAGTCGTAGATCGTCCGTAGATCTTACCATCGCGTCATCCTTCTAAGGTCGTAGGTCGCCCATAGATCTTACCCTCGCTTTACCTCTCTTAAGGTCGTAGATTGTCCGTAGATCTTACCATCACGTTATGTTTTTTTAAGGTCGTAGGTCGTCCATAGACTTTACCTTCTCCTCTTTACCTCTTTTAGGGTCGTAGATCGTTCGTAGATCTTACCATCGCATTATGTTTTTAAGGTCGTGGATCGTCTGTAGATCTTGCCGTTGCGCAATATTCTTAGGATCTTAAGTCTTTCGCAGACTTTACCTTCATATTATCCTTAAAGTTTCTTACTTTCAGTCATCACGACATCGTCAACCATATCCTTTCAATCACCTTGCCACTCGTTCCCTCAAAAACCTTGTATTGGCATTGTTACCCCAGTACAAGCTACCCTTTTTCAACCATGTTTTCTCCATCATGACCAGTCCACAAGAAGACCAGTTTGTCTTTCCTCAGCAGACATTCACACCAGTGAATGAAACTCACACCATCTCTCCAGGGCAATTTTCGGGTCCTGGTATTTAATCATCTTCCACCTTGAACTCTCAAAAGGCTGACGCCAATCTTGCCTTCAGGTTTAAGACGATTAAATAGGGGCAGCTGTCTTTCCCTCAAATTTTCCCTATCTCTTTTATTTTTGTCTGGCTTTGAACTTTGCATTCCATTTGCATCATTTTGTTATTCAGTCATTTGCATATCCCGCATCTCAGGGAATCAGGCGCTTTGGTTTGAAGTTTTAGGGCTACACCCTCTTTATGTCTGATCTTGTTTTGAGGTTTTCTTATCAGGTAAAAAGGAAGCACATCTGGTTCTCGATTAGTGGATCGTGGAACGAATTTTGTCATCATGTTACAAGGTTGGTTCTCGTTCAATTTTATCAGAGCCTGGATTAGGGTTTATTTCCCTATATGGGCTGGTCAAGATGCTAGGGTTTTTGGGTCTTTGGTTTCTGGGAAGATGTTTCTCTCGTCTTCCTCGAAGATGGCTCAAAGCTCAGTGCATTAGGTCAAGAATTTCACCTCCTCGCATTTCAAGTTTCTTCTTAAAGCCTCTAAGTCGTTGAGTCGAGAGTTTGAAATTTAAATTGGCAAGTGTGGAGTTCGAGCACTTCAGGAAATGAGGTTAAAGGTTCATGATAATCAAGAAATTTTTTTGTTGCTTAAGTTACTAGTTATTGTGGGCTGAATGTCAAAAGTTGAAGTTCTGGTCAACAAGTGCAAGTGTGGTTCGGGCATGATATGAATATTAAGGTTCAAGTGACCGGTGTTTTGGGTTCGAATTAACCAGTGGAATTAAATTCTTAAGCATTTGTTTTGTTTGAGAGTTTGATTGGATTTTGAAAGATAAGGCGCATGATGTGTTTGGAATACAAGATATAACGATTGCTCGCAATTTCTTGAGGTTTAAGTTACAAAGTCCAAAGGACGCATTCAAATCATTCAAGTGGGAATTGCCATTTTCAATCAAAGATCGAGAGTTGTTTGATTTCCATACAACAGAATTCATTCAAAAAAATATATCATTCAAGCTTTCGTGTTCATTAAATTTTTTGGACAGATTACAGAGTGTATAAAAAATAAATTACAATTATTGGAATACAAATTACATTTGTTTTGTTTACAAAGAAAAGAGAAAAATAATGTGGGTTTCTTCAAGTTTTCATCTTCAAGTCTTCATCTTCACTCCTCACCATGGTATTTTCCTCATTCAATCTCGCTTTGGACCGTCCAATAATTGTGCTCATGAAACAAGGAAAAGAAAAAGTTAGCAATCAAACATGAAAAAAAATTCAAACAAGAATTAATTGATTGTTATCTCATCATAAGGGTTTGCCTTTTGGAATCAGTTAAAGAGGGAGATATTTTTTTAATCATGTTTTAGTTTCTCCCAAATTGCAAATCACAAAGATTTGTCCTCTTTGGTTCACAAAAAGGGAGAAAAGAAAAATTGCCAAATGAACAAACAAAAAGCAGCATAGCATGCAGAACAAAGGCCAGCCCCTACACAAGGCAAACAAAGGCGCAGAACAAAGGCGCAACAAGGTAGCCAAATGAACAATAACAGCTGCAGAACAGCATAAGCAAGCAGCAAGCATAGCAGGCTAGCAAAGCAAATAAAACAAGCAGCGTGCAAAACAACAACAGCAGGCCAGCAGGCCAAGAAAGCTAAAACAAAAAGCAACTCAACTATGACAAAGAAAATGCATCATCATATTAAACAAAACAATAGTGCAAGTTCATTAGCCCAAACACCCTAGTGTTTCATCATTTTTCAAAAGAGGCAAACCCTTCAGAATTAATTATGTAAAAGCCAAAGCTTTACATCACAGAAAGATGAAAGAGGAAAGATATAACCTACTGCAATTCAGCCCAAACCAGTCCAAAATTTCTGATACAGCTATGCTGCAGAAACAAGCCAAATAGTCCAAGAAAACTGCCCACAAACACCAAAATAGACAAAATAAAAACCTGCATCCAAAAAGCACCAAGCCAGCATACCAACAATGTTCAAAATTCCCCAAATTTTTCTCCCCTGATTTCCACCCCTGTTGCACTATAAAGAAACACACCACTGTTTCATTGAGATCCTGAACACACAGCTTAAAACATAGCAAAGGGATTTTTTTAGAGACATCTCAACCTGAAAGAACAAGTTACCCAATTCACCAACACTGGCAACAACACCATATTTTCTTAAATCAAAACTTCACACAGAAAAAGAAGGAAGCAGAAGAACAAAAAGAAATAATTCAGACTCACCTATTGAGAAACTCTGTTTGAGAGACTCTGACAGGTACAGTTTCCTTTTGAGATTAAATAATCATATCTCCATGTTTTGTTTCATTATTCTGTATCGATTATTGCTTGTGAATCTTCGTGGTATTTCTGTTTCATTTTTTATATTGAATAACTTAGAGAAATAGCAAGCCTGTGGCAAAATAAATAAAAAACAGAGAGAAAAAAATATCATTTTACTGTTATTCTTCGATCTTCGCACTACCTTTGAAAACAAATTTTAACAGCAAAACCTTGCTTCATTTTCATCAACCTCTGTATCTCTACAACAGTCCATCAACATCTATATGTCTCTAACTTCTGTTCAACATATAAATCCTTATACATAACCCTATGCACTAATATCAGAACAACCTCATAACCATCATCTTCACACTCTAGTCGATAATATTATACCTGTGGGTTATCTCCTTTGTATTCAACCAAACCAAATCTGAAATACGAACTTGTATTGAATCGTACTACAAATAACAACGGTGATAATAACACAAAATTAAAAGACAGACCTAAAATCTCGGATAGAAAATACCACATCCTCATCATTGTGAAGTCCAAGCGGGAGACCATCGCAGCCCAGCCCATATTCAGTCCGTGGAATCCAAAAAGTAACAGATTCAAAAGCACCTGCAAACCATATCATTTCGAAACACTGATGCAGTCACGTTACAGACAACAACATCATCCTGAAACCCATAGAAGAAGTAGAAGAAAGGTTAATGTCAAAGCTTACTAGTTTCGGCCACCAATTGATGAGATTTACGGCCATACCCCTTTGAGAACCAAGTAAATATGGATAACGCATGAGTTGTTACAACAAGCTTATTGTTGGACGGTGTTAAGGAGAGGGAGAAAACATGCAGATTGAGAGGGAGAGAGAAATTGGTGGTGCGTTTGTGATGATGATGTTGATACGGATGGGAGAGGGAAAGGGTTTAAACAAAGACGCGATTGAGAGGATGAGCATGAAAGTTGAGTGGGGTTTAAGAGGAAATTGAGACAGTAATTGGAGGGAATATATTGCGTGAGAGAGGAAGAGAAGAGAATTTATTGTGAGATAAGAAGAGAGAAGCAGTTTCACGTGAGAGGATAGAATGATTCAGTTTGTTTTAATTAAGTTAATTGGAAAAATGATCAGAATTAATGTACAAATTAATGCCTTCCCCTTCCCAAAGTACATAAGCGGCGCCCCTTTACTGCATTTGTGTTTTCAAACTTTTCCTTTCCCTTATCCAAACTGGCTCAGCCCATTGGGCTGCTGGCCCAATCCAATCACTGTTTCCCCTTTTGTTTTAATTAAATCATTGTTATAATGAATAAACAACATAGTTCAACTGGCAAAGCATCTAACAATAATCCTTGGGGACCCGGGTTCAACCCCTGCTGGGGCATTTTCCATTTTTTTAGTTTCTTTAGGCTTTATCATTATGCATTTTACCATATACTTCTAAAATATATATATATATATATATATATATATATATTTAATTTCTTTTCTTTACATAGTTATTGCATGAGAAAAAAATACAAAAACATGTTTGTTTTAATTAATCTTTTGTTTAATTTTATTTAATTCAATTTGTTTTATTTAACTTAATAAAATACCCAAAATAAGTTAAAATTAGGTTTCGATACTCATTTCACAATAAGTTGTAAAAATATTATAGTACTATTTTTATTAAAACAATAAATATTTAGGGTCTTAGTTTCTTTATTTGCTCGCTCAACTTCAGTATCATGTTCCCTTAGGTACCTCTATGAGGAGATTAAACCCCGTTTTGATCGCCTTATGTCGAAATAGACTTTTAACTCACCACTAGTACATAACAAACAATTAGGTTTCTTAGTCTCCCTCTTAACCCTTTTCTTTTGTAATTAAAACTTAACATTTACAAATCAAAAATCCAAAAAAAGATTCTTTAATTATTACTCGAATTTATTCTAAAACTCGCAAAACACTCAACCAAGCAAAACTCCCCCAAAAGGGCATGTTAACTCCGTTCTACCACGATACCGACCGTGCCTATTGCTAGAATGCATGCGTTAATGTTTCCCACTAAAAAACACAAACAAACCAACCATTTTATAGAGGAACTATGGTGTTCTGATTCCTTTATTGGATACGTAGGCAAAGGGTCGTGAAACCCTCATGAACGCAATAATCAAAAACTATCCATTTCCCTTTAAGCAGGCATAGTTGTAGATAAATACACCCTTTTGAGACGAACAAACAAAATGGATCCCATTGAGTATAACAAATGAGAGGGGTGCTAATACCTTCCCCCCGCATAACCGACTCCCTTACCCTTTCTCTTAGTCGTAAGACCATCTTATCCATTCCCTTGTGGTTTTATCGATATTTCCCCTTCCTTCGGGATAAATAAAGTTCGGTGGCGGCTCTGTGTTTTCTGCCGGTAGCTTCAGGTGCAGCTGGATTATTTGGGTTATATGGTGGAATGTGAAGATGAGAGTAAAGTTAAGAAAATGTTGATTCACATCTGTGCGGAAGTCATTAATTCGGGTTTTTATAGAAATGTTGATAGCGTTCCATTGTTTGTTGATGTTGGTATTCATGGAAGCAAATTGTTGAGACATGAAATCCATAAGATCTTGATTGCTTGGACCAGAGGGAGCAGTAGGTGGAGGAGGTACAACTTCACCACCTTCAACTTCTTGATTGTTTCCTTCATCATCGACCATATCTTCACCAATGTAAGTTATAGTTTTTGTTTCCGGATTATAATGAACACCCATTCTTGAGTCAACATTTTTGATTGAAATCTTATGCAGATTTGGATCCATATTAACTTTCTCAAACCCAGCAAAATCAACTCCAAATTCTTCCATAATTAATGTAACAAAGTAAGCATGTGGTAGAAATTTTGATTTTGCATCAACCCTCAGCATATGAACCATTATGACCCTTGCCCAATTAACACTTGTACCTTTCTTCCTTACATAGATCAGCTGCATTTCCAGGTCAGTCATAGTGCAGTGGTTTCCAGCCCATGGAAACATAATATAGACCATGAAATAATGAAATAGTCGATCGTCTATATAAAATTTACCTGCACTCCATGAGTCTCTAGAGGGAATCACTCCTCCTAGACCACGAATCCCTTTGGCATGGAATTTAACTTCGCTTAGTCTCTGAATGCTGTAATAAAATTCCTTTTTCGTGTAGTCATCCCATGCCTCGTTTTCAGGGTCATACAAAGAGCTTCAAGTGTAGGGAATATGTAGAATCTCACCAACAATCTCAGGGGTTAGAGAGATTCGTGTAACCAATACATATGTCACCATCTTGCCTTTATGAGGAGTTAAATTGCTGAAAAATACTCTTACCAGATCCGGATGATATGGACCAAATGATGAAATTAATGGTTCTACTCCATAAGCAGTTAAATCATTTTGAAAAGAGAAACATTCCTGGGGAAAAGATGATAGCATACCATATTTAGGATTGGACACTATCTTTATTTGAAAATCCTTTGTAAATCTTGCTTCTTTTTCTTCGGTGAGAGTTGAGATTAATGGATTCTCAGAGGATAAACCAACCTTTTTATTCCCTTTCTCTGAAGCTGACACCTTTCATTTTTGCCCTGAAGCCACGGGTAAGGTGTTTTTAGGGTTTGGAAGGTTTTAGGTTTTGAGAGGAAGATGTTTGATGAGATGAAGTTTGGATATGATTTGTGAGTAAATAGAAATGAGTGGGTTGTATTATATGTAATCAAGTTTAATTTACTTTTCAATAATAGAGATGAGCTTGGGAATATGAGAGAGATAGGAATTCTGACCAACAAATATTTCTGTCATAAAAGCATGTTATAGTGGGTGCAATCGATTTGCATACAGATGCAATCGATTTGCATATAAAACAGAAGCAAAATAAAACTGAAACGCATAGAGTGCAATATATTTGCACTTATGGTGCAATCGATTTGCACTGAAACAGAAAGGTCAAAAATTAAAAAATTCAGTGAGCAATCGATTTACACTATTGTGCAATCGATTTGCATCAACAAAAAATGACAAAAAACATTTTTTTCTTAAACTTAAACACCACTTAACATATATATTCAGATATAACAAGGTTAATATAAATATATAAAATCATAACAAGGATATAAAGCACCTTATATGTCGTGTTCATCAAGAATGCCAAGCTCTCGTCGAATCTTGTAAAACGGTTCTCTTGCCAAAGGTTTAGTGAAGATATCGGAAAGTTGATTATGAGTATCTACAAATGTTACCTCGACATCTCCTTGAAGTACATGATAATTAAGGAAATGATGTCGTGTATCTATGTGTTTGGTTCTTGAATGAATGATCGGATTCTTCATAATGTTTATTGCACTTGTATTGTCGCACTGTTACATCCTAGATCGAGTCCGTAGTCACGAAGTTGTTGTTTGAGCCACAAAATTTGAGCGCAACTACTACCCGCTGCAATATATTCTAATTCGTCCGTGCTAAGAGCAACGCATGCTTGTTTCTTGCAGGCCCACGATACTAATGCATTTCCAAGGATGTGACAAGTACCACTTGTGCTTTTTCTATCAGTTTTACAACCTGCATAATCCGCATCAGAATAACCAACTAAGTTACAAACACTACCTTTAGGATACCATAATCCAACATTTGTTGTTCCTTTGAGATACTTCATGATACGTTTCACCTCCATGAGATGAGATTCCTTTGGATTTGCTTGAAAGCGATCACATAGACAAACACTAAACATTATGTCAGGACGACTTGCCGTCAGATATAATAAGGAGCTAAACATACTTCGATACTTTGTAATGTCGATGGAAACACCTGATTCATCTTGATCAACATATGTACCGGAACCCATTGGTGTCGACATTGTCTTACAGTTATCCATGTCAAATCTTTTCAACAGTTCCTTGCAATACTTGGATTGGTTGATGAAGATGTCATCTTTTAATTGCTTGATTTGAAGTACAAGAAAATAATTCATTTTACCCATAATGGACATCTCAAATTCTCCTTGCATCATTGCTGAAATTTTTTCACACATTTCTTTGTTTGAAGAGCCGAAAATGATATCGTCAACATAGACTTGAACTAACAAAGTGTCATTTTTTATTTTCTTGATAAACAAAGTCTTGTCAACTTTACCCTTTTCAAAACCTTTTTCGCATAGGAAGTTACTTATCCGATCATACCATGCCCTTGGTGCTTGTTTCAAACCATAGAGAGCTTTTCTCAATTTAAATACATGACATGGATTCTTGAAATCTTCGAACCCTGGGGGTTTCTTAACATAGACTTCTTCATTGATATATCCATTCAAGAATGCACTTTTGACATCCATTTGGAAAAGCTGAAAATTTAATGAGCAAGCATAGGCAAGTTAGAGACAAATAGCTTCTAACCTTGCAACCAGAGTGAAAGTTTCTTCAAAATCTATTCCTTCTTCTTGATTGTAGCCTTGTGCTACCAACATTGCTTTGTTCTGAACAATTATTCCATTTTCGTCAAGTTTGTTTTTAAACACCCATCTTGTTCCAATAATGTGTTTATTGCTTGGCCTAGGGACAAGTTCCCAAACTTGATTCCTTTCAAATTGACTTAACTCTTCTTGCATAGAAATAATCCATTGGTCATCGCCTAAGGCTTCATCAACTTTGGAAGGTTCAATTTGAGATACAAACACCATGTTTAGACAAGAATATTTGAGATTTAGTCTTGTTGTTACACCTTGACTTATATCACTGATTACTTTATCGATAGGATGATCTCTATGAGTTCTCCATTATGTTGGTAGATCATTGAAATTTGATTCTTGTTGGGATGATTCTCCTTGTTGAGTTGGTTGATCTTTGGAAGTATTTTCTTGAGGGCCTTCTAGTATTTCATCATCATCATCATCATTACAAAAAATATTATCCTCCTTGGAGGGGTTAGTTTCATCAAACTATACATGCATTGATTCTTCAATTGTTAAAGTTCTTTTGTTATAAATTCTATATGCCTTACTAGAAAGAGAGTAGCCAAGAAAAATACCTTCATTGAATTTTTCATCAAAATTACCAAGGTTATCTTTGTCGTTATTTAAGACAAAGCATTTGCAACTGGAAATGTGAAAGAAAGCAATGTTTGGTTTCCTCCCTTTGAAGAGTTCATATGGAGTTTTCTTCAAGATCGGTCTTATGTTAACTCTATTGCTAATAAAACATGCCGTGCTCACCGCATCTGCCCAAAAATATTTTGGAAGGTTTGAATCGCTAAGCATCATTCTTGCAAGTTCTACAAGAGACCTATTCTTTCTTTCCACCACTCCGTTTTGTTGAGGAGTTCTTGGTGCCGAGAAGTTGTGAGATATTCCACGTTCTCCACAAAATTCTTCAAATAGAGCATTTTGAAATTCTCCGCCATGATCACTTCTTATGGAGGCAATTGTTAGAGACTTCTCATTTTGAATATGTTTAGCATACTTCTTGAACGCCTTGAATGCATCACTTTTATGCACTAAAAAGAATGTCAAAGTATATCTAGAGAAATCGTCAATAATAACCAAAGCATATACATTACCTCTGAAACTTCTTGTTCTTTATGGACCAAATAAGTCTATATGTAACAATTGTAGTGGCCTTGTAGTAGACACCACATTCTTAGATTTTAAAGTTGATTTTGTTTGATTCCCTTTTTGACAAGCATCACAAAGTTTATCTTTGACAAAATTTATTTTAGGCAACCCAATGACAAGATCATGCTTGATTAGTTTATTCAAGTGTTCCATGTGAATATGAGCAATTCTTTTGTGCCACAACCATGAATCATCATTGTTCGCCATGAGACATTTTACCTTAAAAGATGGATCATCAAGGAAAATCATGAATATATTATTGATTCTTTTACCTTTAAGTATAACCTCATGTGTGACTTCATCTTCTATCAAGCATTCATCCTTGGCGAACTTGATCTTGAAGCCTTTGTCACAAAGTTGGATAATACTAAGAAGATTGTGCTTTAGTCCTTTAACATAAAGAACATCTTCAATGGATGTGAAAGGTGGAGCACCAACTTTGCCTTTGCCAAGAATTCTTCCCTTATTATTATCTCCATAAGTGACAAAACCCTTGGCCTTTAGAGATAGATTTGAAAATTGGTTTAAGTTTCCCATCATATGCTTTGAAAAACCAACATCAAGATACCAAAGATTGCATGTGGGCTTCAAGCATACCTACAAAAAAAATTAGGTCTTGTTAGGTACCCAAGTTACTTTGGGCCCTTCATAATTAGTGCCTTTCTTTACCCACACATAATTCCCACTTGCCACACTGAATTTTCTAACATAGCAAGCATTAGGTGTATGGCCTTTAATACCACAATAGAAACAAGTAGGTTCAAAGTTACTTCTATATCTAGAAGGATACGATTTCTTCTTAGGAAATGTTTTCTTTTTGGGATAATGATGAACCATTTTAGGTTTGTTTACTTTCTCTTTGGATGATTGATCACTAGCCTTAACAAAGATAGTCTTATTAGAACTTCGTTTTGAAAACTTTGAATATCCAAGTCCTCTTTTATCATTGGAGTATCTTTGTTGGCTAAGAACACCTTCCAATCCAATTTGACATTTTTCATATATTTCAATAACTCTTTTCAATTGGACAATTTGGAAAGATAGTGATTCACAATTTTTGCATACAAAATTTTGTTTTTGTTCATCACTTAATTTTTGTTTTTCTTCTTTGAAATCTTTTTCCATAGATTCACATTTTTCTTCTAAAGATGAATTTTTTTTCTTTTGAGATGAAATAGTTTTATACAGAATTTTACATTCATTTAATAGTTCATCTATAGCATCTTGTGCATCACTATCAAAAAGAGAGAATTCATTACTAACCTCATTGTCTTCATTATCGGAATGGAGTGAGGCCATCAATGCTAGATTTGAACTTTCATCACTATCGGAATCGGATGAAGAACTTATTTCATTATCCTCCCATGCAACACATGCCTTTTTGTTCTTGAATCCCTTTTTTCTTTTGTATCCACCTTTCTTGGAGAGTTTCGGACAATCCGACTTGATATGACCTTGCTTACCACATTCATAACATGTGACTTCTTGTGTTGATGTGGAAGCTTCCTTTTTCTTGAATTGTTTCTTTCATTTTGAATGAGAAAAGGATTTGTCATTTCTACCATATAACTTACCAAGCCTTTTAACAAGAAGCATGAAATTTTCATCTTCTTCCGGATTGTCTTCCTTTTCAACTTCCTTGGAATCTATCTTTAAAGTAATATTTTTGGATTTCTTCTCTTGTTTTTCATGTTTTTCAAGTCTTTCGAGTTTCATTTCATATTCTTGAAGTTTCCCAAACAACGTTGCGGAAGTCATGGAGGAGAGACTTTTCTTTTCTGAAATTGTCGTTACCTTTGGTTGCCATTGCCTAGTTAAGGACCTAAGTACTTTCAGATTTAGTTCATCATTCTTCAAAGTCTTACCAAGAGCACCTAGATGATTTGTCAAGTGCACGAATCTCTTTTGTAAGTCAAGGATGGTTTCTCCGGGCTGCATTCGAAATAATTCGTATTCTTGACTCAAGGTATTTAGTCTTGATCTTTTAACTTCAACAGTCCCTTCATGATTTTGTACCAAGGTATCCCATATTTCTTTAGCTGTTTTGCATGCCGAGACACAGAAGAATTCATCCATGCTAAGTGAACCTTGAAGAAGATCTATTTCCTTTTTATCATAAAGAACCTTCTTCTTATCATCTTCGTCCCATGTAGCTTTAGGCTTTGATGAGCCAGCATCATTGATTACTTTTATAGGGATAAATGGACCATTCTCGATGGCATCCCATATTTCTTCTCCTTGTGCTTCTAGATGTGCCTTCATGCGTATTTTACAGAAGTCAAAATATTCACCAAAAAATAGAGGAGGCTTGTTGTTACTACCACCATCTCTGAAAATGGGATTTTGATTTGCGAAAGCCATTCTGGATCTTTTAGGAACAGGTTACCTATAACCTACTCTGATGTCAATTGTAACTACGAAGTGCGCCTAAGAGGGGGGTAAATTAGGTACTTTAAAAAATTTATGGTTTTAATGATGATGGATATTATTTTTCTAGTTTATGGTGAGTTTATGAAAGAGTAAAGTGTAGAAAAATAAAGAGACACAAGCGATATATCCTGGTTCCCCTCATAGTCCGAGAGTACTCCAGTCCTCTTTCAACATAAAAGAGATTTCCTTATTGTGGCAAACTTAAACAAGAACTACCCAAAACCAAGAACAATCCTCTTGGACCAAGAACAATCCTCTTGGATTTTAACTATGTCAACAATGAGAACAATCCTCTCAAAGTTACTTTACTTGTATCCAACAATCCTGGAAAAACAAGATTTATAAAACCACTTAAACTTATTTCCAACAATCCTGAAAAATAAGCAAGTATATAGCAATATTTGATTTGAGTGAGTTTGAGTAGCAATGATCACTTTGAGTGATTTAATCAATGAATTGATCTTCCAATGATAATAGTATATATATTGACTCAAGATATATAATTCTCAAAGTTTTCTGGTTAGCAATATGTGAAAGTGTGCAGAAAACTTGTGTATGAAAATGTATAACAACTTGAGTTTGATTATTGAAAATTTCAGAAAATATGATTGGAAGAGGTGTTCAAAATAATTTTGAAAATGAGTATTTATATGTTCATAGCTGTAATACGGTTGCAGAACTGACTATTATACTGGTTTGTATTTTGTATTCGCAAATGTCACGGTAAGCAAGAGTCACCACCGACTTTTCTTTTATCCAACAAAGGAAAGGGTGAAAAGAACAGAAAAAGACCTTTTTCGAGAGTTTCTTAGTAAGGGAGGTAGATTATGGAAAGGGAAGGTGTTAGCACCCTTTCCATCCGTAGTTTTCTACGGGCTCTTATGTACTTCCTCATTTTTTTTTGTAAATTGCTTTCATGTTTGTGTGAAAAAGTTTTTTGTTTGAAAATGCCTTAGTACAACGATTTGCTTTATGGTAACTCTCGTATCAGTCCTCAAGAGTGTGATAAAGCGTTTTGAAAACTTTTTTTGAAAAGTATTTGAAAGTGTGGAGTGTAAAAGCATTTTTGAGCAAGTACCTAACAGTTATCTACCTACTCGAAAAAGACTGTTCTTTTCCTCCTATCCTTTGGACTGTGTTATCCTACTATTAGGGAGTAGGTAACCCTAGTCGTTGGATGTTGGGGGACTATCGAAAGGGACATAATGGTAATTGAAGGAAACATGTAAGGATACCTTAGCATTTCCAAGGGACTATCATCATAAGATCATTTCTCGTAGGCAACTCGAGGGACATTTAGGGACTTTGATCTTTATGACAACTTTAAATTGAGGTTCTTTGCTAAGAGTATCCCTACGTTCGAGGGACATGACCATTTTCGAAGGCGACCAAAGTGGGAAATACCCTAGGGGTGCATGTGTGCAATAGTGTACTTCTTTCAGATATTTTATCTTGCAGTTTAGTGATCTACTGATTGATTGATTAATCATACATGCCTAGGTTTCAAGCAATTTATATACATGCATATAAAATATAAAAGCGAGAAATAAAGGTCCTACGCTATTACAAGGCTTTGGTGTAGATACATAAATAATTACTGAAAAAATAAAGTGCGGAAATAAAATCCTAATTAAGCTATTAGAAACTGGGCACAGTTACATAATTAACAAAAAAAAGGCTAAAATAAATAAACGCGCGCATGAATTGAAAATGCGTCTAAAATTCTAAATGAAAGGGATTTTTTTATTTGTTTGTAATATAAAAAGAAATTGAATTAAAAAAATCCTAAGTCTATTCAATTTTAGTTTTTTTAAAAGAAAATATTAAAATAATTAATTAATTAATTGACAAAATTAATTTAATGTAAAAACTAAACCCAATGTCTTTTGGGGTTTTTCTTCTTAATGATAATTAAAGCTTAGAAGGAGTAAAAGAAAGGAAACCCAATCGAAAGGCCAAAAAAGACAGGAAACGGAAGGAATGCACTTTGGGAAGTAAGTTCTGGATCGAAGAGGCTTGGATTGCTCTTCAATCCCGAGGGCTGACCGAAGATGCCTGCAAGACTGCACGTCCTGGGCGTTCGATCTGGATGTGACATCCTTCGATCTTGAATTCTGCAAGGAAGTTTGTTAGAAAAAACACAAAATATATGACCTGGGTACCGAATCCAGGTCCTTTTCGCTGCAACACATCTTCCTCACCAACCTGGTCGAAAGATTTTCATTTATTGGTACAAACCAAACTGCAATATTACGTTAGAAACAAAAACACATTATTAACTTAAATATCGAATATGCGTGCTCAGTGGCCCACTATGGTGTTAACCCATCGAAAACGAACTACAGTTGTAAAAATCGAAGGTAAGCTCAGATCGTGCCCCAACAATGGCACAATCTCAATCTTGCACCTTTGCTCACATGTAGCACACTCAAACAAACATGAATATTAGCAGCAGTATGTATATATGTTTGACATGAATTTAAATCGTATTTAACAAGTTTGAGATCAAAGGAAAAATTACCAACAAGGGGATTGTATGAGGGATTCTTCTGCGGGAATCCCAAGAACACGATCCAGGTGTTAGTCTGGGCGGAGGCTGCATGCAAAACCGACTTTGAGTTTTATAATCCTTGGAAACTTTGTGCAACTTTATGGAATCTCGTAGGGCAGGCAGCGTTTTCTTCTGAGGCAGCCTCCGTGCATTTTTTCGTCCCTTTTTCTTTGAGAGCATGAGGTTTATATAGACAAGGGAATTTAGGTCAACATTTGTGTATCAAATCTTGGTCCATTATGATGAAGAGATTTGATTTAATTTCTTCATAAAGACTTGCTATATTTGATTCAATCACGTGCCAATCTATTTTCATGTGTTACTGCCAGCCTGTCATGAGTTGTTTGGGCCTCCAATATGATGGAATTGAAAGTTGACCTGCCCTTGCAGATCCTCTTCCCTTCGAATTTGCTCTCTTTGATAGCTCCAAAGTCCCAAATCGAATTACTCCAGTTTCGATTGCATAGCCCCATCGATTGAGCCTCCCTCTGCTTTGATTGCTTAATTCGAAAAGGATCCCCCTGGTCGAATCAACTCTTGTAGGGTTGGGAGCAAACAAGGCAAGAATCTGGCCTTTAATTCAAATAATTGAGTCCACAATCAGCATTGAACTATTTCCATATTTGCAAGGGACACATGCCATTTTGAACTTTGGGTGAATCTAGACAGGTTAGGATATCTGTTTTTGCTTAGTCATGCAACCTACTTCATTCCTTTGAATCTGCCTTCTTTTCCAGCTTCAAAGTCCAATTCGAATCTATTTAGAACATTCCCTATTAGGCAATAAAATTCTGGCAGCAGATACTTAATGTCACAGTGAATGTTATGACACCGTATCTGACACTCTTTAAGACAGTAAATTTAAAAGCAGTAAAGAACACAGTCAATTGTTTACCCAGTTCAGTGTGTAACAACACCTACTCTGGGGGCTACCAAGCCAGGAAGGAAATTCACTATAAGAGATATTAATTCAGGAATAAACCAACCAGTTTATCTCCTTCACTTAAGACCTACCCAATGCAACTTTAATCTAAGTTCAACTTAAACCTGAGTTCCTACTCACTCCCCCTCAATCACAACAGTGATACTAAACAATTGATTAATGAAATTATGAAGACACTCTTCAGTACATACACTTGATTTTGCTTCACAGCTTTAATCAAGTGACAATCACTCGTGCTTCAAAGCTTTGAGTGATACACAACCCTAACTTGACTTTGCTTCAAAGCTTTAATCAAGTAACACAAACACTCATGCTTCAAAGCTTTGAGTGATACACAACCCTTACAATCAAATCCTACTCCAAATCACTTATCACAATGATAATTGATTGACTCATAGTAGTTACAACTATACAGTCCCTTATTGATCTTCTGTCAAAAAGTGTGCTTCACCAACAGTCTTCATGAGGAATATATAGGCAGTTATTCTTCAGTTAGGGCTTCCACGAAAATAGCTAGGGTTAATTAGGGTTAACCTCAAGACTTGGTCATAGGTCTTTAACAACCAGATTAGGGTTAAGCAGAGTTAACCTAATGTCCACGTGAGAATCTGATCTGGACTGTATAAACCAGATTCCTGAAAATTCTCAAGAATAACAAATCTGCACAAATGTTAGATCAGTACAGGATGTCTTAAAATTGGTTATGACAACAAGAATCCTGTTTACTGATTTTGGTAGAATGCAATAAATATGATCATTGCATAATGATCATCTAAACACTCATATTGAGCAGCTCCTGTATGACATTATTTTTCTGCAGAATGTACCTTGTATCCCAGAATGTTATGAAATCAGTCATGACATTCACACAACTGGTTTTACCAAAAAACATGCCAACAACCAAACACTTACAAACTCCACCTTTGGCAAATTTTTGGCTAAAACCCCTAAACAATCAGAGATTAGAAAGCAGCAGAATTTTTAATAACATCTACCAAGTCTAATTCTACCAAAATTATCACAAAATCTTCTCCCCCTCTTTAGCCATAAATAGGCCAAAGATACTTGTGCTTTTAAGTTATACAGTCATCCAAAAGGAATAATAAAAACACAGAAAAAATCAAAAGTCATTTGCAGCAACAGGTACCAGCAGCAAACTTGTCAACTACACTGATCTTCAAGCACTGTCATCTTCAGAGGAGGCACTATCTTCAGCATTAAGCTGATCTTCATCAGCATCCTCTTCCCTTCTTTGTCCTTCAATATCCTCTTGTTCTAGTCTAGCAATCAGGTCCTCAAGAGTCCTTTTACTTGTATCAAGCTCTTTGCAGGTTTCCTTCAGCACAGCTATAACATCAGTTTTCTTGGAATGAGATTTGACAGTTGATGTCTCAGTAGATGTCTATGACAATGTCAGGAACATGTGTTCCCTGAAATAGCTTATAGTGCAACCCAAGAGCAGGGGATCTTTTGCATACAGTATCTTTTTCAACTAGAATGTCAGGATACTGAGCAATGACTATACCACACAGGAGAGAGGGAAAGGCAATAGGGTCTTTAATAGCACAACTTCCAGCATGTTTCAATATTTGATCAAAGATATACTTGCCATAGTCAAAGTTTGTCCTGGTTCCAACATCATAAATAAATCTTCCCAAGCCTGTGGAGATGGTTGACTTATGGTTGGTGGGAACCCAGTTAGCTGCACCAATTTTGTGCAGAATGGAAAATTTCATACTCAACTTGCTTGCATTCAGCTTCCCTTTTAAGGGCCAGCTCTTGACTTGATTTGCAGTGATGGTTTGACACACTTGGTTGTCAGTAACCTCAAGCTCAGGCCAAGCATCATCAGGTCTTCCTAGGAATTTGTTTATTTCAGAGGGAGAGAAATTTACCTTCCTTCCTCTCATATACACACACTTAAAATCAGCTGACTTTCCATCAGCACACCCATCAGATAAATTTACTATGAATTCTTTGACAAGAATTTCATAGCAGTTGGTAAACTTTACCACAATATTTATTAGACCAGCAATCTTGATTAGATCCATGATCTACTTACATTCCATGGCACTGTTGTTCAGCTCTCTTTCAAAGGCGATCCTTTTCAAAAATACATACTTCCACCTGTTTGCATTCTCTGGATGGTGAAAGGAGATGTTGTCAATGGCAACTTTAGGGACTTTAGGAATTTTGCTCAAAGAGAGTTTCTTTCTGAGAGGAATGTCTGGAACATTACTCTCAACATCAAACTCAAATTATGATTCCTCATCAGATTCAGAGGGTTCAGGCTCCTTCCTTTTCTTGGCTATTGGTTGTCTCAAAGGTTTTGAGATACTACCAACAGGTACTCTAGTTTTCACCTTCCCTTTCTCTTTTGACAATCTAGCCTTCACAGCTTCTACTACTGTCTTGTTCTCAGACCTGGTTTTCTTATGAACAACTTCAGTAGTCTTCTCTTTGGAGAGGCTTTTGACAGCATCCTGCTTTCCTTTTCTGTTCATCATCCTTCTAGCTATGCTAGGGTTGATATTGGCAATTAAGTCATTGTCAGAGTATTCTTCATCAACATCAATAACCGGGGGTTCAATATCCTTCTCAGTAGGGTTCTGGTGATCATCACGATTTTCAGGAGATTTCCTAATGTTGTCATCAGGAGTCTCAACATTTTGAGTGACATCTGGATTCATTTCAACATTTGGACTAGCAGATTCTTGGTTCAAAGGTACAGAAACGCCAGGTACATCGTGATTCTCATTTAGAATCCTAGTGACTAGTCTAGCTATAGCTTGATGAACATAAACAGAACCTTCCCTATTTGCTATTTCTGGAGGAACAGAAGATGATGGTTGAGAGGATTTACCAGATGGAGAGTCTTGTGATCTTCTTGCATGTCTGGTTTGTAGCTTCTTGACCTTAGTGGGGTCAGCTGCCAGTTCATGAAGAGGAGTTATCTCCAGAACATCAGAATCCATGCAGTTTGTGATTGCCCTAGGTTCTCGATCACAGGATGTAGAAGAAGCAGTCGCCTTTGAAGAGGATGATGACATGGATAGTTGAGACATTTTGAGTGATTTAGAAAATAGGTAACAGTGATACTGAAATATTCGTTTGAGAGATTGGAGATTGTTGCAAAAACGCGAGAGGAGGGAGATATATGAATGTCTATTCAACTTCTTAAAATTTTGGAAAGAAATAGAGAAACAGATGATTAGCCCAATCAGAGTAGACTTAACTAAACTATCTCTCTCATCCCTTGTTTTAAGCAAAATTAATTGCTACATTTCTTCATGTTGGCAAATACCCAGCTTGCCCCTCAAATTTTCAAATTGATTAGCATCAAGTGCCCTGGTAAAAATGTCAGCCAATTGTAGTTCAGTGGCAACATGTTCCAGTTTAATCATCTTCTCCCCCACAAGATCTTTGATGAAGTGATGTCTAATGTCAATATGCTTGGTCCTGCTATACTGAATAGGATTCTTGGAAATGTTGATAGTACTCAGATTGTCACAGTACAATGTCATAACATCTTGTGTGACATTATACTCAGTAAGCATCTGTTTCATCTAGATCATTTGAGAACAACTACTACCAGCTGCTATGTATTCAGCTTCAGCAGTAGATAGAGACACACAGTTCTGTTTCTTGCTGAACCAAGAGATAAGATTATTTCCTAAGAAGAAACATCCTCCAGAGGTGCTCTTTCTATCATCAGCACTTCCAGCCCAATCAGCATCACAGTAACCAGTCAGAGTTGGTTCACATCCATGAGAGTACAGCAAGCCATAGTTGTAGGTTCCACTCACATACTTCAGAATTCTTTTCACTTGGTTGATATGACTTACTTTGGGTTCAACCTGGTATCTTGCACATACTCCAACTGCAAAAGCAATGTCAGGTCTGCTGGCTGTTAAGTATTGCAGACTTCCTATCATGCTTCTGTACAAGCTTTGGTCCACCTTAACCCCACTTGAATCTTTGGACAACTTTAAATGAGTAGGTGCAGGAGTCCTTTTGTGACTGGCATTCTCCATCCCAAACTTCTTGACAATGTTCTTTGCATACTTGCTTTGAGACAGAAAAATTGAGTCTTCCATCTGTGTGACTTGCAGTCCAAGAAAGTAGGTCAATTCTCCCATGAGGCTCATTTCAAATTCAGCTTCCATCTGGTCAGCAAAATGTTTAACCATTTTATCTGACATTCCCCCAAACACTATGTCATCAACATAGATTTGAGCTACCATTATCTTTCCTCCTTCATTTTTGACAAAAAGAGTTTTATCCAAGCCTCCTTTCCTGTATCCTTTGTCAGAGAGGAATTTTGTCAACTTGTCATACCATGCTCTAGGAGCTTGTTTCAGGCCATATAAAGCTTTCCTCAATTTGTAGACATGATCAGGGCAGTTTGGATCCACAAATCCTTTAGGTTGTTCCACATAAACTTCCTCATTTAAGTACCCATTAAGGAAGGCACTCTTTACATCCATCTGAAATAACTTGAACTTAAGGAGACAAGCAATTCCCAATAGGAGCCTGATTGATTCCAGTCTGGCTACAGGAGCAAAAGTCTCATCAAAATCAAACCCTTCAACTTGAGTGTATCCTTGAGCAACAAGTCTTGCCTTATTCCTGGTGACAACTCCTTCAGCATCTGATTTGTTCTTGTAGATCCATTTTGTGCCAATGATGTTTGTTCCTCCTGGTCTAGGAACTAACTCCCATACTTCATGTTGCTTGAATTGGTTCAATTCATCTTGCATTGCTCCAATTCAGTATTCATCAGTTAAAGCCTCCTTAACATTTCTTGGTTCAATCTTAGATACAAAGCAAGAGTTTGTGATGATTTCTCTAGATCTTGTAATGACTCCACTGTTAGGATCTCCTATGATGAGTTCCTTAGGATGATCTTTCTGAATTCTGATGGAAGGGTCTTTGTTAGCTTCCTTTGATTCAGATTCTGATGGAGTAGTTTTAGGAATATCATCCTTTTGAGTTGAGGTCTCAAAGAATGTCTCAACATCATATGGGACATTTGTTTCCTCATGGTAATCATCAACTATGACATTTATAGATTCCATCATAACTTTGGTCCTGGAATTGAATACCCTATAAGCTATGTTGTTGGTAGAGTATCCTAGGAATATTCCTTCATCACTTTTAGGGTCCATCTTTCTCCTTTGTTCCCGATCTGTCAGAATATAGCATTTGCTTCCAAATACATGGAAGTACTTCCCTGTAGGCTTTCTTCCTTTCCAAAGTTCATAAATGGTGGATGATGTTCCCTTTATCAAGGTGACCCTGTTATGGACATAACAGGCTGTATTCATAGCTTCAGCCCAAAAATGAATAGGAAGTCTTTTGGCATGTATCATTGCTCTGGAAGATTCCTGTATAGTCCTGTTTTTCCTTTCCACAACTCCATTTTGTTGAGGAGTTATGGGTGAAGAGAATTCATGATTAATTTCTTCTGAGGAGCAGAACTCATCAAACTTACTGTTTTCAAATTCCTTGCCATGATCACTTCTGATTCTGACAATGCGTCCTTTTTTTTCTCTTTGAATTCTTTTGCACAGTTCCTTAAATACTTCAAAAACATCAGACTTTTCCCTAATGAAGTTAATCCAGGTGAATCTGGAAAAATCATCTACAACAACATAGGCATATCTTTTTCCACCAAGACTTTCCACCTGCATTGGTCCCATCAGATCCATATGTAGAAGTTCTAGCACCTTAGAGGTGGTCAGATGTCTTGACTTTGGATGTGACATTCTAGTCTGCTTTCCAACCTGACATTCACCACAGACTCTCCCTTCATCAATTTGCAGCCTTGGAATCCCTCTGACTGCCTCCATGGATATAATCCTTTTCATTCCTCTTAGATGTAAATGACCAAGTTTTTGGTGCCACAGTTTCACTTCTTTTTCTTCTTTGGCAATAGAGCACACAGAAGAATAATTAGTGTTCACAGACTCCCATAAGTAGCAGTTAACTTTAGATCTGACTCTTCTCATTACAACTTCTTGTTTTTCATTAGTTACAAGACATTTAGACTTGGTGAAGTTGACCTTGAATCCTAGATCACATAATTGACTGATACTTATGAGATTAGCATTCAAGCCTTTTACCAGCAATACTTCATTTATGTTTGGAACTCCAGGGCAGTCCAAGTTTCCAACTCCTTTGATTTCTCCTCTAGCACCATCTCCAAAAGTCACATAACTAGTAGTGTGAGGTTTAACATTATTGAGAAGATTCTTGATTCCAGTCATGTGTTTAGAGCATCCACTGTCAAAGTACCAGTCTTCCTTTGCAGAGACTCTAAGTGAGGTGTGAGCTATCAGAGCAGCAGCCTTTTTCTTCCATTGTTGAGTATATGGTGCCTTGTTAGACTTAGGTTTGACAATTGGGGTCTGATTAGGATATCCATATAATCTGAAGCAGAATGGCTTTATGTGACCAAACCTCCCACAATGATGACATCTCCATCTTTGATACTTTTTCTTCATATTTCTCTGTTCTCGATGTTGAGGGCTATGTTGTGACATCTGCTTTTACATTTGTTTATCAGGCCTGATTTTCTTCTTGTCTACAATAGATTTCTTTGCTGCCATAAATCCTAGACCAGACTTGTTTCCCACATTTTGTCCAACCTGAAGGATTTCTTCTAATTTGTCAGTTCCATTTGTCAGCATCTTGGCAAATTTGGTCATTTGGTCATGTTTTGAGTTTAGCATTTGAACTTCACTTTCGAGATAACTTATAGTATTAGTTCCTGCCTTCTTCTCAGCCTCCAACTTTACTATGAGTTTTTTTTGTCTCTCATTTTGCTGACAGACTTCAGCACTTCTGATACATAACTTCTTGTAGGAGTCAGCCAGTTCTTCAAATGTTACTTCCTCATCACTAGAGTCACTATCAGAGTTACAAATACCAGTTAGTGCAGTAACTAGTTTGGCAGATTCTTCTTCAGAATTACTTTGAGTCACAATCAGACCAATTAACAGACATTCCTTTCTATTGTTTCTTAAGAAAGGTAGGACATTCAGCTCGAATGTGCCCATATCCTTCACATCCATGGCATTGGATTCCTTTGCTTTGATTTCCCTTCTCTTCAGACTTTGGTCTTCTGTTGGAGTCATAAGATCTGTTAATGTCAGAGGGGATGTTCTTGACATTTGACCTTGACTTTGTGTCCATTCTCTTAATGAGTTTGTTAAACTTCCTTCCAAGCATGGCTATAGCTTCTGAAATATTTTCTTCTTCATCCTCCTTGTTTTCATCTTCAGTATTAGATACAAGTGCTATGCTCTTGTTTTTCTTGTCGACATTGTCACTGATCCCCATCTCAAAGGTCTGAAGTGACCCAATGAGTTCATCAACCTTCAAGTTGCAGATATCATGAGCTTCCTCTATAGCAGTCACCTTCATTGCAAATCTTTTAGGCAAGGATCTGAGAATCTTTCTCACCAGTTTTTCTTCTGACATCTTTTCTCCCAATGCTCCTGAGGTGTTGGCAATTTCCAAGATGTTCATGTGAAACTCATGAATGGTCTCATCTTCCATCATCATTAGGTTCTTAAATTTGGTAGTCAGCATCTGAAGCCTTGACATTTTTACTTTGGATGTGCCTTCATGGGTAGTTTTGAGAGTGTCCCAAACATCCTTGGCCAGTTCACATTGATGTACTAGTCTGAATATGTTTCTATCAATTCCATTGAACAAGGCATTTAATGCTTTGGAGTTACCCAGGGCTAACTCATCTTCTTCTTTGCTCCATTCTTCCTCAGGTTTCAGACTAGTTGTCCCATCTTTCCCAGTTATGGTAGGATGGTTCCATCCTTTGTCAGCAGCTCTCCAAGCCTTTTTGTCCAGTGATTTTAAGAAGGAAATCATACGAGGTTTCCAGTAGTCATAATTTAATCCATCTAGAATGGGTGGTCTGTTCCCAAATCCTCCTTCTTTGTCCATAGCGCCAGAAAATAATATCCCTAGATCTCACCCAGTAAGACAGGCAGGGTGCCTGCTCTGATGCCAATTGAAATACTGGCAGTAGATACTTAATGTCACAGTGAATGTTATGACACCGTATCTGACACTCTTCAAGACAGTAAATTTAAAAGTAGTAAAGAACACAGTCAATTGTTTACCCAGTTCAGTGTGTAACAACACCTACTCTGGGGGCTACCAAGCCAGGGAGGAAATTCACTATAAGAGATATTAATTCAGGAATAAACCAACCAGTTTATCTCCTTCACTTAAGACCTACCCAATGCAACTTCAATCTAAGTTCAACTTAAACCTGAGTTCCTACTCACTCCCCCTCAATCACAGCAGTGATACTAAACAATTGATTAATGAAATTATGAAGACACTCTTCAGTACATACACTTGATTTTGCTTCACAGCTTTAATCAAGTGACAATCACTCGTGCTTCAAAGCTTTGAGTGATACACAACCCTAACTTGACTTTGCTTCAAAGCTTTAATCAAGTAACACAAACACTCGTGCTTCAAAGCTTTGAGTGATACACAACCCTTACAATTAAATCCTACTCCAAATCACTTATCACAATGATAATTGATTGGCTCACATTAGTTACAACTATACAGTCCCTTATTGATCTTCTGTCAAAAAGTGTGCTTCACCAATAGTCTTCATGAGGAATATATAGGAAGCTATTCTTCAGTTAGGGCTTCCAGGAAAATAGCTAGGGTTAATTAAGGTTAACCTCAAGACTTGGTCATAGGTCTTTAACAACCAGATTAGGGTTAAGCAGAGTTAACCTAATGTCCACGTGAGAATCTGATATGGACTGTATAAACCAGATTCCTGAAAATTCTCAGGAATAAAAAATCTGCACAAATGTTAGATCAGTACAAGATGTCTTAACATTGGTTATGACAACAAGAATCTTGTTTACTGATTTTGGTAGAATGCAATAAATATGATCATTGCATAATGATCAGCTAAACACTCATATTGAGCAGCTCCTGTATGACATTCTTTTTCTGCAGAATGTACCTTGTATCCCATAATGATATGACATCAGTCATGACATTCACACAAATGGTTTTACCAAAAAACATGCCAACAACCAAACACTTACAGACAACTTCGACCAGCCCTTGGCCTTGTGATGAGTCTAAGTTCTGATTTGAAGTGTTTAGAACTTCCTTCATCAGAGCATCTTAGATTAAGACAAACTCTGCATTGAAATTCCATTCGAAGGTCATTTCGTTCTGATGTTCTTATTGAGGGAAACTCTGAAGTTCCAGTCGAAGGACACTATGAAGTTCCAGTCCAAGGACCTTTTGGAATTCCAATTGAAGGGTCTTTATCCATATACCAATCGAAGGGTACTTGTTAAAATTATAATAGAAAGACACTGTTACAATTCCAATCGAAAGGTGCTTGTTAATATGCCAATCGAAAGGCCTTGTTAACAAGCCAATCGAAGGACCTTTGTCCAGATACCAATCGAAGGGTACTTATTAAAATTCCAATCGAAAGGCTTTGTTAACAATCCAATCGAAAGGTGCTTGTTAAAATGTCAATCGAAAGGCTTTGTTAATAGGTCAATCGAAGGACCTTTGTCCATGCTAATCGAAGGACGCTGGGTAGATGTCAATCAAAAAGCATTTGGGAGATGCCAATCGAAAGGAATTTTGTAGATTCCAATCGAAGGAAACTTAAAAACATTACTCACAACTTTTCCTTTTATTTAGGCAAAGGTTTGTGACCAACCATGTAGGAGGAAATATTGGAAAAACCTGAGAGGGAAAATTTTGGGGTACAATAGTTGCCCTTGTTCAATCTTCTTAAACCTGAGGATGTAGATTAGCTGGTCTGCCTTTCGTGATCGGAAGGTGGAAGATGATTAAACACTAGAGTGCCCAGAAATTTGCACTCCTCTGAGATGATACTTGACTGTGTAGATAGTATTGGGAATGAGCTTATAGATTCCATTGGAAAACATGACAGAAGATCATCAGAGATAGGCTTAAAGATGCCATCAGAATGTGACGGAGAGTCGTCGGAGATGGGCTTAAAGATGCCATCCAGAACAATGATGATTTCATGAGATATCCCTTTGTGGGAATTCCTGCTCTTGCTGTTAGAGAGGACTCCACTGAGGAATGTTGGTCTCTATCTTGGAACATAGAGTTTTAGGAGCTTCAGTTGTCCATTACTCTACTGAGGGGTCATCACTTCATTGAAGAGACGGAAGTGAACTGCTATATGGTCAAGATCCAGGCTTTACAGTGGCTTGCTGAGGATAATAAGGCTAACTGTTATCTGGTCGTGCTCTAGGCTTCATAGCGACTTACCGGGGAGATAAGATTAAACTGTTACCTGGTCAGGATCCAGGCTTCACAGTGTCTTGAATTTTTTATTGATTATTATCTGGTCAGTTTCTGGGCTCCATAGCTTCTTTAACTGGAATAGAAATCTTAGTATCAATTTGACTGAACTAGAGAAAGGTCTCGAGTTGTCTTCAACTAGGATAGAAATCTTAGTATCAATTTGACTGAACCAGGGGGAGGCCCCGAGTTGTCTTCAGCTGGGATAGAAATCTTAGTATCGATTTGACTGAACCAGGGGAAGGCCTTGAATTAACTTTGACTGGCATATTAATCAGGAGAATCTTTGTATCGATTCAACTGACCTAGACGAAAGTCTTGGAATATCTTCAACTGGAATGGTAATCAGAGAGATCTTAGTGTCGACCCGCCTGACCCAGGGAAAATCTTGGGTTAACTTTGATTGGCATAGTAATTAGGAGAATCTTAGTATCGATTCAACCGACCCAGACGAAAGTCTTGGAACCTCTTCCACTGGAATGGTAATCAGAGAGATCTTAGTGTTGACCTGTCTGACCTAGGGAAAATCTTGGGTTAAGTTTAACTGGCATAGTAATAAGGAGAATCTTAGTATCGATTCAACTGACCCAGATGAAATTCTTGGAATATCTTCATCTGGAGTTGTAATCAGAGAGATCTTAGTGTCGACCTGCCTGACCCAGGGAAAATCTTGGGTTAACTTCAACTGGCATAGTAATCAGAAGAATCTTAGTATTGATTCAACTGATCCAGGCGAAAGTCTTGGAACATCTTCAACTGGCATAGTAATCAGGGACATCTTAGTGTCGATCTGGATGATCCAGAGAAAATCTTGGTTTAACTTTGACTGGCATAGTAATCAGAAGAATCTTAGTATCGATTCAAATGACCCAGACGAAAGTCTTGGAACCTCTTCCATTGGAATGGTAATTAGAGAAATCTTAGTGTCGACCTGTCTGACCCAAGGAAAGTCTTGTGAGGATATCTTTCTGAGGAAAATCCTGGAATAGCCCTTTATTAGACATAGCTTGTTGATTTGATCTTTTCCCTGAAAGGTAAAGAGTTAGTCGTATGCAATGTCATGATGTATGAAATGCATTGTGATGACGTTCTCAAAATAAATGAGATTATACTGTATGCAATATGTATGTGCATTCCATGATGTACGAATATGGGATGCTATTGCAGTATTTCTTAGTCGGGGAAAATAAATCTCGGACTGTTGTTGAAGAGTATTGGGAATCTGAATTCTTCATTTCCGCTGGGGATGGTGAATGGAGATGACTATGCTGGGGATTTACTCCTTTCTATTTGTGAATATTCTGTCGGGGAGAGACTCTTCCTGAGAATAACTCTGCAGGGGAATAACTCTATTCGCGAGAGGAGATGCCTTGCTAGAAGATTTTACCGATTTAGAGAAATTAACTTCGCTGGGGGATGAACTTCTGTAGCTGGAGGAATAAAATCTTTTGGGGATTGAGCTTCCATATTCAGAGAATTAAGCTCTGCTTGGGAGGATATTGCGCAGTCAGAGAAATAAATTCTTCTCGGGAGAAAGCTTTATAAACCGTTTGCGATTATAAAACTCGGTTGGGGAATATAGATATCGGCTCTCTGAAGGAACTTTGCTAGGGAAAGTAACTCCTGTTTGGGGAAGCAAAGATCAAAACTTTTGGTTTCCTCTACTCTGTGGGGAACATAGACGTCACGGGGTCATATGTAATGATGACTTCGTCTCAAAACTGTCTCTTCCCTTATACCTGCTGGAAGAAGTAACTTGTCGGGATTGAAATGGTTTTATATACTTTGCCCCGTTCCTTAAGTCAAGAGTAACTGTCCTTATGTTTCTTATGCAAATATTTGTGAATAGCAATCATATTCAAATGCATATGTCAAGAATAAGTCATTGGATGTTTTTGCAAAACAAACAGGAAAGAGAAAAAAAGAAAAGCAAATAGTTTTGTACTTCCAAAGAAACGATTTGTATTGATTTCTGAAGTTCGCCTATAACAGACGTTGTGTACAAAGAGGCTGACGTTCTAGTAGGAGAACACCGCCGTGAGTGTGAAGACTATACAAAGTAGTGTACAAAGAGAAGAAAATCGCTATGCGTAATAATCCCATTGAGTTTCAATTCTGTTATTGCCATTATGTCTTCGATCATCTCATCACTTTGCTACTTGTCCGAAATTGAATGGATTGATCGGTGCCGTTTGAGCTTGATAGTTGATATTGAATTCTAGTTGCAAGGTGATCCAATGGGACATAGTGATACGCTTACAATCCCTAACTTTATCCTAGACCACACTTTCGGGTTTTCAGTCCACCGGGATACCCTTTTTTTCCCAAGCCGCCTTTTCAGGTTTTCGGCTTGTCGGGTGTACAGATATTTTTTTGTTTTCATCCCTAATTTTTGCCCGAACCCTTTTGGTTCGCCAGGATTCCCTTATTTTTGCCTAGGCCAGTCAACCTAGAAGGTCTTTATTCATGCGTAGTATTTTTTCACTATGTCCGCATTAACATGCTGAGGAAGGTCGTCACCATCCATGGTGGTCAAAATCATGGCTCCTCCTGAAAATATGCTTTTGATCACAAATGGCCCTTCGTATGTGGGAGTACATTTGCCCCTAGAATCACCTTATGGAAGTATGATGCGTTTGATCACTAGGTCCCCGACTTGATATACTTGGCGTCTGACCTTTTTGTTGAAAGCCTTGATCATCTGTTTTTGGTATATCTGACCATGACAGACATCAGTAAGCCTTTTCTCATCAATTAAATTCAGTTTATCAAGTCGAGTCTGGATCCAACCGTCTTCATTCAAACCCGCATCCTTCATGATCCTCGGAGAAGGGATATGGACCTCAATAGGCAGGACAGCCTCCATACCATATACCAGAGAGTAGGGTGTTGCCCCTGTCGACGTTCGTGCAGAGGTGCGGTACCCGTAAAGAGAAAATGGTAACATCTCATGCCAGTCTTTATATGTCACCATCATCTACTGTACAATTTTATTAATGTTCTTATTAGCAACCTCCACGGCGCCATTCATCTTTGGCCGGTAAGGGGAAGAATTATGATGCTGGATCTTGAATTGTTTACAGAGTTCAGTGATCATCGTATTATTGAGATTCATACCATTATCAGTGATGATTCTCTCTAGCACACTGTACCGACAAATCAGGTTATGCTTGATAAACCGCGCCACAACATTCTTGGTAACAGTAGCAAAAGAGGCAGCTTCAACCCACTTCGTGAAATAATCGATGGCCACCAGGATGAAGCGATACCCATTGGAAGCGGTAGGTCGAATCTCTCCGATCATGTCAATGCCCCACATTGCAAAGGGCCAAGGAGCCGTCAAGACTTTCAAAGGACTAGAGGTACATGCACCTTATCAGCGTAGATTTGGCATTTATGACAAGTTCGGGAATGTTGATAGCAGTCTGCTTCCATAGTGGACCAATAGTATCCTGCTCGTAGGATCTTTTTAGCCATGGTATGTCCACTCGAATGGGTTCTGTTGTACCCCAAAATTTGCCCTCTGGTTTATCAAGAATTTGCTCACAAGATCTCCTTTAGCTCAAGACTGCACTAGGGTTGATCAGCTCAACACACCTCCTTAGGCACTGATGACCAAATTTAGGGTTTGAGTTTGCACAAGGATATTTGAGCTTCCAATGCCCCATAAGACTTTCATGGATCATTATGGACCCTCAAGATTACTCATGTCAAGTTTCAAGCTTTGAATCACATTTTTGCTCAGTTAATTGAGCAATTGACCTAAAAATCAACTGTATTGGGGAAAAAGTCAACCATGGCCAATTTACAGTCAAACTTTATAATTTTTGATCCATACCAACATTTTAAACTTATATGTATCATTTGATCAAGTTTGGACCACAACTCCTCAAGAAATTTGATCAAATCTCCAAAAGGGCAAAATGGTCAAAATTAAGGTTTTGACTGGGAAAGGGCAGTTTCTGATTTTTGACCTAAAAAATGGTCAATTGGTTTAAGGCATGATCCCAAGAGTCCAATTGCATCATTTTTACCTAATGACATGGTTCAAAACATTGCAAGTCCATTGGATTGACAGATGAATTTTTCAGTAAACTGATCTAAAGTCAACTGTATACTGAAAAGTCAAACTTTGACTTTTTGGTCAAATTCAAGTGCCAAAGATCATAATTCATCAAACATGTCAAAATATGAAACTTATTCATCAAGAAATCAAAAATTCAAGATTTCATTTTGAAAAGTCAAAATTTCTAAACTTAGAAATTTTTCTAAGTGTTGGAAATTTCATGTTTTTTCATAACTTTGAACAAAATTTTCACCATGATGCAAGATGATTCAAGAGAAACTTCCAACATGAAAGTTGTATATCTCTATGAAGTATACAACTTTTCTTTACACAACTCCTTCCAAAAGTGCTTGGATCTCAAGTTATAATTTTAAGAACATATGGTCATGAAACAAAACACTTAGTGAAATTTTTGCCCTAATTTGGTCAGGATTTTGACCCAACTTCATGGCACTTTTTCATATAGTTCCAATGGGAATCTTTAAAAGCAATTCAAATATGGGTTGTAGATCACATTACGAGCTTTCCAAAATTTCCAAGAACTCCTTGATATCATTGTTGAGTAGGGAGAATCGAAGAGATGAAGTTAGGGTTTTCACACTTGAATTACAAGTCATTTTGTGATGAACAAGAATTCAATTTCAAACCTATGCTGAAAATTTTTGTTTTGCAGGCCTCTAAACCTCAAGATCTATCCATAATAAGAAAATTACACTTGCTTTTGAGCTATTATCCACTTGATTCAAGCTTTGTCCAAGTAAATTTTCCATTAATGGAACAAAGTTCACACTTCCATTTTGGAAAAGTGACTTTAATCACAAAGTCAACTTGTATGGAGCTTTGCACCTGTTCTTTCTGCACAAGCATGCTCTATAAACTCAGAACAAACATGTTTAAAGTTGAAAGCAACCCTACAAGACATGCACCTTGCATTGAAACCATGTTTTTCAAGATAACTTCAAAAACAAGTCAAAAATTCATAACATGTGATCTTTGTTTTCTGACCTCCTCAAGTCCTCTAACCTTTTCCATATATTTATACAAGTACATTGCAAGCTAACACACGAGGAAACAAGTCCTAAAACTCCCCAAAACAAGAACTTTCCATACAAGCACAAAAACTTGTCATTTCTGATTTTTGGAACCCAACTTCAAATCCCCTCGTGCGTTTCTTGGTCAAACCATCCACAAATATTCTAATACACATATAGAAACTATCTCAACCCCTGTTTTCACACTGTAAAACCATTTACACCATTCTCCATTTTCAAAAACAGGGCATTGCACATTAACTTCTTCAACTTGATTCAAGAACTCTCAGCACAAAGTAAGTTTTCCAATAGCTTCCTGGAGGTGCAAGGAAGCTCACTCAATCATCAAAACACTTTGAAAGTAGCTCTAACTCAAAATACGATCTCCAGCTGCAAGGTGAGTTTTCTAACTTTTCAACTCATTATTTAGGCATTGTTAGGTCTTGATTTGTGAAGATAAAATATAGATAACTTTGCCACGAAGCTGTACATATCCATAGTTTGCATTTATATGGCCTGAGCTTAGAGAATTTTAGAGTTGAAGTTTTCTGAAATTTTTAGGGTTTGAATTAGGGCCAGAAATATTCTCATTCATCTTTGACTGTTAGCCTAAGTTACTTATATGTTTGGATTCGTGGGAAGAAATGCTACAACTTTCATGTTTGAACTTTTCATTTTTGTTGAGAAATGAAGAAGATACAGGTCCTTCGGCTGGAGGTTGAAGATGAAGTGTATTCAGGGCGCGTTTTGTGTTATGTATTTATTGTTTCAGTTATATTAACAAATATATAGCCACCCCAGTGGTAAAGCGCGCGCCTGTTCACCATTAGGTCCTGTGTTCAAGCCCTAGCGTGACCTTTTGCTATTTTTACAATTTTCTGACTTTTTTTGTGTTTTTTTTTTGCAACGCTTGGGCTCTTCATATGAGCCTAGTTTTTTTTCCACATAAAACTCATTACATTACTAATTAACCCCCTGACTTTTCTTTATTTCTTTATATTTTTATTTTATTTTTCTTTATTATTATTATTATTAATATTAATATTTTTATTATTATTATTATTATTATTTTCCTAAAATCATTAAAAAAAATCCAAATTTATTTTTATTTATTTTTGTACTCATTTATTTTATTTTCCATAAAACAAAAAGATAAAAAAAAAAACATTTTTCTTAAAATAAATAAATTTCTTTTCTTAGATAATTAATTTTTAGAATTAGGATAAATTAGTGTATTATTTTATTTTTTAGTTAGAATTAATTTAGGACTTAGATCTATTTTAATTAATTAATCCTTATTTTATTTTCATTAATTTAAAACTTTTTCATAAAAAACCCTAAAAATCCTTTTTCAAATTAATTTCTTTTCTTAAATAGTTTGATTTAATTTTATTTTATTTTAATTAATCATCCTCTTTATTTAGGTCAACATAAAACCATTTCATAATAACAAAAAAAATCATTTCTTTTTTTATTTGCACTTGTATATTATTTATTCAATTCTTGTATAATTTCAATGTGGTTGTAATAGCTAATTAGGTTTAACTTTCTTGCAATCCCCATTTATAATTTGTACACCCCCTCCCACAAGTATTGTAATAGCGTAGTAATTTTACTTTTTCGCAATTTATCACTTTTATATAACATGCTAGTAATTAGGGTTTGTATGAAAAGACTAAAACCAATACTTACAAAACCCTAATTTAAGACCAAAAAACAAGCATGAAAACAATACACTTGCACACAAGCACCCCTAGGGTAAATCCACTTGGTTGCCTTTACAAAATGGTCATATTACGCATGTAAGGTATCTTAGCAAAAACAAAGCAAATACACGATCATAGTCCCTCGATGACGCTATCTAAGTTGCCTTTCAAATGATCTTAGTCCCTCAAAAAGAATGCTAAGATACCTTGCAACATTGCTAATCATGGTTATACGATGACCCACGCCCGTCCCGTTTACATCCCAAGATAGGGTTGCTTACCAAATCAATGGTAAGATAACAATGTCAAAGGAAAATAAAATGAACAAGAAAGACATTTGAGTAGGTAGATTGCTCCTAATTACTTTCTCCATTTCAAAACAAACATCCTTGCTATCTTCAAAAACAAACACTCACACTTTTAAAACATCTTACAAAACTTGAAAACATTTTCAAAAGATCAACATCTTTGTATACATTCTTACAAACAAGAATCATTACAAATATTGCCTAAACAATGGCCTCTTTACAAAATACTTTCAAAAACCACACAAAGCACAATTTCAAACAAAAGCAAGTGATCTAGCAAGTAACTAAGAGCCCATGGATAACTATGGATGAAAAGGGTGCTAATACCTCCCCTTTTCAGAATCTACCCCCCGAACTCAAGAAACAATCTCAAAGGTCTTTCCTATACTTTTTCCCCTTTTATTTTGGATAAAAGAAAAGTCAGTGGCGACTCTTGCTAACCGCAAAATTTACAATCAAACGCAAAACCTTCAAGTAGGTTCTCCCACCGTGTCACAGAACTGGTGACTGTGCTGGGGAATATTTTAAAGTTGGGTTACCTTAGGGTTAGATCACATTTATTTTCTTTCATTGTTTGACTTGTATGCTTTACATTTTGGTGCTTTGTTTGGGTTTGAATCCTCTACCTGGATTCGGGATACAATATAGGTAAGTAGCAATACGTTGTGGAAACTGTGGGGGGTATACCGACATGGTCTAAGCAATAGCTATGTTAGTGCGACATATTTGTGGGTACCGATAGACTTTGAGTTAATCAAAGAGAATACGGGGCCGCTGAATAATGTCATAAATCACTAATGAACTACTAGAACCTTTACTTGACCAACTTGGCCTTTAGGATGTAGTGAGATGATCGGCTTTGGTGCAGTCTGAAGTTGGTAGATACTCGATACTACACTCATTGAGGTTTGGTTTCTTGGAATATTTCGGTCGCCATTAAAGAGGCTTGTGATGAAACAATGACCAAGGAAACAAGCCAGTGATATTGAGCTCCTTAGAACCCGATTACTATTACTAGGATAAGTTTGAGCCAACTAAACTTCAAGAGGGTACTTACCTATAAAACTCCATGCAAGCCTAAACCTAGGGACTTGTTTGTTTTGTTTGTATATACATACTTGTACATAACATCATGAACATCATAACATCATATACATTCACTAACCATTTCAAGTATTTTGGGCTTCATCTTTGTTCTTGTTTTGTAGGATATGGATTCTCTTTGCAGGAAAACTATTCAAGTCAACCTTGTAAGGATCCCTCCACAACTTAAGGAGCTAGCTTCAAGGATTCTTGAAAACTCTCCATTCACCGAGAGACATGGTCGCCTACTCAACTTGGTTACCTCCAACACAGATGAGGACATGATAAAGGTGCTCTTTCAATTCTTTGATCCTTTGCACCATTGCTTCACATTTCCCGACTATCAACTTGTGCTTACTTTGGAATAATTCTCCCGACTCTTGAGGATTATCATTCTCAACCAACTACCTTACAACAGTATGGAAAGAGACCCAAAGCCAGAAGAGATTGCTCAAGCTCTACACTTGCACTCATCTGATGTCACAACTCATTGGGAAACAAGGAGTGGTATCAAGGGTTTCCTAGCAAAGTTCTTGTTTGAGAAAGCCCAAAACTGATGGAATTCCTTGGATTTGCAAGCCTTTGAGGAAATTTTGGCTCTCCTCATCTATGGGATTGTTTTGTTTCTAAATCCTGACCAACTGATAGATGTGAACACCGTTAAAATCTTCATATCCCAGAACCCGGTGCCTACATTGCTAGGGGATATCTTACACTATTTTCACACTCGCACAATAAGGAAAATAAGTGTCCTTATGTGTTTCACTCCTATCTTGGCAAGATGGTTTATTTCACATCTTCCCCAATCTGTATTAAAGAATGAGCAAGGTTCAAGGTGGTCATAAAGGTTGATGACGCTCAAACATTCAGACATTCATTAGTGCTCCCGATCCATAGAGAATGTTACTATTGTCGACCATTATGGAGAATTTACTAATGTCCCTTTACTTTGAATTAGCGGAGGTATCACCTACAACCCCTGCTTAGCCTTAAGACAGTTTGGTTATGCTCGAAGAGATGGCCCACACGAGATGCTGATTCAAGGTTTGGTATTTGACTACGACAACGATGATCAAGGTCTTCGCCAGAGATTTATCCGAGTTTGGAGGATGTTGAACAAGGTAGATAGCAAGACTTTGGGGGACAAGAATTCCATCCCTCTTGAGCCTTACCTCAAATGGGTACGAACTCGTGCTCAGAGTCTTATGATGCCTTACCCCTCGATTCTCCCGGTAATCATTGAGCCTGTCATGGAAGGAGACGTTCCATACACTATCCTATATCCTGACATGCCCACCTCTCTTGAATGTTAGAACAAAGTTTGAATCTACTACCCTAAGTTTAAGTTTTGATGATAACAAAATGCAAAGATATATTAATTGTATGATTCATGTAAGACATATATGCTGCCTGAAAAATTACGTTCTGTTTTACAGAAACTCTGATGGGTATCAGCAAGAGAACCTCATCATCAGCATCAGAAGATGAGATATCAACATCAGCATCAGAAGATGTTATATCAGATGCCAGAATCAGAAGATCAACTTGTGCTTACGCTGAAGCTTGATGAATAGATCTGCGCTTAACCATCTGAACTCTGATCTAGAAAACAATAGTTCATCAGCACCTAAGCAGCGTCAGAATGAGCCAAAGCCAGAACACGATTAAGTGGCAACGGTACTGTGCATTCAAGATGCTTTATTACCAACAACATCATTCCAGACAAGATCTTCTTAATAAGGAAAGAATGTTATTAGCATTGAAACGGAATTACTACTCCAACGTACCTTATTTCCAATGCTATATAAACCAGTCAGTGAAGATTGCATTGGCTAATGCTCTACAACCTTATACACGCCTAAAGCTATTCATCATCTTCCTCACTCTCAGTTTGCTAAAGCTCTCAAATTCTTTATTCAATTACTTTAGCACTCTAGTTCTCATAAGCTTATATTGTGTAGTATCACAGTTGTGATAAACAATTTTTGTAGAAAACATTCAACACTCTTAGATTTCAATTATCTGTAAGAAAGTATTTCCTTGAGAAACCAGTTTGTGGTTTGACTCAAGAAGGCTTTAGCAGTTGTTAAAGCAGTTGTAATATTCAGTTGAATATAGTGGATTAAGACCTCGTTGGAGAGAGGCGAAATCACCTTGACGGGTGGACTGGAGTAGTTTGAGATCAAACGAACCAGGATAAAAATACGGTGTTGACTGCAATTGATTTCCAGTTTTTACAATTCAACCCCCCTTCTTGTGTTTTTCACTTCTTCAATTGGCATCAGAGCGCCTGGTTCTGAGCTAAAACACTTAACCGTGTCAGTACAAGATCCAGCGTCAGAAAAACACAATGGCAGGAACTTATCAACACACCAGCAATGACAACAATGAAGACAGAGACAGATTCAGCGGCAAACCTCCAGTCTTTGATGGAGAAAATTTTGATTACTGGAAAGACATAATTGAAAGCTTCTTTCTGGCACATGATGCTGATCTGTGGGACATGGTGACAGATGGATACACGCACCCAGTGAATGCAAGCGGTCAGAAGATTTACAGGAAAGCAATGTCTGACCAACAAAAGCGTGACTTCAAAAATCACCACAAGGCCAAAACCATTCTTCTCAGCGCCATCTCTTACGCTGAATATGAAAAGATCTCTAACAGAGACACAACAAAGAACATGTTTGACTCACTCAGAATGACGCATGAAGGAAACATTCGGGTCAAAGAAACTAAAGCTCTTGCGCTCATTCAGAAGTATGAGGCATTCAAAATGGAAGAAAGTGAATCCATTGAAACAATGTTCTCAAGATTCCAAATTCGGGTGGCTGGTCTCAAGGTTCTGGAAAAAGGATACTCTACTGTTGATCACGTCAAGAAGATCATCAGAAGCTTACCAAAGCAGTGGAGGCCAATGGTTACAGCTCTGAAGCTAGCTAAAGATCTCAACAAAATTTCTCTGGAGGAACTTATCAGCTCCCTCAGAAGTCACGAGATAGAGCTGGAAGCTGATGAACCTCAGAAGCAAGGTAAGCCTTTAGCATTAAAATCTAACAAAAAATCTGAGTCTAAAGTTTTGCAGGCAGTTGAAGAAACATCTGATGGATCCTCATCAGAAGAAGACGAACTTTCCCTCCTCTCCAGAAGAGTGAACCAACTATGGAAGCAGAGGCAAAGGAAGTTCAGGAATCTCAGAAGATCTGATCAGAATGAGTCTTCTTCCAGATACAGAAGGACAGATTCTTCCTCTGGATACAGAAGATCTGAAGGCTCCTCAGGAAGCAGAAAGCCAAACAGCAAGGACATCATCTACTATGAATGCAATGAGCAAGGACACTACAAGAGTGACTGCCCAAAGCTTCAGAGGGAAAATCCCAAAAAGAAGTTTGGAAGAGAAAAGAAGAAAAGTCTCATGGCTACATGGGATGACTCTGACTCGTCTGAAGCTGACTCAGAATTAGATGATGAGAGAGAAAACATAGCTCTCATGGCCAACATTTTAGAAGACAGTGAAGCTTCTGAATCAGACTCAGAATCAGATACTGAAGAGGTATTTCCTGACTTTGCAATTAATTTTACTAAGGCTGAACTTGCTGAAAGCCTTAACGAAATTCTGGAAAGGTACCAGCAGATTAGAGTTAAATTCAGAAACCTAAAAAGGAATCTTGAATCTGACTATGATAAGACTGAGAGTCTTAAATTGGAAAATTAAGAGCTGAGAAATAAAATTTCAAAATTAGAAAATGTTTTACAAAACTCTCAGAAGGAACCAATTTCTGAAACTCCCAGCAGCGCTGATGAGATCATCAAGGAGTATGATCATAGTTTCCAGAAGTTCCTTGCTAAAAGCATAGATAGAAGCAAAATGGCTTCAATGATCTATGGAGTTAGCAGAAACGACAAAAAGGGAATAGGATACCAAGGTAAGGTTCCTACACCAAAGAATGCCATGGATTTAACCATTAAACACACTCCTCTGAACTCACATTTTGTGTATGGTCACACACATGATATTAAATACACTAGCAGTAAGTATTCTGTGAAACCAAAATTCAACCAGAGTTTTGGTAAATCTACCAAATCAGGACCCAAGAAAATCTGGGTACCTAAGGATAAAATAATACATGTTGCAGATATCTTTAGCAGCAAATCAGAAACACCAGTCATGGTACCTGGACTCTGGCTGCTCGCGACACATGACGGGAAGAAGGCATATGTTCCAAAGCCTTGAACTTAATCCTAGAGGCCACGTTGGCTTTGGAGGCAATCAGAGGGGAAAGATCATTGGCTCTGGAACTATAGGTAATGGAAATCTTCCCTCTATAAATAATGTTCTGCTAGTAGATGGATTAATGCATAATCTGTTATCCATAAGTCAATTAAGTGATAACGATTATGATATAATCTTTAATCAAAAATCATGTAAAGCTGTTAGTCAGAAAGATGGGACTATCCTATTTAATGGAAAGAGGAAAAACAACATCTATAAAATCAAACTTTCTGAACTGAAAAGTCAGAATGTAAAGTGTCTTCTGTCTGTTAACAACAAGCAGTGGATCTGGCACAGAAGATTGGGGAATGTTAGTATGAGAATAATATCTCAGATTAACAAACTCAATCTGGTCAGAGGACTTCCTAATCTGAAGTTCAATTCAGATGCTCTGTGTGAAGCATGTCAGAAAGGCAAGTTTGCAAAACCTTCTTTCAAATCTAAAAATGTTGTCCCTACCTCTAAGCCATTAGAACTTCTGCACATTGACTTATTTGGACCAGTTAAAACTGCTTCAGTCAGTGGCAAGAAGTATGGGTTAGTAATCGTAGATGACTATAGCAGATGGACATGGGTAAAGTTCTTAAGACACAAGGACGAGTCACACTCTGTGTTTGTTACCTTCTGTAACCAAGTTCAGAATGAAAATGATCTTAGAATCGTTAAAGTCAGAAGTGATCATGGTGGAGAGTTTGAAAACAAAGAATTTGAGTCATTCTTTAATGACAGAGGCATTCTGCATGATTTCTCTTGTCCTAGAACTCCCCAACAAAATGGAGTTGTAGAACGAAAGAACAGAACATTGCAAGAAATGGCCAGAACCATGATCAATGAGACAAACATTGCTAAGATCTTCTGGGCAGAGGCAATAAACACAACGTGCTACATTCAGAATAGAATCTCAATAAGACCTATTCTGGAAAAGACTCCATATGAATTGTGGAAGAACATAAAGCCGAACATTTCATATTTTCATCCATTTGGATGTACTTGTTTTATGTTAAATACAAAAAATTATTTGAACAAGTTTGACTCTAAAGCACAGAAGTGTATTATGTTAGGATACTCTGAACGCTCAAGAGGGTACAGAGTATACAATACAGAAACACAGATTGTGGAAGAATCAATCAGTGTTCGTTTTGATGATAAGCTTGACTCTCAAAAGTCAAAGTAGAATGAAGTTTTTGCAGGTATGGAAGTTGAATTTACAGGTTCTGAAGACAAGTCATCAGAAGCTCTCAACAAAGACACTCCTTCAACATCTGAAAGGAGCACTGCTAGCAATCCTACAACAGCTGCTGATCAACCTCAGAAGAGACTACCCAGAAGCAGCTTGGATCACCCAGAAGAAACTATCTTAGGAAGAAAGGAAGATCCAATCAGAACAAGAGCCAGCTTCAGAAACTCTGAAGAATCCCTCATGGGACTTGTATATCTGATTGAACCTTCTTCTATTGATGAAGCACTTCTGGACAACGACTGGATTCTAGCAATGCAAGAAGAGCTGAATCAATTCACCAGAAATGACGTATGGGATCTTGTTCCCAGACCAAAAGGATTCAACGTCATTGGAACAAGATGGGTGTTCAGAAACAAGCTAAATGAACAAGGTGAAGTTATCAGAAACAAAGCACGACTGGTAGCACAAGGTTATAGTCAGCAAGAGGGAATAGACTATACAGAAACCTTTGCTCCAGTCGCCAGGTTAGAATCTATCAGACTTTTAATTTCATTTGCTGTTAATAAAGGCATCACTCTGTATCATATGGATGTCAAGAGTGCATTCTTAAATGGTTATATAGAAGAAGAGGTTTATGTGCACCAACCCCCTGGTTTTGAAAGTACAAAACATCCAGAACATGTTTTCAAACTAAAGAAGTCACTATATGGTCTGAAACAAGCTCCCAGAGCTTGGTATGAAAGACTAAGTAACTTTTTGTTAGAAAATGAATTCACCAGAGGGAAGGTGGACACTACCTTATTCTGTAAGTCAGTTAAGAATGACATCTTAGTATGTCAAATTTACGTAGATGATATTATTTTTCGATCTACTAATCCTTCTCTTGGAAGAAAATTTGCTAAGTGTATGCAGGCAGAATTTGAGATGAGCCTCATGGGAGAACTGAAATTCTTTCTGGGAATTCAGATCAATCAAAACCCAGAGGGAACTTACATTCATCAGAGCAAATATGTCAGAGAACTTCTGAAGAAATTTGACCTCTCAGAATGTAAGCCATCAAAGATTCCAATGCATCCCACGTGCATTCTGGAAAGAGAAGAGGTAAGCAAAAAGGTAGAACAGAAGGTCTACAGAGGTATAATTGGTTCTCTCCTTTATCTGACAGCTTCAAGGCCTGATATCTTATTCAGCGTATGTATTTGTGCTAGATTCCAATCAGATCCTAGAGAATCTCACTTAACAGTTGTTAAGCGAATTTTCAAGTATCTGAAAGGTACTACTAATTTGGGTTTATTTTATAGAAAATCTAGTGATTACAGCTTAGTAGGCTACTGCGATGCTGACTTTGCTGGAGACAGAGTAGAGTGTAAAAGCACTTCTGGAAGCTGCCAGTTTATGGGAGAAAATCTGATCTCTTGGTCCAGCAAAAGACAATCCACAATTGCGCTATCAACAGCAGAAGCTGAGTACATAGAAGCAGCAGGATGTAGCACACAAATGCTCTGGATGAAAAGTCAGCTTGAAGACTTCCAGATTTTTGAGAGTAACATCCCTATACTCTGACAATACTTCTGCCATTTGCTTAAGTAAAAATCCTATTTTGTATTCTAGGGCTAAGCATATAGAAATAAAACATCACTTCATTAGGGACTATATTCAGAAAGTAATTTTGAACTTAAAATTTATTGATACAGACCATCAATGGGCTGATATCTTCATTAAACCTCTTTCTGAAGATAGGTTCAATTTCATTCTGAAACCTCTCAGCATGAAACTCTGCCCAGAGTGAAAATGTTTTAATTTTATATATTAGCCTTCAGAATGTGTTTTCCTTTTTACTGTGAACTTCTGATCAATCTCCTTTCAGAAAGATAGACATGCAGATTGTATCAGCTTCTATTCTTAAAGATCTGAGTGTTTCAGCTCAAGGATAAACGTGCTGCTCACTAAATCAAACAAGTGTCATCCAATCATCAGCAAATCTCTGAAGCAGAACACGTGTGCACGCTTCTGAGAAGGCAAAACACTGATTGGGTGCATTGAGACACATGTCTGGTAACCGTTTCAAGTATCTTTCTCAAATCCCCCAAAATTAGCAAGCATTAAATGCACGTAATCATGTTTTAAAATGTAATCATGAAATAATTCTCTTTCTTAAAACCGTTTACATTTTCAAAAATCATTTTGAAATCTATTTAAGCATATTAACATCATTCATTAAACTTTTACCGTTTCTTACAATCATCCAAAGATTTTCTGCATTTTTACTTGTGTAATCATCCTTCTCAAAAGAAACCCTTTTTCTCAGAAAACCCTAAGTGTGAACATGGCAACCTCTAGCAATGTTTCTGTAGGCTATCAGAAGGAGGCTTCATCTGAACAATACCGAGTTCCCTTCAGAACACTCCTTACACCAGTGAAGAATTTGGAAGTGCTGTCTGAACTGATTGTTGATTTCTCCAGTATGAAAGAAAATGGATTCGACTTGACAGAAGAAGTTAGGGCTCAAGGATGGGAGAGATACTTTGATAGGTTGGTGGGTCCAACTTTCCCTGTATTGGTCAAGGAATTCTGGATTCATGCGTCTTCATCAACACATCAAGTTACCTCCTACATAATGGGAAAGAAGATTGTGATCACTGAGGATCACATTGCTAGACTTATTGGATACAACGGTGGTGGCATCCGCTGTATCGACATGGCAGAAAGATGCTCAGATGCTGCTGTCATTGCAAGAGATATTTTCACCCATGGGGTTCCCAGCAGCAAAATCAGAGACTTAAAGGATCAGCACAGAATATGGGCGAAGATTATTCTGGGGTGCTTCAATCACAGGAAGCCCACCAGCTCTCCTGATTATATAAACATAGATCAGCAGTTTCTGATCTATTTTATTAATCAGAAGGTAAAGATTAACTTGGATCATCTTCTGTTTAATCACCTCAGGACCAGCGTCAAGGAGACAAGAGAGGAAGAAAGGACAAAAAGGGATTGGATACCCTTTGGCAGGTTAATATCAGATATTCTGAATGAGAATAGGCTGATAGAACACCTTACAGAAGCTCAGGAATTAAGTTCTATTGAACCTACTGTTGGCAAGCCTCTGAACGCCAAGAATCTGAAGAAAATGAAACTGATAGAGAATATCAGAAAGGAGCCCAGCGTCACTCCTCTTGCTGACATCACCAGCAGAAGAGTCCTTCTGGACAACTTTCCAATATTTTCTGAGATTGACTCTAAACCAGTCATTGTTCTCAGATACTTGGACGCTTGCAAGGCTGATGGCACAGATCCCACTCTGAACATAAAAGATCTGCACCAGCAAAATCCAGAAGTTACTGTGAAGAAGACGAAGAAAAGAAAGGCTACTTCAGAAGGACCATCCCAGCAGACCCCTAAGAAGAGAGGTAATTTATCTGCTGCTAATGTTTTAAATTCTTCTGCTATTCCAACATCAATCCCAACCCCAGCTTCACATGAACTTCCAATCCCCATACCAACCATTGATGAAACCAAACCAGAGGCTGACCCTTCTGAGTCACTGACTCTCAGGAGATCCCGCACCAAATCCCAAACTCCAAAACCCACAACATCAACAGAATCAGAACTTGACAAAGTTCTTTCTGAAATTGATCAACGTTCTTCCGCTCCCCTCTCAGAAAATCCAAACACTCAACCAGAAATTGCCCACTCTCCTCAAACAGAACATACTCTTTCACCCATACCAGAACAACCAGAAATTCCACCTCCTTCTCCACAACCAGAAATTCCACCTCCCTCTCCTCAACCAGAACTTCATCCACTTTCACCTCAACCATCACCTCCACAACCTGAGTTTCAACACTCTGAAACTCCATCACCTGAACCTCAAACCCCTGAACCTCACTCTCCTCAATCCTCTGAGCCACAACCCTTGGAAATTCAGCTGCCATGTGGTACAACTGTAAACATGGCCCAACTGCCATCCTCACCAGAAACTACCCCTACCAATACTCCACACAGTCCAATAATCATTTCTGATTCTCCCACTCCATCTCCCAAACAAAATACTGAAGACCACAGCAGGACCTTTATTGATTTAACAAGCCTTAACCGTCTTGCTGACCTTAAACACAAAATAGCCATCCCCAAACCCAAACAACTAGATGTTGGTGCTGGCATTTTGAATTTTGAAACAGGCTTGCAGAATTGGATTGCTTCTCTAAAGCAGGTTTGTCCTGGAATGATTGACCCTGCCGCTTCATACCATCTCTGGACTCAATTCAAAAAGTGGGTACGCGCTGAAGCCCTCAAGCTGCAAGACATCAATTATGAACAGGCACAACAGAACTTCAGCAAGCTGCTGAAGGAAGTTGAAAGTCAGATGCCACAGGACGAAGTGCTCTTTCTGGATAGTGAGCCATGGTCTGAGAAGCGTCCAGCTTCAAAAGTTCAGCAAGCAGAAGATCAGACAATTCAAGCAGAAGATATTAGTCAAGCTGAAGATGTTGCAGAAAGCTCTCAGAAGCATCCTGCTTCTGATGTTTCTCAAGCTGTCTTGGACAGGCAGACTCTGGAAGAGCTGAAGCAGAATGATATTTGTCTGCAGCAAAGAATGGATGAGAATGATCAGAAGATGAAGGAAAGGATGGATGTGCAAGATAGAAAGATTGATACAGTAGTCAGCATGGTGCACAAGCAGAATGAAATTGCTGATCAGATTAAGACAATGCTAGAGACTCTATTCACACGCCTTCCACCCCAACCTTAGTTTTCCATTCTTGATATTTTCATTGTTTTCTTTGCATATCATCTGTACTGTTTGTCTGGCTCTGAATTAAATATAATAGTTTTTCTGCTCTGATCGTTTTAGCTTATATTACTTACACTTTTTGATTGCTGACAAAAAGGGGGAGAACAAGAATGATATTTTTCAATAACGGATTACTGAGACAAATAGTCTCAAACATTCTAACACTCTGATACTTGAATGTTTTCTGTTTTGCATAAGCTTACAGGTACAAGAAGTTAATCATCTCTGATACACTGAAGCTCTGATATACTGATCTGAAGCTCTGATATTCTGATGTTCAAAGAAAGTCAATAAAGATCTGATCCTAAAGAACTCTTGGAATTAAAAAGGGAAGTAATAAATTCAGGGGGAGTATCTCCGATCTAAACTCTGATATCTCTTTATCCCTTATCTTTGATAACTTCCTATTTAATTCTGATACAACTTATTATTTAGTTATCTCTGATACTTTTCACGCTAATTTTCAAATTAAAAAATATCTAGTTTTTGTCATCATCAAAAAGGGGGAGATTGTTAGAACAAAGTTTGAATCTACTACCCTAAGTTTAAGTTTTGATGATAACAAAATGCAAAGATATATTAATTGTATGATTCATGTAAGACATATATGCTGCCTGAAAAATTAGGTTCTGTTTTACAGAAACTCTGATGGGTATCAGTAAGAGAACATCATCATCAGCATCAGAAGATGAGATATCAACATCAGCATCAGAAGATGTTATATCAGATGCCAGAATCAGAAGATCAACTTGTGCTTACGCTGAAGCTTGATGAACAGATCTGCGCTTAACCATCTGAACTCTGATCTAGAAAACAACAGTTCATCAGCACCTAAGCAGCTTCAGAATGAGCCAAAGCCAGAACACGCTTAAGTGGCAACGGTACTGTGCATTCAAGATGCTTTATTACCAACGGCATCATTCCAGACAAGATCTGCTTAATAAGGAAAGAATGTTATTGGCATTGAAACGAAATTACTACTCTAACGTACCTTATTTCCAATGCTATATAAACCAGTCAGTGAAGATTGAATTGGCTAATGCTCTACAACCTTCTACACGCCTAAAGCTATTCATCATCGTCCTCACTCTCAGTTTGATAAAGCTCTCAAATTCTTTATTCAATTACTTTAGCACTCTAGTTCTTATAAGCTTAAATTGTGTAGTATCACAGTTGTGATAAACAGTTTTTGTAGAAAACATTCAACACTCTTAGATTTCAATTATCTGTAAGAAAGTATTTCCTTGAGAAACCGGTTTGTGGTTTGACTCAATAAGGCTTTAGCAGTTGTTAAAGCAGTTGTAATATTCAGTTGAATATAGTGGATTAAGACCTCGTTGGAGAGAGGCGAAATCACCTTGACGGGTGGACTGGAGTAGTTTGAGATCAAACGAACCAGGATAAAAATACCGTGTTGACTGCAATTGATTTCCAGTTTTTACAATTCAACCCCCCTTCTTGTGTTTTTCACTTCTTCATTGAAGACCTACAAAGAGTTTGGATACAACTCAAGGGGGAGCGAGATACTTTTGAAGCCCAATTCTATGCAAGCAAGAAGAAGGTTTTGGAACTCACTAGGCTACTTCATGAGGAGCAGACTCTGAATGCTTACATTACACCAAAGAGGATGTGTACTACCATTCTATCTTAAAGTTTCTTGTATTTGTTTTGCCCAAGAAGGCATTGATGTAATCGAGCTTTAATCTATTAATATAATGTATGTTTCCTTTTTGTCTAAACAAATTTGAATCTTAAGATCCTTGAAATCATTGCATACGCATTTATCATTCATCATAACATATGCAGGTTTCTTGCAATAAGTCTCCTCATCTCTCTACTATTTATTTTAGTAAGATGGATCTCGAGTAAACGGTGAAGGATCTCCAAACTCAGAATGCACAGTTTCAACAGTTGTTCTTAACTCTGGCCAAAGGAAAAGAAGAGTTAAAGACCTTGCTGTATAAAGAGAAGAAAAAGAAGACGAAGAAAATAGCTAGAATTATGAACATGGGAAGAAGATTCCAAGGGCAAACAAGAAGGGCCTTAGACTTTGCTACGACATCTGGTGAGAAAGACAGTCAAGATGGGAAGGGCAAGGAAACAGTTGTTCAGTCTAATTCAGAAGAGGAATAAGAAGAAGAAGAAGAAGAATATTCTGAAGAACAATACCCTCCAGCCGACGACAAGTATAAGCATCTATAAGAACGGTTGAATGCAATGGAAATCCAAAAAGTGCCTGGTTTGGACTTTGAGGAGTTGGGCTTAATGTCAGGAATTATCATTCCTCCAAAATTCAAAGCACCTGTGTTCGCCAAATATGACGGAGTCTCATGCCCCAAAATGCATCTCCGGTCCTATGTAAGGAAAATCCATCCCCATACCGCTGACAAAGATTTATGGGTACATTTCTTCCAAGACAGTCTGTCTGGAACTCAACTTTACTGGTTTTATCATCTAGAAAGAGCCAATGTTCATAACTAGGAAGATCTTGCTGCAGCCTTTTACAAACAATACCAATACAATGCTGATCTTGCGCCTACCCATACTCAACTCCAGAGTATGGCCATGGTTTCAAATGAAGGCTTCAAGGACTATGCACAAAAATGGAGAGACTTGGCCGGAAGAGTTCAACCTCCTCTATCTGAAAGAGAGTTGGTAGACATGTTTTTGGGCACCTTGTCTGGTCCCTTCTTCAATCACCTAATTGGGAGTTCATCGGCGGGTTTTACTGAATTAATATTGACCGGAGAAAGGGTAGAAGTCGGGATAAAGAATGGAAAGATTCAAAAAGATGCATCCTCTGCCGTTGTAAGGAAGCCATTCATTGGAAAGAAAGAAGTGGTTGATGTGTATCCTCAGAGAAATCAAGATAGGACTGAACGTCGTCCAATGGTGGGGGCCGTTATGATTCCTAAACCCGCGCCTGATCAACAAAGAAACAATTAGCCAAGATTGGAAAGACCAGTCAGATAGTTCACCAGAATTAACATGACCCTATCTCAAGTACTGCCACACTTGCTAAGATCCAACCTAGTGACTTTGAAAGAAGCTCCAAAGAACCCTAACACAACATCTCCTCACTATCATCCTAATGCCCACTATGCATACCACTTTGAGAGTCCCGACCATGACACTAACAACTGTTGGGCTTTAAAGAACAAATTACAAGACCTCATTGAAGCCAAAGAGATTGAATTCAATGCGCCAGAAAAGCCCAATGTCATTTATGCCCCTATGCCCAAGCACGGCCATAATGCCAACGCCATTGAAGAGGATATGTTTGTTACTTCAGTTGACGAACTTATGACCCCACTCCTGACCATCAAAAAGAACTTATTGAATGCTAGTGTTTTCTCGGGATGTGATGAAAGCTCTCATTTCTGTTTTTCCTCACCAACCAGTTGTCCTTTGTTGAAACCAGGCGTTCAGTACCTAATAGGTAACAAGGAAATTTTGTTCGGAAATACTTTTGTTCCACCTATTTCTTATAATGATGTTTCCATTGTGACCATTTCCGACAATTCTTCCAAGGTCTCCACCAAAAGACCCGTTAGAATTACATCAGTTCCAAAAGTAGCTCATTTGATAATTACAATGCCTGGACCAGTCCCGTATTTTCCAGACAAAACCGTACCATGGAATTATGGAGGGGATGTCTACTACCACGGTATCAAGCAAGATTGGCCAGCTTTCGAAGATTCAAGTTCGGAGAAAGATAACTCTGATATCAGTAACATTACAGGGAATAGCAAGATTACCCGAAGAGGAAGGATACTCTCTCCAAAAATTGCTCCCCCAAAAGCAGTTTTTGGACCCGTAATCATTCCTGTTGTTGTTGCTCCTCTGAAGGCTATCCCAAGTCCCACAATCATCTCCATCAATACTCCAACTGACAAAGCTGTTACAACTCTTGTTATCACTCCTACTGACACTCTTGCTTCCAAGTTAACCGAGAATCGAGGAAAAGGTGTTCTGGTTGAGTCTGTCAATACGAAGACACAATCATTGGCTATACCTGAGACCTCCCGAAAAGATATGGAGGAAATCCTAAAGGTCATAAAAAGAAGTGACTACGATGTAGTTGAACAACTGGGGTAAACTCCATCCAAAATTTTCATGCTGGCTTTACTACTATGTTCTGAGGCGCATGCAAAGGCCTTGGTAAAATTCCTAAAAACTGCTCATGTACCCCAAGAAACATCTGCCAATCAATTCCAAGACTGTGTAGCCAGCTTGACTGCAGATAATGGTCTAGGGTTTTCGGATGTTGATTTGACGCCAAGAGGATGAAAGCATAATGAGCCATTGCATGTCTCAGTGGAATGCAGGGGCACAACCTTGGCTCATGTTTTGGTGGACACTGGCTCATCTCTGAATGTATTGCCTAAAAAGGCTCTTGATAGGATTGACTGTGAGGGATTGACATTGATGCCAAGCAACATAGTAGTAAGGGCCTTTGATGGCCCAAAAAGGATGGTGCATGGGGAAGTCAATATCCCCATAAAGGTTGGAACCCAAACATTTGACTCAACTTTTTATGTAATGGATATCCGCACTTCGTATTTATGCTTGCTATGCAGACCGTGGATTCACAATGCTGGCGCTGTTACTTCTACGTTACACCAAATGCTGAAGTATCCAATTCAAGGGAAGATTATCACTGTTCATGGAGAAGAAGAATATATGATCAGCCATCTCAATTCCTTCAGATATGTGGAATTAAATGGTGAATTTATTGAAACTCTATTCCAACATTTTGAAGAAGTCCTGCAAGATGTGGTAGTAACCAGGGCTGTTCCCGAGATCACAAGGCCTCCACTCAGGATGTCATCTTTGAAGGATGCAAAGGAAGTGATAGAAGAAGGTGGGTGCACTATCTGGGGACAACTCCCAGATATCCCATACAAATCTGACAAGTTTGGCCTATGTTTCACTTCAAGTACTCAGAAGGTTGTACGCCGTGCTCGTGCTGGAGGAAAACCCCTGAAGATCAGCAAACGTGAAGTAAACGCGGTAGAGGATGATGAAGATGGCTGCCACCTGGAGGATTGGATCTTCCCAACTGTCATTGGAGGGATCAGAAATTTGGAGGATAGAGATTTTGTCCCGATCACTTTTATCCCACAGTAATTTATCTTTACATTTTGTTGGATTTGTAATATTAAAACATTTCAAACTCTTAAAACCTTGTGTCTTACCCGAGGCACAACGGTCCATTTGTAAGGGTTATTATCTCATCTCCATATGACATCAATGAATCATGGATGTTTTGCATACAAAGTTTGTGCTAATTGTTTTTCTTTTTACATTTTTCATTTCTTTCAAAGATAGTTATACCCTTACACACACTCACACTCACAATACAGGTCTACATCCATTCGGGATCCCATGGGTAACAGTTCTACTATGGCCTTTTGTGACTCTGAAAATCTAATCTACCAAACTGAAGACGAAGGTGAGGAAGATTGTGAAGTATCAGGGGAACTTGCCAGATTTCTACAACAAGAAGAGAGAACCATTCAGCCCCACGAGGAACCCATGGATACAATCAACCTATGTACCAAATAAGACAAAAGAGAACTCAAGGTGGGTGCCAATCTGGAACCCAGTGTCAAGGAGCCTCTGATTCAATTGTTACACGAGTATGTTGCAGTATTTGCCTGGTCGTATGAAGACATGCCAGGACTTGATGCAGACATCGTAGTACATCGTCTAACTACAAGAGAGGACTGTCCACCAGTAAAGCAAAAGGTCCATTGAATGCGACCAGATATGTCAGAGAAGATTAAAGCAGAAGTCATGAAACAATTTAATGTTGGATTCTTGGCCGTCACCTCCTATCCGCAATGGGTTTCCAATGTTGTCCCCGTGCCCAAAAAGGGCGACAAGGTACGAATGTGCATGGACTACAGATATTTGAAAAGGGAAAGCCCCAAGGATGATTTCCGACTTCATCACTTTGATATCCTAGTTGACAATACGGCACAACACAAAGTGTTTTCCTTCATGCACGGTTTCTCAGGTTACAACCAAATCAAAATAGCACCTGAGGACATGGAGAAGACAACCTTTGTCATACAATGGGGTACATTCTGCTACAAGGTGATGGCATTCAGACTGAAGAATGATGGGGTAACCTATCAGCGTGCCATGGTAGCCCTATTTCACGACATGATACATCATGAAATAGAGGTCTATGTGGAAGACATGATAGCTAGATCTCAAACAGAAGAAGAGCATCTTGATCATTTACAGAAACTATTTGAGAGATTGAAGAAGTACAAGCTGAGGTTGAACCCAAATAAATGCACGTTTGGAGTAAGGTCTGGTAAGCTCCTAGGCTTTTTCGTCAATAATAAGGGTATTGAAGTAGATCCTGCCAAAGTAAAAGAGATACAAGAGATGCCTGCTCCTCATACTGAAAAGGAAGTCAGAGGATTCTTGGGACATTTGAACTACATTTCCAGTTTCATTTCTCACCTGACAGCTACCTGTGAACCAATCTTCAAACTATTGAAGAAAGATCAAGTAGTCAAATGGAATGATGAATGCAAAACTGCTTTCGACAAGATCAAAGAGTACCTGCAAGAGCCTCTTGTTTTGTTGCCACCAGTCGAGGGAAGACCGTTGATTATGTATATAATCATTTTGGAAAAATTCAATGGGGTGTCTGCTGGGGCAGCATGACGAGTCTGGCCGAAAAGAGCATGTTATTTATTACCTGAGCAAAAAGTTTACCGACTATGAAACAAGATATTCACTGCTCGAGAAAAATTGTTGCGCTCTGGCATGGGTTGCTCACCGGCTAAGACAGTATATGCTGACCCATACTACCTTGTTGATATCTAAAATGGATCCAATAAAATACATCTTCGAGAAACCTGCTCTCTCTGGGAGAATAGCAAGATGACAGATGATCCTAACCGAGAATGATATATAGTATACTACCCATAAAGAAATAAAGGGCAGTGTACTAGCTGATCACCTTGCTCACCAAGCTGTAGAAGACTACCAGTCCATGAAGTTCGAATTCCCAAATGAAGACATCATGATGGTAAACAACTATGAAGAACTCAGGCCATATGACGGACCTGAACAAGGATCCCGATGGACCCTGGTTTTTGATGGGGCATCTAACACACTCGGAAATGGTATTAGTGCAGTACTCATATCTCTTGAAGGGTGTCATACCCCATTTACTGCATGACTCTGCTTCAATTATACAAATAACATGGTTGAATGCATCTTTGGTCTCAAAGCTGCCATAGACTTGGGGATCAAATCGTTGAATGTATTCGGAGATTCAACTTTGGTTATCATCCAGATCAAAGGGGAATGGGACACTAAACACCCTAACCTTATCCCTTACAAAGAACATGTTTTAACGTTGCTCCCACATTTTGAGAAGATTACCTTCGAGCATTTCCCGCGAGAAGAAAATCAGCTAGCAGACGCACTAGCCACAATGTCATCTATGTTTAAACTTAAATGGGAGAACGAGGCTCCCTAGATCACCATTGAATGAAGGGATGAACCAGCACACTGTCACGAGATTAATACTGAAGAAGTATTGGACCAGCCTTGGTTTCACAAAGTCAAGAGGTATCTCGAGGTTCAAGAATATCCAGAAGGAGCTTCAGTCAATGATAAGAAGTTCTTAAGGAGATTCTCTGCTAAAGTATTCCTTAGTAATGGCATTCTTTACAAACACAACCATGACTCTGTGTTACTTCGGTGCGTAGACAAGGTTGAAGCAGAAAGAATCATGGCTGAATTACATGAAGGCACTTTTGGCACCCATTCCAGTGGACATACGATGGCAAAGAAAATCCTACGGGCAGGCTATTATTGGTCTACCATGGAAGCCGATTTCTATCAACACTCTCGAACCTTCCATAAGTGTCAGATTTATGCTGACAAGGTGCACGTACCTCCGGTTCCTATGAATGTCTTAACGGCTCCTTGGCCCTTTGCTATATGGGGGATTGATATGATTGAGGAAATCAAGCCAACAGCCTCCAATGGACACCGCTTCATCCTAGTGGCCATTGACTATTTTACAAAATGGGTGGAGGCAGCTTCTTTCGCTTCCGTTACCAAGAATGTTATCGCCCGGTTCATCAAGCAGAATCTCATCTACCGTTACGTTATCCCAGAGAGGATCATTACAGACAATGGTACAAACTTGAATAATACTATGATCACCGTCTTGTGCGAGCAATTCAAGATCCAGCGTCACAACCCTTCCCCTTACCGGCCAAAGATGAATGGTGTTGTTGAAGCCGCGAATAAGAACATTAAAAAGATCATACAGAAAATGATAGTCACATACAAAGACTGGCAAGAGATTCTACCATTCGCTCTCCACGGATATCGTACCACAGCTCGCACAACAACCAGGGCAACACCCTTTTCTCTGGTTTACGGCATGGAAGTTGTTTTGCCTATTGAGGTCCAGATCCCATCTCTAAGAATCATGAAGGATGCAGGGTTGAATGAAGAGGATTGAATCCAAACTCGACTTGATCAACTAAACTTGATTGATGAGAAAAGGCTTACTGCTGTCTATCATGGTTAAATGTATCAAAAACGGATGATCAAGGCTTTCAACAAAAAGGTCAGACGATAAGTATATCAAGTTGGAGATCTGGTGATCAAGCGTATCATACTACCGCAAGGTGATCCCAGGGGAAAATGGACTCCTACATACGAAGGACCATTTGTAATCAAAAACATATTCTCTGGAGGGGCAATGATCTTAACCACCATGGATGGAGACGACCTGCCGCACCCTGCGAATGCAGACATAGTCAAAAGATACTACGCATAAGAAACCTGCTAGGTTGACACACCTAGGCAAAACAAAGGCATCTCGGCGAACCAAAAAGGTTCGGGCAAAAAATTAGGGATAAAACAAAAAAAAATAATTTGTACACCCGGCAAGTTGAAAACCCAAAAGGGAGGCTTGGGCAAAAAAGGGTATCCCGGTGGACTGAAAACTCGAAATGGAAATCCAGGCAAAAGTTAGGGAATTAAAGCGTATGATTATGTCTCGTTGTATCACCTTATAGACAACCTGCAAACTCAGAGGTTCTGATCAATTCAATCAACTTCAGACAAGGCAACAAATAGACAAGATGCTTAGAGACACGAAGTGTGATACAGTGGGAAAACGGACTTGATGTTTTGCGTTTTGTATTCGCAAATGTTGCGGTTTAGTAAGAGTCGCCACCGACTTTTCTTTTATCCAAAAGGAAAGGTGAAAAAGCACAGGAAATAACTTTCGAGATGATTTCTTGGGTTCAGGGGGTAGATTATGAAAAGGAGAAGGTATTAGCACCCTTTTCATCCATGGTTTTCCATGGGTTCTTAGTTACTCGCTAGATAACTTGCTTTTTTGTTTGAATGTGCTTTGTGTGGTTTTTGAAAGTATTTTGAAAATGTAACTTTGTAATGATTCTCGTTTTTATAAGAACGCATACAAAGTGTTTGTTTCGAAAATAGTTCAAAGATGAGAGTGTGGGTGTATAAAAATGTTTTTGTTGTGAGCAAGCGAGTAACTGAGAGAGAACCTACCTACTCAAAAGGTCTTATATGTGCTTTTCCTCCTCCTTTAGATGTGGCTATCTTACCATTGATTTGATAAGAAGCCCCATCGTTGGATGTGAAGGGACGGGCATTGGGTCATCGTATGACCATGATAGCAATGTTGTGAGATGACTTAGCATTTTTCTTTACGGACTAAAATCATTTCGAAAGGCAACTTTGATAGCGTCATTGAGGGACTATGATCTTGTATTTCGATTGTTTTTGCTAAGACACCCCACATGCATAACATGACCATTTTTTAGGCAACAAGTGGAGTTAACCTTAAGGGTGCATGTGTGAATAGTGTGTTTGATTTGCATGCATTTAATCTTTGATTAGGGTTATCTACTTGTTGATTTTATCTCTTGCCATACACACCCTAGTTACTAGCATTTACATTCGAAAGTGATAAATTGCATAAATGTAAAGTCCTACGCTATTACAATATTTTAGGGATGGGGGTACATATTTACAAATAGGGATTGCAAGGAATTTAAGTCCTAATTATCTATTACAACCATATTGAAATGCATAATATAATAAATAAATGGCTTGTTTATAAAATGTTTTTGTCTTAAGGAAATAAATTAAAAGGAAAATATTTTTATGTTTTTTTATGTTAATAAAAAAAGGAGTTAATATTAAAAATGATGAAAGAGAAAATAAATGAAAGATAGAAACAGCGTGCTGCTGCAAGAAGATCAACTAGGATCAGAATTTCTGAAGCGAAGAGCGATGTGACTCAGCAGGAGATGTCAGTGGAATCAGAAGTTCTGGATTGGTAAACTCTGAGGTCTTGCAAGAAACGTTAGAGGGAAAACACAGAAGTTCTGGGTGGTATTCAGATAGTGGGCCACAAGTCAGAAGTTTTGGATTGGTACACTCTGAGGTCCTGCAAGACACGTTAGAGGGAAAACACAGAAGTTCTGGATTGCTATGTGCTGAACTTATGAATGTTAGAACAGTGAGAAAACCTTAGAAGCTCTGTGCGTGTCAAAACAATAGGAAAAACTCAGAAGTTCTGTATGGTTCTAAGACAGTGAGCGAACAATCAGCAGTTCAGCATGTTGCTAGCGTATGAAAATCATAAGTTCTAAGTGTTAAAACAGTGAATGAACATCAGAAGTTTAGTGTGCATTAACAGTGAGGAGAACTCATAAGTTGTGTTGTGCTAAAACTGTGAGCGAAGTTCAGTGCGTTATCAGCATGTAAGCATCAGAAGTTCAGTGTGTATTAACAGTGAGTGAATTATAGAAGTTCTGTGTATTATCCGCATGTGAAAATCATAGGTTCTATATTACAATTCAACTCTTTTCTCATATTAATCAGCACGTCAACAACTTATTCAGTTCTTTTTAAACAGCAAATCAAAAGGATAACAGCATAATAGTTTATAGAAGTACTAATCCTAATCCTGTGTCTAGGCCTAACCAAGAAGTTCTGATCCAAAGTTTTTCTACTTAAGCAATGATATGTACAATATTAATACTATGATATTTACATGTTAATGATGTTCAGAATGAAAAAAAAAAGCAAAGTCATAAAGACTTACCTTGAACCTGGAACGTGGGCTTGGAGCTTTGAGCTGCTACGTTTTGGATGTTTTGGAATCAGCAAGAGTAACGAAAGAGGAAGTGCCAAGATATTTGATTCAAAAGGAAGAACAAAGGTTTGGTTTTCTGTTTGGGATTTCTGGATTTTTTATGAAGGTTTCAACTTCCTTTTCTCTCCCTCAAAGCCCAGCCCCTTGAACGTGTGATGGAGCAAAGTATTTATAGGTGAATTTGTTGTGATTTTGGGGGGAAAACAAATGGGATTTGAACCTTTTTTGGCATCCTGCTCCCTTTCTTTTTCATCACTGTTTTCGTATGCTAGTTTGGTGCAATTATGGGATGCAGGCGTAGGCTGAACTAGCTGCTGATTAGCAGCTTTTAACCATGCCTAAGCTGGAGTTGTCAGCAGGATTTAAGGAAAAGAAAAAAAAGCATGGGCATAGTACCAAAGTTTCTATCCCAAGACAGTAGAGGTACACGTGGTGAAAATCCTTTGGATAAAGACTCAGAAAATGGTTGTGAGCATTAAATGATGATGACACTTATCACAACCAGAAATCCTGCAATGTGAGATTCTATACCATGGCTTATTTCTGGATCAGAAGTTCTGCTTCAGCGTAGCATCCAACCTCTGATCTTTGTATCTTTTGGCTCTAGCATGTTCTGAAGGAGAACATTGCTTCCACATGTTATGATTAAATCGTCATGTTCTGAACCGGAGAACATTGCTTCCATATATTATGATTGAAGCATCATGTTCTGAACCAAGTTTGCAACCTCTGACTGAAGCTTTTTGTGAAAACTTGCCCAGAAGTTCTGACCAAACTCTGTCTTGAGAGTGTCCAGAATTTGCTGAGTGTTATGGTGATAACCTGGTTAGAAGTTCTGAAATTGTCATAATTCTTAAACACTTAGAAAAATTCCAAGTATTTAGAAATTTGACTTTTCCTAAGTAAAATTTGACTTTTGAATTTCTTAACGAAACAAACTTCATATTCCAACATGTCTTGATGAAATATGATTTTTTGAGATTTGATTTTGATTCAAAAGTCAAAGTTTGACTTTTCAGTGTGCAAATGACCATTTTGCCCTTGTGAGTGATTTTCTTGGAAAATTTGTAGTTCAAGGCTTGGAATTGGATGGAAGCAAACTTGAGGATCCAGGGTGATTCTTTGAGAAATGAGAGGGCAAATTTTAGGGTACAACAGCTGCCCCTGTTCGATCTTCTTACACCTGAAGAGTTAGATTGGTAATTCTGCGATTCATAACTTGAAGGTGGAAGATGATTGAACCCTAGAGTGCCCAGAAAATTTGCACTCGAAGATGTGTTAGTTGGTTATGTAGGGAATGGGCTTAAAGATGGCATTTGAAGAGGTAATGGATAGTTGTTGGAGATGGGCTTAAAGATGCCATCCAAAGGTGATTGTATCTGGACTCAGAAGGATGATGAAGGAATCTTGGACGATTACTACCTCAGCAGGATGATGAAGGAATCAGACGATTACTACCTCAACAGGATGATGAAGGAATCTCGAGACGACTACTACCTCAGCAGGATGATGAAGGGATCTTGGATGACTACTACCTCAACAGGATGATGAAGAGATCTATGATGACTACTACCTCAGCAGGATGATGAAGGAATCTTGGATGACTACAACCTCAGCAGGATGATGAAGGAATCTTGGATGACTACAACCTCAACAGGATGATGAAGGAATCTTGGATGACTACAACCTCAGCAGGATGATGAAGGAATCTTGGATGACTACAACCTCAGCAGGTTGATGAAGGAATCTTGGATGACTACAACCCTAGCAGGATGATGAAGGAATCTTGGATGACTACAACCTCAGCAGGATGATGAAGGAATCTTGGATGACTACAACCTCAGCAGGATGATGAAGGAATCTTGGATGACTACAAACTCAGCAGGATGATGAAGGAATCTTGGACGATTACTACCTCAGCAGGATGATGAAGGAATCAGAAGATTACTACCTCAGTAGGATGATGAAGGAAAGAGACGATTACTACCTCAGCAGGATGATGAAGGAATCTTGGATGACTACAACCTCAACGGGGTGATGAAGGAATCTTGGATGACTACAACCTCAGCAGGATGATGAAGGAATCTTGGATGACTACAACCTCAGCAGGATGATGAAGGAATCTTGGATGATTATAACCTCAGCAGGATGATGAAGGAATCTTGGATGACTACAACCTCAGCAGGATGATGAAGGAATCTTGGATGACTACAACCTCAACAGGATGATGAAGGAATCTTGGATGACTACAACCTCAGCAGGACGACTACAACCTCAGCAGGATGATGAAGGAATATTGGATGACTACAACCACAACAGGATGATGAAGGAATCTTGGATGACTACAACCACAGCAGGATGATGAAGGAATCTTGGATGACTACAACCTCAGCAGGATGATGAATGAATCTTGGATGACTACAACCTCAGCAGGATGATGAAGGAATCTTGGATGACTACAACCTCAACAGGATTATGAAGGAATCTTGAATGACTACTACCTCAATAGGATGATGAAGGAATCTTGGATGACTACTACCTCAGCAGGATGATGAAGGAATCTTGGATGACTACTACCTCAGCAGGATGATGAAGGAATCTTGGATGACTATTACCTCAGCAGGATGATGAAGGAATCTTGGATGACTACAACCTCAGCAGGATGATGAAAGAATCTTGGATGACTACAACCTCAGCAGAATGATGAAGGAATCTTGGATGACTACAACCTCAGCAGGATGATAAAGGAATCTTGGATGACTACAACCTCAGTGGGATGATGAAGGAATATTGGATGACTACAACCTAAGTAGGATGATGAAGGAATCTTGGATGACTACAACCTCAGTAGGATGATGAAGGAATCTTGGATGACTACAACCTCAGCAGGATGATGAAGGATTCTTGGATGACTACAACCTCAACAGGATGATGAAGGATTCTTGGATGACTACAACCTCAGCAGGATGATGAAGGAATCTTAGATGACTACAACCTCAACGGGATGATGAAGGAATCTTGGATGATTACAACCTCAGCAGGATGATGAAGGAATCTTGGATGACTATAACCTCAGCGGATGATGAAGGAATCTTGGATGACTACATCCTCAACAGGATGATGAAGGAATCTTGGACCATTACTACCTCAGCAGGATGTTGAAGGAATCTTATATGACTACAACCTCAGCAGGATGATAAAGGAATCTTGGACGATTACTACCTCAAAAGGATGATGACCTTTATCTGTTGACTTTTTCCTGAAAAGGTAAAATGTTAGATGTATGCAAAGTCATGATGTATGGATTGCGTAATGATATTCTCAAAATAAATGAGATTTATGTTATATGTATTTTTTATGCATATGTTATGAATGTTATTGAGATGTGAGTGTGTCTTCAATCTTTGCTCAGAATGTTTCCAACGGGGATTCCTGTTTTTGTTTAAGGAGAACTATGTTGGGAGATGTTGAAAGCTCTGTATAGAGTGTTGATTCTTGCTTGGGGAAAAGAGTTCAAGAGTCTTAGTCGTTCGTTGCTCTATTAGGGAGTCGAAGTTGAATTGACATCTGGTCGGGTCCAAGTTTCAAAGTAACTTGCTGGGGATTGTAGAGTGGTCTACTGGGGAAAGGGAGTCGTGGTCCTTTGATTTGTAGTAGTTAGAGAGGGTAAACTCAATCTGGGGAATCCTATCATTTGTTGGGGAAATAAACCTTGTTGCCGGTCTGCTTGAGAGGTGACGACTTCATTGGGGAAAGTCCTCGAGGACTCTTGAGGCTGTCTCAACTGGGGAAAGGTTTTCAGAGATTAAAATCTGGCTGGGAGTCATCCTATGAGAAGGATTTTGGGGAGATTTTTCACTTCCCCTAGCAGAAAATGTTTGTGGTATTGCCAAAAAATGTTTGATTGTACGTAACCCTTTGCTGAGATTGACAGTCAATGCCCCAAGTGACGGAGATGGAGACTTGCCCCTGGCTACTATGCACTTCTTGAGAGGTTTCCTGGAATCTTGACTGGACTGCCCCAGGTGTGCTGGATAGTGACATGTCGTACCCCCTTGTTGATAGGATATTTGTCATTGTAAGTGTCATGCTACTTGAATTGATTTTGTTCACTGAGAGAGCTTTTATTCACTGGATGTTCATTGTGTGAATTTCTCCGTTGTCAAACAAATAGCCATATGCAAACAGTGATATCCAAGTAAAAGTTTATGCTTGTCTTGAAGTTTTGAAAAATGTGTTTTTAGCAAGTAAAAAAGCTTGTAATTCAACTCTGGATTTTGAGTAAAGCCTTACAGGATTCAGGATACCTTTTGTAACAGTATGCTTTCGAACTAACCCATGCTTAAATTAGGACTTTTGAAAGGTTGTAACATGGCTTGGTTCACGGTTTAAGAAACAAAGGATAAAGGCTCAAAGTATATTTGTACCCACCCTCTCTTCGTCATGTTCTTCAGTCCTAAACTCAGCTAATTGTGCGTTTGAACTCCAAATGAGTCTGGAATGACGTTTTGGTGATGGTTCAGACAAGTTAAGTTTGTCGGAAGACAGTCATTTTTTTTGCAACCTTTTACATGTTGTTGAGGATTTGTAGTGACCTCTTTTTGATTTGTTATCCCTGATTTTTGCCTGACTGTTCTTGTTTTGAGATTACAGTCAGCGGGATGCCCCAGTTTTCTTTAAGTCTCCTTCGTCGGTTTTGACTCAGTGGGCTTTTCTCTTCGAGAGATAATGACTTCCTATTTGGTAGGGAACCATCACTATCTTTTGATTCTAGAGGAATGTTTTTTTGATGTCATTCGTTGTATTACGAGATGAGAGTTTGTGGCTTAAAGCGCGTTTGAATTAACTGAAAGACTACCCTGCCCTAGGTTTTGATTAAAGGTTTCAATTTTTTTGAAAAAAGAAAAACTTCTACTTCTTTGGCTCGAAGGGGTTGACTAGGTATTATCTTCCTTATAACTCCAGTTTTTAGGATTTGAAAGAATGCCTGTACATCGTCAGCAAGGTCTGTTCAAAAGCATACTGTATGAGATTATAGCATTGTTTTCGTCATCCTCCCTCTAAAGGCTTGTAACTTTTAGCAAGAGTTGAATGTCATAAAGAGAGTAAAAAGCATAGTTTAAATGTAATGAAAATGAGTGGATCAAATCAAGACAAACATATGCAATGCATTAATGAAACAAAGTTTGACATTAATAGATAATTGTTTGAACAACAAAAGAAATTATAATTGAAAATTCAAAATGAACAAGCCGCTCTCAATGATTTGGAAAAGGAGCAGTGATCACATTGGAGTCTCCGAAGGGTCAAACTCGATCTCCTTGGCATCAATCAAGTATTGAATCTTGTTCTTCAAAGTCCAACAGTTGTCGGTGTCATGTCCAGGACTGTCAGAATGATAGGCACATCTTACGCTGGGATTGTACTTAGAAGAGGAGGTGTCGGGATTTTGAGGAGGATCCTTTAGCGTGATCAGTTTCAACTTCAGCAAATGTTGTAACGCTTGAGACAAAGGCATGTTGATGTTAATGTACTGCCTTTATTGATATCTTACCCTACGCCTATTGCTCTGTCTTTGTTGAACAGGCGTGGGATTAGAGATCAGGATTGCCCCGACATGTTGATCATGATGACTCTTTTGACCATACACAGCATTGGACTCTTTCTTCCCACTGTATGGCTTTTTCTGAGCATCAGGAGGCGTAGCTCCTTGGATCTTTCCACTTTTGATTCCAGCCTCGACCCTTTCGCCGGTCAGTATTAGCTCAGTGAACCCGGCTGAGGAGCTTTCGATCAAGTGTTTAAAGAAAGGCTCTGTCAAAGTTCCCATAAAGATGTCAATCATCTCCCTGTCAGTTAAAGGGGGGTGCACTCTACCAGCCAGATCTCTCCACTTTTGGGCATACCCTTTGAAGCTCTCGTTTGAACCCATGGTCTTGTTCTGCAATTGCATACGAGTTGGTGCAAGATCAGCATTGTACTGATACTGCTTATAGAAAGCAGCATCTAAATCCTCCCAGGTGCGGAAGTGAGAACTCTCCAATTGATAGAACCATTCAAGTTGAGTCCCTACTAGGCTCTCTTGGAAGAAATGGATCCAAAGCTTTGAATCAGTTGTATATGGTTGAATCTTGCGGACATAATACTTTAAGTGCATCTTAGGGCAAGAGACTCCATCGTACAGGGCAAAGGTAGGGATTTTGAACTTTGGCGGGATGACCACTCCAGAAACCAAACCCATGTCTCCTAAATCCAAGCCAGGTGTCTGTTGAATCTCCATAGCATTGAGGTGATCCTCCAACTGTTTGTACTTGTCATCAGTGGGAGGATATTGTTCCTCGGAGTAGTCAGCTTCAACTTCATCAATCTCCAAATTATGGTCTTCTTCGAGACTATTCCCGGTTTTGGACAGATTTGACAGATCTAGAGCTCTCTTGACTGGTCCTCCAGGTCTTCTTCTCAAGTTCAGGACACCTACTGACTTCTTGGACTTCTTGTCTTTGAGAAGGAGATTTTTCAGATCCTCTTGCCCCTTAGCCATATCCAGGAACATTTGTTGGAATTGAGCGTTTTGAGCTTGGAGATCTTTCACCGTTTATTCCATATCCATCTTACTGAAATAAACAATAGGAAGATAAGGAGACCTGTATGGGAGAAACCTGTCATGATATGATGCATGATATGTGGATGCATGTTTTCAAGGATCTCGCGGGGTAAACACAAGAAAATGTTAGAAGTTGAACTTTGATCAACAGCTTTGTTTGGAGAACTTTGTATCAGTGGATGTCCTTCCACGAGAATTAAGCTCACCATGTCAAGTGGGTCATATCCCTTGACTCAAGTTGTTGTACTTGATCTTTGACGGTGTTTGGTTAGAGTAAAATAAATCCTCTTGCCCTTTGGTAGACGTCTGGTTCATCATAACCTGCACCACAGGCCCTTGAGATACTTGAAATGGTTAAGGAAATGCTATGGTATGATGTTATGATGTTATGTACAAATATGCAAGTTTATATACAAATATTCATATTCACACAAAGCAAACAAATCCTTAGTTTTAGGCTCGCATGGAGTTTGTAGGTAAGTACCCTCTTGAAGTTTAGTTGGCTCAACCTGTCTTAGTTAATAGTAACCGGGTTCTAAGGGATCTCAATATTACTGACCTTTCCCACAAGCTTCGTTCGGTAGGAAATTGAATCGCAACCAAACAAAACTCAGGAGTTAAGTCTCAATGAGTGTAGCATCGAGTATCAACCAATTTTCAGCTTTACACCGAAACCGACTATCTCAGTACTTCCTAATGGTCAAGTTGGTCGAGTAAGGTTCTAAGGTCAATTGATGCTTCACGAAACCACACGGCGACCCCGTACTCTCCTTGATTCAACTCAAGGGTTATCGGTACCAACCAAAGTGCCACATCAACATAGCTACTGCTTCAACGGTATCGATATACCCCGCACAGTTCCCTCACAGTCTATTTCTACTTACCTAAAAGGTATCCCCAAATTCGAGTGTAGGATTTAAAACAAGCCCAAATAAGGAACCAAAATGTAAAGCATGCAAATCAAATAATGTAAGCAAGTAAATGTGATCTATCCCTAAGGTAACCCAACTTTTAGAAATTCCCCAGCAGAGTCGCCAGTTCTGTGATACGGTGGGAGAACTGACTTGATGTTTTGCGTTTTATATTCGCAAATGTTGCAGTTTAGCAAGAGTCACCACCTACTTTTCTTTTATCCAAAAGGAAAGGTGAAAAAGCAAAGGAAAAACCTTTTGAGATGTTTTCTTGGGTTCGGGAGGTATATTAGGAAAAGGCAAGGTATTAGCACCCTTTTCATCCATGGTTTTCTATGGGCTCTTAGTTACTCGCTAGATCACTTGATTTTTGTTTGAATGTGCTTTGTGTGGTTTTTGAAAGTATTTTGAAAATGTACCTTTGTAATGATTCTCATTTTTATAAGAACGCATACAAAGTGTTTGTTTCGAAAATAGTTCAAAGATGAGAGTGTGGGTGTATAAAAATGTTTTTGTTGTGAGCAAGCGAGTAACTGAGAGTGAACCTACCTACTCAAAAGGTCTTATATGTGTTTTTCCTCCTCCTTTAGATGTTTCTATCTTACCATTGATTTGATAAGAAGCCCCATCGTTGGATGTAAAGGGACGAACATTGGGTCATTGTATGACCATGATAGCAATGTTGTGAGATGACTTAGCATTTTTCTTTAGGGACTAAGATCATTTAGAAAGGCAACTTTGATAGCGTCTTTGAGGGACTATGATCTTGTATTTCGATTGTTTTTGCTAAGACACCCCACATGCATAACATGACCATTTTTTAGGCAACAAGTGGAGTTAACCTTAAGGGTGCATGTGTGAATAGTGTGTTTGATTTGCATTCATTATTTATTTGATTAGGGTTATCTACTTGTTGATTTTATCTCTTGCCATACACACCCTAATTACTAGCATTTACATCCGAAAGCGATAAATTGCAGAAATGTAAAGTCCTATGCTATTACAATATTTTAGGGATGGGGGCACATATTTACAAATGGGGATTGCAAGGAATTTAAGTCCTAATTATCTATTACAACCATATTGAAATGCATAATATAAGAAAGAAATGGACTTGTTTAGAAAAAAAATTTGTCTTAAGGAAATAAATTAAAAGGAAAATATTTTTATGTTTTTTCATGTTAATAAAAATAGGAGTTAATATTAAAAATGATGAAAGAGAAAATAAATGAAAGATAGAAACAGCGTGCTGCTGCAAGAAGAGAAACTAGGATCAGAAGTTCTGAATCCAAGAGCGTTGTGACTCAGCAGGAGACGTCAGTGGAATCACAAGTTCTGGATTGGTAAACTCTGTGGTCCTGCAAGAAACATTAGAGGGAAAACACAGAAGTTATGGGTGGTATTCAGACAGTGGGCCACAAGTCAGAAGTTCTGGATTGGTACACTCTGAGGTCCTACAAGACACGTTAGAGGGAAAACACAGAAGTTCTGGATTGCTATGTGCTGAAATTCTGAATGTTAGAACAGTGAGAAAATCTTAGAAGCTCTGTGTGTGTCAAAACAGTAGGAAAAACTCAGAAGTTTTGTATGGTGCTAAGACAGTGAGCGAACAATCAGCAGTTCAGTGTGTTGTCAGTGTATGAAAATCATAAGTTCTAAGTGTTAAAACAGTGAGTGAACATCAGAAGTTCAGTGTGCATTAACAGTGAGGAGAACTCAGAAGTTCTGTGTTATGCTAAAACTGTGAGTGAACATTAGAAGTTCAGTGTGTTATCAGCATGTAAGCATCAGAAGTTCAGTGTATATTAACAGTGTGAGAATTATAGAAGTTTTGTGTATTATCAGCATGTGAAAATCAGAAGTTCTATATTACATTTCAACTCTTTCCTCATATTAATCAGCACGTCAACAACTTATTCAGTTCTTTTTAAACAGCAAATCAAAAGGATAACAACACAACAGTTTATAGAAGTTCTAATCCTAATCCTGAGTCTAGGCCTAACCAAGAAGCTCTGATCCACAATTTTTCTACTTAAGAAATGATATGTACAACATTAATACTATGATATTTACATGTTAATGATGTTCAGAATGAAAAACAAGCAAAGTCAGAAAGACTTACCTTGAACTTGGAACATGGGCTTGGAGCTTAGAGCTGCTACCTTTGATGTTCTGGAATCAACAAGAGTAACAGAAGAGGAAGTGCCAAGCTCTTTGATTCAAAAGGAAGAAAAAAGGTTTGGTTTTCTGTTTGGGATTTCTGGATTTTTTATGAAGGTTTCGACTTCCTTTCCTCTCCCTCAAAGCCCAGCCCCTTGAACGTGTGATGGAGCAAAGAATTTATAGGTGAATTTGTTGTGATTTTGGGGGGGAAAACAAATTGGATTTGAACCTTTTTTGGCATCCTGCTCCCTTGCATTTTCATCATTGTTTTCGTATGCTAGTTTGGTGCAATTATGGGATGCATGCGTAGGCTGAAGTAGCTGCTGATTAACAACTTTTAACCATGCCTAAGTTGGAGTTGTCAGTAGGATTTAAGGAAAAGCAAAACAAAGCATGGGCCTAGTACCAAAGTTTTCTATCCCAAGACAGTAGAGGTACACGTGGTGAAAATCCTTTGGATAAAGACTCAGAAAGTGATTGTGAGCATTCAATGATGATGAGACTTACCACAACTAGAAATCCTGTAACGTGAGATTATACACCATGGCTTAGTTCTGGATAAGAAGTTCTGCTTCAGCGTAGCATCCAACCTCTGATCTTTGTATCTTCTAGCTCCAATATGTTCTGAAGGAGAACATTGCTTCCACATGTTCTGATTAAAGCGTCATGTTCTGAACCGGAGAACATTGCTTCCATATATTCTGATTGAGGCATCATGTTCTGAACCAAGTTTGCAACCTCTGACTGAAGATTTTTATGAAAACTTGCCCAGAAGTTCTGACCAAACTCTGCCTTGAGAGTATCCAGAATTTGCTGAGCGTTATGGTGATAACCTCGACAGAAGTTCTGAAATTGTCATAATTCTTAAACACTTAGAAAAATTCCAAGTATTTAGAAATTTGACTTTTCCAAAGTAAAATTTGACTTTTGAATTTCTTGACGAAACAAACTTCATATTCCAACATGTCTTGATGAAATGTGATTTTTTGAGATTTGATTTTGATTCAAAAGTCAAAGTTTGACTTTTCAGTGTGCAAATGACCATTTTGCCCTTGTGAGTGATTTTCTTGGAAAATTTGTAGTTCAAGGCTTGGAATTGGATAGAAGCAAACTTGAGGATCCAGGGTGATTCCTTGAGAAATGAGAGGGCAAATTTTGGGGTACAACACGAAGGCTATAGCAGAATGGGAACCCCATGGGATTATTGCACATAGCTATCTGTTCTTTGTATCAAAATTTTCATTTTTTTTGCGACAACATTCTCTTACTAGAATGTTTGTCTCATTGTACAAAAGTACTTACTCAAAGTCAATACAAAGATATCCCTTTGAAAGTGCAAAACTATCTGTTTTTTCTTTACTCTTGTGTTTTGTTTACAAAAACGTCCAATGATTCATTTTTGAACATATGCATTTGAACATAATTACTGTTTATAAATAAACAAAATAGAAAGACAATCACTGGTGGCTTTAAGAGATAGGGAAATCTCTCTAAGTTATTTCCATAAAATCCCTTGCAGTGCGCAGTTTAATCCCCAGCAGAACAGAGCTTCCGGTTAACAATCCCTAGTAGAAGTTGTCAAATTTCTCCGAATTCCCCAGGCAGGATTTTTCAAATAGTACACGACATTCCCCTTACAACAGAGTTTATTTCTCTAAAGGGAAATTCATCTGCACTTCAACTCCAGAACATGGAGACTTATACTCCATATCCTCAGCAGCAGTTAGGGATTTATTTCCCCCAATCCAACAACAGTGCAGCAAACTAGCTCACATATACATTCATCGCATCCATATATCATAAACATTAATAACACGAATGCATTATACTATACATTTCATACAACATAACATTGCATATTAGCTAACATTTTACCTTTTTCAGGATACGATTAATCAAACAACTACCATTAACAATGTTCAAAGTCCTCAAATACAGTTCAGATACACTCCAAACACGGATGCCATCTTGATACTCATTCATATTCAACTTTTCAGATACAGTTCAGATACGCTCCAGACACGGATGCCATTCTGATACTCATTGAGATTCAAGTCCTCAGATATAGTTCAGATACGCTCCAGACACGGATGCCATTCTGATACTCATTCAGATTCGACTTCTCAGATACATTTTAGATATGCTCCAGATAACGGATGCCATTCTGATACTCATTCAATTCTCAACTATCAGATACAATACAAATACGCCGCAGACATGGATGTCATTCTGATACTCATTCAGATCCAACTTTCAGATACAGTTCAGATACGCTCCAGACACGGATGCCATCCTGACACTCATTCAGATTCAACTCTCAGATATAGTACATATACACCCCAGACACGACGCCATTCTGATACTCATTCTTTCAGCTTACAAATTACAATTCAACAATCACATTTGGATGGCATCTACAAGCCCATCTCCTGCAACTTTCTATCACCTCTCCAAATGGCATCTTTAAGCCCATTCCCTCAACCATCACATCATCGAGTGCAAATTTTTGGGCACTCTAGTGTCCAATCATCTTCCACCTTCGAGTCACGAATGGCAGAACTTGCCAATCTAACTCTTCAAGCGTAAGAAGATTGAATAGGGGCAGCTGTTGTACCCAAAAATTTTCCCTCTCATTTATCAAGAATTTGCTCACAAGATCTCCTTTGGCTCAAGACTTCACTAGGGTTGATCAACTTAAGACACCTCCTTAGGCACTGATGACCAAAATTAGGGTTTGAGTTTGCACAAGGATATTTGAGCTTCCAATTCCCCATATTACTTTCATGGACCATTATGGACCCTCAATATTACTCATGTCAAGTTTCAAGCTTTGAATCACATTTTTGCTTAGTTAATTGAGCAATTGACCTAAAAATCAGTTATATTGGGGAAAAAGTCAACCATGGTCGATTTATAGTCAAACTTCATAATTTTTTATCCATACCGACATTTTAAACTTATATGTATCATTTGATCAAGTTTGGACCACAACTCCTCAAGAAATTTGATCAAATCTCCAAAAGGGAAAAATGGTCAAAATTAGGGTTTTAATTGGGAAAGGGCAGTTTCTGATTTTTGACCTAGCAAATGGTTAATTGGTTTAAGTCATGATATCAAGAGTCCAATTGCATCATTTTGACCTAATGGCATGGTTCAAAACATTTCAAGTCCATTGGATTGACAAATGAATTTTCCAGTCAACTGATCAAAAGTCAATTGTATACTGAAAAGTCAAACTTTGACTTTTTGGTCAAATTCAAGTGCCAAAGATCATAATTCATCAAAACATATAAAAATATGAAACTTATTCATCAAGAAATCAAAAAGTCAAGATTTCATTTTGAAAAGTAAAAATTTCTAAACTAGAAATTTTTCTAAGTGTTGGAAATTTCATGTTTTTTCATAACTTTGAACAAAATTTTCACCATGATGCAAGAGGATTCAAGAGAAACTTCCAACATGAAAGTTGTAGATCTCCATGAAATATACAACTTTTATTTACACAACTCCTTACAAAAGTGCTTGGATCTCAAGTTATAATTTAAAGAAAATGTGGTCATGAAACAAAACACTTAGTGAAATGTTTGCCCTAATTTGGTCAGGATTTTGACCCAACTTCATGGCACTTTTTCATATAGTTACAAGAGTAATATTCAAAATAAATTCAAATATGGGTTGTAGAGCACATTAAAAGCTTTCTAAAATGTCAAATAACTCCTTGAGATCATTCTTGAGTAGGGAGAATCAAAGATATGAAGTTAGGATTTTCACACTTAAATTACAAGTCATTTTGTGATGAACAAGAATTCAATTTCAAACCTATGCTGCAAAATTTTGTTTTGCGAGCCTCTAAAACTCAAGATATATCCATAATAAGAAGATTACACTTTCTTTTGAGCTATTATCCACTTGATTCAAGCTTTGTCCAAGTAAATTTTCCATTAAAGGAACAAAGTTCACACTTCCATTTTGGAAAAGTGACTTTAATCACAAAGTCAACTTGTATGGAGCTTTGCACATGTTCTTTATGCACAAGCATGCTCTATAAACTCATAACAAACATGTTTAAAGTTGTAAGCCACCCTACAAGACATGTACCTTGCATTGAAACCATGTTTTTCAAGATAACTTCAAAAACAAGTCAAAAACTCATAACATGTGATCTTTATTTTCTGACCTCCTCAAGTCCTCTAACCTTTTCCATATATTTATACAAGTGCATTGCAAGCTAACACACGAGGAAACAAGTCCTAAAACTCCGTAAAACCAGAAATTGCCATACAGGCACAAAAACTTGTCATTTTTTATTTTTGGAACCCAACTTCAAATCCCCTCGTGCGTTTCTTGGCCAAACCATACACAAAGCTTCTAATACACATATAGAAACTATCCCAACCCCTGTTTTCAAACTGTAAAACCATTTACAACATTCTCCACTTTCAAAAACATGGCATTGCACATTGACTTCTTAAGCTTGATTCAAGAACTCTCAGCACAAAGTAAGCTTTACAATAGCTTCCTGGAGGTGCAAGGAAGCTCACTCAATCATCAAAACACTTTGAAAGTAGCTCTAACTCAAAATACGATCTCCAACTGCAAGGTGTGTTTTATGAATTTTCATCTCATTATTTAGGCATTGTTAGGTCTTGATTTGTGAAGATAAAATGTAGATAACTTTTCCACGAAGTTGTACATATCCATAGTTTGCATTTATATGGCCTGAGCTTAGAGAATTTTAGAGTTGAAGTTTTCTGAAAATTTTTAGGGTTTGAATTAGGGCCAGAAAAATTCTCATTCATCTTTGAATGTTAGCCTAAGTTACTTATATGTTTGGATTCGTGGGAAGAAATGCTACAACTTTCATGTTTGAACTTTTCATTTTTGTTGAGAAATGAAGAAGATACAAGTCCTTTGGTTGAAGGTTGAAGATGAAGTGTATTCAGGGCACGTTTTGTGTTATGTATTTATTATTTCATTTATATTAACAGATGTATAGTCACTCCAGTGGTAAAACGCGCACCTGTTCACCCTTAGGTCCTGGGTTCAAGCCCCACTGTAACCTTTTGCTATTTTTACAATTTTCTGACTTTTTTTGTGTGTTTTTTTTGCAGCTCTTGGGCTCTTCATATGGGCCTAGTTTTTCTCTCTCATAATACTCCTTACATTACTGATTAACCCCCTGACTTTTCTTTATTTCTTTATATTTTTATTTTATTTTTCTTTATTATTATTATTATCAATATTATTATTATTATTTTCATAAAATCATAAAAAAAATCCAAATTTATTTTTATTTATTTTTTGTACTCGTGCATTTTATTTTCCATAAAACAAAAAGATAAAAAAAAACATTTTTCTTAAAATAAATAAATTTCCTTTCTTTTCTTAAATAATTAATTTTTAGACTTAGGATAAATTAGTGTATTATTTTATTTTAGTTAGAATTAATTTAGGACTTAGATCTATTTTAATAAATTAATCTTCATTTTATTTTCATTAATTTAAAAACTTTTCATAAAAAACCCTAAAACTCCTTTTTCAAATTAATTTCTTTTCTTAAATAGTTTAATTTTATTTTATTTAATTTTAATTAATCATCCCCTTTATTTAGGTCAAGATAAAACCATTTCATAATGTGATGCGGTGGGAGAACTGACTTGAAGGTTTCGTGTTTTATCGAAAATGTTGCGGTTAGCAAGAGTCGTCGCCGACTTTTCTTTTATCCAAAAGGAAAGGTGAAAAAGCACATGAAAGACTTTGAGATTGTTTCTTGAGTTCGGGGGTAGATTATGAAAAGGGAAGGTATTATCACCCTTTTCATCCATGGTTATCCATGGGCTCTTAGTTACTTGCTAGATCACTTGCTTTTGTTTGAAATTGTGCTTTGTGTGGTTTTTGAAAGTATTTTGTAAAGAGGCCATTGTTTAGGCAAACTTTGTAATGATTCTCGTTCATAAGAATGTATACAAAGATGTTGATCTTTTGAAAATGTTTTCAAGTTTTGTAAGATGTTTGGAAATGTGTGTGTTTGTTATGAAAATAGCAAGGATATTTGTTTGAAGTGGAGCAAGTAACTAAAAGTAATCTACCTACTCAAATGTCTTTCTTGTTTATTTTTCTTTTCTTTTGACATTGTTGTCTTACCATTGATTTGGCAAGCAACCCTATCTTTGGATGTAAACGGGACGGGCATGGATCATCGTATAGCCATGATTAGAAATATTGCAAGGTATCTTAGCATTTTTGAGGGACTAAGATCATTTTTGTAAGGAAACTTTGAATAGAGTCATTGAGGGACTATGATCTTGTATTTGCTTGTTTTTGCTAAGATACCTTACATGCATAATATGGACATTTTGTATAAGGCAACCAAGTAGAGTAACCCTAGAGGTGATTGTGTGCAACTGTGCCATTTTCATGCTTGATTTTGTCTTGAATTAGGGTTCTCTATTTGATTGGTTTCATATTGCCATACAAACCCTAATTACTAGCATGTTATATAAAAGCGATATATTACAAAATTTAAAGATTACTACGCTACATGTTTTTACTAGCATGTTATGAAAATTTAAAGATTACTACGCTGCATGTTTTTACTACCAAATCTTAAGTCCTTGATATCTTGATGAACAAGTTTAAAATTTTGACATGTTTTTGATGAATTATGATCTTTGGCACTTGATTATGACCAAAAAGTCGAAGTTTGACTTTTCAGTGTACAGTTGACTTTTGATCAGTTAACTGGAAAATTCATCTGTCAATCCAATGGATTTGAAATGTTTCGAACCATGTCATTAGGTTAAGATGATGCAAAGAAACTTTTGAGATCATGCTTTAAACCAATTGACCATTTGCTAGGTCAAAAATCAGAAATTGCCCTTTCTCAGTCAAAACCCTAATTTTGACCATTTTTCCCTTTTGATGATTCGATCAAATTTCTTGAGGAATTATGGTCCAAACTTGATCAAATGATACATATGAGTCTAAGATGTTGATGTGGATCAAAAAATTATGAAGTTTGACTGTAAATTGGCCATGGTTGACTTTTTCCCCAATACAACTGATTTTTAGGTCAATTGTCCAATTGACTGATCAAAAGTGTGATTGAAAGCTTGAAACTTGATATGAATAATCTTGGGGGTCCCTAATGATCCTTGAAATTCATATGAAGCATTGATAGACCAAAAATCCTTGTGCAAACTCAAACCCTAATTTTGGTCATTAGTGCATGAGGAGATGTCTTGAGCTGGTCAAACCCTAATTCAACCTTGAGTCCAAGAGATCTTGTGAGGAAATCCTTGATAAGTGAGAGGGCAAATTTTGGGGTACAACACATAATAACAAAAAAAATCATTTCTTTTTTTATTTTCACGTGTACATTATTTATTCAATTCTTGTATAATATTCAATGTGGTTGTAATAGCTAATTAGGTTTAACTTTCTTGCAATCCCCATTTGTAATTTGTACACCCCCCCTCCCACAAGTATTGTAATAGCGTAGTAATTTTACTTTTTCGCAATTTATCACTTTTATATAATATGCTAGTAATTAGGGTTTGTATGGAAACACTAAAACCAATACTTACAAAACCCTAATTTAAGACAAAAAAAACAAGCATGAAAATAATACACTTGCACACAAGCACCCCTAGGGTAAATCCACTTGGGTGCCTTTACAAAATGGCCATATTACGCATGTAAGGTATCTTAGCAAAAACAAAGCAAATACAAGATCATAGTCCCTCGATGACGCTATCTAAGTTACCTTTCAAATGATCTTAGTCCCTAAAAAAGAATTCTAAGATACCTTGCAACATTTCTAATCATGGTTATACGATGACCCACGCCCGTCCCGTTTTCATCCAAAGATATGGTTGCTTACCAAATCAATGGTAAGACCACAATGTCAAAGGAAAATAAAATGAACAAGAAAGACATTTGAGTAGGTAGATTGCTCCTAATTACTTGCTCCATTTCAAAATAAACATCCTTGCTATCTTCAAAAACAAACACTCACACTTTCAAAACATCTTACAAAACTTGAAAACATTTTCAAAAGATCAACATCTTTGTATACATTCTTACAAACAAGAATCATTACAAAGATTGCCTAAACAATGGCCTATTTATAAAATACTTTCAAAAACCACACAAAGCATAATTTCAAACAAAAGCAAGTGATCTAGCAAGTAACTATGAGCCCATGGATAACCATGGATGAAAAGGGTGCTAATACCTTCGCTTTTCATAATCTACCCCCCGAACTCAAGAAACAATCTCAAAGGTCTTTCTTGTGCTTTTTCACCATTCCTTTTGGATAAAAGAAAAGTAGGTGGCGACTCTTTCTAACTGCAACATTTGCAATCAAACGCAAAACCTTCAAGTCAGTTCTCCCACCGTATCACAGGTTCCAAAGGCGCCTTCGTGTAAATCTGCCATGATCTTCTCTGCTTCGCTCTTGTCTACGCACGAAAGTAAAGTGGAGTCATGGTTGCGCTTGTCAAGGATTCCATTACTGAGGAAGAACTTTGCGACAAACCTTCTCAGAAACTTCTTATCATTGACAGATGCCCCCTCGGGATATTCTTGAACCTCGAGGTACCTTTTCACTTCATGAAACCAAGGTTTGTCTGCTACTCCTTTAGTGTCGATCTCGTAGCAGTATGTTGGTTCATCCAACCTCTCAATTGTAATTCGGGGAGCCTCATTGTCCCACTTGACCTTGAACATAGATGACATGGTAGATAGCGCGTCCTCTAACTGATTCTCTTCTCGTGGAAAATGTTCAAAGGTGACCTCTTCAAAGTGTGGAAGCAATGTCAGCACGTGCTTTTTGTACGGGATGAGATTGGGGTGCTTCGTGTCCCACTCCCCTTTGATCTAACTTATTACCAAGGTTAAATCTCTGAAAATGCTCAAAAACTTGATCCTCAGGTCAATAGCAGCTTTGAGACCCATGATGCACGCTTCATACTCTGTCATGTTGTTGGTACAGTTGAAACATAATCTGGCGATGAAAGGAGTATGACAACCTTCAGGAGATATAATTACGGCACCAATTCCATTGCCGAGTGCATTCGAGGCTCTGTCAAAAATCATAATTCATCGGGATCCTTCTTCGGGTCCTTCATCTGGTCCAGGTTTTTCATAGTCTGTTACTAGCATTAGATTCTCGTCCGGGAACTCAAAATTCATGGACTGGTAGGCATCCATAGCTTGATGGTCCAAATGATCAACTAATACACTTCCCTTGATTTCTTTATGGGTCGTGTATTAGATATCGCATTCGGTTAAGATCATCTTCCATCTTGCTATTCTTTCGAAGAGAGCGGGCTTCTCGAAGATGTACTTGATCGGATCCATCTTAGATATCAGAAAAGTAGTGTGGGTTAACATATATTGTCTCAGTTGGCGAGCAGCCCATGCTAAAGCGCAGAAAGTCTTCTCGAGCAGTGAGTATCTTGTTTCACAGTTAGTAAACTTTTTACTAAGGTAGTATATTGCGTGCTCTTTTCGACCAGACTCGTCATGCTGGCCCAGCACACACCCCATTGAATTATCTAACACTGTTAAGTACATTATCAGAGGTCTTCCTTTAATCGGAGGCATCAGAATTGGTGGTTCTTGAAGGTATTCATTGACTCTTTCTAAGGCAGTCTGGCATTCGTCATTCCATTTTACCACTTGATCTTTCTTTAGGAGCTTGAAGATTGGCTCACAAGTAGCAGTTAAGTGGGAAATGAACCTGTAAATTAAATTTAGTCATCCCAAAAAGCCGCTGGCCTCCTTATCAGTGCGAGGTGCCGACATTTCTTGTATAGCCTTCAGTTTTGCTGGGTCTACCTGAATGCCTTTGTCACTGACAATGAAACCTAGAAGTTTACCAGACCTGACCCCGGAGGTGAACTTGTTTGGATTCAACCTTAGCTTGTACGTCTTCAACCTATCAAACAGCTTTTGTAAATGATCAAGGTGCTCTTCCTCAGTTTGAGACCTGGCTATCATGTCATCCACATATAACTATATCTCATGGTGAATCATGTCATGAAAAATGGCTACCATGGCTTGCTAATAGGTTACCCCGATATTCTTTAATCCAAACAGCATCACTTTGTAGCAGAAAGTGCCCCATTGTATGACGAAGGTTGTCTTCTCCATATCTTTTGGTGCCATCTTGATCTAATTGTAACTAGAGAAACCATCCATGAAGGAAAAGATCTTATGTTGCACGGTGTTGTCAACCAGAACGTAAAAGTGGGGGAGCGGAAAGTCATCCTTGGGGCTTTCCCTGTTCAGATCTCTGTAGTCCACACACATCCGTACCTTGCCATCTTTTTTAGGCACTGGAACTACGTTGGCCACCCATCGAGGATAAGAGGTAACGTCTAAGAAACCAGCATTGAACTGTTTCATAACCTCTATTTTGATCTTCTCTGACATTTCAGGGCACATGTGATGGACCTTCTGCTTTACCGGAGGGCGATCTTCTTTAGTTGGCAGACGGTGAACCACAATATCCGTATCCAGTCCTGGCATGTCTTCATATGACCAGGCAAAGATCGCGACATAGTCATGCAACATTTGTATCAACCGTTGTTTGACATTAAGCCCCAGATTTGTGCCGATCTTGAATTCTTTTCTGTCTACCTCTGTGCCCAAGTTTATTGTCTCAACTGGCTCTTCATGAGGCTGTATAGCCCTCTCTTCCTGCTGTAACAACCTAGCACGTTCTCCAGGTACCTCACAATCTTCCTCACCTTCATCCTCGACTTGGTTGATCATATTTTCAAAGTCATAACTGGCAGTAGAAGAACTGTTATTAATGGGATCCAGAGTGGACATGGATCTACAGTTTGATATGTGAGTGTGTGTAAGAGCATAGCTGTATAGACAAATTAAAATTAGAAAATAAAAATAGAGAGCGCAAAATTTGTATGCATAAACGTCCAATGCTTTATTAATTCCATATGATAATAGAACATGATAACCCTCACAAATAATCTGATGTGCCCCGGGTAAGACACACGGCCATTAAGTTATATTGTTTATTACATATCCAAAAAACAAGAAAGACAATTACTTCTGAACAAAAGTAATCGGTACAAAATCCTTTTTCGTCTAGTTACTGGGTCCACTGTTGGTAGTAGGGAAGATCCAGCTGTCCATGTCATCGTCACCGTCTCCGTCTTCTAAAGCGTTTAGCCCATGATTGTTGATGCGTATGGGAGGTCTTCCAGCACGAGCGCGTCGAACAGCCCTTTGAGCCCCTGAAGAGAAACCCAAACCAAATTTTTCAGACTTGTATGGAATATCTGGGAGTTGACCCTAGATGGTAGACCCACCTTCTTCAACAACCGCCTTTACATCCTTGAGAGAAGCCATCTTCAAGGGAGGTCTGGTGATCTTCGGCATATTGGTAATAGTTTCAGTTGTAGGCAGAGTCTGAGGTACCTCTTCGAAATTTTGGCACGGAGTCTCGATGAACTCACCATCTATTTCCATATATCTGAAGGAATTCAGGTGACTGACCATGTATTCTTCTTCGCCATGTATAGTGGAAATTCTCCCTTTGATCGGGTATTTCATCATCTGATGCAGAATGGATTTAACAGCTCCAGCCCCATGTATCCAAGGGCGGACCAACAAAAAAGAATAAGATGGTCTGATATCCATCACATAGAAGGTAGATTCGAAAGTCTGAGAACCAACCTTGATAGGGACGTCCACCTCCCCGTGCACCATTCTCTTTGAACCGTCAAAATCCCTCACTACAATATTGCTGGGCTTCAAGGTCAAACCTTCACAGTCTAGTCTATCCAGAGCGTTCTTAGGCAGAACGTTAATGATGAACCAGTATCTACTAGGACATGGGCCAAAGTAGTGCCCTTGCATTCAATAGAGACATGCAACACATCATTGTGCTTCCTCCCTCTAGGAGTCAAATCAGCATCAAAAAATCCTAAACTGTTATCAGCCGTCAAACTAGCCACACAATCTTCGAATTGGTCAGCAGAGGTTTCCTGGGGCACATGGGCAGTTTTTAGGAATTTCACCAAAGCCTTCGCATGAGCTTCAGAGCATAATAGCAAGGCTATCATAGCGATCTTTGAAGGGGTCTTCCCTAGCTGTTCGACCATGTTGTAGTTTCTTTTCTTAATAATTTTCAAAATCTCTTCCATTTATTTCTTGGAAGCCCCTGGGATAGTTATCGAATGCACCTTCGTCTAGACAAGCTCAACCAATATGTCTTTGCCCCGAGTCCCAGTCGACTCGGTGATAGGGGTGTTAGCAGGGGTAATCACAGAGATTGTAGTAGTAGTATCAGCAGGAACGAAAGTAGGAATGATCACAGGACCAGTAACAGATTTCAGAGGAGAGATCTCAGGGGAGAACTCTCTTCCACTTCTTGTTATTTTGTTGGTTCCAATAATGTTGACAATGTCGGGATCAACATTCTCATAAACTTGGTCTTCAACAGCCAACCAATCTTGCTTGACACCGTGGTATTAGATGTCGCCTCCATAGTTCCAAGGAACAGTTTTGTCTGAGGAGTATGGGATTGGCCCTGGCATAGTGATTATCAACTGAGTAACCTTCTGAACAAATGTAATCCTGACAAGTATTTTGGTTGAGACCCTGGGAGGATTGGCGAAAATGGTTATTATCAAAACATCTTTGCAAGAAAAGGTTGGTACGGGATTCTTCTCAAACTAAATCTCTCTATCATCCATCAAGTGCTGAACACCTTCCTTCAACAAATGGCAACTAGTCGGTAGAGATAAACAGAAGTGGAAACCTTCGCCACAGCACGGAAATAAACGAGCCTTCAATAAATTCCACTTAACGGTCATAAGAGGAGTAACAAGCTCTTCAACAGTAATAACAAACATATCATCTTCAATAGCATTAACACCATGGTCGTGCTTAGGCATAGGAGCAGTGATAACATTTGGAATCTCAGGGGCGTCAAACTCAATTTCCTTCGCCTCGATAAGGTCTTGTACCCTATTTTTCAAATCCCAACAGTCTTTGTATCATGACCTGGACTTTCTGAATGATAAGCACAATGGGCATTTGGATTGTAGCGGGGGGAGGTAGTGTTGGGATTCTTTGGCGCTTCCCGCAAGGTTACCAGATTAGATTTCAACAAATGAGGCAAAAATTGGGATAAAGTCATATTTATCCGGGTGAACTATCTAACCGGCCTTTCTGTTCTCTACTGATTATTCCTCTATTGAGCGGGTGCAGGCTTAGGGATCATGATAGCCCCTACCGTTGGATGGCGTTCAGTTCTGTCCTGACTCCTTTGATTGTACACAGCACTAACCTCTTTCTTCCCAGCAAATGGCTTCCTTATTGCACTGGAGGATGCACTCTTTTGGATCTTACCACTCTTAATTCCAGCTTCCACTCTTTCCCCTATCAAGATTAATTCAGTAAAGTCGGCCGAGGAACTTCCAATTAGGTGATTAAAGAATGGACCCGACAGGGTACCCAGAAACATATCCACTAGCTCCCTATCAGACAGGGGAGGCAGGACTCTTCCTGCTAAGTCCCTCCACTTCTGAGCGTAGTATTTTAAGCCCTCGCTCGAACCCATAGCCATGCTTTGGAGTTGAGTACGGGTGGGAGCAAGGTCTGCATTATACTGATAATGCTTATAGAAAGCAGTGGCCAGGTCTTCCCAATTATGGATGTTGTGATACGGTGGGAGAAATGACTTGGGTTTTGCATTTGTGTTTGCAAATGTTTCGGTTTAGCAAGAGTCACCGCCGACTTTTTATTTTATCCTAAGGAAAGGTAAAAAAGCACAGGAAAGACATTTGAGATGTTTTCTTGGGTTCGGGGAGTAGATTATAGAAAGGGAAGGTATTAGCACCCTTTCTATCCATGGTTATCCATGGGCTCTTAGTTACTTGCTTAGATCACTTGCTTTGCATTTTCAATTGTTTGAAATGGTGCTTTGTGTGTGTGGTTTTGAAAGATGTTTTGAAAAGAGATGCCTTGTCTAGGAAACCTTTGTAATGATTCTTGTTTGAATGTATAGAAAGGTGTATGTCTTTTTGAAAGCTTTTCACTGTTTTGAAAGTTGTTTTGAAATTGTGTTGTCGAGTGTGTTTTGTAAAAAATAGCAAGGATGTTTTGCAAGATTTTTGATCAAGTAACTAAGAGTTGTCTACCCTATTTTACTCAAAGATATTTCTTATGTTTTTAACCTTTTTAACAGTGTTGTTTCACCATTGTATTTGGTGAACAACCTTGTGTTAGGATGTAAACGGGACAGGCGAGGGTCATCGTATGACCATGATAGCAATGTTGTGAAATGACTTAGCACTTTTCTGTAGGGACTAAGATCATTTTGAAAGGAAACTTTGATAGCGTCATCGAGGGACTATGATCTTTTTTTGATTCGTTTGTGCTAAGACATCCCACATGCATAACATGGCCATTTTTATAAGGCAACAAGTGGAATTACCCTAGGGGTGTACGTGTGCAAGTGTGTTTGATTGCATGCATTATTATCTTTGATTTTTGGGTTGTCTAATTATTGATTTTATCTTGCCATACACACCTAATTACTAGCATTTGTACAAAGCAATAAAAATGCATGAAATAAATATCCTACACTATTACAACCATATTGAATTGCATGAGAATATAAAGGCAAAAATAAGGTAAAAGCAAGAAAAATGAGTGTCTTTCGACCCAGGCAGGAGCACCCTTCGATTTGCATTCTGTTGGCCTCCTTCGATTGGGAGCTGGCATCAGTAAGTTCCTGTCCTTTGATTGGGAATTCGCGCCAGTGGGGTCATGGCCTTCGATTGGGCTTTGGCACCAGTCAGGTCATGTACTTCGATTGGAGGCTGGAACCAGCATGGAAGTGCCTTTCGTCTAAGCTTGGACTTAGTGTAAGTGTGCCTCTGGCTGGGCCTTTCTGCCTTGTTTCCTTCTTCGATTGGGCCTGGAATCTGTGCAAGATGCAATCTGCCTTTTTGTCTCCTTCGATTGGGTCTGGAGTCAGTGAGGAAGCCTGGGGCTTCATTTCATACTCCTGTCTTTTGTTTATTTCATTTGAGATATTAAATAGCAACATGGCCCAAGGCCATGCTATCGTTACCTCAGGGCCAGGTTAGTTTTTAGAGCATTTGTAACAAACCAAAGAACAAAGACAAAAGGAGAGACAATAAAAACAAACTAAAAGAGTGGAAATGAAAAGTTAACAAACACTATGTATATGTTTGAAACGAAAAGGAAGCTTATTTACATGTTATGCCAGAAATGAAGGGTTCAAGGTTAAGAATGACTTACCATCCTTGAGGCTGGAACGTGTGCTGGGCCTTTAAGTGGTTTCCTTGAATGCTTCTAGATTCAAAGGGAGGAACCAGGAGTTATGTCTTTGATACTGGATAAGTGTGAGGTTCTTCCTACTGGATTCAAAGGGTAACAAGGTATAGGGATGTTTTAGATTCTAAAGGGATAAGTGTTTGCTCTTTGGTTTGATACAGGCAGGTCTGAGTTTTTGTTAGTTTTGATACAGGCAGGTCTGAGTTTTTGTTAGTTTTGATACAGGCTTGCTTACAGTTGCAGTTGGACTGGCTTTAGGCAGGTTTGTTTGCAGTTGCAGTTGAACTGGATTGAGTTTTCTGGCTTTGGTAAGGAAGGCAGGTTTTGAGGTTATGCAGGCCTCAAGGCTTGTTGTGCCTTAGGCTTGTATTTGTAACATAGGTTTGATGTTCTGGTGTTAGGCAGGAGGATGCAGTTCTGGATTTGTTGTTTGGATTATGGGTATGTGTTTGAGTGTTTAAGTGTTTAAGTGTTTAAGTGTTCAAGTGTTTAAGTGTTTGAGAATTTTGTGGTGTGTGAGAATTTTGAAGATACGTTCCTCTGGCCAAAAAAGTCCTCCCTCAGCTTTTCATAAATTCCTCTATTTATAGAGGAAAAGAATGGACATGTTTTCAACAGCTAGCCTTGCAAAATTAGTAAAATAATAGGTAACGTGGCAGTACATGTGGTGGGCTTGTTGGCAGTTGGGGTGCAGAAGCTGTGACTCATGCTTTTGTCATTGCTTGTGGGGCGAAAATAATAAAATAAGGCCCAGCTGGAAAGTAAATGTCCACTTGTTCCACAAAAGCAAGATGAATGGTTCAGATGGGGTTGCTTCATGCTGAAGGAAAATAGGTGCAAGGCTCAAGGCAGACTTTCCTAAAAGGTAGTACTGTGCTATTAAGTGCAAGTGGTCTTAGAAAATAAATGAGTACATGCCTAACAAAGGAAGACACGTGGCTAGCCTATGGGTCTGAATGTTCAACTTGATCTTTTGAGTCGAATCCTCTATCTTTCTACACCTTTCAACCAGACTGGAACAAAACATCATTCATTTTCACCAGTTGTATGTCCTTCGAATGGACCAACTGTGTGTTCTTCGAATGGCCCTTTTCAGAAGGTTATTAACTTATGAATCGAAAGAAGCTTTCAGAACATTATTGACTCTTTGAATTGAAGAAAACCAGAAGGAGGCCTTCACTTCCTGATTCGAAGGGCATTCCCGGGTCGAAGGACACTGTTTCAAAGGGAACCAAAAACTCAATCGAAACTTGTATGGAGATCATTTCCTTCTGAATCGAAGGGGACCTATTTGAATTCACATTGCCCAGACGAAACTTGTATCGAAGAAAACATATTGCCAAATCGAAATCTCATGCTCGAAGGAAGCATATTGCCAAATCGAAAGCTCATGCTCGAAGGAAGCATATTGCCCAATCGAAGCGGGCTTGCAAGCAGAATATGCCCAATCGAAGCAGGCTTGTAGGCAGTGAACTTGTCCAAATCGAAACAGGCTTACAGGAAGCTAAGATAGGTTTTCAAAGAAAGCATGCAGGCAACATGCTTGGTGAATCAAATGGTTTGCCTTGCAGGGGGCACTTGTGGCCAGCAAACATGGTTTTCAAGGCAAGCAATGTAGGCTGAAAAAGTCACAAACGAAGCCTGCAACAAGAAGTCACATGCCCATGCGAAAGAGGATCGAAAGAGGCCAAGAGTCAATCAAAGGATGTTGATCGAAAGATGCCTAAAGGCCAATCGAAAGCTGAAACGAAGAACACTTGTATTTCTCCAATTTTTGTCAAAATAATATTTTTATCTGTTTTTTTTTTTCATTTTTGACAGTTTCCTTTTAATTTTGGTATTTGGAACATCCAAATGCACTTGTTCAAGCTTGAACCTTGAAAATCCTTGTAAGAAAGGCCTTGAGAATTGAGAGGGCAAATTTTGGGGTACAACAGCTGCCCCTATTCAATCTTCTTGAACCTGAAGAGTTAGATTGGCAGTTTTGCCATTCGCGACTCGAAGGTAAAAGATGATTGAACACTAGAGTGCCCAAAACATTTGCACTCGTCAAAGCGTAGGTTGAGGGAATGGGCTTAAAGATTCCATTTGGAGATGGTGGAATCTTGCTGGAGATGGGCTTAAAGATGCCATCCAAGAATGTTTGTTGAATTGCAATGTTGTAGGTCAGAAGAATGAGCATCAAAATGGTATCCGTGTCTGGAATTCCATTGAACTGTATCTGGGGACTGCGTTTGTATGAGCAAAAGAATGACGTCCGTGTCTGGCGCGTATCTGAGCTGTAACTGTATTTGGATTTTGAATGAATATCAGAATGACTGCCGTGTCTGGAGTGTATCTGTATTCTGAATGGGTAACAGAGAAAAATCTGTGTATGGAGCAACTGCGTGCTGAGGATAAATTCTGAATGAGTGACAGAATGGCAACCGTGTCTGGAGCGTATCTGGACTGTATCTGAAGTTTGAGATCTGTATGAGTAGCAGAATGACTTTCGTGTCTGGAGTGTATCTGAAACTGTAACTGTGATCTGAATGAGTGACAGAATGGAAACCGTGTCTGGAGCGTATCTGGACTGTACCTTGGAGTTGAGATCTGTATGAGTAGCATAATGACTTTTGTGTCTGGAGTGTATCTGAAACTGTAACTGGGATCTGAATGAGTGACAGAATGGCAACCGTATCTGGAGCGTATCTGGGCTATATCTTGGAGTTGAGATCTGTATGAGTAGCAGAATGACTTCCCTGTCTGGAGTGTATCTGAAACTATAACTGGGATCTGAATGAGTGACAGAATGGCAACCGTATCTGGAGCATATCTGGACTGTATCTTGGAGTTGAGATCTGTATGAGTAGCAGAATGACTTCCGTGTCTAGAGTGTATCTGAAACTGTAACTGGGATCTGAATGAGTGACAGAATGGCAACCGTGTCTGGAGCGTATATGGACTGTATCTGACTTGAAATTCTGAATGAGTAATAGAACGACCGCCGTGTCTGGGGTGTATCCATACTGTATCTGAATAATTGTTAACGATAGCCTTTTAATCTTATCCTGAAAAGGGTAAAATGTTAGCTAAAACACAAAGTTATGTTGCATGATGTGTATGATGCAATGAACTGTACTTCATCAATGTTTATGATATATGAATGTAATGGTTATGTATGCAGGCTAAGTAGCCGTCTTGCTGAGGAAAATGAATCCTTGATAGCTGGAGATAATGAATTCCTTGACTGCTGCCGGGGAAAGTAAATCCTTGACCGTAGCTTGGGGATTCCAAAAATCTTTGACTGTTGAAGATGAGAAATCCTTGCTGACTGCTTGGGGATTGAAGATCTTCGATTGTTGAGGGATCTCAGGACCACTGCTGGGGATTGAAAATCCTTGGTGACTTGTGGGGGTTTTAACAAAACTTCACTAACTTCTGCGGAGAATGAGAATTCTGACGATCTCTACCGGGGAATTAAAACCTGGGAGACTTCCGCTGGAGAAGTGAGACTGAGAATCTTTAATCTGCTGGGAAATATCTCTGTGGGGAGAATGTTCACCGTTCTGGTTCCGCTGGGGAATAGGATTTTCAGGGTTTTCGGGCTCCACTGGGGATCTTGAAACTTGACTCTGAGGGGAATTTTGAAATTCATCTCAGCTGGGGAATCAAGTTCTAGAAAGCATTTGCTCTACTGAGGATCCTGAAGTTTAACTCTGTTAGGGAAATATATTCCGAATTTTAACTCTGTTGAGGAACTTGAAGTTTAATTCCACTGGGGATTCCTTCTGAAATGGCATAAAGATATCTTTCTAAAATTCAACCTCTCAGTAATCATCTTTTCTCAATTTCGTTTTATTTGTAAGCAATGATTATGTTCAAATGCATATGCCTATTTAACAAAACATTGGACGTTTTTTCAAATAAAACATAAGTGTAAAAAATAAAAGGAAGGCAAGCAAATTTCTGCACTTGGAAGTGTATTTGTATTAACTTTTATGAGTATCTTTGTACCAAGGAGACAGACATCCTAGTAAGAGAATGTTGTCGTAAAAATTGAAAAATTTTATACAGAAGAAAGATGGCTATGTGTAACAATTCCATAGGATTCCCATTCTTCTATAGCCTTCACAACTCTGAATATCTTGTCCATTCATTGCTTCGTCCATCGATGACTAGGTTGATCAGAAGCCCGAAGCTTGTTGATGAAGAGATTATTCTTAAAGTGATCCGACGAGACACAGTCATACGCTTTAATTCCCTAACTTTTGCCTGGATCTCCCTTTCGGGTTTTCGATCCATCGGGAAACCCTTTTTTGCCCAAGTCGCCCTTTCTGGTTTTCAACTTTCCGGGTGTACAGATTTTTGTTTTATCCCTAATTTTTTCCTGAACCGCCCTTTCGGGTTTTCGGTTCACCGGGATGCCCATTTTTGCCCAAGTCGCCCTTTCGGGTTTTCGACTTGTCGGGTTATTTTATGCATAGTATCTTTTGACTATGTCTGCGCTCGCAGGGTGTGGCAAATCGTTGCCATCCATGGTGGTCAAAATCATTGCCCCACCAGAAAAGATACTCTTGATCACAAATGTTCCTTCGTAAGTAGGAGTCCACTTGCCCATGGGATCACTTTGCGGTAAGATGATCCGCTTGATTACAAGATCTCCGACTCGATATATCTGACGCCTGACTTTCTTGTTGAAAGCCTTGATCATGCGTTTTTGATACGCCTGACCATGACAAACAGCAGTAAGTCGCTTCTCGTCGATCAAATTGAGTTGATCAAGCCGGGTCTGAATCCAATCGTCTTCACTCAAACCAGCGTCTTTCATGATCCTTAAGGAAGGAATCTGAACTTCCATGGGTAGGACAGCCTCCATGCCATACACCAAAGAAAATGGGGTTTCCCCTGTTGAAGTACGTGCCGTGGTACGATATCCATGCAGAGCAAACAGTAACATCTCGTGCCAGTCCTTGTAGGTGACTGTCGTCTTTTGAATGATCTTCTTGATATTTTTGTTTGCAGCTTCAACAGCACCGTTCATCTTTGGCCGATAGGGGGATGAATTGTGATGATAAATCTTGAACTGTTCGCATAGAGCGGTGATCATAGTATTGTTCAGATTTGTACCGTTGTATGTGATGATCCTATCGGGGACACCATACCGGCATATGAGGTTCTGCTTAATGAAACGGGCAACCACATTCTTTGTAACGGAGGCAAAGGAAGTTGCCTCGACCCATTTGGTGAAGTAATCAATAGCCACCAAGATGAAGCGATGTCCATTGGACGTCGTGGGCTTGATCTCTCCAATCATGTCAATGCCCCACATTGTGAATGGCCAAGAAGCTGTCAGAACGTTGAGAGGAACAGGAGGAATATGTACGTTGTCAGTGTAGACTTGGCATTTGTGGCAAGTACGGGAATGTTGATGACAATCAGCTTCCATGGTGGACCAGTAGTAACCTGCCCTTAGAATCTTCTTTGTCATTGTATGTCCGCTCAAGTGGGTGCCAAATGTGCCTCTGTGTATCTCAGTCATGATCAACTCTGCTTCAGCTTTGTCTACACATCAAAGTAAAACACAATCATGGCTGCGTTTATAAAGGATGCCATTACTTAGGAAGAACTTGGCAGCAAATCTCCTTAAGAACTTTTTGTCATTGACTGAAGCTCCTTCGGGATATTCTCTAGTCTGGAGATACCTTTTGATTTCATGAAACCAGAGTTGTTCCACTACTTCTTCGGTATTAATCTCATGACAATGCGCAGGTTCGTCCATTCGCTCGATGGTAATTTGGGGAGCCTCTTTATCCCAGTTGAGTTTAAACATGGAAGACATTGTAGCCAGAGCATCTGCTAGCTGATTCTCTTCTCGCGGGAAATGCTTGAAAGTAATCTGCTCGAAATGAGGCAGCAATGTTAAGACATGTTCTTTGTATGGGATAAGATTAGGATGTTTGGTGTCCCACTCTCCTTTGACTTGACTGATAACCAAAACCGAGTCCCCAAATACGACCAAAGATTTGATCCCTAGGTCTATAGCAGCCTTGAGACCAAAGATGCAAGCTTCATATTCGACCATGTTGTTGGTACAGCTGAAACAAAGTCGGGCAGTGAAGGGTGTATGGCAACCTTCCAGAGAGATGAGTACTGCACCGATACCATTGCCAAGTGCATTTGAAGCACCATCAAAGTACAGGGTCCATCGGGATCCTTGTTCAGGTCCGTCATACGGTCCGTTACTTTCGATATTGTCCAATGTCATGATGTCCTCGTCTAGGAAGTCGAATCTCATAGATTGATAATCTTCGACGGCTTGATGAGATAGATGGTCAGCTAGTACACTCCCCTTTATAGCTTTCTGGGTAGTATACTGGATATCATACTCAGTCAGGATCATTTTCCATCTAGTGATTCTTCCAGATAAAGCAGGCTTTTCGAAGATATGCTTGATTGGATCTATCTTGGAAATCAGCAAAGTGGTATGAGTCAACATGTACTGCCTTAGTCGGCGAGCAGCCCATACCAAAGCGCAGTAAGTTTTCTCGAGCAGTGAGTAGCGAGTCTCACAGTCGGTAAACTTTTTGCTAAGGTAATAAATGGCATGCTCTTTTCGACCAGACTCGTCATGTTGGCCCAGCACGCACCCCATTGAGTTATCCAAAACAGTCAGATACATGATCAACGGCCTTCCTTCGACGGATGGCATCAGAATAGGAGGTTCCAGCAAATACTCCTTGATCTTATCAAAATCAACTTGACAATCGTCGTTCCATTCAACTACCTGATCCTTCTTCAACAGCTTGAAAATCGGCTCACAGGTGGATGTCAGGTGAGAGATGAATCTTGCAATATAGTTCAAGCGTCCCAAGAATCCTCTAACCTCCTTTTCAATACGGGGGGCTGGCATTTCTTGTATAGCCTTCACTTTAACAGGATCGACCTCAATACATTTGTTGCTGACAAAAAATCCCAAGAGCTTACCAGACCTAACTCCAAAAGTGCACTTGCTTGGATTCAGTCGGAGTTTATACTCCTTTAGCCTGGCAAACAGCTTTTGCAAATGACTAAGGTGCTCTTCTTCTGTTTGTGATCGAGCTATCATGTCGTCTACGTAAACTTCGATCTCATGATGTATCATATCATGAAACAAATCTACCATGGCGCATTGATAAGTTTCCCCTGCGTTCTTCAGTCCAAACGGCATCACCTTGTAGCAGAAGGTACTCCATTGTGTAACAAAGTTTGTTTTCTCCATGTCCTCGGGGGCCATTTTAATCTGGTTGTAACCCGAGAATCCATCCATGAAGGAAAAAACCTTGGGTTGAGCGGTGTTATCAACCAAGACGTCAATATGAGGTAGAGGGAAATCATCTTTAGGGCTAGCCCTGTTCAAATCCCGATAGTCCACACACATTTTGACCTTGCCGTCTTTTTTGGGTACGGGCACAATGTTAGCAACCCATTATGGATAGGTTGTAACAGCCAGAAAGTCGGCGTTGAATTGCTTCATTACTTCAGCTTTAATCTTCTCAGACATGTCAGGTCTCATTCGGCGAACCTTTTTCTTGATCGGTGGACAGTCTTCTCTTGTAGGGAGACGGTGAACCAAGATATCTGTGTCTAAACCTGGCATGTCTTCATAAGACCAAGCGAAGATCTCAACATATTCATTCAACAATTGTATTAAGCAATCCTTGACACTTGGTTCCAAGTTGGCACCCACTTTTACTTCTTTCCTGTCCTCCTCTGTCCCTAAGTTGATGGTTTCTAACAACTCTTCATGAGGCAAGATGGCCCTCTCTTCTTGTTGTAGAAGTCTGGCTAACTCTCCCGACACTTCACAATCTTCGTCAACTTCGTACTCAGCTTGATTGACCAGATCTTCAGAGTTATCGAAGGCTAAAACAGAATAGTCACCCACGGAATCCGGAGTGGATGGGTACCTGCATTTGTGAATATGGGTGTGTGTAAGGGATAACCGTCTTTAAACAAACAAAAATGCAAAAGGAAAGAAAATGAACACAACATTTTATAGATGAAAAACGTCCAATGATTCATTAAAACATGGCATATGATTATGAAGAGAATCAAGCCCTTACAAATGGACCTACGTGCCCCGGGCAAGGCATGAGGTGAAAATAGTGTGCGAATTGTTTTAGTTATTACAGACCATAGAAAATGGGAAATTGTTCAAAGATAAAATTACTGGTTGATAAAGGTGATAGGGACAAAATCCTTTGCTTCCCAATTACTCAAACCCCCTTCAACAGTCGGAAAGATCCAATCTTCAAAGTGGCTCTCCTCATCTTCATCTTCTACAGCATTGATTCCATGGAGAGAAATCTTGACGGGTGGTCTTTTGGTCTTGGAGCGACGCATAGCCTTCTGTCCTGCAGCAGTAAACCCCAACCCAAACTTGTCTGTCTTATAAGGAATGTCGGGCAACTGTCCCCATATTGTGCTCTTCCCCTCCTTAATCACAGCCTCTGCGTCTTTGAGCGATGCCATCATAGCCACATGCTTGGGAATGATAGGTACCTCAACCACTGTCTTCGCAACTGCTACCTCGGGAGAAACTTCTTCGAAATGCTGGAAAGGCGTTTCGATGAACTCGCCATCCACTTACACATATCGAAAGGAATTGAGATGACTAATCAGGTACTCCTCCTCGCCATGCACAGTTATGATTTTGCCCTTAACAGGATACTTCAGCATCTGGTGCAAAGAGGATGTAACTGCCCCGGCATGATGAATCCACGGTCTTCCCAGCAAACATGAGTATGACGGACGGATGTCCATCACATATAAGGTGGAGTTGAACACTTCAGTGCCTACCTTGATGGGAATATCAACCTCCCCGTGAACCATTCTTTTGGAACCATCGAAAGCTCTGACGATAATGTTGCTAGGCTTGAGGGTCAAACCTTCACAATCCAAACGGTCTAAGGCCTTCTTTGGTAGCACATTCAGGAAAGAACCAGTATCAACCAAGACATGGGCGAGTGTGGTCCCTCGGCACTCAACTGAAACATGTAATGCATCATTGTGCTTCCTTCCTTTGGGAGTTAGGTCAGCGTTGGAAAATCCCAGGCCATTGTCAGCAGTAAGACTGGCCACACAATTTTGGAATTGGTCAGCCGAGGTCTCTTGGGGGACATGTGTCGTCTTCAAGAATTTAATCAGAGCCTTAGCATGGACCTCTGAACAGAGCAGGAGAGCTAACATTGAGATTTTAGAAGGGGTTTGCCCCAATTGTTCCATAACGTCATAGTCACTTTTTCTGATTATCTTCAGGATTTCATCCATCTCCTTCAGAGTGGTTTTGGGGATAACCACAGCATGAGCCTTCGTCCTGACAGGCTCTTTCAGTATCCCCTTACCTTTGTTGGTGTTATCAGCGGATTGTCTTTCTTCAGGAGTGTTTAACTCCTCGATCATTGGGCCTTGCACAGAGGGTCCAACAGGTGCAGAAATTTTTAAGGGTCCGAAAACTGCTCGGGGAGGAGCAATCTCCGGAGAAAAGATCCGGCCACTGCAGGTGATCTTGCTAGTACCCGCGATGTTTCCTATGTCAGGGTCTTCTTCATAAATTTCTTGGACTGTTTTGATTTTTTTGATGTCGTGGTAGAAGATTTCTCCCCCATAGTTCCACATTATCATTTTACTTGATTGGTACGGGACAGGTCCCGGCATGGTGAACTTTAGAGGTACACATTCAGAGTTGGGTGTAATCCTGACAGGCCTTTTGCAAGCCTTGGGAGGATTGTCGGAAATGGTTATGATGGCAATATCATTGGTTGAGGTATCACAAGTATCAGGAGTAATCGGATTGAAAGTGTTAACAGGGGTTTTCTGAAAAAGTATTTCTTGAGTATCCATCAGGCGTTGGACACCCGACTTCAACATTGGACAATCATCTTGAATATTCAAACAAAAATAGCAATCTTTATCACAACCAGGAAAGATCCCGGCTCTCAACAAGTTTTCTTTTATCACTAACAATGGAGTCAACAGATCGGCAACATCAGTAACATGGAGATTTTCCAAAACAGCATGCACATTGTGACCGTGCTTGGGCATTGGCTCGGATATAACATTCGGATTTTCAGGAGCGTCAAACTCGACCTCTTTGGCGTCAATTAAATCCTGAATTTTGTTCTTGAGTGCCCAGCAATTATTGGTATCGTGCCCAATACTGTCGGAATGGTAAGCACACTTGGCTTTTGGATTGTAAGATGGAGAGGTGGTATTTACATTCTTTGGCGCCTCTTTTAAATTAGCAAGATTCAATTTCAGGAGATGTGGAAGGATCTGAGCAGGTGTCATATTTACTGGGGTAAACTGTCGTGGTGGCCTTTGCTGATAAGTTCTGGGCTGATCATTCCTCGGTTGGTTGTTTCTAAACTGGTCTGATGCTGACTTCTGTATTAATATGGCCCCCAATGTTGGCCGACGTTCTTCTCTTTCCCGATTTTTCTGGGTGTACACAGCAGATACCTCTTTCTTGGCTGTGAAAGGTTTTCTAGCAGCTGTGGATGCGGAAGCATCCTTTTGAATCTTTCCACTTTTGATACCGGCTTCCACCCTCTCGCCCGTCAAAATCAACTCAGTAAATCCCGCAGAGGAGCTTCCGATTAGATGTTTGAATAAAGGGCCAGATAGGGTCCCCAAAAACATGTCAACTAATTCCCTATCTGATAGTGGTGGCTGCACCCTTCCAGCCAGGTCGCGCCACTTCTGGGCGTACTCCTTGAACCCTTCATTTGAATCCATCCCCATACTCTGTAGCTGAGTACGGGTAGGCGCCAAATCAGCATTTTACTGATACTGACGATAGAAAGCGGCTGCCAAGTCTTCCCAATTGTGGACCTCTGATCTCTCGAGCTGGTAAAACCAATCAACTGAGTTCCAGACAAGCTGTCTTGGAAAAAGTGCACCCAAAGGTTTTTGTCGGATGAATGTGGCTGGATCTTTCTAACATACGACCTCAAGTGCATCTTAGGGCAAGATAGACCATCGTACTTGGCGAATGTTGGCACTTTGAACTTAGGAGGGATAACAATCCCAGCTAGAAGCCCCAGTTCCTCAAAATCCAATCCGGGCACCCTCTGCAACTCCATAGCTGCCAATTTGTCTTCAAGGTTCTTATACTTGTCATCCACTGGTGGATACTGTTGTTCTGAATAGTCTCCGTCCGCTTCCTCTTCCTCCTCTTCTTCCTCAGATTCGGAAGGCACAGTAACTCCTTTCCCCTTGCCAATCCCTTCGTCAGATGTTGATGGAAACTCAAGAGTCCTTCTGGCATCCCCCTTAAATCTTCTTCCGAAAGTAGCTACCCCCAGTATCTTTTTCTTTTTCTTCTCTTTACTCTTCTCTAGCAGAGCTTTGAGATCCTCTTGACCCTTTGCCAAGGTTATGAGGAGTTGCTAAAATTGTGAATTTTGTGCCTGTAGGTCCTTCACTGTTTGCTCCAAATCCATCTTGCTGAAATAAACAGCAGAAAGATAAGGAAACCTGGCTTGAAGACCATTTTATGCATATGATGAATGATATGTTGTTCATGTAATGCATTCAAGGGTTCAAAAATTCAAATTTGTTGCAAACAAAAAAGAATGCACGTCATATTAAGAAGAAATTTGTTAGTACATAAATGCCCCATGGGCAAAATATTACAAAAATCTTAATGTAAAAAGACGTTGCGCATCCTTTTTGGTGCGATGTAGGTGTTAAGAGTTTCCTCCTCGTGAAGTCGGCGGGTGAGATCTAAAACCTTCTCCTCACTGGCATAGAAGTTGGCTTCAAAAGTATCCCGTTCTTCTCTGAGTTGGATCCAACTCTTTTGCATTTCCTCCCATGATGTTGGCATGTCAGGATATAGGATGGTGTATGGAACCTCTCCTTCCTTAACAGGCTCTTTGATCAAGGGGAGAATGTGAGGATATGGCATCATGAGATTCTGAGAGCGGGTTCGTACCCACTTGAGGTAAGGCTCAAGGGGGATGGAATTCTTGTGCCCCAGTGTCTTACTATCCACCTTGTTAGGCATCCTCCAAGCTCTGATGAACCTTTGGCGAAGTCCTTGCGCATCATTGTCGAAGTCAAAAACTAGGTCAGGAATCAGCATGTCATGAGGGCCATCCCTCCGAGCATATCCAAATTGTCTCAAGGCTAGACAGGGATTGTAGGTAATACCTCCCCTAATGCCAAGTAATGGGACATTAGGGAACTCACCACAATGATCAATGATGATGACATTTTCTCTGGACCGAGAGAACCAATGTACATCAGAATGTGTGAGGGTCATCAACTGTTGTGACCACCTTAAACCATGCTCATTCTTCAGAACTGATTGTGGAAGGTGAGAAATAAACCACCTTGCTAGGAGAGGAGTACAACACATGAGAACACCTTTTTTCCTCATTGTTCGTGTGTAAAGTGAGTGTAGGATGTCCCCAAGTAATGTAGGTATGGGATTCCTGGATATGAAAATCTTAACAGCATTCACATCTATAAGTTGGTTAGGGTTTGGGAACAAGACCAACCCATAAATAAGGAGTGCCACAATTTCTTCAAAGGCTTGTAGATCAAGAGAATTCCAGCATTCTTGGGCCTTCTCAAACAGAAACTTTGCCAAGAATCCTTTGACACCACTTCTGGTTTCCCAATGCCCCTTGATGTCAGATGGTTGCAAGTGCAATACTTGAGAAACATCTTCAGGTTTTGGTTCTTTTTCCGTATCGTTGTAGGGTAGTTTATTAAGAATAGGAATTCTCTGGAGTTGAGAAAATTCCTCCAAAGTAGGCACCAATTGGCAGTCAGGGAATGTGAAACAGTGGTGTAGGGGGTCAAAGAACTGGAAGAGAACTTTAACCATGTCTTCTTCAAAGTTGGTGTTGACTAAGCTGAGAAGTCTACCATGTCTTTCACTGAAGAGAATTTTCTGGAATTCTGGATGTAAGCTCCTTGAGTTGAGGAGGGATTCTCACAAGATTGACTTGAATTATTTTCCTGCGAAGAGTTTCCATGACCTACAAAACAAGAACAAAGATGAAGATCCAAACCCTTGAAATGGTTAGTGGATGCATATGATGCTTTATGATGTTCATGATGTATGCACAAGCACATGTACAAGCAAGTCACACAAAAACCCTAGTTTCAGGCTTGCATGAGGTTTCATAGGTAAGTACCCTCTTGAGTTTAGTTGGCTCAAAACCTGTCCTATAAATAGTAACCGGGTTCTAAGGAGCTCAATATCATTGGATTATTTTCTATGTTCATTATTTTGGTTTAGCCACTTAACTAGCGAACAAAATATTCCAAGAAAACAACCCTCAATGAGTGTAGTATCGAGTATCTACCAACTTCGGACTGTACCAAAGCCGGTCATCTCACTACCCCTAATGAAAGGCCAAGATGGTCAAGTAAGGTTCTAGTTCATTAGTGCTTAATGACATCACTCAGCGGCCCCGTATTCTCTTTGATTGAATCAAAGGCTACCGGTACTCACAAATATGTCGCACTAATATAGCTATTGCTTCAACTGTGTCGGTATACCCCGCACAGTTTCCACAATGTATTGCTATCTATGAATGTTTCCCAAATCCAGGTGGAGGATTTCAAGCCCAAACAGGAGAACCAAAATGTAAAGCAATCAAAACAAACAATTAATCATGCAAAGGGTGATCTAAGCCCTAAGGTTACTCCACTTTTAAATAACATTGTCCCCAGCAGAGTCGCCAGTTCTGGTGATACGGTGGGAGAACTGACTTGGGTTTTGCGTTTGTGTTCGCAAATGTTTCGGTTTAGCAAGAGTCTCCACCGACTTTTTATTTTATCCTAAGGAAAGGTCAAAAAGCACAGGAAAGACCTTTGAGATGTTTTCTTGGGTTCGGGGAGTAGATTATAGAAAGGGAAGGTATTAGCACCCTTTCTATCCATGGTTATCCATGGGATCTTAGTTACTTGCTTAGATCACTTGCTTCGCATTTTCAATTGTTTGAAATGGTGCTTTGTGTGTGTGGTTTTGAAAGATGTTTTGAAAAGAGATGCCTTGTCTAGGAAACCTTTGTAATGATTCTTGTTTGAATGTATACAAAGGTGTATGTCTTTTTGAAAGGTTTTCACTGTTTTGAAAGTTGTTTTGAAATTGTGTTGTGGAGTGTGTTTTGAAAAAAATAGCAAGGATGTTTTGCAAGATTTTTGATCAAGTAACTAAGAGTTGTCTACCCTATTTTACTCAAAGATCTTTCTTATGTTTTTAACCCTTTTAACAGTGTTGTTTCACCATTGTATTTGGTGAACAACCTTGTGTTAGGATGTAAACGGGACAGGCGTGGGTCATCGTATGACCATGATAGAAATGTTGTGAAATGACTTAGCACTTTTTTGTAGGGACTAAGATCATTTTGAAAGGCAACTTTGATAGCGTCATCGAGGGACTATGATCTTTTTTCGATTCGTTTGTGCTAAGACATCCCACATGCATAACATGGCCATTTTTATAAGGCAACAAGTGGAATTACCCTAGGGGTGTACGTGTGCAAGTGTGTTTGATTGCATGCATTATTATCTTTGATTTTTGGGTTGTCTAATTGTTGATTTTATCTTGCCATACACACCTAATTACTAGCATTTGTACAAAGCAATAAAAATGTAGGAAATAAATATCCTACACTATTACAACCATATTGAATTGCATGAGAATATAAAGGCAAAAATAAGGTAAAAGCAAGAAAAATGAGTGTCTTTCGACCCAGGCAGGAGCACCCTTCGATTTGCATTCTGTTGGCCTCCTTCGATTAGGGGCTGGCATCAGTAAGGTCCTGTCCTTCGATTGGGAATTCGCGCCAGTGGGGTCATGGCCTTCGTTTGGGCTTTGGCACCAGTCAGGTCATGTACTTCGATTGGAGGTTGGCACCAACATGGAAGTGCCTTTCGTCTGAGCCTGGACTTAGTGTAAGTGTGCCTCTGGCTGGGCCTTTCTGCCTTGTTGCCTTCTTCGATTGGGCCTGGAATCTGTGCAAGATGCAATCTGCCTTTGTCTCCTTCGATTGGGTCTGGAGTCAGTGAGGAAGCCTGGGGCTTCGTTTCATACTCCTGTCTTTTGTTTATTTCGTTTGAGATATTAAATAGCAACATGGCCCAAGGCCATGCTATCATTACCTTAGGGCCAGGTTAGTTTTTAGAGCATTTGTAACAAACCAAAGAACAAAACCAAAAGGAGAGACAATAAAAACAAACTAAAAGAGTGGAAACGAAAAGGTAACAAACACTATGTATATGTTTGAAACGAAAAGGAAGCTTATTTACATGTTATGCCAGAAATGAAGGGTTCAAGGTTAAGAATGAATTACCTTGCTTGAGGCTGGAACGTGTGTTGGGCCTTTAAGTGGTTTCCTTGAATGCTTCTAGATTCAAAGGGAGGAACCAGGAGTTATGTCTTTGATACTGGATAAGTGTGAGGTTCTTCCTACTGGATTCAAAGGGTAACAAGGTATAGGGATGTTTCATATTCTAAAGGGATAAGTGTTTGCTCTTTGGTTTGATACAAGCAGGTCTGAGTTTTTGTTAGTTTTGATATAGGAAGGTCTGAGTTTTTGTTAGTTTTGATACAAGCTTGCTTGCAGTTGCAGTTGGACTGGCTTTAGGCAGGTTTGTTTGCAGTTGCAGTTCAACTGGATTGAGTTTTCTGGCTTTGGTAAGGAAGGCAGGTTTTGAGGTTATGCAGGCCTCAAGGCTTGTTGTGCCTTAGGCTTGTATTTGTAACACAGGTTTGATGTTCTGGTGTTAGGCAGGAGGATGCAATTCTGGATTTGTTGTTTGGATTCTGGGTATGTGTTTGAGTGTTTAAGTGTTTAAGTGTTTAAGTGTTTAAGCGTTCAAGTTTTTAATTGTTTGAGAATTTTGTGGTGTGTGAGAATTTTGAAGATACGTTCCTCTGGCCAAAAAAGTCCTCCCTCAGCTTTGCATAAATTCCTCTATTTATAGAGGAAAAGAATGGACATGTTTTCAACAGCCAGCCTTGCAAAAATAGTAAAATAATAGGTAACGTGGCAGTACATGTGGTGGGCCTGTTGGCAGTTGGGGTGCAGAAGCTGTGACTCATGCTTCTGTCATTGCTTGTGGGGCAAAAATAATAAAATAAGGCCCAACTGGAAAGTAAATGTCCACTTGTGCCACAAAAGCAAGATGAATGGTTCAGATGGGGTTGCTTCATGTTGAAGGAAAATAGGTGCAAGGCTCAAGGCAGACTTTCCTAAAAGGTAGTACTGTGCTATTAAGTGCAAGTGGTCTTAGACAATAAATGAGTACAGGCCTAACAAAGGAAGACATGTGGCCTAGCCTATGGGTCTGAATGTTCAACTTGATCTTTTGAGTCGAATCCTCCATCTTCCTACACCTTTCAACCAGACTGGAACAAAACAGCATTCGTTTTCACCAGCTGTGTGTCCTTCGAATGGACCAACTGTGTGTTCTTCGAATGGCCCTTTTCAGAAGGTTATTAACTTCTGAATCGAAAGAAGCTTTCAGAACATTATTGACTCTTTGAATTGAAGAAAACCAGAAGGAGGCCTTCACTTCCTGATTCGAAGGGCATTCCTGGGTCGAAGGACACTGTTTCAAAGGGAACCAAAAACTCAATCGAAACTTGTATGGAGATCATTTCCTTCTGAATCGAAGGGGACCTATTTGAATTCACATTGCCTAGACGAAACTTGTATCGAAGAAAACATATTTCCAAATCGAAAGCTCATGCTCGAAGGAAGCATATTGCCAAATCGAAAGCTCATGCTCGAAGGAAGCATATTGCCCAATCGAAGCAGGCTTGCAAGAAGCATATGCCCAATCGAAGCAGGCTTGTAGGCAGTGAACTTGTCCAAATCGAAACAGGCTTACAGGCAACTAAGATAGGTTTTCAAAGCAAGCATGCAGGAAACATGCTTGGTGAATCAAAGGGTTTGCCTTGCAGGGGGCACTTGTGGCCAGCAAACATGGTTTTCAAGGCAAGCAATGTAGGCAGCAAAAGTCACAAACGAAGCCTGCAACAAGAAGTCACATGCCCATGCGAAAGAGGCACGCTAGCATCCATTTTGAGCAATCGAAAGAGGCCAAGAGTCAATCGAAGGATGCTGATCGAAAGATGCCTAAAGGCCAATCGAAAGTTGAAACGAAGAACACTTGTATTTCTCCAATTTTTGTCAAAATAATATTTTTATCTGTTTTTTTTTTCATTTTTGACAGTTTCCTTTTAATTTTGGTATTTGGAACATCCAAATGCACTTGTTCAAGCTTGAACCTTGAAAATCCTTGTAAGAAAGGCCTTGAGAATTGAGAGGGCAAATTTTGGGGTACAACAGATGTTGGTCCTCTCCAGCTGATAGAACCAATCTAACTGAGTTCCAGATAGACTATCCTGAAAGTAGTGGACCCATAAATCTCTCTCAGTAGTGTGAGGTTGTATCTTTCTCACACAAGATCGGAGGTGCATCTTGGGACATGAAACCTTATCGTACTTGGCAAACACTGGCACCTTGAACTTTGGCAGAATGACAATCCCAGACACAAAACCCAGCTCTTTAAAGTCCAGCCGAGGCACTTTCTGAATCTCCATTGCACTCAGACGCTCTTCCAGTTGTTTGTACTTTTCGTCGGTTGGAGATTACTGCTCTTCATTGTAACCAGTCTCATTGTCAGATTCCTTCAGACTAGGGTCACCCTCTCTTGTCTCACCCTCTTGGTTATCTCCTTCTTTGGAGGAAGATATCAGCTCAACCATCTGCCTTGGCGGTCCTTTGAATCTTCTTCCCAGATTTACCACACCAACTGTCCTCCTTGGCTTCTTAGTCTTGTCTTTAACAATCAGGGCTTTCAGTTCCTCCTGTCCTTTGGCTAGAGCCATGATCATCGGTTGGAATTATGTGTTCTGAGTCTGTAAGTCCTTCACAGTTTGTTCGAGAGCCATTTCTTTACGGCTAAAATAAACAGCGAAGAAGATGAAAAACCTGCTATGAAACCTGTTTATGCAATGATATGTATGACATGTGTATGTAATGATTTCAAGGATTTCGGGAAATTTAAATTTGCGAACCAAAATGAAACAAAGACTTTATTAGTAGAATTCAAAATACAATTGCCTTTTAGGCGTTTCAATTGAAAGTTCACAAAACTAAAAAAACCAGGTTTCCCATGGGCGCTTCCTTTTCGCGCCGAGATAAACATTAAGGCTTCTTTCCTCATGAAGCTGCTTTGTGAGCTCTAAAACTTTCCTCTCATGGGCATAAAAATGGTCTCTAAAGGTATCCTTCTCTTTCTTCAGCTGAATCTAGGACCTCTGTAATTCTTCAAGATCAGTGGGCATATCAGGATGAAGAACCGTATAGGGGATATTCCCTTCAGTAATGGGCTTCACAATCACTGGTAATATGGCTACAAATGGCATCATAAGATTTTGAGCGCGATCTCGTACCCATTGGAGATAAAGCTCCATAGGAATGGAAGTCTTCGGCCCCAAAGTCTTGATGTCAAATCTGTTTACCATGCCCCAAGCTCGTATGAACCTCTGGCGATACCCTTGAACATCATCCTCATAGTTAAACATAATGCCCTGGATAAGCATCTCGTGAGGACCATCCCTTCGAGCGTAACCAAATTGTCACAGATCTAGAGAAGGATTATAGGTTATGCCTCCCCTAATTCCAAGTAGTGGGACATTAGGGAATTCCCCGCAGCGGTCAATAATAGAAATATCTCCCATAGATCGGGAATACTAGAGAATATCCGTGTGAGAAAGTGACATTATCCTTTGCGACCAGCCCAAACCTTCTTCATTCTTCAGTACTGTCTTAGGGAGGTGAGAAATAAACCACCTCGAAAGCAAAGGCACACAACACATAAGAATCCCTTTTTTCTTTGTGGTATGAGTGTGGAAGGTATGCAAGATATCTTCGAGTAAAGTGGGCACAGGGTTGTGAGAAAGTAAGACCTTGATGGAATTCACATCTATGAGCAAGTCTGGATTAGGGAAAAATACTAACCCATAGATGAGAAGGGCCAAGACCTCCTCAAAATCCTGGAAGTCCAAATCGTCCCAAAACAGCTGAGCCTTCTCTATTAGGAACTTGGCTAGGAAAACCTTAAGTCCGCTTCTTATTTCCCAGTTGGATACAATGTCGGACCGTTTCAGGTGTAAAGTTGTTGCAATGATCTCTGGTTTTGGAGCTTTTTCCAAACCGGTGAAAGGCAACTGATCCAAAATAGGTATACCCAATATCTGAGATAACTCTTCCATGGTGGGTACCAACTGATAGTCTGGAAAGGTGAAGCAATGATGCTTAGGGTCAAAGAACTCAAAGATAACACTCATCATCTTCTCATCAAAACCTGAGGTAACCAGATTGAGGAGCCGACCGTAGTTCTTGGTGAATAAGGAAGTCTCAGAAACCCTGGATATTAGCTCTTTGAGTTGAAGCGGTATTCTCACAAAGCTGACTCAGATGGTATTTCTACGAGCGAAAGCCATGATCTACAAAACAGAACAAAGATAAATTCCCCTAATCCTTGAAATGGTTAGCGTAATGAAGAATGAATGTTTATGATGCATGATGTCATGTTTAAGCAAATTAATCACACACAAGAAAATCATACAAGACCTTAGGTTTGGGCTTGCATGGGGTTTATAGGTAAATACCCTCTTGAGTTTAGTTGGCTTCCAAACCTGTCCTAGAAATAGTAACCGAGTTCTAAGGAGTCTCAATATCATTGATCTTTCTTTATCAGTATTATCTCAGTTTAGCAATCTTTTCTTGCGACCGAAATATGCCGAAAGTCCGATCTCAATAAGTGTAGTATCGAGTATCAACCGATTCCCAGCTTTACACTGAGGCCGGCTATCTCACTACTTTCTAATGGCCAAGTTTGTTCAACTAAGGTTCTAAGGTTCGTTAGTTCTTCACGACACCACGCGGCGGCCCCGTATTCTCCTCGATTCAACACAAGGGATACCGGTACCAACCAAAGTGTCACACGAACACAGCTATCGCTTCAACCATATCGGTCTATACCGTACAGTCTCCACGATCTATTGTTGGTTACCTAAAAAGTGTCCCCAGATCCGGATATAGGATCTATACAAGAATACCCCAACAAACCTTTTAAAAGTAAAGCAATCAAAGCAAACAAAGAAAGCAATTTAAAATGATTTAGGCCCTAAGGTAAACCCTACTTTATATGTTCCCCAATAGAGTCGCCAGTTCTGTGATACGGTGGCAGAACCGACTGTTAATACGGGTTTGCATTTTGTATTTGCAAATTCGTGGTAAGCAAGAGTCGCCACCAACTTTTCTTTTATCCAACAAAGGAAAGGGTGAAAAGAACAGAAAAAGACCTTTTTTGAGAGTTTATGAGTAAGGGGGTAGATTATGGAAAGGGAAGGTGTTAGCACCCTTTCCATCCGTAGTTTTCTACGGCCTCTTAGGTACTTGCTCATTTTTTTGAAAATTGCTTTCGTGTTTGTGTGAAAAAAAAATTTGTTTGAAAATGCCTTAGTACGGTGATTCGCTTTATGGTAACTCTCGTATCAGTCCTCAAGAGTGTGATAAAGCGTTTTGAAAATATTGTTTGAAAAGTATTTGAAAGTGTGGAGTGTAAAAGCATTTTTGAGCAAGTACCTAACAATTATCTACCTACTCGAAAAAGACAGTTCTTTTCCTCCTATCCTTTAGACTGTTTTATCCTACTATTAGTGAGTAGGTAACCCTAGCATTGGATGTTGAGGGACTATCGAAAGGGACATAATGGTCATTGAAGGCAACATGTAAGGATACCTTAGCATTTCGAAGGGACTATCATCGTAAGATCATTTCTCGTAGGCAACTCGAGGGACATTTAGGGACTATGATCTTTATGACGACTTTAAACTGAGGGTCTTTGCTAAGAGTATCCCTACGTTCGAGGGACATGACCATTTTCGAAGGCGACCAAAGTGGGAAATACCCTAAGGGTGCATGTGGGCAATAGTGTGCTTCTTTCAGATATTTTATCTTGCAGTTTAGTGATCTACTAATTGATTGATTAATCATACATGCCTAGGTTGCTAGCAATTTATATACAGGCATAAAAAATATAAAAGCGAGAAATAAAGGTCCTACGCTATTACAAGACTTTGGTGTAGATACATAAATAATTACTGAAAAAATAAAGTGCGGAAATAAAATCCTAAATAAGCTATTACAAACTGGGCACATTTACATAATTAACAAAAAAAAGGCCAAAATAAATAAACACGCGCATGAAATGAAAATGCATCTAAAATTCTAAATGAAAGGAATTTTTTGTTTGTTTTTAATATAATAAGAAATTGATTTAAAAAATCCTAAGTCTATTCAATTTTAGTTTCTTTTTAAGAAAATATTAAAATAATTAATTAATTAATTGACAAAATTAATTTAATGTAAAAACTAAACCTAATGTCTTTTGGGGTTTTTCTTCTTAATGATAATTAAAGCTTAGAAGGAGTAAAAGAAAGGAAACCCAATCGAAAGGCCAAAAAGGACAGGAAACGAAAGGAATTCACTCTGGGAAGTAAGGCCTGGATTGAAGAGGCTTGGATTGCTCTTCGATCCAGAGGGCTGATCGTAGATGCCTGCAAGACTGCACGTCCGGGGCGTTCGATCTGGATGTGACATCCTTCGATCTAAAATTCTGCAAGGAAGTTTGTTAGAAAAAACACAAAATATATGACCTGGGTATCGAACCCAGGTCCTTTTCGCTGCAGCACATCTTCCTCACCAACCTGGTAGAAAGATTTCCATTTATTGGTACAAACGAAACTGCAATATTACGTTAGAAACAAAAACACAATATTAACTTAAATATCGAATCTGCGCGCTCAGTGGCCCCCTATGGTGTTAACCCATCGAAAATGAACTACAACTATAAAAATCGAAGGTAAGCTCATATCGTGCCCCAACAATTGCACGATCTCAATCCTGCACCTTTGCTCACATGTAGCACACTGAAACAAACATGAATATTAGCAGCAATATGTATATATGTTTGACATGAATTTAAATCGTATTTAACAAGTTTAAGATCAAAGGAAAAATTACCAACAAGGGGATTGTATGAGGGATACTTCTGCGTGAATCCCAAGAACACGATTCAGGTGTTAGTATGGGCGGAGGCTGCGTGCAAAACCGGCTTTGAGTTTGACAATCCTTGGAAACTTTGTGCAACTTTATGGAATCTCGTGGGGCAGGAAGCGTTTTCTTCTGAGGCAGCCTCCGTGCATTTTTTATGTCCCTTTTTCTCTGGGAGCATGAGGTTTATATAGACAAGGGAATTATGTCAACATTTGTGTATCAAATCTTGGTCCATTATGATGAAGAGACTTGATTTGTTTTCTTCATAAAGACTTTCTATATTTGATTCAATCACGTGCCAATCTATTTTCATGCATTACTGCCAGCCTGTCATGAGTTGTTTGAGCCTCCAATATGATGGAAATCAAAAGCTGACCTGCCCCTACAGATCCACTTCCCTTCGAATTTACTCTCTTCGATGGCTTCAAAGTCCCAAATCGAATTACTCCAGCTTCGATTGCACAGCCCCTTCGATTGAGAATCCCTCTGCTTCGATTGCTTGATTTGAAAAGGATCACCCTGGTCGAATCAGCTCTTGTAGGGTTGGGAGAAAACAAGGCAAGAATCTGGCCTTTAATTCAAAGAATTGAGTCCACAATCAGCATTGAATTATTTCCATATTTTCAAGGGACATGTGCCGTTTTGAACTTTGATTGAACCTGGATAGGTTAGGATATGTGTTTTTGCTTAGTTATGCCAACCTACTTATTCCTTCAAATCTTCCTTCTTTGCCAGCTTCAAAGTCCAATTAGAATCTATTCAGAACATTCCCAATTAGACAACTTCGACCAGCCCTTGGCCTTGTGATGAGTCTAAGTTCTGATTCAAAGTGTTCAGAACTTCCTTCATCAGAGCATCTTAGATTAAGACAAACTCTACACTGAAATGCCATTCGAAGGTCATTCGTTATGCTGTACTTATTGAGGGAACCTCTGAAGTTCCAGTCGAAGGACCTTTTGGAATGCCAATCGAAGGGTCTTTATCCATATACCAATCGAAGGGTACTTGTTAAAATTCCAATCGAAAGACACTGTTACAATGTTGATCGAAAGGTGCTTGTTAAAATGCCAATCGAAAGGCCTTGTTAACAAGCCAATCAAAGGACCTTTGTCCAGATACCAATCAAAGGGTACTTATTAAAATGCCAATCAAAAGGATTTGTTAACAGGCCAATCAAAAGGTGCTTGTTAAAATTCCAATCGAAAAGCTTTGTTAACAGGCCAATCGAAAGACCTTTGTCCATGCCAATCAAAGGGCGCTGGGTAAATGTCAATCGAAAAGCATTTGGGAGATGCCAATCGAAAGGAATTTTGTAGATTCCAATCGAAGGAAACTTAAAAACATCACTCACAAATATTACTTTTCTTTAGGCAAAGGTTTGTGACCAACCGTGTAGGAGTAAATCTTGGAAAAACCTGAGAGGGCAAATTTTGGGGTACAACAATAGCACCCTTTGAAACAGCATAAAGTTCTATAAATGAATCATGAAAAATTTCCAAGATTGAGTGAAAGGTTTCCATGAATTGGTGTTATGAACAGGCATGTGTAAAGTTGCTGTTTTTCAAAATCTTTCAGCATGCAATCGATTGCACCCTTTGTGTAAATCGATTGCACGGGGTTTCAACAGCTAGAAATTCAAATATTTTGAGTGTGCAATTGATTGCACAAGTGTGTAAATCGATTGCATTTGAAGTCAGTATCAAAAATTGATTGAGTGCAATCGATTGCACAAACATTCAAATCGATTGCACTTAGAAACAATAGCAAGTGTTTTGAAAAATTGAAGCATGCAATCGATTGCACTAATATGAAAATCGATTGCACTCAAGTGAAAAATGATTTTTAGCTTAGAAAAACTTGAGTAAGGATTTGGACAATATAAAATATTTCTTTTGACCATTGAGCATCTATGTCTTAAGGTCAAAGTAAGTATTATCATTATACCTTGAAATTTTGCTAAGTGCTTGAACCAAAGACTTTATCCACAGATGCTTTTAGCTTGATCAATAATATTTGCCTTCTTTGTCAATCATGGTTTGTCTTCATCAAAACAAAAGTGCATTTGAGAAGCTTGATTTTACAATAATCTCGAAAGGTCTTTCCTGTTCTTTTCAACCTTTCCTTATCGGATAAAAGAAAAGTTGGTGGCGACTCTTGCTATCCGCAACAATTATGATCAAACATAAAACTCCCAAGTCAGTTCTCTCACTGTGTTACAGAACTGGAGACTCTGCTGGGGACTCACTTAAAAATGGGGTTATCTTAGGGCTAGATCACCTTTACTTGCTTTCCTTGTTTGATTTGCTTGCTTTACATTATGGTTCCTTGTTTTTGCTTGTTTTGATCCTCTACCCGAATCTGAGGGCACCTTTTTAGGTAAGTAACAATAGATTGTGGAAACTGTATGGCATATACTAATATGGTTAAAGCAATGGCTACGTTAGTGTAACGCATTTGTTGGTACCGGTATCCCTTGTGTTTAATCGAGGACAATACGGGGCCGCTGAGCGGTGTCATTAAGCACTAACTGACCTTAGAACCTTAATTGAACAACTTGACCATTAAGAAGTAGTGAGATAGCCAGTTTCGATGGAAAGCTGCAAATTGGTGTATACTCGATACTACACTCGTTGAGACCGGACTTTTGGGATATGTCGACCTCAAGAAAAGATTGATTATGCTGAGACAATGCCTAAAAGAAAGGTCATTCATATTGAGATCCCCTAGAACCCGGTTACTTTCTAGGATAGGTTGAGCCAACTAAACATCAAGAGGGTACTTACCTACAAACTCCATGCAAGCTTAAACCTAAGGACTTGTCTGTTTTTTGTATACATAACAACTTGCTTGCTTGGCATACTTGTACATAACATCATAAACATCATAACATCATAAGAATTCTCACTAACCATTTCAAGGATTTAGGAATTTATCTTTTCTTTGTTTTGTAGGCCATGAATCATTTCCGAAGGAATACCGTCCGAATCAGCTTCGTGAAAGCACACCCTCAACTCCAAGAATTGGCATCAAGGATGCCTGGAGATTCTCCTTTCACCAAGAAATATGGTCAACTCCTCAGTTTGGATACCTCCAATTTCCAAGAAGAAATGATGTGTGTAATCTTCCAATTCTTTGATCCCATACATCATTGCATCACCTTTCCTGACTATCAGTTGGTGTCTACATTAGAATAATTCTCTCCACTATTATGAGTTCCCGTGCTTGATCAAATACCGTTCACCAGTTTAGAATGGATTCCACAACCTGAAGTCATTACCGAAGCCCTGCATCCGAAGAGAGCCTGGATTATAGCAAATTGGGAGACAAGAAGTGGAGTTAAGGGTTTCCTAGCCAAATTCCTGTTGGACAAGGCTTGGTCATTCTGGGAAGATATGGATTTCCAAGCCTTTGAAGATGTCTTGGCTCTTCTAATCTATGGTTTGGTTCTATTTCCCAATCCGGACCAATTCATAGATGTGAATGCCATCAAGGTCTTCCTCTCTCGTAATCCTATACCTACTTTGCTTTGGAGACATTTTACATTGTTTCCACACTCGCACAATGAAGAAAATAGGTACTCTCTTATGTTGCATTCCCCTACTCGCTAAGTGGTTTACTTAGCACTTACCTCGATCAACATTGAAGAACGAGCAAGGATTAACATGGTCTCAAAGGATGATGTACCTCACATACTTTGACATTTATTGGTGTTCTCGATCCTGGGAGGCTAATACTATCATTGATTGTTGTGGGGAATTCCCTAATGTCCCTTTGCTTGGCATTAGGGGAGGTATCACCTATAACCCTTTTCTTGCATTACGACAATTTGGCTATGCACAAAGAGATGGTCCTCACGATGCACTCATCCAAGGTTTGGTGTTCGACTACGAGAGTGACGACCAAGGCCACCGTCAGAGATTTATATGAGCTTAGAGGATGGTAAACAAAGTGCATAGCAAGACATTGGGGCGTAAGAACTCCATTCCTTTAGAGCCTTATCTTAAGTGGATACGAACTCGTGCTCAAAGACTCGGTATGCCATACCCTGCCACTTTGCCTATCATCATGGAGCCATTAGTTAAAGGAGATATTCCATATTCTATCTCTCACCCTACCATGCCTACTTCTCTTGAAGACTTACAACGAGCTTGGATCCAGCTGAAGGAAGAACGAGACACTTTCGAGGCCCAGTTCTATACGAGTGAAAAGAAGGTCCTGGAGCTTACGAGATAGCTTCATGAGGAGCAAAATCTGAACGCTTACATCACGCCAAAGAGGATGTGTTCGACCTTTTTGTCTTAGGAGTTTATTTTTCTTTATTTCCTCCATTGTAAGCCCAAGGGGCACGATTGTAATCAATTTAAACTTATTAATACAATGAAAACATTGCATCCACAAACCATGCATCACATCATGACAGGCTTTTCCACACAGGTCTCTCAGCTGCTTACTATTTATTTCAGTAGGGATGGCTCTAGAATATACTATCAAAGATATTCAGACTCAAAACGCTCAACTTCAGGAAATGTTTTTGAACCTGTCCAAGGGACAAGAAGAGGTGAAAGCACTCCTCACTAGGGGCATGATCACGGGGAATCCTGAGGACAACAAGGATGACCAGTTGGAACGGCTACAAACTGAAATAGCAACAATGAAGATCTAGATGATAGGGCAACTGGTGGGCCAGATGGATCTTATCCAAAACTTAGTTCGGGGACAAGAGGAACTAAGGACCCTCATCAACAAACTTCATGAAGACAGTTGCAACTGTATGAAGCAAACAGTCGAGATTGGGGATCAAGTCATTATTTAGCCTCCCATGAGACAAGAAACCGGTTTGAGGGAGAGCAGACCTTTCCAAATTTCTGCTACATCATGAGCCCAACAACAACCTCGACAACAACAACAGGGTAATCGGTGTAAATGGGTCCCATCCGATAGGCAGTTTACCAAACATGACATGCCAATATCGCAAGTCTTGTGACACATGCTGAAGATGAATTTGGTTACATTAAGGGATCCTCCTCAGAATCCTAATACTGCTTCTCCCCGTTACAATCATGGAGAAAGGTGTGCATATCATTCCAACAGTCTGGGGGCATAATAGTGATAACTGTTGGACGTTGAAAACAAGATCTAAGATCTGATCGACGAAGGGGCGTTGGAGTTCACACAAGACGGTCAATTGGAGCTTTTTTATCACCCCTCAAGGGCATCCATATGAAGTGGCATTTTGTGCGAGGAAATTTTTTGTTTATTCGAATTTTCAGTTGTAATTTCTTTGTTTGCTTAAACACCTATCTTTATGTCAGACTTTGGTTACTATCATTAATGCATTAAATATGTTTGTCTTGAATTAATACATTCATTTTCATTCTATTTAAACTATGCTTTTTTACTAACTTTATGATATTCAACTCTTGTTTCAAAAAGTTGCAAGCCTTTAGAGGGAGGATGACGAAAACAATGCCATAATCTCATACAATATGCTTTTGGACAGACCTTGCTGACGATGTACATGCGTTCTTTCAATTCCTAAACACTGGAGTTATAAGGAGGATAATCCCTAGTCAACCCCTTTGAGCCAAAGAAGTAGGAGTTTCCTTTTTACACAAACTAAAACCTTTGATCAAAACCTGGGGCAGGGTAGTTTCTCAGTTAATTCAAATGCGCGTTCAGTCGCAAACTTTCACTTTGTATACAACGAATGACATCAAAAAAATTCCTATAGAATCAAAAGACGGTGATGGTTCCCTACCAAATAGGCAGTCATTATCTCTCAAGAGAAAAGCCCGCTAAGTCAAAACCTATGAAGGAGACTTAAAAAAAACTGAGGCATCCCGCTGACTGTAATCTCAAAATAAGAACAGTCAGGCAAAAATCAGGGATAGTAGATCAAAAAAGAGGACGCTACAGATCCTCAACAAACGCAAAAAGTGTTGCAAAAATGACTTCCTTCCAAAAACTTAACTTGTCTAAACCATCACCAAAATGTCATTTCAAATGCATAATTAACTGAGTTTAGGATTGGAGAACATCACGAAGAACGGGAGGGTACAATTACACTTTGAGCCTTATCCTTTGTTTCTTAAACCGTGAACCAAGCCACGTTACAACCCTTCAAAAGTCCTAATTGAAGCATGGGTTAGTTTGAAAGCATACTATTATAAAAGGTACACTGACTCCTGTAAGGCTTTACTCCAAATCCTGAGTTGAATTTTCTTACAAAAATTCTTTTATCGACTAAAACGAATTTTCAAAACTTCAAGACAAGCATAAACTGTGCATTATTTGAATATCGTTGTTTACATATGGCTAATTGTTTGACAGTGGAGAAATTCACATGACGAATGTCCAGCAAACGAAAGCTCTCTCAGTGAACAAAATCACTTCAAATGGGATGACACTTCTAATGACAGATCTCTTATAAGCAAGGGGGCATGGCACGTCATTGTCCAAACTCACCTGGGGTAGTCAAGTCAAGATTACAATAAATCTCTTGAGAGGTGCTGAATAACCAGGGGAAAGCCTGCATCTGAAACACTTGGGGCATTAAGCTTGAATTCCAGCAAAGGGTCAAGCAAACATTTTTTTGGCGGTGCTACAACACTTGCTACTAAGGGCAGTGACAAATCTCCACGAAATCCTCTTCATAAAGTGATCCCCAGTCAAGTCCCCACAAAGTTGGATCTAGGAAATTCCCAGCCAGAGTTTCAATCTCTGAAAACTTCTCCTCAACTGAGTTGATTTCAAGAACCCTCGAGGAGTTCTGCCAAAAGAAAACACCTCTCCAACAGATTGGCGACAGGGTTTATTTCCCCAATAAACGGCAAGATTCCCCATCTTGAATTTGCCTCTCAGACTATCACACATCAGGGGACCACAATTCCTCTTCCCTAGTAGACTTTCCTACAATCCCCAATAACTCCCCGGTAGAGCAACAGAAAAACGAAGACTCATGATTTCCTTTCCCCAAGCAGGAACCAACACTCTCCACAGATTTTTCTTCTTATGCAGAATCAACTTTCCCTAACGGAGTTCTCCTCAAACAAAAAAACAGGATTCCCCAGTGGAAACATTCTAAACAAGGTTTGAAGATGTGCATGCACTTCATCTCCAACAACGGTCCGAGATTCAGTTTCCCAAAACTCCCCAATATTTCTCAAGGATTTATTTTCCAAGACAAAAATACATTCCAATAACATTTCACATTTCGTGCATCATATTACATACATGACAAGTGACTACGATACAATCTCGTTTATTTTGAGAACATCATTGCACCATACATTTCATACATCATGACATTTCATGCAGCTAACTCTTTACCTTTTCAGGAAAGATCAAATCAACAGATGGCTATCATCAACGATCTTCAAAAGGTCAGAGATTAATACTTGAAACCAGACAGGACAACTACCTCAAACGACCAACCTTTTCAAGTTCCAGATTAATACCTGTAACTAGCCAGGAAAACTATTTGTGGTCGACTGATTGTAGATTAATACCTGTAACAAGCTATGAAAACTATCTACGTGAGGAGATTGAAGATTAACACCTATAACAAGCCAGGAAAACTATCTTTCTCTCTTAGGTCAGAGATTAATACCTGAAACCAGACAGGACAACTATCTCAAACGATCAACCTTTTCAAGTTCCATATTAATACCTGTAACTAGCCAGGAAAACTATCTGTGGGCAACTGATTGTAGATTAATACCTGTAACAAGCCAGGAAAACTATCTACATGAGGAGATTGGAGATTAATACCGGTAAAAAGCCAAGAAAACTATCTTTCTCTCTTAGGTATGAGATTAATACCTGAAACCAGATAGGACAACTATCTCAAATGACTAACCTTTTCAAGTTCCAGATTAATACCTGTAACTAGCCAGGAAAACTATATGTGGACGACTGATTGTAGATTAATACCTGTAACAAGCCAGGAAAACTATCTACATGAGGAGATTGAAGATTAACACCTGTAACAAGCCAGGAAAACTATCTTTCTTTCTCAGGTCAGAGATTAATACCTGAAACCAGATAGGATAACTATCTCAAACAACCAACCTTTTCAAGTTCCAGATTAATACCTGTAACAAGCCAGGAAAACTATCTACATGAAGAGATTGAAGATTAACACCTGTAACAAGCCAGGAAAACTATCTCTCTTTCTCAGGTCAAAGATTAATACCTGAAACCAGATAGGACAACTATCTGCACGACCATCATGAAGTAACCCTACCCAGGTTCCTTCTCATTTCTAGATGAAGTTTAACACATACTCATCTTAAAGTAACCCTACCCAGGTTCCTTCTCATACAATTCAAGATGAAGTTTTACACTGACTCATCTTAAAGTAATCCTACCCAGGTTCCTTCTCATATATTTCCAGGTGCGGTCTATCACGGGCTCATCTGGAAGTAACCCTACCCAGGCTCCTTCTCATACATTTCCACATGTGGTTTGACATGAACTCATCATGAAGCAATCCTACACGGGATCCTTCTCATGCACTCTTCATATACAGTTCAGATATGCTCCAAATACGGATGCCATTCTGATACTCATTCAGATTCAACTTTCAGATCCAATTCAGGTACGCTCCAAATACGGATGCCATTCTGATACTCATTCAGATTCAGCTTTCAAGATACGCTCCAGATAAGAACGCCATTTTGATACTCATTCAGATTCAGCTTTCAGATACAGTTCAGATATGCTCCAGATACAGATGCCATTCTGAAACTCATTCATATTTATATTTCAGATACAGTTCAGATACGCTCCATATACGTATGCCATTCTGATGCTCATTCAGCACATTTCTCAAATACGGTCCAGATACGATCTAGATACGGATGTCATTCTGACGCTCCTTCAGTACATTTTTCAAATGCGAGTCAGATACAATCCATTTATGGATATTATTATGATACTCATCCCACTACATCTATTGTTTTAGTATAAATCGACCAGAGATTTATTCTGATACTTCTTCCATTTCTACCAACAATTACTTTTGGGTGGCATCTATAAGCCCATCTTCGACAACTCTCCATCATCTTTCCAAATGGAATCTTTAAGCCCATTCCATACACAATCAACCACTACATCATCGAGTGTAAATTTCTGGGCACTCTAGTGTTCAATCATCTTCCACCTTCAAGTCACGAATGGAAGACTCGCCAATCTAACTCATCGGGTTTAAGAAGATTGAACAGGGGAAGCTGTTGTACCCCAAAGTTTGGCCTCTCATTTCTCAAGGTATTTTCCATAAATATCTTTGATGACTCAATCTTGTGCAAAGTACTGACTAGGTCAAGACGTCTCCTTACACTGATGCTTCAAATTAGGGTTTCAGTTTGTGCAAAGACAATTGGACTCCTACCATTCTCAAATGACTTTCAGGGATCATCCTGGATCCTCAGGATTGCTTATGTCGTGTTTCAAGTCTCGAATTACAATTTTCCAAGAAAGTCATTCACAAGAGAAAAATGTTCAAATGCATATTGAAAAGTCAAACTTTGACTTTTTAATCAAAATCAAGTTTCCAAAATCATATTTCATCAAGACTTGAAGTTGGTTCATCAAGAAATCAAAAGTCAAATATTACTTTGAAAAGTCAACTTTCTAAACACTTAAAAAAATTTCTAAGTGTTAAGAAAATATGATAATTTCATAACTTTGGGCCAAATTTTCATCATGATGCAAGATGATTCAATCAGAACCTCTGACATGAAAGTTATAGATCTCAATGAGATCTAAAACATTGCAGAACATAACTTCTTCTAGAAAGGCTGGCATTTCAAGTTATAAATCCATGAAGACATCCTTGAAGCAAAAACACTTAGTAAATTCTGAGCATTTTTAAGTCAGAATTTGGACAGAACTTCTGGGCCAATTTTCACACAAGTACAATCAAAATTTGCAGAAGTGATTCAAAAAGGGATGGCAGAACATGTTACAATCTTTCTAGAGAACTCTTTAAGATTATGCTAGAGAAGGGAGAATCAAAGGTCAAAAGTTTGCTTCATCCCACTCTTCGATCAGAACATGACTCTTCGAATCTCACTCTTCAACATATAGAAGCTCTACTCTTCGATCAGAACATGACCCTTCGAATCTCATTCTTCAACGTATAGAAGTTGTGTTCTTCGATCAGAACATGACCCTTCAAATCTCATTCTTCAGCATATGGAGACTATGTTATACTCTTCGATCAGAACATCACCCTTTGAATCTCACTCTGGTCTTTCCACTCTTCGATCAGAACATCACCAAGCCCCAAAACCTCGTTTTGAACAGTCTGATGTATTGCTATGACACAATCCTGCATCCAGCTGCCACAACACTCCAAAACTGCTGTTGACCCAGTCCACGCCTGCATTTTCTCAAACCCTATATTTGCACAAAATTAGCACATAAAAGCTGTATTTAAAAAGAAATGAAACAGTATGCCAAAACGGTTCAAATCCCATTTGTTTTTCCCCCTAAAACCACATCAAACTCATCTATAAATAAATTGTTCCACCACACATCTAATGGGTTGGGCTTTTGGGTAGAGAGTTATTGAATACAAAAAGAGAGAGAAGAAAACACTCAGACACTCTTAAACCCAGAATTCTCAAAATAATACCCTTGTTCTTCCCTTCGAATCAAAGAACATAACATTTCTCTTTTGTTTCTTGCTAACCCAAGAACATTCGAAGGCAGCAGCTCAAGTCCCAAACACACATTTCAGATTCAAGGTAAGTCATCCTGACTTTTAACTTTTCATTCAGAACATCATTAAAAATGTATATATCATAATGTTGTGACTGTACATATCTTTGCCTAAGTAGAAAAACTGTGGATCAGAACTTCTTAAAGAAAACTAGGCTCAGAATTAGGACTGGAACTTCTAGGCTTTTCTCACTGTTGTAACACAACACACATAACTTCTAGGTCTTTCTCACTATTGTAGCACAATACACAAAACTTCTAGGTTTTTCTCATTGTTGTAACACAACACACATAACTTCTAGGTTTTTCTCACTGTTGTAACACAGAACTCCAAGGTTTTTCTCACTGTTGTAACACAACACACAGAACTTCTAGGTCTTTCTCACTGTTGTAACACAACACATAGAACTTCTAAGTTTTCCTTACAATTTTAACACCCAGAACTTCAACGTGTAGCAACCCAAAACTCCTAGGTTCCTCTAACGTTTCTTTCTGAACTACAGCGTGCCTAGCATCAGAACTACTGGTCCCTCTCATTTTTGTTTTCAGCAACATGATGATCCTGTTTTCGTTATTTTTCCTTTTCTTTCTTATTTTTATTATTTTTAGCATTAATACTATTTTTATTAATATAAAAAAGACATAAAAAATATTTTCTTTTATTAACTAATTATTTTTCTTTTAATTTATTAAGACAAAAACCCTTTTCAAAACAAATCCTTTCCTTTTCTTGTATTGTACAACTCAATATGGTTGTAATAGATAATTATGATTTAAATTCTTGCAATCCCCATTTGTAAATATGTATCCCTATCTCTGAAATGATGTAATAGTTTAGGATTTATTTTCCTCATTTTTATTGCTTTCATACATTGTTAGTGATTAGGGTGCATGGCAAGATAAAATCAATAAGTAGATAACCTTAAATGCAAGAAAAAATGCATGAAATCAAATACATTTGCACACTAGCACCTCTAGGTTAATCTCCCTTTGTTGCCTTTTGGAAAATAGTCATGTCCCTCGAATATGGGTGTTTTTAGCAAAGACCCTCAATAATCGTAGTCCCTCGATGTCCCTCAATGTTGCCTTCGGTAAACGATCTAATCCCTAAACGACATTGCTAAAATGTCCCATAGGTTGCCTTCTATGACTATACAAATGTTCCATGCCCGTCCCTTCACATCCAATGATGAGGCTTATTACCAAATCGATTGTAAGATAACAACATCTAAAGGAGTAGGAAAAGAACATTTAAGACCTTTTGAGTAGGTAGGTTTCTCCTTGTTGCTCGCTTGCTCACAACAAAAACATTTTATACACCCACACTTTCATTTGAAACATTTTCAAAAGTTAAAACACTTTGTACGCGTTCTTATAGAAACGAGAACCATTACAAAGACACCTTTTCAAAATCACTTTCAGAAACACATTCCACAAACACCTCTTTGAACCATTTTCAAAACAACACTTTGTACGCGTTCTTATAGAAACGAGAGCCATTACAAAGACGTTTTCGAAACACTTTCAAAACTCACACCACAAGCATATTTTCAAACAAAAGCAAGTGATCTAGAAAGCAACTAAGAGCCCGTAGATAACTACGGATGGAAAGGGTGCTAATGTCTTCCCTTTTAATAACCTACCCCCCGAACTCAAGAAATAATCTCGAAAGGTCTTTCCTGTTCTTTTCAACCTTTCCTTATTGGATAAAAGAAAAGTCGGTGGCGACTCTTGCTATCCGCAACAATTGCAATCAAATGCAAAACACCCAAGTCAGTTCTCCCACCATGTTATAGTATATTATTATGATGAACACGCATTTATTATATCGTTTCAGAATATAACAATTTTGTTTAACATCGTTCTTCATTTTTGTTTTTTCAATTTACAATAACCCTTACTCTCTCTCTCTCTCTCTCTCTCTCTCTCTCTTCGCATTCTACCCTTTCCCCCTTACCAACCCTAATCCTACCACCATCGCGGAGGCGCAAATCGAAACCCTTTCCCAATGTCCTTTATCCGCACACAATTATAGAAGAGAAAAAATAAACAGAAGATGAGTTTGTTTTACCCCCTTCGTGCGGTTTTCGATTCTGAGTTCTTCGAGCTTCTTTGATAATCCCTCTTTTTCTTCTTTCTTGCAGATTTCGGCGAAGATGGCAGCGGAGCAATGAAGCAAGGACGGCGGAAACTAAGTCACGCGATTAGGGTTTCAGATGTTGAAACCCTAATCGCTATTCTCCTTCTTCAATGTTTGGACTGGTATTCGCTTTTTCGTGTTCTTCTTCAACTTTCGTTCCCCCTTTCTGTCTTTCTTCAGTTAGTATTAATAGGGTTTTGAGTTTGTCGTTGCAAAGCTTAGATTGGGGATATGAACATTATGTAATTGATTGTAATATGTGATTGATTTAGTATTTGATTCTGTGTATTAGATATTTGAGATTGTATCAGAGATTCAGACTGTTTGTAATGGATTTTTTATTGTAGTCTGTATATTTGATTTTGGACTGTATCTTCCCAGATTTGATTTAGCGTTGATTCAGACTTTGAATTGTGAACAAAATCGCGCATATTTTTTGGTCTAATTGGTACAGTGCTTGTTAGTAAATTTGGGCCTTGCATATGCATTATATTTTAGCCCAGTATTTTGTAATAGTACTTGTTTCTTTCTTTTGTTTTTGCAATCAGCAATGCCCTTTTTCGTTGGATACGTATTGGGCCTAATAGGCCTTGTAACATATTTTTCAAACATTAACTCCATCTTTTACAAAGAAATTTTAATGACTGATTATATAAGATATTTAATAAAGTTATAAAAATATTTTTAGTGATAAATAATAAAATAAATAATGATAATAGACCTCTTAATAAAAGGTAAAAGATTATAATAAAAAGCTTAATAATAATATTGTTTTTTAAGAATAAAACCATAACACCAAAAAGACTTCAAATGGGTTGGCTGACCAAAAAGGAAAAAAACTCAATGGGCCTGCAGTTTCTAATCTTACCCCCTCTTTGCTATTCAAATCCCCAAAAGAAAATGAGCCAAACTAAATAGGCTTACAGCTTGTATTTTCACCCCTCTCTTTTTACTAACAACAACAAAACTTAAATGGAATTTATCATATTTAAACTTAATAATTTTCTGTAATAACTTTCATATTCGAATCTCATGGGCCATTTACCAACATGCTTCTTAAATGGGCCTACGCATACATGGGTCTTTCTGATTCAGAAAGCCCCACTCTCCTGAATTAAAATACACCCCCTGGTTGTCTTGGATTTAAGAATGAGCCATCAGATATTGTTGGAACATCCTTAATTAAAACATTTCTCTTCCACTTTTAATCTTGAAAATAAAGGTAGGACAAATTTGGGGTACGACAGCTGCCCATATTCAATTATCTTCCAATCAGATAGCGTGAGAATACACAAGTCTTGCGCATTCTGATTGGGAATTTATTGAATACTTGGAATACCCCAAAATTTATCTGACAAATATAAGGTTATGATGATATAGCATACCCTTAAGAGTCTTAAGGCAATAGGAAAAGCTGATGATATATCGCTTACCAGGGTTTGACGATGAGGAAGATGGTTTTGAGCTTGAGAGAACAATATTGTATGTCTTGGTTTGGCTATGCTTATTCATCCATTTGGGGATGAATAAAACAACACCCGATAACGCATGGCTGCTTGGAGATTGAGGCAATGGGTTATACTTGCGAATCGCTACGTGGAGTCTTAGGCGACGAGCTAAATTTGGATTCTGAACACCGCAAAATGGAGTCTTAGGCAATGGTCTATATTGGGGAGTGTCACACATTTCTGCGTGGAGTTTTATTAATGGGTGAAGAGAGGGAAACTCATTGTTGCATGGAGTCTTAGACAATGGGTCAAGTTACACTGCTGCATGGAGTCTTAGGCAATGAACTAAGTTTCGTGCACTACGGCCTGGGGTCTTAGGTAATGGGTAAGGAGAGGAGAATACATAACTACATGGAGTCTTAGGTAATGCACTTAGCTTTGTACATTATTGCATGGAATCTTAGGTAATGAACTATATGGTAGAGGAAAACATCACTGCGTGGAGTCTTAGGTGATGGGTTGAACACGTCACAACATGGAGTCTTAGGTGGCGGATCTTATTTGGCTTTCGAACATTGCGGCATGGAGTCTTAGGCAATGTACTGGGTTTTGCACATTACTGCATGGAGTCTTAGGTAATGAGCTACTTTGTAGGGAACACATCACTGCATGGAGTCTTAGGTGATGGGTTGAACACATCAGCGCGTGGAGCCTTAGGTAATGGGTTGTGTGATACGGTGGGAGAACTGACTTGGGATTTGCGTTTTGTGTTCGCAAATGTTCGGTTTAGCAAGAGTCGCCACCGAATTTTTATTTTATCCTAAGGAAAGGTCAAAAAGCACAGGAAAGACCTTTGAGATGTTTTCGTGGGTTCGAGGGGTAGATTATGAAAAGGGAAGGTGCTAGCACCCTTTTCATCCATGGTTATCCATGGGCTCTTAGTTACTTGTTTTAGATCACTTGCCTTTGTTTTTTCAATTGCTTGAAATGGTGTTTTGTGTGTGTGGTTTTGAAAATGTTTTGAAAAAGATGCCTTGTCTAGGCAACCTTTGTAACAATTCGTTTGAATGTTTTACAAAGGTGTTTGTCTTTTTGAAAAGATGTTTCAATGTTTTTGAAGTTGTGTTGTGATGTGTGTTTAAAAAAATGTCAAGGATGTTTTACAAGTTTGATCAAGTAACTAAGAGGTATCTACCCTATTTTACTCAAAGATCTTTCTTATGTTTTAACCCTTTTAACAGTGTTGTTTCACAATTGTGTTTGATGAACAACCTTGCGTTAGGATGTTGAACGGGACGGGCATGGGACGTTTGTATAGTCATAGAAGGCAACATATAGGACGTTTCAGCAATGTCGTTTTAGGGACTAGATCGTTTACCGAAGGAAACATCGAGGGTCATCGAGGGACTACGATCTTTTATCGAGGGTCTTTGCTAAAACACCCATGCTCGAGGGACATGACTATTTTCCGATGCAACAAGTGAGATTACCCTAAGGGTGCATGTGTGTAAAGTGTGTTTGATTGCATGCATTTGTCTTTGATTTTTTTTGGTGGTCTATTTGTTGGTTTTATCTTGCCATGCACACCTATTTACTAGCATTTGTATAAAGCAATAAAAAAGGTGCAAAAAAATAAATCCTACACTAGTACAACCATATTGAAGTGCATAGAAATATAAAGGCAAAAAATAAGATAAAAATATATAAAAAGAGTGTCTTTCGACCCAGGCAGTAGCAGCCTTCGATTTGCCTTCTGTTGGCCTCCTTCGATTGGGGATGGCAACAGCAAAGTCATGTCTTTTGATTGGGCCTTGGCAGGGGCGAAGTCCTGTCCTTCGATTGGGCGAAGGCAGCAGCAAGTTGTATCCTTCGACTGGGCGAAGGTAGCAGCAAGTTGTATCTTTCGACTGGGGCATTTCTGCCTTGTTGCCTTCTTTGATTGGGCCAGTGAAGTCAGTGTAAGCGTGTCTCTGGCTGGGCCTGGAAGTCAGTATAGAAACCAAAGGTTTCGTTTCATACTCCTGTCTCATATTTCTTTCATTTCAAGCATTAAATGGCAACATGGCCTGAGGCCATGCTAATATTTATCTTGTGAACAGTTTAACAGTTTAAAGCAAGCTCAGGTAAACAGAGAGCAAAACGAAAGGGTTTAGCCTTTTTTTTAAACATGTTAACAGGGTGGAAACGAAAGGAACAATAGTAAGTAAATGCTTGGAACGAACAAGAATATTATTTACATGTTACGCCATGAAACAAAAAGCTCAAAGGTAAGAATAACTTACCTTGCTTCAGGCTGGAACGTGTCATGGGCCTTTGATTGATCTCCTTAAATGCTTCTTGATTCGGAGGGAGAAACCAGGGGTTATGTCATTGATACTGGATTCAACAGAGAAGAACAAGTGTGAGGTTCTTCCTACTGGATTCGAAGGGTAACAAGGTGTATGGATGTTTCAGGTTCTAAGGAAACAAGTGTTTGGATTCTGGATATTTTTGATTTCTCAAGTGTTGATGAACTTGAGATTTTTGGTTGTGTTTGAGAACAATTTTCTGCAGATTCGTTCCTCTGGCTCGAAAGTCCTCCCTAGCTTTGTAAAGAATTCCTCTATTTATAGAGAAATAAGAAATGGATATGTTTGAAAACAGCCAGCCTTGCAAAAATAATAAAATACTGTAACGTGACAGTACAAGTGGGGGGGCCTGTTGGCTGTAGCAGCAGTGGGGTGCAGGAGATGTGACTTATGCCCCTGACGTTGCTTGTGCTCATACTGAAATCAGATGGAAAGCTGCTTTTATGATAAAGTCTCTCTGTTTGCAGAAAAAGTATGTAGCCTTTAACCCATAACAACAGTACCCAAAAGGTAACGCTTAAAACCTTTGTACAAGCTTCTGACTATGTAAAGATCTGGACGCAACACAGCCTGGCAAACGAGATTTGGTCTTGTGTAGAATGCAATAGTGAGATCGAAGCACACCTGTTCGAAGGAAGCGTTTGCCTCAGTCGAAGCTTGTGGTCGAAACAAACAGATTGCCCAATCGAAGCATGTGTTCGAAGGAATCAAGTTGCCCAATCGAAACATGTTTGCAGGCAGCAAACTTGTCCAAATCGAAGTAGGCTGGCAGGCAGAAACCTTGTTCTGGTCGAAGTAGGTTGGCAGGCAGCAACCTTGGTGAATCGAAAAGGGTTTCCTTGCAGGGGGCATGTGTGGCCAATAGGTCATGGCCTTCGATTGAAACCATGCAGGTAGCAAAAGACACAAACGAAATCTGCAACAAGAAGTCACATGCCCAGGCGAAAGAGGCACGCTAGCAACCACTTTGAGCAATCGAAAGAGGCCAAGAGTCAATCGAAGGATCTAAACCAAGCTTGTGTCGAAAGAGGCCAAAAGGTCAATCGAAAGATGCAAGCCAAGCTTGGGTCGAAAGAGGCCAAAAGGTCAATCGAAAGATCTGAATCGAAGGACACTTGTATTTTTTCCAAATTTTGTCAAAAATCACATTTTTATCTGTTTTCTCCCTTTTTGACAGTTTCCTTTTAATTGTTGGTACTGGAAAATTCCAAATGCACTTGTTCAAGTTTGAACCTTGACAATCCTTGTAAGAGAAAACCTTGAGAATTGAGAGGGCAAATTTTGGGGTACAACAGTTGCCCCTGTTCAATCTTCTTACAATTGAAGAGTTAGATTGGTAATTCTGCCATTCGTGACTTGAAGGTGGAAGATGATTGAACACTAGAGTGCCCAGAAATTTGCACTCGGATTGTGATGTCGGGAATGGGCTTACAGATGCCATTTGGAGATTGTTGAATCTTGCTGGAGATGGGCTTAAAGATGCCCTCCAAGAATGTGACAGAATCTTGTCGGAGATGGGCTTAAAAGATGCCATCCAAGAATGTTTGTTGTAAGTGCAAGAAATGAGTATCAGAAAGGTGTCCATGTTTTGGAACATCTCTGAGCTGGGGGTCTGAATAAGCAATAGATTGACATCCATGTTTGGAGAATCCGTAAACTGTTTTCAGAAGTTGAATATGAACAAGCGAAAGATTAACATCCGTATTTGGAGAACCTGTAAACTGTTTTCAGAAGTCTTGAAGTTGAATAAGCATGAGTTGGTCGAGTAGATATTTGTCCTGTCTGGTTTCAAGTATTAATCTCTAACCTGAGAAAGAAAGATAGTTTCCTGGCTTGTTATAGGTGTTAATCTTCAATCTCTTCATCTAGATAGTTTTCCTGGCTAGTTTCAGGTATTGTGATGTCGGGAATGGGCTTACAGATGCCATTTGGAGATATGATGTATAGTTATTGGAGATGGGCTCAAAGATGCCATCCGGAAATGATTGTTGAATTGTTTGAGCTGGTCGAGTAGATAGTTGTCCTGGCTGGTTTCAGGTATTAATCTCTTACCTGAGAAAGAAAGATAGTTTTCCTGGCTTGTTACAGGTATTGATCTTCAATCCCTCGTCCACAGATGGTTTTCCTAGCTTGCTACAGGTATTAATCTGGAACTCGAAAAGGTTGGCCGATGAGATAGTTGTCCTGTCTGGTTTCAGGTATTAATCTCTGACCTGAGAAAGAAAGATAGTTTTCCTGGCTTGTTACAGGTATTGATCTTCAATCCCTCGTCCACAAATGGTTTTCCTAGCTTGCTACAGGTATTAATCTGGAACTTGAAAAGGTTGGTCGACGAGATAGTTGTCCTGGCTGGTTTCAGGTATTAATCTCTGACCTGAGAAAGAAAGATAGTTTCCTGGCTTGTTACAGGTATTAATCTTCAATCTCTTCATGTAGATAGTTTTCCTGGCTTGTTACAGGTATTAATCTACAATCAGTCGTCCACAGATAGTTTTCCTGGCTTGCTACAGGTATTAATCTGGAACTTGAAAAGGTTGGCCGATGAGATAGTTGTCCTGGCTGGTTTCAGGTATTAATCTCTGACCTGAGAAAGAAAGATAGTTTCCTGGCTTGTTACAGGTATTAATCTTCAATCTCTTCATGTAGATAGTTTTCCTGGTTTGTTACAGGTATTAATCTACAATCAGTCGTCCGCAGATAGTTTTCCTAGCCTGCTACAGGTATTAATCCGGAACCTGGAAAGGTTGATGGTAGCCATCTGTTGATTGACCTTTTTTTGAAAAAGGTAGAATGTTAGTTGTATGCAATGTCATGATGTATGAAATGCACGATGTCATGATGTTCTCAAAATAAATGAGATTGTGTTGTATGCACTTATCATGGATGTAAATAGGATGTATGAAATGTGAAATGTTAATGAATGTATCTTTGTCTGGGAAAATAAATCCTTGACAAAAGCTGGGGAGTCATTAAATCCTGGACTGATGTTGAAGAGTATGTGTGTCTTCAAACTTTGCTTAGAATATTTCCAATGGATTCCTGTTTTGTTGTTTGAGGAGAACTCCGCTTGGGGAAGTTGAAAACCCTGTGGGGAGTATGTTTATTTCTGCTTGGGAAACAAGTTCAGTAGTCTTGGTTGTCCGTTGCTCTACTGGGAAGTCAAAGTTAAACTGATATCTGGTCGGGTCCAGGTTTCGCAGTAACTTGCTGGGGATTGTAGAGTAGTCTACTGGGGAAGAGGAGTTGCGATCCTTTGATTTTTAGTAGTCGGAGAGGCAAACTCAAGCTGGGGAATCCTGTGGTTATTGGGGAAATAAACCCTGTCGTCAGTCCGCTAGAGAGGTGACATCTTCGTTGGGGGAAGTCCTCGAGGATTCTTGAGGTTGATTCAGCTGGGGAAAGGGGGTCAGAGATTAAACTCTTGTTGGGGAATCATCCCATGAGAAGGATTTTGGGGAGATTTTATCACTGCCCCTAGCAGCGAATGTTTGTGGCACTGCCTGGAAATGTTTGACTGTATGTAACCCTTTATTGAGATTGACGCTCAATGTCCCAAATGACGGAGATGGAGACCAGCCCCTGGTTACTCTGCATTTCTTGAGAGATTTCCTGGAATCTTAACTGGACTTCCCCAGGTGTGCTAGATAGTGACATGTCATGCCCCCTTGTTAATAGGAGATTTGTCAATGGAAGTGTCATCCTTCTTGAATTGATTTTGTTCACTGAGAGAGCTTTTGTTCACTGGATATTCATTGTGTGAATTTCTCCGCTGTCAAACAAATAGCCAATATGCAAACAATGATATTCAAGTAATGCAAAGTTTATGTTTGTCTTGAGGTTTTTGAAAAATGCGTTTTTTAGCAGAAAACTTTTTATAAGACAAATTCAACACAAGATTTAGGGCAAGGCCTTATAGGAGTCAGGATACCTTTTGTAACAGTATGCTTTCGAACTAACCCATGCTTCAATTAGGACTTTTGAAGGGTTATAACGTGGCTTGGTTCACGGTTTAAGAAACAAAGGATAAAGGCCCAAAGTTTATTTGTACCCACCCGCTCTTCGTGATGTTCTTCAATCCTAAACTCAGTTAATTGTGCGTTTGAACTCCAAATGAGTCTGGAACGACGTTTTTGGTGATGGTTCACACAAGTTGAATTTGTTGGAAGGCAGTCATTTTTGCAACATTTTTCATGTTGTCAAGGATTTGTAATGACCTCGTTCTTTTGATTTGGTATCCCTAATTTTTGCCTGACCGTTCCTGTTTTGAGATTACCGTCAGCGGGATGCCCCATTTTTCTTAAGTCTCCTTTGTAGGTTTTGACTTAGTGGGCTTTTCTTTTTGAGAGATAATGACTGCCTGTTTGGTAGGGAACCATCACCATCTTTTGATTCCAGAGGAATGTTTTTGATGTCATTCGTTGTATTACGAGATGAGAGTTTACGGCTTAATGCGCGTTTGAATTAACTGAGAGACTACCCTGCCCCAGGTTTAAAGGTTTCAATTTGTGTTTAAAACAGAAAACTTCTACTTCTTTGGCTCGAAGGGGTTGACTAGGGATTATCTTCCTTATAACTCCAGTGTTTAGAATTTGAAAGAAACGCCTGTACATCATCAGCAAGGTCTGTTCAAAAGCATATTGTATGAGATTATGGCATTGTTTCTTCATCCTCCCTCTAAAGGCTTGTAACTTTTAGCAAGAGTTGAATATCATAAAGATAGTAGAAAGCATAGTTTAAATGAAATGAAAACGAATGAAATAATTCAAGACAAACATATGCAGTGCATTAATGAAACAAAGTTTGACATTAATAGATAATTGTTTGAATAACAAAAGAAATTACAACTTGAAAATTCAAATGAAACAAAGATGCTCTCAATGATTCGTCAAAGGAGCAGTGATTATGCTAGAGTCTCCGGAGGGTCAAACTCGATCTCCTTGGCATCAATCATGTCTTGGACCTTGTTCTTCAGATCCCAACAGTTGTTTGTGTCATGCCCCGGGCTACCAAAATGATAAGCACATCTTGCATCCGGGTTGTAGTTAGGAGAAGAAGTCTTAGGGTTCGGATGAGGAGCCTTTAATGTAATCAGCTCTTTCTCCAACATGTGTTGTAGCGCTTGAGCTAGTGACATGTTGATCTTAGTATATTGTCTTTTAGGCGCGACCCCCTTACGTTGATGCCCCTGCCTTTGTTGAGCAAGCGTAGGATTAGAGATCAAGATTTCTCCTACGTGTTGGTCATGACGACTCTTTTGACCATACACAGCATTGGACTCTTTCTTCCCATTGTAGGGCTTTTTCTGAATGTCAGAGGGTGTAAATCCTTGGATCTTTCCACTTTTGATGCCAGCTTCGACCCTTTCACCGGTCAGTATTAGCTCGGTGAACCCGGCTGAGGAGCTTCCAATTAAGTGATTGAAGAAAGGCCCTATCAAAGTTCCCATGAAGATGTCAATTAGCTCTCTGTCAGTTAAAGGGGGTTGCACCCTACCAGCCAGATCTCTCCACTTTTGGGCGTATCCTTTGAAGCTCTCGTTGGAACCCATGGTCATGTTCTGCAATTGCACACGAGTTGGTGCAAGATCAGCATTATACTGATACTGCTTATAGAAAGCAGTAGCCACATCCTCCCAGGTGTGGATGCGAGAACTCTCCAATTGATAAAACCACTCGAGTTGAGTCCCTACCAGGATTTCTTGGAAGAAATGGATCCAAAGCTTCGGATCAGTTGTGTACGGTTGAATCTTGCGGACATAAGACTTTAAGTGCATCTTAGGGCAAGAAACTCCATCATACAGGGCAAAGGTAGGGACTTTGAACTTTGGCGGGATGACCAATCCAGAAACCAAACCCATGTCTCCTAAATCCAAACCAGGTATTTGTTGGATCTCCATAGCACTGAGGCGATCCTCCAACTGTTTGCACTTGTCATCAGCAGGAGGATATTGTTCTTCGGAGTAGTCAGCTTCAACTTCATCAATCTCCAAATTGTGGTCTTCTTCAAAACTATCCCCTATGTTGGATGGAGTTGAAAGATCTAGAGCTCTCCTGACTGGCCCTCCAGGTCTTCCTCTCAAGTTCAAGATGCCTGCTGCCTTTTTGGACTTCTTCTTCTTGTCTTTGAGAAGGAGAGCTTTCAGATCCTCTTGCCCCTTAGCCATAGCCAGAAGCATTTGTTGGAACTGAGTGTTTTAAGCTTGGAGATCTTTCACCGTTTGTTCCATATCCATCTTATTGAAATAAACAGTAGGAAGATAAGGAGACCTGTATGGGAGAAACATGTCATGATATGATGCATGATATGTGGATGCATGTTTTCAAGGATCTCGCGGGGTAAACATAGGAGAAATGTTAGAGGTTGAACTTTGATCAACATCTTTGAATGGATAACTTTGTATCGGTGGATGTCTTTCCACGAGAATCAAGCTCACCATGTCAAGTGGGTCATAGCCCCTGATTCAAGTTGTTGCACTTGATCTTTGACGGCGTTTGTTTAGAGGAGAACCCTCTTGCTCTTTGGTAGACGTCTGGTTCAACGTGACCCTGCATCAAAAGACCCTCAAGATCCTTAAAATGGTTATTAAAAATGCTATGGTATGATGTTATGATGTTATGTACATGTATGAAAAAGTAAGCAAGTGTATATACAGGTAATCATATTCACACAAAGCAGACAAGTCCTTAGGTTTAGGATTGCACGGGGTTCGTAGGTAAGTACCCTCTTGAAGTTAGTTGGCTCAACCTGTCCTAAAATAGAAACCGGGTTCTAAGGAGCTCAATATCACTGGATTGTTTTCTATGTTCATTGTTTTGGTTTAGCCACTTAACTGGCGACCAAAATATTCCAAGAAAACAATCCTCAATGAGTGTAGTATCGAGTATCTACCAACTTCAGACTGCACCAAAGTCGGTCATCTCACTACCCCTAAAAAGGCCAAGATGGTCAAGTAAGGTTCTAAGAGTTCGTTAGTGCTTCATGACATCACTCAGCGGCCCCGTATTCTCCATGACTACTCAAGGGCTACCGGTACCCACAAATATGTCACACTAACATAGCTATTTCTTCAACCATGTCGGTATACCCCGCACAGTTCCCTCACAGTTTATTGCTATTTACCTAAAAAGGTACCCCCAAATCCAGGTGTAGGATTTACAACAAACCCAAACAAGGAACCCAAAAAGTAAAGCAATCAAAGCAATCAAAGCAAGAATGAAAAGGTGATCTAAAACCCTAAGGTAACCCCACTTTTAAAAAAATTCCCCAGCAGAGTCGCCAGTTCTGTGATACGGTGGGAGAACTGACTTGGGATTTGTGTTTTATGTTCGCAAATGTTCGGTTTAGCAAGAGTCGCCACCGACTTTTTATTTTATCCAAAGGAAAGGTCAAAAAGCACAGGAAAGACCTTTGAGATGTTTTCGTGGGTTCGGGGGATAGATTATGAAAAGGGAAGGCGCTAGCACCCTTTTCATCCATGGTTATCCATGGGCTCTTAGTTACTTGTTTTAGATCACTTGCCTTTGTTTTTTCAATTGCTTGAAATGGTGTTTTGTGTGTGTGGTTTTGAAAATATTTTGAAAAAGATGCCTTGTCTAGGCAACCTTTGTAACAATTCATTTGAATGTTTTACAAAGGTGTTTGTCTTTTTGAAAAGATGTTTCAATGTTTTTGAAGTTGTGTTGTGATGTGTGTTTGAAAAAATGGCAAGGATGTTTTGCAAGTTTGATCAAGTAATTAAGAGGTATCTACCCTATTTTATCAAAAGATCTTTCTTATGTTTTAACCCTTTTAACAGTGTTGTTTCACCATTGTGTTTGATGAACAACCTTGCGTTAGGATGTTGAACGGGATGGGCATGGGACGTTTGTATAGTCATAGAAGGCAACATATAGGACGTTTCAACAATGTCGTTTTAGGGACTAGATCGTTTACCGAAGGAAACATCGAGGGTCATCGAGGGACTACGATCTTTTATCGAGGGTCTTTGCTAAAACGCCCATGCTCGAGGGACATGACTATTTTCCGAGGCAACAAGTGAGATTACCCTAAGGGTGCATGTGTGTAAAGTGTGTTTGATTGCATGCATTTGTCTTTGATTTTTTTTGGTGGTCTATTTGTTGGTTTTATCTTGCCATGCACACCTATTTACTAGCATTTGTATAACGCAATAAAAAAGGTGCAAAAAAATAAATCCTACACTATTACAACCATATTGAAGTGCATAGAAATATAAAGGCAAAAAATAAGTTAAAAATATATAAAAAGAGTGTCTTTCGACCCAGGCAGTAGCAGCCTTCGATTGGCCTTCTGTTGGCCTCCTTCGATTGGGGCTGGCAACAGAAAAGTCATGTCTTTCGATTGGGCCTTGGCAGGGGCGAAGTCCTGTCCTTCGATTGGGTGAAGGCAGCAGCAAGTTGTATCCTTCGACTGGGCGAAGGCAGCAGCAAGTTGTATCTTTCGACTGGGGCCTTTCTGCCTTGTTTCCTTCTTCGATTGGGCCAGTGAAGTCAGTGTGAGCGTGTCTCTGGCTGGGCCTGGAAGTCAATGTGGAAACCAAAGGTTTCGTTTCATACTCCTGTCTCCTGTTTCTTTCATTTAAAGCATTAAATGGCAACATGGCCTGAGGCCATGCTAATATTTATCTTGTGAACAATTTAACAGTTTAAAGCAAGCTCAGGTAAACAGAGAGCAAAACGAAAGGGTTTAGCCTTTTTTTTAAAACATGTTAACAGGGTGGAAACGAAAGGAACGACAATATGTACATGCTTGGAACGAACAAGAATATTATTTACATGTTACACCATGAACCGAAAAGCTCAAAGGTAAGAATAACTTACCTTGCTTCAGGCTGGAACGTGTGCTGGGCCTTTGATTGGTCTCTTTGAATGCTTCTGGATTCGGAGGGAGAAACCAGGGGTTATGTCCTTGATACTGGATTCAACAGAGAAGAACAAGTGTGAGGTTCTTCCTACTGGATTCGAAGGGTAACAAGGTGTATGGATGTTTCAGGTTCTAAGGAAACAAGTGTTTGGATTCTGGATATTTTTGATTTCTCAAGTGTTGATGAACTTGAGATTTTTTGTTGTGTTTGAGAACAATTTTCTGCAGATTCGTTCCTCTGGCTCGAAAGTCCTCCCTAGCTTTGTAAAGAATTCCTCTATTTATAGATAAATAAGAAATGGATATGTTTGAAAACAGCCAGCCTTGCAAAAATAATAAAATACTGTAACGTGACAGTACAAGTGGGGGGGCATGTTGGCAGTAGCAGCAGTGGGGTGCAGGAGATGTGACTTATGCCCCTGACGTTGCTTGTGCTTAGACTGAAATCAGATGGAAAGCTGCTTTTGTGATAAAGTCTCTCTGTTTGCAGAAAAAGTATGTAGCCTTTAACCCAGAACAACAGTATCCAAAAGGTAATGCTTAAAACCTTTGTACAAGCTTCTGACTATGTAAAGATCTGGACGCAACACAGCCTGGCAAACGAGATTTGGTCTTGTGTAGAATGCAAGAGTGAGATTGAAGCACACCTGTTCGAAGGAAGCGTTTGCCTCAGTCGAAGCTTGTGGTCGAAACAAACAGATTACCCAATCGAAGCATGTGTTCGAAGGAATCAATGTTGCCCAATCGAAACATGTTTGCAGGCAGCAAACTTGTCCAAATCAAAGTAGGCTGGCAGGCAGAAACCTTTTTTTGGTCGAAGTAGGCTGGCAGGCAGCAACCTTGGTGAATCGAAAAGGGTTTCCTTGCAGGCACTACGCTAGAAATAAGTTTTAGCGGCACACATACGAAAGCACTTTTAGGTAAAAGCGTTGTTGTAGGTTTTAAAAAAAATTTGCTTCAAAAAAGCGCTTTCAAAGGGTGCCTTAAGAAAGCGCTTTTCAAAAGCGCTGCTAAAGGTCACCCTTAGAAAGCGCTTTTTGAGAAGCGCTGCTAAAGGGTGCCTTTCAGAGGGTACCTTAAGAAAGCGCTTTCAAAAAGCGCTGCTAAAGGTTAGCCTTAGAAAGCGCTTTTACAAAGCGCTGCTAAAGCTGGCCTTTAGAGAGCGCTTTTAAAAGCGCTGCTATAGGATATGCTACGAAAGCGCTTTTACATTAAAAAGCGCTGTTATAGGTGCCCTTTAGAAAGCGCTTTTAAAAGCGCTTTCGTAGGTAATTTTATAATTAAAATCAAAAATTCGTATCATCACTTTTCTATTGTTCTTCACGAAATCTTCAAATCCCTAAACCAGAGCTCTGCCGCCGTTAGCATCTACGAAATCTTGTTCAGGACCACCGCGTCCGTTCATCAGTACCTCCCTCCGTTCATCAGTACCTCCGCCTCCGCTCATCAGTACCTCCGCCTCCGTTCATCAGGACCTCCGCCTCCATTCTAGGTATGTCAATTTCTAGTATAGTTTTGTATGAATAAATTGTTCTATGCTTGCTTTGATTCTAATTTCTAGAATAGTTTTGTATGAATAAAGATGTGACTATCTTCTAATAATTCTTTTAGTTAATTCGATATAGGAATTTTGTGTAGCATTACTTTTTTCTATAGTGGTAGGGGAATGCATATGTGTTGGAGTTTGCATGTATGATGGTCAGAGTCGCTAGTTTATGCAGATTCTTTCACATTCCATATTAACTATATTATCGCAGATACAATGTTTGTTGTGGTTGGGTTTTGATTGGAACATAATTGTGGTTTTGCCTTGTTGTTTGCCTACAACATATTGATAGTAAATACCATTCATTTCCTGCTCCATAGCTTACTCTATAGTTTAGTTTTGTAGAGTGTGTGTACGATTTTTTCTCTCATACAACACAATGTAAATGTCATCTCTAAGTTTTCACATATAATAGACATATGAGTTCAATATGTACTATATGCACTATTGTAAACCAAAATATTTAGCCTCGCTATATATGTTTAGAAGTCAAAAGACTTTACGAGAATGAAGGAAGCATCCATGCAAATGTACATTTCCCCTATTTTCATCATTACTTGTAGCATACATTCCATTGATAGTACAACTGAACTGCAAAATTTTATCTTTTTTGAGTTTGAGTACACACATAATTTATGATTGATTTTGAGCAATGATAGTTTCTTGTTTATGGTTTCTTGTGTTATACTTGTGTACTAAAGTAGTTGATAGAATAAAATGAATTTAGTGAAAAGTATTGAGTATTGGTTTTGTTATATGGTTGTGCAAGAGCAAGTGCAAGTTTTGAGTACTGGTTTTGTTTTCTAATTTATCATTTAGCTCAGATTGACTCAGAAACCGTAAACCATGGATAAGACATGGATGTATTCCAATCGATTGTCGAAAGAGTACGAGAACGGGGTATCGGAATTCGTTAAGTTTGCTGTTGCGCACGCCGAAGACCCCGGTCGAATGACATGTCCTTGTTTGTGTTGCTGTTATGGGAATCGGGTTGACGCGGTTCAGTTGGCATCGCATCTAATATGGTATGGAATTGATAGAAGTTATACATGTTGGAATATGCATGGTGAGAAAAGTGACGTGAATGATGAATCGGGGGATAATAGGACCTATGCTTCAAACGACAATGGCACAGATACATACGATTATGATCGAGTTGAAGAGATTGCAGAAGCGCTTGAAGAAGATCTTAATGATTGTCCCAAAATGTTCGAGAGGTTGGTAAGTGATGCAGAGAAACCGTTGTATAATGGTTGTAAAAAATTCACAAGATTGTCTGCAGTATTAAAGTTGTACAACTTAAAGGCGGGCAATGGATGGTCGAATAAAAGTTTCACAGAGTTATTAGCCCTTATGAAAGATATGCTACCAGAGGATAATGTTCTCCCCAATCGAACGTATGAGGCCAAAAAGATGTTGTACTCTATTGGCATGAGCTATGACAAGATACATGCCTGTCCAAAAGATTGCGTTTTGTTTCGAAACGAGTATGCATCGTTAAATGAGTGTCCTAAATGCGGTGCCCCTCGATATAAGAAAAAGTTGTCTCCGGCAAAAGTCTTATGGTATTTTCCTATAATTCCGAGATTTAGACGGATGTATCGTAGTGAAACTGATTCAAGACACTTAACTTTGCATGCAGATGAAAGAATTGTTGATGGAAAGTTTCGACATCCGACAGATTCACCATAGTGGATGAAAATTGATAATGATTATCCTGAATTTGGAAAAGACGCAAGAAACCTTCGCTTGGAATTGTCTACTGATGGAATGAACCCCCACGGTATTCAAAGTATCTCGCATAGCACATGGCCTGTAATTCTTATGATTTATAACCTACCTTTGTGGCTATGTATGAAGCGTAAGTACATGATGTTATCTATGTTAATTTCTGGGCCTAAACAACCAGGAAATGACATAGACGTATATTTGGAACCTTTAATCGAGATTTGAAGATTTTGTGGGAGAACGGTGTGGAGGTTTATGATGGGTATAGGAAAGAAAGTTTCAACTTGAGGGCGATGTTGTTTGGAACAATTAACGATTTTCCAGCCTACGGAAATCTATCTGGGTATAGCATTAAAGGTGAAAAGCGTGTCCTATCTGTGAAGATGGAACCGATACGATGCGATTGAAACTTTGTCAGAAGAATGTCTTTCTCGGTCATCGTAGATTCTTAAATTCTAAACATCAATATCATGGATGGAGAAAAGCGTTCAACGGAGATACCGAACAACGTAGAGCTCCGCCTGGATTGACAGGTGATCAATTATTTGAAAAGGTGAAAGATGTGAGTATTCAGTTTGGCAAGCCTTTTGCACATAAAGTTGTTACAGGTGGGTGGAAGAAGAGGTCGATTTTTTTTGAATTTCCATATTGGAAATCTTTGTACGTAAGACATTTTCTTGATGTTATGCATATTGAAAAAAAATGTATTTGACAGTGTTATCGATACGTTACTCAATATAAAAGGGAAGTCTAAGGATGGTCTTAAAGCAAGGGAGGACATGGTAGAGATGGGAATAAGAACTGAATTGGGACCCGTGAAAAAAGGAACACGAACATATCTACCACCTGCTGTTTACACTCTATCCAGAAAGGAGAAAAAATATTATGTAAGTTCCTAAGTGAGGTTAAAGTTCCAGAAGGCTACTCATCAGATATTAGAAGACTTGTGTCTATGCAAGACCTCAAGTTAAAGAGTTTAAAGACGCATGATTGCCATGTTATAATGGAACATTTTCTACCGATAGGTATACGTTCTATTCTTCTAGAAAAAGTAAGAAGCGCAATAACTAAACTGTGTTTTTTCTTCAAGTCAATTTGCAGCAAGGTGATCGATCCTGAGATCTTACCAACATTGCAAAAAGAAATAGTTGTTACTTTGTGTGATCTTGAAATGTATTTCCCTCCCTCGTTTTTTGACATAATGGTTCATCTTGTCGTTCATCTTGTCAAAGAGACACAACTGTGCGGACCAGCTTATATGAGATGGATGTACCCTACTGAACGTTATATGAAAATATTAAAAGGGTATGTGAAAAACCGAAGTCGACCAGAGGGTTGTATTGTTGAACGATATATTGTTGAAGAAGCGATTGAGTTTTGTACTGAATATCTGTCAAATGTTCAATCAATTGGACTCCCCAAATCTCACATTGTTGAAAAAAAAGAAGGTAAGAAGCTAATTGGAAATAAAGTTGTGACAGTATCAATGGTCGAACGGGATCAAGTGCATTTGTATGTTCTGTATAATGAGCTTGAAGTTGAGCCGTATGTTGAAATTCACAAGGGTGTTCTTCGAGGTTTAAATCCGAATAGAAATGAGAATTGGATTGTACGAGAGCATAATCGAAGTTTTATACCATGGTTTAAGGAACATATTTATTCAAAGTATCGTTCAGATCATGCTTCAGTAACAGAAAGATTGAGATGTTTAGCATACGGTCCAAGTTTAGTTGTGTTTTCTTATAGCGCATATGCAATTAATGGATACACATTTTATACCAAAGAACAGGATGACAAAAGTACTATGCAAAATAGTGGTGTCACCTTGATCGCTGAAGCAATGCATATATCAAGTGTGAAGGACTTAAACCCAAAATTTGCAAACCTGTCATATTTTGGGGTTATCGAGCGCATTTTGGATGTTTGATTACGAGAAGTTTCAGATTCCTATATTTGGTTGCAAGTGGGTTGAAAATAATAATGGCATACGAATGGATAAGTCAGGTTTTTTGCAAGTGGATCTTAATAGGGTGGGGTACAAAGATGAGCCTTTCATTCTAGCCTCTCAAGCTAAACAAGTGTTCTATGTCAATGATCCGACAAGTACGAAATGGTCTATAGTGATATTATCTAACAAAGTAATTGATGAAAGCATTGGAGATCAAAGTGATATTGGTGTTAACATTGAATCTTTAACCATAACTGATCAAAATGATAATGAATCATGTATTAGAAACGATCATAATGAGGGTATTTGGATCAATCCAACTGTCCGCGTTGTTAAGAGACGAGTAGAACACATTCCTACCAAGAAAAGAAAGAGACCTTAGTGAAAAGGGTAATAGTATATTATAGCCTATATCATTCAATAAAATTTAATTTGTCATTTCATTTTTATTTGTCACTTCATTTTTATTTGTCATTTCATTTTTATATTTGTCATTTCATTTTAATTTGCCATTTCATTTTTATTTGTCATTTCATTTTTATATTTGTCATTTCATTTTTATTTGCCATTTCATTTATATTTGTCATTTCATTTTAATTTTCCATTTCATTTTTATTTGTCATTTCATTTTTATATTTGTCATTTCATTTTTATTTGCCATTTCATTTTTATTTTTTTCATTATTACAGGTCAAATGGCTAGTAATCAAGAAAACTCAAAAGATGCAAATGCTCCTGAAAATGCTCCTGAAAATACTCCAGAAAATACTTCAGAAAAGACTTCAGAAAAAGATATTACACGAGGTATAACTATTATGAGGGGAATCATTCGTGATAGAGATAGAGGAGTAACATATAATGTAGAATGGAATGATAATGACCAATTAATTGGGTCTAATGCTGCAAAGTTGACAAGCTACATTGGTACGCTTGTTCGTATACACATTCCGATCACCACTCCTAGATGGAAAAGAGGAGAGTTGGATGAGGCTAAGGAGAAAGTTTGGACTGAGATAAAGGTACATATATGGTTTTTGTTATTTGCTTTATCTTGACGATAATATGTGTTTAAATTTCTTTTACTAACACACTTTATGCGTATGTTTTTTTGTAGAGGTCTTTTAACATTGAAGATACCCGTAAAAAGTATATAATGGGTTTGGCTGGAAAAAGACACAGAGGGTGGAGAACATTTTTAACAAACAAGTATCTTAAAGATGATGAAGGAAATTTTCTTGAAGAGGATCCGGAACGTCCAAAGAAATATGAGAACTTCATTACACCTGAAGAATGGGTTGGTTTTGTAGGCCAAAGAAGAGACGAGAATTTCAAGAAAGTGAGTGCTATCAATCGCGAGAGAGCGTCAAAACCCGCATATCCATACAAAAAAGGGCGTTTGGGATATGCTCGCTTAGAGGAAAAAATTGGAAGTAAATATAAACTCTACGATCTTATTAATTCTCTCAATGTGTTATAGTTGATGATCTTAAGACTTTCGTCATTGTGTAGTTAGAAGAGACAAAAAGTGACGCAACATCACTACTGGCACATTTGTTGTGGAAGGAAGCCCGTGTGGGCAAGGATCAAGCTGTTAATCCCGATATTCAACATGTGTATGATGAATGTGTAAGTATAAGATTGTGTCTTTAGTTAAATCAATTAATGTTTATTAATATTTAAGTAATTTTTTATCTCCACTAATAATTTTTTATATGTAATTGAATTACAGGAGACCTTGTCGCAATCGGTATCCCCAGGTGAGGATCATCAGGATACCAAGAGCGTACTTAGTCGAGCACTACATATTGCTGAGTATCCGGGTCGGGTGAGGGGTAAAGGTCATGGTGTGACTCCAACCTCTTTGTATAAGAATCCAAGGAGAAGAAATCCTAGCAATGCAGAAGTGATGCAAACATTGCAGGATTTACAAGCTCAAGTTCGTGAATTACAGAAGGATAAAGAGAGATATATGGCGGAAAAGAGCAGTTCACAATTGAAAGAAACTAGTGACAAAGCTAGTATCAACTGTCAGCATAAATTTCCCGAGGTAATTTTCAATATATATCCGTTATTATTATAGAATATTTTTAGTCACTTCTAACGGTTATTATTGGTTTAGGGCATTTCATCTTGCCAGCTATACCTATAGTCACCGACTTATCGACTAGTTGGCAAGGGAAAAGTCCATAACAGTTCGGGAGATTTACTTCATAATAGACCGCTTCCGGATGGACACATCAAAGTATCGGTTGACGTTGCTTTAGATATGGATGTGTTGCTGCCGGTACCTGACATTGTTGCTGAGACCACATTGCTGCGAGATGCAATAGGATCTTTTGTTGCATGGCCATCAGACCTCATTTTCATAGATGATCAGGTATGTTGAAAACAATTATGAATCTTTAAGTCTTCAACTGTCAGTTCTGACCTCAGTTATTTCCACGGTAATTATAGACTCCTACAACACCCGCATCTAAGGGTAAAGGGATTTTGCGGCACGACGAGTCTGACGTATCACCAAAAGAGGTACGTTTAAAGTGTTAATTATATGATCCGAATAAAAAACTGCATAATTTTATAATTTAACTGAGTTTATATGATTTTTAGGTACCTTTTCATGGGTCACAACAAGTGAGCCAGAAAATCGTTGGCGTACCACCCAAGAAAAGGGTGCCTACTAGATTTTTCCCTCGATACCGGCAGTGTCTTGAAACAATAGTGGGAACAACAAATTTGATGGATGGTGGTATTCGTCAAATGGATATGGATCAAGGTATCTTTGGTTTTCCTTGCACCGAAATAATTGGACATGAGGACGTGGAACAGATTTTCCGTCATAAAGAATTGGGCGTCAGTATTATGCACGCATACATCCGGTAACCCCATCTTTATATTATGTAATTAGCTGAAATATTTTTTAAACATTTTCAATGAATATACTCTAATATTAATTATGTTTTTATTTAAGGCTGTTATATGACAAATTGATGCGCGGGAATCAATTGTCAAACAGATTCCATTTTGTGTCTTCCTCCCGTGTCAGCGGAGCAACAATTGGTAGGGAACCGGAATCAGTAAGAGAGCACTTAGTCGAAAGATTCATGGCAACTGGCAGTACAGAAAGCTTATATCTTTGGGCGTATAATACTATTCCTACAGGGTTAGATTTTCATTCTAAGTTCATTTTAATATTTGTAATTTTTGCGTAGAAAAATTTCTTCTAAACTGTTGTTTTAATTTATAGACGTTATTGGTTATTGGTCGCTATCGATCCTATAAAAGAAGTGGTCTATTATTTGAATTTGGTTGACGGTGATTGGACAAATTATCCGGATATGAAGTTAATGATTGATACGTAAGTGAGATTATTCTAAATATTTGTGTGTATTTATGTATTTAATTATTTCTGTGACATTTTTCTAAATATATATTTTATTTTGTTAGAGCGATACAAGTATTCCGGTGTCAAAGAGAAGCTCGGGTACGACGGTCTAAATCAAACAACATTAATTGGATCAAAGTGCAGGTATATTAATTTCCACTATTTTGCTTATAATATTTACGCTATTTGATAAAACAATACAACTATATATTCTTATTTGTTTTTCTATGTAGTGTCCTCAACAGCAAAACGGTATAGATTGTGGATACTTCGTTATGCGGTTTATCAAAGAAATCATTCAACTGAATCAAATAGAGATTCCAGTCACGGTATGAATTTATAACTTAGGATTTGTTTTATTATTTCTCGGATATTTCATATAATTTTTTACTTTTAACTAAATCATGCATATTATGTTTTGTTATGTAGTACTTCGATGAGTACAAATGTGCATATTACACGAAACTTCAGTTGGAAGAAACCAAAGAGGAGTTGTGTCAATATTTTATTGAGCAGAGAATCATATAAGGACTGGTTTAGTTGTTGTTAGGGTTGATTTTGTAAGACTGATTTTGAGTTACAATACTGATAACAATGGTTTATATATAATTTGAGATACAAAAATGGTGTATATATATTTTGGATTACAATGCATTACCGCTATTTATGAATTACAGGTTATGGCAACTGGTTTTTATAAATAATATGCTGCAAACAATGCAGGTATATGAATTATATAAATTATACCTCTAAAAAAAACACCCTATGAAAGCGCTTTTTGGAGAAAAGCGCTTTCATAGGTAGACCTATGACAGCGCTTTTTCACATAAAGCGCTGTCTAAGGTAAACATATGACAGCGCTTTTCCAAGAAAAAGCGCTGCTAAAAGACAACCTATGAAAGCTTTTTTCCAAAAAAAGTGTCACCAATGAAAGCGCTTTTTCATAAAAAAGCGCTGTCAAAAGCCTACTTAAGAGAGCGCTTTTTAGAAAAAGCGCTGCCAAAAGCCTACTTAAGAGAGCGCTTTTTAGAAAAAGCGCTGCCATAAGGGTACTTCAGAGAGCGCTTTTTAGAAAAAGCGTTGTCATAAGTAGACCTACGAAAGCACTTTTCATTAAACAAAAAGCGCTGCTAAAACCTATAGCAGCGCCACCATAGAAAGCGCTTTTAAGCGCTTTTAAAGGCCAAAAAAAGCGCTTTCGTAGGTCTTTTTTGGCGTAGTGAGGGGGCATGTGTGGCCAATAGGTCATGGCCTTCGATTGCAACCATGCAGGTAGCAAAAGACACAAACGAAATCTGCAACAAGAAGTCACATGCCCAGGCGAAAGAGGCACGCTAGCAGCCACTTTGAGCAATCGAAAGAGGCCAAGAGTCAATCGAAGGATGTAAACCAAGCTTGTGTCGAAAGAGGCCAAAAGGTCAATCGAAAGATGCAAGCCAAGCTTGGGTTGAAAGAGGCCAAAAGGTCAATCGAAAGATCTGAATCGAAGGACACTTGTATTTTTTCCAAATTTTGTCAAAAATCACATTTTTATCTGTTTTCTCCCTTTTTGACAGTTTCCTTTTAATTGGTATTGGAAAATTCCAAATGCACTTGTTCAAGTTTGAACCTTGACAATCCTTGTAAGAAAAAACCTTGAGAATTGAGAGGGCAAATTTTGGGGTACAACAGGTTGGATTTGTAAAAGAAGTGCACTTTGATAATTGTCCCTTAGGTAACTAAATCGAGGGTGAGCTTGTTTATTTGCTATATGTATGATGTATGATATTGATATGGAACCCACAGTGTACGTGCATTGAATGTCTGTATATGTATAGTGTATGCAAAATATGTGTATGATGTGTGTATGCCTTGAAAACTACTTCCAGCTTTTCTCTCATTTAAGCCATTGGTTTCGAGTTACCGATTACCTGGCGTTGTATGTTGCATTGTTGTTGTATCTTTGAATTGATTTGAATGCGGTGAAAAGTATTAGCAAGTTTTTGATTTTTCTTATGTCGGAGGTGCAGGCGTAGGCATAAACATATGTGTGGATGCAAACTTTTATGTTGTAAGTGCAGACGGAGGTGCAGACATGTGTATGGACGTAGACGTGGATTCTCATTTTGATGTTTTCTTACCAAAATGTATTTTCGATGTTTTATCAAATGCTTTTATTTGTCAAATCCCCCGAAATGATTTCAACATAATATTCATAAGAAATAAGCGTAGTATTTTGCAAACACAATTTGAAAGACGAAAGAGAAAAGTAAATGTTTTATTAATATACCTCTGAAAGGCGAGAATACAAGATGTAATTCCTTGAAAGAGGTAATTACATAAAGCTTTAAAACTGTAAATGGAAATGAAAATGATAATTGGTACTGTTGTTCCCCAAGGTCCTTTTAATAGCTCATATCTCCTTTGCTTTCGAGTCGTATGATTTAGATCCATCTCTCCCTTCGTGGTTCAGAGTCGTAGTTCTTAGATCACAGTCTTTTTTTTCTTTATTTCTTTTGCGTATGATCCCTAATTTTTTCCTGGCTCGCCCTTTCGAGTTTTCAATCCACCAGGATATTTTTTTTGTATGTCCCTAATTTTTGTCTGGATCGCCCTTTAGGGTTATCGATCCACGGTGATGCTCCTTTTTTCCTAAGTCGCCCGTTTAGGGTTCAAACTTAGTGAGCTTCTTATACATAGTATTTTTTGACTGCGTCTGAATTTGCCAGATGTGGTAGTTCTTTCCCATCCATTGTTGTGAGGATGAGACCACCACCAGAGAATGTTGTTTTCACTATGTATGGACCTTCATAGTTGGGTGTCCATTTACAACGTGAATCGAGGCGAGGTATCAGAATCTTCTTGAGTACCAAATCCCCTTCTTTGAATATTCGAGGATGAACTTTCTTGTCAAAGGCTCTTTTCATCCGCTTCTAGTGTAATTGACTGTGGCATAAAGTTGTCAAGCGTTTCTCCTCGATGAGGTTGAGCTCATCGAGTTGAGTCTGAAACCATTATGCTTCTTCCAACTTGGTTTCCATTAGAACCCAAAGTGATGGTATCTTGATTTCAAATGGAAGTACTTCCTCCATACCATATACCATAGAGAAAGGAGTCGTGCCTGTTGATGTGCACACGAAAGTGTGATAGCCATGTAGAGAAAATGGAAGCATTTCATGCCAATCTTTGTATGTCTTCACCATTTTCTGAATGATTTTCTTGATATTTTTATTGGCTGCTTCGACGAATCCATTCATCTTGGGTCTGTATGGTGAGGAGTTATGATGTTCGATCTTGAAATTGTTGCACAGTTCCTTCATCATCTTGTTGTTCAAATTGGACCTGTTGTCTGTAATAATCCTGCTTGGAACCCCGTATCTACGTATGAGATTCTTCTTGATAAATCGCGTAACCACTTGACTTGTCACATTGATGTAGGACGCCGCTTCTACCCATTTGGTGAAGTAATCGATGGCTACTAGTATGAAACAGTGTAAGTTGGATGCTTTCGACTCAATCAAACCAATCATATCAATTCCCCACATTGAAAACGGCCAAGGAGAGCTCATAACATTTAGAGGAGTTTGTGGCACATTTATCTTATCAACGTAGATCTGGCATTTGTGACACGTTTTCGTGTAGTGATAACAGTCGACTTCCATCGTTAACCAATAATAACCTGCTCTTAGAATCTTCCTAGCCATGGCATGCCAATTTGTATGAGTTCCAAAGGTTCCCTCGTGGATTTCTCTCATGAGCGTGACTGCTTCCTGTTTCTCTACACACCTGAGTAGCACCATGTCATAGTTTCTTTTGTACAACACACCATTCCTCAAAAAGAATTTCGAGGCTAACCTCTGCAGGGTCTGCTTGTCAATGATAGAGGCATTTACTGGATATTCTTGCTTTTCCAGGTACTTCTTGATGTCGTAGAACCAAGGCTTGTCATCTGGTCCTTCTTCAATAGAAAGGCAATGTGCGGGCTCTTCGAAATGTATGATTGTGATGCGTGGTTCGTGGGTCGACCATGTTACTTTGAACATAACTGAGAGAGTTTTCAGAGCATCCTCCATTTGATGGATGGTAGTCTCTTCATTAAGGTAGATAGTTTGTTGTTGAGGTTTTACTACGATGGATGGTAGTCTCTTTATTAAGGGATATAGTTCGTTGTTGAGGTTTTACTCCGATGGATGGTAGTATCTTTATTTAAGGAGATAGTTTGTTGTCGAGATTTGTACTCCAATGGATGATAGTCTCTTCATTAAGGGAGATATTTCATTGTTGAGGTTTTACTCCGATGGATGGTAGTCTCTTCATTAAGAGAGATAGTTCATTGTCGATATTTGTACTCTGATGGATGGTAGTCTCTTTATTAAGGGAGATAGTTTATTGTTGACATTTTACTCCGATGGATGGTAGTCTCTTCATTAAGGGAGATATTTCATTATTGAGGTTTTACTCTAATGGACGGTAGTCTCTTTATTAAGGGAGATAGTTTGTTGTTGAGGTTTTACTCCGATGAATAGTAGTCTCTTCATTAAGGGAGATAGTTCGTTGTTGAGGTTTTACTATGATGTATGGTAGTCTCTTTATTAAGGAAGATAGTTTATTGTTAAGGATTTACTCTGATGGATGGTAGTCTCTTTATTACGGGAGATAGTTCATTGTTGAGATTCACTTTTCTCTAAAATAGTTCATATGTTTCCAGTCATAAGTATTGATGCCAATAATTTGTTACCAACCTTAATATTTTTATTTTCCGGTATTATCTTACTGCTTCTATTTGCATCCTTCGGGTCGTTAATTTTTGATCCCCTGTTAGTCAATGTTACTCTATTTTTGTTATCCCCTCTAGGAGTGGATAGTTCGCAGTTATCTGTCGATCATTGTCATCCCTTACTTTTTCCTCATTTTTTTGAGTTAGTGATGCCTTATCTCTTCTTTGGGATTTACTCCAGTAGCGTTGAGTCTTATGTTCCCCGGTAATTTATTTTCATGGTTGAACTCTCTTTTTGACCTTTTGTTTTATCTTCTACTTACCCAGTGGTGTTCTGTATCACCTTTAGAGTTGTGTTTGCATTCATGATCATAAGCATTTCATGGAATCTTAGGGCCAAAAACATGGTTTGTTTTGTATTTAATTATCTTCAATCGCGTCGAGATGAAGATTTTAACCTTCATATCTCTGGATAGAAGACACTTAAATAAGGGCAGCTGTTATACCCCAATTTTTCCCCTAAGATTTCTCATCATCTCATGTCATAATGCATCAAGACACACGCATTAAGGTTGTTTCTCTTCTTATCCTATCTTTAAGTTTGCTCTTTAGGGATTACCAAGCACCTTGAATTGTTTATCTTGTATATATGTTCTTTCAACTAACATCAATATGTGTATATATGCTCCTTTGAATGTTCATATTGTAGTTGATCACAATTGCATTCATCTCACCATCTAATCTAGGGTTTGTGGGGTGATTCTCAATCAAATGGTTCTCTAATGGATTACAAGAGATCAATATTCAATGTCATATCTATGGCATCAAATATTTGTGGTTTAAGAAGCTCTTTCACTTTACTTAGCTCAAGACCTCCTCAAAGTTGGTGGTGAAATTCATCAAGAAGATTCATAGGTTCATGTGTTTATTTCCATGCCTTCTTCAACAAGATTAATTGAGACTTAAGCTCCATATTTGAGTGTTCTTCAAGACAACATAATTTCAATGCCTCTTATGATTCATCATGCTTTATTTTTCCAAGAAAGTTCAAAGAGATTCAAGGTTGACTCTACAAGTTTGACCTAATTGAGCAAATACTAGATTCAGTGATCACAAGTGCATAAATATTTCAATTTTCAACATTTGGAGTTGATTCTTTTTACTATGGATTCTTATCTTCATCTACAACAACCTTTATTCATATGACAAGATCCAATTGTGCAAGAAAAATCATCAAAACTTGAAAGGGGTTTCAAGTCATTTTGACACTCTCTGAGCTAGGGTTTGTTGACTTCCAAGGGCCATATCTTGCTCATTTTTTATATTTTTGAGTGAATCCAAAGCCATGATTCTCTTTAAAGTGTCTTTAACAAGATCTCTTCCTAAGTCTAAGGCTAATTTTGAATGGAAGATCACTAAAATTTAAGAAAGATTACAAGTCTCCTTGAAAAGCCTTTAAATTCTAGGGTTTGACTTCAAATGATCATAACTTGGTCAATTTTTATCTCGTTGAGCCCATTATTTTTCTATAATAAACTTTGTGGTGTCTGCAACAACTTTGTTTTTATGTGCAATACTTGAGAATAATTGGAAATCAGTTGAAGAATTGAAAAGATTATAGGTCTTTTGTGATTTCCCCAAATTTGTTCATCATCTTCCATAAACCATAACTCTTTCAATTTTTATGACTTTTGAATGATCTAAAATCCACAATTAAAATCAAGAGGTCTACTTCATGTCATCTTCAGATATCAAGAATAAATTTTGAGTGGAAAGTCATTTAATTTTGAAGAACATTATAGGTCATTTTGAAGTTCAACATTTAGAATTTTTCTAAGTACAAAACATCCGTGTGTTTTTCACAAATTCAATTGGACATAAATTTTTTCTCAAGTATCCAAATGATGTCTTTCTTGGCACATTGTAAAGATTGTGACCTTTTCTTTCAAATGATCCAAGAATCATGTGATAATGCCTCTTGAGTTGGGTGCACCATAGACTCAAAGTTGGCACCTTGAAACTGATTTTGTCAAAACAGTCATATTGCAAATTGGTTAATGTGGCCTCTAATCACAAAATTGTTACACGCTTTTACTTCTAATCTTGCTTAACAATTTTCCAGAAGTGATTAACACCTTGAAACACAAGTTTTGATTGAGTTTTGATGAGTTAGAAGTCACACTTTTGATGAGCTACACTTTAAATAAATTTTTCGCGAGCATATGATCGTGATTGTCTCAAGTAGATGCATCTAATGGTATCACTATGAACGCGTACACTTGCATATTTAAGGATATGTGTTTTTCCCTAGTTGCAGGAGGCTGGATGTTAAAGACGACCTACGTGTCATTCTTCAACCAATGATACACAACCAAATTTTTTAATTTGATTGGTTGGATTTTTTTGTGTTTCATGCGCGCTTTTTAGTGATGATCACCATACATCCTAGCTTCAGCGCCCTTGGATTTTCTAACATGTATAAGTGACCTGAATCCAACGCGTGACACTTTTTGGCATTATTTTTATTTTCTGATTTTTGATTTAATTTTTTTAAACTTCAAAAATTCATAAAAAAATCATTTCAACTTCTAAAATTTTGAAGAAAAAAATTCTCAAAAATACTTTTAATTTTTCTCTTTCTAATTTCTATTTTCTCACAATTTTATTTTGTGATTTAGTAATTTTTATGATATTTCAATTTATTTGAATGGTTTTAATTGTTTAAAAATATTTTTCTTAATTTTTATATTATGGAAAACATATGGAAGGATCCAATGACCTCTTGACAAATATTGGAGACCTTAGTTTATTTTTATTTCTGATTTTACTATTTTTCATAATTTTTTGTTTATTTTGCTTATTTCTTTGAATTTTAAAAAATAGTTTCTGACTTTAAGAAATTTTGAAAATTTTGGTAAACACTTATTTACTCATGGTTGACCTTTGACTTTTTTTAGGATTTTCATTTGATGTTTTAAGATACTTTGTGTATTTTACCAATTATTTCCCTTTTATTAATCATTTAAATTTTGTTTTATTGAATATTATATTATTATTTTAGTTTGGTCCTGATTTGGATGTTATTTTGGGACAAGTTCCTTAACCTCATTGGTTCTTGCGTGTTGATAGGTTGAAAAACCAAATCTACTAAAATGGATGAATGATGTCGATGATATTTGAAACCCTAATTTCATCTAATACATCCAATTACTCTTGATATTATTCCTTTCTTACTTGTGCTACATGTTGTTGGAGAATAATATACATATCATTTCTCTAACATGTGGTACATAGATTGCTACTTACCAACCTCAAAATAGATTTGACTTCTACATAAGTCCACTTATGATTGCTTAACATAGCGCTAAATTTGTCCTGATTCGAAAAATAATCATTCGTGGCCCAAACCTATGTTTGCAAGCCCAAGCATGGTTAATTTTAAACCTTTGATCCAATAACTTTGAGGTTCATTGTTAGGAGGCTTTGATCTTATCAATCCTCTAATGAACTTTCATGAATTTTGGTCTAAGTGAATCATTTAAACATCATTGATCATATATGCTTGCTTTGAATACTTGAAATGAATGATATACTTGACAAAAAGCAAATGAAATTTGTTTTTGAGAAGCTTTGATTTTCTCAATCTTCTAATGAGTTTTCAAATGCAAGTTTCAAGATGGTCAATCAACTAACCTCTAACTTCTAATTCATTAACAGTTGACTTTACTTTTTGCTTTTACTTTGTGCTTTTACTTTATGCCCTTTATTTTATGACTTTACTTTTATGCACAGTTTACTTTAGCATTTACATTTCATGCTATTTTCATCTTTGCTCATTTGAGCATTTATCTTTATGTCATTTTATTTTTTCTCACTTGAGCATTTATCTTTATGTCATTTTTATTTTTCTCACTTGAGCTTTCATTTTCTTTTTGAAGACACTTAATAACAAACTTGAACATTTAAAAATCCTTAAGGTTACTTGGCATAATGGAGTTGTGGACCTCTTGGAATTAGGATTATAAGCCTTGATTACCTTTGTGACCTTGTGACTCTGTTGTTATTTTGTCTGGAGTTTTTGGGGTTTACCCCAAGACATTGAGTTGATTTTCTTTGTGTGCAGGTTATTCTGATTATATGCTTTGTATGTGATTGGGAATTCCTTTGTATACAGTTGTTACTCTGCCCAATTTTTGTGAAGACTTAATTCATCTGAAGCTTGGTATTCCTAAGAGGTTTAGTATTTTTTCTTGCTTGGTTTCAATCCAATGGATGGGAATTCTACATTGACTCTTTATTTCAAGTGTTGGCTTCTTGTTGGTTAGATCATTCTTTTCCCTACCTTTTACCCTATGTTTTAGGATAGTCCCTTCATCTCCTCATATCTTATTTAATTTCAAAATCTTCTCCCTCCTTTTCAAAACTCTTATTGTTTTCTAATTTGAACCACTTTCATAATAAACTTGGATATAGGTCCTTTTATTTTCAAAATCTTTTCTTAATCAAACTTTAATCAATTTAATCATAGTTCGACATTTTTTGTGATAAGACTAAAATTCAATCAAACTCGTTCAAACCATTTTTCCACTTTGGCTTTTTACTTTAAAAAAACTTTTTTCTTAAAAAGATTAGACTTTTGTCGATTCTTGTAGTGACGCGAGCTACTATACTTCTATGATATGTAGTGAAGTGAGATATTTTCCACTTGGGTGTTGAGTAAGGCTTTGTTGATTTTAAATTCCAAGCTATATCCTTCACTTTGAGATGATGAAAATTCTCCTTTCTCATAATCGTGGGTAGTAACTATGTTCTTCCACTCGGATATCATGATGATGTCTCGTCTCTTAAAATTAACCAACACACATGTGTTTTAAAAATTTTAAGGTGAACTACGAGTACCGTAATCCCCTATTGCACGGAAGGTGGTATGTAGGAACTAAAGGTTCGCAACCGCGGCGGGTACAAAAATTGTAAAAAAATATACTTCTTTTCTCATCTCCATCATCTATTTTTGTATACATCATTTATAGCCAAAATACACAAATTTTCAAAGAGGTTCCTGGGAGTACTGTGAATATTTAGGGTGCTAATACCTTCCCTTTTCATAACCAACCCTCGTACCTAGATTCTCTCCCCCTCTTTTTGGGTTTATTCGCTTTTTTCCCATTCCTCTATAAACAATAAAGTGCGGTGGGGATTTTTATTGGATTTGTGTGAGTCAAGTCAATCCAATGGCTTAGTCTCAACATTTCTACAACTACAATACCCTCTAAACATGTTCCCATTTTCATCTATCCCTTTCTTGTGCTTCACCCACCTTTAGGAACATGTTAGGGTTTGGTTTTGACCTAGTCTTTCCTTAACTTTTGAATATGCTTAAGTAGTGATACCTTAGAGGTATTATAGGTATTGGATATGTGTCATCTTTATGTGTTTGCTTCTGGCTTTACTCTCACTTGACACATTATGCCATGTTCTTTTGATCATACACTTGTTCTCACCTCATGATAATGTGAAATTTCATCATATTTTCAACTCGACTAGCAAGGATTATTTTACCGTTTTTAGCCATTTATGTCATTTTATTGCTGGTAGTGTTTATGTATTTCAGGTGTTTTTCCTCCTTGAAGCTTGCATGAGAAAAGAAGAGGAATCGGTATAGAAAGAGCAAGAAAACATGAAGAAACAAAAGAAATAATGGAAATCTGCGCACATAAGGTTGTGGCCCTCGCCACACCTTCTGTGGCCCTCACCACACATGTTTAGTTTGTGGCCCTCGCCACACTTCCTGTGGCCACCACCACAAGTTATTTTATAACAAACCCAATTTTCCTCCCACGTCAGAGCCATGAGTCCCTCATTTTTCCTATTTCCTCTCTGCAAGACCAGACTTGACGAGAATATGTCCATGATTTGAAGTTGTTCTTGATTTTTCATGAGGGAGTTATGTACAACAACATTCTATAAAAGGAGGGGGAATTGATAGTTATAGGGTCGAAGAATTTTCCATTGTTCAGAGAACTTTTCTTTCTAGTTTCTAAGAAGAAAAATCACCACTTTAAAGTAGTAGCTTTCCACATCGGGGATCTATTGCAACATTAGTTTAGATTTACAATTTTAGTTCTTCAATTTTGTACTTTTGGAAGCGAATCCTGCCGACATCTGTGGAGGATCGTGAATAATTATTTTCAAGTTGTAGTAAATTCTTTTTGTACTAGAGATTTATTCCCAGGTTTTTAATACAAGCTTTATTTATATTTACGTTATAGGAATCATGTTCTATTTTATGATTAATTACTATAATAACATTAGATAGCATTAGTTTGATTAACAGTCCTTGTGGGTTTGATATCTTTTTAAAACTACGCGATTAGACTTTGCGCTTGCAGTCAATAATTCTGACAGACTCATAAAGACACGATTAAGTTTTTGGCGCCGTTGTCGGGGACTAACTTAGTCAATATTATGATTCCTCTGTTACGCAGTATAGACTAAGGCAAAAAACTTTATTCCCTTTTATCCGTTGATTATATGAGAAACACTCACTCTCAAAGCGAAGAATTAGAGCAACCAATCGACGAGGTCGAGCATTTTGTTAGTATAAGACGCCAAATTAGAGAATAACAAATTAAGTAAAATCTTCCTAAATTCAATCTTACCAACGTATCTCTTCCTGAACCTGAACCAAGAATGGCTGAAGGACCCCAAAATCTCCCTTTGAAGGATTATGCTACCCCATTGCAGGAGGAACCTCACAACATCATTGTTGCCCCCGCTATTGCTCGGAATGATTTCAAGTTGAAACCTTCGTTGAATCAAGATGTCCAACAAAATCAGTTTTCAGGATGTTGTTGCAGTGGTAAAACAGTAAGCAAAAATTAAGTTATTAATTTATCGGGTGATATTTAGGTTATATCGTATCGTGTCCATAAATATTGGTGTATTGAAATGCCGTTCAATAAATCTCTCGTTAATGAGTTGGGGGATAAATGGTTGAAAGAAAAAGTATCAATAGAAAAGAAATATGTAAAAAGGAAAAAGGAATAACTTATCAAGCATTCATATATACTACTTCTCACAGACTTAAACCTATCAACATGTTATACTAAACCTACAATATTCATCAATGTCATCACGTCTCACTCACAACCTAAGTCATTTCTAACCCAAATTGAAAGGCCAACTGCATCACCTCGATAGAGATCTCTCAACCACCTCAACAACACAGAATTCAATTGTGCTTGCTTGCGTAGATGATCTCTCAGGGTGACACAAACAACACAAAAGCATTATTCACAGACACCCAAAGTGAATAACAACGTAAAATATATCTCTAGAATTCATACACTATTAGATAATCATCCTAGATAAGAATCTAAGTAGTATATGTCTATAACAACTAAAATCCCTAGTAAAGAGCAAAAATCAAGGATAACAATTGACAAAAATTTGTAAATCAAGTTTTATATAACACCAAGGGCGATAAATATACATGAGTTCAAAGTAAATACATATACAAACCCAACCAAAAGAGAATACACAAATAAAAAGAGAAGTGAGCCACATATCTACTGGTTTTTCAGTGCCGATCAAAGAGAAATCCATCCCAAATCATCGTTATGCAAGTTCCGTAGTAGTTATTTAAGCTAATCCTAACAAAATTGGAGGTTGATGGAGTTGGGAGCAAAAACTTCCCCAAAACCATACCTTAAAAATGAGCTGAAATCTGTTTTTATAAAACTCATCTCAGCAGAGCACGCTAAGCAGGCCTGGAGCGCTAAGCGCGACTTCCTTATTTTACATATCAAACCGACCTAAACCACGTTAAACGCACTAAGCGGGCTCCAAAACTTTGGTTCTGCCAAAATGTCAAAATGCAAGCAGCGCGCTGTAAAATGTGTTGAGCGCACTCGTGCTTAGCGGCCTTCTGCGTGCTAAGCGGGCTCTCCTAGACATAACTTCCCAAAACTGATATTTTATTCCGAAAACGTGCATCCAGAGCCGTGCCTTTGACACCTAATTCCTCGATGCTCCAAAATGCAACAAATACCTATAAAATGAATGGAAAAACATTAAACAGTACACTATATACACAAAAACACAAATAAATACAAACTAAACGTATTTACACAAAAGTCGGGTTTATTCAATCGATATTAACAACAACAAAGTTTATAAGTGCAACAAAAAGTATATACAAAAATAGCTACAATTTTCACTTATCAAACTATCCCCAACTTGAAATTGTTTGTCCCTAAACAAGAAATAAACAACTCGAAGAACCAAGAATGGTCCACCAAAAAATCACAAATCAACAAGTTTTGAAAACAGAAAACAAATGCAATGGTTCAAATTAAAAATGGTACACACGAAGAAACATATTGTTGTACCCTAAAATTTAACCTCCCATTTTCTTCAAGATATTCTCATGAGGTCTCCATTTGCTCAAGGATTCTCAAGAGTTGATCAGACAAACTCACCTCCTAAGCAAGGGTCTTCAACTAGGGTTTGGAGTTTCTCAAAGAAGATTGGTCTTAAAGGATCTCAAATGACTTTCATGGTTCATCACATGGCTTTAATAATTCTTATACCAAATTTCATGCCTTGCATCACAAGTTTGCTCAGTCAATAGCTCAGATGACTGAAAATCAACTATATTGGGTAAAAAGTCAACTATGGTCAACATACAGTCAAACTTCAAGATTTTTTGTCAACATTAACATTTTTAGGTGATATTCATTATTTTATCAAGGGTTGACCATAATTCCTCAAGGAAAACCCTCAAATCATCAAAGGTAAAAAATTATCAAATTAGGGTTTTGATTGAAGATGTTTGATCATTGACTTTTGACCTAGTGCATGACTTAATGGATTAAAGTATGATCTCAAGGACTCAAATACAACACCTTGACCTAATTACATGGCTCAAAACATTTCTAGAGATGCAAGTAATTGATAGTTGAAAATTTGAATCAATTGATGAAAAGTCAACAATCACTCAAAAGTCAAACTTTGACTTTTTGACAAACATTGGAATTCAAAAGTCAAGAATCATCAAGATATTCAAACTTATCAAACTTTTTCATCAAGAAATAAGAAAGTCAACAAAAGTCAAATTTGGAAAATTTTCTAACGCTTAGAAAAATTCTAAGTGTTTTTGTTCTTAACAAAAACCCTAACTTCACAAGCAAGTTTCCTCAAGATGCAAGTTGATTCAAGGAAAACTTTCAACATGAAAGTTGTAGGTATTAATGAATTATACAAATTTGTTAGTGTGGGATGATCCTCAAAAAGTTCTTAATTTAAGATATATAAGCTCATGAAGTCATGATGTTTTTTTTATCCAACACTTAGAAAATGTTTACAAGTTTTGATCAGATTTTTGTCCCAACTTCATGGCCATTCTCACCAATTTCCAATTTGATTTATCCAAAACTCACAACACAAAAGTTATAGACAATGTTTCAAGCTTTCAAAAATGTCCAAGAACTCAATTTTATCATGCTTGAGCTAGGAGATTTGAAGAGATGAAGTTGGGCATCCATTCTTGAATTATAGGCCATTTTGTGACAAGTTCATAACCCAATCTTCAAGCCATGCTGCATAATCCCACTTTTTAGGCCTCTACTCTAAATCTATCCGTAATCATAAGATTACACAAGATTTTGAGCTATGATCCAAGTGATTAAAGCTTTGTCCAATCCATTTTGCCATTAAGGGAAGAAAGTTAACACTTCCATTCTTGTAAAGTCACTTTATACACAAAGTCAACTTCTTGAGCCTCTAACTTGTTTGTTCTGATCACACTCAACCTAAGAAACTTAGATGAACATGTTTAAAGTTTCTAACCCATATATGAGACAAGGTACAAGGCATTGGAACCATGATCTTCAAGTTTTCTTCATAACTAAGCAACCAAGCCATTACTTGTTATCTTGCAAACCGGGTTACTTCAGCTCCTCAAACCCTTTGCCTATAAATATAAGGGTCATTAGCAAGCCATAGCACGAATGCACAAACCCTAAAAACCTCTCAAACTCAGAATCACCAAAAATTCTCCATAATTGCATATTTTGAGCCTTAAGAAGCCAACTCTCAATCTGCTTGTGCGTTTTCCCTTCTCATCATTCAAACATCATGTATACACTATATAGAAGTGATCCAAACACCTGAATCACTTTCGTAATCACCCTATCACATCCACCATTTTCAAAATCCACCATTGCAACTTGACTTGGTCAGAACAGTTGGGCAAGCTACAAGATATTCTATCAATTGGAATAGCTTCAGGGAGGTCTAAGGAAGCTTAATCAATCATTAAATTGTATCTAGAAGCATCCATACGTGTTATGAGTTTCCACTTCAAGAGGTAAGTTTTCTAAACTTTGAAATCTCTGTACAAGTATCATTTTTAAATAAAAAATGTAGATATCAATGCTCTGAAGCTAACGATGTCCTTAGTTTTCATTTATGTTGACCATGTGATGAGAATTTTGGATTTGAAATTTCTTAAATATTAGGGTTCAATTTGGTACTGTAGCAGTAGAATTGTTTAAGACTAAGCCATTGAATTGACTAGACTTATACAGATCAAAATAAAAATTGCCACCGCACTTTATTATTTCCAAAGGAATGGGAAAAGAGCGAGTAACCCAAAAAAGAGGGGGAAAGATTCAAGGTAAGGGGGTTGGTTATGCAAAGGGAAGGTATTAGCACCCTAAACATCTACGGTACTCTGCAGGAACCTCTTTGTAAAATATTTATATTTTGGCTATAAAATGTTGTATAAAAATGGATGGTGGATGTGAGAAAAGAAATATATTTTTATGGTTTTCACACCCGCCGCGGTTGCGAACCTTTAGTGCCTACGTACCACCTTTTATGCAATAGGGGATCAGGGTACACGTAGTTCACCTTTAAAAATTTTAAAACACAAGTGTGTTGGTTAATTTTATGAGATAAGACATCATCGTCATTGTCCGTGTGGAAAACACACTTACTACCCACAATTATGAGAAATGAGAATTTGCATCATCTCAAAGTGGAGGATATGGCTTGGATTTTAAAATCAACAATGCCTCACTCAACACCCAAGTGGAAAATATCTCACTTCACTATATATTGTAGAAGTATAGTTGTTTGCATCACTACAAGGATTGACAAGAGTCTAATCTTTTGAGAAAAAGTTTTAAAATAAAAGCCAAAGTGGCAAAATGGTTTGAAATGAGATTGATTGACTTTTAGTTTTCTCATAAAAAAATGTCAAGGTATTATTAAGTTGATTGAAGTTTATTTATGAAAATGTTTTGAAAATGCATGGACATAAGTCCAAGTTTATTATGAAAGTGGTTCAAGTTTTAAAAAAAAACAAGAAGAGTTTTCAAAAGGGGAGAAGATTTTTGAAATTAAAGAAGATGGGAGGAAATGGAGGGGCTGTCCTAAAGCATAAGGTAAAATATAAGGAGAAGAACCATCTAACCAACAAGAAGCCAATACTTGACATTATGAGTCAAGATAGAATTCCCATTCTTTGGATTGAAACCAAGCAAGCTAAGATACTAGACCTCTTGAGAAGACCAAACTTCAAGTGTATTAAGTATTCACAAAAATTGGGCAGAGTAACGGCTGTATATGGGTGAATTCCATATTACAAACAAAGTATGTAATCACAATAACCTTCACACAAAACAAACAAACAACCCAATGTCTTAAGGTAAACCCCAAGAACTCCAGACAAAATATCAATTAAGGTACAAGGTCTCCAACATAGGCTAAGGTCTCTAATCCTAAGTCCAAGAAGTCCAATACTCCATAATACCAAGGATAGTAACCAAATAGTCCAAGTATCATTAAATTTTTTTATGGTTCATGTTGATTATTAAGTATCTTCAAAAAGAAAAGAAAAGCTCAAGTGAGCAAAATAAAAAATGACATAAAAGTAAATGCTTAAGTGATCAAAATAAAAATGGCAGGAAATGTAAATGGAAGAAGTAAATAGTACATAAAACATAAAATAAAAGCATAAAGTAAAGTCAATTGTTAGAAATTAGTGGTTAGTTGGATGACCGTCTTGAAACTTGCATTTGGAACTCATTAGAGGATTGGTAGAACCAAAGCCTCCACACAACAATTTGCATTTGCTTTTTGTCAAGTATATCATCCATTTTGGAATCCTCAAAAGTAATATTTAATGATCAACGATGTTTAAGTGATTCGCGTTGACCAAAAGTGATGTAGATCCATTAGAGGATTGGTAGAACCAAAGCCTCCACACAATGAATCTCAAGGTTATTGGATCAAAGAGATCAAATTAACATACTTGGGCTTGCAAACATAGGTTTGGGCCACGAATGATCATTTATTCGAATCGGGATAAAATTTAGCGCTATGTTAAGCAATCGTAACTGGACTTATGTAGAAGTCGCACATATTTTGAGGTCGGTCAATAGCAATCTATGTATTTCATGTTTAGATAAATGATATAGAGATCATCATTCCTTGAGATGAGCACAATTAAAAAAGAAAGGGATAAGATGAAGAGGGGGGGAATGATAAGCTAATTTGGATCACTACTTTAAATTTCTTTCATTTTAATTTCAATCACTCCTCTAGATGGATTTAAGCATTAAACATATCATTAATCTAAAGTACCACAAAATGAATTAAATAGTTCACTCTTTGGTAGATTTGAATTTATGAACATTTATCCAACTTCATCTACATCACAAATTCTATTGAATTTAAAGAGAAATTAGACGTTTAAAATTGCAATCCAAACCAAAAATCAAAAGGAGTGAGTAGAAAAAGCATTTTGGATCAAAGTTGCCCCAAAACAAGGAAAATTAATTTTGTTTCTGTGCAAATCGATTCCACTAAAGTGTAAATCGATTTACACAGTACAATTTTCAAAAATCTGCGTGAAATTCACTTAGTGGAATCGATTGCACTGTTACAACAATCGATTGCATGCTATTACAGACAGCAAAGCAGCATTTTAAAAGGAAAATTTCTTGTTCAAACTTTCCATCAAATACCTTATGATCATGGATCCAATTGAGCACGAAAATTCCATCAAATTATGAGAAAATAATACCATTGGAATCACAAAATAATGCTCAATGAATCAAACCCAAATATCAACAAGAGATCACATTGTGAAAGATGAATTATCCAACTTACCAAAGGTAGATCTAGAGAATTGTCAAAACAACTTCAAAAATTTGCTTCAATTCAACCACAAGAATTAATTTCTCAAACTTGGATGTAGAGAATTAATGGAGAAAAAGTGTTTGGATGGAGGTTTAGCTTAAAGATTAGTAAGCTTAAATGCAAAGCTTACTAACTTTTCTTGAAAATGGAGCTTTGAGTGAATTTGGTAGATGGAGAGAATTGAGAGATTTTTTAGCAAAGTGATTTTGGCTATCATAAGATTGAAATTTGAATGAAATGAGGGCTCTATTTATAGAGTTTAGGATTGGGATTAGTGGTAATTTGGTAATTGATTCTTGGAGCCAAAATTTGAATTAATGATAATTCTTTCAAAAATTAGAGTCAAAATTTGAATTAATGAATATTTTTAAAAATGCAAGATTGACACCAAAATTTGAATTAATGATATATTTTTCAAAAAATGAAGAAAAATTGGATACAAAATTTGACAAGCTTGAAATTGCTGATTTTTCAAATTTTCACTCTGTGTAAATTGATTGCACTACAGTGCAAATCGATTTGCAGTGTATTTTTTCAAATATTGCGCAAAATGCACTATGTGCAATCGATTGCACTCTAAGAGCAATCGATTGCATTAGTGAAAAAAATGAATTTTTTTATATTTTTCTTTGCAAATAGAGATTTTAGGGAAATAATACCGTAAAACCTTATTTGTCAGATGCTTTGACTCGGTACCTACAAAACACAAATATTCAAAGACAGACAAATATTTTTTGCATTTTGATTAGAAGTTAGTCAACAACACATATACAAAATACACAACCAAGGTGCTTGGAGATTACTCAAGAGAAAACTTAAAGATATGAGATAGAAAAAGAGGAAGAACCAACCCTAATGTGATTTTGTTGCATTGAATTGATATGATATGATAGGGGAATCTTAGGGGCAAAAATTGGGGTACAACAGCTACCCTCATTTAAGTGTCTTCTATCCGGAGATACAAAGGTTAAAAATCTTCGTGTCGACGCGATTGAAGATACTTAAATATAAAACAAGCCCTATTTTTGGCCATAAGATGCCATGCAATGCTTATGATTATGAATGCAGATGGACAAATCTAAAGAGACGCAAGACACCACTGAGGATGTAGCAAAGGAAACAGAAAAACAAAAGAGAAACCCGACCAGGAAAATAAATCACTGGTGGATCAAAAGACCCGACTCATAGAGGATGGTAAAAAGTCAAAGGATACACCAACTTTTACTGAAGGCGAAACTACCATCGTTCACCGAAGGTAGAAAGAGAAAAGAATAACAACACTGACTTTCACTGATGCTGAGCTACCAAAGTTTACTGAAGGTAGAGAGACAAACATCGACGTTCACTGACGATGAACTACCAGCTTTCACTTAAGGTAGAGAGAAAAAAAATATCATAGCACCGCTGTTCATTGACCATGAATTACCAACGTTCATTGAGGGTATCAAAAATATAACAATCACCAACTCTCACTGATGGTGACCTACCAACTTTCAATGAAGGTAGAGATAAAATATATCATAGCGCCACCGTTCACTGACGATGAACTACCAACGTTCACTGAGGGTAGCAAAAAGATAACAATCACCAACTTTCACTGATGGTGATCTACCAACTTTCATTGAAGCTAGAGAGAAAATATATCATAGCACCGCCGTTCACTGACGATGAACTACCAACGTTCACTGGGGGTAGAAAAAAGATAACAATCACCAAGTTTCACTGATGGTGATCTACCAAATTTCACTGAAGGTAGATAGAAAATATATCATAGCACCTCCATTCATTGACGATGAACTACCAACGTTCACTGAGGGTAGCAAAAAGAGAACAATCACCAACTTTCATTGATGGTGACCTACAAACTTTCAGTGAAGGTAGAGAGAAAATATATCATAGCACCACCATTCACTAACGATGAACTACCAACTGAAACCACCCGGCCGGAACCTGTCATCTGGATGTAATGAAACATCAATGAAGTCGCCACCGAACGTCTTTTATCCCGCCGAAAGGGAAAGGTAAACATCGAGAAAACCTGAAGAGGGAGAAATCACGGTCTTTCGACTGAGAGATCGGGTAAGGGAGTCTGTTATGTGAAGAGAAGGTATTAGCACCCCACATGCCCGTAGTACTCTACGGTATCCACTCTTGTTGTCTAATCTAATGGGTATGGTCAAAACCTATGTCTATGGCTTAAAATTGAAAAGGGAATTCATGCGAAAGAAAAAAAAGAAAATAATGTAGGGAAAATAAAAGATGTGCTCGATCGGGAACTACCCTAATGCCTACGTATCCCTTTTAAGGAATCAGAGCAGCCGTAGTTGGGCTTACATATTTTGGTTGGTTTGTGTTTTTTAGTTAAGACAACAAAACAGTCAAGATGGCAAAACATCCAATAAAACAACAAACAAATGAGATGGTAAAGCATCGGCTAAATAATAACAAAGTAACATGTCAAAGATGGCGAAACATCAAATGATAAAACAATCACACCTAACAATGACATTAAGAGTCAAAGTAGGACAACCAACATGTGCAATGACGAAACATCGGCTTCAAACAAATGTGTGGTGGCGAAACATAGGCTAAAAGATAACAAAGTCATGGCAAAGATGGCAAGACATCAATAAAACGGATGACAAAACATCACACCTAACAATGATATTGAGAATCAAAGTAGGATAACAAACATGTGCCATGGCAAAACATCGGCTTCAAGATAACAAGATATCATGGCAAAGATGGTGAAACATCAATAAAATGGATGACAAAACATCACACCTAACAATGATATTGAGAATCAAAGTAGGATAACAAACATGTGCGATGGCAAAACATCGGCTTCAAGATAACAAGATATCATGGCAAAGATGGCAAAAGATCAATAAAACGGATGACAAAACATCACACCTAACAATGATATTGAGAATCAAAGTAGGATAACAAACATGTGCGATGGCGAAACATCGGCTTCAAACAAGTGTGCAATGGCGAAACATCGGCTAAAACAGGTTTAAAAACAAAAACCAAGAGGCGCACAAACAAATAAGATTGATTTGTATGTTTTACCTTGAAGAAGGGTTTAAGTTTATTAGAGGTGTTTTTATGATTTGCCAAGAAAACAGATTTTTGTTTTAAGGTGCAAAATGCAAAGGAAAAGAAAACAACTAGGGGAGACTATCCTAATCTCTAGCCCTAATGTTATCATACAATGATTGACCCTAAGGTTGAGGATAAAGGAAAACCCTACCTTAATTAACATGTTAAAGGAAGCTTAACAACACTATCCTATAGGGAACATGCAATGAGAGCGAAGTCGTGATCTTAATTTCTAAATTGAGTGACTCATCGATCAACAATTAAAGAAGAAAAATAATAAACATCCTATAGGGAACATGTAATGAGAGCGAAGTCGTGATCTCAATTTCTAAATTGAGTGACTCATCGATCAACAATTAAAGAAGAAAAGCAATAAACATCCTATAGGGAACATGCACTGAGAGCGAAGTCGTGATCTCAATTTCTAAATTGCGTGACTCATCGATCAAAAGTAAACATAACACATGTATCAGACAAAAACCAGAGGGCCTCTTGACATATATCAGCAACAGAGGTCCCATCATGCAATCAGAGAACTATGCAAAATGAAAATGGAAGAAAGGAGATATTGCAATACCAAACGGATAACTATCTGTAGCAACTGAGCAAGAATAAAAGAAACCCAGATAACTTCAAGCAAGCTGGCATCAGTAGACAAATCAAGTAAGAAATTACACCATCAGGATGTAAGTAATGAGATTATCAGATATGAGCAGATCCCATGGGCAATGTATAGCATTCACAATCACATGTATATATCCTGCATGGAATATCAAACATGCCAAACACAATAGCAGTGCCAATATAATAAGTTGTGTTCCACAAATAAAGTGAAACACAATAGCCTCCAGCCAAAAATGGAAACTTTCACAAAGTACCTCGCACATTCAACAACCAAGTTAATTCCATAAAGTGAATGATGACTCACATAAGGGATGGATGCAACATGATGAAGTGAGAACAACATGATAAAAATTATCAAACATTAGACATGATAGACAAGAGGAAACAGGCATATGCACAATTTGGTCAAAAGAATCAGAGTAATGTTGCTCCTTTCTATCACCATATTGAATTGACAATTGAACATAAATCAAGGATCATGGGAGCTTGAGAAGAATACAATCAAAGACCATGAAGGTTAGTAGTAAACACATTTCAATCATACTCAATTAATTCAACCACATCTCACAAGCATAATAGAAGATGAATCCCACACAATGCATTAAAGGGTTCAAACATTCAAACATGGGGAATTAAGTGAAATGGCTTGAGTTTATTTGAAAAAAAAGACATACTCAACATGATCATTAGGTACCCAATTATAGGCCTCACTCAAGTTCATTGGCCATCAAACAAATTGCAACAAGGCATGCAACATTAATTGGGTATCTTCACTTCAAAAATACATCAAAAATAGAAACAAGGATCAATAAATCAAACCAAAAACTTCTTAGCATCTTTGAAGTGTGTAGAAGTCAGAAAGAAAGCTCTAAGTTCATGAATGATTGAAGAAGGACTCAAATGAGGCCCAAAGTTCAAAACTAGTTGGCAAAACTACCAAACTAGACAAGTTTTCAAAATAATTTGTGGAAAAAATGTAAAACCAAGTCAAATAATTCAAGAAAATGGTTTTCAAATCCTCAACAAATTCATGAACCCTAATCAAGACTTGAATTCTAATGAAAATCCAGGGCATAATGATTTTGAAAAAGAAACTTGCACAATAAGCAACAAAACCCTAATTTTTTGACTTTTAATCTTAAATATTGATTAAGTAAGATCAAAATTCTAACAATTCAAGCCAAGATCATACAAATAAAAAAGAAACGCTAAATGTTAGAATGCATATTTTTTCACATTTTTTGAATTAAGGAAAAGTCAAAAATGAAATTAAATCCAAATAATTAATCAATTAATCCAATAATCTCAACTCAAGATAAAACTCTAAACAAAAGTCAGAAAAAAGCCCTACCAAACTTATACTCAAATATTAGAACTAAAAACACACCTCTCTGATTTTTTTTGGAATTTTTGAATTAAAGGAAATATTAAAATAAAAATTAAACAAAAAATTAACAATTAAACTATTATTTAAAGGCAAAAATGCAAACCCTAGCCAAAAGTTACAAAAAGGTTAAAATAAAATTATGTTCAGAGTCTATGATTTAAAACAAGCTTGTATGGTTTTTTTTAGAATTTTTGAATTAAGGGAAGTATTAAAATAAAAATCAAACAAAACAATTAACAATTAAACTATTGAAATTAAATTTCTAATCAAAAATGGAAAAAATGCTAAACCAAAATCAGAATCAATTTTTACATTATTTTATGAGTTCAAAATAATTTTTGTGGAATTTTTAGATCAAAAGAAACATTAAAACAAAAATAAATATTGAATAAACAATTATTTAAACTTATGAATTTTTAAACTAATCAAAACATTTTAAAAAAATTCCAAACAAATATGACAAATACTAGAAATTATCATTGGCCTATGGTAATTTTTTTATGATTTTTGAAAATGTTTTGATCACAAAAAATAAAATCAGAAAATTAAATAAAACTAAATAAAATGAAATGCATTAAAAATTTGAATCATCCAATCAGGGCGCGCCACCTCATCGTCTTCAACCTCAAGACAATGCCCTAAACGCGTGTTCTTTCAGTTTCATACCTCCTGTTCTAATCAATACCTCTTCCTTATTTCTCCTCCAAAAACAATGATTCAAAGCTCAAAATAAAGCCAGATCTAACCTCTACATCACAACACTTATAAATCTCAAAAAGATTGACTAGGCAATTAGAAATCTGGATGCAAAAATTGCAAAAACTTACTGAATATGAATTATTCAGAAGTTCAAACAACGATCCATTCTTCCATTTCAAATAAGATTATATGTCAAACATATTGTTTGGCAAGCTATGAACTCATAAACATGAAGTAACTCAACAAATCAAGCTGGAAATAGTAAAATGAAGTTCAAGAAGCTTACTTCAATGTGAAACTGGAAATGTTGATCCCTTAGTTACATAATCAAACAAACTCCATGATCTTGATCTACACACTTCAAGGATGATGAATTCACAAGAAATTTGATGAATGCGCGAAGGAAATGAGAGAATTGAAGCAACTTGCAGAAAAATGGTGGAACACTTCAGATATGAAATTCTTGTAATGAGGGCGTCCTCCTCGTGAAATGAAGCTTGCAGTGCACTATATAGTGTGGGTAGAGAAGGTTAGAAGAGGAAATTGGTCTTCAAAGTTGTTCAAGGGCTTGATTGGAAAATTTGGCAAAATAAAGGATGCACATGGGCCTCAGCTATTTGCTCGTGTGTTCCCTCCCTTTCTTTGCATTTTATTAGCTAAATGAAGTCAGGAGCCCATGCTTAAAGTTCCAGGTTATGAATCATTGAGATGAGAGAGAGTTGGTGAATTGGCTTTTTTTTGGCAACTTTGAGCATTTTGTATCCAAGCAAACACCATGGTCCATGGAGCACGAAATAGCTGGCATTATGGGCCTTATCAAGTCACAAATAGGTCATGGGCTGGATTAGAAACAAAGAGAATGGCTGAAACTTGAGTTCTCATGAATTGGCCATTTTGCATACTTGTCAAATTTCAATAAAATGCCTCAAAATTCCAAAGCTCATAACTTGCTCATATTTTTGAATTTTGACACAAATGAGTACAATTTGGAAAGGTATTGAAGAGACCTATAATCCTGTAGTTTTTAGTTTTTGCAATTGAATCCATTAATTTTCCCAAAATTGAGCTTGAAATTCACTAATTTTGGAAAATGACCTATAATTTTGTGACTTCCAAAGACCATAATTCTTAATTCCTTACCAATTTTGACATGAGACCAAAAGGAGATGAAATATCACCCTCTTATCTTTCCAAGCATGTTTCATTTGCGTTTTTTGGATCAAAGGTGAATAAAATATGAATTTTTGAAATTAAGTCCTTATTTTCCAAAATTAGAAACTTTTAGGGTTTCTTCATGAACAAGTTTCAACCCAAGCCTCAATCCTTTTGATACAGTGATCAAAATGGACTTGAAATATGAAAAGTACACCCTTGAATTGATGGTTGACCAAAAATTCCCTTGGTCAACCTTGATTTTGACTGATTGACCAAAATGACCATTTTGCCCCTCTAAAACAATTGATCCACTTCCCTTCAAAATTGATGATCAAAACTTTAAACACAAGATCTTCCAAACATATAGAGGCCATGTATAAAGTTTCACTTCAAAATTCTCAATAAATCTTGATGAAATCCCAAACCCTAGTTTTGGTTAACACCTCAGGAGACTGATGAATCTTCTTCAAAACTTCAAATCCTCTGGGCATCTTGACCAATTTCTTGTACAAAGACTTTCCAAATACCAATGATATGTTGTAGCTTCCAAATCAATACTTGTACATTGATCAATAGCCTTGATCAAACAAAACCCTAATTTGACTGATGAACCAAAGGAGTGATTCCTTCTTATAATCAAACACAACCTTCAATCCTTTGATGATCCAAAGAGATGGATAATGTGATCGGTGGGAATGAGAACTGACTGTTTTTGGAATGATGGTTCGCGTTTGCATTTGTTTTTGCAAAATGTCGCGGTAAGCAAGAGTCGCCACCGTCTTTTATTTTATCCAACAAGGAAAGGATAAAAGCACAGAAAAATTCCTTTTTGAGATGCTTCTCGGGTTCGGGAGGTAGATTATAGAAAGGGAAGGTGTTAGCACCCTTTCTATCTGTGGTTATCCATGGGCTCTTAGGTACTTGCTCATTATGTTTTCAAAAGTTTGTTTTTACTTTGTGATTGTGGGTTTGAAAAGAGTATTTTTTTGAAAGGGGTGTAAGTGCGAAAAGTTTTTGATTTACTTTAAAAGGAGCAAGTACTTAAGAACCATTTACCTACTCAAAAATGAATTAAACTGTACAAGTGTCCTTTAGACAAAGTTATCCTACTATTGAGGAGTAGGTAGCATCGTCGTTGGAGTTTTTGGGTCAATTCGATTAAGGGACGTGTGGTCACTAAAGCAATGTTAGGACGCCTTAACGGTAACCCTAATATCATAGATCATTTTTTCGAGGCAACCGTTTCGAGGCAACTATGATCTTTGGACAAGAGGGCGACCTCTAAAACTTCCTATACTCAGTGACCACGTTCGAGGCAACCAAGTGAGGTGTACCCTAAGAGTGCGCATGTGCGAGTGTATTGTTTTTCAGTTATTTATCTTTGTACATGTTATGGGTGATCTATTGTTGATTTTAAATTAAAATTGATCTTTGTCATGCATTGCCTAGTTATCAAACATCTAACAGTTAACATTATACGGAAATTAAATTGCGGAAAATTGAATCTAAGCTATTACAAGGCGTCGGGTATTTACATCGCCAAAAACAAACCCTTTAAAATTAAATTGCGAAAAGTAAATAAAAGCGATAAATAAATAAATAAAATCCTAAGTTAAAAACTATTACATTCTCGAAGCAGTTACAATATTGGAATATGGATCAAAAATAATACGCGCGCGAGAAAATTAAATCGGAGTGTCTTAGGGTTTTGACCCTTTTTTTATTAAAGAAAGCAATATTTTGTTATTTTTTGAATTAAAAATTAGTCTAAGTTAATAATTGAATTAATTAATTAAATGAAAATATTTTTGAGTTTTATTTTAATTAAGGAAATAAAATAAGAATGGTTAAAAATGTTAAAAACCTAATATTCTAATTTGATTTTAATTTATTGCAAAATATATTATTGTTAAACCTATTTAAACTAAATAGATTAATTAATGTTTATTTACAAAAATAAATAATGAAATCAATGGAATTAATAAAAATATTATTTTTTTGTTGTTTCTGATTTTTTATGAGAAAAAATTAATGGGTTAGTAATTAATTAAATAGAATAAGTAAATAAATAAAAAGATATAGAAATTAAAAGAAATACTCAGGGGGGTGTGGGCCTGAATCTGGGTGTGAAATCAACAATTAGTTGGCCCATTAACGCTCCAGCCTGTTTGACCTTTTGAATCGCCCACATGTTATGGGTGATCTATTGTTGATTTTAAATTAAAATTGATCTTTGTCATGCATTGCCTAGTTATCAAACATCTAACAGTTAACATTATACGGAAATTAAATTGCGGAAAATTGAATCTAAGCTATTACAAGGCGTCGGGTATTTACATCGCCAAAAACAAACCCTTTAAAATTAAATTGCGAAAAGTAAATAAAAGCGATAAATAAATAAATAAAATCCTAAGTTAAAAACTATTACATTCTCGAAGCAGTTACAATATTGGAATATGGATCAAAAATAATACGCGCGCGAGAAAATTAAATCGGAGTGTCTTAGGGTTTTGACCCTTTTTTTATTAAAGAAAGCAATATTTTGTTATTTTTTGAATTAAAAATTAGTCTAAGTTAATAATTGAATTAATTAATTAAATGAAAATATTTTTGAGTTTTATTTTAATTAAGGAAATAAAATAAGAATGGTTAAAAATGTTAAAAACCTAATATTCTAATTTGATTTTAATTTATTGCAAAATATATTATTGTTAAACCTATTTAAACTAAATAGATTAATTAATGTTTATTTACAAAAATAAATAATGAAATCAATGGAATTAATAAAAATATTATTTTTTTGTTGTTTCTGATTTTTTATGAGAAAAAATTAATGGGTTAGTAATTAATTAAATAGAATAAGTAAATAAATAAAAAGATATAGAAATTAAAAGAAATACTCAGGGGGGTGTGGGCCTGAATCTGGGTGTGAAATCAACAATTAGTTGGCCCATTAACGCTCCAGCCTGTTTGACCTTTTGAATCGCCCACATGCCTGTTGACTGGAGACCATGGTAGTCCTCCATCCATGGTCATTGGATCTAAATCTGAAGATACCTGGCGTGTTGATTTTTGAGGCGTATGGTGGTCTTTATGCTTGAAGATCCACTGGAATAGCTGCAAGAAAATAATAATAAGCATTTTGGGGGACCTGGGATTCGAACCCAGGTCCCAAGGGGTTTTGCCATAGCGTACTTACCAACTCATCCATGCTGCTTCTTTGTTATTGGAATAGAAAACAAATATTATATTCAAAACAATTAATTGTGCCCTGAAAAATAAAAAAACGCGCTAATAATTTAAACAAGCCAATGATGCTAAGCCACATAATCGTCTTCCCCAACGCATCCCTGGTTCGTTTACCTGCGTATTTTTATCCGCAGGAAGATTCATAGGGTATCTCAAAAATCTTCCCCAGGACATGTAAACGAAACCTAAGAGTACCAATGCGTTCGTCTCTTCCTCCTGGTTATCCCTGTACCCATCATTAACATTGATTTTGCCTGTATCAAAAAGGCCTAAAAAACAAGAACAAGAACCCTAGGTTCGGGCATCATGATACAGGTTCTAAAAATAAAATTGAATAATTCCAAAACGTTCTAAATCAAACAACAAACATAAATATGCCAAGATTTTAAAGAAAAGATGCAAGAATTGGAGATTTGGATTCCATGTTCAGAGCTTGGTTCGTGATGACTTACAGTGCAATTGATGGCGTCTAAAGGGCTGGTTTCGATTGCTACAGTTTCGGGAGATGTCAGGGAAGAGAGCTATGTCAAGCTTTTTGTTTGAATTGAGCTCTAAGGTTGATTTTGATTTCCAAGTTTTCAAGCTTTTTCACCAACTTCTTCTGGCCGTTTCAGCAATGCTTTGTGCGTCCTCCTGCTATGCTTGGCTTGTGTGAGTGTTATAGAATGAATTTAGGTCAAAACTTAGGCCATAATCCATATGCATTGAAGATGGAAGATTTGATTTTGATCACCATTATCAAACTTCCCAAAATAGCTCAAATCTGATTTTTTTTTATATATGAATAAGCCTTGATACGAATTGATTTGATGAATCATGACAATTGAAATTTGTACCAATCACAAAGATATTATTTCATCAATTTTTAGATTTTATTTGATTTAATATTGATTAAAAATGAATTAAATCAATAAAAATTAAATAAAATAGAAAATTAAATGAATGGCCATGAAATCAAATATGGGACACGTGTGTGGCATGACAAGACCATATCAAGTGGAAAAAAGTGGGCCCTTTTGTCAAAAATTGGAGTTTTGAGGATAGTTGACTTTTGGCAAATTTGGAAAAATGTCCAACTTCAACAATGCATAACTTCCTCAATTTTGAACTTTTGGAGGTGTTCTTGGACTTTTTGGAAACTTTGAGATGTCCTCTAATCAACCCTTTTGGTCTCATCTCATTTTGATGTTCCATGCTCAAGTTATAAGCTTTGGAAAAAAGGTGTTTTTTGTTGACTTTCAAAAATGACCTATAATGTCCAAATTTGTAACTTTTTGTGAGTGCATTTCTTGATCTTGGGGTGTGAAGATGGATTGTAGGAAATTGCATCCTCTTCAAAATGAGATTTTGATGGGTCATTTCTCATAAAGTATGAGAAAGTTATGCTTGGTCAAAGTTGAGTTGACTTTTCCTACAAAACCCTAATTTAGCAACTGTTGAATCTTGATGAATCTTGAGCAATCCTTGATGAATCATGATCAACCATTGATCAAATGATTAATTATCCTTTAAAATTAGAATGTTGACAAAAATATTTAGGTTTGACTGTATTTGGGATACAGTTGACTTTTGCCCTAGCACAGTCGATTTTTGGGCCCCTTGAGCAATTGACTGACCAAACTTCCTCTATAAGGCTTGAAATTTGACATGGATGAACTTAAGAATATATTAAGACATTGGGAAGCACTTGAGGCCATTTGGATATGAGGACCTTAATGCAACACAAAACCCTAATTTTGACTTGACTGCCTTAGGAGGTGATTTGACTGTCCAACCCTTGAGCCAACTTGAGCAACTTGAAGATTATTCTTGACATGTCTTGAGGAATATGGGAGGGAAAATTTTGGGGTACAACAGATAAGATATCTTGAGATATGCAATAACTTTTGAGCTTGAAAGATCCAGAGGTTTGGATGGTAAGATTCTTCTTGAGCAACTTGTCAATGCAAACAACCTTCAAGGCTTGAGGAAGACTTGATAACCAAAGTACTTTGATCCCATCACAATGTATGAATGCAATGCAATATGATATTCATGATAAAACATAAGCCTAAATCAAGAGGGTAAATTTTGGGGTGCAACACCAACATTCACTGAAGGTAGCAAAAAGATAACATTAACCAACTTTCACTAATGGTGACCTACCAACTTTCACTGAAGGTAGAGAGAAAATATATCATAGCACCGCCGTTCACTGACGATGAACTACCAACGTTCACTGAAGGTAGCAAAAAGATAACAAGTCTTTTCCCAAAATTCTGGTGTTTCACCTAGAACGGGTCTCAACTTCTTCTTTAACCAAGGCATTCCGCCTGGAAAGGGTAATATATAAGATGTCTCAAATCAAGAGACCTGCTACTTGCTATTAGGGAGAATCGTAAAATTACTTCCTGGGGAAAATGTCATGACTTCCTAGGGAGTGAATCATGACTTCACGGGGAAGGCAGTATAGCTTCTTGGGGAAGACAAGATAGCTTCCTGGGGAAAACAAAATGGCTTCCTGGGGAAATGCTAACATATTCCTGCTGAGGAGATAAAGTTCTCTCGTGCTAAATAAATGCACACTCAAACCAAGGCTCAAAGCTTGCAGAGATCAAAAGTAATAATATTGCCGAGGATTAAAGATTCAAACCAGAAATAAACTGGAATGAGACAGTCGTCCAAAATACATCCTTTGAGAAATAAACTCAAGAGGGAAACCCAAATCATCCAGATAAAGAGATGTGCAGACAGGATAAAGCAAAAATCTTCCACGAGGGATAATTCAGTGGGGAAATTGAAAGAACATACACTTTCTGCTTATGACTGACACTCTATTGGAGAGAGGACAACACAATTCTGCAAAACAGGACAATATGTCCACAAAATAACGAATGTGAATGAGCAATGATTTGCCAAATTTAACTATGCCTGATGTATGCATGAATGTATGAGTTCTATCATGCATATGCTGACAAAACAAACATATAAAATTGGGAGTAACCAGACAAAACCAACTCGGGCACAAACAACACTCGGCCAAATCACATCCAAGATGAACATTCTAAGAAAAAGTAAGTGCCAACTGAGGAAACAAAATCCTACTACATGGCTTAACTTCACTAGGGAGAAACGTAATCCGAAAATAAATAAAACATAACGACAAAATAATACAGATACAGGGATATAACATCCTTCCCCATGCTTTACCAGGGAATAGCACTCAGACTTCAACAGGGGAAATAAATGTTTTCAAATGTAACGCTTCTACTGGGGTTTGCAAAAATCAATTTCAAGTAAAGCAGATGGACACCAAATCATCAAAACATTCACTAGGGAATTCAGGCCCATTTTGAAAGAGGAAAAAACATACAAACTTCGCTAAGGCATATAATGTCCCATCGTCGAGACATTAATTTGGGATTTCGTGCTGACTTCCTTGGGGAGGTAAACACCATATTCTCAAAGGGAGAACCCATATACGTTCTTCACTGGAGAAATCGGAGACATGTGTTCTTCGAGAGTAATCATTGTACCAACTTCTCTGGGAAGAAAGAACTTATATCAAACAAGCGAAACCTTCACTGGAGAAATCTTGGATTGAGTCTTCATATCATGCAAACTCGAAAAAGAAGAAAAATGAACCAAAACTTGACTGGGGACACTGGAGCCACAAACCCAATACAGCGAAAACAACTTGAGTAAACCTTCCCAGAGTAAACAAAAACTTCTCAAAACAACTAGAGTTCGTCCATTCTTGGGATCACCACTTTTGTTTTTCTCTTGCATCACAAATTCTAAAGTAAAAGCAAATTGTAAATTCTTTTTGAAAATCAACTTTGTTATTTAATCTTTTCGCTTTGTTATCAATAATAAATGGAGTCTTTTCAAGCTAAATAAAATAAGAAATATAAAGAATTGGGTAAAAGCTTAAATTTCATTAATATAATGGTAGTCTGCATATGGCGAGACTCCATGGACGATTACAAAGTTCAGAAAATTGTAATATATAATGGAAAAGATACATTGAGATACAATGACCACTATCCCCTCTAAAAACTTTTGAAATCCTGAGCAGCAGCTTCCGTTGAAGTATAATGAGGACCCGAGAAGATTATTGCTTCAACGATCAAGTCTTGTCTGACGCAGTTACTTGCAAAGAAAGTCCCTAACTTTTGCCTAAGCTGCCCTTGCGGGTTTTCAACTTAGCAGGAAATTTATTTTGTTTATGTCTCTAATTTTTGCCTAGACCACCCTTTCGGGTTTTCGGGATACCGAGATGCTCTTTTTTGCCTAAGCCGCCCTTTCAGGTTTTCAACTTAGCGAGCAGTTCTCTTATTTCTTTAGGCGAAGTATTTCTTGACTGAATCAGCATTCATGGGACGTGTGAACTCCTCGCCATCCATAGTTTCAAGAATTAATGCACCACCAGAGAAGGCTTTCTTGACAACATATGGGCCTTCAAAATTTGGAGTCCACTTGCCCCTAGAATCAGCGTTAAAAGACATGATCTTCCTGAGCACGAGGTTGCCTTCTCTGAATTCACGAGGTTTGACCTTCTTATCAAAATCTTTCTTCATCCTTTTCTGATATAACTGTCCATGACACAAAGCTGTCATTCTCTTCTCTTCAATCAAATTCAATTGGTCAAACCTGTTCTGGACCCATTCAGCCTCTGACAACTTGGTTTCCATTATCACACGCAAAGAGGGAATCTCAACGTCGATTGGGAGCACATATTCCATTCCATACACAAGGGAGAACGGGGTTGCTCCTGTTGAAGTGCGGACAGATGTTTGATATCCATGTAAAGCAAAAGGGAGCATTTCATGCCAATCTTTATAAGTAACAACGATATTCTGGATGATCTTCTTGGTATTCTTATTAGCAGATTAAACAACCCCATTCATCTTCGGCCTATACGGAGATGAATTGTGATGGACAATCTTGAATTATTCACAAAGTTCTGACATCACCTTATTGTTCAGACTCGAGCCATTGTCGGTGATAATTTTGCTCGGCACACCATACTGACATATGAGATTATTCTTAATGAAGCACACAACCACTTGCTTAGTAACATTAGCATATGAAGCAGCCTCCACCCACTTGGTTAAGTAATCAATTGCTACCAAGATAAAACGGTGTCCATTCAAAGCTTTGGGTTCTATCATTCCAATCATGTCAATACCCCCACATAGAGAAAGGCCTTGGGGAAGAGATCACATTGAGAAGTGTCGCAGGCACATGAACCTTGTTCGCATAAATCTGGCATTTATGACACTTCTTTGCAAATTTGTAACAATCAGATTCCATTGTCAGCCAATAATAACCTTCCCTCAGCATCTTTTTAACCATCGAATGCCCATTGGCATGTGTTCCAAATGAGACTTCATGAATCTCATGCATCAACAAGTCTGCTTCGTGTCTATCCACGCATCTGAGCAAGACCATGTCATGATTTCTCTTGTACAACACATTTTCATTGAGGAAGAAACTGCCAGCCAATCTTCTGAATGTCATCCTATCTTTATTTGATGCACCAATCAGATATTCCTGAGTTTGGAGAAAATGCTTGATATCATAATACCAAGGTTTCTCATCTTCTACCTCTTCTGTTGTAAACATATGAGCGGGCCTATCCAGTTGTCAAACCATAATTCGAGGTATATCATTCCAGGTATTCACATGATACATGTAAGCCAGAGTTTCCAGAGCATCCACCATTTGATTTTCGTCTCTTGGGATGTGATGGATTTCAACTTCGTTAAAGAAGGGTAACAACCTTCTAGCATTATCTTTGTAAGGGATCAAGCCAGGGTGATGAGTATCCCATTCTCCTTTAATCTGGTTTATTACCAAAGCTAAATCACCATACACATCTAGAATTTTAATTCTAATATCAATAGCTTCCTAAAGACCCATGATGAAAGCCTCATATTTTTCCATATTATTAGTACAATCAAATGTCAACCTTGCAGTGAAAGGAATGTGCAATCCATGTGGAGTGACAATCACACCACCAATTCCTTTACCATAAGCATTCACAGCTCCATCAAATATCATCTTCCAGCGAGATTCAGGATCAAGACCTTCCTCAGGTAATGGCTCATCGCAATCTTTTACTTTCAGAAACATCACATCCTCATCGGGGAAATCATACTTCACAGACTGATGATCATCAACTGGTTGGTGAGCAAGATAATCTGCCAACGTGCTACTTTTAATAGCTTTTTGAGTATGGTATTCGATGTCATATTCAGGTAACAGCATCTGCCAGTGGGCAATTCTCCCAATAAGAGCAAGATTTTCAAAAATGTACTTGATTGGATCCATTTTGGAGATCAACCAAGTAGTGTGATTCAACATATATTGTCGTAAATGTTTTGCTGCCCAGGCCAGGGCACAACATGTCTTTTCCAGCATGGAATACCGCGACTCACAATCAGTAAACTTTTTGCTGAGATAATAAATGGCGTACTCTTTCTTCCCTGTTTCATCTCGTTGTCCCAGAATACAGCCCATGGAATTATCTAACACTATCAGATACATAATCAATGGTCTTCCTTCAACAGGAGGGAGCAAGATAGGAGGTTCAAGCAGATATTCTTTAATACTTTCAAATTCCATTTGGCAATCATTTGTCCACACACAACCTTGATCTTTCTTTAACAACTTAAAGATTGGTTCACATGTTGCAGTCATGTGAGAAATGAATTTAGAAATATAATTCAAGCGCCCGAGGAACCCTCTGACTTGCTTTTCAATTCTCGATGCTAGAATCTCTTGAATTGCTTTGACTTTATCAGGGTCAACTTCAATTCCTTTATGGCTATCAATGACACCAAACAATTTCCCCGATCAAACACCGAAGGTGAATTTATTTGGATTCAAGCGGAGACGATACTTCCTCAAATGCTGAAACAACTTCAACAAATCTTCTACATGCCATTCTTCAGTCTGGGATTTAGAAATCATATCATCAAAATATACCTCAATTTCCTTATGCATCAGATCATAGAATAGGGTTGTCATAGCCCTCTGGTATGTTGCACCAGCGTTCTTCAACCCGAAGGGCATCACTCTGTAACAGAATGTTCCCCGGGGTGTAATAAACGTTGTTTTTACCATGTCCTCTGGAGCCATTCTTATTTTATTATACCCGGAAAATCCGTCCATGAACGAGAATACTTTGAATTTTGTTGTGCTATCCACTAACATGTCAATGTGTGGCAATGGAAAATTATCTTTTGGACTAGCTTTATTTAGATCTCTGTAATCTACGCACATGCAAACTTTTCTGTCTTTTTTTTGGTACTGGAACAATATTGGAAGTCCATTGAGGATACACTGACGTCACAAGAAAACTGGCATTAATCTTCTTTAGAACCTCCTCTTTGATCTTCACTGCCATATCTGGGTGAGATCTTCTCAACTTTTGTTTGATTGGCAGACACTCTGGCTTCAACAGCAAATAGTGCTCTACAATATTTGTATCTAGACCAGGCATATCTTAATAAGACCAAGCAAAAATATCCATATAATCTTTTAACAGCTCAATCAACCTTCTCTTCACATAAGGATGCAGCAATGCTCCAATCTTGACTTCTTTCAGATCTTCTTCTGAACCCAAATTGATTACTTCCAATGGCTCTTTATATGGTTGAATGGAATTTTCCTCGCGCTCAAGAAACTGTGAGACCTCTTATGGAATCTCATCATAGTCTTCTTCTTCGGCCCCATACACAGGACATTCAAAGTTGGGAGAGGGTGCAGGGTCATTATATTCAACGGGTTTTTTAATTAATCTGCACATATGATTTATGATTGCTTTTAGAAACTGACACATATAACAAGTGATCATGCAAATTGAATTTCAGTTATTATTTATTTTGAAAGGTTTTTTCTGATTACCATTTTCCAAGAAAAAGCAGAAAATAATGACACAATTTAGGAAACAAAGACAACTTTTATGATTGGTTTTAAAAATCAAAGCAAACAGATAATCCCATACAATACTTTCACCTTGGGAAGAGTGGAATATTTTCAAAAAGATTAACAAAAACAAATTACTTAGAAACATGTATGCAAGACGGAACATCAATGGTGATCCAGTTCTGAACCCTAACTATGTACGTCACGTAATTTGGAACTTCTGGCTCTGCTCCATCTTCCACAATGGCATTAATCCCGGAAACAATCGGATGAAGATAACCCATGCTATGGAAGATGTCTTGATACTTGCCTGAAGCAGACTTCGGCTTCATGCTCTTACCTTTTTCATTATTCAAAGAGAACCCCAAGCCAGCTCTGTTCTTGTTTACGGGTGGATCCATAATCTGTCCCCAAACTTCATTATGGCCATTACGCACAACCTGCTACGCATCCTTAAGCGAAACCATATAATTCTCATTTTCTCTTATATTGTTAATGGATAAGGCTTGGAACTGGGTTTCAACAGCAGCTTTATCCGCCTCCACAATGCTGAAAGAGGACAAATGAGATATCAATAATGCTTGTTCTCCGTTTATGATTACCATTTTTCCTTCACGTACAAACTTCGGTTTCTGGTGTAAAGTTGAAGTGACAGCCCCTGCCTCATGTATACACGGCCTTCCTAGCAAGCAGCTATAAGCGGGTATAATGTCCATGACCTGGAAAGTAATCTGAAACAAATGTGGGCCTATATGAATAGGCAAGTCCACTTCACCGATAACAGATTTCCTTGATCCATCAAACGCTTTCATAATAATTCAACTTGGGCGCATGGGCGTTCCTTGATATTTCAACTTCATAAGCATACTCCTCAGTATAACGTTCAAAGTGGATCCATTATCAATCACCACATTGGATAGTGAATCATTCTTGCAGTTCATAGAGATGTTAAGGGCCAGGTTGTGATTCCTTCCTTCATCTGGAAATTCATCTTCGCAGAAAATCAGGTTATTACATGATGTAATGTTCCCTACTACACTGCTGAATTGGTCTATAGGCATGTCACTTTCCACAAAAGCTTGATCCAGTACCCTCATCAGAGACTCTCTGTGAGCAGAGGAGTTCATCAATAAAGCCAAGATAGATATTTTTGAAGGAGTCTGCAGTAGCTGATCTACAATTTTGTAGTCTCTCATCTTGATTATCTTCAAAATATCATCCACTTCTTTCTCTAACGTAGACCCACTAGTCTCACCCATAACCTTCTTGGGTGCAACATTCTCAGCAATTTTCTTTCCAACACTAACATCTCCTCGAACAAATGGTGTAAATACACGACCGTTGCGAGTCACTCTGCTAGTCTCAGCAATATTTCCAACATCAGGCATTGGCTGGATGGGAATTTCCACACCATCCTCTAAGATTGTAGCGTTATATTTATAGATTACAGCCTTATCTAACTTGTAGGGGACATGACCCGATAAGCTAATCACCAATGGAGTAATAGCTGGCTTGCCATGATATTAAACTTCACAATGGGTAGGCGCACCGAAACAAGGCACAATAACATTTAATCCCTCTTCTACACAATCAGTCATTACAGAGTCATCTCTGGAAAACATATCTTCATCCGAAGAGAAGAACTCATCTGTAGAGGCATACTTATCATCCGACTCTTCTTTAGCCAAATAAACCTCAATCATATCCACTTCATGGTAATCATCCCTTTGACTTGTAACCTTGATAGTTCCATTGTCTAACAACAACTAAACACCTTTCCTCACAATTGAACATCCTCGGGAGTCCTGGCAGCAAATTCGGCAAGACCCATACTGATGTTCCACCTGACCAGCCATAAGGCAGAAAGTAGCATGAAATTGTACAAGATACTTATTCATATACTCCACATCAAAATTTCTGAACTCTCCAGGACATCTAGAAACCATGTTTACTTCCTCTTCATACTCTGTCATAGGCCTGATTATATGGATGAGGCCCTCATCCATCATCTCCTGTAAATCAGCCTTTATCTTGTCACAACCCTGTATGTCCGTACTGCAAATAGCACAACCGAAATGTTCATGCGTATAGTAGCTAAATTCAGAGGTCTACATGCATTTTCACCAAATCTCCTCTAACCAGATGAATATCAAAAATTCGGAAGTCACCTGGACAACCGGCCACCACGTTCACAGCATTCGCTCCTCCATGCATGGGTAGAGGATTGTCTTTCACATTAGGACCCACATCCTTGAAAGAAAGAATGCCATACTTCACCAATTTCTTCACCTCAGTCTTCAAAGGATAGCAATTATAAACATTATGCCCTGGTGCTCCCTGATGAAAAGCACATGTTTGGTCTATTTTGTAATACCAAGGCAATGGTGATGGTACAGCGGGAGGTGGTCGGGTTTGCACCAACTTATTCTGAATCAATGCTGGTAGTAACTTTGTAGAACTCATAGGAATAGGGTCATAACTCTCCCTTCTATGATTATACCCTTGATTCCCCTGCTGGGATGGTCTCTGGTAAGCAACGGTGGTTGGAGCTACACCAACAACTGGAGTAACTGAGGCGACTTGTTGATGATGCTGATAATTTCTTCTAGGAGGATTAACCCTCCTCTCTTGTATAACAGCATTTGCATCCCCTTCCTTCTTCTTGGTAAACCCATAAGATGGCTTCTTCGCACCTCCATATCCTTCACTCTTTGTTAAGCGGCCCTCTCTTACAGCCTCTTCTAAACGGATACCCATGCCTACCATTTCAGTAAAGTCACTTGGCGCACTTGCTACCATCCTTTCATAGTATAAAGCACCCAGTGTCTTCAAGAAAATCTTAGTCATCTCCTTCTCTTCCATGGGAGGAATCACTTGGGCATCTACCTCACGCCATCTTTGTGCATATTCTTTGAATGATTCCCTGTCTTTCTGAACCATGGCCCTGAGTTGATCACGGTCAAGCGCCATGTCCATGTTGTATTTGTATTATTTGATAAATGCTTCTCCCAAGTCATTGAAAGTATGGATATTGACGCTATCCAAAATCATATACCACTTCAGCGTAACACCAGTCAAACTATCCTGAAAAAAGTGAATCAACAGACGTTGATCATTAGTATGGGTAGACATTCTCCTTACATACATCACCATATGAGCACGAGGGCAAGTGTTTCCCTTGTACTTTTCAAACTCCGGGACCTTAAACTTTGCAGGTATCTTAACATTCGGGACCAAGCATAACTCACTCACATTCTTCCTGAATAACTCTTTTCCCCTGAGGGCCTTCATCTCCCTCTGCATCTTGTCAAACTGCTCTTGAAAATTACACATTCTATCATAAAGACCCAAGTCTTCACTTGGTGAAGGAAAAGGATGACACACATCATCATTAACAAATGGAACCAAATTCACTGAAGGAGGTGCAGCAGGAGCAGCATGCACCACATGAGGTGCAGGAGTAACAGTAGTCTGCACAACTGGAGCTTATTGAGGACCAAGATTGAAACCTTTGGGTGAAAAATTCTCTGGAATTCCCCATGGATAACCTTGAGGCATGCAATTCTGAATAACAACTGGGGTAGCAGACACATGAACAGTCGGAGCTTCAGCAGTAACCCTTGTTGGTTGAGGTTGAACACTCGGTGGCTGATTCTGAGCAGCCACCGGAGATTCCATCAGAGTAGTAAGATTGGCCATGCCGGCCTTCAAAGAAGAAACCTCCTCGCACAACTCGCGATTCCCTTGTTCTAAGTTGTCCATCTTCCTTCTGAAATTAGCCCGAGTGTTGTAGTGGTGAGCCAGCTTGCTGAACAAAGTAAAGAAGCTTGGTAAGACACCTGGATATGCATAATAAATGCAAGAAATATGTGTAATATGATGCATGATATGTGATGCACATGATTTATTTTATTATTAATATTTCAAGGGACTTAAAGATTTATAGACACATTGCAAATATCAAAGTAATAACGCATTTGAAATACTGAAAATTTTTATTATAATAACTTCGAAATAGGTTACAAGTATCAACAATCCCAAGTACAAGATGAAAATAAAGTCTAAAACCCTGAGAAGCAAAGCTGATGGAGATCACTCTATACGCTGGCGCTTCCCTGTAAGCCTGGCAATCTGAGCCTTCAACCTCTGGTTTTCTTCAGCATATCTGGTGGCAACCTCCTTCCAATCTCCTGAATCAGGAAGTGAGCAACTAGCATCTGAGTGAGGCTTAGGAGAAAATAAATCTCCTTGCCTTTCCATAGTCTCTACCACTCGACTCTCAAGGATCTCAATCAAGTCATCTTTCTCCTTCAAGTCTGCTCTATAGGAAATATCTAAAGTTTGGAACTTATTCTTCCAAGCATCCTTTTCCTGCTGCATCCTGACCAAAGCAAGCTGCAGCTCTTCTAAATCATTCAATAAAGGAAGAGTGGTTTTCACAAACAAATCAGGCATAGGTGTTTCCTGAGAATACAACATTTTCAACTGAATAGCCCTCGCTTGGACCCACTGAAGATATGGTTCCAAAGAAACAGCCCCCTAGGTCCCAAGTATTTCCTACTCTTCTTATGAATGTGACGTCGGGCCTTCGCAATCTTCTCCCTAGCTTACTTATGGTCTCCTTCCTCCTTCAGAAAGAAACTACTCAAATGAGTACTATTTGGTTTATCCCTCATCGGATAACCAAGCTGTCGTCGTGCAAGAATAGGGTTATAGTTAATTCCTCCCTTCATACCAAGAAGAGGTACATTGGGGAAACTACCACAACTGTCAACAATCTCTATATCATGGTAAGCTCGATGATACCAATCAATATCTGAGTGAGTAAGTGCCATGATATTAGGATCCCAACGAGGTTCCTTCCTGAAATCCCAGAAAGCATCGGACTGAGGCATATGAGAGATAAAACACTGGTATAACAAAGGCGTGCAATAGATAATCATCCCTCCATGATAATAATTCCGAAGATGAATAGAGTAATAAGCATCACCCAATAATGTAGGAAGTGGGTTTTTAATCATGAAGGTCCTGATAGAATTAATATCAACAAACTAGTCCACATTAGGAAATAAGAACAACCCATAAGCAAGTAGAGCAAAGATGGCCTCAAAAGTGACTGTACTCTTCATCCTGGCAAAGTAACGAGCTTTTTCTAATAAGAACTGGGTTGGTAATCCTCTAATTCCTCCTTTAGTAGTCATATGGGCTTCCACCTCAGGATTCCCCAGATGGATCAAAGCAGCCATCTCATGTGGTTTAGGCTCACCCTCCAAACCAGTAAAAGGAACACTATCAGTAACACGTAAATCCAACAGATAAGAATACTCCTCCAGTGTAGGCATCAACTGATAGTCGGGAAAATTAAAGCAATAATACATCAGATCATAGAACTGGACCAAGGTCGAGAGAATACCCTCCTTCATCCTAAGCTTCATAAGAGGAATGATGGATCCATACTTCTTCCGAAAATCTGCAGAACACTCGATCTCAGGAATTAGACTGATCAACTCATCTATCTTGGGATCCTTGAAACTGTATTTTCCGTTCTTTCTTTTTCCAGAATCCATGGTTAAAAAGTACCTAAGATATTCACAAATGGTCAACTTTTAAGTCCCTTGAAATAAGATTTCTACAAAAGATGCTTATGAGTGCATGGATGCATGATGTAACAATCACACACAAGATCACACATATAGGGTTCATAGGTTCAACGTCACGAGCATGAGGTCGAAGGTACTGCCCATAAGGTGTTGGTCTAAAAGTTATCACCTGTCGAACAAGGTTCTAGAGGTTCCCAGAGTCTACATCCTTCCTTCGGATATTACCAACTTCCCGATTAACTCGGTAATTAGTAATATTCTCAAGAAAAACTCGTCCGAGTGTAGTATCGTGTGACAACTATTTCCGAATTACTCCGTCATAGCTTCTGTGCTACACCTAAAAGGCCAAGATGGGTTTGTTATTATAAGGTCCTCAGCTTCAGCAGGCTCCCAAGTCGAAAGCAGTACATCTTCCCGATTACTCGGTAAACGACACTACAGTCAAAGGGGCCTCCACTGAGTGGGGGATCTCATGCCTCCTTTTTTGGGATTACTCCCTCAAAGTTAACATGACTATACCGCCCGTCCTATCTTAAATTTTGCCCAAATACGGGTATAGGACTTATAAGTAATCACCAAGCACCCTGAAAACCAGGAAAATCCAAACAAACATATATACAACATATAACACATAAACAACAAAAGCACATATACAGATAAAAACAAAGATAGGCTCAACCCACTTAGGGATGGACCAGAAAGAGGTCAATCTTTCCCCAGTGAAGTCGCCATTTTTTTCCTGTAGTGGTAGAAATGTTTAAGACTAAGCCATTGGATTGACTAGACTTACACATATCAAAATAAAAATCATCACCGCGCTTTATTGTTTCCAAAGGAAAGGGAAAAGAGAGAGTAACCCAAAAAAGAGGGGGAAAGATTCAAGGTAAGGGGGTTGGTTATGAAAAGGGAAGGTATTAGCACCCTAAACATCTACGGTACTCCGCAAGAACCTCTTTGTAAAATCTGTATATTTTGGCTATAAAATATTGTATAAAAATGGATGGTGGAGGTGAGAAAAGAAATATATTTTTATGGTTTTTGCACCTGCCGCGATTGTGAACCTTTAGTGCCTACGTACCACCTTTCGTGTAATAGGGGATCAGGGTACACGTAATTCACCTTTAAAAAATTTAAAACACAAGTGTGTTGGTTAATTTTATGAGATAAGACATCATCGTCATTGTCCATGTGGAAAACATACTTACAACCCACAAGTATGAGAAGGGAGAATTTGCATCATCTCAAAGTGGAGGATATGGCTTGGATTTTAAAATTAACAATGCCTCACTCAACACCCAAGTGGAAAATATCTCACTTCACTACATATTGCAGAAGTATAGTTGTTTGCATCACTACAAGGATTGACAAGAGTCAAATCTTTTGAGAAAAAGTTTTAAAATAAAAGTCAAAGTGGAAAAATGGTTTGAAATGAGATTGATTGACTTTTAGTCTTCTCACAAAAAAAAAGTCAAGGTATTATTAAGTTGATTGAAGTTTATTTATGAAATGTTTTGAAAATGCATGGACATAAGTCCGAGTTTATTATAAAAGTGGTTCAAGTTTTAAAAAAAAAGAGTTTTCAAAAGGAGGGAGAAGATTTTTGAAATTAAAGAAGATGGGAGGAGATTAAGGGACTATCCTAAAGCATAAGGTAAAAGATAAGGAGAAGAACCATCTAACCAACAAGAAGCCAATACTTGACATTATGAGTCAAGATAGAATTCTCATTCTTTGGATTGAAACCAAGCAAGCAAAGATACTAGACCTCTTGAGAAGACTAAACTTCAAGTGTATTAAGTCTTCACAAAAATTGGGCAGAGTAACGAATGTATACGGGTGAATTCCAGATTACAAACAAAGTATGTAATCACGATAACATGCACACAAAACAAACAAACAACCCAATGTCTTGAGGTAAACCCCAATAACTCCAGACAAAATATCAATTAAGGTCACAGGGTCTCCAACATAGGCCAAGGTCTCTAATATTAAGTCCAAGAAGTCCAATACTCCATAATGCCAAGGATAGTAACCAAATAGTCCAAGTATCATTAAATTTTTTTATGGTTCATGTTGATTATTAAGTATCTTCAAAAAGAAATGAAAAGCTCAAGTGAGCAAAATAAAAATGACATAAAAGTAAATGCTCAAGTGAGAAAAATAAAAATGGCATGAAATGTAAATGCAAGAAGTAAATAGTACATAAAACATAAAATAAGAGCATAAAGTAAAGTCAATTGTTAGAAATTAGTGGTTTGTTGGATGATCATATTGAATCTTGCATTTGGAACTCATTAGAGGATTGGTAGAACCAAAGCCTCCACACAACAAGTCGCATTTGCTTTTTGTCAAGTATATCCTCCATTTTGGAATCCTCAAAAGTAACATTTAATGATCAACGATGTATAAGTGATCAGTGTTGACGAAAAGTGATGTAGACCCATTAGAGGATTGGTAGAACCAAAGCCTCCACACAATAAATCTAAAGGTTATTGGATCAAAGAGATCAAATTAACATACTCGGGCTTGCAAACATAGGTTTGGGCCACGAATGATCATTTGTTTGAATCGGGATAAAATTTAGCGCTATGTTAAGCAATTGTAAGTGGACTTATGTAGAAGTCGCACCTATTTTGAGGTCGGTCAATAGCCATCTATGTACTTCATGTTTGGATAAATGATATAGAGATCATCATTCCTTAACATGTATCACAATTAAAAAATAAAGGGATAAGATGAAGTGGGAGGGGAATGATAAGCTAATTTGGATCACTACTTTAAATTTCTATCATCTTTAAATTCAATCACTCCTCTAGATGAATTAAAGCACTAAACATATCATTAATACAAAGCACCAAAATGAATTAAATAATTCACTCTTTGGTAGATTTGAATTGATGAACATTTATCCAACTTCATCTACATCATAAAGTCCATTGAATTTAAAGAGAAATTGGACATTTAAAATTGCAATCTGAACCAACAATCAAAAGGAGTGAGTAGAAAAAGCATTTTGGATTAAAGCTGCCCTAAAACAAGGTAAAAAATGCATTTTGTTTCTGTTCAAATCGATTGCACTAAAGCGTAAGTCGATTTACACAGTACAATTTTCAAAAATCTGCGTGAAATTCCCTTAGTGGAATCAATTGCACTGTTACAGCAATCGATTGCACGCTGTTATAGACATCAAAACAGCATTTTAAAAGGTCAAATTCTTGTTCAAACTTTCCATCAAATATCTTATGATCATGGATCCAATTGAACACGAAAATTCCATCAAATTATGAGAAAATAACACCATTGAAATCACAAAATAATGCTCAATGAATCAAACCCAAAGATCAACAAGAGATAATATTGTGAAAGATGAATTATCCAACTTACCAAAGGTAGATCTAGAGAATTATCAAAACAACTTCAAGAATTTACTTCAATTCAACCACAAGAATCAATTGCTCAAACTTGGATGTAGAGAATTAATGGAGAAAAAGTGTTTAGATGGAGGTTTAGCTAAAATATTAGTAAGCTTCAATGCAAAGCTTACTAACTTTTCTTGAAAATGGAGCTTTGAGTGAATTTGGTAGATGGAGAGAATTGAGAATCAAGAATAAGAATCTTGATTTTGTTGGGGAGTAAGAAACTCTATGGGGAATAGCCATACTGTTGAAGAGTAGCTATCCTACTGGAGAGTAAGACTCAGGATCCTGGAAAAAGCTTATTCCTGTTTGGAAGAAGTTCAGGTTTAAGTTGTACGCCACTTTGACAATGAGAATCTTCATTCTGTCGGGAGTATCAGAAACTCAGGTGTTATACCACTTTGAGAATGAGAATTTTCATTATGTCAGGAATATCAGGAGGTTAGGTGTATGCCAATCTACTGGGGAAGCAAAAATGAGAATCTTCATTCAGGCGTTTGGGTCAGGAGGTTGGGAGTATGCCAATCTCTTGAGGTTTCAAGGATGAGAATCTTCATTCTGTTAATGGTATCAGGAGCTTGGGAGTATACCAATCTCTTGAGGTTTCAAGGATGAGAATCTTCATTCTGTTAACGGTATCAGGAGCTTGGGAGTATACCAATCTTCTGAGGTTTCAAGGATGAGAATCTTCATTCTGTTAAGGGTATCAGGAGCTTGGGAGTATACCAATATCTTGAGGTTTCAAGGATGAGAATCTTCATTCTGTCAACGGTATAAGGAGCTTGGGAGTATACCAATCTCTTGAGGTTTCAAGGATGAGAATCTTCATTTGTTAACGGTATCAGGAGCTTGGGAGTATACCAATCTCTTGAGGTTTCAAGGATGAGAATCTTCATTCTGTTAACGGTATCAGGAGCTTGGGAGTATACCAATCTCTTGAGGTTTCAAGGATGAGAATCTTCATTCTTGAGAGAAACAGAATTTTAGGAGCTTCATTTGTCCATTATTCTGCAGGTGGGTTGTTTCCGTTTGAGATTTAGGAACTTGTCCGAAATTCAACTGAAGTAAAAGCTTTGTCGAAATTTAGGAACTTGTCCGTAATTCGACTGAAGAAAAGCTTTGTCGCTTGTATTTGATTGCACCTTTCCTGAAAGGTAAAGGTTAGTGGCATATATCAAACAATGATGTTCTCAAAATAAATGAGATCGCGTTGCATGATGTCTTGATGCACGGAGGTGTAATGTTTTTCAAGACGACCTTTCGTTGGGGAAAATAAATCCCGAGCTGATGAAGGAAAAAAGAGTTGGATTCTTCATCTCTTGTAGTGAAGAAAACCATAATAAATCGCTGGGAGATTTATCTGAAATATCTAAAACCCGAAATATCTTCCACTGGCATAAGAAAACAAGGAGATCTTACTGTCAATCTGACCAAAACAGAGAGGGTCTTGGATTAACTTTGATTCAATCAAATGATGGAGGAAACTTTGACGACTGTAACTCCAACAGGCGATGAAGGAATCTTTGATGATCGTAACTTCCAACAGGTGATGAAGGAATCTTTGACGACCGTAACTTCCAACAGGTGATGAAAGAATCTTTGACGACTGTAACTTCCAACAGGTGATGACGGAATTTTTATCTGCCGATCAAACTGTGTATGAATGTTGTTGAAATGTAATTTTGTTTTGGAGAATAAATCCTTGACAAGTGTTAGGGAAATAAACCCATGACTGCTGGTCCGCTAGAGAGGTGATGAACTTCTCGAGGACGCTTGAATTTCTTTTTAGAAAGATTTCAGAGAGATTCGTCACTGCCCCTGGTATCAAATGCTTGTGGCACTGCCAGGAAACTTGGACTGTACGTAACCCTTTGATGAGATTAATGTTTTAATGCCCCAAGTGATGGTGAGGGAGACTTGCCCCAGGTTTATCTGCAATTTGAGAGATTTCTTGAAATCTTGACTGGATTGCCCCGTGTCTACTGGACAATATCATATCAGGCCCCCTTTTGTTGATGGGAGATTTTTGCAACGGGAGTGTCATCCCACTCGAAGTGATCTTGGTCACTAAGAGAGCTTTCGTTCATCCGAATTCACTGTGTGAATATCTTCGCTGTCAAACAAATAAACATGTGCAAACAACGATATTCAAGTAATGCAAAGTTCATGCTTGTCTCGAAGTTTTGAAAAATGCGTTTTTTAGCACAAAACTTTTTATAAGACAAATTCAACACAAGATTTAGAGCAAAGCCTTACAGGAGTCAGGATACCTTTTGTAACAGTATGCTTTCGAACTACCCATGCTTCAATTAGGACTTTTGAAGGGTTGTAACGTGGCTTGGTTCACGGTTTAAGAAACAAAGGATAAAGGTTCAAAGTATATTTGTACCCACCTGCTCTTCATGATGTTCTTCAATCCTAAACTCAGTTAATTGTGCGCCGAACTCTATTCGAGCTTGGAACGAAGTTTTGGTGATGGTCCACACAAGTTGAATTTTATGGGAAGGCAGTCATTTTTGCAACATTTTTTCATGTTGTTGAGGATTTATAACGACCTCGTTCTTTTGATTCATTATCCCTAACTTTTGCCTGACTATTCTTGTTTTCGAGATTACAATCAGCGGGATGCCCCAGCTTTCTTAAGCCTCCTTTGTAGGTTTTTTGACTCAGTGGGCTTTTCTCTTTTGAGATATAATGATTGCTTATGAGATAAGGAACCATCACTGTCTTTTGGTTCCCAAGGAATGTTTTTGATGTCATTCATTGTATTATGAACTGAGAGTTTGTGACTTCAATGCGCATCTTTTTGAATTAACTAAGAGACTACCCTGCCCCAGGTTTGATTAAAGGTTTCAATTTGTGTTTAAAACAGAAAACTTCTACTTTTTTGGCTCGAAGGGGTTGACTAGGGATTATCTTCCTTATAACTCCAGTGTTTAGGATTTGAAAGAAACGCCTGTACATCGTCAGCAAGGTCTGTCCAAAAGCATACTGTATGAGATTATGGTATTGTTTCGTCATCCTCCCTCTAAAGACTTGTAACTTTTATCAAGAGTTAAATATCATAAAGAAAGTAGAAAGCACAATTCAAGAATAGTGAAAACGAATGGATGAATTCAAGACAAACATATGCAATGCATTACTGAACAGAGTTTGACATCAACAGATAATTGTTTGAATAACAAAGGAAATTACAACTTGAAAATTCAAATGAAACAAAAGCCTCTTAGTTCGAACTTTGTCATTTCAGGTGGAAAACCCTCAGCGGAAAATTTTCATCTTGCCATCCGGAATGTATTTCAACACTCCATTGTCAATCAAATCTTGAATTTTGTTTTTCAAAGCCCAATAGTCATCGGTGTCATGTCCAGGACTATAGGAGTGGTATACACAAAATGCATCGGGGTGATAGCTAGGAGCAGAGGTATTGGGCTTCCGAATAGGATCCCTTAAAGCAGTCAGATTGACCTCCAACAAGCGTTCCAGTATTAGAGATGATGGTATGTCGGTCTCAGTGAACTGTCTTCCAGACGTATTTTGCTTTTGCCGATTACCCCGTTGACGCTGGCGCGGTTGTTGCGGGGCTTGTGACCCTGAAGCAAGCTGGGGAGCCTTTCCCTTGTCTTCTTGTCTCAAAGGAGGTTGAATGATGACTTGATCTTCAACCATAGTTGTTTGCCCCACTTGGTTATCTTGAAGCAGTTTGTTGACGAGGACCCTGAGCTCCTCTTGCCTTTGAGCCAGGTCTTGAATGAGAGCCATCTGGCCCACCAGTTGTCCCATCATCTGGATCTTCATTGTTGCCAACTCAATCTGTAGCCCTTCCAACTGATCATTCCTGATGCCGCCTGGATTCCCTAGGACTATGCCCCTTGTGAGGAGAGCTTTCACCTCTTCTTACCCCTGGGATAGGTTCAAGAACATTTCTTAAAGTTGATCGTTTTGATCCTGGATATCTTTGACAGTCCTCTCTAGAGCCATCTCTTGAAATAAACAGTAGGAGAATAAGGAAACCTGAAAGGGAAAACTTTTCATGATACAATGCATGGTATGTGGATGCATGTTTTCAAGGATCTCTCGGGGTAAACACAAGAAAATGTTAGAGATTGAACTTCGATCAACATCTTTGATTAGAGAACTTTGTATCGGTGGATGTCTTTCCATAAGAATCAAGCTCACCATGTCAAGTGGGTCATAGCCCTCGATTCAAGTTGTTGTACTTGATCTTTGACGGCGTTTGTTTAGAGGAGAATGAATCCTCTTTCCCCTTGGTAGACGTCCGGTTCAACGTGACCCTGCATCAAAGACCCTCAAGATCCTTGAAATGGTTATTGAAAATGTTATGGTATGATGTTATGATGTTATGTACAAGTATGCAAAAGTAAGTGTATATACAGGTAATCATATTCACACAAAGCAGACAAGTCCTTAGGTTTAGGCTTGCATGGGGTTTGTAGGTAAGTACCCTCTTGAAGTTAGTTGGCTCAACCTGTCCTAAAATAGAAACCGGGTTCTAAGGAGCTCAATATCACTGGATTATTTTCTGTGTTCATTGTTTTGGTTTAACCACTTAACTGGCGACCAAAATATCCCAAGAAAACAACCCTCAATGAGTGTAGTATCGAGTATCTACCAACTTCGGACTGCACCAAAGTCGGTCATCTCACTACCCCTAAAAAAGGCCAAGATGGTCAAGTAAGGTTCTAAGAGTTCGTTAGTGCTTCATGACATCACTCAGTGGCCCCGTATTCTCTTTGATTAACTCAAAGGCTACCGGTACCCATAAATATGTCGCACTAACGTAGCTACTGCTTCAACCATGTCAGTATACCCCGCACAGTTTCCTCACAGTTTATTGCTACTTACCTAAAAGGTGTCCCCAAATCCGGGTGTAGGATTTAAAACAAACCCAAACAAGGAACCCAAAAAGTAAAGCAATCAAAGCAATCAAGGTAAGCATGAAAGGTGATCTAAAACCCTAAGGTAACCCCACTTTTAGAAATGTCCCCAGCAGAGTCGCCAGTTCTGTGATACGGTGGGAGAACTGACTTGAGATTTTGCGTTTGTGTTCGCACTTGTTCGGTTTAGCAAGAGTCGCCACCGACTTTTTATTTTATCCTAAGGAAAGGTCAAAAAGCACAGGAAAGACCTTTGAGATGTTTTCTTGGGTTCGGAGGGTAGATTATGAAAAGGGAAGGTGTTAGCACCCTTTTCATCCATGGTTTTCCATGGGCTCTTAGTTACTTATTTTAGATCACTTGCCTTTGCTTTTCAATTGTTTGAAATGGTGCTTTATGTGTGGTTTTTGAAAATGCTTTGAAAAAAAAGAAGCCTTGTCTAGGCAACCTTTGTAATAATTCTTGTTTGAATATATACAAAGGTGTGTGTCCTTTTGAAAAGATATTTCAATGTTTTGAAAGTTGTTTTGAAATTGTATTGTGAAGTGTGTTTGAAAATGGCAAGGATGTTTTGCAAGATTTTTTATCAAGTAACTAAGAGTTATCTACCCTATTTTACTCAAAGAGCTTTCTTATGTTTTTAACCCTTTTAATAGTGTTATTTCACCATTGTATTTGGTGAACAACCTTGCGTTAGGATGTTAAACGGGACAGGCGCGGGTCATCGTATACAATCATTGAAAGCAACTTGTGAGACGCTCTAGCAATTTTGTAAGGGACGAGATTGTTTTATCAAAGGCAACATCGAGGGTCATCGAGGGACTATGATATTTGTTTATCGAAGGGGCATTTGCTAGAGTGTCTCATACTCGAGGGACATGATTGCATTTTCCGAGGCAACAAGCGAGGTTACCCTAGATGTGCAAGTGTGAATTGTGTATTGATTTTCATGCATTTATTTTGTATTAGGTCATCTAGCGATTGATTTTGAATCTTCGCATACAAACCCTAATTACTATATAATATATTGAAAGCGATAAATTGCGGGAATTTAAAGTTTAAGTTATTACAAAAGAGTATCCATGGATGGGGGTATAATTATTTACAAATAGGGATGAGTCTTATCAGAATAATAATGTCCCAAATATATATATTACAACCAAATTTAACTGTCGCAATTTAATGTAAAAATCATGACAAGTAATAAAATAAGGAAGATCAAAGAAATATGGGATGCATGTATTTATTTACAAATAAACAAATAAAATTTAACCTAATTAAGAAAGATTAAAAAAATTATATTATTATTATTGTGTTTTATGTTTTTTAGGAACTTATGTAAAAGAGATTAGTTTAAACAAAAATTCTAGTATTTTTTGTATTTAATTAAATATAACAAATATTAAAGAAAATTATATCAAAACAAACTTTAATCTATTATTTGTTTTCTTTATTATTATTAACAACAACAAAAATTAGAATAAAAATAATTAAAAAGAAAAGTATTGGTTTAAAGAAAATAAATTAATTAAAATGATATTAGTAAAGAAAAGAAAGAGTATTAGTTTGAAAATTGAAAAGAGAAAGATGATGGGCCTAGGATTATGGCCCAAAAATAAAAAAAGAAGGAGAACAAGAATCAGGGGGGTGTTTAGCAGAAGCGATGTGGGCTTAAGCATTTTGTTTGGGGAGAAGGCCCATCTGAAGTGTTGTACAATATTTTGTTAGGGTTGCTTCATTTAGGGTTTGCAAACTTGGCTTCAGCGGCGCCGCTCCTCTCATCTCTTCTTCTTCGTTTCTCTTCCTCGTTCTCAAACCATGAGCTTCTGATCCTTGAAACTCCCTCCTAGCCACCGGAGCATCGCCCTATCTCACTCCTTTCCTTCGCACAGTGGCCTACGTTTTTGGGTTTGAACGGTATGAATTATTCATTCACGTTTTTAGGGTATCATAGTTATGTTTGTTTCTTGATTGTTACATGCATGTTCTAATCCATGGTTTTTGATGTTTGATGCGTAGTAAAAGGGTTGAGAACAAGCTTACCTTGAACGTTTTGCCTCTAAAAAGTGAGAAGGGAGGGTGAGCTGGCCGGTGGCGCTCCCAGAAGGCTAGGCGAAGGGAGGATGAAGATGATGGCGCTTCTGGTATTTTTGTTGTTCTTTATGTTGTTTGATGATGATGAACTTTTGCTTCTGAATCTTTATTACTTCTGAATCTTTATTACTTCTGAATCTTTATTACTTCTGAATCTCTCTCTTTCTCTTTGCTGAATATTGTTGATGAAATGGTTCTGAAAAAAGCTAGCTTTTTTGAACTGAACTTGATGATTTTGTTGATGATGAATATTCTGAAACTGTTTTTGTATTGTCACTTTTGAATCTCTCCTTATTCTTTGGGTGTTTGAATATTGATGATGAATGTATTTCTGACATTGTTTTGGTTGCTTTCTCTTTGTTGGTTTGAAACTTGTTGGTGATAGTTTTGGTTGGGTTTTTTGAGCAAGTTGCAGTTTGTGGCTTAAACTGTTTGATTTTTCGAAGCAGGCTAGTTTTGGGCTTACAGGTTTGCCATTGGTTTTGAGCTTTATGTGCAGGTTTGTTGAGCTTTAAATAAGCTTTGGCTTGCAGGTTGGAAATGTTTGACTTGCAGGCTTGCTAGCAGGTTTGCTATGCAGGCTTGAGCTTGTTCGGATTTGGGGTTTGGAAGCAGGCTTGCTTTGGGCTTGCAAGCGGGTTATGCAGGTTATGCAGGTGTTATACCCTAAAATTTTCCCTCTCATTTCATCAACATTTTCTCATCACAAGACTCATATATTCAAGATCAAGTTAGGGTTTGCCCTGCTTAAGACTCCTCCTTACACTGTTGACTCAAATTAGGGTTTGAGTTTGCACAAAGATGTTTTGACCTAAAATGCCCAAAATGACTTTCATGCTTCATGTTGGACTCACAAGTTTATCCATACCAAGTTTCAAGCCTTGATTCCAATTTTTGCCCAGTCAATTGGACAGTTGACCTAAAATCAGTTGTATTGGGGAAAAAGTCAATTGTGGCCAATTGACAGCAAACCTCATGAAATTTGACCCACATCAACATAATGAACTCATATGAACCATTTGGTCAAGTTTGGATCACAATTCCACAAGAAATTTGATCAGATCACCAAAAGGGCAAAATGGTCATTTTTAGGGTTTTGACTGCACAAAGGCAATTTTTGACTGTTTGACCTAACCAATGGCAAACTAAGCTCACATATGGACTCAAGGACTCAAGGACTCAATGGAATTGTCTTGACCCATTCAACAAGTTCAAAAGATCTCAAATGCATAGGATTGACAGATGAATTTTGCAGTCAACTGGTCAAAATTTGACTGTATACTAAAAAGTCAAACTTTGACTTTTTGGTCAAAATCAAGTGCCAAGATTCATTTTTCATCAAGACATGTCAAATTATGAAAATTGTTCATCAAGAAACCCAAATTTGCAAATTAGGGTTTAAAATGAGAAAATTTCATAACTTAGAATTTTTCTAAGTTATGAAACTTCCTTATTTTTTTTCCTAACTTTGTCCCATTTTTTCACCAAGATGAAAATGGATTCAAACAAAACTTGAAACATGAAAGTTGTAGTATATTGCAAAATCTACAACTTTTATTCACAAATTTTTCTCAAAGGAAGCTTGTATCTCAAGTTATGATTTTTGGAACAAGGGTGCAAAACATTTTTAACTTAGAAAAATTTTGACCTATTCTAGGCAGGATTTTTGTCCAACTTCTTGGCCATTTTTCACATGCTTCCACTTGGAGTTTCAATTTTAATTACAAAGATGGATTGTATTACACATTCCAATCTTTCCAAATTGTCAAAGAACTTCTCAAACACCCTTGTGGTTAGGGAGAATCGAATTTGCTAAGTTGGGCAAATTTCACTTTTGTTCATAACCAAATACATGTTCATACAAGTTTCATTTTCAAATCAGCATGCTTGGTAATTGATTGCAGGCCTCTAAACCAAGTTTGCACTCCATAATTAAATGCCTAACCATTATATTAATGCATTATTTCTTCCCTTTGGGCATTACACATAGAATCAATCCTTAATTAGAAAAAGCAAACATGCCATTTTGATAAAGTTACACTTTATGTCAAGTTCCAAATCTTGGAGGCATGGGGCCAGATCTTGGAGCCAAATCAAATCCACAAATCCCACTGATCAAGAGCAATTTGTGCAGCATAGATAGAGAGGGTACACAGGCCTGCATAAGGACTTGAACCTTCTTACTTCAAAAACAAGCAAGTTTGCAAAACATACACATCTCTCATTTCCTGCAAGCATAAGCCAAAGAAAACTTTATACACATCTTCCATACACCAAAACAGACCTAAGGCACGAATCAACCACCTCTCAAACCTCCTCATACATCAAAACACCATCTTGCTGCAAAAACAGGGCATCTGTTGCAGTTTGACTTCCACAACTCAATCCACTCGTGCACTTTGGCTAAAAACCTTTCAAACACATTCCATATCATCCAAACAAACTATCCCAAGCCCTAAATACAAACTGTAACATCCCTAACCTCTGTTGCCATTTTCACTTTTCAGTTTTGCAGGTGAACTTCCATAGCACGATTCAGAGAGTTTCAAAGCAAGCTAGGTACTTGGGAAGCATCCTTGGACTTCAGGCAAGCTGTACAAAAGCTTAAACTCCATTGAAGTTGGCCACATTGATGTACACGACTCAAGCTGAAACAGGTAAAACCATGGACTTCTATCTCTCTATCCAGACATGATTAAGCTTAGGTTTGTGAATGAAACATGTTCTACTCATAGCCCTGAAGCCATTCATGTATTTACTTTTCATTTATATTAAGCATGCTGTGAGAATTTTGGCCATGAACATTGAAGAAAAATTAGGTCAGAAATTGGGGGTGAAGAAATTCTCCCTGGTTTCTTAGAGTTAGGTCAAGTATTTTATATGTTTGAATTCGTCTTTTGATGCTCTACATTATTGGTGTTATGAGTTTTTGTTAAAAGTCAAAGAATCAGGAGATGATGATTGCATAGGAGGCGCGCGTGTTTTCTGTTTGAATGTTGCTGGAGGTTGAAGACAAAGCTGGCTTGGGCTGGGCCTGAGTCAGCTTGCTATTTACACCCCTTTTTCCATTTACACCCCCTGGCCCATTGTGTGAAATAATTGTCATTTTTCATTTTTCTTTTTTGATTCTGACTCCATATTTTTTGTACAAATATAAAAAACTCCAAAAATATTTTTCCATCTTTTTTTGCATTTATTTGACATTTATTTGTTTTATTTAACATATACATATAAACAAATATATTTCCTTTTTTAAAACCCTATAAAATAATACAAAAATATTTATTTTTTAGTTATTATTTTTTGTTTACATTTTGAAAACATTTTCTAAAATATACATTTTTTGAATAATTAATATTTTATTTTTGTACATATTTAGTATATTTAATATATATAATATATAAATACTTGTATATTTTATTAGATAATTAGGGCAAAAAATAAAAATAATACATTTTTATTTTTATTAATATATGACACTAAAAAATACTTTTTTTTACAATATACTTCTTTTTTTATTTTTGTATAAATTAATATATATATATATATATATATATATATATATATATATATATATATATATATATATATATATATATATATATATGTATGTATATATATATATATATATATATATATATATATATATATATATATATATATATATATATATATATATATATATATATATATATATATATATATATATATATATGTATATATATATATATATATATATATATATATGTATATATATATATATATATATATATATATATATATATATATATATATATATATATATATATATATATATATATATATATATATATATATATATATATATATATATATATATATATATATATATATATATATATATATATAAAATTGATAAATAAATACTATTTATTTAAAAACTAGGGTTTTGCCCTAAATGACAAAAATATTCAAAATTTGACCTTTTTATTTTTTGTTTATATTTTACATTGAAAAATACTTTCACATACATAAAAAATCATTTTGTGCATAATACATTTTACATATTTACTATATTTATTTAAATATTGTACAATTAAATATTTGTATATTCGATATGGATGTAATAGCTTAGAATTTAATTTCTTGTCAAATATCCCCAAATTCAAACTTGTACCCCCATCCCCATAATCATTGTTGTAATAGCTTAGCACTTAAATTTCCGCATTTAAAAGCTTTCAAATTATGCCATGATAGACCTAGGGTTTGTATGCAAATAAAAAACCAACAAATAGCTTGACCTAATTCAAGATAAATGCATGAAAAACAAACAATGCACACTTGCACCCTTAGGGTTACACCACTTGTTGCCTTCAAAAATGGGCCATGGTTGCATGTTAAGTGTCTTTGGCAAAACAAAAACAAATCAAATGATCATAGTCCCTCGATGACGCTATCAAGTTGCCTAAACAAAAATGATCAAGTCCCTCAAGAAAAAATGCCAAAGATACTTGACACTATTGCCTCTATGGTCTAAACGATGACCCGCGCCCGTCTCGTTAACATCCTAACACAAGGTTGTTCACCAAATACAATGGTGAAACAACACTGTTAAAAGGGTTGAAACATGAGAAAGATCTTTGAGAAATTTAGGGTAGATAGCTCTTGGTTACTTGACCAACTTGCAAAACAAATCCTTGCCATTTTTCAAAACACACATCACAACACAACTTCAAAACAAACTTTCAAAAAACATTGAAACATCTTTTCAAAAAGACAAACACCTTTGTAAAACATTCGAGTAAAGAATTGTTACAATGGTTGCCTAGACAAGGCATCTTTTTCAAAACATTTTCAAAACCACACACACAAAGCACCATTTCAAACAATTGAAAAGCAAAGGCAAGTGATCTAAGCAAGTAACTAAGAGCCCATGGATAACCATGGATAGAAAGAGTGCTAATACCTTCCCTTTCTATAATCTACTCCCCGAACCCAAGAAAACATCTCAAAGGTTTTTCCTGTGCTTTTTAACCTTTCCTTAGGATAAAATAAAAAGTCGGTGGCGACTCTTGCTCAACCGAAACATTTGCAAAAACAAAGGAAAAACCCAAGTCAGTTCTCCCACCGTATCACAGAACTGGCGAGTCTGCTGGGGACAAAAATAAAAGTGGGGTAACCTTAGGGCCTAGATCACCCTTTTGCATGACTAATTGTTTGCTTTGATTGCTTTACATTTTGGTTCTCTTGTTTGGGCTTGAAATCCTACACCCAGATTTAGGAAACATTCATAGATAGCAATACATTGTGGAAACTGTGCGGGGTATACTGACACGGTTGAAGCAATAGCTATGTTAGTGCGACATATTTGTGAGTACCGGTAACCCTTGAGTTCAATCAAGGAGAGTACGGGGCCGCTGAGTGATGTCACTAAGCACTAATGACCTAGAACCTTACTTGACCATCTTGGCCTTTTATTAGGGGTAGTGAGATGACCGGCTTTGGTGCAGTCCGAAGTTGGTAGATACTCGATACTACACTCATTGAGGGTTGTTTTCTTGGAATATTTTGGTCGCTAGTTAAGTGGCTAAACCAAAACAATGAACATAGAAAACAATCCAATGATATTGAGCTCCTTAGAACCCGGTTACTATTTATAGGACAGGTTTTTAAGCCAACTACACTCAAGAGGGTACTTACCTATGAAACCCCATGCAAGCCTGAAACTAGGGTTTTGTGTGACTTGCTTGTACATATGTTTGTGCATACATCATGAACATCATAAAGCATCATATGCATCCACTAACCATTTCAAGGGTTTGGATCTTCATCTTTGTTCTTGTTTTGTAGGTCATGGAAATTCTTCGCAGGAAAACTATCCAAGTCAACCTTGTGATAATCCCTCCTCAACTCAAGGAGCTTACATCCATAATTCCAGAAAGTTCTCTCTTCAGTGAAAGACATAGTAGACTGCTCAGCCTAGTCAACACCAACATTGAATAAGATATGGTAAAAGTGTTGTTCCAATTCTTTGACCCCCTTCACCACTGTTTCACATTCCCCGACTATCAATTGGTGCCTACTTTGGAGGAATTTTCTCAACTCCTGAGAATTCCTATACTTAATCAACTACCCTACAACGGTACGGAAAAAGAACCAAAACCTGAAGATGTTGCTCAAGCACTACACTTGCAATCATATAACATCAAGGGGCATTGGGAAACTAGAAGTGGTGTCAAAGGCTTCTTGGCAAAGTTCTTGTTTGAGAAGGAACAAGAGTGTTGGAATTCTTTGGATCTACAAGCCTTTGAAGAGATTGTGGCACTCCTCATTTATGGGTTGGTCTTGTTCCCAAATCCTGACCAACTTATAGATGTGAATGCTGTTAAGATCTTCATATCCAGGAATCCCATACCTACATTACTTGGGGACATCCTCCACTCATTTTACACATTAACAATGAGGAAGAGAGGTGTTCTCATGTGATGTACTCCTCTCCTTGCAAGGTGGTTTATTTCTCACCTTCCACAATCAGTTTTGAAGAATGAACAAGGCTTAAGGTGGTCACAACGATTGATGACCCTCACACATTCTGATGTACATTGGTGTTCTCGGTCCAGAGAAAATGTCATCATCGTCGATCGTTGTGGTGAGTTTCCTAATGTTCCATTACTTGGCATTAGGGGAGGCATTACCTACAACCCATGTCTAGCTTTGAGACAATTTGGATATGCACGGAGGGATGGCCCTCATGACATGCTGATTCCTGACCTAGTTTTTGACTTCGACAACGATGCGCAAGGACTTCGCCAAAGATTCATCAGAGCTTGGAGGATGCCTAACAAGGTAGATAGCAAGACACTGGGACACTAGAACTCCATCCCTCTTGAGCCTTACCTCAAGTGGGTACGAACCCGAGCCCAGAGTCTTATGATGCCTTACCCTCACATTCTCCCTTTGATTAAAGAGCCTGTTAAGGAAGGAGAGGTTCCATACACCATCCTACATCCTTACATGCCAATGTCATGGGAGGAAATGTAAAAGAGTTGGATCCAACTCAAGGAAGAACGGAATACTTTTGAAGCCAGCTTCTACGCCAGTGAGAAGAAGGTTTTAGAGCTTACCCGCTGACTTCACGAGGAGGAGACCCTTAACACTTACATCGCACCAAAAAGGATGCGCAACGTCTTTTTACCTTAAGAAGTTTTTGTAATATTTGGCCTATGGGGCATTTATATACTGACAAAATTTCTTCTTATTAATATGACGTGTGTTCTTTTTGTCTGCAACAATTTTGAATTTCTAAATCCTTGAATGCATTGCATGAATAAACATATCATTCATCATATGCATAAACAGGTCTTCACACCAGGTTTCCTTATCTTTCTATTGTTTATGTCAGTAAGATGGATCTTGAACAGACGGTCAAAGATCTGCAGTCACAAAACTCGCAGTTTCAACAGCTCCTTATGACCTTGGCAAAGGGTCAGGAGGATCTTAAAGCACTGTTAGGAAATAAAGAGCAAGAAAAAGGAAAAAAGAAGAAGAAAAGAGTTGGGGTAGCTACACTGGGAAGAAGATTTGAGAATGAAGCTAGGAGAGTTCTTGAATTTCCCTCCACATCTGATGAGGGAGCCGGTAAGGGAAAAGGAGTTGCACTACCTTCTGAGTCTGAGACTGAAGAGGAAGAGGTTGAGGAAGATGAAGACTACTCAGAGCAGCAATACCCGCCAGCGGACTACAAGTACAAAAATCTGGAGGATAGACTGGCAGCTATGGAGCTGCAAAGGGTTCCCGGGTTAGATTTTGGAGAATTGGGATTGATTGCTGGGATTGTGATCCCTCCAAAGTTTAAGGTACCAACTTTTGCAAAATACGACGGTCTGTCTTGCCCGAAGATGCACCTGAGGTCATATGTCAGAAGAATTCAACCTCACTCATCCGATAGAAATCTCTGGGTACACTTCTTCCAGGACAGCCTGTCCGGTACACAGCTTGATTGGTTTTACCAGCTTGAGAGGTCAGACGTGCATAGTTGGGAGGATTTGGCAGCTGCCTTTTATCGCCAGTATCAATATAACGCTGACTTGGCGCCAACTCGTACTCAGTTACAAAGTATGGGGATGGCCTCAAATGAGGGATTCAAAGAATATGCCCAGAAATGGCGCGACTTGGCCGGAAGAGTGCAGCCACCTCTTTCAGATAGGGAACTAGTTGATATGTTCTTGGGGACCCTATCTGGCCCTTTCTTCAACCATTTGATCGGGAGCTCTTCCGCAGGGTTTACTGAACTGATTCTGACTGGCGAATGGGTGGAAGCTGGTATTAAGAGTGGGAAGATTCAATGGGACGCCTATGCCTTCACAACTGTTAAGAAACCATTCCCGGCAAAGAAGGAAACAGCTGTTATATACTCTCAGAAAGGATTGGGAAGAACTGAGCGTCGGCCGACTGTAGGGGCCGTGATGATTCAGAATTCGTCAAATGATCAGCCTCGTAACAATCAGTCCAGACCTAAACAGCAATGGGGAGAACGGCCACAACGGCAGTTCACCCGCATCAATATGACGCCCGCACATGTTCTTCCCCATTTGTTGAAGCTAAATCTCACCAGTATCAAAGAGGCACCAAAAAATGTGAATACAACTTCCCCACATTATCATCCCAATGCTAAATGTGCCTATCATTCTGATAGCGCCGGGCATGACACCAACGATTGTTTGGCGCTTAAGCATAAAATTCAAGATTTAATAGATGCTAAAGAGGTTGAGTTCGACGCCCTGGAGAAGCCAAATGTGATCTCCGCTCCGATTCCAAAGCATGGTCGCAATGTCCATGCTATTGAAGAAGATCTGTATGTTGTTGCTGTTGATGATCTGGTAACTCCACTACTAACGATCAAGTTGAATCTGTTTAAGGCTGGGATTTTCCCAGGATGTAAAGAAGATTTCTACTTTTGTTCCTCCCTACCAATCGACTGTCCATTGCTGAAGATAGGCATCCAACGCCTAATGGACAACCAACAAATTCTTTTCGAAAAGACTCCCGTTACTCCAACCCTTATCAATGATGTTTCAATAATCACCATTTCCGTCAATCTTTCCAAGGTCCCCAAAAGACCTGTTAAGATTACATCCGCTACGAAGATTGTTCCCTTGAAGATAACCATGCCTGGGCCCGTCCCATACAAATCTGACAAATCGATACCGTGGAATTATGGTGGAGAAATCTACTACCACGGTGTTAAGCAAATTGAGATAACTGAAGAGAGCTCTTACGAAGAAACTGCCGACGTTGGAAACATTGCCGGTACGAGAAAAATTACCCGAAGTGGGAGAATTTTCTCTCCATAGATTGCCCCTCCAAAGGCAATCTTTAGACCCTCAGTTGCTCCCAAGGTCACCCCTGCACCGGTAAAACTTTCTGCAAGACCTCCGTTGATTGAAGAAGTTGTTACTCCTGTGGGTGTCCCTCCTACTTCTGCTGATAAGGGAAAAGGGATCCAAGAAGAGCTCGTCAGGACGAGGGCTCAACCATTGGTCATCCCCGAAACCTCTAAGAAAGAAATGGAGGAGATTCTGAAAATAATTAAGAAGAGTGATTATGACGTGGTGGAGCAATTGGGGCAAACCCCCTCGAAGATCTCCATGTTGGCCCTGCTGCTTTGTTCGGAGGCTCATGCCAAAGCTTTGATAAGGTTTTTGAAGACAGCCCATGTGCCCCAGGAAACCTCAGCTGATCAGTTCCAGGATTGTGTAGCCAGCCTTACCGCCGACAACGGCCTGGGTTTCTCTGATGCTGACCTGACTCCGAAGGGAAGAAAGCATAATGACGCACTGCATGTGTTAGTTGAATGCCGAGGAACTACTCTCGTCCATGTCTTGGTCGATACAGGTTCCTCCCTAAATGTGATGCCTAAGAAGGCTCTCGACCGGTTGGATTGTGAAGGCTTGGAGCTGAAACCAAGTAATATCATTGTCAGGGCCTTTGACGGGTCTAAAAGAATGGTGCATGGGGAGGTCGACATTCCCATCAAGGTAGGCACTGAAGTGTTCCACTCCACATTCTATGTGATGGACATCCTTCCATCATACTCTTGCTTGCTAGGAAGACCGTGGATACATAATGCTGGGGCAGTCACCTCTTCTCTACATCAGATGCTGAAATACCCTGTTAAGGGTAGAATCATAACTGTACACGGTGATGAGGAGTACATGATCAGTCATCTGAACTCCTTTAGGTATGTGGAAGTGGAGGGCGAATTCATCGAAACACCCTTCCAACACTTCGAGGAAATTGCTCCTGAGGTTGCAGTAGCAAAGGCAGTAGCTAAGGTACCCAAGCAGGTGGCCAGGATGGCATCTCTAAAAGACACAAAGGCTGCAATAAAGGAGGGGAAGAGCTCAACATGGGGTCAGTTGCCTGACTTTCCTCACAAGACAGACAAGTTTGGGTTAGGATTTACCGCTGCGGGGCAAAAAGCTATGCGTCGCTCAAAAATTGAAAGAACACCCATCAAGATTTCTCCTCATGGAATCAATGCTTTGGAAGACGAAAACGGAGAGGCCAACATTGAAGATTGGATCTTCCCGACCATCGAAGGGGGACTACACAACTGGGAGGCGAAAGACTTCGTTCCCATTACTTTCATCGATCAGTAATTTATCTTTCGAACATTTCCTGTTGGTCTGTAATAATTACTAAAACAATTTGCACACTACTTTTTCACCTCATGCCTTGCCCGGGGCATGTAGGTCCATTTGTAAGGGTTTTGATTTTCCTTCATAATCATATGACATGTTTAATGAATCATTGGACGTTTTTCATTTATAAACGGTTGTGTTCATTTTCTTTCCTTTTGCATTTTTGTTTGTTTTAAGGATGGTTATCCCTTACACACACCCACACTCACAACAGCAGGTACCCATCCACTCTGGATTCTATGGGTGACTATTCTGTTGTATCCTTCAATAACTCTGAAGATTTGGTCAACCAGGCTGAATACGAAGATGACGAAGATTGTGAAGTACCAGGAGAGCTAGCCAGACTTCTACAACAAGAGGAGAGGGCCATCTTGCCTCATGAAGAGTTGTTGGAAACAGTCAACTTAGGAACAGAGGAAGACAGGAAAGAAGTACAAGTGGGTGCCAATCTGAAGCCAAGTGTCAAGGAGCACTTAATACAGTTGTTGAACGAATACGTTGAAATCTTCTCCTGGTCTTATGAAGACATGCCAGGGTTAGACACAGACATCGTGATTCACCGTCTCCCTACAAGAGAGGATTGTCCACCGATCAAGCAAAAAGTCCGCCGAATGAGGCCCGACATGTCTAAGAAGATTAAAGCTGAAGTGATGAAGCAATTCAACGCTGGCTTTCTGGCTGTTACATCCTATCCGCAATGGGTTGCTAACATTGTGCCCGTTCCCAAAAAAGACGGCAAGGTCAGAATGTGTGTGGACTACCGGGATTTGAACAGGGCCAGCCTTAAAGATGATTTTCTGCTACCACATATCGACATTTTGATTGACAACACGGCTCAGCACAAGGTATTTTCCTTCATGGACGGATTCTCGGGCTATAACCAGATTAAAATGGCCCCCGAGGACATGGAGAAAACAACCTTTGTTACACAGTGGGGTACCTTCTGCTACAAGGTGATGCCGTTCGGACTGAAAAACGCAGGGGCAACTTATCAACGCGCCATGGTAGCTTTGTTTCATGATATGATACATCATGAGATCGAAGTTTACGTAGACGACATGATAGCTCGATCACAAACAGAGGAGGAACATCTTGAACATTTGCAAAAGTTGTTTTCCAGGTTGAAGGAGTACAAACTCGGGCTGAATCCAAGTAAGTGCACTTTTGGAGTTAGGTCTGGTAAACTTCTAGGATTTATTGTCAGCAACAAAGGCATTGAGGTCGATCCAGCAAAAGTAAAGGAAATACAAGAAATGCCTGCCCCCCGTACTGAAAAGGAGGTTAGAGGGTTCTTGGGGCGCTTGAACTATATTGCCAGATTCATCTCTCATCTGACGTCTACCTGTGAGCCAATTTTCAAACTATTGAAGAAAGATCAGGTAGTCGAATGGAACGATGATTGCCAAGCTGCTTTTGATAAGATCAAAGAGTATTTTCTAGAACCTCCTATTCTGATGCCACCCGTCGAAGGAAGGCCGCTGATCATGTATCTGACTGTTTTGGACAACTCAATGGGGTGCGTACTGGGCCAACATGACGAGTCTAGTCGAAAAGAGCATGCCATTTATTACCTTAGCAAAAAGTTTACCGACTGTGAGACTCGCTACTCACTGCTCGATAAAACTTGTTGCGCTTTGGTATGGGCTGCTCGCCGACTAAGACAGTATATGTTGACTCATACCACTCTGTTGATTTCCAAAATGGATCCTATCAAGTATATCTTCGAGAAGCCTGCTTTATCTGGAAGAATCGCTAGATGGCAAATGATCCTGACTGAGTATGACATCCAGTATACTACCCAAAAAGCTATAAAAGGGAGTGTACTAGCTGACCATCTAGCTCATCAAGCTATCGAAGATTATCAATCCATAAGATTCGACTTCCCGGACGAGGACATCATGACTTTGGACAACATTGAAGGTAACGGACCGTATGACGGACCTGAAAATGGATCCCGATGGACCTTGTACTTTGATGGTGCTTCAAATGCACTTGGAAACGGTATCGGTGTGGTACTCATTTCCTCGGAAGGTGGCCATACACCTTTCACGGCCCGACTTTGTTTCAGCTGTACCAACAACATGGCCGAATATGAAGCTTGCATCTTTGGTCTCAAGGCTTCTATAGACTTGGGGATTAAATCTTTGGTCGTATTTGGGGACTCGGCTTTGGTTATCAGTCAAATCAAAGGAGAGTGGGACACCAAACATCCTAATCTTATCCCATACAAAGAACATGTTTTGACATTGCTGCCTCATTTCGAGCAGATCACCTTCGAGCACTTCCTGCGAGAAGAAAATCAGCTTGCAGATGCTCTGGCAACAATGTCCTCCATGTTTAAACTCAACTGGGATAACGAGGCTCCCCAAATCACCATCGAGCGAATGGATGAACCTGCGCATTGTCATGAGATTAATACTGAAGAAGCAGTGGAACAACCCTGGTTTCACGAAATCAAAAGGTATCTCCAGACTAGAGAATATCCCGAAGGAGCTTCCGTAAATGACAAGAAGTTCCTAAGGAGATTTGCTGCCAAGTTCTTCCTGAGCAACGACATCCTCTATAAACGCAGCCATGATTGTGTTTTACTCTGATGTGTAGACAAAGCTGAAGCAGAGTTGATCATGATTGAGATACACAGCGACACATTTGGCACCCACTTGAGCGGACATACGATGGCTAAGAAGATTCTAAGGGCAGGCTATTACTGGTCTACCATGGAAGCTGATTGCCATCAACATTCCCGTACATGCCACAAATGTCAAGTCTACGGCATTGACATGATTGGAGAAATCAAGCCCACGGCATCCAATGGACATCGCTTCATCTTGGTCGCTATTGACTATTTCACCAAGTGGGTCGAAGCAGCTTCCTTTGCCTCTGTTACAAAAAATGTGGTTGCCTACTTCATCAAGCAGAACCTCATATGCCGGTATGGTGTCCCCGACAGGATCATCACAGACAACAGTACAAACCTGAACAATACTATGATCACCGCTCTATGCGAACAGTTCAAGATTTATCATCACAATTCATCTCCCTATCGGCCGAAGATGAACGGTGTTGTTGAAGCTGCGAACAAAAACATCAAGAAGATCATTCAGAAAATGATAGTGACCTATAAGGACTGGCATGAGATGTTACCGTTTGCTCTGCATGGATACCGTACCACGGCACGTACTTCAATAGGGGCAACCCCATTTTCTTTAGTATATGGCATGGAAGCTGTCCTACCCATGGAAGTTCAGATTCCTTCTTTAAGGATTATGAAGGACTCTGGTTTGGGTGAAGACGATTGGATTCAGACCCGACTTGATCAACTCAATTTGATCGACGAGAAGAGACTCGCTGCTGTTTTCCATGGTCAGACGTACCAAAAACAGATGATCAAGGCTTTCAACAAGAAAGTCAGACGTCAAGTATATGAAGTCGGAGATCTCGTAATCAAGCGGATCATCTTGCCGCAAAGTGATCTCAGGGGCAAATGGACTCCTGCTTACAAAGGACCATTTGTGATCAAGAGCATATTTTATGGTGGTGCAATGATTCTGACCACCATGGACGGCGACGATTTTCCACACCCTGCGAACGCAGACATAGTCAAAAAATACTACGTATAAAACAACCCGACAAGTCGAAAACCCGAAAGGGCGACTTGGGCAAAAATGGGCATCCCGATGAACCAAAAACCCGAAAGGGCGGTTCAGGAAAAAATTAGGGATAAAATATAAAAAATATGTACACCCGGCAAGTCGAAAACCCGAAAGGGCGGCTTGGGTAAAAAGGGGTTTCCCGGTGGATTGAAAACCCGAAAGGGCGATCCAGGCAAAAGTTAGGGAATTAAAGCGTATGACTATGTATCGTCAGATCACTTTAAAGAACAATCTCTTCATCAACAAGCTCTGAACTTCTGATCAATCCAATCATCGACGGACGAAGCATTGAATGGACAAGATATTCGGAGTTGTGAAGTTTATAGCATGATGGGAATCCCATGGAATTGTTACACATAGCCATCTTTCTTTTGTGTAAAATTTTCAATTTTTTACGACAACATCCTCTTACTAGGATGCATGTCTCCTTTGTACAAAGATACTCATAAAAGTTAATACAAATACTTTTCCCAATACAGAAATTTTCTTTGTCTTCCTTTTCCTTTTTTACACTTATGTTTTATTTGAGAAACGTCCAATGTTTTGTTAAATAGGCATATGCATTTGAACATAATCATTTTCTTACAAATCAAGAAAGATGATTGCTGATAGGTTGAAGGTACAGATAGATATCTTGATGCCCTTTCAGAAGAAATCCCCAACGGAATTAAACTCCAAATTCCTCAACAAGGTAAAAATCCAGAGCTTAATTCCCGAAACAGAGTTAAACTTCAGGATCCTCAGCAGAATAAAAGCTTTCTCAAAACTAATTTCCCCAGTTAAGAGAGCCTTCCAGAACTTAATTCCCCTCAGAGTTAAGTTTCAGTATCCCCAATGGAGCCTTAAAAATCTGAAAATCCTATCCCCAGTTGAAGTCAAAACTATTAATCCCCAGCGGAGCTAAAACTTCCAACTATCAATCCCCAGCGGAACCAGACTAGTGAACCTTCTCCCCACAGAGATACTTCCCATCAGATTGAAGATTCTCAATTTTACTTCTCCAGCTTAAGCCTACCAGGTTCTGGACTCCCCAGTAGAGATCATCAGAATTCTCATTCCCTACAAGTCACCAAGGAGTTCCAATCCCCAGCAGTGGTCCTAAGATCCCTCAACAATTGAAGATCTTGTTCCCCAAGCAGTCAGCAGTCAACAAGGATGTCTCATCTTCAGCAATCAAAGATTCTTACACTCCCCTGCAGCATCAAGGATTCACTTTCCCTGGCAGCAGTCAAGATTCTATTATCTCCGGCTATCCAGGATTCCTCTATCCGCAACAAGACAACTCGTCAGCTTACATGCGCATTCATTACATTCATATCATGAACATTGATATACACATATTGCATCATACATTTCATGCAAACATGACTTTGTGTTTCAGCTAATATTTTACCCTTTTCAGGATAAAATTAATGATCCAAGATTTCTGAAAACAGTTTACGGATTCTCCAAACACAGATGTTAATCTATCGCTTGTTCAGACTCAACTTTTGAAAACAGTTTACGGACGCTTCCCAACATGGATGCTGATCTATTGCTTATTCAACTTCAAGACCTCTGAAAACAGTTTACGGGTTCTCCAGACATGGATGTTAACCTATCGCTTGTTCAGATCCACGACTTCTGAAAATAGTTTACGGATTCTCCAAACACGGATGTTAATCTATCGCTTGTTCAGACTCAACTTTTGAAAACAGTTTACGGACGCTTCCCAACATGGATGCTGATCTATTTCTTATTCAACTTCAAGACCTCTGAAAATAGTTTACGGGTTCTCCAGACACGGATGTTAACCTATCGCTTGTTCAGATCCACGACTTCTGAAAACAATTTACGGATTCTCCAAACACGAATGTTAATATATCGCTTGTTCAGACTCAACTTTTGAAAATAGTTTACGGACGCTTCCCAACATGGATGTTGATCTATTGCTTATTCAACTTCAAGACCTCTGAAAACAGTTTACGGCTTCTCCAGACACGGATGTTAACCTATCGCTTGTTCAGATTCAAGACCTCTGAAAACAGTTTATGGGTTCTCCAGACACGGATGTTAACCTATCGCTTGTTCAGATCCAAGACTTCTGAAAACAGTTTACGGATTCTCCAAACACGGATGTTAATCTATCGCTTGTTCATATTCAACTTTTGAAAACAGTTTACGGATTCTCCAAACACGGATGTCAATCCATTGCTTATTCAAGATCCCCAGTTTAGAGATATTCCAAACATGGATACCTTTCTGATACTCGCTCACTCATCAACGACATACAGTTCAACAAGCATTCCAGATGGCATCTTTAAGCCCATCCCCCGACAAGATTCTGTCACATCTCCAGATGGCATCTCTAAGCCCATCTCCAAATGGCATCTTTAAGCCCATTCCCGCATCCATGTTTTGACGAGTGCAAATTTACGGGCATTCTAGTGTCCAATCTCCTTTTACCTTCGAGACGCGAAAGGCAAACCTGCCAATCTAACTCTTCAGGTGCAAGAAGATTGAACAGGGGCAACTGTTATACCCCAAAATTTTCCCTCTCATTTCATCAACATTTTCTCATCACAAGACTCATATATTCAAGATCAAGTTAGGGTTTGCCCTGCTCAAGACTCCTCCTTGCACTGTTGACTCAAATTAGGGTTTGAGTTTGCACAAAGATGTTTTGACCTAAAATGCCCAAAATGACTTTCATGCTTCATGTTGGACTCACAAGTTTATCCATACCAAGTTTCAAGCCTTGATTCCAATTTTTGCCCAGTCAATTGGACAGTTGACCTAAAATCAGTTGTATTGGGGAAAAAGTCAATTGTGGCCAATTGACAGTCAAACCTCATGAAATTTGACCCACATCAACATAATGAACTCATATGAACCATTTGGTAAAGTTTGGATCACAATTCTACAAAAAAATTGATCAGATCACCAAAAGGGCAAAATGGTCATTTTTAGAGTTTTGACTGCACAAAGGCAATTTTTGACTGTTTGACCTAACCAATGGCAAACCAAGCTCACATATGGACTCAAGGACTCAATGGCATTGTCTTGACCCATTCAACAAGTTCAGAAGATCTCAAATGCATAGGATTGACAGATGAATTTTTCAGTCAACTGATCAAAATTTGACTGTATACTGAAAAGTCAAACTTTGACTTTTTGGTCAAAATCAAGTGTCAAGATTCATTTTTCATCAAGACATGTCAAATTATGAAACTTGTTCATCAAGAAACCCAAATTTCCAAATTAGGGTTTAAAATGAGAAAATTTCATAACTTAGAATTTTTCTAAGTTATGAAACTTCCTTTTTTTTCCTAACTTTGTCCCATTTTTTCACCAAGATGAAAATGTATTCAAACAAAACTTGAAACATGAAAGTTGTATTCTATTGAAAAAATCTACAACTTTGATTCACAAAGTTTTCTCAAAGGAAGCTTGTATCTCAAGTTATGGTTTTTGGAACAAGGGTGCAAAACATTTTTAACTTAGAAAATTTTTGACCTATTCTAGGCAGGATTTTTGTCCAACTTCTTGGCCATTTTTCACATGCTTCCACTTGGAGTTTCAATTTGAATTACAAAGATAGATTGTAGTACACATTCCAATATTTCCAAATTGTCCAAGAACTTCTCAAACACCCTTGTGGTTAGGGAGAATCGAATTTGCTAAGTTGGGCAAAATTCACTTTTGTTCATAACCAAATACATGTTCATACAAGTTTCATTTTCAAATCAGCATGCTTGGTACTTGATTGCAGGCCTCTAAACCAAGTTTTCACTCCATAATTAAATGCCTAACCATTGTATTAATGCATTATATCTTCCCTTTGGGCATTGCACATAGAATCAATCCTTAATTAGAAAAAGCAAACATGCCATTTTGATAAAGTTACACTTTATGTCAAGTTCCAAATCTTGGAGGCATTGGGCCAGATCTTGGAGCCAAATCAAATCCACAAATCCCACTGATCAAGAGCAATTTGTGCAGCATAGATAGAGAGGGTACACAGGCCTGCATAAGGACTTGAACCTTCTTACTTCAAAAATAAGCAAGTTTGCAAAACATACACATCTCTCATTTCCTGCAAGCATAAGCCAAAGAAAACTTTATACACATCTTCCATACACCAAAACAGACCTAAGGCACGAATCAACCACCTCTCAAACCTCCTCATACATCAAAACACCATCTTGCTGCAAAAACAGGGCATCTGTTGCATTTTGACTTCCACAACTCAATCCACTCGTGCACTTTGGCTAAAAACCTTTCAAACACATTCCATATCATCCACACAAACTATCCCAAGCCCTAAATACAAACTGTAACATCCCTAACCTCTGTTGCCATTTTCACTTTTCAGTTTTGCAGGTGAACTTCCATAGCACGATTCAGAGAGTTTCAAAGCAAGCTAGGTACTTGGGAAGCATCCTTGGACTTCAGGCAAGATATACAAAAGCTTAAACTCCATTGAAGTTGTCCCCATTGATGTACACGACTCAAGCTGAAACAGGTAAAACCATGGACTTCTATCTCTCTATCCAGACATGATTAAGCTTAGGTTTGTGAATGAAACATGTTCTACTCATAGCCCTGAAGCCATCCATGTATTTACTTTTCGTTTATATTAAGCATGCTGTGAGAATTTTGGCCATGAACATTGAAGAAAAATTAGGTCAGAAATTGGGGGTGAAGAAATTCTCCCTGGTTTCTTAGAGTTAGGTCAAATATTTTATATGTTTGAATTCGTCTTTTGATGCTCTACATTATTGGTGTTATGAGTTTTTGTTAAAAGTCAAAGAATCAGGAGATGATGATTGCATAGGAGGTGCGCGTGTTTTCTGTTTGAATGTTGCTGGAGGTTGAAGACAAAGCTGGCTTGGGCTGGGCCTGAGTCAGCTTGCTATTTACACCCCTTTTTCCATTTACACCCCCCTGGCCCATTGTGTGAAATAATTGTCATTTTGCATTTTTCTTTTTTGATTCTGACTCCATATTTTTTGTACAAATATAAAAAACTCCAAAAATATTTTTCCATCTTTTTTTGCATTTATTTGACATTTATTTGTTTTATTTGACATATACATATAAACAAATATATTTCCTTTTTTAAAACCCTAGAAAATAATACAAAAATATTTATTTTTTAGTTATTATTTTTTGTTTACATTTTGAAAACATTTTCTAAAATATACATTTTTTGAATAATTAATATTTTATTTTTGTACATATTTAGTATATTTAATATATATAATATATAAATACTTGTATATTTTATTAGATAATTAGGGCAAAAATATAAAAATAATACATTTTTATTTTTATTAATATATGACACTAAAAAATACTTTTTTTTATAATATACTTCTTTTTTTATTTTTGCATATATATATATATATATATATATATATATATATATATATATATATATATATATATATATATATATATATATATATATATATATATATATATATATATATATATATATATATATATATATATATATATATATATATATATATATATATATATATAATTGATAAATAAATACTATTTATTTAAAAACTAGGGTTTTGCCCTAAATGACAAAAATATTCAAAATTTGACCGTTTTATTTTTTGTTTATATTTTACATTGAAAAATACTTTCACATACATAAAAAATCATTTTGTGCATAATACATTTTACATATTTACTATATTTATTTAAATATTGTACAATTAAATATTTGTATATTCGATATGGATGTATTAGCTTAGAATTTAATTTCTTGTCAAATATCCCCAAATTCAAACTTGTACCCCCATCCCCATAATCATTGTTGTAATAGCTTAGCACTTAAATTTCCGCATTTAAAAGCTTTCAAATTATGCCATGATAGACCTAGGGTTTGTATGCAAATAAAAACAAACAATGCACACTTGCACCCTTAGGGTTACACCACTTCTTGCCTTCAAAAATGGGCCATGGTTGCATGTTAAGTGTCTTTGACAAAACAAAAACAAATCAAATGATCATAGTCCCTCGATGATGCTATCAAGTTGCCTAAACAAAAATGATCAAGTCCCTCAAGAAAAAATGCTAAAGATACTTGACACTATTGCCTCTATGGTCTAAATGATGACCCGCGCCCGTCCCGTTAACATCCTAACACAAGGTTGTTCACCAAATACAATGGTGAAACAACACTGTTAAAAGGGTTGAAACATGAGAAAGATCTTTGAGAAATTTAGGGTAGATAGCTCTTGGTTACTTGACCAACTTGCAAAATAAATCCTTGCCATTTTTCAAAACACACATCACAACACAACTTCAAAACAAACTTTCAAAAAACATTGAAACATCTTTTCAAAAAGACAAACACCTTTGTAAAACATTCGAGTAAAGAATTGTTACAATGGTTGCCTAGACAAGGCATCTTTTTCAAAACATTTTCAAAACCACACACACAAAGCACCATTTCAAACAATTGAAAAGCAAAGGCAAGTGATCTAAGCAAGTAACTAAGAGCCCATGGATAACCATGGATAGAAAGGGTGCTAATACCTTCCCTTTCTATAATCTACTCCCCGAACCCAAGAAAACATCTCAAAGGTTTTTCCTGTGCTTTTTAACCTTTCCTTAGGATAAAATAAAAAGTCGGTGGCGACTCTTGCTCAACCGAAACATTTGCGAAAACAAACGCAAAACCCAAGTCAGTTCTCCCACTGTATCACAACAGGTTATGCAAGTTTGCTATTTTGTGTTTTGTTTTGGGTAAGCTTGGCTTACAGGCTTGAGTTTTGGAAACAGGCTTGCAGGTTTGAGTCTTTGCAAGCAGGTTTGAACTGTTTGATTTTTGGATTTGGAAGCAGGCTTGCTTGTTGGTGTTTGGCCTGTGTGTTTAGGCTTATGCAGGTTTGCTTGGCTTACAGTTTTTTGACTGTAGGTTGTGGTTTCAAAGTTTGCAAGTTGTCTCCCCCTTTTCTCCCTCCCTCTTGGACTGTTATATATCCTTTTGTTATATTTTACTTCCTTTTTACATCCTGCTTTAGCCAAAACTGCAAACCTCTTCACTAGGTCTCTCTTTCTCTCTCTCAAAAGCACTTTTGCGTAATTTAATATACCTTTCTGAAAAGCTTGCTGGCCAGAAAATGATGAGGGCTAGGACAAGCCTTTTTGGCTTGTAACTTGGTTTATCTCTGCATTGTGTACTTTCTGTACTTGTTTACTTTGACATTTTGCATATTTTCTGCTTTGTACTTGATAGCTTGTATGCTTTAGTTGCCTTGTAACTCAGTTTGACATGCTTGGTTATGTTTGCCCTGTTGACTTTTTGACTACTGCAGTTTGGTTTTGTTTGCAATGCAGCCTTATACCTTTGTATTTGAACCATGTGCATGCTTGCAATTTAATTTTTTACTTTTCTCTTTGTGAACCAAGAAGAGAAATCTTCTTGTGATTTGCAAAGAGAAAAAGTAAAAACATGATGAATCCAATAGCATTCTGATTCCAGCTAGCAAGCTTTAATGATGATTTTTCTTTTTATCTGCTTGAAAATTCTTTTCAGTTAATTGCGCTGATTTCTTTTTCTTCTGTCTTTTGCAGGTAAGTATCAGTTGGATGATAGAGGAAGCAGTAGTAGAAGTCAAAGATCTTTAGGAGATTAGGCTTAGATTTATTTTTCCATTTATTTTAAACAAATATTATTGTAAATACTATAAGTTGTAATCTTACAATATTCGAATAAAATTTGTAACAACATTTGAAATAAATAAAAAAAGTCTTTGTCCAATATCTTCCAACTTTTCCTTGCATTGTGTATTTAATTATTTAAGACTCTTAAATCAAAATAATTGAAACTGTGTGTGATACGGTGGGAGAACTGACTTGAGGTTTTGCGTTTGTTTTCGCAAATGTTTCGGTTGAGCAAGAGTCGCCACCGACTTTTTATTTTATCCTAAGGAAAGGTTAAAAAAGCACAGCAAAAACCTTTGAGATGTTTTCTTGGGTTCGGGGAGTAGATTATAGAAAGGGAAGGTATTAGCACCCTTTCTATCCATGGTTATCCATGGGCTCTTAGTTACTTGCTTAGATCAACTTGCCTTGATTTTCAATTGTTTGAAATGGTGCTTTCAATTGTTTGAAATGGTGCTTTGTGTGGGTTTGAAAAATGTTTTGAAAAGAGGCCAATGTGGTGGCAACCTTTGTAATGACCCATGTTTGGATGTATACAAAGGTGTATATCTTTTGAAAAGTTTTCAATGTTTTTGAAAGTGGTTTTGAAAGTGTGTTGTGATGTGTGGTTTTGAGAAAATAGGCAAGTGTTTTTGTTTTGCAAGTTGGCAAGTAACCAAGAGTTGTCTACTCCTAAATTTACTCAAAGATCTTTGCTATGTTTTAATCCTTTTAACAATTTTGTTCCACCATTGTATTTGGTGGACAATCTTGTGTTAGGATGTGAACAGGACGGGCGCGGGTCATCGTTTAGACCATGATTGCAATGGTGTCAAGTGTCTTTGGGCAATTTTTCCTTTAAGGGACTTGATCATTTTTAGGCAACTTTTGAAAGCGTCATCGAGGGACTATGATCATTTGAATTGTTTTGTTTTGCCAAAGATACCTAAAATGCAACATGGTCCATTATTGAAGGCAACAAGTGGAGTAACCCTAAGGGGGTGCAAGTGTGATTGGTGTTGTCCATTTTCATGCTTTTATCTTGGAATTAGGTCAAGCTATTTTTGGTTGATTTTTGCATACAAAACCCTAAGTCTATCATGGCATATTTAGAAAGCTTTTAAATGCGAAATTTAAAGTCCTAAACTATTACAACATAATTATGGGATGGGGGGTACAAATGTTCAAATGGGGATATTTAGCAAGAAAAAATAAATCTAAACTATTACAATTCAAATGGAATTTACAAGGTATTTAATTGTACAATAATTAAATAAAATAAAATAAATATGCAAGATGCAAAAAATGATTTTTATATGTATGTAAAAATGTTTTTCATGTGACAAATAAACAAAAATAAAAAGGTTAATTTTTTGGGTATTTTCATGTTTAGGGCAAAACCCTAATTTGCTAAATAAAATGTATTAATTATTTATTATATGCAATATTTATCAATTGTGTACAAGAAATAAATAAAAAGAAAGTATATTGTAAAAAAGGTGATTTTTTAAGTTAAATATTAATAGGAATAAAAATGTATTATTTTTATGTTTTTTCCCTAAATATTCTAATAAATATATAAGTATTTATATTATTTATTAAATATATTAAATATGTACAAAAAATAAACTATTTATTATTTACAAAAAAAGTATATTTTTTATAAAATGTTTTCAAAAGATAAAATAAAATAAAAATCAGAAAATAAAAAGTATTTTGTATTATTTTAGTATTTTACATAAAAGTAGATGTATATTTATTTACATATAAAACTAAATGAAACAAAATAAATATCAAATAAAATGCAAAAAAAGTGAGAAAATATTTTTAATGTTTTTTCATGCTTAAATAAAAATATAGAATCAAAATCAAAAGGAAAAAAATAAAAAATGACAAATATATCATGCAATGGGCCAGGGGGGTGCCTGTGTAAGAAGATGGTGCAAATAGAAAAAAGAAACAAGCCCGGCCCAAAGGGGTTGTCTTCAACCTCCAGACAGTCTTCCAAACAAAAAACGCGTGCTTCCTGCTATCTCATGATTCTTTGACATTCAGCAAAAACTTACAACAGCAATGTTATAGAGCATCTTGTCACGATTCCAAATATATAAAAAAGTCATTCTAACTCTCAGAAATGAGAGAGAATTTCTTCTCCCCCAATTCCTGACCTAAGTTTTTTCCAATGTTCATGTCTTAAATTCTCTCAGCACATGCAATATAAATGGAAAGTGGGGATATGGGTGGCTTCAGGGACATGAGTATGACATAACTTCTTCACAAACTTAAGCCTAGATATGCCTGGATTAAGAGATAGGAGTTCAAACTTTTACCTGTTCAGCTTGATTCGTGTATGACAATGGAGGTACTTTCAATGCAATGTGAGGACTTGTATAGCTTGCTTGAGGTCCAGGGATGCTTCTCCAACCTCTAGCTTGCTTTGGAACTCAATGAAACGAGCTATGGAAGTTAACCTGCACAACTAAAAAAATTGAAATGGTGAACTTGGTTAGAGGTGTTACAGTTCGTGTCCAATGCTTGGGATAGTTTGTATGGGTGGTAGGGAGTGTGTTTGAACTGGTTTTGGTCAAGGCGCACGAATGGATTGAGTTGTGGACTTCAATCTGCAGCAGGTGCCCTGTTTTTGCAAGAGAATGGTGTTTCTGTGTTTGAGGAGGTATTGGAGGTGGTTGGCTCGTGTTTTAGGTCAGGCTTGATGTTTGGAAAATGTTCACAATGTTTGCTTAGGCTTGTGTTGACAGAAATGTGAGTTGTTGTTCAATATGCCAAGTTTCTTCTATGTGAAGCAAGGAAATGTGAGTTCCTATACAAGCCTGTCCCAAGCCCTAAACTATGTTGCACACTTGAGTCTTGATCAGTGGGATATGTCCATGAATCTTGTGTCCAAAGATATGGCCTGTACTTCTTGGATTGTAAACTTGACATAAAGTGTAACTTTACAAGAATGGATAACTTGCTTTTTCTAATTATGGACTAATCCTTCATGTAATGACCAAATGCATAGAATAACATCTTGGAACAATGGTTTAGCATTTAATTTTTTAGTGTAAATGAGATTATAGGCCTGTAATGTAGCTTGCACATGCTGATTTCAAAAATGCACAAGTTATGAACATGGAAATGGCTTATGAACAAAGTGACTTTTGCCCATATTGACAAATTCGATTCTCCCTAACCACAAGGGTGTTTGAGAAGTTCTTGGACATTTTGGAAAGCCTGGAATGTGTACTACAATCCATCTTTGTAATGCAAGTTGAAATTACAAGTGGAAGCATGTGGAAAGTGGCCATGAAGTTAGGCAAAAATCCTGCCTAAAATAGGTCAAAATATTTCTAAGTTAAGAATGTTTTGCACCCTTGTTCCAAAACTCATAACTTGAGCTACAAGCTTCTTTTGAGGAAACTTTGTGAATAAAAGTTGTATATTTTGCAATGGACTACAACTTTCATGTTTTGAGTTTTGCTTGAATCCAAATATATCTTGATGAAAAAAATGGGACAAAGTTAGGAAAAAATTAGGGATTTTCATAACTTAGAAAATTTCTAAGTTATGAAAATTCTTCATTTTAAACCCTAATTTGCAATTTTTGATTTCTTGATGAACAAGTTTCATAATTTGACATGTCTTGATGAAAAATGAATCTTGACACTTGATTTTGACCAAAAAGTCAAAGTTTGACTTTTCAGTATACAGTCAAATTTTGCTCAGTTGACTGGAAAATTCATCTGTCAATCTTGTGTATTTGGGATCTTTTGAATTTGTTAAACATGTCAAGACAATTCCATGGGTTCCTTGAGTCCATATGTGAGCTTGGTTTTCCATTAGCTAGGTCAAACAGTCAAAAATTGCCTTTGTGCAGTCAAAACCCTAAAAATGACCATTTTGCCCTTTTGGTGATCTGATCAAATTTCTGGTGGAATTGTGATCCAAACTTGACCAAATGGTTCATATGAGTTCATAATGTTGATGTGGGTCAAAAATTATGAGGTTTGACTTTCAATTGACCACAGTTGACTTTTTCCCCAATACAGCTGATTTCTAGGTCAACTGCCCAATTGATTGGGCAAAGATTGGAATCAAGGCTTGAAACTTGGTATGGATAAACTTGTGAGTCCAACATGAAGCATGAAAGTTACTTTGGGCCTTTTAGATCAAAACATCTTTGTGCAAACTCAAACCCTAATTTGGGTCAACAGTGCAAGGAGGAGTCTTGAGCAGAGCAAACCCTAACTGGATCTTGAGCTCCAAGGGTCTTGTGATGAGAAAATGTTGAGGAAAAGGGAGGGAAAATTTTGGGGTACAACAGTTGCCCCTGTTCAATCTTCTTGAACCTGAAGAGTTAGATTGGCAAGTTTGCCTTTCGCGACTCGAGGGTAAAAGGAGATTGGACACTAGAGTGCCCTGAAATTTGCACTCGCATGTTGGAGTATCCGCAATGTGATGGCAGGAATGGGCTTATAGATGCCATTTAGAGAGATGGTGGATAGGAGGATGGGCTTATAGATGCCATCTGGAGACGTGACAGAACCTTGTCGGGAATGGGCTTAGAGATGCCATTTGGAAGTGTTGATCGCGTAAGAGATTCCTTAGCGAGAACTTGCGTACTTTGAGAAAGGAAGATGTTTCCTGGCCTGTTACAGGTGTTGATCTTCAAACTCTTCATGCAGATATGCCCTGGCTAGGTACAGGTATCGAATCTATAATCAATTGCTCACATATGTGCCCTGGCTAGATACAGGAATCGAATCTGGAACTTCAAAAGGTTGTTTACAGACGTGCCCTAGCTCGATACAGGTGTCGAATCTGGAAACTCTTCATGCAGATATGCCCTGGCTGGATACAGGTATCGAATCTACAATTAATCACTCACAGATATGCCCTGGCTAGATACAGGTGTCGAATCTGGAAATCATCGTCTACATATGTGCCCTGGCTGGATACAGGAATCGAATCTGGAATTGTTGTCTACAGATGTGCCCTGGCTGGATACAGGAATCGAATCTGGAATTTGCAAAAGGTTGGTAGAGATAGCTTTCCTGGATGGATACAGGTGTAAACCTCTGACCTGAGAATGAAAGATAATTTCCTGGCTTGTTACAGGGGTTGATCTTCAAACTCTTCATGCAGATATGCCCTGGCTAGATACAGGTATCGAATCTACAATCAATCACTCACAGATGTGCCCTGGCTAGATACAGGAATCGAATCTGGAATTGCGATAGTTGATAGTAATCATCTTTGGATTGATCTTTTCCTGAAAAGGCAAAACATCAGTTGTATGCAATGTCATGATGTCATGATGTTCAAAATGAGATAGTGTTATATGCACTTTATCATGTATGTAAGCAGCATGTATGAAATGTGAAATGTCTATGAATGTATTTTCGTCTAGGAAAATAAATCCTTGACGAGTGCCGGGAGCTTGTTAAATCCTGGGCTGATGTTTGAAGAGTAGAGTTCTTCGCTTCCGTTGGGGATGATGGTTGCAAGAATAAACCGGTTGGGGAAGATGACTCCGTTGGGGAATAAACTTGTTGGAGAGATTACTCTGCGGGGAATCACTTTGTGGGAAGAGATACTTCGCTGAGGTTTTGATGAGAGCTCCGTTGGGGATTCCACTGATAAGTTATGTTGGGGAACTTGATGAACTCCGCTGGGGATAGGAATAACTTCACCGAGGACGAACTTTCCGTGGTAATTAGCTGAGGATAACCCAGTTATAAGCCCTGGTGGGAAAATAAACTTTGAATAAAGCCGGGGAGATGCGTTCGTACTCTGCAGGTGATAAACTTCCAGAATCTACTGGGGAGGATTTTCCTGGGGAAACTTTTGAGCTGTACTGGGGAAGTGACTCCACTGGGGGTGTCTTGTATTCCGCCGGGGAACAATCTTATATTAAGACTGCCGGGGATGCTTGCTGAGGAATGTCTATACTCCGCTGGAGAATGTTGAGATCTTTTGGGGATGCCCAACTTCCTTTAGGCTGACAGTAGACTAACTCTGCTTGAGGAGAGTATCGCTGACTTGCTAGGGGAACAATGTGCCTTTTTAGGGCTGATGGGAAACCAACTCTACTTGACGAGAGTATTGCTGAATCTGGTCTTACTCTGTGGGGAGTTGAGGTGACTTGGTTACGTTCTTCAGCTGAACTTACCTTGGTACCTCGGTGGACAGAGCAACTAGATCACTTAGACAATTCTAAATTGCCCCTGTTTCTGATGTCATCTGTAATTAATCCTTTGTTTCGCATGCAAATATTCATGATTAGCAATTAATGTCAAATGCATATATCAAAAATGAACATTGGACGTTCTTTGCAAAACAAAACAAATGGCAATTTGTCTGGAAAATGAAACTTGTATTGATTTTGAAATTTGCCTGTGAAGAGGCGTTTTATGTACAAGAGGCTGACGTCCTAGTAAGAGAATGTCGCCGAGCAAAATAGAGTTTATACAATTTTGTGAAAAGAAACAAAACAGCTATGTGAAAAATAATCCCACTGGGTTCCAACTCTGCTATCGTCTTTATGTCTTCAAGCGTCTCATCACTCTGCTACTTAGTTGAAGATGAAGCTGATTGATTGAAGTCATCTGAGCCTGATAGTTGATACTGAATTCTGGATGCAAGGTGATCCAACGAGACATAGTATTACGCTTTATCCCTAACTTTTGCCTGGACCGCCCTTTCAGGTTTTCAGTCCACCGGGATACCCATTTTTGCCCAAGCTGCCTTTTCAGGTTTTCGACTTGCCGGGTGTACAGATTTTTCATTTTCATTCCTTATTTTTGCCCGAACCCTTTTGGTTCGCCGGGAAGCCCTTATTTTTGCCTAGGCGTGTCAACCTAGCGGGTCTTTAATTCATGCGTAGTATCTTTTTACTATGTCTGCATTGGCGGGGTGAGGAAGGTCGTCACCATCCATGGTGGTTAGAATCATAGCTCCTCCTGAGAAGATATGTTTAACCATAAATGGCCCTTCGTACGTAGGGGTCCATTTTCCCCTGGGATCACTTTGAGGAAGAATGATGCGCTTGATTACCAGGTCTCTGACTTGATACTCTTGTCGTCTGACTTTCTTGTTAAATGCCCTGATCATCCGTTTTTGGTACGTTTGACCATGATAAATAGCGGTGAGTCTCTTTTCGTTGATTAGGTTTAATTGATCAAGCCGAGTCTGGATCCAGTCATCTTCGCTCAAGTCTGCATCCTTCATTATCCGGAGAGAGGGTATCTGGACTTCAATAGGCAAGACTGCCTCCATGCCATAGATCAAGGAAAAGGGAGTTGCCCATGTTGACGTCCGCGCTGAGGTACGGTACCCATGAAGAGCAAACGGCAACATTTAGTGCCAATCTTTGTAGGTCACTGTCATCTTCTGCACAATCTTCTTGATGTTTTTATTCGCTGCTTCCACAGCTCCATTCATCTTCGACCGGTAAGGTGAAGAGTTGTGGTGCTGTATCTTGAATTGCTCGCAGAGCTCAGTGATCATCTTGTTGTTAAGATTGGTACCATTATCCGTAATGATCCTCTCAGGTACGCCGTATCGACAGATCAGGTTGTGCCGAATGAACCGTGCCACGACGCTCTTGGTTACGGTGGCGTAGGAAGCTGCTTCGACCCACTTTGTGAAGTAATCAATCGCTACCAGGATGAAGCGATGCCCGTTGGATGCTGTAGGTCGGATTTCGCCGATCATATCAATGCCCCACATTGCAAAGGGCCAAGGTGCCGTCAAGACATTCAGAGGAACCAGAGGAATGTGCACCTTATCAGCATAGATCTGGCATTTATGACACGTTCGGGAATGCTGATAACAGTCGGCTTCCATTGTGGACCAGAAATATCCTGCCCGAAGGATTTTCTTTGCCATGGTATGTCCACTGGAATATGTTCCGAAAGTACCTTCATGTAGCTCTGCCATGATCTTTTCTACTTCAGTCTTATCCACACAACGCAGTAAGGTTGAATCATGGTTTCGCTTGTAGAGAATGCCGTTGCTGAGGAGGAATTTTGCCGCAAACCTTCTCAGGAACTTCTTGTCGTTAACGGATGCGCCTTCGGGGTATTCTTGAGCTTCAAGGTATCTCTTCACTTCATGATACCAGGGCTTTTCTGTTACCTCTTCAGCCTCAAGATCGCAGCAATGTGCAGGTTCATCCAACTTCCAAATAATGATCCGGGGAGCCTCGTTATCCCATTTGACTTTGAACATGGAATACATCGTAGCTAGTGCATCCGCTAACTGATTCTCCTCTCTTGGGAAGTGTTCAAAAGTTATCTCTTCGAAGTGGGGAAGCAATGTCAGCACATACTCCTTGTAAGGTATAAGATTTGGGTGTTTCGTATCCCACTCGCCTTTGACCTGATTGATCACGAGAGCGGAATCTCCGAAGACACTCAGAAACTTGATCCTTAAGTCAATTGCAGCTTGAAGACCCATGATACATGCCTCATACTCTGCCATGTTGTTGGTGCAGTTGAAACATAGCCGGGCAGTGAGTGGAGTATGAGTGCCTTTAGGGGATATGATCACAGCGCCGATGCCATTACCCAAAGCGTTCGAGGCTCCGTCAAAGTGCATAGACCATCGGGATCCCTCCTCAGGTCCTTCATCCGGTCCAGGTACTTCACAATCAGTCACTACCATGATATCCTCGTCTGGAAATTCAAAGTTCATAGATTGGTAGTCGTCCACTGCTTGGTGTGCCAAATAGTCTGCCAATACACTTCCCTTGATTGCTTTTTGAGTCGTGTACTGGATGTCATATTCCGTCAAGATCATTTGCCATCTTGCTATTCTTCCGGACAAGGCGGGCTTTTCAAAAATGTACTTGATTAGATCCATTTTTGAAATCAACAGAGTAGTGTGAGTCAACATATACTGTCTCAGCCGGCGAGCAGCCCATACCAAAGCGCAGCAAGTTTTCTCGAGCAGTGAGTATCGGGTCTCACAGTTGGTAAACTTTTTGCTAAGGTAATAAATAGCATGCTCTTTTCGGCCAGACTCGTCATGCTGCCCCAGCACACACCCCATTGAGTTGTCAAGTACTGTCAAGTATAGGATTAGAGGTCTCCCTTCAACCGGTGGTATAAGAATGGGTGGTTCTTGGAGATACTCTTTGATCTTTTTGAAAGCGGTCTGACATTCATCGTTCCAACGTACTACTTGATCTTTCTTCAGCAGTTTGAAGATTGGTTCACAGGTAGCAGTTAGATGCGAGATGAATCGGGCAATGTAGTTCAGCCGTCCTAGAAATCCTCTGACTTCTTTCTCTGTCTTGGGAGTTGGCATCTCTTGTATGGCTTTCACTTTGGCATGGTCCACTTGAATACCTTTGTCGCTCACAACGAAACCTAGTAGTTTTCCAGATCTTACCCCGAAGGTGCACTTGTTTGGGTTCAACCTCAGCTTGTACAACTTCAGACGGTCAAACAGCTTCCGTAGATGGTCAAGGTGTTCCTCCTCAATTTGGGACCTTGCAATCATATCGTCGACGTATACTTCTATCTCGTGATGGATCATATCATGAAATAAAGCAACTATGGCACGTTGGTAGGTTGCCCCAGCATTTTTCAACCCAAAAGGCATGACCTTGTAGCAAAAGGTGCCCCACTGAGTGACAAAAGTGGTCTTCTCCATGTCTTCAGGAGCCATCTTGATCTGATTATAACCGGAGAAGCCGTCCATGAAGGAGAATACTTTATGCTGAGCAGTGTTGTCAACCAGAACGTCGATATGAGGCAGAGGGAAATCATCCTTAGGGCTCGCCCTGTTCAAATCCCTGTAATCAACACACATTCGGACCTTACCATCATTTTTCGGCACTGGAACCACGTTGGCAATCCACTGAGGGTAAGAAGTCACTGCTAGAAACCCGACATCAAATTGTTTCATAACCTCAGCTTTGATTTTCTCGGACATCTCTGGACGCATACGGCAGACCTTCTGTTTTACCGGAGGGCAGTCTTCCTTGGTAGGCAGGTGATGAACCACAATGTCGGTATCCAACCCAGGCATGTCTTCGTAAGACCGGGCAAAGATTTCCACATAGTCATGTAGCATCTGAATCAACCGTTGTTTCACATTGAGCTCTAGATTGGCACCAATCTTGACTTCCTTTCTGTCTGTCTCAGTACCCAAATTTACCGTTTCCACAGGCTCTTCATGTGGCTGAATGGACCTCTCTTCCTGGAGTAGCAGTCTTGCAAGTTCACCAGGTACTTCGCAATCATCTTCACCTTCGTCTTCGGCTAAGTTGATCGGATTTTCGAAGTCATAACCGGCAGTAGCAGAGTCGTTACCAGTGAGATCCAGAGTGGATTGGAACCTGTATAGGTGAGTGTGTGTAAATATAGTTGTTTTGCAATATATAATAAAGAAAGAAAAGGAGCGCAAGATTTTGAAATGCAACAAACGTCCAATGTTTTTATTGATGATATATGAAAATGACACACAAAAGCCCTCACAAATGAAGCCACAGTGCCTCGGGTAGGACACCGAGCCATAAAAGTTTCAACATATTGTTTGTTACAAATTCAAAACAAAAGAGTTCATTACTAAGTGACAAAAGTAATAGGTGTGAAGTCTTTGGCAGTCCAGTTGCTTGGTCCATCATCGGTTGTTGGGTAGATCCAGCTGTCGAATTCAGATTCCTCCACATCGTCTTCAATAGCATTTACTCCCGGGTTGGTGATGAACACAGGAGTTCTTCCAATTCTTGCCTTACGAACAGCCCTCTGAGCCTCTGCGGTGAAGCCCAAACCAAACTTATCAGTCTTTGGAGTGAAATCAGGAAGTCGGCCCCAGTTTTCACACTCACCCCTCTCAATCACAGCCCGGGAATCCTTTAAGGAAGCCATCTTCAAAGGAGGGTCTTCAATCACAGTTTCAGCTGATGCCAGTGTCTGAGGCACCTCTTCAAAGTGCTGGAATGGAGTCTCAATGAATTCCCCATCCATTTCTATGTACTGGAACGAGTTTAGGTGGCTGACCATATATTCTTCCTCCCCCTGAACTGTCACAATTTTCCCTCTGACCGGGTACTTAAGCTTCTGATGTAGTGTGGAGGTCACAGATCCAGCCTTGTGGATCCATGGACGACCCAACAACCAAGAGTAGGATGGACGGATGTCCATCACATAGAAAGTTGAATCAAAAACTTGAGAACCAACCCTGATTGGAATGTCAACTTCACCATGTACCATCCTTTTCGAACCGTCAAAGGCTCGGACAACAATGTTACTAGGCTTGAGCTCCAAACCCTCACAGTCCAACCTGTCTAGGGCCTTCTTGGGCAATACGTTCAATGAAGAACCGGTGTCTACCAACACATGGGCAAGAGTAGTGCCCCTGCATTTAATGGAGACATGCAGGGCGTCGTTATGGTTCTTTCCTTTGGCAGTCAGATCGGCGTCAGAGAAGCCCAAACCATTATCAGCAGTCAAGTTGGCCACACAATCAGTAAATTGATCGGCATACATTTCTTGTGGCACATGGGCCGTCTTCAGGAAGGAGATCAGGGCCTTGGCATGGGCCTCTGAACACAACAATAGTGATAGCATTGAAATATTTGATGGGGTGTGTCCCAGCTGCTCAACTACGTTGAAATCACTCTTCTTGATAATCTTGAGAATCTCCTCCATCTCTTGCTGGGAGGCTTCAATAGTGGTTGTCTTCGGCGCCTCCGTCAGGGCAGGAAAATCAGTAGCAATCCCTTTACCCCGAGCGTTAGATGACTCGACAACGGGGGTAGAAACAGGAACTTGATCAGGAAGGGGAGCAAGCACACTTGCAGGTGTGATGATAAGAGGTTTCTGAATAGCTGGTGGTGCAATATCTGGCGAGAACAGCCTACCACTGCGAGTAATTTTGGCAGGCCCGGTAATGTTACTGACACCGGTACTAGTATCAAACTCTTGTTTAACTCCAAGCACATAAACATCTGCCCCATAGTGCCAAGGGGCAGCTTTGTCGGATGTATAAGGGAGGGGCCCCGGAACAGTGATGATGATAGGAGAAATCTTCTGAGTGGACATGATTTTGACAGGCTTCTTTGAGAGAGCCCTAGGAGGTTTGTTGAAAATAGTGACAATAGAAACTTCTTCGGCAGGGATAGCAGGAACAACAATCTTTTCGAACAAAATTTCTTTGCTATCCATCAGGCTTTGGATACCTGATTTCAGCAAGGGACAACCAACAAGCGAAACAGCACATAGAAGGCAACCTTTACCACATCCCGAAAATAAACCGGCTAGCAAGAGGTTTTTTTTAACAGTCGATAACGGAGTAACAATCTCTTCCACGGAGGCTACATACCAGTCTTCTTCCATAGCATTCACTCCATGTTGGGGCATGGGAGCAGTCACAACATTGGGTCTTTCGGGCGCCTCAAACTGTATTTCTTTAGCATCAATAAGGTCCTGAACCTTATTCCTCAGAGCCCAGCAATCGTCCGTAGTATGCCCCGGGCTATCAGAGTGATAAGCGCAACGGGCGTTGGGGTTGTATTTTGGAGAAGCTGTGTTCACTACCTTCGGAGCTTCTTTGACAGTTACCAAATTGGTTGACAGTAGTTGCGGCAAAATCTGAGACAGGGTCATGCTGAGCCGAGTGTACTGCCTTTTGGGCCTCTCACCCCTTGGTTGGTTAAACTGCTGAGGAGCAGCAACATGCTTAGAAATTACCAATGCATTAATAGCTTGGCGGCGTTCCGGTTTAACTTGTCTTCTGGGACCATAAACAGCACTGGCTTCTTTCTTGAAGGGCTTCTTTTCAGTACTCGCGAAGGCACCTTTCTGTATCTTCCCCGACTTGATACCAGCTTCTATTCTCTCACCAGTCAGAATGAGGTCTGTAAATCCAGTAGAAGAATTACCAATCAGGTGGTTGAAGAATGGACCAGACAAGGTCCCCAGGAACATGTCAACAAGTTCACGGTCAGTCAAAGGTGGTTGCACCCTACCAGCCAGGTCTCTCCACTTTTGTGCATACTCCTTGAATCCTTCGCCCGTCCCTAGTGACATACCCTGGAGTTGGGTACACGTGGGAGCGAGGTCAGAATTGTACTGATACTGTTTATAAAATGCGATAGCCAAGTCCTCCCAGTTTCGGATACTGGCTCCATCCAGCTGATAGAACCACTCGAGTTGAGCCCCTGAAAGGCTATCTTGAAAGAAATGGATCCATAGGTTCTTGTCTGCATTGTAAGGTTGGATCTTCTTTACATATGATCTAAGATGCATCTTCGGACAGGATAGTCCGTCATATCTTGCAAAAGCTGGCACTTTGAACTTCGGGGGGATCACAATTCCAGCAATTAATCCCAAATCTTCGAAATCTAAGCCGGGAACTCTCTGCAGCTCCATAGCTTCCAACCTGTCTTCCAAGCCTTTGTACTTATCATCGGCGGGCGGGTATTGTTGCTCAGAGTAGTCTTCGTCCTCTTCAGCCTCCTCTTCTTCAGCTTCAGATTCGGAAGGTACCGCAGCCGCATTCCCTTTACTGGTTCCCTCTTCAGATGTAGGGGGAAATTCAAGCACTCTTCTGGCTTCACCCTCAAACCTTCTTCCTAGGGTAGCCACCCCGATTCTTTTCTTCTTCTTTTTCACTTGCTCTTTGTTCCCAAGCAGGGCTTTCAGATCCTCTTGACCCTTAGCCAAGGTCATCAGGAGATGTTGAAACTGTGAGTTCTGAGACTGCAAGTCCTTGACCGTCTGTTCGAGATCCATCTTACTGAAATAAACAGCAGAAAGATAAGGAAACCTAGTGTGGAGACCTGCTTATGCGTATGATGAATGATATGCTTATGTATGCAATGCATTCAAGGATTTAGCAAATTCAAAATTGTTGCAAACAAAAAGAACGCACGTCATATTAATTAAGAAGAAATTTGTCAGTACATAAATGCCCCATGGGCCAAATATTACAAAAGCTTCTCAAGGTAAAAAGACGTTGTGCATCCTCTTTGGTGTGATGTAGGTGTTGAGGGTCTCTTCCTCATGGAGTCGGCGGGTAAGCTCCAAAACCTTCTTCTCACTGGCGTAGAAGCTGACTTCAAAAGTGTTCCGTTCCTCCTTGAGTTGGATCCAACTCTTCTGCATCTCCTCCCACGATGTAGGCATGTCAGAATACAGGATGGTGTAGGGAACCTCTCCTTCCTTAACGGGCTCTTTAATCACAGGGAGAACATGAGGATAAGGCATCATTAGACTCTGGGCTCGGGTTCGTACCCACTTGAGATAAGGCTCAAGAGGGATGGAGTTCTTGTGCCCCAGTGTCTTGCTGTCTACCTTGTTAGGCATCCTCCAAGCTCTGATGAATCTTTGGAGAAGTCCTTGCGCATCGTTGTCGAAGTCAAAAACTAAGTCAGGAATCAACATGTCGTGAGGGCCATCCCTCCGTGCATATCCAAATTGTCTCAAGGCTAGACAAGGGTTGTAGGCAATGCCTCCTCTAATGCCAAGCAATGGAACATTAGGGAACTCTCCACAATGATCGACGATGATGACATTTTCTCTGGACCGAGAACACCAATGTACATCCGAGTGAGTGAGGGTCATCAACCATTGTGACCACCTTAAGCCTTGGTCATTCTTCAAAACAGATTGTGGAAGGTGCGAAATAAACCACCTTGCAAGGAGAGGAGTACAGCACATGAGAACACCCCTCTTTCTCATTGTTCGTGTGTAAAATGAGTGAAGAATGTCCCCAAGCAATGTTGGTATTAGATTTCTGGATAAGAAGATTTTGACGGCATTGACATCTACAAGTTGGTCAGGATTTGGGAATAGGACAAACCCATAAATGAGGAGTGCCACAATTTCTTCAAAGGCTTGTAGATCCAATGAATTCCAACACTCTTGTGCCTTCTCAAACAAGAATTTTGCTAAGAAGCCTTTGACACCGCTTCTAGTTTCCCAATGCCCCTTGATGTCGGATGGTTGCAAGTGTAGTGCTTGAGCAACATCTTCAGGCTTTGGTTCTTTTTCCGTACCGTTGTAGGGTAGTTGATTAAGAATAGGAATTCTCAGGAGTTGAGAAAATTCCTCCAAAGTGGGCACCAATTGATAGTCGGGGAAAGTGAAACAGTGGTGAAGGGGGTCAAAGAACTGGAACAACACCTTTACCATGTCCTCTTCAATGTTGGTGCTGACTAGGCTGAGCAGTCTACCATGTCTTTCACTGAAGGGAGAGCTTTCCGGAATTCTAGATGTGAACTCCTTGAGTTGAGGGGGGATTCTCATAAGGTTGACTTGGATAGTTTTCCTGCGAAGAATTTCCATGACCTACAAAACAAGAACAAAGATGAAGATCTAAACCCTTGAAATGGTTAGTGGATGCATATGATGCTTTATGATGTTCATGATGTATGCACAAACATATGTACAAGCAAATCACACAAAACCCTAGTTTCAGGCTTGCATGAGGTTTCATAGGTAAGTACCCTCTTGAGTGTAGTTGGCTTAAAAACCTATCCTATAAATAGTAACCGGGTTCTAAGAAGCTCAATATCACTGGATTGTTTTCCATGTTCATTGTTTTGGTTTAGCCACTTAACTAGCGACCAAAATATTCCAAGAAAACAACCCTCAATGAGTGTAGTATCGAGTATCTACCAACTTCGGACTGCACCAAAGCCGGTCATCTCACTACCCCTAATGAAAGGCCAAGATGGTCAAGTAAGGTTCTAGGTCATTAGTGCTTAGTGACATCACTCAGCGGCCTCGTACTCTCCTTGATTGAACACAAGGGTTACCGGTACTCACAAATATGTCGCACTAATATAGCTATTGCTTCAACCGTGTCGGTATACCCCACACAGTTTCCACAACGTATTGCTATCTATGAATGTTTCCCCAAATCCGGGTGTAGGATTTCAAACCCAAACAAGAGAGCCAAGATATGAAGCAAACAAAGCAAACAATTAGTCATGCAAGAGGATGATCTAAGCCCTAAGGTTACTCCACTTTAAAAGTACTCCCCAGCAGAGTCGCCAGTTCTGTGATACGGTGGGAGAACTGACTTGAGGTTTTGCGTTTGTTTTCGTAAATGTTTCGGTTGAGCAAGAGTCGCCACCGACTTTTTATTTTATCCTAAGGAAAGGTTAAAAAAGCACAGCAAAAACCTTTCAGATGTTTTCTTGGGTTCGGGGAGTAGATTATAGAAAGGGAAGGTATTAGCACCCTTTATATCCATGGTTATCCATGGGCTCTTAGTTACTTGCTTAGATCAACTTGCCTTGATTTTCAATTGTTTGAAATGGTGCTTTCAATTGTTTGAAATGGTGCTTTGTGTGGGTTTGAAAAATGTTTTGAAAAGAGGCCAATGTGGTGGCAACCTTTGTAATGACCCATGTTTGGATGTATACAAAGGTGTATATCTTTTGAAAAGTTTTCAATGTTTTTGAAAGTGGTTTTGAAAGTGTTTTGTGATGTGTGGTTTTGAGAAAATAGGCAAGTGTTTTTGTTTTGAAAGTTGGCAAGTAACCAAGAGTTGTCTACTCCTAAATTTACTCAAAGATCTTTGCTATGTTTTAATCCTTTTAACAATTTTGTTCCACCATTGTATTTGGTGGATAATCTTGTGTTAGGATGTGAACGGGACGGGCGCGGGTCATCGTTTAGACCATGATTGTAATGGTGCCAAGTGTCTTTGGGTAATTTTTCCTTTAAGGGACTTGATCATTTTTAGGCAACTTTTGAAAGCGTCATCGAGGGACTATGATCATTTGAATTGTTTTGTTTTGCCAAAGATACCTAACATGCAAAATGGCCCATTATTGAAGGCAACAAGTGGAGTAACCCTAAGGGGGTGCAAGTGTGATTGGTGTTGTCCATTTTCATGCTTTTATCTTGGAATTAGGTCAAGCTATTTTTGGTTGATTTTTGCATACAAAACCCTAAGTCTATCATGGCATATTTAGAAAGCTTTTAAATGCGAAATTTAAAGTCCTGAACTATTACAACATAATTATGGGATGGAGGGTACAAATGTTCAAATGGGGATATTTAGCAAGAAAAATTAAATCTAAACTATTACAATCCAAATGGAATTTACAAGGTATTTAATTGTACAATAATTAAATAAAATAAAATAAATATGCAAGATGCAAAAAATGATTTTTATATGTATGTAAAAATGTTTTTCATGTGACAAATAAACAAAAATAAAAAGGTTAATTTTTTGGGTATTTTAATGTTTAGGGCAAAACCCTAATTTGCTAAATAAAATGTATTAATTATTTATTATATGCAATATTTATCAATTATGTACAAGAAATAAATAAAAAGAAAGTATATTGTAAAAAAGGTGATTTTTTAAGTTAAATATTAATAGGAATAAAAATGTATTATTTTTATGTTTTTTCCCTAAATATTCTAATAAATATATAAGTATTTATATTATTTATTAAATATATTAAATATGTACAAAAAATAAACTATTTATTATTTACAAAAAAAGTATATTTTTTATAAAATGTTTTCAAAAGATAAAATAAAATAAAAATCAGAAAATAAAAAGTATTTTGTATTATTTTAGTATTTTACATAAAAGTAGATGTATATTTATTTACATATAAAACTAAATGAAACAAAATAAATATCAAATAAAATGCAAAAAAAGTGAGAAAAATATTTTTAATGTTTTTTCATGCTTAAATAAAAATATAGAATCAAAATCAAAAGGAAAAAATAAAAAATGACAAATATATCATGCAATGGGCTAGGGGGGTGCATGTGTAAGAAGATGGTGCAAATAGAAAAAAGAAACAAGCCCAGCCCAAAGGGGTTGTCTTCAACCTCCAGACAGTCTTCCAAACAAAAAACGCGTGCTTCCTGCTATCTCATGATTCTTTGACATTCAGCAAAAACTTACAACAACAATGTTATAGAGCATCTTGTCACGATTCCAAATATATAAAAAAAGTCATTCTAACTCTCAGAAATGAGAGAGAATTTCTTCTCCCTCAATTCCTGACCTAAATTTTTTCCAATGTTCATGTCTTAAATTCTCTCAGCACATGCAATATAAATGGAAAGTGAGGATATGGGTGGCTTCAGGGACATGAGTATGACATAACTTCTTCACAAACCTAAGCCTAGATATGCCTGGATTAAGAGATAGGAGTTCAAACTTTTACCTGTTCAGCTTGATTCGTGTATGACAATGGAGGTACTTTCAATGCAATGTGAGGACTTGTATAGCTTGCTTGAGGTCCAGGGATGCTTCTCCAACCTCTAGCTTGCTTTGGAACTCAATGAAACGAGCTATGGAAGTTAACCTGCACAACTGAAAAAATGGAAATGGTGAACTTGGTTAGAGGTGTTACAGTTCGTGTCCAATGCTTGGGATAGTTTGTATGGGTGGTAGGGAGTGTGTTTGAACTGGTTTTGGTCAAGGCGCACGAATGGATTGAGTTGTGGACTTCAATCTGCAGCAGGTGCCCAGTTTTTGCAAGAGAATGGTGTTTCTGTGTTTGAGGAGGTATTGGAGGTGGTTGGCTCGTGTTTTAGTTCAGGCTTGATGTTTGGAAAATGTTCACAATGTTTGCTTAGGCTTGTGTTGACAGAAATGTGAGTTGTTGTTCAATATGCCAAGTTTCTTCTATGTGAAGCAAGGAAATGTGAGTTCCTATACAAGCCTGTCCCAAGCCCTAAACTATGCTGCACACTTGAGTCTTGATCAGTAGGATATGTCCATGAATCTTGTGTCCAAAGATATGGCCTGTACTTCTTGGATTGTAAACTTGACATAAAGTGTAACTTTACAAGAATGGATAACTTGCTTTTTCTAATTATGGACTAATCCTTCATGTAATGACCAAATGCATAGAATAACATCTTGGCACAATGGTTTAGCATTTAATTTTTTAGTGTAAATGAGATTAGAGGCCTGTAATGTAGCTTGCACATGCTGATTTCAAAAATGCACAAGTTATGAACATGGAAATGGCTTATGAACAAAGTGACTTTTGCCCATATTGACAAATTCGATTCTCCCTAACCACAAGGGTGTTTGAGAAGTTCTTGGACATTTTGGAAAGCCTGGAATGTGTAATACAATCCATCTTTGTAATGCTAGTTGAAATTTCAAGTGGAAGCATGTGAAAAGTGGCCATGAAGTTAGGCAAAAATCCTGCCTAAAATAGGTCAAAATATTTCTAAGTTAAGAATGTTTTGCACCCTTGTTCCAAAAATCATAACTTGAGCTACAAGCTTCTTTTGAGGAAACTTTGTGAATCAAAGTTGTAGATTTTGCAATGGACTACAACTTTCATGTTTTGAGTTTTGCTTGAATCCAAATATATCTTGATGAAAAAAATGGGACAAAGTTAGGAAAAAATTAGGGATTTTCATAACTTAGAAAATTTCTAAGTTGTGAAAATTCTTCATTTTAAACCCTAATTTGCAATTTTTGATTTCTTGATGAACAAGTTTCATTATTTTTACATGTCTTGATGAAAAATGAATCTTGACACTTGATTTTGACCAAAAAGTCAAAGTTTGACTTTTCAGTATACAGTCAAATTTTGCTCAGTTGACTGGAAAATTCATCTGTCAATCTTGTGTATTTGGGATCTTTTGAATTTGTTGAACATGTCAAGACAATTCCATTGGGTCCTTGAGTCCATATGTGAGCTTGGTTTGCCATTAGCTAGGTCAAACAGTCAAAAATTGCCTTTGTGCAGTCAAAACCCTAAAAATGACCATTTTGCCCTTTTGGTGATCTGATCAAATTTCTGGTGGAATTGTGATCCAAACTTGACCAAATGGTTCATATGAGTTCATAATGTTGATGTGGGTCAAAAATTATGAGGTTTGGCTGTCAATTGACCATAGTTGACTTTTTCCCCAATACAGCTGATTTCTAGGTCAACTGTCCAATTGACTGGGCAAAGATTGGAATCAAGGATTGAAACTTGGTATGGATAAACTTGTGAGTCCAACATGAAGCATGAAAGTAACTTTGGGCCTTTTAGGTCAAAACATCTTTGTGCAAACTCAAACCCTAATTTGGGTCAACAGTGCAAGGAGGAGTCTTGAGCAGAGCAAACCCTAACTGGATCTTGAGCTCCAAGGGTCTTGTGATGAGAAAATGTTGAGGAAAAGGGAGGGCAAATTTTGGGGTACAACACTGTGTCTCAATAATTCTAATCCAGATGAAATAAATAATCAACAAATTTTGCAGTCTCGCAACCTTACATCAATCACAATATGCGTAGTATTCCAAATAACATATGTGTTGTACAGTTAAACAAACATTCCATAAACCTTTCACTCCACTGATCAAACAAATGCCTTAATGTTCCAAATAAAAGTCTCAGTTCTTATTCCAGATAATTAGGTTTTGAGAAATAACCAGTAATCTTGAACAAGCGTAAAAATAATGTAACAGTTAACTGAATTTCTGAGGACTCAGTTTCTTCTGAGAAAGGAGAGCGCAAACCCTAATCCTGGATTACTGCCAAAGAAAGATCTGTCTGATCGATTCCTGAGTCAATCTTAACAAATCAGAGAAAACCCTAATTCTGGATTGACTGATAAAGAAAAGTCTGTTTGTGAAAAAGGGAGGGAAAATTTTGGGGTACAACAGAATCACAAAATAATGCTCAATGAATCAAACCCAAAGATCAACAAGAGATCACATTGTGAAAGATGAATTATCTAACTTACCAAAGGTAGATCTAGAGAATTATCAAAACAACTTCAAGAATTTGCTTCAATTCAACCACAAGAATCAATTGCTCAAACTTGGATGTAGATAATTAATGGAGAAAAAGTGTTTGGATGGAGGTTTAGCTCAAAGATTAGTAAGCTTCAATGCAAAGCTTACTAACTTTTCTTGAAAATGGAGCTTTGAGTGAATTTGGTAGATGGAGAGAATTGAGAGATTTTTTAGCAAAGTGATTTTGGCTATAAAAAGCTTGAAATTTGAATGAAATGAGGGCTCTATTTATAGAGTTTAGGATTGAGATTAGTGGTAATTTGGTAATTGATTCTTGGAGCCAAAATTTGAATTAATGATAATTCTTTCAAAAATTAGAGCCAAAATTTGAATTAATGAATATTTTTAAAAATGCAAGATTGGCACCAAAATTTGAATTAATGATATATCTTTCCAAAAATGAAGAAAAATTGGATACAAAATTTGACAAGCTTGAAATTGCTGATTTTTCAAATTTTCACTGTGTAAATCGATTGCACTACGGTGCAAATCGATTTGCACTGTGTATTTTTTCAAAAAATGCGCAAAATGCACTATGTGCAATCGATTGCACTCTAAGAGCAATCGATTGTATCAGTGAAAAAAATTATTTTTTTTTATATTTTTCTTTGCAAATAAAGATTTTAGGGAAATAATACCGTAAAACCTTAAATGTCAGATGCTTTGACTCGGGACCTACAAAACACAAATATTCAAAGACAAAGACAAATATTTTTTGTATTTGGATTAGAAGTTAGTCAACAACATAAAATACACAACCAAGGTTCTTGGAGATTCCTCAAGAGCAAACTTAAAGATAGGAGATAGAAAAAGAGGAAGAACCAACCCTAATGTGATTTTGTTGCATTGAATTGATATGATATGATAGGGGAATTTTAGGGGCAAAAATTGGGGTACAACAGGTACCAACAGAAATTCACTTTAATCCTTGAGTTTTAGCTTAAGTTAATTGCATGGTTGAATTCGTGGTGAAATTTGGAATAACTTTGATGTTTACACTTTTCAAAATTGTTGAGAAATGGAAGAGTTTGAAAAATAAAAAATGTTGGTGTTGTTGTTCTGGTGCGAAGAAGAAGATGAAGTCATATTCAAATTTCCAGGATTGAGTTTATAATATATTTATTGATTGTTGTTTTACAACCGGATGTAACACCCAACCCAGTGGCAGAGCGCGCATGTTTAAGTCATACCTATGCCTAGTCACGGGTTCGAGCCAGGCATGGGACATTTTCTTTTTTCACATTTGTTTCTTACATATTCAATGTAAACAAGCCCAACACGGCTATCATGAGCCTCACATCAACACCATTAGATGTTCATCAAGTCAAATTAAACGCTTCAGATTCGCACATGCATTATGGACCCTTTGAAGCCAGATGCATTGGATCCATCACAGTGCCTGAACCTTCTTGTTGCTGGGCCTGGATTTTTTTGGTCTCTCACCCCCCTTTTTTTTCTTTTGCAGTTCAGGCCCATTTTATTTCTTTTTTTTCTTAATCAGAAAAAATCATAAAAAATGACAAAAATTAAATTTAGTCTTTTAAATCAATTAATTTAATTTTTAATGAATAAAATTTAATTTAATTTTGACCATCTTGATTTTATTTTATTAAGACTAGGTTTTTTATATTTCATTTATTTTTCTAAACAAATACAAAAATATTTTCTAAATACTTAGATTTCTTTAGGCCTTAATTAATTAATTTAATTTTCATAAATAAAAATAAATTAATTTAATTACACCTTATTTTATTTTATATAATTAATTTGTAAATAAAATTAGAATATTTTCCAAACAAAGAAACAACAAAATATTTTTAAAAATACTTATAACTTTTTTAAGGTTTTTAAATCTTTCCCCCTCTCACCACCTTCACACAATTTATTTTTCGCATTAATATTTCTCAATATTGTAAATGCTCAAAGCTTGTAATAGACAAATTAGGGTTTATTGTTTTCCTCCCCCATTCATAAACTGGTAATCCCCATCCCCGAAGCGTTGTAATAGCCTAGGACATTTAAATTTCTGCAATTTACTGCTTTCCTTATTACTGTTAGTAATTAGGGTTTGTATGGCAAGACTAAAAGCAAACATTAGAAAACCTAATCTCAAAAACAAAAATAACTGAAATCAAAACACTTCGCACACACGCACCTCTAGGGTAACCTCACTTGTTGCCTCAGATTTAAACAGTCATGTCCCTCGAACGTGAGATGCTTTAGCAAAGACCCTCAGTTAAAAGATCGTAGTCCATCGGTGACCCTTCAATGCTGCCTTCGATAAACAATCTTAGTCCCTTATGAAAATTGCTAAAACATCCTACAAGTTTCCTTCTATGACTGTACGATGACCCACACATATCCCTCACACCCAATGATATGGCTTTCTACTAACTAGTGGTAGGGGTAGTAATATCTAAAGGAGGAGGAAAAGAACAAAGAATTTATGAGTAGGTAGATCGCTCGTAATCGCTTGCTCACAAATTAAAACAAATTTTCACACCTTACACTTTCAAAATGCTTTATAAACACTCTTGAGGACTGATACAAGGGTTATTATAAAGCAAATTGCCTTACATTGGCATTTTCAAACATCTTTTTACAAAACAACATTTTCTCCCAAAATATCTTTTGAAAACAAACATTTTGTATACATTCTCAACGATACGAGAATCATTACAAAATTGCCGCACTTAGGCATTTTCAGAATATTTATAAACATATACAAACAAAAAGCATTTCAAAAAGTGATCAAGCAATTAAGAGTCTGTAGATAACTACGGATGAAAAGGGTGATAACACCTTACCTTTTCATAACCTACCCCCCGAACTCAAGAAAATTCTCAAAGGTCTTTCCTGTTCTTTTCACCATTTCCTTTATTGGATAAAATAAAAGTGAATGACGACTCTTGCTATCCGCAACATTTGCGATAAAATACAAAACCTCAAGTCAGTTCTCCCATCGTATTATAGAACTGGCGACTAAACTATGACAATAACATAAACATGAAATAAATTCTAAATACAAAGAACATGCCAAACATTCTAAAATAACACTAGTTCATAAATGAATCACACCTAGCAAAAACAATCATCAATAGATGAAAAACACATAAAATACGATATTTTCACTCATAGACAATCTTGCAAACAAAAGACTAAATTATGCTTTCATCCAAAAACTCATATTGAAAGTACAAAGGCAAGAACCTCAAGGGCTTTTCAAGGTTGTAATGTGGTTTGGTTAACAAACAAGGGATAAATCATAAAGCTAATCGAAATAAAAACTTGCCTAAACCTAAGGGAGTGATCAACTCATAAAGTCTCAAGCAAAATAATTTCAATCAAACTTCTTCTTCATTCCAAATTTCTCAAACCAACACATATCACTTATAAGCACAATTATTTGAACTCTATTCTTTTTTTCTTTTTGAAAGCTTTTTTTTCCATTTTTTTCTTTATTTTTATTTTCACTTCTTTTTCACAATGTTTTTTCTTTTTCTTTTCTATCACAACCTCATAGAAATCACAACATAAGCACATAAACATTCCTCTCCCCAACTTGAATTCAACCATCATCATACTGTGAATACTCCCTATTTTCTAAGACAAGGTAAAAATTCAACTAAAAATAATTGTTGAGGGTTCAAGAAAAAAAAGAATCAACATCCATACCAAAAGACGCACCAAACACTCATAGACAAGCATTTAGAAAAAAATAACATGGATATCGACAAAAAGGTTCAAAGGGGTTACTAATGATCACACACTCACACGATGAATTGACTATTTGGCCAAGGGTAGTTGTGCTCAAATGGAACAAAATATTGCCTTGATCATTTTCATGCTTTCATACAACCAACAGAAACAAAAGATTAAGCATAATAAATTCTAATTAAAACAAGAGTTATGGTCTCCAGCATATGTGAACAATGGAAAGCTACCTCACAAAAAGGGTAGGAACTAATGTGGTTCAAAAATGAACAAGTATATAAAATAATGAATGGTATAAAAATTGTAAAAGTCTAAGTATCATGAATATGATAAAGTATAAAAAGTGATAAACACATACCTCGAACGTGTACAAAACTTTAACAAAATTATTACCATGCATTCGCAAGTCGAAACGATCAAATTTGACAAATCACCTCAATATCCTCAAGTTATTCACAACAAGCTCAAAGACAAACACAAAAGAATTAGAAAAATAATACTAATTTTATTTACAACTACAAGGCCTTGATGAAAGTGGGAAAAAGGATGACCAAGTGAACACTAAAAAAAATTCACTAGCGCGTGTCATAACCCAACTTTGTCCTACCCTTTCACTTTTATATGGCTTATGAATTTTTCACTTCTCATTTCATCTGCGTACCTTCCATTAGGTCATTTAACAACATCATGCATTCATTAACCACAAGGTTTCGCATAGGATAAAGGGTATTGAGGGTTTAAGGTTTCTTTATGGCTTTAAGGCTCTCATCTTCCCACAAGCTTGTTTCAATTTGTTTCTCCATCAATCATTTGTTTGAAGCTAGGGTTTTAATTTATGGACTTATTTATCATCAAGTTTCGAGGCTATTCTCTTTTTCTTAACATAAAGTTGAAAGGCTTTTTTCTTAAAGGCTTAAGAATTAGGGTTTTCATCTATTATGCTTCAACTGGGGATCATTGGATTAGGGATCGATATTATGGTTATCTTGAGCCTCTCTCTTTCAACATTATGGACTTGTTTTGAATGATAAATTTTTTGGTTCTCATCAAATACTTGTTACTTCAATTGCAAGTTAACTTGGATTATTGAGAGAAATGATTATTGATTTGAATTCGTTGAAACTTCTAATCATGCTCGGGATTAATATTGATTCAAGGTATTATTAAGTTCATGATTTGTTAATGGTTGATTCAAGATAGGTTTGGAAGATTTATTCATATGGTTTCAAGGAAGATTCATTCGTTCAAGTATAATTCAATGAGAATCTAAAGTACGAATTCAAGATTCGTAAAATCATCAATCCAAAAATGTCAAGATTCATTCAAAAAATCAATAGTTCAAGGAAGAAATCAATACCATATTTCCAAATAAACCACTTGGTGTATCACTTTGGATATTTAACTCACACACTAGGCATCATTCAAAAGGGAGTCACATTCAAAACTTAAAATGTGCAAAAATGGAGGGGAATGATAAAGGGACTTTATTTCTTAAATGTTCAAGTCAACATACAAAGTACAAAAGCCAAGACACATTAAGGAAGTACATTACAAGGAGTGAAATAAGAAATATACAAGGGAAATACAATTACTTTACATAGTTGACCATTGACCCTAACTTGGATCTGAACTCCTAGACCTATCACACTCCAAACCATTCATTCCAAACTTTATTTCCAGTTCTCCTCAAGGGTTCCTCAAGGGTGCTTCTGGATCATTTCAAAGTTTTTCCTTCATGGCCAAAGAAGTTATGACTTCATCATTATTATAACACAACCTCCTTTGATTTTCCAACATAAGTCTTCACATTCCAAACCTGCATAAACCAAATCAACTGTCAGAAAAAACTGCAAGCATAAGTCATCTTATTACCAAACACAACTTGATCATGTTGGCATTCGATTCAAACTCAATACACCAAGACCACTACCTGTATATGTCTGTTGAATTTCATACCCAAATGAACAAAAAGCCATATGCTTATACAAAGAAGAACCATTTCAAGTCATGTTCAAAATATCACAACATTGCAGGTTCAGTTTGTTATTTTTAAAGCATTTCACAACAACAAATGACAAGAAAGCAAACCAATTCATGCTGCACGAACAATCCATTAACTTCCAACCCCTGAGATAACTTCCCTCCTAAAAACAAAACCTTCATCAAATATACTAATCCATAAAATCACGGTTTACAAGCGAGCTATGCCCTGCACGTGAAAAGAAAGTTCCCAGAAGCACAATTAGAAAACCAGTCCACACTTGATCGTTGATAACCCATGCAACTCGTGATATTAGTTCCCTGCAATAACCAAATAAACAAAAACAAAATTTGATTCAGAAGAAAAACAGGCAAAAGAAAATTAAACCATGAAAATCAGAAATACAAGGGGAAGAGAAAACAGAATTGCCAGCTCAGCTCATAATAGAAAAACTAACCTCATAACATATTTTTCAGATGAATCTCCACCATCCATTTTTGTAATAAACTGTCTCATCCAAGGGCCCTAGTTCAATCTAATATAACAAACTTTTTGCAGCTTTAACCACCTGCATAACAGAGGCTTCATCTCCAATCTCGAACAAATGATCATTCGGAAGAAACCTTGAACTTCATCTCTCAAACTCTCTCTAAGATCAACCCTTCTCTACACAACCTTCACCCTCTCCACCATTTTCACCCTTAACCATCCCTATTAACCATTCTTCACAATTCACACGCTTCTCTCCCTCTGAAACTTCTTTTGCACCTTTTTTCCATCTTCATCCTCAACATCATCATCATCATCATCTTCACGCAATGGCATAACAACTTCAGTCTTCATCTTCTACAAATGTGACTCCTTCAATCATCATCACGCATCCTTTGTAATAGCAACAAATCCACCAAAGTTTCATCTTCCTCGCGTCCTCCTTTATACAACGACATTAACGCGTCTCTCTCTACATGCTCCCTACATCAAAAAACATAGCAACCCTGAAAAATCACGGAGGAGAATAAAAGAAGCGGAAAATGCAAACCTGAACCTCTTTTCTATGGATTTCTTGTTGCTTTCATCATCTCAAAAGAGGCATTGGACTTGTCTCTGGTAGGTGAGTATACTTTGCTCACTCCTTCTGTGATTTCTTGTTCTTTTCGAATCGACTGTGTTAGATACTTTCATCACTGTATAATTCGGGTTTAGAAAGACGAGGCAGAATCAGGGACGATTAGAGATAGACAGAGATTGAGGGATGAAGGTGAAGCAACAGTGGGAATCGATGATTGGTGTTGTTATCGGTGGTAGATCAATGAAAATCGTCAGAGAAGGTGAGATGTTGAGGTAATCGCGGCGGAGAGTTTTTACGGACGACCAAGTTTGTTTTAGAACAAAGCTTGAGTGAGAGAGGGAGAAGAGAATTTGATCGCAGAAGCTGGATGGACACAACCAATTAAGCCTAAATGTTGAATCAAAACGGATGTGTTCCCTATGCTTTCGTTTTGTTTAATTTTTCAATTCTTTTTTTATAATAATCAGAAGTAATGAATAAAAATAGGGATTTAATAAACTGAGGAAGTGTATGTTGATGGACCTGGGCCGCAACCCCTATGTTTAAGTCCATAGTTGTACTTTGTTTGTTGAAAACAAAAACAAAATGTCACGGGCTTCATTCTGAAATAGGCCCTAATGCCCAGTTGTACTTGGAAGTACCTTGGAATTAGCTTAGCACCCCCTGAGCTTACTATTTCTTTGTAGATTTAGGATTTAATTTTTCTATATCTTTTTATGATAAAAAAATTGTGAAATCAATAAAACTTGTTAGATCTTCTTAGTTGATTTTAGGAATTAATTCTTTAGTTCTTTGATAGAATTTTTCTCACAAAAAAGACTAATAAAAATACTTTTTCTTTTAGTTTTTTTTGTTCACATTTTACACTGTTTTGCCTGGTTATTTTTGACGCGTTTGTTCATTGTGCAAGGTATATTTTGGTGCTTTCGATCATATAACATACAAGTTGTTGTATGATCAAAACATATGGCTTATGCTCGCTTCCGATGCAACGTGCCTCATTTCTCATCATCATGAGAAATTCATATTATATTATATGTTGTCTGGATGCATGTGATATTTTGTGATACTTTCGGTAGGAACTTATGATTACATGTTGCATTAGCTACACATGTGTGCTTTTATCTTAGTTGGATATCTTTTCTGACTTTGTTTGTTTCTTGGTGAAGCCTGCTCGACGCGTACTCCTTGATTTTCCATTGCTTTCATCCGCTTTTGACTATCCGCTTGCTTTTGGTAGTCGCCACTACTATTTTTACATTTTCCCGCACTTTATCGCTTTTCTAGATATCATGAGAAGTAGGAAATAAAGAGTGTGCACTCAAAGTCGCTGTTTATAGACCCGTAGCAGGAATTTCATACTTGTTTGCTAATTATGCATGTGTTTTCTTTCATCTTTTGACAGTTAATAATGTCACTCAATTAGCATTGAGATAACGACTTCGGCTTTTGCATGCTCCCCCATAGGATTTCATTGCTTTCTTTGTTGACGATTGATGATGTCACTCAATTAAAATTGAGATAATGACTTCAATCTTTGCATGCTCCCTTAGGGATTTATTGTTTTCCTTTGTTAATGATTAATGATGTCACTCAATTAGAATTGAGATAACACCTTTGATCTCTTTTCATGTTCCCTATAGGATAGTTATCCTCACCCCTAGGTTTTTGGTATGCTAACATAGGTAGACATCTCCCTTTTAGCATTTTCTCCCTCTTTTGCATGTGCATTAAAACTAAAACCTTTTTTTCTTGGAAAGACATAAAACATCTTAATCATACTTAAACCTTTTTTCAAGGTAACAAAACACAAACCAATCAAGTGTGGCATCTTTCCTTGAGGGCGTAACTCGAAACCGTTTTCACAAGGGTTCATCACCCATAAAAAACACAAAACAAACATAAACATGTGAGCTGAACTACGACACACTGATTCCTCGAAAGGGATACGTAGGCAACAGGTCCCGGAGCCTAAACGGGAAAAATTCATAAATACTTTCTTCTTTTCCATGCATTTCTTTCACATGCATTCTTCCTCAGTAGTAAGCAGTAGACATAGATTAGACACACCCATAAGATAGATAAAAAGAGTTGATACCATAGAGTACCATGGGTGTGCAGGGTGCTAATACCTTCCCCTCACGTAACAGACTCCCTTACCCGATCTCTCGGTCGTAAGACCGTGACTTCTCCCCTCTCAGGTTTTCTCAATGTTCACCTTTCCCTTCATGTGGGATAAAATACGTTCAATGGTGACTTCATTATTTGATGATGTTCAGCCGAATCCTTCAGCGCAGCACAGGAGAGTGCGCTAAGCGGCCTAAATTATGTTTAGCACGCTACACGAGATGCAAAAAAAAAAACAGGCAGCAACAACAGCCTCCACAATGACCCTACACACTCAATTTACAACAATTTACAATATTTATAACATTTACAATATTTACAATATTTACAACATTTATAATATTTACAACATTTACAATATTTACAATATTTACAACAAGCTTATGGAAAAACGCAATTTGACATAAGAATACAAACGGGTGAAAGTGAATTAACAAGTTGAAAAGTGAAGATTTGAAATTTAGATTAGGTCCAATTTCAACTTGTTAAAACACAAGTCACCAGACACATTAACAAATACAAACGACACATGCTTGTCTTACGTCGTAAGCTCGACGCCTTATTATGCGAGCTAGTAACCTTCTCTCGTCATGCCATGGTATTTTCACACCGCGCAAATCTAAAGAAAGTGTCCTAACAAGCACACAACAAACGTTATGAAAACAAGACAATTCACAACATCACATGAAAACAAAGAAAAAACACATATATGCACAAGTATGTAAAACATGTAAAATTCACAAATATGATAATCATATACAAATTCATGTACAATTTATATACAACATATGCATTAATTACAAAACTCAAAAACAAGAGAACTATCGCGATGCGAAACAATAGAACCAATCCCCGACAATGGAGCCATTTTATGGAAACGGTAAAGCGGCAAGCAAAAATTAAGTTATTAATTTATCTGGTTATATTTTGGTTATATCATATCATGTCCACAGAGTTTGGTGTATTGAAATGTCGTTCAATAAATCTCTCGTTAATGAGTTGGAGGTTAAAAGTAAAAGTATCAACAAAAAATAAATGTATAAAAAGGAAAAATGAATAACTTATCAAGCATGCATATATACTACTTCTCACAGGCTTAAACCTATTGACCTGTTATACTAAACCTATAATATTCATCAATGTCATCACATGTCACTCACAACCTAAGTCATTTGTAACCCAAATTGAGAGGCCAACTGCAGAACCTCGATAGTGATCTCTCAACCACTTCAACAACACAGAAGTCAACCGTGCTCGCTTGTATAGACAATCTCTAGAGCGACACAAATAAAACAGAGGCATTAATCATAGACACCCAAAGTGAATAACAGTTCTAAATCTATCTCTAGAATTCATACACTATTAGATAATCATACTAGATAAGATTTTAAGCAGTATATGTCTATATCAACTCAAATCCCTAGCACAGAGCAAAAATCAAGGATAACAATCGAAAAAGATTTGTAAAGCAAGTTTTATATAACACCAAGAGCAACAAATATACACGAGTTCAAAGTAAACACATATACAAACCCAACCAAAAGAATATACACAAATAAAAATAGAAGTGAACCATAGATCTACCGATTTGTCAGCGTCGATCGAAGAGCAATCCACCCCGAATCATCCGTATGCAAGCTCCATAGTTGTTATTTAAGCTAATCCTAACAAAATTGAAGGTTGATGGAGTTGGGAGAAAAACTTCCCCAAAACCATAACCTAAAAATAAACTGAAATATGTTTTTATAAAACTCATCTCAACAGACCGCGCTAAGTGGGTCTGGCGTGCTAAGCGCGACTTCCTTATTTTACACATTAATTCGATCTAAACCGTGATAAGCACGCTATCAACGCTAAGCGGGCTCCAAAACTTTGGTTCTGCCAAAATGTCAAAATGCAAGTAACGCGCTACAAAATGCATTGAGCGCACTCGCGCTTAGCGGCCTTCTACGCGCTAAGCGTGCTCTCCTAGACAGAACTTCCCAAAACTGGTCTTTTATTCCAAAAACGTGCATCCAGAGCCGTGCCTTCGACACCTTATTACTTGATGCTCCAAAATGCAACAAATACCTACAAAATGATTGGAAAAACATCAAATGGTACACTATGTACACAAAAACACAAATAAACACAAATTAAACGTATTTACACAAAAGTCGGGTTTATTCAACCGGTATTAACAAGAAAAAAGTTGATAAGTGCAACAAAGAGTATATACAAAATTAGCTACAGTTTTCACTTATCAGATGTCCTAGGGACGATCTGAACTTACATTTATATGTGTTCGTATAGTACGCTGATACAGTAAAAGTAAATGGTCTCAGCCCAGAAGCAATAAGACTATGTCTTTTCCCTTTCTTATTACGAGATAGAGTTAGAGCTTGGCTCCAGTCTCTGCCATCAAACTCCATTACCACATGGAACGAGTTAAAGAATGTTTTCTTAGCGCGATATTTTTCGCCGAGTAAGGCGGCTATACTAAGAGCCAATATCAATGGTTTTAAACAAAAGGAAAGTGAATCTTTTTTTGAAGCATGGGAAAGATACAAAGAGATGTTACGACTTTGTCCACATCATGATCTAGAAGAATGGCTAATCATCCACACCTTTTACAATGGTCTCTTGTATAACACAAGACTAATGATTGACGCTGCAGTTGGTGGCGCATTGATGGATGATAACACGAATTTGTATCGTTTATTTGCTATGAAATTCGTCCGTTTTGTATTATTTTGACCCGATTAATTCCCGAATATTTCGAGTTTGTCATCACTTTTGCAGGTATTTCATAATTGAGCTCAAAATAGAAGAAAACATGAAATAATGCAAGAAAGCATCAAAAGAACAGAAGAAAAGGATAAATCTGTCAAAGAACTGCACTTTTGTAGCTGTGACGGTCGTAATGAAGCTGCCACGACCGTAAGCCAGTTTGAAGAGTGTTACGACCGTAACACAGTGGCCACGACCGTAACACGGGAAAGACCAAAATCTGCTCGTAACGTTCATGTAACGAACGTAATGCGTATAACAGTCCAGTTGGAAAATGCAGAACGTGGCAAGCATAACAGAAGGAGTTTCCAAACTCCTTAATTCTCTCCAGTCAAACACCACGTTCACCATTTCTCCCTCAACTACTAGGTTACTATATTTTTGGAGATTTTGAAGGAAGACTGAGTTCCAAGTTTAACAAACCAACTGCCAGATTTTACTCTTCTATAAATACCTCAATATTGAACAAAAAAAGCACAGAGTTTTATTACAGCTTATTTGTGCCGAAGCTCTGCCAAAATTGAAACCAGTATTATTTCAGTTATTATTCTTACATCATTTGTTTAATTCAATTCTTTTAAATTCCACTGTCCAAATAATAATTTCCAACATTAGGGAATTATTATTCTAGTTTAAGATTTATCATTCAAGCTTCAGAATTTGCAATACTCCCGATACCAAGTCCGAGTTTCCGATTTGTGGAAGAAGGATTGAAGTATTGGCTTTACTGTCAGGTTTTTATTTTGCAATTGTATTAAATTCATTTTAATTAATTTATTAATGCATGCTTGTTATTTATTATTTATAATGTCCAATTTATATTTGCTTGCTTTTATTTACAATATGTTTATTTTGATTTCCATGGCTAGCTAAACCTTTAGTGTCGGTATGGAATAGTAAGAGACATTAGGCTTCTAATCAAACTTAGGCTAAAACTTTAATCAACTTAACTCTGGTTATAACTTTTTATGCTTAATAATAAAATCTTTGTTACGAAAGTAAGAAGAGTAAATAGGTTAAATCGAGACCACGAAAGTGTGAGGTTTTTAACCGGATAGCTAAAGTTAGGCATTTGATTTAAATACAGTGAAAGCGCTTTAAACCAAATTAGAATTAATTAAGTTTCCAAAGAATACTTCTAAACACTTATAGGCTAGCGAAAGCAGGTATAGGGCTTTAGACGTATAATCCGAGATAAGACCATGAAAGTGTGAGTTGAGGGTTTTTAAACTGATTAATTCTACGGATAAACCAAGTTGACCATCCTTATATGCCTAGGCCCGATTAGATCCCTTAGGTTGACTCTATTGCATACCGACCGTTCATTTTATAATTACTTTAAAATCAATTAATTTACCTTCCTTAATTTTCCCAAAACCAACGTGACAATTTCCGCCTTAGCTAAACCAACCTGTTTTACAACACTAGTGTGATTACAAAGTCCCTGTGGATTCGACAATATTTTATTACTACCCCGATAGGCTGTGCGCTTGCAGTTAAGATACCATCAGACATTAAGTCGATCGCAGACCCCATCAAGTTTTTGGCGCCGTTGCCGGGGACTTTAGTTTAGTCACTAGTGTAATCTGAAAACAACGTTGTCTAGACTAAGGCAACTTTTTACATTCCCCTCTGTGTATGCCAAACACTCGTTCTCAAAACGAGCCTTTGCATTTACAAATTAACGATATCGAGCGTTACTTAAGATTAAGACGCCGAATTCAAGAATACCGATCTCTTAATAATCTTCCTCCAACAAAAATTCCTGATATCCCGTTATCAGAATCTACCGAAGAATCGACAATGGTTGACGTACCAAATCCGCCTCGCGCTCTTAAGGACTATGCAGTTCCTTCGCAAGCGGAGCCTCACAACAGCATTGCTGCCCCTGCTATCGCTCGAAACGATTTCGAGCTAAAACCTTCGCTTCTATCCGCCGTTCAGCAGAATCAATTTTCTGGATCTCCTACTGACGACCCTAATCTACATCTGTCAGTGTTTGTGCAGTATGCAGACACTGTAAAAGCGAATGGTGTAAACCCCGAGGCGATACGATTGCGCCTATTTCCTTTTTCTTTAAGAGACAGAGCCCGAGCCTGGCTCCAATCCCTTCCTTCAAATTCAATCACCACATGGGATGAATTGAAAAAAGTCTTCTTGGCTAGATATTTCCCACCAAGCAAAACTGCTATGCTTAGAGCTAACATCAACGGTTTTAGACAAAAAGATAACGAATCACTTTTCGAAGCATGGGAACGTTACAAGGATATGATTAGACTCTGTCCTCATCATGGTTTAGAAGAATGGCTAATCATTCATACGTTTTACAAGGGTCTGTTGTATAACACAAGAATGACTATAGACGCCGCTGCTGGTGGCGCACTGATGGATAAACCATATGCCGAAGCAAATCAACTTATCGAAAGTATGGCCCAGAACCACTATCAATGGGGAAGCGAAAGAGCTAATGTGGAGAAATCCCAAACCAAAGGTGGAATGTCTGAAGTGAATATGCTGGACCAAGTCAATGCTAAAGTGGAAGCTCTTACCCAAAAGCTAGAAAACCTCACCACTGCTCCTACAGCTACCGTAGCTGCAGTTGTCCAAACTTGCGATCTATGTGGTCTTCAATCACATCTTTCTCCAGAATGCCCACTTCTAACAGGAGTTCCAGCTGAATAAGCAAACTATGTACAAGGGAACCCTTATAGCAATACCTATAACCCAGGCTGGAAAAATCATCCGAACTTTTCATACAAAAACAACAACGCATTATACGCACCTGTACAAGCTCCTGCCACACCACCCGGTTATCCAAAAGCTATCCCAAATCATCCTGGTAATGGACCTAATACTCCTAGGAAATCTAACCTAGAAATCATGATTGAACACTCCGTTGCTACCCAAGCTCAGACTAATAAAGACGTTATGAATCAAAATTTGCATACTAATGAGCAGATAAAATAATTAGCTAGCAAGGTTGATGCTTTAGCCACCCATAACAAGATGCTTGAGACGCAAATCTCACAAGTAGCTCAACAACAAGCATCTACTGCGGCACCAGCTGAAATTTTTCCTGGTCAACCACAGCCCAACCCGAAAGGACATGCTAATGCTGTGATATTGAGAAGTGGAAAAGAACTCGACGGACCTGTTGACCCGAGACTAGAAAATCCAGCCATGTACCAAAAGCAGAGCGAGCTGCCTGAACAAGACAATGAGCCTAAAGAAAAGGAAAGCGAAACGCAAGAAGCAGTGGAGCAAGAGAAGCCTTATGTACCTCCACCACCTTATAAACCAGCAATCCCGTATCCTCAGAGACTTACAAATTCCAAAACGATGGGCCAGTTCAAGAAATTCGTTGAACTTCTGAAACAACTCAATATAACCATACCTTTTACAGAAGCCATCACTCAGATGCCCTCGTACGCTAAATTTCTTAAGGAAATTCTATCCAACAAGAAGAAGATAGAGGATAACGAAACAGTTACACTCACTGCCGAGTGTAGCGCGATCATTCAAAACAATATGCCTCCTAAGCTAAAAGACCCAGGTAGTTTCTCTATACCTTGTAATATTGGAAAATTTGTCATAGACAAAGCTCTATGTGACTTAGGAGCAAGCATTAGTGTCATGCCCTTATCTATTTGCAAAAAGCTAGAGATGGGAGAACTCAGACCCACGAAAATGTCCGTCCAATTAGCCGACCGATCGGTTAAATACCCTGTAGGTATACTGGAAAACGTTCCAGTTAGAATAGGTCAATTCTATATCCCTACCGATTTCATCATCATGGACATAACCGAGGACTCAGTTACCCCTATCATACTAGGAAGACCATTCCTAGCCATCTTCGGAGCTATAATTGATGTAAAGAAGGGCAGATTAACATTCGAAGTCGGAGAGGAAAAAGTGGAATTCATCCTCACTCAATTTCTACAAACACCCTCCATAAATGACACATGTTACTTACTCGATATTATAGACGAGTGTGTGAGAGAGATGGAAGTTGAACAAACCACATATTCCGAAATAATGAAAATCGAAACCCCTCTGATATTCGAAGACGACAATTGGCGAGAACCATATAAAGATGACAGTCTAAGCGAAAGTCTAGCACTTACACCTAATCATATGCCATGTTCCAAGAAACCAAAACTAGAATTGAAAGTTCTACCTAAAAATATACGATACGAATTCCTTGATACTGAACAAACTCGACCTGTAATAGTGAATTCCAGTTTAGGAACGCTCGAAACTCAAAAACTTTTAGACGTTCTAAGGAAATACCCTACTGCGTTAGGTTACAACATATCAGACTTAAAAGGAATTTGTCCTTCAATTTGTATGCACCGTATTCTATTAGAAGAGGATTGTAAAACCTCTCGAGAACCTCAAAGAAGAATCAATCCGATTCTAAGCACTGTAGTCAGAGATGAAATCAAAAAGCTAATGGAAGCTGGAATTATATACCCGATCTCCGACAGTAAATGGGTTAGCCCAGTGCATGTCGTACCTAAGAAAGGAGGTGTCACTGTCGTGAAAAACGCACAAGGTGAATCGATAACACAAAGAGTAGTTAGTGGACACAGAGTGTGCATTGATTATCGAAAACTGAACAAAGCTACTCGGAAAGACCATTTTCCTTTACCCTTTATTGATCAAATGTTAGAACGATTAGCCAAACACTCCTATTTCTGCTATTTAGACGGTTATTCTGGATTTTTCCAAATTCCGATTCACCCTGATGATCAGGAGAAGACTACATTCACGTGTCCCTATGGAACGTTCGCGTACAGACGAATGCCATTTGGATTATGTAATGCTCCCGCAACTTTCCAACGATGTATGATGGCCATCTTTGCAGATTTCATTGACGACATCATGGAAGTGTTTATGGATGACTTCTCTGTGTGTGGACAAAGCTTTGAAGGATGTCTGTCTAATTTAGAAAGTATTTTAGAACGATGTGTGAAAGTAAACCTTGTGCTCAACTGGGAAAAATGCCATTTCATGGTCAGAGAAGGAATCGTACTTGGACATGTTATTTCTAATAAAGGAATTGAAGTTGATAAAGCTAAGATAGAGGTGATTAAAGAACTCCAACCACCAAAGACCATTCGAGAGATACAAAGTTTTCTAGGACACGCCGGTTTTTACCGACGTTTTATTAAAGATTTCTCGAAAATTACAAAACCACTAACCGGTCTATTAATGAAGGATGCTGAGTTCATATTCGATAACGATTGTCTTCAAGCTTTTGAAACCCTTAAGGCCGCACTTATTTCTGCACCAATCATGCAACCGCCCGATTGGAGGTTACCTTTCGAAATCATGTGCGATGCAAGTGATTATGCTGTCGGCGCAGTTCTTGGACAAAGGAAAGATAAGAAACTTCACGCAATTTACTACGCCAGTAGAACGCTAGACTCAGCTCAAATGAACTACGCCACCACTGAAAAAGAACTCTTAGCCGTGGTCTTCGCCCTCGACAAATTCCGTTCTTACCTTGTAGGAGCGAAAATCACCATTTACACAGACCATGCTGCTATCCGATATTTACTTGCCAAGAAAGATGCAAAACCCAGACTCCTCCGATGGATTTTACTCTTACAAGAATTCGACTTGGAAATTAAAGATAAGAAAGGAACCGAAAACGTTGTAGCGGATCATTTATCCCGTTTAGAAGGTATAAAACCCGAACAAGTGCCAATTAACGATGATTTTCCGTATGAACATCTGATAGCACAAATGATAAGCGACCTAGATCAATTGAATTTAAATAAACCAGAAGCTAAAGAAGTTATGGAAGCCATCGACATGACCATAGGATTGCCTTGGTATGCTGACATCGTTAACTATTTAGCTGTCGGAGTACTTCCACCTGATTTAACTTACCAACAGAAAAAGAAATTTTTCCATGATCTCAAGAGTTACTATTGGGACGAACCACTTTTATTTAAACGAGGAACCGATGGAATTTTCCGCCGGTGTGTACCCGACGAAGAAATAGAAAACGTCATTTCCCATTGCCATTCATCTCCTTGTGGCGGACATACTAGCACCTTTAAAACGTGTGCCAAAATTCTCCAAGCCGGCCTTTTCTGGCCTAACCTGTGGAAGGATGTCCACGTCGCTGTTAAAAACTGTGACTGATGCCAACGCACCGGTAATATCTCAAGACGCGACGAAATGCCTCAGAAAGGAATACTTGAAGTGGAAATCTTTGACGTTTGGGGAATAGATTTTATGGGACCTTTCCCATCTTCTTTTGGAAACAAGTTTATACTCGTCGCTGTCGACTACGTTTCAAAATGGATCGAGGCAATAGCTTCTCCCACAAATGACACACGAGTAGTGATAAAGCTTTTCAAGAATATAATTTTCCCGGGTTTTGGTGTTCCCCGACTTGTTATCAGTGACAGTGGATCTCATTTTGTTTCGAAGATATTTGATAAATTACTATCTAAATATGGAGTGAACCACCGCGTAGCAACGCCCTATCATCCGCAAACTAGCGGACAAGTCGAAGTTTCGAATAGAGAGATTAAACAAATATTAGAAAAAACAGTCGCGATATCTCGAAAAGATTGGTCATCCAAGCTTAACGAAGCCTTATGGGCTTATAGGACGGCTTATAAGACTCCTATCGGAACTACACCTTTCAAACTTGTTTACAGAAAATCGTGCCATCTCCCGGTAGAATTAGAGCATAAAGCTTATTGGGCGATAAAGACACTCAATATCAATTACACTGCTGTTGGCGAGAAACGAATCCTCGATTTACATGAACTGGAAGAATTAAGACTAGACGCTTACGAAAACGCTAAAATATACAAAGAACGAACTAAAAAATGGCACGATCAACGTTTATCACGGAAATAATTTAATGTGGGAGATGTCGTACTTTTATTTAACTCTAGACTTAGACTCTTCCCTGGAAAACTTAAATCTAGATGGTCCGGTCCTTTCGACATTACAAGAGTTTTGCCTAGCTGAGCGGTAGAAATCACGGATAGAAATAGCGCCCCGTTTATTGTAAACGGGAAGCGGTTAAAACAATATCATCGTGTAGATAATAGAGATTATACGAATAAGCTTAAACTCGTAGAACTGCTACCTATTTCTCCCGAATAATCTTACACTAGGCATTTCGTCAGGCTTATGACGTTAAAAACAGCGCTTCATGGGAGGCAACCCATTTCATTTTATTTTTTTTAGCTGCTATCTTGTTTATATTATTTGTTTTTGCATTCTATATAAGTATTTTTCGTTTCTAAAAACTTTTATGAAACTGCTGCTGATTTCAAATCAATTTTACTTGACACAGGATTTCTGAATAATCTTTTTCTCTTTACTTTCTCCTCTACTCTGTTTCCCTGTTTTGTTTTTCCTATGGATCCCCCACAGACCTTTATGGAAGCCGCCTTTAGAGGTAGAAACCAACAAAGACGATTTGAGGCTTTGACTCAGCGAGCAATCAGTTTAACCCTGTATCATGATGTACCCACTATGGACTCTTTAGGCATTACTGACAGCATTCACTACATGTTTAACCGGTTGGGATGGGAGAAAGCCCACCTGAAAAATAGGTTCGTCACTTACCGAGAGCTTACCCTTGAATTCCTAAGTTCTCTAGTTCACATCCCTGAACACGGCGTTGGAGCCCGAAAAGGATTCATTACCTTAAGACTTTTTGGTATTGAATTCACCTATAACCATAGGGACTTAGCTACTTTATTAGGATTCCCCAGTGGACCCTTAGCTTTTACCACCCCTGAGGCCGATCTATTGGATTTTGAGCTGGACTACTTCTGGGGTACTTTAACCGAAAACCATCACCCTGACCCAGAAAGTATGGATAACAACGAAATACATAACCCAGCCATCCGTTATTTCCATAGGATTGTTGCCCACACCCTGTTTGGAAAAGAACAAAATCAAAATGCTGTATCTAAGGATGAATTATCTCTGCTTTATTGTATGAACCTAGGACGCCCTGTCAATGCGGTCCCACTCCTGATGAAGACCTTTACCCGCATTAGTGAGGACCCTAATGTTCCTGTCAGTGTGGGGGGATTAGTTACAATGATTGCACATGCTTTTGGACCTCGTTGCCAACTTAATAACTGTGCACCATTTGGATCAATTAGGCCTATGAATATTAATTTCTGTTTTAACAATCGGATAATAGGAAACTTAGGCCCTGCACCTTATGACTACCTGATCAGAGATGAGGTTGTTACTCTTTTTACCCTCCCGAACCATGCCCGAATAAGTGTCCACAACCGCGAAAATTGGTTGTACGAATTGAATCCACCCGATCACCCTTCAACACCGGAAACACCACAATCATATTTTGTTGATAATAATTTCATGTCTAAAACCGAAACAGATCCCGAAACCCCTCCTGGTTATCATGACTTTACAAATATGGCTGAAGCACAAGCAGCCCCTGATACAAACCAAGGAGAATATACCACACAATTAAACACCATTCTGACCACTTTGGATGCCTATAAAACTGATATTGATGGAATAAAGAATGAATTGAAGACTATGCGTTTGGATCTTATGGGTTTGACTGACATCTCGGTGGAGCAGTTCTATCACATCACTCAAGCTTTGGAAATATTAAAAGAAAAGATTGGATGAAGCAGTTTATAGTTTCTCAATTTTCAGTTTTCAGTTTTTCAATTCTTTGTTTTTAGACTTTTTCCATTCTGCTTTGTTTTTAGTTAGTTCCAATTTTTAAAGTTACTGCATTTAAACTTACGCGTCATTTATTTTTTTTCTGGCAAAAAGGAACAAGTTACTCAGTTTAAACCAATGCAATTGTTTGTTTTCAGTTTTAAACTCACAATCATTATGCCGCTTAAAATATTTTACGGTTTTCTACTCTATTTGCGAATTATATATGTTGGATTATATGTTGAATTAATTAATGCTGTGTTTATGTTAGAATGCCTGAGATGTTCTGCTGCTATAAAAATATACTATGTGCAATTGTATTGTGTTCTGTTCTGTGAAAAAAAAACAAAACTTGTAGCTGCCACGATCGTCATCTATCCCCCACGAACGTAACGCGCCTTTCAGAGCGTTACGCTCGTCAGCCAGGTGTTACGACCGTAACACGGGTTACATCAGTAACCCTGTTAGCAGAACGTTCCCTTTTCCTGCACCTTTCTCTCTTCTTCTTCTTCCATAACTCCCCATTAACCCCATTCAACCCAAAATTAATCCCTATCAATTTTCAAACTTCCACTACCTCCTTCCACCATATATACATCCATTACCCGTATCATCATTATCATTATCTCATTCACCAATCAAGACCCATTTTCACTCAAACACTTTGCATGCAAATGGCAGACAATCTCATTCCTGGCATTACCCTATGAAATGGCGAAGCAGGTGAAACTCAACGGACACGGTTCCTAAAGTTCCAGCGCCGAGGCATCCACCCTACGAGGTTCGTCGACACTGACTGCCTCCGAAACCTCGGGTTGCTCGAAAGTGTCCAACACCTATTACAAAGTGTCAACCTTTGGACGCTATGTAGCCAGCCACAACCGACGTACGAGACTCTCACACTTGAGTTTCTCAGTTCATTTTGCTACATTACTCCAAACGGTACAAGAAATCAACTTACCGGTGTGGTAAGGTTCCGAATTTTCAGCACCGAATACGAATTCCCTCAGAACGCATTCGGTCGCCTACTTGATTTCTGTATCGATGAAGGCGCTCACCTACGTGTGCCTGACACTTTTCATGAGGAATCTTTCAACTTGTGGCATAACTTGACCAATAATCGGGCTGATTCATACGATCACCTAAATGCCACCCAAATCCACAACCCCGCCATTCGTTACTTCCACCGCATCTTGTCCAACACAATCTTTGCAAGAGATAGCAACCACAAGCTCAACTCAAAGGAGCTATTTTTCATGCATTGTGCATTCTCGGGTCAGAAAATTAATGCCGCACCTTTCCTCCTGGCTCATATTCACTCCATCTGCACCAGAGGCGGCAAACCTTTCTATTTTGGAGGGCTTGTCACTTCTCTTGCTTTAGCACTAAACCATGGTGACACCCTTGTTCATCTGCCGTCCCGACCACCGGTTCTGCTCACTTTGGATCATTGTAAATCGGCCCACCTCATCCACGAGCGGGACGATGGAAGATTTCATCCAGTGATACAAAACCGAGTTTACACTAATATTGTTTTGCCTTGCAGGGACAGAATCGACCCTCAGAACCGAGCCAACTGGCTATTTAACCCTGAAGACCCTGCTGCTGCTCAAGAAGAACCTCATGTCGGCCCCGCCGATGAGATGCAGGAAGAAATGGATCGAGTTGCTCTCGCGCCTGACATTCCTGAGTCATCCTCTTCTGCACCACCTCCTTTTACTATGGAGGACGTCCTTAGAGCCCTCCATCGGCAAAATCAGATGGCTGTAGCTCTTGAAAGGAAGAATCAGGAGCGTTACGACGCCTTACATCAGCAAAATGTCCAAATCTTGAGTGGTCAACGCTCGACAAATGAAAGGCTAGATGAAGTGCTATGCGAGCTTAACGCTTTGAGGATGGATGTTACATCTCTTGGACCCCAGGACACTGACCCTGAAGCTACTCCTTCCAGACGGTCATGAACCCGAAGCCGCCGTGGTCGCCAGTAGTTTTTCCTTTTCTTGTTGTTTTCCTTGTTTTTCCGATGTACTTTTTATTTAACCTTGCCATTATATCATAACATTGAGACAATGTTTGATATAGTGTGGGAGGAGCACTGCATTCTTAATCCAGAACGAGTAATTTCATTTCTATTTCTGTTATATTTCACTATTTCATTTTCTCCCCATTTTATTTAGCCATACCAAAATTTTTTAGCCTTTTATATTCGCACAACCGTTAGTTACCTACTTTAACTGAAATCTTAGTTAGAAGGCCGAGAGCGATCCAACGAGAACTATACGATTATGACACCTTCGACTCTCTGCTCACGCGAATCGTCTTCAATTTTCGTTATACCGATACTTTGAGTTTCGAACCTTAAATTAGCCCCTAGTAGTTTATATTAGCAGTCAGCACCAGTCCTAACACAATCCACGTGGAAAGTCGATGAACATAAGTGGATGATCTTGCAAATTGATTTAAATACAATGTTACATGCTTTAAGGAAATAGATATTGCACCAACTAAATTGGGCGATCCTCACCCGATCGTTTAATCCAACGGATGCAAAAGCTTCTACTAAGTAACATAAGAATCCATTGTCTAGGTGGTTCGGAAGCATCTGGTACTGAACTCGGTAGGGCAGACTACGGTTTGATCCCCCGCATCTTGCAATTGGATAAAAGAGGTTGCCACATATTTGTGCCGGAAACCGTCGTGTTTTGATCAGAACCACTAATCGGCTATTCCACTACGTGCGTGCAAGGATAATGGGCTTAATGTGATTGCGCAAGAACGAAACCGGGTGAAATATGGGTGAGAAACCTTGAGTTGAATTATAACGGTGTAATTGGACGCTTCGTTTAAAACGGATAGTCGTCGACTAGCTTATTGCTTGTATCATTTACGTATCGTTGTTGTTTCATTCGATTTTCTCGGCCGAACTAACTTAGGATTTCTTGAAATTATTTGGAAACGAAAGGTATACTAGTTATGTGCGTTTATAAAAACTTGTCCGATATTCTAAATTTGATTATTTTGCTTGAGGACAAGAAAAGGTTTAAGTATGGGGGAATTTGATAACACGAAATCGTATCGTTTATTTGCTATGAAATTCGTCCGTTTTGTATTATTTTGACCCGATTAATTCCCGAATATTTCGAGTTTGCCATCACTTTTGCAGGTATTTCATAATTGAGCTCAAAATAGAAGAAAACATGAAACAATGCAAGAAAGCATCAAAAGAACAGAAGAGAAGGATAAATCTGTCAAAGAACTGCACTTTTGTAGCTGTGACGGTCGTAATGAAGCTGCCACGACCGTAAGCCAGTTTGAAGAGTGTTACGACCGTAACACAGTGGCCACGACCGTAACACGGGAAAGACCAAAATCTGCTCGTAACGTTCATGTAACGAACGTAATGCGTATAACAGTCCAGTTGGAAAATGCAGAACGTGGCAAGGATAACAGAAGGAGTTTCCAAACTCCTTAATTCTCTCCAGTCAAACACCACGTTCACCATTTCTCCCTCAACTACTAGGTTACTATATTTTTGGAGATTTTAAAGGAAGACTGAGTTCCAAGTTTAACAAACCAACTGCCAGATTTTACTCTTCTATAAATACCTCAATATTGAACAAAAAAAGCACGGAGTTTTATTACAGCTTATTTGTGCCGAAGCTCTGCCAAAATTGAAACCAGTATTATTTCAGTTATTATTCTTACATCATTTGTTTAATTCAATTCTTTTAAATTCCACTGTCCAAATAATAATTTCCAACATTAGGGAATTATTATTCTAGTTTAAGATTTATCATTCAAGCTTCAGAATTTGCAATACTCCCGATACCAAGTCCGAGTTTCCGATTTGTGGAAGAAGGATTGAAGTATTGGCTTTACTGTCAGGTTTTTATTTTACAATTGTATTAAATTCATTTTAATTAATTTATTAATGCATGCTTGTTATTTATATTTGCTTGCTTTTATTTACAGTATGTTTATTTTGATTTCCATGGCTAGCTAAACCTTTAGTGTCGGTATGGAATAGTAAGAGACATTAGGCTTCTAATCAAACTTAGGCTAAAACTTTAATCAACTTAACTCTGGTTATAACTTTTTATGCTTAATAATAAAATCTTTGTTACGAAAGTAAGAAGAGTAAATAGGTTAAATCGAGACCACGAAAGTGTGAGGTTTTTAACCGGATAGCTAAAGTTAGGCATTTGATTTAAATACAGTGAAAGCGCTTTAAACCAAATTAGAATTAATTAAGTTTCCAAAGAATACTTCGAAACACTTATAGGCTAGCGAAAGCAGGTATAGGTCTTTAGACGTATAATCCGAGATAAGACCATGAAAGTGTGAGTTGAGGGTTTTTAAACTGATTAATTCTACGGATAAACCAAGTTGACCATCCTTATATGCCTAGGCCCGATTAGATCCCTTAGGTTGACTCTATTGCATACCGACCGTTCATTTTATAATTACTTTAAAATCAATTAATTTACCTTCCTTAATTTTCCCAAAACCAACGTGACAATTTCCGCCTTAGCTAAACCAACCTGTTTTACAACACTAGCGTGATTACAAAGTCCCTGTGGATTCGACAATCTTTTATTACTACCCCGATAGGCTGTGCGCTTGCAGTTAAGATACCATCAGACATTAAGTCGATCGCAGACCCCATCAATGGATAAACCTTATCATGATGCTTATTAGCTTATCAAAAGTATGGCTCAAAATAATTACCAGTGCGGAAGCGATATAACCATTATGGAGAAACCTCAAAAGAAAGGCGGTATGTACGAAGTTAGCTGTTTAGACCAAGTTAACGCTAATGTGGAAGCTTTTACCCAAAAGATAGAAAACTTGACCACAACTCCCACAACCATTGTGTTGCAGTAGCTCCAACATGTAATTTATGTGGAATTCACGCACATGCTGCACCCGAGTGTCCACTTTTAACAGGAGTACCAGCTGATCAAGTGAATTACCCAATTGCTCTAAATGTTCCTAGGAAATCAAATATAGAGATCATGATAGAAAATTTTGTAGCCACTCAAGCTCAACAGAACAAAGATTTTCTAAATCAAAACATGCACACTAGTAAACAACTAAAGTAACTATCAAACAAGGTTGATGCCCTAGCCACTCATAATAAAATGCTTGAAATGCAAATCTCTCAAGTGGCTCAACAACAAGCAGCTACAACTGCTCCAGTTGGCACTTTTCCTGGCCAACCACAACCAAATCTGAAAGGTCATGCTAATGCTATAATACTTCAGAATGGAACGGAAGTAGATGGACCAACTAACCCAAGAACCAAAAATCCAGCCATGTACCATAGTACTGGTAAACCAACTGAGAAGGAAGACGAACCAAAAGAAGATGAAAAGGAAGATGAAATCGCAGAGGTAAAAGAGAGAGAAAAACCCTATGTGTCTCTGCCACCATACAAACCACTGATACCGTACCCTCAACGGTTATCTAAATCTAAAAATCTAGGGCAATTTAAGAAATTCGTTGAACTTATGAAACAATTGAATATCATTATAAATTTTTCATAAGCCATCACGCAAATGCCCTCCTATGCTAAGTTCCTTAAAGAAATCTTATCCAATAAGAAAAAGCTTGAGGACAATGAAACTGTTATGCTTACAGGAAAGTATAGCGTTATAATCCAAAATAACATGCCCCCTAAGCTAAAAGATTCTGGTAGCTTTTCAATACCATGGGTAATCAGAAAATTCGTCATAGGCAAAGCTCTATGCAACTTGGGAGCCAGTATTAGTATAATTCCTTTACCAATCTGCAAAAGGCTAAACATGGGATAATTGCGACCAATAAGAATGTACGTGCAACTAGCTGATCATTCAGTGAAGTTTCCTTTAGGAATGCTCGAAAATGTTCCAGTACGTATCGGGAAATTCTATATTCCCACTGATTTCATTATTATGGATATCAAGGAAGACTCTAACATCCCTAATATATTAGGAAGACCATTCCTCGCCACCGCCGGAGCCATCATTGATCTAAAAAGGGGTAAACTCGCATTTGAGGTTGGCAAAGAAAAAGTCGAATTTATTCTCTCACAATTCTTCAAGGAACCAGCTATAGATGATTCATGCTGTTTCTTGGATGTCATTGATGAGTGTGTTAAGGAAATGAAGAAACAATAGATCAAATACTCAGAAGCTTTAAAAATTTCAATACCTCCTATACTTGAAGACGATAATTGGTGTGATGAATACAGAGATGACAATCTAAGCGAATGTCTCACGCTAACTCCTGACCATGTGCCTTGCCTAAGGAAACCAGTTGTCAAACTTAAACCATTACCAAAAGATCTAAGGTATGAATTCCTAGATACAGAACTCGAACAACCCTTTACAGTCAATGCAAATTTAGGACAGATAGAAACAGAAAAATTATTACATGTCCTAAGGAAATACCTGATTGCTTTAGGCTACAACATATATGATCTAAAGGGAATAAGTCCCTCAATTTGCATGCATCGTATTATGCTTGAGGAAGACTGCAAGACCTCTAGAGAACATCAGAGAAGAATAAATCTCGTTCTGAGTGATATAGTTAAGAAAGAAGTACAAAAGTTATTAGAAGTAGGAATCATATACCCGGTATCTGACAGTAAATGGGTTAGTCCAATACATGATGTCCCAAAGAAGGGAGGTGTTACAGTCGTCAACAATGCAAAAGGAGAATATGTGGCATAACATACTCAAACCGGATGGAGAATATGCATTGACTATAGGAAATTAAACAAATCCACTCACAAAGATCATTTTCCTTTACCTTTCATTGATCAAATGCTCGAACGACTTATTAAGCACTCCCACTTCTGATATTTAGATGGTTATTCATGATTTTTCCATATCCCTATTGTAATACCCCAAATTTGTCCTACCCTCTCACTTTTATCTGGCTTATGCATCTCACAGTTTTCTCATGTACACAACCTTCATTATGAAATCTAACGCATCATGCCTCATTAGTCAATAAATTTAGTACGGGATCAATGATATTGAAGAATTAGGGTTGCTGTATGGCTTTAAGGCTCTTATCTTCGCACAAGCTTATTTCATTTAATTTCTCCATCAATCATTCGTTTGAAGCTAGGGTTTTATTTCTTGGATTTCATTATCATCGAGCTACAAGGATATTCTTTTTTTTATCAACATCAAGTTGTAATCTTTCTTCAAGGGTTAAGAACTAGGGTTTTCGTTTGATTCCAACTGGGGATCATTGTATTAGGGCCCGATCTTGTGGTTATCATGAGGCTCTCCTTCTCTAACATCGTGGATTTGTTTTTCTCATCAAATACTTGCCACTTCAATTGCAAGTCATCCTAAGGCTATCTCCAAAGGCTACAAGCTCAAGCAGTGAAGGTCATTGTCTTGCACCTATCATCTCCATACGAAGGATTCTTTATTTCCATAATCATGTGGACTTTAAGAGGGGTTCCATGTGTATTTGTTCATCAATAAATTTCAAATGGGTTCTATCATTACTTGAAGTACGAGTGGTTGAAGATTTTTGGGGTATCCATAGCCATTACGGTCTTATTCAGGGATGCTTCACTATGCCATACAAAGAGGTTATCATATAATAAAATCTGGTCCTTTACAAGTTAGGATTTCAAATGGTCCTTTCTTCATCAAATAAGGTTTAGATGTTACTTGAATCTCAAGGCAAGAGGATTTAATGGGGTACTCTTAGCAAATTGGAGTTTGTACAATTTATAATGCAAAGCTCTTCATCGGACCTATTAGTTCACTTGTGACACAATATACTTTGGGGAATTCATTTCAAATCAAAATCTAAAGTTTCTTCAATTGTGGTTTTGAAGTGAGGATTAAGAAAGGTGCAAGGCTCGTTCATTCATTTGAAGAGATTTAGACATGTTTTCATTCAAAAGAAAAGAAACTCAACACTACAAATTCATTCTTGGCAAGGGCTCTTATTAAATTCATGCCATAGCCATGGAGTTATATGTAACACAAAATTAAAAGGCCTTGGAGATACAAAAGACAAGAGGAAAAGACTTCATTTGAAATTAAAATTGCTTGCGTTACAAATGATATCCAGGTACTAGGTGCAAGGATCAAGGCCCATTCAAGGATGCAACATGGAGTATACTTTACATACTATAGAGTCCATGAACAAAGCCATTCAAGGCCTGCTTCAAGTACAAACTGAGGGAAAAGGCAAAAGGAAATCACAAAGTAGGGAGATATTTTGAAGAAATTAGCATGAGATGGGAAAGATATATTTGCCAAGTCTTCTAGTGATTTACAAAGAAACAAGTTACAAGAGAAGATTACAAGAACTTTTAAATATAGTATAGCATTCATTGAAGGGTTCATATGTTGTTCATACTATACTAAAGCCTATTCTACTCCACAACAAATTTCAAGCTTCACAAACTTCAAGCTTTATTTTCCTTCTTTGAGCATCTCAATCAAGACATTTTGCAATCTTCACTAAGCTTTAAGCCTTAAGAATGTTCATGACATAGTCATTTTGCATTGAGCCTACCATCATATTTGGGCCAAATTTGCAATTGACATAAGCCACTTCTCTAAATAGGCCTGCACTGGTTCAAGAAAAAATTAGAAACTTCAAAAAGGTGTAACCCAATAAACAGAGTCAGGGTAAGCAATTCAGAACTGGTTCTCACAAAGTGGGTCCCTACATCGAGTTCACCAAGAGTTCACCAGGAAATAAAAACAATAAGCCATAACAAAATTGTATCTAATCTCATAATTGTTTAACAGATCCCAAAACATGTAACCAATTAACAAAACCTCCAGAACAGCCCATCCCAAACAGCCTAACAGAACTGTCAAAGCAACCCCTAACAGTTTCCTAACTTCTTTCCAACTAACCTCTTTCCTAACCAATCCCTAACCGTTTTTCTAACCTATAACAACTAACCCCAACAACTAACAGCCTAACCGAATCCAGAAACCAGAAGAATTTCCAACAACTAACAGCCTAACCGGATCCAGAAACCAGAAGAATTTCCAACAACTAACAGCCTAACCGAATCCAAAAACCAGAAAAAATTTCAACAAACTTCTAACAACTTCTCAACCGAATCATAACCGATTCCTAACTACCATAAAAAACTTACAAAAACCATAACAAAATTTCGCTCCTCTCAAAAACCCTCTAACAAACTTCTCAACAGAAGGACAGAAAACAGAAAGAGAGGGATGGATTTTTTTCAGGATTCATATAGAAAAATCATTCATAACAAGAGAAGAAAAAAGAGAGAATAACTCACCACCATAATGGCACCCTTTCAATCTCGTCACTCCTCTTCATTCTCTCTACCCGTCAGCATCTTTCTTCAACCTTCTCATCTTCATCTTCAACTTTCTCACCGCTCTATCACTTTTCCAGCTTCAATCTTCTGCAACCGCACCTTCTTTGGATTCTCTCTACATCTGTAACTGAACCTTCATTTTCAACCCACCAGCGTTCGTTATTCTTCATCACCACCTTCATACGACCTTATACATCAATCAATAAACCTTTAACCTCCCCTACTACAACGATCTTCATCATATCTTCTTCAATCTTTACATCGTCATCACCAATATCCAAAGCAACAGCGCATGCGTCTGCATCACTAACAACACCGCAAGTGACACTCAAAATCATAGAGAGAATGCAGACGTAGAAGAAAGACGGAGAATGAACAAGAAATTTCTGGTGCTCACATGAGTTCGAATCACGAATCGAAGTGAGACGTAGGCGGCTGCGATATATTGTAACAGAGGTCAGTGGCGGAAGAGATAGAGATCAAATTCAATCGGAGGAAAAGAGCGTTCGAAGGTGATGATGGGCACGGTGGCGGAAATCGCTGGAGAATATAAAGTGAAATTGTGGCCGCTGCGCCGTCCGAGTTTGAAAGAGAGCAGGGAATTCTTATTATGAGAATCTGAATATTCACGAATCGTGTAACCCTAATCCCTCTTTCTATTTATTTCTTTTCTTTTAATTTTTTTAATTCAGTATGTTAGGAAATAGTAAAAAAAGGATCTATAACAAATGATGTTGAAAATTGGAATAAAGAAAAATGAATGTGGTGTTGTGGACCTAAGCATTGACTCATCTTGGCCCATTCTACATTTTTCTTTAACATAGAAGCATTGCAAATAAAAGCTGCTTGTGGACTGAAAATGGTTGGGCCTTGCTCCAGAATTGACTATTGGCCACACCCCTGTATCTAGAACACCCCCTGACTTTTCTAAACCTCATTAATATTTTAGTTTCTAGTTTAATTTCTTCTCTTAGATGATAATAAAAATGATACAAAAATATTAGAACGTTTTATAATTCTTTAGGACTCCTATTTAGAATACTCATTAGAGTTTTCTATTAGTTTCATGTTCGATAATCATTTTCATTGTCATTTTTTTAGCTAAGATTTTGTGATAGAATGTTCATGTAACTTTCGCAATGTGGAATGCTCGGGGATTAATTCTTTGGTCACTCGCGCGAAGAAGCTTTTGGTAGAGTTTTCTTATGGCTTGCATGGTTTTGAAGAGGCAACGAACTTCCTCCATTCAGTATCATCGTAACTTCACTCTTATTCCTCATTTCCTCACTTTATAGTTTTCTAGATATCATGTGAAGTAGGAAATAAAGAGCGTGCGCTCGAAGTAGCTGTTTAAAAACCTGTAGCAGGCATTCCACACTTAATTTGATATATGTGTTGTGCTTATGTTTATTTACTTTCTTGTTGATCGATGAGTCACTCAATTTAGAAATTGATATCACGACTTCGCTCTCAGTGCATGCTCCCTATAGGATTTTATCGCTTTCTTTTCTTTCTTGTTGATCGATGAGTCACTCAATTTAGAAATTGAGATCACGACTTCGCTCTCATTGCATGTTCCCTATAGGATAGTTTTGTTAGACATTCTTTGGCATGTTTACCTAGATAGGATCTCTTTAGGTGTGCTCTCTTGAGTTTATTGACTTGTTTGCTTTATCCTTGTACATACCATGTTCCCTTAGGATACGCTTGCTTCGTTCGGACGCAAGTTAGACCTTAGGTTGTAAATCATGCATGCTAACATTAGGTAGAAACTTCCCCTTTCATCCTTGACGTAGGACTATCATTGTATGATAACATTAGGTTAGAAATAGGCTAGTCTCCCTTAGACTCTTTTCTTCCCCTTTTTGCATCCTTGCATCTAAAACAAAACTTCTTTTCTTAGAAAATCAAAAACATGCTAATCTCACTTAAACCCTTTTTCAAGGTAATAAAACACAAACCAATTCAAACCATTTTGTGCACTCGAGCACCTTTCTCTAAAACCCTTTTCAGGTAAGGACATGATTAATTTACTTCTGTACCGATGCATAAGTCTCCAAAGGTCGAGCTATGGCAGAAGGCGGAATTAACTTCATCCATTAAAAAACACAAACAAACAAAAAACATGTGAGCCGAACTACGATAGCTCTGATTCCTCAAAAGGGATACGTAGGCATTGGGGTAGGGCCCAAGCGAGCATAATTTTATTTTCTCTACATGATTTTCCCCTTTATTTTGCATGCATTCTCCCTTCAGTAGTATAGTAAACAGTAAGCATAGATTAAACACACCCATAAGATAGACAACAAGAGTGGATACCGTAGAGTACTACGGGCATGTGGGGTGCTAATACCTTCCCCTCGCGTAATAGACTTCCTTACCCGATTTCTCGTTCGTTAGACCGTGACTTCTACCTTCTCAGGTTTTCTCGATGTTTACCTTTCCCTACATGTGGGATAAAAGGCGTTCGATGGCGACTTCATTGTTTGATGAGTTTAAGCCGGTTGTTTCAGCTGGAGACTTCACTGGGGAATTATCGACCAAATGCTGGTCCATCCCGGAGTCGCTCCTAGATCTTGCTTTCTTTTCTTTGGGTGTTTATATTTATGCTTTCAGTTTATTCACTCATTTTGTATATACTTGAGCAAATGTATGCATTGCATTTTAATGTCTTCCATATACTACTATTGTATTATATCTGCTTCTTATTGGATGGGTGCTACTATGAGGTAAAAGGCCCAATACCCAGGCCAGAGTTGTATACCATAGGAACCCTAGGAATAGAGTGGAACATGAACGGCTAGTTGACTTAGGTCTCACAATTGCCGCCATGTCGTCCATGCTCAGATGAGGTACAAATGAGGGGCTATTATTTTCACGTAGGTGATACAGCGATAGTTTTTTAGGAGTACCCTCGATTCTGAGTTACCATTGCCTTACCCTGGCCTAGTCTTCACCCGTGAGTGGGGAGGGAGTTATTATCACAGGTACAGATGGTGACTACGTTCAGATGGTTACTCATGTTCAGATGGTTACTCATGTTCAGATGGTGACTATGCTCAGACGGTGACTATTGGTTCTAATGGCTATGTTCTGGATTTCTGTTGATGACTTTATGCAGACGCTATATTCTGTTGGTGACCATATGGTTCTCAGATTTATTTTCTGAGTTCCTGACTTGTTTACCTGGAGATTCATTCGAGCCTTCAATCTTGGTATTCCCAGAATGTTCAAAAAAGGCTCAATAGTATCCGATGTTCCAAAAGCCTTGATCCCATACAATGAGAGATCTACATGGTACTCGGTTCTTATATGTGCGAAAGCTATGTCGAACCTTTGATCTGATGATACTCATATGATTCCAAACAGTGCAACAATCATGTTCAGGAATGATGGAACCTTGATCCCATTTGATCTCATACCTTTGCATACGTAACATGGTTAACCACATGCTTAACATACATGTTCTGTTATTTTGAGGGAATCACATTTGCAAGTATTGTGCTAAACTCTTCCATCCCTTACTTGCGCAAAATCAAAATCAAAGCACATAAATTCCTTAGAAATGACAGAACATGACATGGCATTCATTCATGCACCCCATGCATATTCATGCATTCATAACAGGTACCCAAAGATTGGGGATTCTTATTCAGACCTGAGGCTTTCTTCAGAGGTTCAACTTGATTCTTATTGTCACATGCTCAGAGATCAGTTATGGAATAACTCTGAGTGATACATGCAAGCTTTGGCCCGTGGTCAGAAATTTCTTCGAACATGAATATAATTGATTGAAGACTCAGATGAGCCAGGTCATGAAAGCTCTGATAATGATGTCAACAATCTTGCACTTATTGTTGCAGCAGGTCCCCTCTTCTCCTCATCTTTTGGGAATTACTTTCAACCATGGAGTGCTACACAATCTTGAGTTCTTGGAGCATCTTATCAGAAGATGGTTCATATTTACTGTGGGATCTTATATCAATGCTTCATTCTTGTTGATACCAACGCCAGACGTGGTTACTACGCTGGAGCATCCGACTATTCAATCAGGGGCACTCTCCACAACTTTGTGTTCCCTAATTTGTTCAACAACAACCAGTCTTTATTCCCCAAGTGAATTCATGGGGAAAAGCCTTTAAGCAAAGACAGAAGAATCCTGATGGGCATGTTGATGTGATCCCAATGCATTACATCCTGCTATTTCCAGCTCTGATCTTTGGGGTCCTCCCTCCACAAACATATCTTCCGATTGCGATATACGTGCTAGATGTATCCCCTATTCTGGGGTACCCGGTTTTGATATCAAAGACTACAAAGGGGTTGAAGTATAAAGCCCAGCACATGTTTGTCGTCTCTTCCAAAAGTCCAATTCCTATTTGGCTAGTGGCCAGGATTTTTCTCACGAGTTGGATGTCTCAGTTGTTCTGAGAGAAGACGAACTGTATTATTTCTATATGGCGTAATACTCTTGGTAATGCAATTTATACTTATTTGCTTGATGAAGCATTCATTCGTCCTCCTGAAAGAATCTTCTACGCTTATACTGGGGCACCTAGCCATTCGGTTGAAGGTATGTCATCAACAGACAAAGTCCAAGACAAGTTCAATTCAAAGACTATCATGCTCGCATCAGATCTGAAGGGGAATTCTCCCTCCCACTCAAGCATCAAGACTATAGAAAGTCTTCAGAATCAACAAGTCCATACGGAGTCGAGTCTCCTCAATAATGGCAACCATTGGTCTCTTTGGTGCATTTTCATTTGCATTCTTGCTTGTTTGTTTAAACATTGCTCGTATACAGAAACTTGTATATTTTTGAATGAAAATCTTAATGCAATAAGTATGCTTGTCTTGAAGTGTTCCTTTTATTTTTATTCATCCATTCGCTATCACTCTTTAAATGTTTTGCGTGCATATTGATGCCAAGTTTCTAAGTCTTATGCTTAGGTAAAGAATTGGAGGGAGGATGGCGACAATATAAAAATGCAAAATCTCTGGTTGGTATGCTTTTTAGTAAGACCTTGCTGACAATGTAAAGACCTTGTTTCTATTCCTAAACACCGGAGATATAAGGGAGATAGACCCTTGTTAACCCCTATAAGCCTTCGAAGTAGGAGTTTCTTTTCTGTTCAGAAAAAACCCTCATTTTAACCCGGGGCAGGGTAGATTTCAGTTAATCTGATCAAGCATTCAGAACTCATCAAGAGTGCACATCTGAGGGTACAACATTTAGGGGTGTTCAAATCCAAACCAATCCTAATAAAAAACCGAAAACCGATCCAAAAAACCGAAAACCATAAAAAACTGAAAGTTATTGGTTGTGTTTGGATGTTATTTTATGAAAACCGATCGGTTCGGATTGGATTTCGGATGAATTTTTCAAAACCAATCCAAACCAAACAGAACCGCATAAATATATTTTGATACTTATTTACTTTTTATTAGTATGACATGTTATATGAATTTATTATTAGATGATAATAATTTTTTTAATAATATTTATTAGTTTGGTATAATCTATTTATTTTTATTATTTCAAGCATAATCAATCACTCTCATTTTGTAATATTAACTTTTAATATACTATATGTTATATATTATATCAAATCTATGATTTATTAGTAGTTTTATAATATTAATAAAAATATAATGTGTGATTTGGATATCCAAAAACCGATCCAAATTAAACCGCATAAAATTGGATCGGATCAGATTGGATTTTTTTAAATATATCATCCAAAACCGAACCGAACCTTAAGTGAATTAATCTTTGGATCAGATGAGTTTTTGCTTTAAAACCGATCCAAACCGAACCGCGAATACCCCTAACAACATTGGTTATCCTTCAAAAGGTTGAGGAAAGTCAAAACCACAATGGTTAACCCTCATCTATCAGCAACGTGCGTCAACTAACGATATCCCAATGGGTATCTCTCGCACATCAGGAGGTCAACAGATGACGATACAACAATGGTTATCCCTCATCTACTAAAGACTCAGATAGTAACGGTCACTTCTAACAAATCAAAGACAACACAAAGATCAATGAATTGTTCAAAATGGAAATACGAATAAGAAAGAAACAAAAATCCCCGCTAAGTCGAAACTTGAAAACAAGTCGCTTAGGCAAAAGTTGGGGCATCCCGCTGGACTTCCAAATCGAAATTCAAAAGAATATGTCCAGGCAAAAATTAGGGAAAGCAAGAAGGAAATTGAAAAAAACCTAAAAGGGCGAGAAAAGGATTACCAATGAAAATCCGCATCAAAGAACAAAGTCGTCTGATCAGACATCAAAATTAGAAGTTAGCGATTGTCGTGTCCAAGAAACCATAGTGGTTCCTCAACCATCGCAGACTCTTCTAGAGAGATGAGTGCTTGTATCGGGTCAACTGAACATAAGAATGGAGAACATCATGGAGAATGGGTGGGCACCAAATAATTTTGAGCCTTAAATCCTTTTTCTAAAACCGTGAACCAGGCCACGTTACAACCCATAAAAGTCCTAATTGAAGCATGGGTCAATTCGAAAGCGTGCTACAACGAGATAGCATTTAACTGACTCCTGTGTTACGGTGGGAGAACTGACTATGTTTTTGCATTTGTTTTCACAAATGTTTCGGTTGAGCAAGAGTCGCCACCGACTTTTTATTTTATCCTAAGGAAAGGTTTAAAAAGCACAGCAAAAACCTTTGAGATTTTTCTTGGGTTCGGGGAGTAGATTATAGAAAGGGAAGGTATTAGCACCCTTTCTATCCATGGTTATCCATGGGCTCTTAGGTACTTGCTTAGATCAACTTGCCTTGGTTTTCAATTGTTTGAAATGGTGCTTTGTGTGTGGTTTTGAAAATGTTTTGAAAAAAAGATGCCTTGTATAGACTACCCTTGTAACAATTCTTTACTCGAATGTTTTACAAAAGGTGTTTGTCTTTTTTGAAAAAGATGTTTCAAGGTTGTTTTTGAAAGTTTGTTGTGATGTGGGTTTTGAAAAATGGCAAGGATTTGTTTTGCAAGTTGGTCAAGTAACCAAGAGCTATCTACCCTAAATTTCTCAAAGATCTTCTCTATGTTTTAACCCTTTTAACAATATTGTTCCACCATTGCATTTGGTGGACAATCTTGTGTTAGGAGATGAAAGGGACGGGCGCGGGTCATCGTTTAGACCATAATTGCAATAGTGCTAAGTATCTTTGGGCAATTTCTCTTTGAAAGGGACTTGATCATTTTAGGCAACTTTTCGAAAGCGTCATCGAGGGACTATGATCTTTTGAATTGTTTGTTTTACCCAAAGAAACCTAACATGCAATATGGCCCAATTATTTGAAGGCAACAAGTGGAATACCCTAGGGGTGCAAGTGTGATATGTGTTGTCCATATTTCATGCTTGTTTATCTTGAAATTAGGTCAAACTATTTTGTTCTTTTTAATTGCATACAAACCCTAATTCTAGCATGATATATTTAGAAAGCGTTAAAGTGCGAAAAGTAAAATTCCTACACTATTACAACACAATATGGGAAGGGGGGTACAAATGTTCAAATGGGGGGATATTTAAACAAGAATTTAAAACATAGCTATTACATCAATTTTTTTGGAATATTTACAAGATAATTGATTGCATAAATTAAATGGAAAATAAAATAAAGATGCAAAATGCAAAAAAAGGTTTTTATATGTATGAAAAAAAAGTATTATTTATGTCAAATAAATAAAATAAAAAAAGTATTATTTTTGGAGTTTTTGTATTTTAAGGGTAAAACCCTAATTTTTATTAAGTAATATATAATTATTTAATTTATACAAGTATTTGTTTATTATGTACAAAAATAAAATAAAATGAAGTATATTTATAAAAAGTATTTTTTTATGTCAAATATTAATAAAATAAAAAATATAGGTATTTTTGTATTTTAACCTAAATATACTAATAAATATATATATATATATATATATATATATATATATATATATATATATATATATATATATATGTATGTATTAATTTTTAAATATGTATTATATATAAAAAATAATAATATTTAATATTTTGCATAAAATATTTTCAAAAAGGAAAATGTAATAAAAATCAGAAAATAAAGTATATTTGCATTATTTTTCCTATCTATTCTAAATAATATATATATATATATATATATATATATATATATATATATATATATATATATATATATATATATATATATATATATATATATATATATATATATATATATATATATATATATATATATATATATATATATATATATATATATATATATATATATATATATATATATATATATATATATATATATATATATATATATATATATATATATATGTTTATGTACAAATGTCCATATAAACAAATAAATACTTAAAAAATATAAAAATGGTGTAAAAAATATTTTTCATGTTTTTAATATTATTAGCAAAAATAAATAAGTCAAAATGAAAAAAGAAAAGTCAAAAAATCATGAGAATAAACATAATGGGCTCAGGGGGTATGAAACCAAAAATGTGGTGTGAAAAGAAAATCAGAAGCAAGCCCAGCCCATGAAGCTTCTTCTTCAACCTCTGAACAAAAACGTTCAAAAAACGCGCGCCTGTACTTCCAATTCAAACACCTGGATTCTTTGATCTTTTGCACAAACTTCCAACATAAGAAATGTTAAGCATTGAATCAAGATTCTAAATATATAAAAAACTCATCCTAACTCTCAGAAATGAGAGAGAATTTTGACATTCCCAAATCCTGACCTAAGTTTTCTGCCATATTCAAACCTTAAATTCTCACAGCTCAAGCAAAATAAATGAAAAGTAAAAGCATGTACAGATTCAGGGGCATGAGTAGAACACTTCTTATTCACAAACTTAGAGCTAATGATGCCTAGACTAAGAGTTAGAAGTTCAAGAAAATACCTGTTCAGTTGAAGTTCTATCTGGCAATGGGGGAGCTTTCAGAGCAAGATGATGATCTGTACAGCTTGCCTGAAGTGTGGTGATGCTATTCCAATTCTTACTTTGTCTTGAGACACCTTGAATCGAGCTATGGACCTTCAACTGCAAAATAAGAAAGTGAAAATGGTGGAACTGGTTAGAGGAATTACAGGTCGTGTTTTAGGTTTTGGTTAGCTTGCATTGATGCTAGGGAATGTGTTTGATGAGCTTTGGGCAAGAAATCATGCAAGGAATGAGAGTTGGCACTCAAACTGCAGTGAGAACTCTGTTTGAGCAGTTTGAGGGTGGTTCTGAGTTTGTGGATGTATATGAGGTATTGGAGTCGTGTGCTAGCTTAGTTAGGATGATTAGAAGGTGTACAAAACAATTGCTTAAGTGTTCTAATGCTGAGATGAGAGTTATGGTCTGTTATGCCACTTTTCTTCACACTTAAGCAAGCAAAGCCAAGTTGATGTTCTAGGCAAGTAGAGGCCCCCTAAACATGCTGCTAACCTTGTCTTGATCAGAGTGTTTTGCTCATAATCTTGTGCCAATTAGATTTGATCTGTACCTCTTGGATTTGCATTATGACATAAAGCTTGCTTTTGCAAAAATGGCCATTTTGCTTTTTCCATAAATGGCTTAATTCAAAATGTAATGCATAAACTCATGAAACAAAGCCTTAGAACAATGAACATGCATTAAATTATTGAGTGTTGGATGGTTTAAGGGCCTGTAATGTAGCATAAACCAAGCTGACTTGAAGATGGCATAAGTTATGAACATGTACATGACCAATTCAAAAGTGAGTTTTTGCCATATTGCAAAATTCGAATCTCTCAAGTTATGAGGTTGTTTGATGAGTTCTTGGACATTTTGGAAAGCTTGGAATGTGTACTATAATCCATCTTTGAAATGAAAATTGAAATTCCAAGTGGAAGTGTATGGAAAATGGCCTTGAAGTTAGGTAGAAAACCTTGCCAAAATAGGTTAAAATTTCACTAAGTTAAGAATGGTTTAGTACCCTTATTCCAAAAATTGTAACTTGAGATACAAGCCTCATTTGGGAAAACTTTGTGAATCAAAGTTGTAGATTATGCAACAAGCTACAACTTTCATGTTTTGACTTTTTCTTGAATCCAAATGAATCTTGGTGAGAAAGTGGGGCAAAGTTGGGAAAAAATTAGGGTTTTTCATAACTTAGAAAAATTCTAAGTTATGAAAAATTCTCATTTCAAACCCTAATTTGCAATTTTTAATTTCTTGGTGAAAAAGTTTCATGATTTGGCATGTTTTGATGAAAAATGAATCTTGACTCTTGATTTTGACCAAAAAGTCAAAGTTTGACTTTTCAGTACACAGTCAAAATTGATCAATTGACTGGGAAATTCAACTGTTAATCTTGTGTACTTGGGATCTTTTGAACTTGTTGAGCATGTCAAGATAATTCCATGGGGTCCTTGAGTCCATATGTGAGCTTGGTTTGCCATTGGCTAGGTCAAACAGTCAAAAATTGCCTTTGTGCAGTCAAAACCCTAAAAATGACCATTTTGCCCTTTTGGTGATCTGATCAAATTTCTCTTGGAATTGTGATCCAAACTTGATCAAATGGTTCATATGAGTTCATAATGTTGATGTGGGTCAATTTTCATGAGATTTGACTGTCAATTGGTCACAATTGACTTTTTCCCCAATATAGCTGATTTCTAGGTCAACTGTCCAATTGACTGGGCAAAACTTGGAATCAAGACTTGAAACTTGATATGGATAAACTTGGGAGTCCAATATGAAGCAAGAAGGTCATCTTAGGCATTTTAGGTCAAAACATCTTTGTGCAAACACAAACCCTAATTTGGGTCAACAGTGCAAGGAGAAGTCTTGAGCAGATGAAACCCTAACTGGATCTTGATCTTCAAGAGCCTTGTGATGAGAAATGTTGAGAGAATGGGAGGGCAAATTTTGGGGTACAACAGTTGCCCCTGTTCAATCTTCTTTAATCCTTAGAGTTAGATTGGCAAGTTTGCCTTTCGTGACTCGAGGGTAAAAGGAGATTGGACACTAGAGTGCCCTTAAATTTGCACTCGTCAAAGTAATGGATGCGGGAATGGGCTTAGAGATGCCATTTGGAGATGGGCTTAGAGATGCCATCTAGAGGGGTGACAGAATCTTGTCGGGGATGGGCTTAAAGATGCCATCTGGAATGAGTATCAGGAAGGTGTCCATGCTTTGGACCCTCTTCGAACCGGGGGTCTGAATAAGCAATAGATTGACATCCGTTGTTGGGAGGAATCCGTAAGATGTTTTCAAAAGTTGCATCTGAATGAGTTGATAGATTAACATCCGTTGTTGGGAAGAATCCATAAGTTGTTTTCAGAAATCTTGAGAAGTAACTGAACAAGCGATAGGTTAACATCCGTTACTTGGAGAACCCGTAAACTGTTTTCAGAAATCCTGAAGTTGAATAAGCAATAGAGCAGCATCCGTTGTTGGGAAGCGTCCGTAAACTGTTTTCAAAAGTTGCATCTGAACAAGTTGATAGATTAACATCCGTTGTTGGGAAGAATCCATAAACTGTTTTCAGAAGTCTTGAGAAGAAACTGAACAAGCGATAGGTTAACATCCGTTACTTGGAGAACCCGTAAACTGTTTTCAGAAGTCTTGAAGTTGAATAAGCAATAGAGCAGCATCCGTTGTTGGGAAGCGTCCGTAAACTGTTTTCAAAGGTTGCATCTGAACAAGTGATAGATTAACATCCGTTGTTGGGAAGAATCCATAAACTGTTTTCAGAAGTCTTGAAGTTGAAGGGAGAACCGGCGTAGAGTTCTCTGATGATGAGCTCGTGTAAAACTGCATCTGGATAAATCTGGAATAAGCATTAGAATGTTGCCATGTCTGGGTCACATCTGAACCATTCCTGGAAAGAATCTCGGAAGATAATGATTTTAGTCCTTCGACTGATCTTACCTGAAAGGGTAAGGAGTTAGTTATATGCAATGTCATGATGCATGATACAATGTATGTTATGTAATATGAATGTAAATGAATGCGCATGTAAGCTGGAGAGCTGTCTTGCACAGGATAGATGAATCCGAGATGGCTGAAGATGACAGTATCTTGACTGCTGCCGGGAAGAATAATTCCTGGTTGTTGCTGAATAAAGAACTTGGGTTGTATACCAATCTTCTAGGGAATTCCTGATGACTTTTACTGGGGAGTTCCAATCTAATAGACTCATGCTGGGGATGTAAGACCGAGAATCTTCAGTTTGGCGGGAAGTATCTCTGGCGACTTCACTGGGGAACTCAAGATTTGCTCTCCTAAAACTCTGGTGAGAAGGTTCATTAGTCTGGCTTCGCTGGGGATTCTGAAACTTAAACTCTGAGGGGAATTGAATTCCGGAGGATCCTCTGACTGGGGGATTGTAAAGATAAGTTACGCTGGGGGATTTTGATGAACTCCACTGGGGATAGGAATAATTTTGGCGAGTGCGATCTTCCGTGGCAATAAGCTGAGGATAACCCAGTTATAAGCCCTTGTGAGGAATAACTTTGAATAAAACTCGGGAGAGGCGTTCGTACTCTGCAGGGGATAAGCCTCGAGAATCTGCTAGAGATAAGCCTCAGGGTTTGCTGGGATATGGATTCCAAATCTCTTGGGGGTTTCCTTCGAAAGGGTATCAAGATATCCACCTGTACTTTCGACCTATCAGTAATCCTCTTTCTGGATTCATAAGGAAATGATTATGTTCAAATGCATATGCCTATTTAACAAAACATTGGACGTTTCTCAAAATAAAACAAATAGTGCAAGAGAAAAAGTGAAAGGAAATGACACAAATTTCTGGGAAAAGTATTTGTATTGACTTTTTATGAGTATATTTGTACAAAGGAGACAATCATCCTAGTAAGAGGATTCTGTCGTAAAATATTGAAAGATTTATACAAAGTAAAGGATGGCTATGTGAAATAATTCCATGGGATTCCCTTCTGCTATAGCTTTCCCAACTCTGAATATCTGTCCACTCAATGCTCCGTTTGCCGATGACTGGATTGATCAGAAGCCTGGAACTGGTTGATGAAGAGATTGTCTTTGAAGTGATCCGACGAGACATAGTCATACGCTTTAATTCCCTAACTTTTTCCTGAATCGCCCTTTCGGGTTTTCGATCCACCGGGAAACCCCTTTTTGCCCAAGCCGCCCTTTCGGGTTTTCAACTTGCCGGGTGTACAGATTTTTTTTTATCCCTAATTTTTGCCTGAACCGCCCTCTCGGGTTTTCGGTTCACCGGGATGCCCATTTTTGCCCAAGCCGCCCTTTCGGGTTTTCGACTTGTCGGGTTATTTTATGCGTAGTATCTTTTGACTATGTCTGCGTTTGCAGGGTGCGGCAAATCGTCACCGTCCATGGTGGTTAGAATCATTGCACCACCAGAAAATATGCTCTTGATCACAAATGGTCCTTCATATGTAGGAGTCCATTTGCCCCTGGGATCACTTTGCGGCAAGATAATCCGCTTGATTACGAGATCTCCGACTTGATACACTTGACGTCTGACTTTCTTATTGAAGGCCTTGATCATCCGTTTTTGATATGTCTGACCATGGCATATAGCAGCGAGTCGCTTTTCGTCGATCAGATTGAGTTGATCAAGTCGGGTCTGCATCCAATCATCTTCATTCAAACCTGCATCCTTCATAATCCTTAGAGAAGGAATCTGGACTTCCATAGGCAAGACAGCTTCCATGCCGTATACCAAAGAAAATGGGGTTGCCCCGGTTGAAGTACGCGCCGTCGTACGGTATCCATGCAGAGAAAACGGTAACATCTCATGCCAGTCTTTGTAAGTGACTGTCATTTTCTGAATGATCTTCTTAATGTTTTTGTTCGCAGCTTCAACAACACCGTTCATCTTCGGCCGATAGGGAGATGAATTGTGATGATAAATCTTGAACTGTTCGCACAATGCGGTGATCATTGTGTTATTCAGATTTGTACCGTTGTCTGTGATGATCCTGTCTGGAACACCATACCGACATATGAGATTTTGCTTGATAAAGCGGGCAACCACATTTTTAGTAACAGAGGCGAAGGAAGCTGCTTCGACCTATTTGGTGAAATAGTCAATGGCAACCAGGATGAAGCGATGTCCATTGGAAGCCGTGGGCTTGATCTCTCCAATCATGTCAATGCCCCACATTGAAAATGGCCAAGGAGCAGTCAGAACGTTGAGAGGAACCAGAGGGATATGAACTTTGTCAGCGTAGACTTGACATTTGTGGCAAGTACGGGAGTGTTGATGGCAGTCAGCTTCCATGGTAGACCAGTAATAGCCTGCCCTTAGGATCTTCTTAGCCATTGTATGCCCGCTCAAGTGAGTGCCAAATGTGCCGCTGTGTATATCGGTCATGATCAACTCTGCTTTAGCTTTGTCTACGCATCGGAGTAACACACAATCATGGCTTCGTTTGTAAAGGATGTCGTTGCTTAGGAAGAATTTAGCAGCGAATTTCCTTAAGAACTTCTTGTCATTTACGGAAGCTCCTTTGGGATAATCTCTAGTCTCGAGATACCTTTTGATCTCATGGAACCAAGGTTGTTCCACTACTTCTTCGGTATTAATCTCGTGGCAATGCGCAGGTTCATCCATTCGCTCGATGGTGATTTGGGGAGCCTCGTTATCCCAGTTGAGTTTAAACATGGAGGACATTGTGGCTAGAGCATCTGCTAGCTGATTCTCTTCTCGCGGGAAATGCTCGAAGGAAATTTGCTCGAAATGAGGCAACAATGTCAGGACATGTTCTTTGTATGGGATAAGATTAGGGTGCTTGGTATCCCACTCTCCTTTGATTTGACTGATGACCAAAGCCGAGTCCCCAAATACGATCAAAGATTTAATCCCCAAGTCTATAGCAGCCTTGAGACCAAAGATGCAAGCTTCATACTCAGCCATGTTGTTTGTGCAGCTGAAGCAAAGTCGGGCCGTGAAAGGTGTGTGACAGCCTTCCGGAGAAATGAGTACTGCACCGATACCGTTTCCAAGTGCATTTGAAGCACCATCAAAGTACAAGGTCCATCGGGATCCCTTTTCGGGTCCGTCATACGGTCCGTCACTTTCAATGTTGTCCAAATTCATGATGTCCTCGTCCGGGAAGTCAAATCTCATGGGTTGATAATCTTCGATAGCCTGATGAGCCAGATGGTCAGCTAGTACACTCCCTTTTATAGCTTTTTGGGTGGTGTACTGAATGTCATACTCAGTTAGGATCATTTTCCATCTAGCTATCCTTCCAGATAAAGCGGGCTTTTCGAAAATATACTTGATAGGGTCCATTTTGGAAATCAACAAGGTGGTATGAGTCAACATATACTGTCTTAGTCGGCGAGCAGCCCATACCAAAGCGCAACAAGTTTTCTCGAGCAGTGAGTAGCGAGTCTCACAGTCGGTAAACTTTTTGCTAAGGTAATAAATAGCATGCTCTTTTCGACCAGACTCGTCATGCTGGCCCAAAACACACCCCATTGAGTTATCCAAGACGGTCAAATACATGATCAATGGTCTTCCTTCGACGGGTGGCATCAGAATAGGAGGTTCTAGCAAATACTCCTTGATCCTATCAAAAGCAGCTTGACAATCGTCGTTCCATTCAACTACCTGATCTTTCTTCAAGAGTTTGAAAATTGGCTCACAGGTAGAAGTCAGATGCGAGATGAACCTGGCAATATAGTTCAAGCGCCCCAAGAATCCTCTAACCTCCTTTTCAGTACGAGGAGCAGGCATCTCTTGTATTGCTTTTACTTTTTCCGGATCGACTTCAATGCCTTTGTTGCTTACAATGAATCCCAGGAGTTTACCAGACCTAACTCCAAAAGTGCATTTACTGGGATTCAGCCTGAGCTTGTATTCTTTTAACCTGGCAAACAGCTTTTCTAGATGTTCAAGGTGCTCTTCCTCTGTTTGTGACCGAGCTATCATATCGTCTACGTAAACTTCAATCTCATGATGTATCATATCATGAAATAAAGCTACCATGGCGCGTTGATAAGTTGCCCCTGCGTTCTTCAGCCCGAACGGCATCACCTTGTAACAGAAAGTGCCCCATTGCGTGACAAAAGTAGTTTTCTCCATGTCCTCGGGGGCCATTTTGATTTGATTGTAGCCCGAGAATCCATCCATGAAGGAAAACACTTTGTGCTGAGCTGTATTGTCGATCAAGATGTCAATGTGTGGTAGCGGAAAATCATCTTTGGGGTTGGCCCTATTCAAATCCCGGTAGTCCACACATATCCTGACTTTGCCATCTTTCTTAGGTACTGGCACGATGTTAGCGACCCATTGAGGATAGGACGTAACAGCCAGAAAGCCAGCGTCAAATTGCTTCATTACTTCTGCCTTGATCTTTTCAGACATGTCAGGCCTCATTCGGCGAACTTTTTGCTTGATCGGTGGACAATCCTCTCTTGTGGGGAGACGGTGAACCACGATGTTTGTGTCTAAACCCGGCATGTCTTCATAAGACCAAGCGAATATTTCAACATACTCATTCAACAACTGTATCAGGCGTTCCTTGACACTTGGTTCCAGGTTGGCACCCACTTGCACCTCTTTCCGGTCTTCCTCGGTCCCTAGGTTGACAGTTTCCAATGACCCTTCATGAGGTAAGATGGCCCTTTCCTCTTGCTGTAGAAGTCTGGCTAGTTCCCCGGGTACTTCACAACCTTCGTCATCTTCATACTCGGCTTGATTGACCAGATCTTCAGAGTTACTGAAAGATACAGCAGAATAGTCACCCATGGAATCCGGAGTGGATGGGTACCTGCATTTGTGAGTGTGGGTGTGTGTAAGGGATAGCCATCCTTAAACAAAAATGCAAAAGGAAAGAAAATGAACACAAGCAGTTTATCAAATGAAAAACATACAATGAATCATTAAACATGGCATATGGATATGAAAAATAATCAAAACCCTTACAAATGGACCTACATGCCCCGGGCAAGGCATGAGGTGAAAAGATAGTGTACGGATTGTTTGAGAGTAAATATTACAGACCAAATAGGAAATGTTTAACAGATAAATTACTGATGAATAAAAGTGATGGGGACAAAGTCTTTTGCCTCCCAGTTGCTCAATCCTCCTTTGACAGTTGGATAAATCCACTCTTCGATGTTGCTCTCTTTGTCTTCGTCTTCCAAAGCGTTGATTCCATAGGGAGAAATTTTGACTGGCGCTCTTTCAATCTTCGAACGGTGCATAGCTTTCTGGCCTGCGGCTGTGAACCCTAATCCAAATTTGTCGTTTTTATGCGGAATATCAGGTAACTTCCCCCATGCTGAATTCTTCCCTTCCTTTATTGCGGCTCTTGCGTCCTCCAGAGATGCCATCCTGACCATCTGCCTCGGTGTCTCAGCTGCCAACTTTGCTACTGCTATTTCAGGAAGGACTTCTTCGTAATGTTGAAACGGCGTCTCAATGAATTCCCCTTCAACCTCCACATATCGGAAAGAGTTCAAGTGGCTAATCATGTACTCCTCTTCACCATGGACAGTAATGATCTTTCCCTTGACAGGATACTTCAACATCTGATGTAAGGAGGAGGTGACTGCCCCAGCATGGTGTATCCAAGGCCTACCCAGCAAGCAAGAGTATGACGGACGGATGTCCATCACATAGAAAGTAGATTTAAACACCTCGGTGCCTATCTTGACGGGAATTTCAACCTCCCCATGGACCATTCTCTTTGAACCATCGAAAGCTCTGACAACAATATCACTCGGCTTCAACTCCAACCCTTCACAATCTAGTCGGTCCAAGGCCTTTTTAGGCAATACATTCAGCGACGAGCCAGTGTCAACCAAGACATGTGCGAGAGTGGTTCCTCGACACTCGACTGAAATGTGCAAAGCATCATTGTGGTTTCTACCTTTAGGAGTTAAGTCGGCATCAGAGAACCCTAATCCATTGTCCGCAGTCAGGCTAGCCACACAATTTTGAAATTGATCTGCAGAGGTTTCCTGGGGCACATGGGTTGCCTTCAGGAATTTTATCAGGGCTTTAGCGTGCGCTTCCGAGAAAAGTAGCAGTGCCAGCATGGAGATCTTTGAGGGGGTTTGCCCCAGCTGTTCTACCACATCGTAATCACTTCTTTTGATTATCCTCAAGATCTCATCCATTTCCTTCTTGGAGGTTTCAGGGATGACCAAGGGCTGAGCCCTCGTCCTGACGAGCTCATCTTGGATTCCCTTACCTTTATCAGCAGCGGTAGGAGAGACAGCACTAGGAACAACAACATCCTCAATCAAAGGGGTTCTAGCAGAGAGTTTTATTGGTGCAGGGATGACCTTGTCAGCTGACGAGGGTCCAAAGATTGCTCTTGGAGGGGCAATCTCTGGAGAAAATATTCTCCCGCTCTTGGTGATTTTGCTAGTGCCCGCAATGTTACTAATGCTGGCTTCTTTATCATCCGAACTTTCTTCAATTATTTCGATTTGTTTGATACCATGGTAGTAAACATCACCGCCATAGTTCCATGGTATGGACTTCTCAGAAACATAGGGAACAGGCCCTGGCATTGTTATCTTCAAAGGAACAGATTTCGTAGCTGGTGTAATCTTAACAGGCTTTTTGACGGCCTTGGAAAGATTAGCGTGAATGGTTATAATTGAGACATCTTCAGTATGAACTGGAACAGCAGAAACTTTTTCAAACAAAATTTGTCGACTATCCATAAGGCCTTGGATGCCTTTCTTCAGTAACGAACAATCAAACGGCAGAGAGTGACAACAATAGCAGTCTTCTTTACATCCCGGGAAGATCCCGGCCTCTAATAAATTCAACTTGATGGTTAGCAGTGGAGTAGTCAGATCATTGACATCGGCAACATACAAATCTTCTTCAATGGCATTGACACTTCGGTCGTGCTTCGGCATGGGTGCAGATATCACATTAGGCTTCTCTGGAGCGTCAAACTCCACCTCCTTCGCCTCTATCAGGTCTTGGATCTTATGCTTGAGTGCCCAATAATCATTGGTGTCGTGCCCAACACTGTCAGAATGATAGGCGCACTTGGAATTAGGATGATAATGAGGAGAGGATGTATTCACATTCTTTGGTGCCTCCTTGATGGTGGCGAGATTAAACTTCAACAGATGGGGAAGCACTTGCGCTGGAGTCATATTAATGCGGGTGAACTGCCGTTGTGGCCGTTCCACTCGTTGTTGATTTGGTCTGGACTGGTTGTAGCGAGGCTGCTCATTTGGAGTATTTTGAATCATTACGGCCCCCACAGTTGGCCGGCGTTCAGTCTTCCCTGCTCTTCTCTGAGAATATACCACAACTGTCTCCTTCTTAAAAGGCTTCTTCTCAACACTTGCAGCAACACCCTTCTGAATCTTTCCTGACTTGATGCCAGCTTCTATTCTTTCGCCTGTTAAGATCAAATCGGTAAACCCCGCGGAAGAGTTACCAATTAGATGATTGAAAAATGGCCCAGATAGGGTCCCTAGAAACATATCAACGAGTTCACGGTCGGTTAAAGGAGGCTGCACCCTGCCAGCCAAATCCCTCCATTTTGTGCATATTCTTTGAATCCCTCGCCTGTTCCTAATGACATACCCTGAAGTTGGGTACGAGTAGGAGCAAGGTCAGAATTATACTGATATTGTTTGTAAAAAGCGGTGGACAAATCTTCCCAATTTTGGACGCTGGTTCCCTCCAGCTGATAAAACCACTCCAACTGAGCTCCAGAAAGGCTGTCTTGAAAGAAATGAATCCAAAGGTTTTTATCTACTGTATAGGGTTGAATCTTTCTTACGTAGGACCTGAGATGCATTTTGGGACAGGACAGCCCATCATACCTCACAAACACTGGCACTTTGAATTTTGGGGAATCACAATCCCGACGACCAAACCCAAGTCTTCAAAATCCAAACCCGGTACTCTTTGTAATTCCATGGCGGCCAATCTGTCCTCTAGCCCTTTGTATTTATCATCAGCTGGAGGGTATTGCTGATCAGAATAATCTTCATCCTCTTCGACCTCTTCTTCTTCCGCATCAGACTCGGAAGGTACCGCAGCCCCACCTCCTTTGCTGGTTCCTTCATCAGAAATAGGAAGAAATTCAAGCACCCTCCGAGCTTCTCCGTCAAATCTTCTCCCCAAAGTAGCCACCCCGAGCCTCTTTTTCTTCTTTTTCACTGGGTCTTTATTCCCCAATTGAGTCTTGATATCCTCCTGACCCTTAGCCAAGGTCATCAGGAGTTGCTGGAACTGTGCATTTTGAGCTTGCAGGTCTTTGACTGTTTGCTCGAGATCCATCATACTGAAATAAACAGCAGACAGATAAGGAAACCTGGAGTGAGACTTGCTTATGCACATGATGAATGGTATGCTTATGTATGCAATGCATTCAAGGATTTAGGACATTCAAAATTGTTTCAGACAAAGAAGAACGCACGTCATATTAATAAGAAGAAATTTGTTAGTACATAAATGCCCCATGGGCCAAATATTACAAAATAACTTCTCAAGGCAAAAAGACATTGCGCATCCTCTTTGGTGCGATGTAGGTGTTGAGGGCCTCTTGCTCATGGAGTCGGCGGGTAAGCTCTAGAACCTTTTTCTCACTGGCGTAGAAGCTAGCTTCAAAAGTATTGTGTTCCTCCTTGAGCTGAATCCAACTTTTCTGCATTTCCTCCCACGATGTAGGCATGTCTGGATGTAGGATGGTGTAGGGGACCTCTCCTTCCTTGACGGGCTCTTTAATCACAGGGAGAACATGAGGATAAGGCATCATTAGACTTTGGGCTCGGGCTCGTACCCACTTGAGATAAGGCTCAAGAGGGATGGAGTTCTTGTGTCCCATAGTCTTACTATCAACCTTGTTGGGCCTTCCCCAAGCTCTGATGAATCTTTGGCGAAGTCCTTGTGCATCGTTGTCGAAGTCAAAAACTAAGTCAGGAATCAACATGTCATGAGGGCCATCCCTCCGTGCATATCCAAATTGCCTCAAAGCTAGGAAAGGGTTGTAGGTGATACCTCCTCTAATTCCAAGTAAAGGAACATTAGGGAATTCTCCACAACGATCGACGATGATGACATTTTCTCTGGACCGAGAACACCAATGTACATCAGAGTGAGTAAGAGTCATCAACCGTTGGGACCACCTTGAGCCTTGGTCATTCTTCAGGACAGATTGTGGAAGGTGCGAAATAAACCACCTTGCAAGGAGAGGAGTACAGCACATGAGAACACCCCTCTTTCTCATTGTTCGTGTGTAAAATGAGTGAAGAATGTCCCCAAGCAATATTGGTATTGGATTTCTGGACAAGAAGATTTTGACGGCGTTGACATCTACCAATTGGTTAGGATTTGGGAACAAGACCAACCCATAGATAAGGAGTGCCACAATTTCTTCAAAGGCTTGTAGGTCCAATGAGTTCCAACATTCTTGTGCCTTCTCAAACAAGAATTTTGCTAAGAATCCTTTGACGCCGCTTCTGGTTTCCCAATGCCCCTTGATGTCGGATGGTTGTAGATGTAATGCTCGAGAAACATCTTCCGGCTTTGGTTCCTTTTCCGTACCGTTGAAGGGTAGTTGATTAAGGATAGGGATTCTCAGGAGTTGAGAAAACTCCTCCAAAGTGGGCACCAACTGGTAATCGGGGAAAGTGAAACAGTGGTGAAGAGGGTCAAAGAACTGGAATAGCACTTTCATCATATCTTCTTCAATGTTGGTGTTGACTAGGCTGAGCAGTCTACCATGTCTTTCACTGAAGGATGGGTTTTCCGGAATTCTTGAGGTGAGCTCCTTGAGTTGAGGAGAGATTCTCACAAGGTTGACTTGAATGGTGTTTCTGCGAGGAATTTCCATGTCCTACAAAACAAGAACAAAGATGAAGATCCAAACCCTTGAAATGGTTAGTGAATGCATATGATGTTTTATGATGTTTATGATGTATGCACAAAACATATGTACAAGCAAATCACACCAAACCCTAGTTTCAGGCTTGCATGGGGTTTCATAGGTAAGTACCCTCTTGAGTGTAGTTGGCTTAAAAACCTGTCCTATAAATAGTAACCGGGTTCTAAGGAGCTCAATATCACGGGATTGTTTTCATTGTTCATTGTTTTGGTTTAGCCACTTAACAAGCGACCAAAATATCCCAAGAAAACAACCCTCAATGAGTGTAGTATCGAGTATCTACCAACTTCGGACTGCACCAAAGCCGGTCATCTCACTACCCCTAATAAAAGGCCAAGATGGTCAAGTAAGGTTCTAGGTCATTAGTGCTTAGTGACATCACTCAGCGGCCCCGTACTCTCCTTGATTGAACTCAAGGGTTACCGGTACTCACAAATATGTCGCACTAATATAGCTATTGCTTCGATCGTGTCGGTATACCCCACACAATTTCCACAACGTATTGCTATCTATGAATGTTTCCCAAAATCCGGGTGTAGGATTGCAAACCCAAACAACAGAGCCAAGATATAAAGCAAACAATTCAAACAATTTGTCATGCAAGAGGGTGATCTAAGCCCTAAGGTTACTCCACTTTTAAATTTCTCCCCAGCAGAGTCGCCAGTTCTGTGTTACGGTGGGAGAACTGACTATGTTTTTGCGTTTGTTTTCGCAAATGTTTCGGTTGAGCAAGAGTCGCCACCGACTTTTTATTTTATCCTAAGGAAAGGTTTAAAAAGCACAACAAAAACCTTTGATATTTTTCTTGGGTTCGGGGAGTAGATTATAGAAAGGGAAGGTATTAGCACCATTTCTATCCATGGTTATCCATGGGCTCTTAGGTACTTGCTTAGATCAACTTGCCTTGGTTTTCAATTGTTTGAAATGGTGCTTTGTGTGTGGTTTTGAAAATGTTTTGAAAAAAAGATGCCTTGTATAGACTACCCTTGTAACAATTCTTTACTCGAATGTTTTACAAAAGGTGTTTGTCTTTTTTGAAAAAGATGTTTCAAGGTTGTTTTTGAAAGTTTGTTGTGATGTGGGTTTTGAAAAATGGCAAGGATTTGTTTTGCAAGTTGGTCAAGTAACCAAGAGCTATCTACCCTAAATTTCTCAAAGATCTTCTCTATGTTTTAACCCTTTTAACAATATTGTTCCACCATTGCATTTGGTGGACAATCTTGTGTTAGGAGATGAAAGGGACGGGCGCGGGTCATCGTTTAGACCATAATTGCAATAGTGCTAAGTATCTTTGGGCAATTTCTCTTTGAAAGGGACTTGATCATTTTAGGCAACTTTTCGAAAGCGTCATCGAGGGACTATGATCTTTTGAATTGTTTGTTTTACCCAAAGAAACCTAACATGCAATATGGCCCAATTATTTGAAGGCAACAAGTGGAATACCCTAGGGGTGCAAGTGTGATATGTGTTGTCCATATTTCATGCTTGTTTATCTTGAAATTAGGTCAAACTATTTTGTTCTTTTTATTTGCATACAAACCCTAATTCTAGCATGGTATATTTAGAAAGCGTTAAAGTGCGAAAAGTAAAATTCCTACACTATTACAACACAATATGGGAAGGGGGTACAAATGTTCAAATGGGGGGATATTTAAACAAGAATTTAAAACCTAGCTATTACATCAATTTTTTTGGAATATTTACAAGATAATTGATTGCATAAATTAAATGGAAAATAAAATAAAGATGCAAAATGCAAAAAAAGGTTTTTATATGTATGAAAAAAAAGTATTATTTATGTCAAATAAATAAAATAAAAAAAGTATTATTTTTGGAGTTTTTGTATTTTAAGGGTAAAACCCTAATTTTTATTAAGTAATATATATATTATTTAATTTATACAAGTATTTGTTTATTATGTACAAAAATAAAATAAAATGAAGTATATTTATAAAAAGTATTTTTTTATGTCAAATATTAATAAAATAAAAAATATAGGTATTTTTGTATTTTAACCTAAATATACTAATATAATATATATATATATATATATATATATATATATATATATATATATATATATATATATATATATATATATATATATATATATATATATATATATATATATATATATATATATATATATATATATATATATATATATATATATATATATATATATATATATATATATATATATATATATATATATATATATATATATATATATATATATATATATATATATATATATATATATATATATATATATATATATATATATATATATATATATATATATTAATTTTTAAATATGTATTATATATAAAAAATAATAATATTTAATATTTATAAAAAAAGTATATTTTGCATAAAACATTTTCAAAAAGGAAAATGTAATAAAAATCAGAAAATAAAGTATATTTGCATTATTTTTCCTATCTATTCTAAATAATATATATATATATATATATATATATATATATATATATATATATATATATATATATATATATATATATATATATATATATATATATATATATATATATATATATATATATATATATATATATATATATATATATATATATATATATATATATATATATATATATATATATATATATATATATATATATATATATATATATATATATATATATATATATATATATATATATATATGTTTATGTACAAATGTCCATATAAACAAATAAATACTTAAAAAATATAAAAATGGTGTAAAAAATATTTTTCATGTTTTTAATATTATTAGCAAAAATAAATAAGTCAAAATGAAAAAAGAAAAGTCAAAAAATCATGAGAATAAACATAATGGGCTCAGGGGGTATGAAACCAAAAATGTGGTGTGAAAAGAAAATCAGAAGCAAGCCCAGCCCATGAAGCTTCTTCTTCAACCTCTGAACAAAAACGTTCAAAAAATGCGCGCCTGTACTTCCAATTCAAACACCTGGATTCTTTGATCTTTTGCACAAACTTCCAACATAAGAAATGTTAAGCATTGAATCACGATTCTAAATATATAAAAAACTCATCCTAACTCTCAGAAATGAGAGAGAATTTTGACATTCCCAAATCCTGACCTAAGTTTTCTGCCATATTCAAACCTTAAATTCTCACAGCTCAAGCAAAATAAATGAAAAGTAAAAGCATGTACAGATTCAGGGGCATGAGTAGAACACTTCTTATTCACAAACTTAGAGCTAATGATGCCTAGACTAAGAGTTATAAGTTCAAGAAAATACATGTTCAGTTGAAGTTCTATCTGGCAATGGGGGAGCTTTCAGAGCAAGATGATGATCTGTACAGCTTGCCTGAAGTGTGGTGATGCTATTCCAATGCTTACTTTGTCTTGAGACACCTTGAATCGAGCTATGGACCTTCAACTGCAAAATAAGAAAGTGAAAATGGTGGAACTGGTTAGAGGAATTACAGGTCGTGTTTTAGGTTTTGGTTAGCTTGCATTGATGCTAGGGAATGTGTTTGATGAGCTTTGGGTAAGAAATCATGCAAGGAATGAGAGTTGGCACTCAAACTGCAGTGAGAACTCTGTTTGAGCAGTTTGAGGGTGGTTCTGAGTTTGTGGATGTATATGAGGTATTGGAGTCGTGTGCTAGCTTAGTTAGGATGATTAGAAGGTGTACAAAACAATTGCTTAAGTGTTCTAATGCTGAGATGAGAGTTATGGTCTGTTATGCCACTTTTCTTCACACTTAAGCAAGCAAAGCCAAGTTGATGTTCTAGGCAAGTAGAGGCCCCCTAAACATGCTGCTAACCTTGTCTTGATCAGAGTGTTTTGCTCATAATCTTGTGCCAATTGGATTTGATCTGTACCTCTTGGATTTGCATTATGACATAAAGCTTGCTTTTGCAAAAATGGCCATTTTGCTTTTTCCATAAATGGCTTAATTCAAAATGTAATGCATAAACTCATGAAACAAAGCCTTAGAACAATGAAAATGCATTAAATTATTGAGTGTTGGATGGTTTAAGGGCCTGTAATGTAGCATAAACCAAGCTGACTTGAAGATGGCATAAGTTATGAACATGTACATGACCAATTCAAAAGTGAGTTTTTGCCATATTGCAAAATTCGAATCTCTCAAGTTATGAGGTTGTTTGATGAGTTCTTGGACATTTTGGAAAGCTTGGAATGTGTACTATAATCCATCTTTGAAATGAAAATTGAAATTCCAAGTGGAAGTGTATGGAAAATGGCCTTGAAGTTAGGTAGAAAACCTTGCCAAAATAGGTTAAAATTTCACTAAGTTAAGAATGGTTTAGTACCCTTATTCCAAAAATTGTAACTTGAGATACAAGCCTCATTTGGGAAAACTTTGTGAATCAAAGTTGTAGATTATGCAACAAGCTATAACTTTCATGTTTTGACTTTTGCTTGAATCCAAATGAATCTTGGTGAGAAAGTGGGGAAAAGTTTGGAAAAAATTAGGGTTTTTCATAACTTAGAAAAATTCTAAGTTATGAAAAATTCTCATTTCAAACCCTAATTTGCAATTTTTGATTTCTTGGTGAACAAGTTTCATGATTTTGCATGTTTTGATGAAAAATGAATCTTGACTCTTGATTTTGACCAAAAAGTCAAAGTTTGACTTTTCAGTACACAGTCAAAATTGATCAATTGACTGGGAAATTCAACTGTTAATCTTGTGTACTTGGGATCTTTTGAACTTGTTGAGCATGTCAAGATAATTCCATGGGGTCTTTGAGTCCATATGTGAGCTTGGTTTGCCATTGGCTAGGTCAAACAGTCAAAAATTGCCTTTGTGCAGTCAAAACCCTAAAAATGACCATTTTGCCCTTTTGGTGATCTGATCAAATTTCTTGTGGAATTGTGATCCAAACTTGATCAAATGGTTCATATGAGTTCATAATGTTGATGTGGGTCAATTTTCATGAGATTTGACTGTCAATTGGTCACAATTAACTTTTTCCCCAATACAGCTGATTTCTAGGTCAACTGTCCAATTGACTGGGCAAAACTTGGAATCAAGACTTGAAACTTGATATGGATAAACTTGGGAGTCCAATATGAAGCAAGAAGGTCATCTTAGACATTTTAGGTCAAAACATCTTTGTGCAAACACAAACCCTAATTTGGGTCAACAGTGCAAGGAGAAGTCTTGAGCAGATGAAACCCTAACTGGATCTTGATCTTCAAGAGCCTTGTGATGAGAAATGTTGAGAGAATGGGAGGGAAAATTTTGGGGGTACAACAACTCCTAAGAGGTATGTTTGAATATCTGTGTTGGCATCATATGCTTGCATTATCTTTCATAAAAAAATAATTTGCAAATGTTTCTCTCTAGCTAGTGACTACGTTCACAACAGAGTTGTGACGTTATTTCATTAAAAGTTTTTTCAAACTTCAAGACTTACATATGTGTTGCATTTAGAATTATCATTCTCATAATAAACATTCTTATGCATACAAAACAACTGATCGACATCAAGTAAGTTTACACAATGAACAATCGGTAAAGAGCTCAATCTTGCCAGAGAAGAGAGGCTTGAATACCCTGTTGAAGCATGAGTCAGCTGCCACAAGAGAAATGACTTATCTAGCAGCACGTTAACCGGTGATTATGTCAAGAGAAATCATCTTGGTACTTCACAGTCTGAGTACCATTCAGGGATGAAGTTAGCAGAGTCCGCCAATCTGGGGAATTCCCTAAAAGCTAGCAATCAGAGGATATCACGTCAATAAATCTCTTCAAGCTCAACCAATCAAAGGCTATCACATCGATAAATCTCTTCAAGCTCGACCAATCAGAGGCTATCAAGTCGAGAAATATATTCTGAATTCATTCAAGTTGAGGAAGTTATGTCGAGATTCGACAAATCTCTCCAAGAAAGTTGTAATCAAGAGCAGTTTATTTCATGGTTCAAGAGATTGGGGCAGGCCACCTCATATCGTATTGTGGAACGAATATTCTAGTCTTCTATTCAACATAGAAATCCTCCAGACATTGGAATTCCTCATTTGTACTTGCAAAGTGGCTCAAGCCAATTATGTTGTACGGAACGAATCAAGCTAAAAGCATCATAACGGTCACCCTGACTTAGCCAACGCAGAAGCTGCCTTCATCTGCTAAAGACAATTTCAAACCTGATTCCCCAAGTGAATTTGGAAATTCGGATTCGTCATTTGACTCGGCACGTGCAAGTGCATCCCCAGTGGAGTTAATCAAGAACATCCCCAGTGGAGCTAAACTGGGGCATTCATAGAGCTAAATCGGGGCATTCACAGAGCTAAATCGGGGCATTCATAGGTGTCCATGCCCATATCTTATCCCCAAATGATTCAAGAGATAATTCCCCTGTGTGCGTAGACTTGGGGCATGCATTCGAAGAGATTCACATGGTTTTCAGTATCCATTCTTCGGAATATTTAGTTATGTCATCCTCTCGACGATTCTGGATGTGTGGAAGTCTATCCAGATTGTCTATTCCTCGACGGTACGATTTAGAATCCAGTGGAGTACCTGGAAACTCGCTTCATCGGCAATGCAATCTTCAGCAGAGTCATCGATGATTTGCGGTATCATGAGCTCCCCGGTGCAAATTCTTATCAGTATCCCCAACGATCTTTGGTAGTGCAGGCTTCCAGCGCCGATATGTATTGACATCCCCAGTGATGAGCAATGGTTCCCAGCAAGCTTTTGCTTATCCCCATGAAGTCTATTTCTTTTCATTGCATACAGTTATCATTGCATAACATTGCATCCTCAAAAGCGCGTAGTTGATCCATCAGAATGGATATTTGCGGAAAAATAAATTCAAACATGCATATGAAGCATAAGCCAGATCAAGTACCTTACACAAAAGACCTGAATTATTCAAGGACAACAACACATCCCTACAAGACGATATCATTCCCAAAATCCCCAGTCGATGACCCTCACTTTCACAATGCCCAGCTAACAGTGTCAGTACCTTGTACCCTGAATTTCCAATAAAATCAATACACTTTGTCATTCTAGACCCAGTTTTCTTCTGGTAGCCAATTCCTGTCTGACAAATAATTCATATTTCGAACACTCGTCTATGTCAGTTCCCTGGACACTCGTCGTGTCAACTTCTAAACACTCGTCGTGTAAATTCTTAAACACTCGTCGTGTCAACTTCTAAACACTCGTCCGTGTCAATTCCTAAAAACTCATTCATGTCAGTCTCCCGAACACTCGTCCGTGTTTAAAACTTTTGATACTCGTCTGTATCTTCTTTCAATCCTCATCCATATTGACCCGAACACTCGTCCGTGTTTAAAACTTTTGATACTCGTCTGTATCTTCTTTCAATACTCATCCGTATTGATTCAAACACTCGTCCGTGTTTAACCTTTTGATACTCGTCCGTATATTCTTTCAATACTCGTCTGTATTGATTCAAAAACTCGTCTGTGTTTAACCTTTTGATACTCGTATGTATCTTCTTTCAATACTCGTCTGTATTGATTCAAACACTCGCCCGTGTTTAACCTTTGATACTTGTCTGCATCTTCTTTCAATACTCGTATGTATTGATTCAAACACTCGTCCAAGTTTAACCTTTTGATGCTCATCCGTATCTCCTTTCAATACTCGTCCGTATTGATTCAAACACTCATTCGTGTTTGACCTTTCTTCGGTACTCGTCTGTATCGACTCAAACACTCGTTTGTGTTATACCTCTCTTGTATTGGCATCATGCTACGTTACAAGTCTTCTTTGTCCTTGTGCTTACATCATGCTACCTTCCAACACTCATCGTGACAGCTTATCTAAACAATCGTCATGTCATAACCCATGTTTCCATCATAAAACCCGAGATCGCCCGTAGGATAGGTTCTTTCTCATAGATCATCGTTGAACCTGAGATCGCCTCTTGGCTAGGTTTTTCCCATAGATCATATTCGAACCTGAGATTGCCTGTAGGCTAGGTTCCTTCCTTGGATCATAGTCGAACCTGAGATCGCCCGTAGGCTAGGTTCCTTCCTTGGATCATCGTCGAACCTGAGATCGCTCGTAGCTAGGTTCTTCCTCAGATCATCCTAAAACCTGAGATCGTCCGCAGGCTAGGTTCTTCCTTGGATCATCCTATAACCTGAGATTGCCCGTAGGCTAGATTCTTCCCATAGATCATATTCGAACCTGAGATTTCCCGTAGGCTAGGTTCCTTCCTTGGATCATCGTCGAACCTGAGATCGCCCGTAGGCTAGGTTCCTTCCTTGGATCATTGTCAAACCTGAGATCGCCCGTAGGCTAGGTTCTTCCTCAGATCATCCTAGAACCTGAGATCGCCCGTAGGCTAGGTTCTTCCTTAGATCATCCTATAACTTGAGATCGCCCGTAGGCTAGGTTCTTCCCATAGATCATCTTCGAACCTGAGATCGCCCGTAGGCTAGGTTCCTTCCTTGGATCATCATCAAACCTGAGATCGCTTCTTGGCTAGGTTCCTTCCTTGGATCATCGTCGAACCTGAGATCGCCGGTAGGCTAGGTTCTTCCTCAGATCATCTTAGAACCTGAGATCGCCCGTAGGCTAGGTTCATCCTCAGATCATCCTAGAACCTGAGATCGCCCGTAGGCTAGGTTCTTCCTCAGATCATCTTCGAACCTGAGATCGCCCGTAGTCTAGGTTCTTCTTTAGATCATCGTCAAACCTGAGATCGCCCTTAGGCTAGGTTCTCTGTCAAATAACTCTCATGTTTCACCTTAGGATCGTAGGTCACCCGTAAACCTTGTCCGTTGTCTTTTCATACCAACCTTTGTCTTGTATTGGCATCACGCCACGTTACAAGTCCAACCTCCTCCGTTTTTTCACTAAAAAAAACAAAAAATTCTAGTTGATACCACAAAAATAAATAAACACTCGCGCTTTCTCCCAGAACAAATTTTTGGCATTTGTATTTAATTATATTCTACCTCAAACTTCCGAAAGGCACGCGCCAATCGTACTTTCAGATTTAAGAAGATTAAATAGGGGCAGCTGTAATACCCCAAATTTGTCCTACCCTCTCACTTTTATCTGGCTTATGCATCTCGCAGTTTTCTCATGTACACAACCTTCATTAGGTAATCTAACGCATCATGCCTCATTAGTAAATAAATTTAGTACGGGATCAATGATATTGAAGAATTAGGGTTGTTGTATGGCTTTAAGGCTCTTATCTTTGCACAAGCTTATTTCATTTGATTTCTCCATCAATCATTCGTTTGAAGCTAGGGTTTTATTTCCTGGATTTCATTATCATCGAGCTACAGGGATTTTTTTTTCTCAACATCAAGTTGCAATCTTTCTTCAAGGGTTAAGAACTAGGGTTTTCGTCTGACTCCAACTAGGGATCATTGGATTAGGGTCTGACCTTGTGGTTATCTTGAGGCTCTCCTTCTCCAACATCGTGGATTTGTTTTTCTCATCAAATACTTGACACTTCAATTGCAAGTCATCCTAAGGCTATCTCCAAAGGCTACAAGCTCAAGCAGTGAAGGCCATCGTCTTGCACCTATCATCTCCATACGAAGGATGCTTTATTTCCATAATCATATGGACTTTAAGAGGGGTTCCATGTGTATTTGTTCATCAATAAATTTCAAAGGGGTTCTATCATTACTTGAAGTACGAGTGGTTAAAGATTTTTGGGGTATCCATAGCCATTAGGGTCTTATTCAGGGATGCTTCACTATGTCATACAAAGAGGTTATCATATAATAAAATCTTGTCCTTTACAAGTTAGGATTTCAAATGGCCCTTTCTTCATCAAATAAGGTTTAGATGTTACTTAAATCTCAAGTCATATGTTCACGAGCTCTAGGAAAGAGGATTCAACGGGGGTACTCTTCGCAAATTGGAGTTTGTACAATTTATGATGCAAAGCTCTTCATCGGACCTATTGGTTCACTTGTGACACAATATACTTTGGGGAATTCATTTCAAATCAAAATCTAAAGTTTCTTCAATTGTGGTTTTGAAGTGAGGATTAAGAAAGGTGCAAGGCTCGTTCATTCATTTGAAGAGATTTAGACATGTTTTCATTCAAAAGAAAAGAAACTCAACACTACAGATTGATTCTTGGCAAGGGCTCTTATTGAATTCATGTCATTGCCATGGAGTTATATGTAACACAAAATTAAAAGACCTTGGAGATACAAAAGACAAGAGGAAAAGACTTCATTTGAAATTCAAATTACTTGCATTACAAATTATATCCAAGTACTAGGTGCAAGGATCAAGGCCCATTCAAGGATGCAACATGGAGTATACTTTACATACTATAGAGTCCTTGAACAAAGCCATTCAAGGCCTGCTTCGAGTACAAACTGAGGGAAAAGGCAAAAGGAAATCACAAATTAGAGAGATATTTTGAAGAAATTAGCATGAGATGGGAAAGATATATTGCCAAGTCTTCTAGTGATTTACAAAGAAACAAGTTACAAGAGAAGATCCCAAGAATTTTTAAATATAGTATAGCATTCATACAAGGGTTCACATGTTGTTCTTACTATACTAAAGCCTATTCTACTCCACGATAAATTTCAAGGTTCACAAACTTCAAGCTTCATTTGCCTTCTTTGAGCATCTCAATCAAGACATTGTGTAATCTTCACTAAGGTTCAAGCCTTAAGAATGTTCATGCCATAGTCATTTTGCATTGAGCCTACCATCATCTTTGGGCCAAATTTGCGATTGACATAAGCCACTTCTCGAAATAGGCCTGCACTGGTTCAAGAAAAAATTAGAAACTTCAAAAAGGTGAAACCCAATAAACAGAGTCAGGGTAAGCAATTTGGAACTGGTTCACGCAAAGTGGGTCCCTACATCAAATTCACCAAGAGTTCACCAGGAAATAACAACAATAAGCCATAACAGAATTGCATCTAATCTCATAACTGTTTAACATATCCCAAAACCTGTAACCAATTAACAAAACCTCCATAATAGCCCATCCCAAATAGCCTAACAGAACTGTCAAAGAAACCCCTAATAGTTTCGTAACTTCTTTCTAACTAACCTCTTTCCTAACCAATCCCTAACTGATTTTCTAACCTATAACAACTAACCCCAACAACTAATAGCCTAACTGAATCCAGAAACCAGAAGAATTTCCAACAACTAACAGCCTAACCGGATCCAGAAACCAGAAGAATTTCCAACAACTAACAGCCTAACCGAATCCAGAAACCAAAAAAATTTTCAACAAACTTCTAACAGCTTCTCAACTGAATCATAACCGATTCCTAACTACAATAACAAACTTACAAAAACCATAACAAAATTTCGCTCCTCTCAAAAACCCTCTAACAAACTTCTCAACAGAAGGACAGAAAACGGAAAGAGAGGGAGGGATTTTTCAGGATTCATATAGAAAAATCATTCATAACAAGAGAAGAAAAAAGAGAGAATAACTCACCACCATAATGGCACCCTTTCAATCTCGGCACTCCTCTTCATTCTCTCTACCCGTCAGCATCTTTCTTCAACCTTCTCATCTTCATCTTCAACTTTCTCACCGCTCGATCACTTTTCCAGCTTCAATCTTCCGCAACTTCTTTGGATTATCTCTGCATCTGTAACTGAACCTTCATTTTTAACCCACCAGCGTTCATTATTCTTCATCACCACCTTCATACGAGCTCATACATCAATCAATAAACCTTCAACCTCCCCTACTACAACGATCTTCATCATATCTTCTTCAAACTTTACATCATCATCACCAATCTCCAAAGCAAAAACGCATGCGTCTGCATTACTAACAACACCGCAAGTGCAACTCAAAATAACAGAGAGAATGCAGAAGTAGAAGAAAGATGAATAATGAACAAGAAATTTCTGGTGCTCACCTGAGTTCGAATCATGAATTGAAGTGAGACGTAGGCGGCTGCGATACATTGTAACAGAGGTCAGTGGCGAAAGAGATAGAGATCAAATTAGATCGGAGGAAAAGAGCGTTCAAAGGTGATGATGACCACGGTGGCGGAAATCGTTGGAGAATATAAAGTGAAATCGTGGCCGCCGCGCCGTCCAAGTTTAAGAGAGAGGAGGGAATTCTTGTAATGACAAGCTGAAGATTCACGAATCGTGTAACCCTAATCCCTCTTTCTATTTATTTCTTTTCTTTTAATTTTTTAATTCAGTATGTTAGGAAATAATAAAAAAGGATCTATAACAAATGATGTTGAAAATTGGAATAATGAAAAATGAATGTGGTGTTGTGGACCGAAGCATTGACTCATCTTGGCCCATTCTACATTTTTCTTTAACATAGAAGCATTGCAAATAAAAGCTGCTTGTGGACTGAAAATGGTTGGGCCTTGCTCCAGAATTGACTATTGGCCATACCCTTGTATCCAGAACACCCCCTGACTTTTCTAAACCTCATTAATATTTTAGTTTCTAGTTTAATTTCTTCTGTTAATTGATAATAAAAATGATACAAAAATATTAGAATGTTTTATAATTCTTTAGGACTCCTCTTTATAATTTTCATTAGAGGTTTCTATTATTTTCATGTTCGATAATCATTTTCATTGTCATTTATTTAGCTAAGATTTTGTGATAGAATGTTCATGTAACTTTCACAATGTGGAATGCTCGGGGATTAATTCTTTGGTCACTCGCGCGGAGCAGCTTTTGGTAGAGTTTTCTTATGGCTTGCATGGTTTTGAAGAGGCAACGAACTTCCTCCATTCGGTATCATCGCAACTTCACTCTTATTCCTCATTTACGCACTTTATTGTTTTCTAGATATCATGTGAAGTAGGAAATAAAGAGTGTGCGCTCGAAGTCGATGTTTAAAAACCTGTAGCAGGAATTCAACACTTCATTTTCTATATGTGTTGTGCTTATGTTTGTTTACTTTATTGTTGATCGATGAGTCACTCAATTTAGAAATTGAGATCACGACTCCGCTCTCATTGCATGCTCCCTATAGGATTTTATCGCTTTATTTTCTTTCTTGTTGATCGATGAGTCACTCAATTTAGAAATTGAGATCACGACTTCGCTCTCATTGCATGTTCCCTATAGGATAGTTTTGTTATACTTTCTTTGGCATGTTGACCTAGATAGGATCTCTTTAGGTGTGCTCCCTTGAGTTTATTGACTTGTTTGCTTTATCCTTGTACATACCATGTTCCCTTAGGATGCGCTTGCTCTGTTCGGACGCAAGTTAGACCTTAGGTTGTAAATTATGCATGCTAACATTAGGTAGAAACTTCCCCTTTTATCCTTGACGTAGGACTATCATTGTATGATAACATTAGGTTAGAAATAGGCTAGTCTCTGTTAGACTCTTTTCTTCCCTTTTTTGCATCCTTGCATCTAAAACAAAACTTCTTTTCTTAGCAAATCAAAAACATGCTAATCTCACTTAAACCCTTTTTTCAAGGTAATAAAACACAAACCAATTCAAACCATTTTGTGCGCTCGAGCACCATTCTCTAAAACCCTTTTCAGGTAAGTGATAACGAGAAATCGTATCATATAATTACTACATTTTTAATCAATTTTCATAATGCATTAACCCATTTAACTCCCGATCGTTCCGAGTTTTTATGTCTTTTCACATATACAACATGTTTCAAGTCAAATTAGTGAAAAAGGATCACATGAAGAAAGCTAACCAAAAATCAGAAGAAAAATAACTAAATCTTCAAAATCTGCAAAGTTTGATGACATGACGACCGTCACACCCCCATTACGAGCATAACGCGCTCACAACTTGAAGGACGCTCGTCACACATCATTGAAGAACGTAACGCGCTATTTAAGCGCATTACGACAATCACCTCCTCATGACGACTGTCACACGCGTAATTCAACGTTATGTATATCAAGAGACGTGGGCAACGTGATGGATGTTTTCTTCTCCTACAATTTCTCAACTTCAGTAACGGAAAGTTCGAGTCTTCCTCCACTCAAGCATGCAAGTCCATGTTTCTAAATTCTCTTAACTGCAAAAATCCTCTTCTATAAATAGGAGGAATATTATTGGAACGGGAGGGAGTTTTTGCTACAGATTTTCTTGTCGAAGCCCTGCCAAAATTAAATACTGCATTTTTTTTGTTCTTACTTTATTTTTCCCTTTTTCCAATTAATAACTATTTCCAACATTAGGAAATTGTTATTGTAGTTAAAATTTATTTCTAGCCTCATAATTTGTTTCAAGTTCCGATTTCGAAGTTCCAATCTTGCCGACTTGTGGAAGAGGGAGCTTGACGAATAATATTGTTATTCAGGTTTTAAATCGCATTAAATTTTAATATAATTTGTTTATGTTTATTTATTTATTTATTTTATCATGAATGCTTTATTCTTTCCCGATTATATTTCTTGTATGTCTATTTCGAGTACTATGACTAGCTAATTTTCTAGAGTCGGGATGTGATAATAGTAACTAAACGGATTAAATTGTTCCTAAGCTAAAATCTAAATTAACTTAATTTCTGGCTGTGGCTTTTTATAATTAAAATCAATCTTTTTGTTACGAGAGTAAGAAAAGTAGAATAGGTTAGGATCGAGACCACGAAAGTGTGAGGTTTTAACCGGATAGCTAAAGTTAGGCATTTGATTTAAATACAGCGAGAGCGCTTTAAAACGAATTAGATTTTATTAAGTTTGCAAAGAGTATTTTCTAAACACTTATGGGCTAGCGAGAGCAGGCATAGGGCTTTAGGGTTATAATCTGAGATAAGACCACGAAAGTGTGAGTTGAGGGTTTTTAAACTGATAATTTCTACAGAACCATCTAAGTTAAACATCTTTATATGCTTAGGTTCGATTAAATCCACTTAGGTTCACTATATTACATACCGACCGGTTTATTATTATTATTCCCTTAATTCGATTTAGTTTTCCTCTATTTTAATTTCCCACAAAAATCCAATTATTCATTAGCCTTAGCTTTACAAAGTAGCGATAGATTGCAGTAGGTTGACATTGGTCTCTGTGGTTCGACAATCTTTTATATTACTTCGATATTTCCGTGCACTTATGGAATCTACACATCAAGTTTTTGGCGCCATTGCCAGGGACCAACAGTCAATATTGTTATTCCGTTGTTGCACCGTATAGACTAAGGCATTCTTGTCCCAATTACTATGTATCACCCAAAAACTTTCTACAACTCCCACTCCGAGTATTTCGAGGAATCACAAGAATCCCATAAATCTGACCTCGAAATACTATTGGAGAATTTCAATGCGTCACAAACTCATTCTCACCCAAATTGCCTTTCCAACTACCAATCCCAAAATTTTGAGGAATCACAAGAATATTATAATTCCAACCAAACTTATCCTCAACCAAATTTACCCTACAATCACTACACCCAATATTTTGAGGAGACGCAAGTATCCTATAAATCCGACCTCAAAATATTAATGGAAAACTTTAATGAAATATCAATGATGACAAAGCGCTTTGTGGAAACACAAAATGCGACTCTAACTCAATTTGAAGAATCAGAAGAATCGCATGATTTCAACTTCGAAACATCAATGGAGGATTCTGATGCGATGCTAATTCACTCTAGGTTAGAATCTTTGATGGAGCACTTTGTAGAGACACAAATTATCCAAAAGTAAGAGTTTAGAAAACAAAGTCTTCAAAACAGTGAAAACCTTAGGCAACTGACCACTGTGGTTGAGTCGCTCACGACTCACAATATAGCCTTAGAGACTCAAATCTCCCAGCTTGAACAAAACCCTCTAGGACCCTTCCCTGAGGAGAAATTGGATGTTGTAACAACCAGTAGTGAAAAACAAGTTGAAAATCCTAAGGAGAGTGATAATGAGGTTGAGGAGAGTGATGATGTGATTGAGGAGAGTTCAGACGAGAAAAGAGTAAAGATTGAGAAAAATCCTCCAACACCATCTAAAAGGGAGGTTGTAGAAGAGGTAGTGAAGGAAGCACCTATTGTTGTTCCTCATCCCTATAGCCCATTGATTCCTTTCCCGAAAAGTTTTATGGAAGCTCAGATAGACTCCCAATCTAAAACATATGTGGAGGTATTGGAAAATATCCACACTAATGAACCCTTGTTGGAAGTCTTGCATAAAAAGAGAAAATTAGAGGACCGTGAAACTAGGGATATTATTAGCGTTAAGAGGGTAAGGTTAACCTTTGAGGTGGTGGATGAAATCACTAAGCCCAAACTTGAAAAGTTGATACTTAGGATAGATCCAGAACCACCACCACAAGTTCAGAAGAATGAACCACCCCACAGAAGAAAGAAAAGAAAAGGTGAGGGATATGTAAGATGGCTTGATAAGTGGCCATGGAAAATGACAACTACTAAAAGTTCAACCGAGGAGTCATCCTCGAGAGAACCACCATGAGTGCTTGCACTCCTGAGCCGTCGAGGTATCGACGTTAAACAAAGCGCTGCGTGGGAGGTAACCCAAGAGCTTTTAATTTAATGTTTCGTTTTTTATTGTCTGAATTTGCAGAAAATAAAGATATGGATTGCTCCTCACATCTAGGCCATCTCTAGGCGGAAAATTTATAGATGAACATCTCGAAGATGAGCCGGTGCCCACGCACATTCCTACGAATGTCGCTGCTGGTGGTGACACTGTTGATGAGTACGATAGGAAAAGGTACTTCCTCTGGATGCAAAGTGGATTTGGTCGTGATAGCCTATCAATAGCATTCATACAGGTTCTGTCTTTTCTGTTTCCATCTTTTATCAAAACATTGAGGACAATGTCGGATATAGTGTGGGAGAGGTACCTTTCCATTTTCCATTAAACAAGTAATTTTTTACGATATTTCTAAGTTTCAATTCTTCTCCGCTTTATTTAGCCATACCGAAATTTTTTTGCTTTATCTTCTCATAGCCCGACATACCTACCTTAACGAAATCCTATTTAGGAAGCCAAGAACAATTCAACAAGATCGATACGGTTATGACACCTTAGACTTCCTACTTACGCGGTCCGTTCCAATAACCGTTATACCTATATCTTGAGTTTTAGTTCTAAAGTAACCCCTAGTAGTTTATACTAGCAGTCAGCACCGTCTTGACACAAACCACGTGGTGAGCCGGTGAATATAAGTGTTTGGTGCCTAATCAATGAAATATCCTTCTTATCTCGCTGCTAAAAAGGAAAATTTGCACCAAAATACAAGGTCGCATATACGAGATGAGAAAATAATGAAGGAGTCCATTGTTGGTTGGTTCAGAGGTATCTGGTTCTGAACTTGGCAGGGCGTGCTACGGCTCGATCCCCCACAACCTCCGATTTGGATAATATGTGTAGGGTTGCCACATTCGTGTACCAGACCCCGTGCCAAAAAGGATCAAAGTCACTAACCGGTTACTCCACTACATGCGTGCTAAGACAAAGGGCTTAATGTGATTGCGCTAGAACAAACCGGGTGAAATAGGTACAAGAGACTCTGGGTAGAACTATAACAAAATCATTGGACAGTTTGTTTAAAATGGAAGTCCACGACTTAGCTTATTGCTTGTGTCATTAGCGTATCGCTAGTGTTTTACTTAAGTATCGGTCGAAATAACAATTGATTTCCCATAATTGTTTTGAAAACCAAAGGTATGTCATGCATGTGCGCTTGATAAAACTTGTCCGATCTTTCTAAATGATTATTTGCTTGAGGACAAGCAAAGGTTTAAGTATGGGGGGATTTGATAACGAGAAATCATATCATATAATTACTACATTTTTAATCGATTTTCATAATGCATTAACCCATTTAACTCCCGATTGTTCCGAGTTTTTATGTCTTTCCATAGATACAACATGTTTCAAGTCAAATTAGTGAAAAAGGATCACATGAAGAAAGCTAACCAAAAATCAGAAGAAAAAGAACTAAATCTGCAAAATCTGCAAAGTTTGATGACATGACGACCGTCACACCACCATTACGAGCGTAACGCGCTCACAACTTGAAGGACGCTCGTCACACATCATTGACGAACGTAACGTGCTATTTAAGCGCATTACGACAATCACCTCCTCATGACGACCGTCACACACGTAATTCAACGTTATGCATAACAGGAGACGTGGGCAACATGATGGATGTTTTCTTCTCCTACAATTTCTCAACTTCAGTAACGGACAGTCCGAGTCTTCCTCCACTCAAGCATACAAGTCCATGTTCCTAAATTCTCTTAACTGCAAAAATCCTCTTCTATAAATAGGAGGAATATTATTGGAACGGGAGGGAGTTTTTGCTACAGATTTTCTTGTCGAAGCCCTGCCAAAATTAAATACTGCATTTTTTTGTTCTTACTTTATTTTTCCCTTTTTCCAATTAATAACTATTTCCAACATTAGGAAATTGTTATTGTAGTTAAAATTTATTTCTAGCCTCAGAATTTGTTTCAAGTTCCGATTTTGAAGTTCCAATCTTGCCGACTTGTGGAAGAGAGAGCTTGACGAATAATATTGTTATTCAGGTTTTAAATCGCATTAAATTTTAATATAATTTGTTTATGTTTATTTATTTATTTATTTTATCATGAATTCTTTATTCTTTCCCGATTATATTTCCTGTATGTCTATTTCAAGTACTATGACTAGCTAATTTTCTAGAGTCGGGATGTGATAATAGTAACTAAACGGATTAAATTGTTCTTAAGCTAAAATCTAAATTAACTTAATTTCTGGCTGTGACTTTTTATAATTAAAATCAATCTTTTTTTTACGAGAGTGAGAAAAGTAGAATAGGTTAGGATCGAGACCACGAAAGTGTGAGGTTTTAACCGGATAGCTAAAGTTAGGCATTTGATTTAAATACAGCGAGAGCGCTTTAAAACGAATTAGATTTTATTAAGTTTGCAAAGAGTATTTTCTAAACACTTATGGGATAGCGAGAGCAGGCATATGGCTTTAGGGGTATAATCCGAGATAAGACCACGAAAGCGTGAGTTGAGGTTTTTTAAACTGATAATTTCTACAGAACCATCTAAGTTAAACATCTTTATATGCTTAGGTTCGATTAAATCCACTTAGGTTCACTATATTATATACCGACTATTTTATTATTATTATTCCCTTAATTCGATTTAGTTTTCCTCTACTTTAATTTCCCACAAAAATCCAATTATTCATTAGCCTTAGATTTACAAAGTAGCGATAAATTGCAGTAGGTTGACATTGGTCTATGTGGTTCGACAATCTTTTATATTACTTCGATATTTACGTGCACTTACAGAATCTACACATCAGTAAGGATATGATTAATTTACTTCTGTGCCAATGCATAAGTCTCCAAAGGTCGAGCTGCGGCAGAAGGCGGAATTAACTTCGTCCATTAAAAAACACAAACAAACAAAAACATGTGAGCCAAACTACGGTAGCTCTGATTCCTCAAAAGGGATATGTAGGCATTGGCGTAGGGCCCAAGAGAGCATAATTTTATTTTCTCTACATTATTTTTCCCCTTTCTTTTGCATGCATTCTCCCTTCAGTAGTATAGTAAACAGTAAGAATATATTAAACAGACCTATAAGATAGACAACAAGAGTGGATACCGTAGAGTACTACGGGCGCGTGGGCTTCTAATACCTTCCCCTTGCGTAACAGACTCCCTTACCTGATCTCTCGTTTGCAAGACCGTGACTTCTCCCTTCTCAGGTTTTCTCGATGTTTACCTTTCCCTATATGTGAGATAAAAGACGTTCGATGGTGACTTCATTGTTTGATGATTTTCAGCCGGTTATTTCACCTATACACCCCGATGACCAAGAAAAGACTACATTCACTTGTCCTTATGGTTTATTTTCCTATTGACGAATATCGTTTGGACTATGTAACCCTCCTGCAACATTCCAAAGATGCATGATGTCAATTTTTGCTGATTTTATAGATGACATCATGGAAGTGTTTATGGACGATTTCTCTGTTTGTGGGCAAAGTTTTGAAGGATGCTTATCGAACTTAGAAATGGTACTTGAATGATGCATAAAAGTTAACTTCGTATTAAATTGGGAAAAATTCCATTTCATGGTCCGACACGGAATCCTGCTTGGACACATAGTGTCTGATAAGGGGATTGAAGTTGACAAAAAATAGAAGTTATAGAAAACCTTCAACCTCCGAAAACCGTAAGAGAAATATGAATTTTCTTAGGACACGCCAATTTTTAACGACGATTCATTAAAGATTTCTCTAAAATTACCAAACCAATAACTTGCCTGTTAATGAAAGACACTGAATTAAATTTCGATCACAAATGCTTAAAAGCATTCGAACAATTAAAAACAGCTCTTATTATTGCACCTATTATGAAACCACATGATTAGAGATTACCGTTTGAAATCATGTGTGACACTAGTGACTACGCCGTAGACGCAGTTTTAGGACAAAGAAAGGATAAAAAGCTTCATGCGATTTATTATGCTAGTAGAACCCTAGATCCTGCTGATCGGGACTTTATAAGTCTGTCGGGATACTAACTGCAAGTATACAGTTCCGTCGTTCTAGTTTTAAAAGATTATCGAACCCACAGAGACTGTGTATCAATCGCATACGATCTAATGCTACAGTTTTGTCTAACTAAGCGATGAATATTCGATATTTGGGGGAGACAATTTAGTTTTAAAAGTAATAGTACTAATTATACCGGTATGTGATAATCGGACTTAGGGAATTCGATGAATCACTTGGCCTATAAAGTATTTTGGTAAAAGCTAATTATTTAAAAACCTGAGACATACACTCTCGTGTTTATGAAATAAGTCATGCTACTAAACCTAGTGGATGCACTTTAAATTTAATAACACTTTTTGAAAACAATTTGAATTTAATTAATTTATTAAAACACTCTCGTGTATTTAAAAATCAATTCTTCGTTACCACTATCTGGGTTGAACCCCAGCTCTCGCATGCAGGTTCTTGCCTTAATTAATTTCCCACTCTCGTGGCAAAATCGTGTTAATTAACCTCTCACTCTCGTGACAAGGATAGTTAAATTAATATTGGAAATTGGAAACCAGAAATTGTTTTATAAATATTTTTGGCCAAGGTATCATTGAATTCTTTCAGTTCTTACGGTCACATACCGGTATTAATAATTTAGCCAGACATAATTAACTTAACAGCAATAAAGTTCAAAATATAATTCATGGCAATAATTGGCATATTATAGAAACTAAATAAATAATAATTGCAATATAAAAAACCTGGAATTACAGATGCTATAGTAATCTTAAGGTAATACAATAATCCAAATCTTCGAGCTTGACTTGCAGTAGAAATTCGTGTTAATTCTTGTAAGAAGAATTAAAACTTAAAAATAGAAACTAAGGCTTGAATGAAAATTACAAGGAATTCAAAGCAGAATTGCAAAAACAAACAATTTGGAAATAACTGTAAAAATAAAATAAATATTTGCTCTGAGTAAAATTCTTTGACCCTTGGACTGTGCCTTGGTACTCATATATATAGCAGGAAAAATCAGCAGTTTAATTTTGAATTCTTGATGAAGTCTTCGTGGAGAAATTCTAGGAGCAGTAATAGTTGTGGCAATAAAATAGGAGATTCAGTAGAAACAGGGAGAACTATTCTTCCCTTCACACCCACGTATTCAATTCATGCGTAACGTTCTCCTTCACGCGCGTGACGGTCTTCACAGGTGGGTGACGGTCGTCACACGCTGAAGTGGTGCCTTACGCTCGTCAGGTGTGTGTGACGAGCGTTTCCTTATGTTGTGGGGTGTTACGCCCGTCACAGGGGCGTGACGACCGTCACCTATCCAGAAGTCCACACTTTGTATTTTTTTATTCTTTTTCTCTTTGTTTTTCGTCTAGCTTTCTTCATGTTGTCCTTTTTCATCGGTTTGAGTCGAAAAGTGTCATACCTGCAAAAAGACAAATAATCTCGGAATAATCGAGGGTTAGACGACTTAATGGAATATAAAATTGGTAAAAAGTATGTTAATATACGATATGTTTTCTCGTTATCAAATTCCCCCATACTTAAACCTTTGCTTGTCCTCAAGCAAATAGTCATTCGAAAGGTTGGACAAGTTTTCTGGTAAGCGCATAAGCATGACATACCCTTGGATTTTTTTAAAGTGGTTTCGGGAAATCCTCGTTGGTTCGGCCAATACTTGAGTAAAACACTAAAGATACGCTAATGACGCAATCAATAAGCTTACTCGTAGACTTCCATTTTAAACGAGCTATCCAACAATTCCGTTATAACTCTGCCAGGAGTTCCTCGTATCTATTTCACCCGGTTTCGTTCTGGTGCAATCACATTAAGCCCTTTGCCTTAGCATGCACGTAGTGGAGTAACTGGTTAGTGACTTTGATCCTTTAGCCCGGGGTCTGGTACATGAATGTGTCAACCCTACATATTTTATCCAAATTAGAGGTTGTGGGGGATCGGGCCGTAGCACGCCCTACCGAGTTCAGAACCAGATACCTCTGAACCAACCAACATTGGATTCCTTCATTATTTGCTCAGCTCTTGTATGTGCCCGTATATTTTGGTACACAAGTTTTCTTTTCTTTTAGCAGCGAGATAGGAAGGATATTTTTTTTAGAATCAGGCATCAAACACTTATGTTCATTGATTCTCCACGTGGTTTGTGTCAAGACGGTGCTGACTGCTAGTATAAACTACTAGGGGTTACTTCTAGAACTTGAAACTCCAGATATCGGTATAATGGTTATTGAAACGGATCGCGTAAGTAGGAAGTCTACGGTGACAGAACCGTATCGATCTTGTTATGTCGTTTTCGGCTTCCTCAACTGGGATTTCATTAAAGTAGGTATGTCGGGCTAATGCGAAAATAAAATTTTTTCGGCATGGCAAAGTAAAGCGAAGAATTTGAATCGAGACATATCACAAGAATTTACTAGTTTTATTAAAGGTTGAAAGGTACCTCTCCCACACAAAATCCGACATTGTCCTCAATGTTGCGATATATATGCGGGGAAGTACAATTACAAAAACAAAAAGGAAAAGAAATGAAACAGAAAAATAACAAATTACAAAGAAATTAAAGAAAGACAAACTACTGGTGACCACGTCCTCTGCTCCTGGTGCGAGAGCGTCTGGTAGGAGTGGCTTCAGCGTCGGTGTCTTGGAAGCCATAGGTGTTCATATCTATCCTCAAGGCGTTAAGCTCGGACAATGCCTCATCCAACCTTTCATTCATGTTTCGCTGCCCAATCAAGATCTGAGCGTTTTGGGCGCACAGAGACTCAAAGTGCTCAGCTTGCCTCCTTTCAAGCGCCACATTCATTTGATTTTGCATGTGGAGGGCGCGGAGGATGTCTTCAAGATTGATAGGAGGAGGTGCAGATGAGGATCCAGGGATGTCGTGGACAGGAGGAGCACTATCCAACTCTTCTTGTATGTCGTCTGCAGCGGATGCAGCTTGGTCTTCGTGGGAAGGTGCAGGCTCTGCGAGAACTTCAGGGTCAAACAACCAGTTTGCTCGGTTACTTGGATCGATTCGGTCCCTGTTCGGCAAAATGATATTCTGATAGACAATATTCCTTATTACGGGGTGGAATCTTCCGTCTTCCCGCTCGTAGATGAGGTGTGCGGCTTTGTAGTGATCCAAGGTTAGCAAAGCCGGTGCCATAGAAGGCAAGGTTGCAAGAGCAGCACCGTAATTCAGACCAATGGCAATTGAAGTAACCAGCCCTCCAAAATAGAAAGGTTTTTCACCTCTAGCACAAATAAAGTGGATGTGAGCATGTAGGAACGGGGCGGCATTTATCTTTTGCCCAGTGAACGCACAATGTAGAAAGAAGAGCTCCTTGGAGTTGAGCTTATGGTTGCTGTCACGGGCGAAGATGGTGTTACTGAGGATTCGATGGAAGTAGCGGATGGCCGGATTGTGGATGTGGGTGGCGTTGAGGTGGTCGTAGGACCCGGCACGGATGTTCGTTAAACTGTGCCACAAGTTGAAAGCCTCCTCATTAAAACTATCCGGTACCTGAAAATGAGCACCTTCGTCCGAACAAAATCCCATAAGCCTCGCGATGTCGGATTGAGGCAATTGGTGCTCAACGCCGAACATGCGAAATTTTGCCACGCCTGATATTGGTTTGTGACCCCCGGCAGAGTGAGGTAAGCAAACGAACTCAAGAACTCAAGAGTAAGAGTTTCGTAGATTGGTCTTGGTTCGCGACAGAGGTTCCACAAATCCACGCTTTGTAATAATCGGCGGACGCTGTCGAGTAGTCCCAAACTCCGTAGGCAGTCGATGTCAACGTACCTTGTGGGTTGGAGACCTCGACGTTGGAATTTTTGATACTTTGCTCGTTGATTCTCCCCAGGTTCGCCGATTCTGAAATTGATAACTTGAGCGTTTGGGTTGTTTGCCATGGTGATAATGGATTTGATTTGGGAATGTGAGAATGGGAGATTGTAAGGATTGGTAATTTGGTGTTGGGAGTTTAGAAATTGGAAGAAAAATGGAGTGAATAGGTGTTTTTTCGTGTGGTGTGGTGATAATGGAGGAAGGAAAAATGGGTTTATAAGGAAGAAGGTTGGAACGGTTCTCTGTAACAGGCGTTGGTTTCTGTCTGCGTGATGGTCGTCACAGGGGTGTGACGCTCGTCACGAAGCAAAGAGGCGCGTTACGCTCGTCACAAGGGTGTGACGGTCGTAACCCAGACAGAGTCTTAAATGAGAGATCCGTTACAGGACCGTTGGAGAGTGATGAGGTTATTATTTTTCTTGGAAATTGGATCTTTTTGAAGAATTTATATATATTTTTGGTTTATTTGAAATGTTTGTTTTAATTAATTATTTTAATTAATTATTTTAATTAATTAAAGTTTTAAATGTAACGAAAATAGACAGTAAATAACAGTAAATAACAATAGTAAATAAAACAGACAGTAAACAGTAAACTGGGAAAGAAATTAAAATAAACTTCAATTTAATAAATGCATAACAAATTGTTTCAAAGTATTTCAAAGTAACTAAAAATAAAAGAAAGTGATAATGTTGAAATAATAACTAAACTAAAAATCCCTCCCACACAGAAATTTACAGTGTCCTCACTGTACGTAAAAATGCAAGAGAGAAGGAAATGAAATAACGATGGCAATCTAGCCACGGGGAGGTGGAAACAAATGTTGATGCATATAGTCCAACTGATCAGTCACCAAGTCCATGAAGGTGATAAAGTCCACCCTGAGAGAAGTCAGCTCGCCCCGCATGTCCGTAATAGCCTCATGTAGGGAGTCAAGGGTAACAACAGATGGAGGTGGAGTAGTCTCAGGAGCCTGAGGCGCGGTCTCGGCGGAAGTAGCCTCCTGTTCCCAAGGATCAGGGAGATCATGGTAGCCTGTCGGTGTAGCAGGATCTTCTTCATCATTAGCATTGTTTGGAACCTCATAAATGTCAACTGTAGATGGTGAAGAGGGTGGTGAAGCAGGGTAGTGAAGATCAAACAGCCAATTATCCCGGTTGTGCACACTGGTTCTTGGGTCAGGCAGCTTAAAATGATGGACGATCTGATGATTAACTAGCAGGTCAAATGAATCTGGTCCAAGGTTTCCAATCATGCTAGTGTTGAAACAAAAGGCAATGTCCATCGGCTTTATGCCATAAAGTGGAGCAGAACCGAGCATAGGCCGGCGGAGTCCAATGGCATTAGACAGCATGGTAACTAACCCACCCAACAAGATAGGTGCATTTGGAGTTTCGATGATCCGCTCCATATTGGCGAGCATATAAGCTGCACCGTTCACCGGACGGTTTTGAGATGCACAATACATAATAAACAGCTCATCGCGGGATACAGAGGTGACATTTTGCTGTTTGCCGAAGATAGTGTGGGCTATGATCTTGTGGAAATACCTGATAGCCGGGTTATGAATGCATTCAGAGTACAAATCTGACGGCTCAGGATGGTTAACACCAGCTATGCTTCCCCAGAAAAAGTCAAGCTCAGATACAGGCAAAAGGTTCTCCTGTGTCATACTAATAACATCGGGTCCAAAAGGGAACCCAAGCAACTGGATAAACTCCCGCAGGTTGTAAGTGTAATCCATGTTAAACATTCTGAATGTAATTAACCCACGGTTGAATCCCATTCCATGATTTGGAATGAAACTCAAGGTGCTGAGAAACTCCAAAGTCAGCCTTTTGTAGGTATAGAACCTCCGACGGATAGGAGCAATGTCCCAACCAATCTGGTGCAGCAGGTACATGACAATCTCGCGAATGCTAAGGGCAGCATAGCATGATCATCTGCATATATAGTAAGACACATCTCCCGTTCACCCAGGTCGGCAAACCGTCTTCTCTGGTGTCGGCTTCGCAATTTGACATTCATGAAGTTAGCACAATCCATAGCGCGAGATGTGAAAGAAAAAGAAATACCCCCCTGAAAATATTTGATAAATGTTTGAAAGAAAAGGAAATTAAGTAAGTATTTTCGGGTTAGGAAATTGCCAAAGTTAAAAAGAAAAAGAAAAATGAATGGCAGAAATAAAAACAGAAGAAAAATAGAAAAGAGTAAGAAATGCAATAATGAAAATGTTTTTAAAAATTAAGAAAAAGAAAAGAAAAATAAAAGCACATTAAAGCAGAAAAAATAATTAAAATAAAACATGGGTTGCCTCCCACGAAGCGCCTTTATTTTATGTCGACGGCTCGACGGTAAGTACCTATTCAGTTAGGTAATGGGGTAGGCGGCTCACTTAACTGAAGATAAGCCGAGAAGTCGATATTTCCGACGTTAAAATAGTGCTTTAAGCGCTGGCCATTAACAATGAATGGTTCGATAGAACTACCTTTAATTTCTATCGCGCCACTTGGGAAAACTTTGCTAATTTCGAACGGTCCGGACCATCTGGAATGTAATTTTCCCGGGAAAAGTTTTAGTCTAGAGTTGAATAGGAGTACGATGTCTCCTTCCTTAAAGTCTTTCCGCGAGATACGCTTATCGTGCCATTTTTTTGTTCGTTCTTTATAGATTTTAGCATTTTCATAAGTGTCTAAACGCAATTCTTCTAGTTCATGGATATCTAACACTCGTTTCTCGCCAGCACTCTTATAGTTTAAGTTAAGGGTTTTTATCGCCCAATAAGCTTTATGTTCTAATTCTACTGGCAAATGACAAGATTTTCCATAAACTAACTTGAACGGCGTTGTTCCGATAGGATTTTTGAAAGCTGTCCGATATGCCCAAAGAGCATCGTTTAGCTTGGAGGACAAGTCTTTTCTGGATGTGGCTACGGTTTTCTCAAGTATTTGTTTGATCTCCCTATTTGACACTTCCACTTGTCCACTTATTCGAGGATGGTATGGTGTGGCTATGCGATGTTTAACGCCATATTTGGAAAGTAACCTTTCGAAGATTCTGGAGATAAAATGTGAGCCACCATCGCTAATCACTAGTCTTGGGACACCGAATCGTGGGAAGATAATATTCTTGAATAGTTTTAGTACCACACGTGTATCGTTTGTGGGTGCAGCGATGGCTTCAATCCATTTTGATACATAGTCGACGGCTACCAAAATATATTTATTTCCAAAAGATGCGGGGAAAGGTCCCATGAAATCAATTCCCCACACATCGAAAACTTCTACTTCGAGGATTCCTTTTAACGGAATTTCGTCACGTCTAGATATATTTCCTGTGCGTTGACATCTATCTCAATTCATAATTGCTACGTGGACGTCTTTCCATAAGGTAGGCCAAAAGAAGCCAGCTTGAAGTATTTTTGCACAGGTTTTCGATGTACTAGCGTGTCCACCATAAGGGGCGGAATGACAATGGGAAATGACGTCGTTTATTTCATCATTAGGAACGCAGCGACGGTAGATACCATCGGCGCCTCTTTTAAAGAGTAGTGGTTCATCCCAAAAGTAGTGTTTAAGGTCATGGAAAAATTTCTTCCGCTGTTGGTACGTCAAATCAGGTGGTAAAACACCGGCAGCTAAATAGTTGACAAAGTCAGCGTACCATGGTAATGCGGTATTAGTACAAATGGATTCTACTACCGCAGTTGTGAAAGTTTCATTATGTGGATCTAAACTGTCGATAGGGTTTGTCTCTAGTTTGGCAATGAGGCGTTCATAAGGGAAATCTTCATTTATGGGAACACTCTCGGTTTGGATTCCATCTAATCTCGATAAATGGTAAGCTACCACGTTTTCAGTTCCTCTTTTGTCTTTTATTTCTAAGTCAAACTCTTGTAAGATTAAGATCCATCTGAGTAATCGCGGTTTGGCGTCCTTCTTGCTTAGTAGGTATCGGATCGCAGCATGATCCGTATAAATAATGATTTTAGCGCCTACTAAGTAGGAACGAAATTTGTCCAATGCGAATACCACAGCTAAGAGTTCCTTTTCCATAGTGGCGTAATTCATTTGTGCGGGATCAAGCGTTCTGCTCGCGTAGTAGATAGCGTGAAGCTTCTTTTCTTTGCGTTGTCCTAGGACTGCGCCTACAGCATAATCGCTCGCATCACACATTATCTCAAATGGTAAATTCCAATCAGGAGGTTGCATAATAGGTGTCGATATTAAGGCCTCTTTTAGTGTCTCGAATGTGTTCAAGCATTTATCGTCGAAAATAAACTCAGCCTCTTTCATTAATAACTCAGTTAGTGGCTTGGTGATTTTAGAGAAATCTTTTATGAAACATCGATAAAAACCTGCATGTCCTAGAAAACTTCGTATTTCTCTAACTGTTTTGGGTGGTTGAAGGTTTTTGATAATTTCGATCTTTGCTTTGTCAACTTCAATCCCCCTGTTTGATACAATGTGACCCAACACAATTCCTTGTCTCACCATGAAGTGACATTTTTCCCAGTTGAGCACTAGGTTGACATTAACACAGCGTTTCAGTACTAATTCAAGATTTGTTAAACATCCGTCGGAACTTTCTCCACAGACAGAGAAATCGTCCATGAATACTTCCATGATTTCGTCTAAGAAATCTGCGAAGATCGCCATCATGCATCGTTGGAAAGTTGCAGGCGCATTACATAGTCCAAATGGCATTCTCCGGTATGCAAAGGTACCATAGGGACATGTGAACGTAGTTTTCTCTTGATCGTCAGGATGAATGGGAATTTGAAAGAATCCTGAATATCCATCAAGATAGCAGAAATGGGAATGTTTTGCTAAACGCTCGAGCATTTGATTAATGAATGGTAATGGGAAATGGTCTTTGCGCGTAGCTTTGTTTAGTTTCCTATAATCGATACACATTCTCCGTCCTATTTGCGTATGCTGTGCTACCGATTCGCCTTTTGTATTTGTTATAACTGTAACACCTCCTTTCTTAGGCACCACATGAACTGGACTGACCCAGTTGCTATCTGATATTGGGTATATGATGCCTTCCTCTAGTAGTTTTTGCACTTCCTTCTTAACGACTTCACTTAGGATAGGATTTATTCGTCTCTGATGTTCTCTAGAAGTCTTGCAGTCCTCCTCCAGCATAATGCGGTGCATACAGAGAGAAGGGCTTATTCCTTTGAGATCTGAGATATTATAGCCTAACGCGGTTGGATATTTCCTTAACACACTAAGAAGTTTTTCGGTTTCGATCTCTCCTAATTCGGCATTGACTATAACTGGTCATTCGAGTTCTTTATCTAAGAATTCATACCTAAGATCTTCAGGTAGTGTTTTAAGTTCTATACCGGATTTCTTATTAGTTGAGTCAGGATCGGGTGTTAAGGCTAAACATTCGCTTAGGTTGGCATCTAAGTGTTCTTGTTTCCAGTCTTCCTTCTTGAGGATAGTCGGTGTCTGAATTTTCAGCATCTCATAGTAGGTGTCCTCTTGGCATTCAAGTTCTTTGACACATTCATCAATGATATCTAGGAGACAACATGAGTCATCTATAGCAGGGGCTTTAAAGAATTGGGAAAGAATGAATTCTACTTTTTCTTCTCCTACCTCAAAGGTAAGTTTTCCTTTCTTGACGTCAATGATGGCTCCTGCAGTAGCTAAAAATGGTCTTCCTAGTATGATGGGAATGTTTGAATCTTCCTTGATGTCCATTATTATGAAGTCAGTCGGTATGTAAAATTGTCCTATTCGGACAGGAATGTTCTCTAGCATACCAACAGGAAATTTGACTGATCTATCGGCTAGTTGTAAGGACATCTTGGTAGGTCTCATGTCGCCTAATTTGAGCTTTTCGCAAATAGATAAGGGCATTAGACTGACACTGGCTCCTAAATCGCATAGAGCTTTGTCTATGACAGATTTTCCAATTACACATGGTATGGAGAAACTACCAGGATCTTTTAGCTTCGGAGGCATGTTATTTTGAATTATGGCGCTACATTCGGCAGTTAGCATAACGATTTCGTTCTCAACGATTTTTTTCTTATTAGCCAATATTTCTTTTAGGAATTTAGCATATGACGACATTTGGGTTATAGCTTCTGTAAACGGAATAGTGACATTTAGTTGTTTCAGAAGTTCTACAAATTTCTTGAATTGTCCCTCGTTCTTGGGTTTTGCAAGTCTTTGAGGGTATGGAATTGGTGGTTTGTATGGTGGTGGAGGCTCATAGGGCTTTTCTGAGGCCTCTCTATTCTCATTCGCATCTTCCTCTACATTTTCAGATTGATCTTTCGACTTCTCTATTTCTTTCTCAGGCTTTTGATACATGGTCGGGTTTTGGAGTCTAGGATCTACCGGTCCATCAAGGGTTGTCCCACTTCTTAATGTAATAGCATTTGCATGTCCTTTGGGATTGGGCTGTGGCTGTCCAGGAAATGTACCAGCAGGTGCGAAAGAACTAGCTTGGTGTTGTGCTACTTGGGAGATTTGGGTTTCTAACATTTTGTTGTGAGTAGCTAGGGCATCTACCTTGTTTGCTAATAGCTTCAATTGTTCACCGGTGTGAACGTTTTGATTGAGGAATGCTTTGTTTTGTTGGGCTTGATTAGCGATAAAATTTTCCATTAGGACTTCAAGGTTAGATTTCTTAGGAATGTTAGGAACATTACCAGCGGGTTTTTGATAGCCTGGAGGTACAGCTGGTGCTTGGCCAGGTGCATATAAAGCGTTATTGCTCTTGTACGAGAAGTTAGGATGGTTCTTCCAACCAGGATTGTAGGTATTGGCATAAGGATTTTCTTGAGCGTAATTTACCTGATCAGCCGTTATACCTGCTAAGATTTGACATTTGATTCCAACATGACCAGGTACTCCATAAACTTCGCAGCTTGGGGTAACTGCAGCTACGGTAGCTGCAGGAGGTAAGGTCAATCTTTCTATCTTTTGGGTAAGAGCATCTACCTTAACATTAACTTTATCTAGGCTACTAACCTCGTACATCCCGCCTTTGGCTTGAGTCTTCTCCACAGATGTTCTTTCTCCTCCCCACTGATAGTGGTTTTGAGCCATGTTTTCAATGAGTTGGTTAGCTTCGTCATAAGGTTTGTCCATCAGTGTACCACCTGCAGCGGCATCTATAGATAGTCTTGTGTTGTACAAGAGTCCATTATAAAACGTGTGGATTATTAGCCATTTTTCTAGTCCGTGATGTGGGCACATTCGCATCATATCTTTGTAGCGCTCCCATGCATCGAATAGTGATTCAGTATCCTTCTGCATAAATCCGTTGATTTGGGCTCTTAGTGCAGCGGTCTTGCTTGGGGGAAAGTATCGTGCTAAGAATACGATCTTCAGTCCTTCCCACGTAGTGACAGAATTTGATGGCAAGGATTGCAACCAAGCCCAAGCTCTATCTCTTAGTGAGAAAGGGAAAAGACGTAATCTAATAGCATCTTTACTAACACCATTTGCTATAACTGTGTCCGCAAATTGAACGAATTTTGTAAGGTGTTCATTCAGATCCTCAGAAGGATCTCCAGAGAATTGGCGTTGTTGGATAGCTGATATCAATGACGGCTTTAACTCGAAATCGTTTCGGTTTATTGCTGGAGCAGCAATGCTGTTATGGGGTTCTTGTTGTGATGGAGCTGCGTAATCCTTCAGTGGACGGGTCCTTTGTTCTTCGGCCATGTCTAATTCTGGATTGGTTTCGGTTTCAGAGGAAGAATTAGAATCAGTTTCAGAATCAATCTTGATTTCTGGTTTAGGTAAGGGAATAGCGTGATTTAAACAGTAATCCCTGACTGCACATCTTACGGAAAGAATACGTTCAGGTTCGTCCGTCGGTTTGTCAAGTGGTTCGCCTTGTGAGCGAGTCCTTGGCATACAAATCGACAAAGGGTGTCTGTTTCTTAGTCTAAATGCGCAACAAAAGAATCGTAATTAATTGACTACCAGTCCCCGGCAACGGCGCCAAAAACTTGATCGGGACTTTATAAGTCTGTCGGGATACTAACTGCAAGTATACAGTTCAGTCGTTCTAGTTTTAAAAGATTATCGAACCCACATAGACTGTGTATCAATCGCATACGATCTAATGCTACAGTTTTGTCTAACTAAGCGATGAATATTCGATATTTGGGGGAGACAGTTTAGTTTTAAAAGTAATAGTACTAATTATACCGGTATGTGATAATCGGACTTAGGGAATTCGATGAATCGCTTGGCCTATAAAGTATTTCGGTAAAAGCTAATTATTTAAAAACCTGAGACATACACTCTCGTGTTCATGAAATAAGTCATGCTACTAAACCTAGTGGATGCACTTTTAATTTAATAACACTTTTTGAAAACAATTTGAATTTAATTAATTTATTAAAAAAATCTCGTGTATTTAAAAATCAATGCTTCGTTACCACTATCTGGGTTGAACCCCAGCTCTCGCATGCAGGTTCTTGCCTTAATTAATTTCCCACTCTCGTGGCAAAATCGTGTTAATTAACCTCTCACTCTCGTGACAAGGATAGTTAAATTAATATTGGAAATTGGAAACCAAAAGTTGTTTTATAAATATTTTTGGCCAAGGTATCATTGAATTCTTTCAGTTCTTACGGTCACATACCGGTATTAATAATTTAGCCAGACATAATTAACTTAACAGCAATAAAGTTCAAAATATAATTCATGGCAATAATTGGCATATTATAGAAACTAAATAAATAATAATTGCAATATAAAAAACCTGGAATTACAGATGCTATAGTAATCTTGAGGTAATACAGTAATCCAAATCTTCGAGCTTGACTTGCAGTAGAAATTCGTGTTAATTCTTGTAAGAAGAATTAACACTTAAAAATAGAAACTAAGGCTTGAATGAAAATTACAAGGAATTCAAAGCAGAATTGCAAAAACAAACAATTTGGAAATAACTGTAAAAATAAAATAAATATTTGCTCTAAGTAAAATTCTTCGACCCTTGGACTGTGCCTTGGTACTCATATATATAGCAGGAAAAATCAGCAGTTTAATTTTGAATTCTTGATGAAGTCTTCGTGGAGAAATTCTAGGAGCAGTAATAGTTGTGGCAATAAAATAGGAGATTCAGTAGAAACATGGAGAACTATTCTGCCCTTCACGCCCACGTCTTCAATTCATGCGTAACGTTCTCCTTCACGCGCGTGACGGTCGTCACAGGTGGGTGACGATCGTCACACGCTGAAGTGGTGCCTTACGCTCGTCAGGTGTGTCTGACGAGCGTTTCCTTATGTTGTGGGGTGTTACGCCCGTCACAGGGGCGTGACGACCGTCACCTATCCAGAAGTCCACACTTTGTATTTTTTTATTCTTTTTCTCTTTGTTTTTCGTCTAGCTTTCTTCATGTTGTCCTTTTTCATCGGTTTGAGTCGAAAAGTGTCATACCTGCAAAAAGACAAATAATCTCGGAATAATCGAGGGTTAGACGACTTAATGGAATATAAAATTGGTAAAAAGTATGTTAATTATACGATATGTTTTCTCGTTATCACCTGCATAGATGAACTACGCCACCATCTAAAAGGAACTTTTAGTTGTCATGTTCGCCCTATATAAATTTTGTTCTTACTTAGTAGGAGCAAAGATAATTATCTACATCGATCATGCTGCAATTAGATACCTATTAAGCAAAAAGGACACCAAACCAGGATTACTCAGGTGGATCTTACTCCTATAAGAATTTGATTTAGAAATCAAAGACAAAAAAGGAACTAAAAATGTAGTAGTTGATCACTTATCTAGAATGGAAGGCATTAAGCCTGAACAAGTGCCTATCAATGATGATTTCCCTTACGAACAACTCACAACCCAGATGGAAAACAACACCATTGAATGCTCTATAACTTATAACAATGTCGAAACAGATGAAGTTATGGAGGCAATCTACACTAAAACCACACTGCCATGGTATATTAACTTTGTCAACTACTTAGCAGCTAGAGTACTTCCACCAGATCTAACCTACCAACAAAAGAATAAATTCTTCCATGATTTTAAACATTATTACTGGGATGAACCTCAGCTTTTTAAGAGAGGCGCCGATGGTATTTTCCGTCGGTGTGTCCCCGAAGATGAAGTAGAAAGTATCATTTCCCATTGTCATTTTTCCCCATATGGCGGACACGCGAGCACTTCAAAGGCTTGCACTAAGATCCTAAAAATTGGCCTTTTTTGGCCTAATCTATGGAAAGATGTCCATGTCGCAGACATAAATTACGGTCGGTGCCAATGCACTGGAAACATCTCTAGACACGACGAGATGCCACAAAAAGGCATTTTAGAAGTAGAAGTCTTTGACGTATGGGGAATATATTTCATGGGACCATTCCCATCTTCTTTTGGTAACCAGTACATACTCTTTTTTGTTGATTATGTATTGAAATGGATCAAAGTTATTGCTTCTCCAACAAATGACACACGAGTAGTAATCAAGATCTTCAAGAATATAATTTTTCCTAGATTCGGTGTGTCGAGACTTGTCGTCAGTGATGGTGGTTCCCATTTCATTTCAAATATCTTTGAAAAGCTATTACTGAAATATATAGTCCAACATCGTGTAGTAACACCCTATCACCCACAGACGAGTGGATAAGTAGAGGTCTCAAATAGAGAAATTAAGCAAATTCTAGAAAAAACTGTTACCACATCTAGGAAAGATTAGTCTTCAAATTTACATGAAGCTCTATGGGCATATAGGACAGCCTATAAGACCCCAATAGGAACCACACCATTTAAGCTAGTTTATGGTAAATCGTGTCATCTGTCGGTAGAATTAGAACATATAACTTATTAGGCTATTAAGACCCTTAATTTAAATTATACTGCCACATGCGAGAAGAGAATTTTGGACATTCATGAACTAGAAGAGCTTAGATTAGACGCATACGAGAATGCATGTATCTATAAAGAAAGAACTAAAAGATGGAACGACAAGCGTATATCAAGGGAAAAGTTTAATGATGATGACATAGTACTTATTTTTAATTCTCGACTTAAACTTTTTCATGGTAAGCTTCGTTCTAGGTGTCTGGTCCCTTTGAAATTGCCAAAGTTTTTCCAAACGGCGTAATAGAAATAAAGGGTAAATCTAGTGAACCATTTATCGTAAATGGACAACGCTTGAAACATTATCAATGTGTTAACAATAGAGACTATAAATGTAGTTTAAAGCTCACGAAGCTGTCCGATAACTCCCAAAATTAATTTTTATTTGAGTCGAGCTTACGACATAAAACAAAGCCCTTAGCGGGAGACAACCCATAATTTTTAACTTTAGTGTTAATTTTCTTTTGTCATTTCTTACTGTTTTCCTTTTCTCTTTATCTTTTATCTACATTATTATTCTTGAGAATTTGTCTCTACTAACTTAGTATCATCGTCTACTTACTTTCAGGCTAACTTAACTTTAGATAACTAACTAAATTTCACGATGCAACAAGTGGACTATATGGATATCACCTTTAAAGGCAGAGCTCAGAGGCGACAATTTGAAGTTTTAATTGATAAGGAGATGGCACTAACCATCTACCATGATGGCTGCACCATGACCTCGCTAGGCATTAGAGATAGTGTCATGTTTCTACTTGACCAAATTGGGTGGGGAAATTTCATGGTAGGAAGAAGATTTAGTTCTTATCGTAGGCTGACCTTAGATTTCCTTAATTCACTTACTTTCATGCCTGACCATGGATTAGGATTTAATCGAGGTTTGATTATTTTTAAAATGTTTGGAATCGATTTATGTTATAATAGTAGAGAGTTTTCTAGCCTTTTAGGAGTTCCTGGTGGCCCACATGTCTTTACTAATACCCTAGAAGACGGTCTTTTGGACCTTGAACTTGTATGTTTTTGGGATCGAATAACTGGAGATAGCAACCCTGAGCCTAATAACATGTTTTCTGTGAATATCCATAACCTTGCTATCTGTTATTTCCATAAGATCCTTACTCACACCCTATTCGGAAAAGAACAAAACATTACCTCTGTGTCCAAAGATGAACTTTTTATCATGTATTGTGCCTCCCAAAACCGCCCTACTAATGCTGCTACATTTATGTTGGCTAACTTTACTCGTCTGCACAAGTTGATAACAAACTAGTCTTAATAGGAGGGTTAGTGACCATGATTGTAAATGCTATTGGGTTGAGACAACCACTAGTCAGCCTTGACTCTCTAGGAGGAATACGTCCCATGAACAACCAGTTCAATTTCAATACCAGCTTCATTAGAAACCTAGGCCCGAATGAGTTTGAACTTCTTATTAATAATTGATTTGTGCACATATTTACATTTCCAAATCCTAGGACTAGCGTACATGACATAAAAAACTGGAAGTTTAAATTAGACGAACCCCGTAATGACCCATAAACTCCTCCTGAGACTCCTTAAGTCTATGACCATTTTGATATTTCTGAAGCTAAAACTGATCCTAAAACCCCTCCATTCTACCATAACCTTCCATCCCTAGACCATACTGACCCTGTAGACATCCCTCAAATCATTGCACCACTTCCACATGAGGACCATCAACCTGAAACAGCCTCTTGTACCTTTGTTGCACCACTTGATCCACCTCCTTATCACACTATTGCTATCACCGCCCTCGGGTATGACATTGCTAACATTAGAGCCGACCTTTCTTCTTTGTGTGTCGACCTTTACGGGTTTATGGATATAGTGATGGAGCAGTTTGATAATATCTATCAACATCTTTATTCTAATGCTCCTCGTCTTGGACGTAATGACTTATTTTTTGAATGATATTGTTTTCTTAATATTAGGACTTTCCTGTTTTCTTAGTTAGATTTGATGTTTTTAGGTTATTTTGTAATTTTCATGCTTTATTTTGTTACAGTAAGAGTTTTTCACATTTTCAGTATTTAATCTTTTGGCATTTTATTATTTCAATTTATGTTTTTCATCTTTCTATTATTTATCTACTATTGTTATTGTATGTAAGAGTTTAAGTTGAAGTTTGGTTTAAATTGGGGACTGTTCATGTTTTACCCTTGTGGCACTCGCAACAAGGCTGTGGCCCTCGCCATGGTACCCAAACTACGTGCCCCCCACCATAGTTTGTGTGGCCCTCGCCACGTTCTTCATAAAATAGAAACATAAGTGTTTTTCTAAAACACTCCTCGTTTCCCCATCTTCCTTCATTCAACCCAACCCTTTCCAACTTCCACTTAGCTCTCATTATCACCCACTCACGTTTCACTTTCCAAATTCGTTTCACCCTTTCAATTCCTTAAATTTCTTTGCATATCATACTTCTCCACTCTTAGTGACCGAAGCAAACTAAACTCTATTGTATAAATCATGTCTTATCGCTCCCAGCAATCAAACAGAATGGAAAGACCATCACCGGATTTATAAATAATCGTCTTCCATACTGAGGATTCTGGTTTGCAAAGAGAGAATTACCTTAAGTTCTACCAACGTTTTTTCATCCCTACAAGGTACGTTGATGAATCTTGTTTGCGTGAATTAGGACTCTTAGACATTGTTCATTGGGTGATGACTAATTCGAGTCTAACTCATATCTGCTCGTTGAACCATCCAACCTATGAACCCTTGACTCTAGAGTTCTTGAGTTTGTTTGTTTACGACACCCCTATGGTAGAACCATATCTCACAAGAACCGCTAGGTTTAGGCTGTTCAACAAGGAATACTCATTAAGCCAAGATACAATAGGTGATATGTTACATTTCCCACATGGAAAGAATGTAGCATGTAGAGTTCCTTTTGAGGAAGATTGGAAAACCGTAGCGTTTGACCTTTGGGAAAAGTTAACAGGTGAAACGACCCTGAGCTGGGAAGGCCTTAATGCCTCCCTAATCCATAACCCAACCATCCGCTACTTTCACCATATTCTGGCAATCACAACTTTTGGCAGGATTAACAACCACAAGGTTAATTGTAAAGAGTTGTTCTTTCTGCATTGCATCTTTACACTGACCAGAATCAATGCCACTCCCTTTTTGTTGTATCACATTCATTCAATTTATGCAAGAGGAACCAATCCTTTCTGTATATGGGGGGATAGTCACATCCATTGCTCTTGCCTTGGGCCTAGGCAACAAACTCACAGATTTTCCATCAATACCAGCCTTGTACCTTGACATTGACAACTGTCAATCTGCTCACTTGATCAAAGTTAGAGAAGATGGCAAATATTATTTGATGGTCCGAAATAAAGCGGTCAAGAGTGTCATTTTTTCCTGTCTCAATCGTACTAATGCATAAAATATGGCCAATTGGATTTATGATCTATCTGCCCCTGAGCCCAATGCGCCTAGACAAGATGCACAAGGTGGCCAAACAAATGATGAGTTCTATGAGATCGAGAAGGGTGCCTCTGAAGTTCAGCCACAAGCCACACATGTTCCTTCTGAAAGCGTCAATGGAACATCATCAAGATTCCGACGTAGACATGAAGACACTTCTGGCCCTTCTGATGACATTCTTGTTGAAATGAGGCGGAGTATGATATGGATTCTCAGCACGACCAAAGACTTCAAGATATTCATACTCAGTAGACTGAGATGATATGCCTTATCCAGCAGATTCATCAGGATCAGCATGACTATAATGATAGGAATGACCAAATAATGTCAGGCATGATCGACTAGATGACAACTTTGACAATGCGTGTGGATGGCTTATAAGTGTATATTCATCATGTATATATGCCACCTTACTATTGATAACGAGAAATCGTATCATATAATTACTACACTTTTTATCGATTTTCATAATACATTGAGTCATTTAACTCCCGATTGTTCCGAGTTTTTGTGTCTTTTCACAGGTACAACATTTGTCAACTCAAATCAATCAAAAAGGATCACATGAAGGAAGCTAACCAAGAATCAGAAGAAAAAGAACCAAATCTGCAAAGTCTGCAGATTTTGTAGCTGTGACGACCGTCACACCCTATGACGACCGTAACGCTCCCACAACTAGAAGGACACTCGTCACACATCATTGACGAGCGTAACACGCTATCTAAGCGCATTACGACTGTCACCCCCTCGTGACGACCATCACACGCTTAAAAACAACTTTATAGAATACAGGGATACGTGGGCAACATTGTGGGCAATTTCTTCTCCTATATTTCCTCAAGTTCAGTAACCATGAATCCGGGTCTTCCTCCACTCAAGCTGTTCCAAAATTTTCTCAACTGCAAAATCTTCTTCTATAAATATAGAGCAGTTCAATGGATGAGGGTCGAAGAATTTTCTACAGAGCCAAATTTCTATTTTTCTGCATTATTCTATTTTGTTGCTTTTGAACCTTTTTTATACCTACTGTAATTTTAGTTTCCAGAATTAGTTTCTAGAGTGTTAGTTCTTCATCCAAGAATTAACACGGGTATAGATTTCGATTAAATTGCAAGGAATTTGTAAGAATCCAAGATTACCACAACAACATTATTTACAGGTTTTTTATGCAATTGATTTTTATTTATTCTTGTGCTATGCCGTTTATTTTTATGAATTATATTTTAAGTTGCATAGTTACTAAATATATTATGTCCGGCTAAATTGATTGATACCGGTATGTGACTCCTAAGTACCGAAAGAATTCGGTGATAACTTGGCTAAAAACATTTATAAATAATTTATGGTTTCCAATTTCCATGTTTAATTTAACTACCCTTGTCACGAGAGTGAGAGGATAATTAACACGATTTTTTCACGAGAGTGGGAAATTAATTAAGGCAAGAACCTGCATGCGAGAGCTGGGGTTCGACCCAGATAGTGGTAACGAAACATTAATTTTTAAATACATGAGAGTGTTTTAACAAATTAATTAAACTCAAATTGTTTTCAAAAAGTGTTATTAAATTTAAAGTGCATCCACTAGGTTTAGTAGCATGACTTATTTCATGAACACGAGAGTGTATGTCTTAGGTTTTTAAACAATTCGTTTTTACCGAAATACTTTATATGTCAAGCGATTCACCGAATTCCCGAAGTCCGACTATCACATACCGGTATAGCTATTACTATTATTTTTAATTAAACTATTTCCCCCCTAAAACCAAATATTCATCGCTTAGTTAAACAATTGTAGCATTAGATCGTATGCGATTGATCCTCAGTCTCGGTGGGTTCGATAATCATTTAAAACTAGAACGACTAAACTGTATACTTGCAGTTAGTATCCCAATAGACTCATAAAGTCCCGATCAAGTTTTTGGCACCGTTGCCGGGGACTGATTAGTCAATTAAGTACGATTCTTCTGTTGCGCATTTAGACTAGGCAACAGAAACCCTTTTTCGATTTGTATGCCAAGGACTCGCTCACAAGGCGAACCACTTGACAAATCGACGGACGAACCTGAACGCATCCTTTCCATAAGACGAACTGTCAGGGATTATTGTTTAAATCATGCTATTCCTTTACCCAAACCCGAATTTAAGATTGATTTTGAAACAGATTCTAATTCTTCCTCTGAAACCGAAACTAATCCAGAAGTAGACATGGCCGAAGAACAAAGGACCCGTCCACTGAAGGAGTACGCAGCTCCATCACAACAAGAACCCCACAATAGCATTGCTGCTCCAGCAATAAATCAAAACGATTTTGAGTTGAAACCGTCATTGATATCAGCTATCCAACAACGCCAATTCTCTGGAAATCTTACCGAGGATCCAAATGAACATCTTACAAAATTCGTTCAATTTGCCGACACAGTTATAGCAAATGGTGTTATTAAGATGCAATAACATTACATCTTTTCCCTTTCTTGCTAAGAGATAGAGCTTGGGCTTGGTTGCAATCCTTGCCGTCAAATTCTGACACTACGTGGGAAGGACTTAAGACTGTATTTTTAGCACGATACTTTCCCCCAAGCAAGACTGCTGCATTAAGAGCTCAAATCAACAGATTTAGGCAGAAGGATACTGAATCTCTATTCGATGCATGGGAATGCTACAAAGATATGATGCGAATGTGCCCACATCACGGACTAGAAAAATGGCTGATCATCCACACGTTTTATAATGGACTCTTGTACAACACAAGACTCTCTATAGATTCCTCCACAGGTGGTACACTGATGGACAAGCCTTACTGTGAAGCTAACCAACTCATTGAAAATATGGCTCAAAACCACTATCAGTGGGGAGGAGAAAGAACACTTGTGGAGAAAACTCAAACCAAAAGTGGGATGTACGAGATTAGTAGCCTAGATAAAGTTAATGCTAAGGTAGATTCTCTTACCCAAAAGATAGAAAGCTTGACCTTACCTCCCGCAGCCACCGTGGCTGCAGTTACCCCAAACTGCGAAGTTTGTGGAGTTCCTGGTCATGTTTGAACCGAATGTCAAATCTTAGCAGGAATATCAACTGATCAGGTGAATTACGCTCAAGGTAATCCTTATGCTAATACCTATAATCCTGGTTGGAAGAACCATCCTAACTTCTCGTACAAGAACAATAACGCTTTATATGCACCTGTCCAAGCACCTGCTATACCTCCAGGTTATCAAAAACCCGCTGTTAATGTTCCTAACATTCCTAAGAAATCTAACCTTGAAATCCTAATGGAAAATTTTATCGCTAATCAAGCTCAACAAAACAAAGAATTCCTCAATCAAAATGTTCACACCGGTGAACAATTGAAGCTATTAGCAAATAAGGTAGATGCCCTAACAACTCACAATAAAATGTTAGAAACCCAAATCTCCCAAGTAGCACAACACCAAGCTAGTTCTGCCGCACCTGCTGGTACGTTTCCTGGACAGCCGCAACCCAATCCTAAAGGACACGCTAATGCTATCACATTACGAAGTGGGACAGCACTCGATGGACCGGTAGATCCTAGACTCCAAAATCAGACCATGTATCAGAAACCTGAAAAGGAAGCATAGAAATCGAAAGAACAATCTGAGAATGTAAAGGAAGACGAGAATGAGAACAGAGAGGCTTCAGAAAAACCTTACGTACCTCCACCGCCATATAAACCACCAATTCCATACCCTCAAAGACTTGAAAAATCCAAGAACGAGGGGCAATTCAAGAAATTTGTAGAACTTCTGAAACAATTAAGCGTTACTATTCCGTTTACAAAAGCTATAACCCAAATGCAGTCATATGCTAAATTCCTAAAAGAGATATTGTCTAATAAGAAAAAAAATTGTTGAAAATGAAACTGTTATGCTAACCGCCGAATGTAGCGCCATAATTCAAAATAACATGCCTCCAAAGCTAAAAGATCCTGGTAGTTTCTCCATACCATGTGTAATTGGAAAATCTGTCATAGACAAAGCTCTATGTGATTTAGGAGCAAGTGTTAGTCTAATGCCCTTATCTATTTGCGAGAAGCTCAAACTAGGTGACATGAGACCTACCAAGATGTCCCTACAACTAGCCGACAGATCAGTCAAATTCCCTGTTGGTATGCTAGAAAACATTCCTGTCCGAATAGGACAATTTTACATACCGACTAACTTTATAATAATGGACATCAAGGAAGATTCAAACATTCCCATCATATTAGGAAGACCATTTTTAGCCACTGCAGGAGCCATTATTGATGTTAAGAAATGAAAGCTTACCTTTGAGGTAGGAGAAGAAAAAGTAGAATTCATTCTTTCCCAATTCTTCAAAGCCCCTGCTATAGATGACTCATGCTGTCTCCTGGATATTATTGATGAATGTGTCAAAGAACTAGAAAGCCAAGAAAACACCTATTTTGGGATGTTGAAAATTCCGACACCAACTATCCTCAAGGATGATGACTGGAAACAAGAATATCAAGATGCCAACCTAAGCGAATGTTTCGCCTTAACACCCGATCCTACCCCAACTGATAAGAAAACTGGTATAGAACTTAAAACGTTACCTAAAGATCTTAGGTATGAATTTTTAGATAAAGAGCTCGAACAACCAGTTATAGTCAATGCCAATTTAGGGAAGATCGAAACCGAAAAACTTCTTAATGTGTTAAGGAAGTATCCAACCATGTTAGGCTATAATATATCAAATCTAAAAGGAATAAGCCCTTCTCTCTGTATGCACCGCATTATGCTGGAAGAGGACTGCAAGACTTCTAGAGAACATCAAAGACGAATAAACCCTATCCTAAGTGAAGTCGTTAAGAAAGAAGTACAGAAACTACTAGAGGCAGGCATCATATACCCAATATCAGATAGCAACTGGGTCAGTCCAGTTCACGTAGTACCTAAGAAAGGAGGTGTCATAGTTATAACAAACACAAAAGGCGAATCTGTGGCACAACGTACCCAAACAGGATGGAGAATGTGTATCGATTATAGAAAACTAAACAAAGCTACACACAAGGACCATTTCCCATTACCATTCATTGATCAAATGCTCGAGCACTTAGCCAAACATTCCCATTTTTGCTATCTTGACGGATACTCGGGATTCTTCCAAATTCCCATTCATCCAGATGATCAAGAGAAAACCACGTTCACATGCCCCTATGGTACCTTTGCATACCAAAGAATGCCATTTGGACTATGTAACGCACCTGCAACTTTCCAACGATGCGTGATGGCGATTTTCGCAGACTTTTTGGACGGAATTATGGAAGTATTCATGGATGATTTTTCTATCTATGGAGAAAGTTTTGACGGATGTTTATCAAATCTTGAATTAGTACTGAAACACTGTGTCAATGTCAACCTAGTGCTTAATTGGGAAAAATGTCACTTCATGGTAAGACAAGGAATTGTGTTGGGTTATATTGTATCAAACAGAGGGATTGAAGTCGATAAAGCAAAAATTGAGGTTATCAAAAACCTTCAACCACCCAAAACAGTTAGAGAAATAAGAAGTTTTCTAGGACACGCTGGTTTTTACCGACGTTTTATAAAAGATTTCTCTAAAATCACTAAGCCGCTAACTGAATTATTGATGAAAGAAGCCGAGTTTATTTTCGACGATAAATGCTTAAACGCATTTGAAACGCTTAAAGAAGCCTTAATTTCAACACCTATTATGCAACCTCCTGATTGGAACCTACCATTTGAAATAATGTGTGATGCGAGCGATTATGCTGTAGGCGCAGTCCTAGGACAACACAAGGATAAAAAACTTCACGCTATCTACTACGCAAGCAGAACACTCGATCCCGCACAAATGAATTACGCCACTACAGAGAAGGAACTCTTAGCTGTTGTATTCACATTGGATAAATTTCGTTCCTACTTAGTGGGCGCCAAAATCATTATTTACACAGATCATGCTGCAATCTGATACTTACTAAGTAAGAAAGATGCCAAACCATGACTACTCAGATGGATCTTACTCCTACAAGAGTTTGACTTGGAAATAAAAGATAAAAGAGGAACTGAAAACGTGGTAGCGGACCATTTATCAAGATTGGATGGAATCCAAACCGAGAACGTTCCCATAAACAAAGATTTCCCATATGAACGCCTTATTGCTAAACTAGAGATAGCTCCTACCGACAATTTAGATCAACACAATGAAAATTTAACAACTGCGGTAGTAAAAGCCATTTGTACCAACACCACATTACCATGGTACGCTGATTTCGTTAACTATTTAGCCGCCGGTGTTTTACCACCTGATTTAACGTACCAACAGCGGAAGAAATTCTTCCATGATCTTAAACACTACTTTTGGGATGAACCACTACTCTTTAAAAGAGCCGCCGATGGTATATACCGTCGTTGTGTTCCTAACGATGAAATAGACGACGTCATTGCCCGCCATTCCGCCCCTTATGGTGGACACGCTAGTACATCGAAAACTTGTGCAAAAATACTTCAAGCTGGCTTCTTTTGGCCTACTTTATGGAAAGACGTCCACGTAGCAATTACGAACTTCGACAGATGTCAGCGCACAGGAAATATATCTAGACGTGATGAAATGCCGCAAAAATGGATTCTCGAAGTAGAAATTTTCGATGTGTGGGGAATTGATTTCATGGGACCGTTCCCCGCATCTTTTGGAAATAAGTATATATTGGTAGCTGTTGACTACGTATCGAAATGGATTGAAGCCGTCGCTGCACCCACAAACGATACACGAGTAGTACTTAAACTATTCAAGCATGTAATCTTTTCCATGATTCGGTATACCAAGACTAGTAATCAGTGATGGCGGTTCCCATTTTATCTCTAGAATTTTCGAAAAACTACTTTCAAAATATGGCGTTAAACATCGCATAGCCACACCATACCATCCTCAAACGAGTGGACAAGTGGAAGTGTCAAATAGGGAAATTAAACAAATCCTTGAGAAAACCGTAGCCACATCCAGAAAAGATTGGTCCTCCAAGCTAAATGATGCTCTTTGGGCATATAGGACATCTTTTAAAACCCCTATCGGAACAACGCCGTTTAAATTAGTTTATGGAAAATCTTGTCATTTGCCAGTAGAATTAGAACATAAAGCTTACTGGGCCATTAAAACCCTTAACTTAAATTACAAGATTGCTGGCGAGAAACGAATATTAGACATCCATGAATTAGAAGAATTGCGTTTAGACGCTTATGAAAATGCTAGAATCTATAAGGAGAGAACAAAAAAATGGCACGATAAGCGTATCTCGTGGAAAGAATTTAAGGAAGGAGACATCGTACTCCTATTCAACTCTAGACTGAAACTTTTCCCGGGTAAATTACGTTCCAGATGGTCAGGACCATTCGAAATTAATAAAGTTTTTCCAAGTGGTGCGATAGAAATTAAAGGAAATTCTATCGAACCATTTATAGTCAATGGCCAGCGCTTAAAGCACTATTTTAACGTCGGAAATCTAAACTATTCGGCTTATCTGCAGTTAAGTGAGCCACCTATCCCGATACCTAACTGAATAGGTACTATCTGTCGAGCCATCGACATAAAACAAAGGCGCTTCATGGGAGGTGTTGTACCCCAAAATTTTCCCTCCCATATTCCTCAAGATTTGGCAAGATCAAGCTTCAAAACCCTCAAGGGTTGCACAGTCCAATGGCCTCCTAACACAGTCAAAATTAGGGTTTTGGTTCTTGCAAAGAAATTGAGGTTTTCAAGGGTCCAATCAAGTCCCATATGCCTATATACATTGTCAAGCATCCATATGTCAAGTTTCGAGACTCACAGCATCAAGTTGCACAGTCAAAAGCCCTAATTGCTTCACAGTCAACTGCAGGGGTAAAATGGTCATTTGACATTCAAAGGTCAAAATTTTTGGTCAACATCTTATTTTGAAGCCACAATCATCATTTGATCAATTCTTGATCATGATTCCACAAGCATGGCTCAAAAATCATCAAGGTGTCAAAAGTTTCTATTTTGGGACAGCTCAAAAGTCAACTGTAACTTGACCAAGGCATAACTTCTTCATGGTTTATTAGAAAAATCCCATCCAATGCTCATTTTTAAGGGGATAACATTTCCTACAATTCATCTTCACACTCCAAGTCCAAGTAATGCTCTCACAAAAAGTTATCAATTTCAACATTATAGGTCATTTTCAAAAGTCAACAAAAAGGCACTTTAAGTCAAAGACCATAACTTGAGATTGGTGAATCAAAATGACATGGGACCAAAGGCATTGGTTATAGGACTTCAAGACCTTTCCAAAATGTCCAAGAACATGTTCATATCTTCAAAATTGAGCAAGATATGCATTGGAGAAGTTGGGAAAGTTTTGGGAACTTTCAAAAGTCAACTTTGCCTAAAACATTTTATTTTTGCTAATGGGCCTCAAATTCCTTATTGAATCTTTACCCAAAGTCTATGCACGACCCATTGAACTTAATTTGATTTATTTTCTTATTTTTAATTAATTAATTGAATTAATATTAATATTAATTCATTTAATTGGTTTTAATTGTAGGAAAATATCAAAACATGGTTGTCAAATCTTTTTATGAAGTAAATACACTCCATATATGCTGAAGATCTCGTACATCACTCAAGGGGACAAGATCTCCCAATTTGGCAAGGTTTTCATTGAAAAAAGATTGGAAATTATTTGATAAAAATCAAAGATTGAAAACATTATTTCATGGACTTTTGGGCCAAGGTTTTAACCTAATTCTCTTCACATAAAGATGCTGAAGCAAACCCTATTGAAAAAAAACGCACAATTGCTGCTGAAACCATATAACCAAATTACAAAAAACTCAAGAGAAGGGTGAAACTGAATTCCTATTTGCAGCACAATTCAAAGCTTCTTTTTGATTCAAACATATTTCCTGAGTCTCCAGGAAGCCATTGCCATCAAAAACCAGTCCTAACACGCGAAGAATCAAAGAACACGAGTCCCACGGTTTGAATATATTTCCAAAATTGCATAACATGATCCATGCGTTTTTAATCTATTTTCTTGTTTGATTTATGTTAATAGGGACCTTCTGAAGCGATTGGCATAATCCAATTGAGTTATAGCCTTCTGAATCAAAATCCACCATGAACGAAATCTAGGATTGCTGAAGCTCTCAATTAGGGCTTTATGCATAAGGAAAAATTGGACCACATCATGACTATGGTTGAATTCGTCAAGGCCAGACGAATTCAACCAAACCCTCGCGCTCAATTTATGTGATCTGTGCTGCTAATCGCTATTATTAGGACTTGTAGTTAGTGGGGGTTTAAAACCCCCGCTATCTTGTTCATGTTTGCAGGAAAAACGAAGAAGACAACAGACGTGGAAGCATGCTAGTGGATCATTCAAACCATGGCGCGCTTTTTTAATGTCCCAGCATAATTGTTGCTTTTCACATATTATTTTTGTTGGTTATTATTATTACAAATACAACGCGATGGTTGAGTGGCTAGTGACGTGTTTGTTCACCACTGGGACCTGGGTTCGATTCCCAGGTCCCCCATATAATTGTTAAATTTTTTCTCAAGGCTTTCAGGTGCAGCGCCTCATCCAACGTTCCACCATGAGCCCCACGCGTCAGCTTGCCAAATGGCCCTGATGAACAATCTGAAGGCCAAGAGATGGAGTCCATGGTGTGCTCCAGTCAAACAGCATGCAGGCAATCAGGAAAGTCAACCAAGCTTAGTCTTCTTGGGCCAGAATTTCTCAACAAAAACCTCCACTTTGGGCCATCACACCCCCTTGGTTTGCAATTTCTTTTCTTTTCCTTTAATTTCTTTTAATTGTTTAATTATTATTATTAATTCACAATAAATTAATGTTTCATAACATAAAAATCAGAAAAATCAAAAGTGTAAATATATTTTTATTATTTATTAAATTTCACCATTAACTTATTTTTGTAAATAAATGCTAATAACTAACTTAGTTTAATTTAGATTTTAAATGTTAATCCTTTTTCTTAATAAATAAAAATTGCATAGAATTAGGTTTTGACACTTTTAATCATTTTCTTAATTAATTATCATTATCATTATTAATTATTATTATTTTTGTAAATAACATGTAAATTAATTAATTAGCTTAAATTAGGTTAACTCTAATATTTTCTTAATAATTAAAATAAGCTTAGAACTAGGGTTTTCTTTTGATTTCTTTATTATCAGTAAATACAAAAAACATAAAAAATATCTTTCTTGTAAATAATTAAATAATTAGCATTAGGTTAATTTAATTTCAAGTAAAAGGACAAAAAACTCTTAATTTCTCAAAAGGGTCCAAAACCCTCGGACGTTCCAGTTTAATTCTTTCGCGCGTTATATTTTTATTTTTGATTATTATGTAACTGCTTTTCGGAATGTAATAGTAATTAGGTTTATTGCTTTTTTTACTTTCCGCGTCTTTATCAAAAATGGGTCTTTATTTTTTGGCGATGTATAGACCCGCGCCTTGTAATAGCGTAGCTTTTACCTTTCCGTATTTTATTTTCCGCACTCCTAACTGCTAAATTGCATGAAAGAATGTATGATAATTAAAAACAACTCGTAGCTCACCATTGCCTAATCAAAGACAAATGTTAAACATGAAAACAACACACAATGCACATGCCACTTCTAGGGTATGCCTCACTCGTTGCCTCGAATGTGGTCGTCAAGTATAGGACGTTTTAGCGGTCGCTCTTATGTCTAAGATCCAGTTGCCTCGAAACAGTTACCTCAGATAAAAGGATCTAGGACATTAGGGTTACTTCTAAGGTGTCCTACTATTGCTTCGGTGACCACACTGTCCCTAAAATCGAATTGACCCGAACACCTCCAACGGTGGTGCTACCTACCTCTCAATGGTGGGATGGCATTACCTTAAGGACTCTTACACAGCCTAATTCCTTAGGGTAGGTAGATGACTCATGGGTACTTGCTCTTTTCAAAAACAAACAAAACAAACTTTTCACACTGACACTTTCAAAAGTTTTCAAAGCAAATTTTTCAAACACTCTTGAGGACAGATACAAGAGTCACTCAGAAATCTTTCAAAAAATGAAACTTTTTCCAAACTCACTCACATTTGAAAAGAAAACATCATTTTGAAAACATAAGAGCAAGTACCTAAGAGCCCATGGATAACCATGGATAGAAAGGGTGCTAACACCTTCCCTTTCTATAAATCTACCTCCCGAACCGAGAAACATCTCGAAAAGGAATTTTGCTGTGCTTTTGTCCTTTCCTTGTTGGAGAAAATAAAAGACGGTGGCGACTCTTTCTTACCGCGACATTTCGCGAACCAGCTTTAAACAATCAGTTCTATTTCCACCGATCACAGAACTGGCGACTCTGTTGGGGACTCTTTTGAGTGAGGTGTACCTTAGGATTAGATCATACTTATGTTTTCAATTGAATGTTTTGTTTGCTTTATTATTGTGGGCATTGTCTTGGAGTTTCATAGATCCTAACCCGGATCTGGGGATACCCTTTTAGGTAGCATAAGCTGTGAGGGACCTGTCTGGCGTAGACCGACACGGGTGAAGCAGTGGCTACGTTGGTGTGGCACCTTGGTCTGTACCGATATCCCTTGTGTCACAACGAGGATAATATGGGTCTTCTGAGGAGTCATTAAGCACCAACCGACCTTAGAACCCTAATTTGACCCAACTTGGCCATAGAACAGTAGCAGTATGCTACACCCATTGAGGCTAAACTCTCGCGATGGTTCTGGCCGCAAGAAAAGATTGCGACGCTAGAGTTATGACCGATTGAGGGTAGTCAGTGATATTGGGATCCTCTAGAACCCGGTTACTTTTGATAGGACAGGTCTTAACCAACAAAACTGAAAGAGGGTAGTACCTAAACTCCATGCTGGCCTAAACTCTAAGGACTCTCTGTGTGACTTATGTGCCTTCAAACTTGAATTATTTGCACGTACTTGTTATCTGACAACACGGGTTCCTTGCAGGTTTTGTTTACAGTCCTTAATCTGGACTCATAACAGGGTTTATTTACAACACTCCACGCATAGCATAACATCATACCATCATACCATTGCATACATTCTACATAAGGACTGATCCATTTCAAGGATCTCAAGGGTTTGTGATGCGGGTCGTGATGAATTAAATGCCTAGCAAGGGGCAAAGGGGATTTATTTTCCTCTAGCCAAGGTTAATGACTTGAGTCAGGGGCTATGACCCACTCGATATGGTGAGCTTTGACTCTTGAAGAAGGACTCTCAACAACATGAAGTTCCTTCAATCAAGCTACCAGTTTCAAATTCAAACAACTTTCTTGTTTACCCCGCGAGATCCTTGAAAACATCGCATGCATACATACACATCATTGCATAACAGGTACCCTTGTTACAGGTCACTTACCATTCTTCGCTGTTTATTTCAGCAATGGCTTGCCAACCAGACAACCAGGATTTCCGTACTCAAGAGACTCGGTTCAGGGATATCCTCCTAAACCTATCCAAGGGGCAGGAAGAGCTGAGAACACTCCTCATGGGGACTTTGGTCAGGAACAGTTCTGAGGACGATAAGGACGAACGACTGAAACATCTGCAAGCTGAAGTAGATGCAATGAGGACTCAGATGCTGGGGAAAATGGCTCTTATCCAAGGCTTGGCTCGGGAGCAAGAAGAGTTGAGAACCATGGTCAACCAGCTCCACCAAGAGAGACACAACATGAAGCAAATAGTCCAAGTCAGGGACCAGGTCATTGATTAGCTTCCAAGGGGACAAGAGTCTGGTATGGTAGAAAATAGGCATCTCCAAATTGCTACCACTTCACAGGTCCAACCACAACCTCTCCCAGAGCAACAGGTTGATCAGAGTAGGCCAAACTAGCCCAGGAGGCAATTCACCCAACTCAACGTGTCGTTGTTTCAAGCTTTACAACACCTATTGAGATTGAATCTGATTACACTAAGAGCTCCTCCCCGGAATCCCAACATCTCTGCTCCTAACTATCATCCCAACAAAAGATGTGCATACCACTCTGATAGCCCCGGACATGACACTGCCGACTGCTGGGCTCTGAAGAACAAGGTCCAGGACCTGATTAATGAAGGAGCAGTGGATTTCACCCAAGAGGGTCAGGCTGAGTTCTTCTACCATCCCTGCAGGATTCACCATTTGAAGTAACGAGTCCTGAGATGAGAAGACTTTTTGTCCATTAGAATTTTCAAGTTGTAATTTTCTTTTGATTGTTCAAACAATTATCATGTCAAATTCTATTATTTCATTAATGCATTACACGTGTCTGTTTTGAATCAATATATTCGTATTCACTATATTCAAATTGCTTTCTTTTTTTTGTGATGTTCAAACTCTCGATTAAAAAATTCTAAGCCTCTTAAGGGAGGATGACGAAAACGATACCACGATCTTTACAGTATGCTTTTGAATAGACCCCGCTGATGAGGTACAGGCATTGTTTCAAATTCTAAACAGTGGAGTTATAAGGAAGATAATCCTTAGTCAACCCCTTCGAGCCAAAGAAGTAGGAGTTTTTCTTTTCGCATAAATTAAAACCCTTAATCATAACCTGGGGCAGGGTAGTCTTCTCAGTTGATCTAGGTGCACAACGAATAGCACCAAAGGAGTCCTTCCAAAACAAAAGACAGTGATGGTTCCGAATAATCATAAAGACCGGCAGTCATTACCAAAAAAAAACTAAAGCCCAATAAGTCAAAACCTATGAAGGAGACTTACAAAAACTGGGGCATCCCGCTGACTATAATCACAAAAGAAACAGTTCAGGCAAAAAAAAACAGGGATAACAAAATCAAAAAAAAGAAAGAGGTCCTACAAATCCTCAACCAAAAAAGAAATGACTGCCTATTCGAAATAAACTATCGGTATCCGAACCATCACCGGAATATCAAAGCAAGGATTCAAACAAGGTCTAACGCATGATCAACTGAGTTTAGGTTTGAAGAACATCACGAAGAGCGGGTGGGTACAAATAAATTTTGAGCCTTTATCCTTTGTTTCTTAAACCGTGAACCAGGCCACGTTATAACCCTTAAAAGTCCTAGCTGAAGCATGGGTTAGTTCGAAAGCATACTGTTACGAAAGGTATCCTGACTCCTTAAGGCTTACGGTAAAAATAACGAGTTGACGTCACAGTTCACAAAAAATTCACTTGTTTTTATGAAAAAACTGCATTTCAAAAACTTCAAGACAGACATAAGCTTTGCATTTTTAATATAACATTGTTTGCATATGATTATTTGTTCGAACAGCAGAGAAATTCGCACGACGAATATCTAGTGAACAAAAGCACTTCCAACCAAGGGGACATGGCATGATCATGGTCTATTATCTGGGGCAGTTAAGTCAAGATTTGGAGAATCTCTCAAAAGGCCAACCAACTTGGGGCAAATCTCCATCTGGATCACTTGGGGCATTGGACGATCAAACGAAGATCTTCTGGTGGTATCGTAACACTGCACTACTGACAGTGACAACTTCCTGTATCCTAAGAGCACGGACATAGTCGAAAAAAAAATACTACGCATCATCAAAGACCCGCTAGGTTGACTGGCCTAGGCAAAAATAAGGGCTTCCCGGCGAACCAAAAGGGTTCGGGCAAAATTAAGGGATGAAAACGAAAAATCTGTACACCCGGCAAGTCGAAAACCTGAAAAGGCAGCTTGGGCAAAAATGGGTATCCCGGAGGAATGAAAACCCAAAAGGGCGGTCCAGGCAAAAGTTAGAGATCAAAGCGTACGACTATGTCCCATTGTCTCGTCACTTGCCTACCAGAAGAAGATTTGTCAATCAAACACCTCCACAGGTATCTTCTCCCACAGAAACTGGGGCAATAAGGATTGGCCGAACTGTACAAGCTTCTCTGTCCACCAGGTACAAGGTAGTTTGGCTGAAGAACGTAACCAAGTTACCTCCACTCCCCGCAGAGTAAGACAGATTTCATCAATACTCCCCTCAAACAGAGTTGGTCTCCAATCAGCCCCAAAAGGGCACAGTATCTCCAGCAAGTCAGCAACACTCTCCCCAAGCAGAGTTAGTCTACTGTCAGCCTCAAGGAAGTTGGGTATCCCCAGAAGATCTCAATATTCCCCAGCGGAGTATACAGATGTTCCTAAGCAAGCATCCTTGGCAGTCTTGATCTAATATTGCTCTCCGGCGGAATACCAGACACCCCAGTGGAGCCACTCCCCAGTGCAATCTCAAAAGTCTCCCCGGGAGAGTTGAACCATCTCCCCAGTAGATTCTAGAAGCTTGTCCCCTGCAGAATACGAACGCGTCTCCCCGGCTTTATTCAAAGGTTATTCTCCACCAGAGCTTATAACTGGGTTATCCTCAGCTAATAACCACAGAAAGATCATCCTCGACGAAGTTCTTCCTACCCCCAGCGGAGTTCATCAAGATTCCCCAACATAACTTATCAACGGAATCCCCAGCGGAGTTATCATCAAAACCTCAGCGAAGTATCTCTTCCCATAGAGCAATTCCCCGCAGAGTAATCTCTCCAACAAGTTTATTCCCCAACGGAGTCATCTCCTCCTACCGGTTTATTCTTGCAACCATCATCCCCAGCGGAAACGAAGAACTCTATTCTTCAATATCAGCCCAGGATTCAACAAACTCCCCGCATTCGTCAAGGATTTATTTTCCTAGACAAAAATACACTCATAAACATCACATCCTCATACATTATAGAATGCACATACGCATCATGAATATACAATCTCATTTATTTTGAGAACATCACGCATTTCATACATCATGACATTGCATACAACTAATGTTTTGCCCTTTCAGGAAAAAGGTCAATACAAAGATGATTACTATCAACTGTCGCAATTCCAGATTCGATTCCTGTATCTAGCCAGGGCAAATCTGTTGACGACTAATTCCAGATTCGATTCTTGTATCCAGCCAGGGAACGTCTGAAGAGTTTGAAGATTCGATACCTGTATCCAGCCAGGGCAAATCTGTTGACGACTAATTCCAGATTCGATACCTGTATCCAGCCAGGGCACGTCTGAAGAGTTTGAAGATTCGATACCTGTATCCAGCCAGGGCAAATCTGTTGACGACTAATTCCAGATTCGATTCCTGTATCTAGCCAGGGCACGTCTGAAGAGTTTGAAGATTCGATACCTGTATCCAGCAAGGGAAAATCTGTTGACGACTAATTCCAGATTCGATTCCTGTATCCAGCCAGGGCACGTCTGAAGAGTTTGAAGATTCGATACCTGTATCCAGCCAGGGCAAATCTGTTGACGACTAATTCCAGATTCGATTCCTGTATCCAACCAGGGCACGTCTGAAGAGTTTGAAGATTCGATACCTGTATCCAGCCAGGGAAAATCTGTTGACGACTAATTCCAGATTCGATTCTTGTATCCAGCCAGGGCACGTCTGAAGAGTTTAAAGATTCGATACCTGTATCCAGCCAGGGCAAATATGTTGACGACTAATTCCAGATTCAATTCCTGTATCTAGCCAGGGCACGTCTGAAGAGTTTGAAGATTCGATACCTGTATCCAGCCAGGGAAAATCTGTTAACGACTAATTCCAGATTCGATTCCTGTATCTAGCCAGGGCACGTCTGAAGAGTTTGAAGATTCGATACCTGTATCCAGCCAGGGCAAATCTATTGACGACTAATTCCAGATTCGATTCCTGTATCCAGCCAGGGCACGTCTGAAGAGTTTGAAGATTCGATACCTGTATCTAGCCAGGGCAAATCTGTTGACGACTAATTCCAGATTCGATTCCTGTATCTAGCCAGGGCACGTATGAAGAGTTTGAAGATTCGATACCTGTATCCAGCCAGGGAAAATCTGTTGACGACTAATTCCAGATTTGATTCCTGTATCTAGCCAGGGCACGTCTGAAGAGTTTGAAGATTCGATACCTGTATCCAGCCAGGGAAAATCTGTTGACGACTAATTCCAGATTCGATTCCTGTATCTAGCCAGGGCACGTCTGAAGAGTTTGAAGATTCGATACCTGTATCCAGCCAGGGCAAATTTGTTGACGACTAATTCCAGATTCGATTCCTGTATCTAGCCAGGGCACATCTGTGAGTAACTGATTGTAGACTCGATACCTGTATCCAGCCAGGGCATATCTACATAAAGAGTTTGAAGATCAACCCCTGTAACAGGCCAGGTAATTATTTTTCTTTCTCAGGTACGCAAGTTCTCTCTAAGGAATCTCTTACGCGATCGACACCTAGATGGCATCTATAAGCCCATCAACATACCAACAGTCTCCAAATGGCATCTATAAGCCCATTCCCGACAAGGCTCTGTCACAGCTCCAGATGGCATCTATAATCCCATCCTCCTATCCATCATTTCTCCAAATGGCATCTGTAAGCCCATTCCCGCCATCACGCTGCTGATATTCTACTATGTGAGTGCAAATTTCTGGGCACTTTAATGTTCAATCATCTTCCACCTTCGGATCACGAAAGGCACGCAAGCCAATCTACATCCTCAGGTCTTAGAGGATTGAACAGGGGCAACTGTTGTACCCCAAAATTTTCCCTCCCATATTCCTCAAGATTTGGAAAGATCAAGCTTCAAAACCCTCAAGGGTTGCACAGTCCAATGGCCTCCTAACACAGTCAAAATTAGGGTTTTGGTTCTTGCAAAGAAATTGAGGTTTTCAAGGGTCCAATAAAGTCCCATATGCCTATATACATTGTCAAGCATCCATATGTCAAGTTTCAAGACTCACAGCATCAAGTTGCACAGTCAAAAGCCCTAATTGCTTCACAGTCAACTGCATGGGTAAAATGGTCATTTGACAGTCAAAGGTCAAAAATTTTGGTCAACATCTTATTTTGAAGCCACAATCATCATTTGATCAATTCTTGATCATGATTCCACAAGCATGGCTCAAAAATCATCAAGGTGTCAAAAGTTTCAATTTTGGGACAGTTGAAAAGTCAACTGTAACTTGACCAAGGCATAACTTCTTCATGGTTTATCAGAAAAATCCCATCCAATGCTCATTTTGAAGGGGATGACATTTCCTACAATTCATCTTCACACTCCAAGTCCAAGTAATGCTCTCACAAAAATTTATCAATTTCAACATTATAGGTCATTTTCAAAAGTCAACAAAAAGGCACTTTAAGTCAAAGACCATAACTTGAGATTGGTGAATCAAAATGACATGGGACCAAAGGCATTGGTTAGAGGACTTCAAGACCTTTCCAAAATGTCCAAGAACATGTTCATAGCTTCAAAATTGAGCAAGATATGCATTGGAGAAGTTGGGAAAAATTTGGGAACTTTCAAAAGTCAACTTTGCCTAAAACATTTCATTTTTGCTAATGGGCCTCAAATTCCTTCTTGAATCTTTACCCAAATCCTATGCACGACCCATTGAACTTAATTTGATTTATTTTCTTATTTTTAATTAATTAATTGAATTTATATTAATATTAATTCATTTAATTGGTTTTAATTGTAGGAAAATATCAAAACATGGTTGTCAAATCTTTTTATGAAGTAAATACACTCCATATATGCTGAAGATCTCGTACATCACTCAAGGGGACAAGATCTCCCAATTTGGCAAGGTTTTCATTGAAAAAAGATTGGAAATTATTTGATAAAAATCAAAGATTGAAAACATTATTTCATGGACTTTTGGGCCAAGGTTTTAACCTAATTCTCTTCACATAAAGATGCTGAAGCAAACCCTATTGAAAAAAAACGCACAATTGCTGCTGAAACCATATAACCAAATTGCAAAAAACTCAAGAGAAGGGTGAAACTGAATTCCTATTTGCAGCACAATTCAAAGCTTCTTTTTGATTCAAACATATTTCCTGAGTCTCCAGGAAGCCATTGCCATCAAAAACCAGTCCTAACACACGAAGAATCAAAGAACACGAGTCCCACGGTTTGAATATATTTCCAAAATTGCATAACATGATCCATGCGTTTTTAATCTATTTTCTTGTTTGATTTATGTTAATAGGGACCTTCTGAAGCGATTGGCATAATCCAATTGAGTTATAGCCTTCTGAATCAAAATCCACCATGAACGAAATCTAGGATTGCTGAAGCTCTCAATTAGGGCTTTATGCATAAGGAAAAATTGGACCACATCATGACTATGGTTGAATTCGTCAAGGCCAGACGAATTCAACCAAACCCTCGCGCTCAATTTATGTGATATGTGCTGCTAATCGCTATTATTGGGACTTGTAGTTAGTGGGGGTTTAAAACCCCCGCTATCTTGTTCATGTTTGCAGGAAAAACGAAGAAGACAACAGACGTGGAAGCATGCTAGTGGATCATTCAAACCATGCCGCGCTTTTTTAATGTCCCAGCATAATTGTTGCTTTTCACATATTATTTTCGTTAGTTATTATTATTACAAATACAGCACGATGGTTGAGTGGCTAGTGACGTGTTTGTTCACCACTGGGACCTGGGTTCGATTCCCAGGTCCCCCATATAATTGTTAAATTTTTTCTCAAGGCTTTCAGGTTCAGCGCCTCATCCAACGTTCCACCATGAGCCCCACGCGTCAGCTTGCCAAATGGCCCTGATGAACAATCTGAAGGCCAAGAGATGGAGTCCATGGTGTGCTTCAGTCAAACAGCATGCAGGCAATCAGGAAAGTCAACCAGGCTTAGTCTTCTTGGGCCAGAATTTCTCAACAAAAACCTCCACTTTGGGCCATCACACCCCCTTGGTTTGCAATTTCTTTTCTTTTCCTTTAATTTCTTTTAATTGTTTAATCATTATTATTAATTCACAATAAATTAATGTTTCATAACATAAAAATCAGAAAAATAAAAAGTGTAAATATATTTTTATTATTTATTAAATTTCACCATTAACTTATTTTTGTAAATAAATGCTAATAACTAACTTAGTTTAATTTAGGTTTTAAATTTTAATCCTTTTTCTTAATAAATAAAAATTGCATAGAATTAGGTTTTGACACTTTTAATCATTTTCTTAATTAATTATCATTATCATTATTAATTATTATTATTTTTGTAAATAACATGTAAATTAATTAATTAGCTTAAATTAGGTTAACTCTAATATTTTCTTAATAATTAAAATAAGCTTAGAACTAGGGTTTTCTTTTGATTTCTTTATTATCAGTAAATACAAAAAATATAAAAAATATCTTTCTTGTAAATAATTAAATAATTAGCATTACGTTAATTTAATTTCAAGTAAAAGGACAAAAAACTCTTAATTTCTCAAAAGGGTCCAAAACCCTCGGACGTTCTAGTTTAATTCTTTCGCGCGTTATATTTTTATTTTTGATTATTATGTAACTGCTTTCTGGAATGTAATAGTAATTAGGTTTATTGCTTTTTTTACTTTCCGCATCTTTATCAAAAACGGGTCTTTGTTTTTTGGCGATGTATAGACCCGCGCCTTGTAATAGCGTAGCTTTTACCTTTCTGTATTTTATTTTCCGCACTCCTAACTGCTAAATTGCATGAAAGAATGTATGATAATTAAAAAAAAACTCGTAGCTCACCATTGCCTAATCAAAGACAAATGTTAAACATGAAAACAACACACAATGCACATGCCACTTCTAGGGTACGCCTCACTCGTTGCCTCGAATGTGGTCGTCAAGTATAGGACATTTTAGCGGTCGCTCTTATGTCTAAGATCTAGTTGCCTCGAAATGGTTGCCTCGGATAAAAGGATCTAGGATATTAGAGTTACTTCTAAGGTGTCCTACTATTGCTTCGGTGACCACACTGTCCCTAAAATCGAATTGACCCGAACACCTCCAACGGTGGTGCTACCTACCTCTCAATGGTGGGATGGCATTACCTTAAGGACTCTTACACAGCCTAATTCCTTAGGGTAGGTAGATGACTCATGGGTACTTGCTCTTTTCAAAAACAAACAAAACAAACTTTTCACACTAACACTTTCAAAAGTTTTCAAAGCAAATTTTTCAAACACTCTTGAGGACAGATACAAGAGTCACTCAGAAATCTTTCAAAAAATGAAACTTTTTCCAAACTCACTCACATTTGAAAAGCAAACATCATTTTGAAAACATAAGAGCAAGTACCTAAGAGCCCATGGATAACCATGGATAAAAAGGGTGCTAACACCTTCCCTTTCTATAAATCTACCTCCCGAACCGAGAAACATCTCGAAAAGGAATTTTGTTGTGCTTTTGTCCTTTCCTTGTTGAAGAAAATAAAAGACGGTGGCGAATCTTGCTTACCGCGACATTTTGCGAACCAGCTTTAAACAGTCAGTTCTATTTCCACCGATCACAGGAGGCAACCCATGTTTTCTTTTAATTATTTTTATTGTTTTAATATATTTTTATTTTTCTTTTCTTTTTCTTAATCTTTAAAACCTTCATGTTGCATCCCTTACTCCTTTTTATTTTCCTTTTTTCTTTTATTTTTATTTTTCTTTTAAACTTTCTTTTTCTTTTTGATTTAACTTCGGAATTTTTAACCTGAAAATACTAACTTAGTTTTTCATACATTTATTAAACATTTTCAGGGGTAATTCTTTAGCTTTAATATTTAGCTCCATGGCACGAGTAAACTACATGAACATAACCTTGAGAAGTAGGCACCAGAGAATACGCTTTGAGGATCTAGCTGAGCGCGAGATGTGTCCTACAATTTATGCTGATGACCATGCTATGACTGCTTTAGGCATTCGTGAGAGTGTCATGTATCTGCTACACCAAATAGGCTGGGACGCTGCTCCTATTCGGAGGCGTTATTGTACCTACAGAAAGTTGACCCTTGAGTTCCTGAGCATACTGAGCTACCTACCAAATCATGGGTCAGGGTTCAACCGCGGGCTGATCACCTTCAAACTGTTTGACATGGACTACCGCTATAACCATAGGGAGTTAGCCAACCTATTAGGATTCCCTTATGGCCCTAATGTTATTACCATGACCCAGGAAGACCTATTGCTTGATACTGACCTTGATTTCTTCTGGGGTAGCATTACTGGAAACAACCATCCCGAGCCATCTGACCTTTACTCGGAGTCCATCCACAACCCTGCCATCAGGTATTTCCATAAGATCATTGCCCACACCCTCTTTGGAAAAGAGCAAAATGTTACATCAGTGTAACGTGATGAGCTTTTCATCATGTATTGTGCTTCTCAGAGCCGTCCAGTAAACGGTGCTGCCTATATGCTTGCTAATATGGAACGTATTATGCAAACACCAAATGCCCCAATCCTTTTAGGTGGTTTAGTCACTATGATCTCTAATGCCATTGGACTCCGAAGGCCTATGGTAGGATCAACTCCGCACTATGGAATCAAGCCAATGAATATTGAATTTTGCTTCAACACTAGTTTTATAGGAAATCTTGGGCCAGATGAATTCGAGCTGCTCATTAACCAGGAAACTGTCCACCGGTTTGTACTCCCGAACCCTATAACTAGTGTCCATAATAGAGCAAACTGGATTTTTGATCTCCACCATCCTCCTACACCGCCTTCGTCTCCTTCCACTGTTGACATCTATGAAGTCCCTAATACCTCTCGAGATGCTGAAGATCCTTAAACACCACCGGGATACCACCAGTTTCCCGACCCATGGAAGCAGCATGTAGTTTCTACTGAGACCACCTTCCAGGCTAGAGATGCCACCACCGCCTCCACCTACTATCACCCTCGACTCTTTGCATGAAGAAATTACTGGAATGCGGGGTGAGCTTACATCTCTACGTGTGGATTTCATCGCTTTTATGGATTTGGTGACAGACCAACTGGATTTCATGCACCAGCATATGTTCCCTACTCCTCGTGGCTAGAGATTGTCGTTGCTATGCTGATTTGTTCTTCTCTTGCATTTCATTACACAGTGAGGTCACTGTTTAGTTTAGGTGTGGGGGAGGAATCTAGTTTGTTTTAGTATTTTATCATTTTTATTATTATTTAAGTTATTATTTCCAAACAATTTTTACTCGTTAATGAAATTTCAATTATTCATCAAATTCTATTGCCTTACTACCATTATTTCATTTCATACATGTTATTTCAATTTCAGTATATTTTTCATTTTTCTTAATAATTTACTGTTCATATTTTCTGAAATTTTTTTGTCATATGACGTGTGTTGGAAATATTGTGAATGCTTACTGTGCTAGAATTGTGAGTTATAATATTGGAAATTAAAAGTGTCACGTTCCTTTCATTAATATAATGAAATTGAACGCGTGACGCTCGTAACGCCCCCATGACGAGCGTAACACGCGTTTCACCGTGTTACGCTCGTCAGCCATTTGTAACGACCGTCACGCACGCCCTATAGAAGAACCTGTTATTACAGAGCCGTTCCATCTTTCCTCTAAAACCTCCATTCTTCCAAAACTGTAACACACCCACTCAATTTTTTTCCTCAACTTCCAACACTCTAACACTAAAAACTCCATCAACCCACTACTTAATCCACATTCCAAACCTTTTCCACGATTCATCCTTTTACACGCACTATGGCTAACAATCAACAAGTTCCCACTCTCACTTTCAGATCCGGCGAACAAGGCGAAACCCAACGTCTCAAATTCTAGAAGTTCCAACGCCGCGGTCTCCAACCTACACGGTATGTTGATCTTGACTGTTTGAGGAATTTGGGACTGCTAGACAGTGTCCGACAACTTTTGCAGAGCGTGAATTTATGGAACCTGTGCCGCGAACCGCAACCCATTTATGAAACTCTAACCTTTGAGTTTATGAGTTCCTTTGCATACATCACTCCCCCTGGTGCCACGAACCAACTCTCAGGCGTGGCCAAATTTCGTATGTTTGGCATTGAGCATCAGCTACCCCAAACCGACATTGCACGGCTGTTAGGTTTCTATTCTGACGAAGGTGTCCACCTCCAGGTGCTGGATAATTTCGGCGAGGAAGCTTTTAACTTATGGCACAGTATGACGAACATCCGTGCCGGATCCTACGACCACCTCAACGCCACACACATTCATAATCCGGCTATCCGCTACTTTCACCGCATCCTCTGCAACACCATCTTCGCTTGTGACAGCAACCACAAGCTCAACTCCAAGGAGCTCTTCTTCATGCATTGCGCATTCACCGGGCAAAAGATCAACGCCGCCCCGTTTTTACTGGCTCATATTCACTCTATTTGTGCTAGAGGCGGAAAACCCTTCTATTTCGGAGGGCTTGTCACTTCTCTTGCCATAGCCCTGAATTATGGTGCTGCTCTCGCGGATATGCCTTCTATGGCACCGAATTTGCTGACTATGGACCACTGCAAGGCCGCACATCTCATTTATGAGTGGGAGGATGGCAGATTCCACCCTGTGATCAGAAACACTATTTATCATAACATCACTTTGCCTTGCAGGGACCGAATCGATCCACAAAATAGAGCTAATTGGTTGTTCGATCCTGCAGCTCCCGAGGGGCGTGCTCCTACTCATGAAGACCAGCCTAATGCCCCCGCAGACGAAATGCAAGAAGAGCTGGACAATGCTGCCCCTGTCCACGACATTCCAGGACCTTCATCGATACCACCTCCTATTAATCTTGAAGAAGTCCTCCGCGCCATCCATCTGCAGAATCAAATGAGCGCCGCGCTTGAAAGAAGACAACAGGAACAATATGAGTATTTATGCGCTCAAAACACTCAGATCTTGACTGGACAGCGGAGCATGAATGAGAGGTTGGACGAGGCCCTGTCGGAACTCAACACCTTAAGGTTAGACGTCAGCACCCTTGGCTACCAGGATACTGACACAGAAGCCACTCCTACCAGACGCTCTTGCACCAGGAGTAGAGGACGTGGTCATCAGTAGTTTTCTTTATTTTCTAAGTAGTTTACTTTTTTCTGTTTCATTTCCTTTCTGTTTGTTTTTGTAATTGTACTTCCCCGCCTATATACCGCAACATTGAGGACAATGTCAGATTTAGTGTGGGAGAGGTACCTTTCCATCTTCTATAAACAAGTAAATTTTTATGATACGTCTCAATTCAAATTATTCGCTTTATTTAGCCATAACGAAAACTTTTACTTTATCTTCGCATTAGCCTGACATACCTATTTTAACGAAATCCCAGTTGAGGAAGCCGAAAACGAATCAACAAGATCGATACGGTTATGACACCGTAGACTTCCTACTTATGCGATCCGTTTCAATAACCATTATACCTATATCTTGAGTTTTAGTTCTAAAAGTAACCCCTAGTAGTTTATACTAGCAGTCAGCACCGTCTTGACACAAACCACGTGGAGAATCGATGAATATAAGTGTTTGATACCCGAATCATAGAAATATCCTTCTTATCTCGCTGCTAAAAGAAAAGAAATTTCATGCACCAAAATATACGGTCACATATAAGAGTTGAGCAAATAATGAAGGAATCCACTGTTGGTTAGTTCAGAGGTATCTGGTTCTGAAATCGGTAGGGCGTGCTATGGCCCGATCCCCCACAGCCTCCAATTTGGATAACATATATAGGGTTTCCACATTCGTGTACCAGACCCCGTGCTAAAAGGATAAAAGTCACTAACCGATTACTCCACTACGTGCGTGCTAAGACAAAGGGCTTAATGTGATTGCGCCAGAACAAAACCGGGTGAAATAGATACGAGGAACTCTGGGCAGAATTATAACAGATCTGTTGGATAGTTCGTTTGAAATGGAAGCCTATGATTAAGCTTATTGCTTGTGTCATCAGCGTATCGTTAGTGTTTCACTCAAGTATCGGCCGAACTGACGAGGATTTCCCGAAATTGCTTTAAAAATCAAAGGTATGTCATGCATATGCGCTTGACAAAACTTGTCCGATCTTTATAATGACTATTTGCTTGAGGACAAGCAAAGGTTTAAGTATGGGGGAATTTGATAACGATAAATCGTATCATATAATTACTACACTTTTTATCGATTTTCATAATACATTGAGTCGTTTAACTCCCGATTGTTCAGAGTTTTTGTGTCTTTTCACAGGTACAACATTTGTCAACTCAAATCAATGAAAATGGATCACATGAAGGAAGCTAACCAAGAATCAGAAGAAAAAGAACCAAATCTGCAAAGTCTGCAGATTTTGTAGCTGTGACAACCGTCACACCCTATGACGATCGTAACTCTCCCACAACTAGAAGGACGCTCGTCACACATCATTGACGAGCGTAACGCGCTATCTAAGCGCATTACGACCGTCATCCCCTCGTGACGACCATCACACGCTTAAAAATAATGTTATAGAATACAGGGAGACATGGGCAACATTGTGGGCAGTTTCTTCTCCTATATTTCCTCAAATTCAGTAACCATGAATCCGGGTCTTCCTCCACTCAAGCTGTTCCAAAATTTTCTCAACTGCAAAATCTTCTTCTATAAATATGGAGCAGTTCAATGGATGAGGGTCGAAGAATTTTCTACAGAGCCAAATTTCTATTTTTCTGCATTATTCTATTTTGTTGCTTTTGAAACTTTTTTATACCTACTGTAATTTTAGTTTCCAGAATTAGTTTCTAGAGTGTTAGTTCTTCATCCAAGAATTAACACGGGTATAGATTTCGATTAAATTACAAGGAATTTGTAAGAATCCAAGATTACCACAACAACATTATTTACAGGTTTTTTATGCAATTGATTTTTATTTATTCTTGTGCTATGCCGTTTATTTTTATGAATTATATTTTAAGTTGCATAGTTACTAAATATATTATGTTCGACTAAATTGATTGATACCGATATGTGACTCCTAAGTACCGAAAGAATTCGGTGATAACTTGGCTAAAAACATTTATAAATAATTTATGGTTTCCAATTTCCATGTTTAATTTAACTACCCTTGTCACGAGAGTGAGAGGATAATTAACACGATTTTGCCACGAGAGTGGGAAATTAATTAAGGCAAGAACCTGCATGCGAGAGCTGGGGTTCGACCCAGATAGTGGTAACGAAACATTAATTTTTAAATACATGAAAGTGTTTTAACAAATTAATTAAACTCAAATTGTTTTCAAAAAGTGTTATTAAATTTAAAGTGCTTCCACTAGGTTTAGTAGCATGACTTATTTCATGAACACGAGAGTGTATATCTCAGGTTTTTAAACAATTTGTTTTTACCGAAATACTTTATATGCTAAGCGATTCACCGAATTCCCGAAGTCCGACTATCACATACCGGTATAGCTATTACTATTATTTTTAATTAAACTATTGTAAGTTTAAGATTGCGCCTAAGAGGGGGGGGGGGGGGTGAATTAGGTGGTGGTCGATTTTTGATTTATTTTACACTTTCTGGTTTTGTTTTAGTGCTATGGAAAACGGTAAAGTGCAGAAAGTAAAGAGACACGAAGATTTATCCTTGTTCCTTCCACACCCCGGAAGTACGTCCAGCCCCCTTGCAAACACGCAAGAGATTTCACTATTTTGTTAGAACTTTTACAAGACTCTTCCTAGTCTTATCAACTAAAGACACTAACAAATACCAAGAACACCCTCTTGGATTTCCAATAAGTCTCTTGAGAACAATCCTCTCAAAAGATACCTCTTGTTTCCAACAATGGACAACAAGGTACAAAAGTATTCTAATACTTAATTCCAACACTCCTGGAAATAAGTTACACTTAGTATAATTCTATGAAATATGATTTCTTGAAAGATGTTGATCATATAGAGTGACTTCAATGAAGTTTCTTCTTTCTTCTCTTGTAAGAAATTCAAACTGTAACACAATGGTTAGAAAATGCTCAAAGATTTCCGTTCTTATATGTGTGAAAGTGCAGAAAATCTTTGTTCTTAAAAGTTAAGAAATATAAAGTTTGAATATTTTACAAAGTTCAGAATTATTGCATGAGAGAAGAGTTGTTTTATAATTTGAAAGATTTAGTATTTAAAGCAATCAAGATACCTTTCCAAATGGATACCACTTTTCTGTTTGTAAAACTTGAGAAGATGCAATGTATGACCATGCAACCATTGGAGAAAAGGTGTGAAGGATATCTTGAATCAAGTTCAGATTTTTCAAAAATTACAACGTGTAAATCGATTAGCATTAGATGTAAATCAATTGCACGGGTTTGTAACGTTCTTGTTTTCAAAAATTTTGAAGTGTAAATCGATTTACATGATGTGTTAATCGATTTACTAGTGTTAAAAAATTAACTCAGTTCAGTAATCAATCGATTTACACTCCATGTAAATCGATTGCTGCCAGGGGCAATCAGTTTTTAAAAAAACATGTGTAAATCGATTTACATGATGTGTTAATCGATTTACATTAGTGAAAAACTTAGAATTTGCTTTAAACTTTAAGTGAAGTGTTGTGGCAAGTGTGTATATCATTTTTGAGCATTTCTAATCAATTTAGTTCAAATGAGAATTGATATACTTGTTTGCTTGCCATGATCCTTGAAGCTTTGAGTGAATGATGCTTTAAGCTAATTCCACTTCTTTTCCTTCTTGCCATAGTGCTTGTTTGTCTTTCATCAAAACTAAAGTTGAGTTGAGGCTTGAGATTACATTCTCCCCCTTTTTGATGATGACAAACCATCTTTCTTTATGAGTTGTTCAGAATTGGAGCAAAAGGAGTTTTCTCCCTCTAAGATAGATTTCTCCCCCTATGGAGAAAAAGATTTGAAAACTTGCCCTGAAAATAAAACTGAAACAAACAACCATAAAGTGCTGTCACATCCTTCTCCCCCTTTGACATTATCAAAAAGAAGGGAAAGATGTAACATAAGATGATACTTTTAACATTTGAAACATTTTCTAAGCCCATATATATGTACATTAATGTATATTTAAGGATAGAGTGCACCTTATATATCTTGTTCATCTAGGATTCCGAGTTCACGACGAATTTTGAAAAATGCATCCTTTGCAAGTGGTTTTGTGAAAATGTCCACGAGTTGATTTTGAGTGTCCACAAAAGTAATCTCGACATCTCCTTTGAGTACGTGATCTCTGATGAAATTGTGTCTGATGTCAATGTGTTTTGTCTGGGAATGCATAACTGGATTTTTTGTAATGTTGATCGCGCTTGTGTTATCACATCGAAGTGGAATGCATCCAAGGTTTACTCCATAGTCAAGTAACTATTGTTTTAGCCAAAGAATTTGAGCGCATCCACTTCCAGCCGTAATGTATTCTGCTTCGGCAGTGCTGAGAGCGACGCTTGCTTGCTTTTTGCATGACCATGAAACCAAGGCATTTCCGAGAATGTGACATGTTCCACTTGTACTTTTGCGATCAGTCTTACAACCTGCATAGTCAGCATCAGAATAACCAACTAGATTGCACATACTACTTTTTGGATACCATAATCCGACGTTGGTTGTTCCTTTGAGATATTTTATTATGCGCTTGACTGCTGCAAGGTGAGACTCTTTAAGATTGGCTTGATATCTCGTACATAGGCAAACGCTGAACATGATGTCAGGTCTACTTGCTGTTAAATAGAGAAGAGAGCCAATCATTCCACGATACTTAGTTATGTTAATAGAGTTCCCTGATTCATCTGGATCAAGATAGGTGCCGAATCCCATAGGAATTGCACTTTCTTTGCTGCTTTCCATCTCAAACTTCTTTATAAGGTCTTTGCAATATTTTGATTGGTTTATGAAAATACCGTGTTTGAGTTGCTTAATTTGAAGACCGAGAAAGAAATTTAATCTTCCCATCATAGACATCTCAAACTCTCCTTGCATCATAGATGAAAATTCCTTGCACATATTTTGGTTAGTTGAACCGAAAACAATATCATCTACATAGATTTGTACAAGTAAAGTATGATGATTAACATTTTTTATGAAGAGAGTGGTATCAACTTTACCCTTTACAAACCCTTTTTCACATAGGAATGCGCTTAGTCTATCATACCATGCCCTTGGTGCTTGCTTCAGCCCATAGAGAGCTTTCTTCAATTTGAAGACATGATTAGGATGTTTAAAGTCTTCAAATCTGGGAGGTTGCTTTACATAGACTTCTTCATTTATGAATCCGTTGAGAAATGCGCTTTTTACATCCATTTGAAAAAGTTCAAAGTCGAATGAGCATGCATATGCAAGTAATAGTCTTATTGCTTCCAAACGTGCTACCGGAGCAAAAGTTTCTTCAAAATCAATTCCTTCCTCTTGGTTGTATCCTTGAGCAACTAGTCTTGCCTTGTTTCGAGTGATTATACCACTTTCATCCATCTTGTTTTTTAATACCCATTTGGTTCCAATGATACGTTTATTTCCTGGATTAGGAACAAGTTCCCAAACTTCGTTCCGCTCGAATTGGTTTAGCTCCTCTTACATGGCAAGGATCCATTGATCATCTTCTAGTGCTTGAGCCACTTTGGTAGGTTCAACTTGAGATACAAAAGCCATATTTAAGCATGCATCTTTAAGATTTAGCCGAGTAGATACCCCTTTGCTAATATCTCCAATTATGTTGTCAATTGGATGATCACGATGAGTTCTCCATTCTTGAGGAAGACCATCATCATTTCCATTTTGATGTGAAAGTTCATGTGTTTGTTCCGGGTTGACAATTTTGCCACCTTCGCATGAATTCTCATGAGGTAAATCTATAGAATCATCATCATCACAAATAACAACTTCCTCCTTGGAGGTGTTAGATTCATCAAAAGAAACATGCATTGATTCTTCTATAGTTAACGTTCTTTTATTGTAAATTCTAAAAGCTTTGCTAGAAAGGGAGTAACCAAGAAAAATACCTTCATCCGATTTTTCATCGAACTTACCGAGATTGTCTTTGTCGTTGTTAAGGACAAAACATTTGCACCCGAAAATGTGAAAGTGAGAGATATTTGGTTTTCTTCCTTTGTAAATCTCATATGGAGTTTTCTTTAGTATAGGTCTTATGATCACGCGATTGCTTACGTAACATGTCGTGCTTACCGCATCCGCCCAAAAATATTTAGGAAAACTTGAGTCACTTAGCATGGTTCTTGCAAGTTCTATCAAAGACCTATTTTTCCTTTCAACTACTCCATTTTGTTGTGGAGTTCTTGGTGCTGAAAAATTATGGAAGATCCCATTTTCTTCACAAAATTCTTCAAACAGACTGTTTTGGAACTCTCCATCATGATCACTTCAGATTGATGTTATCTTTAATGACTTCTCATTTTGAACTTGTTTTGCATATCTCTTGAATGCCTTGAATGCGTCATTTTTGTGCACTAAAAACAAAGTCCAAGTAAAACGGGAAAAATCATCTACAATAACTAAAGCATAAATGTTACCTCCGAAGCTTCTTGTTCTAGATGGACCAAAAAGATCCATGTGCAACAATTGAAGTGGTCTTGTTGTTGAAACCACATTCTTTGGTTTGAAAGTTGATTTGGTTTGTTTTCCCTTTTGGCATGCACTACATAATTTGTCTTCGATGAATTTCATCTTTGGTAGACCAATAACTAAGTCATGCTTAACTAATTTGTTCAAGTGCTCCATGTGTATGTGAGTAATCCTCTTGTGCCATAACCAAGCGTCCTTGTTGTTTACCATGAGACATTGTACCTTCATAGACAAATCATCTAAAGTAATCATAAAAATATTGTTAGATCTTATACCTTTGAGTTTTACCTCATTGGTTGCCTCATCCATAATTAGGCATTCTTCTTTGTTGAATTTGATTTTGAACCCTCTATTGCAAAGTTGACTTATGCTAAGAAGGTTGTGCTTTAATCCTTTAACATAGAGAACATCCTCAATTTGAATGGATGGAGGTGTGCCAACTATTCCAACGCCAAGAATCTTTCCTTTGGTGTTGTCTCCATAGGTGACATACCCTTTGGCTTTATGTACTAGATATGAAAATTAGTGTACATCTCCTGTCATATGCTTTGAACATCCACTGTCAAGATACCAAAGGTTTGATGTGGATTTCAAGCATACCTACAAAAACAAATTATTTCTTGTTAGGTTCCCAAGTGGCCTTGGGTCCTTCATAGTTAGTTCCCTTTTTCACCCATGCATAGTGTCCACTAGCCATACTGAAATTTCTAATATAGCATGCATTAGGTGTGTGTCCAATAATACCACAGTAAAAACAGTTTGGAACAAACTTGCTCTTGTATCTAGGAATTTGTTTTCTTTTAGATACATTAGGCTTTTTCTTTTGATGATTATGAACAACTTGCTTATTTTCTACTATCTTGGGATTGGAACTATTACTAGCCTTTACAAAAATAGTGGGATTGTTACTTGGTTTCTTAGTATTCACATAACCAAGACCTCTTTTATCATTTGGATAACGTTGTTGACTTAGTAATCCTTCCAATCCTATTTGTCCTTTTTCATATCGTTCAATGACTCTTTTCAATTGAACAATTTGAAAGACATTTGATTCACACTTGGTTCATGCAAAGTTTTCCTTTTCTTTTATAAAATTCTGTTTTTGAAGATCAAAATCTTTAGTCATGGTGTCAATTTTTTCGAGACAAATTAGAAGTTCTTTTTCTTGGCTTGACACCTTTTTGTATAAACTTTTGCATTCTTTCAAGAGTTCATCAATGGCACCTTGAACATCATGATCAAAAAGATTAAATTCATTACTAACCTCTTCTTCTTCGTCGGAGTGATGCGATGCCATTAAGGCTAAATTTGCACATTCGTCGCTTTTCGATTCCGATGTACTACTCATATCATTATCTTCCCATGCTATGTAGGATTTATTGTGTTTTGAGTCCTTTCCTTTAAATCCGTTTTTCTTTGGGAGATTTGGACAGTTTGGCTTGATATGTCCTTGCTTTCCACATTCATAACATGAGACATCTTGTGTTGATATGGAGGCTTCTCTTTTCTTGAAGTGCTTTCTCTTATTTGCATGAGATCCGCCCTTGTCATTTCTGCCAAAAAACTTCCCAAGTCTTTTAACAAGAAGCATGAAATTTTCATCTTCTTCCGGATTGTCTTCTTTTACTACTTCCTTTGAATCAATTTTTAAAGCAATGTTTTTGGATTTCTTTTCTAGATTCTCATGTTTTTCAAGTCTATCGAGTTCCGTTTCGTATTCTTGAAGTTTGCCAAATAATGTAGCGGAAGTCATTGCGAAGAGACTCTTCTTTTCCGAGATTGCCGTTACCTTTGGTTGCCATTCCCTAGTCAATGGTTTCTCCGGGCTGCATTCGGAATAACTCGTATTCTTGACTTAAAGTATTCAGCCTTGATCTCTTAACTTCAACAGTTCCTTCGTGTGTTTGTACCAAGGTGTCCCATATTTCTTTCGCCGATTTACATGCAGATACACAAAAGAACTCATCCATGCATAGTGCACCTTGAAGTAGATTTACGGCCGTTTTATCATAGAGGACTTTTTTCTTGTCGTTATCATCCCATGCAGTTTTGGGTTTAGCCGTGCCGACACCGTTGATAACTGTTATAGGAGTGAATGGACCATTTTCTACGGCATCCCAGATTTCTTCTCCTTGTGATTCTAGATGCGCCCTCATGCGTATTTTCCAAAAATCAAAGTATTCGCCACAAAATAGAGGAGGCTTGTTGTTACTACCACCATCTCTGAAAATGGGTTATTGATTTGCAGAAGCCATTCTGGATCTCTAGGAGCAGGTTACCTATAACCTGCTCTGATACCAATTGTAAGTTTAAGATTGCGCCTAAGAGGGGGGGGGGGGGGGGTGAATTAGGTGGTGGTCGATTTTTGATTTATTTTACACTTTCTGGTTTTGTTTTAGTGCTATGGAAAACGGTAAAGTGCAGAAAGTAAAGAGACACGGAGATTTATCCTGGTTCCTTCCACACCCCGGAAGTACGTCCAGTCCCCTTGCAAACATGCAAGAGATTTCACTATTTTGTTAGAACTTTTACAAGACTCTTCCTAGTCTTATTAACTAAAGACACTAACAAATACCAAGAACACCCTCTTGGATTTCCAATAAGTCTCTTGAGAACAATCCTCTCAAAAGATACCTCTTGTTTCCAACAATGGACAACAAGGTACAAAAGTATTCTAATACTTAATTCCAAGACTCCTGGAAATAAGTTACACTTAGTATAATTCTATGAAATATGATTTCTTGAAAGATGTTGATCACATAGAGTTACTTCAATGAAGTTTCTTCTTTCTTCTCTTGTAAGCAATTCAAACTGTAACACAATGGTTATAAAATGCTCAAAGATTTCTGTTCTTATATGTGTGAAAGTGCAGAAAATCTTTGTTCTTAAAAGTTAAGAAATATGAAGTTTGAATATTTTACAAAGTTCAGAATTATTGCATGAGATAAGAGTTGTTTTATAATTTGAAAGATTTAGTATTTAAAGCAATCAAGATACCTTTCCAAATGGATACCACTTTTCTGTTTGTAAAACTTGAGAAGATGCAATGTATGACCATGCAACCATTGGAGAAAAGGTGTGAAGGATATCTTGAATCAAGTTCAGATTTTTCAAAAATTACAACGTGTAAATCGATTAGCATTAGATGTAAATCGATTGCACGGGTTTGTAACGTTCTTGTTTTCAAAAAATTTGAAATGTAAATTGATTTACATGATGTGTTAATCGATTTACTAGTGTTAAAAAATTAACTCAGTTCAGTAATCAATCGATTTACACTCCATGTAAATCGATTGCTGCCAGGGGCAATCAGTTTTAAAAAAAAACATGTCTAAATCGATTTACATGATGTGTTAATTGATTTACATTAGTGAAAAACTTAGAATTTGCTTTAAACTTTAAGTGAAGTGTTGTGGCAAGTGTGTATATCATTTTTGAGCATTTTTAATCAATTTAGTTCAAATGAGAATTGATATACTTGTTTGCTTGCCATGATCCTTGAAGCTTTGAGTGAATGATGCTTTAAGCTAATTCCACTTCTTTTCCTTCTTGCCATAGTGCTTGTTTGTCTTTCATCAAAACTAAAGTTGAGTTGAGGCTTGAGATTACAACTATTTTCCCCCTAAAACCAATTATTCATCGCTTAGTTAAACAATTGTAGCATTAGATCGTATGCGATTGATCCTCAGTCTCTGTGGGTTCGATAAGCATTTAAAACTATAACGACTAAAATGTATACTTGCAGTTAGTATCCCAATAGACTCATAAAGTTCCGATCAACTATCCTGGTAATGGTGGTCATGGATGAGCGCATGACAGAGGTCACCAGTAGTAGATACCCCAGGTTCTACCTTTCTTTTTCACATTACTTCGAAACATTGGAGACAATGTTTGATTTAAGTGTGGGCGAGAAAGCTTTACTACTTTTATTTATCGTTTTTTGTTTATCATTTTCTAGATAGTTTTATTTTTCCCTTAGTTGAGTTGAATTCTTGCAATGTCGAGTCTCTATGCGTGTTCTTCCGCTATTTGTTGATTCCCCAATTTTCTTGAGCCATAACAAAATTTTCTAGTTTGACCCATAACACGACACCTTAAAAAGTATATAGGTTATTTTACACTTAGGCTATTTTGGATCTATTTGAGAAAGACTCGCCTAAATAGATACCATTTTGACACCCTAAACTCCCTAGTTATGTATGATCAATTTGAATACCTATTATACCGAGACCTTAAGTTTAAGTTTTTAAGTATCCCAGATTAGTTTATACTAGCAGTCAGCACCATCTTAAGCACAAACTACATAGGGAGTTGATGAATATAAGTGGATGATCCCAAAATTTCTAAATATAAGCCATTACTTAATAAAAATATGGAATGCACCTATTAAGTTAGGTGACCCTCACCCGGTCACTTAATCCAACGATTGTGAAACCTACAAAAGTTTTCATAAAAATCCGTTGTTAGTTGGTTCAGAGGTGTCTAGTGCTGAATTTGGTAGGGCTGGCTATGGTTCGACCCCCCACAACATGCAATTATTTAAATAAAGGGGTTACCAAACTCATGTACCATAACCCTAATGCTAAAGGATCAGAGTCACTAACCAGCTACTCTATTATGTGTGTGCAAGGATAAAAAGCTTAATGTGATTGCACTCGAATGAGAGTGGGTAAAATAAAATGAAAGAAATAGGTTGATCTATAATAGAATGATTCAAACTGGTTTGGATTAAGGAAGTATTTTTTGACAGTGTTTGCGGTTTTGTTTCACTATGTATCCTTAGTGTTGAATTCGAGTATCTATCATTCCAACAAAATGTCTCACAACCACGTATGATTTGAGTTATGTTGTGTATTTGTGTCAAACCCATTTTTAAATTGATTTTCATGATGATTATTTGCTTGAGGACAAGCAAAGGTTCAAATGTAGGGGAGTTTGATAACGCAAATTTTCATCGTATTTTTTACTCAACTAGCAAGGATTATTTTACCATTTTTAGCCATTTATGTCATTTTATGCTGGTAGTGTTTATGTATTTCAGGTGTTTTTCCTCCTTGAGGCTTGCATGAGAAAAGAAGAGGAATTGGCATAAAAAGAGCAAGAAAACATGAAGAAACATAAGAAATAATGGAAATATGCGCACATAAGGTTGTGGCCCTCGATACACCTTCTGTGGCCCTCACCACACATGTTTAGTCTATGGCCCTCGCCACACTTCATGTTGCTACTGCCACGGGTTGTTTTATAACAGGCCCAATTTTCCTCCCACGTCAGAGCCACGAGTCTCTCATCATTCCTCTTTCCTCTCTGCAAGACCAAGCATGACGAGAATATCTCCATGATTTGAAGTTGTTCCTGATTTTTCTCGAGGGAGTTACGTACAATAATAGTCTATAAAAGGAGGAAGAATTGACAGTTACAGGGTCGAAGAATTTTCCATTGTTCATAGCACTTTTATTTCTAGTTTCTAAGAAGAAAAATCACCACTTTAAAGTAATAGCTTTCCATATCGAGGAGCTATTGCAACATTAGGTTAGATTTATAGTTTTAGTTTTTCTTCAATTGTGTACTTTCGGAAGTGAATCCTACCGACATCTGTGGAGGATCGTGAAGAATAATTTTCAAGTTGCAGTAAATTCTTTTTGTACTAGATATTTATTCCCGGGTTTTTAACACAAGCTTTATTTATATTTATGTTATAGGAATCATGTTTTATTTTATGATTAATTACTGCAATAACATGTCTCTGTCAAAAACTATGTCCGGCTAATTCCCTGAGATACCGCCATGTAACATAACCTAACCGAAGGGATTCGAAAACCTATTGGTATTAATATTTATAAACTTCTTTCCTAGTTTTGGTTTCTAATTTAATTAATAAAACTATTTTTGTTACGAGAGTAAAAGACAACAAAGGTTAAAATCAATACAACGAGAGTTTGAGGTTTTGAATCAGATAGTAGTAATTGAACACTGATTCTAAATACAACAAGAGCATTTTAGGATAAATTAGATTTTATTTATTTCCAAAAAGTATTTTTAAATTCAAATGAGACAGCAAGAGCAAACATTTAGATTTAAGAATGCAGTCTAAGTCAATAAACACGAGAGTATAAGATAAGGATTTTTAAACTAATATTTTCTACTGAAAAGTGTTTTTTTGAGAAAAACAAAACCAATGGTTAGTCGGATCCCTAAAGTCGGACAAATTACATATTTGTATCCCTTATTTTACATATTTTATTAAACTTGAATTTACTCCCTATTTCCCTAAAAAAACCTAAGATTAATTTTCACCCTTAGATTACATAGTAACATTAGACAACATTAGTTTGATTAACAGTCCATGTGGGTTCGATATCTTTTTAAAACTACGCAATTATACTTTACGCTTGCAGCCAGTAATTTTGACAGACTCATAAAGTCGCGATCACCTTACATTACAACTTTGATTGAAACTAGTTTGTGTGCTTTGGTGTTTGAATCATGTTTTCAATAACTATTTGAGTTTGTTCTTCACTATGAGGTTTTTTTACTAAGTGTATAACATGTTTATGTTTTCCTTTTCTTCTTCACATTACTCTTTATTTTTCATAAGATACTTGATGCATTATCATCTTTGTGTGATGTTTTATCATCTCTTCTCCTATCTTTGCTTGCTTTTCTAAGTAGTTTCTTATAGGTATCTTATCTAAGTACCTGATATCTTGAGTAAGTATCTACTTCTCATTTATGACGAGTAATTGTCTAATTGCCATCTCTTTCTTTATATCTTACTTTGATAATATGATACCATTGTTAAGTGTCGATGTTTTATCATCTCTTATATCTTTTCTATCCTACTTTGATAACATGATATCATTGTTAGGTGTTAATGTTTTATCATATCTTATATCTTTTCTATCCTACTTTGATGACTTGATATCATTGTTAGGTTTTGATTTTTTATTATCTCTTATATCTTTTCTATCCTACTTTGATTACTTGATATCATTGTTAGTTGTTGATGTTTTATCATCTCTTATCTCTTTTCTATCCTACTTTGATGACATGATATCATTTTTAGGTGTTGATGTTTTATCATCTCTTCCTCTATTCTTATTTAGTGCTTTGGTTTCCATCTAATTGCACATGTCTTTATGTGTTGCTTTATTTCTCTCTTATCTAAGTGTGATTGCTTCTTTCTTGTTCCTCTTCTTCTCTTTTATGAGATTCCCATGTTCCCCATAGGATCTTTAGTTCATTCTTCTCTAAGTTTGAACTAAATATACCTTAGTTTTTCTATCCATGCACGACAACATTAGGTAGATCTCCCTCTTATCCCAACTTTAGGTCTACAAGCATGTCAACTTATAGGATTGAGATCCCCTTTTGTTAGTCTTTTCTCTTTTTTCACCATGTTAAAACTAAAACTTCTTTTTCTTTCAAACTTCAAAATACTTGATAAGTAAATGATGAGAATCACACTTCTGTTAAGCAATGGAAATGATAAGTGGGTTTCTTCTCGATCTTATCATTCTTTCATTCTTAGTCTTTTGTATGGTTCAAATCTCAAAGACTCTTTTCATAAAAAGTGAAGAAATGGCTAATATCTCTTTCTTGAGGCCAACTAGTTATTATTCACAACAAAAATACCAACCAATGCAAACCTTTTTTTCTTCAGACTTTTTCTTTTAAAACATTTTCAAAAAAGACACGCTTCGCTAGAATCGTTCATAAAAAACACACCACAAACCAAAACACCTTTTTAGGTGAACTACGAGTACCTTGATCTCTCATTGCACAGAGAGGGTACGTAGGCACGAAGGTTCGCAAACGAGGCAGGCACAACTAATAAAACTTTTATTTTTGCATATACTTTTCATGCATTCCCTTTTAGAATTAAGCTTTTGACTTAGATTTTTATACACCCTTAGATTAGAACAAACTTAAGTGGATCATGTGGAGTACCACAGATGTGAAGGGTTCTAATACCTTCCCTTCACATAATTGACTTCCTTACCCTTTCTCTTGGTCGTGAGACCATGTTCTTTCCTTTCCTTTAGGTTTACTCAGTGTTTCATTTTCCCTCTCCTTGGATAAATAATATTGATGGTGACTCTTCTTTTCCGCCTTCTTTCGCGTTCAATATTTTTTCGAGATGCGACACAATCGATCTACAATCACCCAAATAAAATCATGTCCACCCATGGCACGAGGTAATCCAACAATAAAATCCATATATATGCTATCCCACTTCCATATAGGAATATCCAATGTTTGTAACATACCATCGGGCAACTGATGCTCTATCTTCACTTGTTGACAAACTACACACTGCTCCATATAATTCACAATGTCCCTCTTCATACCAGGCCACCAAAAACTCTTCTTCAAGTCTTAGTTCATTTTGGTAGATCTGGGATGAATGGTGAACTTAATCTTGTGAGCTTTGCCCAAAATCAATCTTCTTAATTCCACATCACTGGGTACACACACCCTTTTCCTAAACAGAATAATTCCATCAGTTGCTCGAAAGAAATCCGGGAGACTTTCCTTAGTTTGCAACTATGCATCATTCCACTGCACTTGGTGGATTCTTTCCCGCATCTCATTCCCAACATTCAAGTTACTATCAATACACCTATCGCCGCCCATTAAAATTGTAGATCAAGATTTCTAAATTTCTCCAAAAGATCAAACTCCAACGTCATCAGTTCTGCAATGTGAATCTCTTTTCTACTCAAGGCATGTGCCACCATGTTAGATTTTCCAGGATGATACTTCAAATCAAAATCATAATCCTTGAGATACTCCATCCATCTCCTCTAAGGCATATTGAGTTCCTTTTGATTGAAGAGATACTACAGGCTCTTGTGATTACTAAACATATTAAAGTGAACTCCTTACAAGTAATGTCTCCATACTTTAAGCATGAAAACAATTGCAGCAAGTTCAAGATCGTGAGTAGGATAATTCTCTTCGTGAAGTCTCAATTGTCGAGAGGCATAAGCTGCAACTTGACCATCTTACATCAGTACACCACATAATCCCTTCTTGGAGGCGTCACAGAAAACTTCATATGATCGTTCTAGATCTGGAATAACTAATACTAGAGCGGTAGTCAATTTCTCCTTCAGCTTCTGAAAACTTCACTCACACTCCGAATTCTAACTGAAAGAAACTTCATTTCTTGTAAGCCTCGTCAAGGGTAGTGCTAGCTTAAAGAATTCCATAATGAATCTTCGATAGTAAACCGCCAATCCTAAGAAACTCTGAACTTCGGCCTCACTTTTGGGTCTTTCTCAATTTACCACAACTTCCACTTTGGATGGATCTACAGCTACACCACCACCAGATATAACATGTCGAAGAAACTTAACTTCAGACATCCAAAACTCGCACTTCTAAACTTTACAAACAACTACTTCTCTCGAAGACTAAACACTATGATCCTCAAGTGTTTCATATGCTCCTCAATACTTCGAGAGTAAATCAATATATCGTCTATAAAAATCACCACAAACTGGTCCAGATATGGTTGGAACACATGGTTCACATAATCCATAAATACAACAAGAGAATTGGTCACTCCAAACAACATAACCAAGAATTATTAATGACCATATCGCGTCCTGAAAGCGGTCTTCGACACGGATGAACTCTTAACCCAAATCTGATGATATTTTGACCTGAGATCAATCTTCAAGAACATGCAGGCTCCTTTCAACTGATCTAGGATGTCACCGATCCGTGGGAGAGGATACTTGTTCTTTATGGTCACCTTATTCAATTGGATATAGTCAATGCATAAGCGTGTACTATTGTCCTTCTTCTTAACCAACGAAACAGGAGCTCCCCATGGAGGAACACTAGGCCGAACAAAGTGTTTTGCCAACAAATCTTCTAATTGGCTCTTCAATTCCCCCAACTCTGCAGGAGACATCCAGTAAGGAGCAATAAAAACCATAGCGGTTCCTGGAAATGGGTCAATAGAGAATTCAACCTCCCTTTCTGGTGGGAGAGATGTGACATCCTCAGGAAACACATCAGGAAATTCACACACAACAGGAATCTCTGACACACTCTTCCTATCTTCTGAATCGGTGGTAAGAACCAAAAGTAAGGATTTCTCTTGTGCAAAAAGATAATTGACCATGATAATTATACCTACAATCATATTTCCAATAGCATCAATAGGAGTATTTTCTTCGATAGAAATGAAGATAGCCTTTTCTTTATAAACAATGTATACCGAGTTAGCTGACAATCAGTCCATACCCAATATTACATTGATCTTCTTGAGTGGCTAACATATAAGGTCAATCAAGAAATTACAGCCATAGAAGGTGAAAGTACAATCTTTGGAGACTTTCTGAGCTTCTACTATCTCATCAGTAGCATAGGAAATAATCATAAGATTAGGAAGAAGATTTGCATCAAAGCCAAGTCGTCACACACTGATTAGAAATAAAGGAATGCATCTCTCCACAATCAACTAACACAAATAAAGGTTTATTATTAACATAACACGTACCAACAACAAGGTTGGTGTTCCCTTGGACCTTCCTAGCATCCAAGGTACGAACCTGACCTTTAGTCTTCTCAGGAACTTCTCGGATAGGGAAATATTTGATAATGTGATCTAGCGAGCCACACTTGTAGCACTTTGTTATTTCTCTAAAATCATGATTGGCATATATTTTAGTAAAACCTTTTTAGTAGCAACATGTTGAATAAGATGTTCCAACTTTCTGTTTTCAACTTGTCAAGAAGGATGTCCCAATAAGGAGTTAGGACATCGCGTCTGCAGCAAGATGACAGTGTGGATCAACTGATTTTTAGCTATTATATATTCAAGGAATATTCAGTTAGCTTATGTGGCGTCCATGATTGACAAGTCATAATATTCTTTGATTGGTTTTCAAAGATTTGATTAGTTTCTAAATATGGAGATTTATTAGGAAACTAATGATTGGAGACCTATTTTCTTGGAGGACTTTTTTTTTGCAAACTTTGTGCAACCTCACTACTACGGTTTTGAAGCCCAACCCAATATAGATTAATGTTATAAATAGACTGGTGTATACCTAGTATTAGATGTAACTTACAAATGTATTTGTGTTAGGGTTTTTAGAATCCTTATTCTTGGGTTGTAAGTTCTCTGTGAGACATTCATAAGCTTTTAAGCATTGAACGTATTGTGTGTCAATTCTCATAAGCTTTTAAGCATTGAGTCTTGTTTGTTTTGGAAGTATAACTTCTGATTTTTTATTCTCTATTTTTGTTTAGAGTTGCTACAATTGCTGATTGTAATTGAAGGGAGATTTGAGGGGGGCCTCATACCTAGGTGTGTCTTAGGTAGAAGTTAAGCAAAGGGTAGTGATTAAGTGCGTAGACTGTAAAATAGAGGTTTGTTGTAAGGTCTGCAAAATTGATATTATCTACTTAATTTCGTCCCTGACTTGGTAGCCCCCAGAGTAAGAAGGTTGTTCTGAACTGGATAAACATATCATGTGTTATTAACTTTCAGCACTGTTATATTGTGTTAATACATCTTGTTATTCTGTGTGAAGTCGGATTCAGTGTCTTGACATCTCTTAGGATATCCGGGATCTGATAGTCAGAATTTCAATAAGTATTAGAGCATGCATCCTGCTCTGACTCTGGGTGAGATTCAGGGAAGATACTTTCTAATGCAATGGACAAGGATGGAAGAATTGTGGTTAAAATATTGATTCTAGATGGTACCAACTATGACAGTTGGAAACCTCGTATGGAAACCTTTATAAATTCCTTGGGTGACAAGGCTTGGAGAAATGTTATCAAAGGTAGGGATCCACCAAAGGTGTTGGATGCAGCAGGGAAGGCCACTGATGTGCTGAAGCCTGAAAAATACTAGGATGATAATGATGAGGCGTTATCACAAGGAAACTCCAAAGTATTTAACACCATATTCAATGGAGTTGATAAAAATATTTTCAAGTTGATAAAGTATTGTAATAATGCCAAAGTTGCATGGGAGACCCTGAAGAAAGTTCATTAAGGAAATCCTAAGGTTAAATTGGCAAAGCTTCAAATTATATCTTCCAAATTTGAAAACTTGAAGATGAATGAGGATGAAAGTATCTAGGACTTTCACATGATTGTTCTAGATACTGCTAATGATTCAAAAGACCTGGTATTTACAAGCAATTTTCGACTAAGGGAATAAATCTAAAGCTATGGGGATTTATTTGGCTAAAGAGGCATAGAGTGGTGAAAAATAACAAAATGCATCGAGCAGGGAGAGGACATCAACCAAGTGAGCTAGTCGATGAGGATTAGAAGATCAGAGGAAGCTCTCGATAGGTACAATGGTCGACAAAGTAGGGATCCATATTGGCGGGAACGGTTACCAACGTGAAAGCCAGTAGGAACGTGGGAAGATTCAAACAGTTTCCACGAAGCCCAAACATGGGCTAGTAACTGTCGACGGTTACATATTTAGGATGTCTATTTAAGAAAACTTCTGTATTTGTGTTAGAGGTCACATTTATTCATATTTAATAGCAATACACTCAAAGTACCCGCATCTAAGAGAGAAACAAGTTCAAGTTTAACAACGTATGAATGCTTCCACATTTAAATTCTTAGAAATTTAAAATATTTTCACTTTAAATTACAAGCCTTGTCTTTGATTTATTTACATCACAATTGTCTTTATCTTTTGCCCTTTTACCCCTTTTTCAACCCAAAAACACTCTAAACACTAAGTCTGGGATTATTGTAGCCGATCCTGCAAGTAACTTTTAATAAGAAGCTAGCGATTATTTCAAAGAGAAACAAATTGGCACACCTGGTGGGACCCATTTGTGTTTGAATCTTCTTGTTTTGTATATGAAATTAAGAAGTGGTAGAAGAATGGTAGATCCTAGAACTCCTGAAAGGGATTAGATTATAGGGGGAAATAACAGTGCAACGGTGAGTGTAGGTTCTATTACGGCGGTAGTATCTTCGACATCGCCAAATATAGTTACCACAACACAGCCAATAACTGCAAGACCAACAATGGTCACAACGGCTGGGCCTCATAAACCTAGTTTCACAAGAGAAACACGCGATAATGTGTTTCCAAGAAATATACATGAGTATGGAATGCCTACAACAATGATGGAAGGATTATATACTAGCAGTATGACATTTGGAGAAAACTCTGCATTCTCTCCATATCGTCCTTTGAGGCTGCTGAGAAGACAATTTGGGCATTCGATTGGGTTGGGTTTTGCTAGCCAAATTATGCCAATGTTTACTCCAAGTACTGTCGTTGTCATAAGGTAATAAATGGACGAGAGTAACCATGAAATGATCAATATGCTCCCTTAACAGATGAGTCTAATATTAAGACCGTTAATTAAAATTTTGGTGCAGAGTTACCAGATGTTAGTAGCTTAGATGACTCGCATGGGATACTGTCTCGGTGCTTCCGGAGCGCCAGTTTGACAAGCTGCACCCCGACCACATGAGGTACCATTGCAGTATAAGGAAGTTCTCGACAAAGAGGTCGAATAGGATCCACTGACTCCTCCATGTTTCGACCCCATACTTAGGGTAGTACAACAACCCCCGAGTAAACAGAGGTTGGGAAAAAAACGTAGAGGCCATTGTCGAACGAATAATGGTTAGGAATGGGATGAATATTGGTTGTCAGAGAACCACATATGTTTCTCTGTTTCCAGATTTTGTGTTACAAACGAAATTACCAAGGGGTTGGAAACTCCCAAAATTCACAAAGTTTGCAAGGGATGTCGAAGAGTCCACTTTCAGACATGTTTCCAGATACCAAACATAACTTGGCAATTTAGTAGTAAATAAGGATTTGAGCATAAAATATTTTCCCAATTCCTTCACAAAGAGTGTGTTCACTTGGTTTACAACGCTTCTCCCAAAGTCGATCCAGACATGGACCCAGTTAGAGAAGTTGTTCCATGAGCAATTTCACATGGGGAAATCCAAGATAAGCCTAACAGAATTGTCCAGTATCAAGCGAAAGAGCATTGAGTCAATAGACGAATACCTTAACAGGTTGAGACTTCTAAAATTGCAGTGCTTTATACAAGTCCCTGAACATGAGTTGGTTGAAATGGCTGTAAATGGGTTAAAGTATTCTATTAGGGAGAAATTATTGGACACCCAAGCTTTGAAAGATATTGCTCAATTGGCTATAAAAGTTTGACTGATCGAATGTTTGAAAGCTGAGAAAACCAAGCCAAACAAATATCACAAAAAAGGGAAAGTTGCTTAAGTGGAAAATGATGGATCCTCTGACGAAAAATAGTAAGGGGAAAGAAACAGAGGTTAATGTGGCTTAACTCCATCCTGGACCTCCATATGCGTGTAAATTGTTGAAAACTTTGAACGGGAAAAACCATGTCGAAATTGAAAAGAATGGCAAAGCCATTACTAAGACCTATACTTTCGACATAACTAAATGTGATGAAATATTTGATTTGTTAGTAGTCGATGGTCAAATTGGGGTCTGTTGTACCCCAAAATTTTCCCTCTCATTTCATCAACATTTCTCATCACAAGACTCTTGGAACTCAAGATCAAGCTAGGGTTTGCTCTGCTCAAGACACCTCCTTGCACTGTTGACCTAAATTAGGGTTTGAGTTTGCACAAGGATGTTTTGACCTAAAATGCCCAAAGTGACTTTCATACTTCATGTTGGACTCACAAGTTTGTCCATACCAAGTTTCAAGCCTTGATTCAAATTTTTGCCCAGTTAATTGGACAGTTGACCTAGAAATCAGCTGTATTGGGGAAAAAGTCAACTATGACCAATTGACAGTCAAACCTCATGAAATTTGACCCACATCAACATTATGAACTCATATGAACCATTTGATCAAGTTTGGATCACCAAAAGGGCAAAATGGTCATTTTTAGGGTTTTGACTGCACAAAGGCAATTTTTGACTGTTTAACCTAGCCAATGGAAAATTAAGCTCACACATGGGCTCAAGGACTCAATGAAATTCTCTTGACCTATTCAACAAGTTCAAAAGATCTCAAATGCATATGATTGACAGATGAATTTTTCAGTCAACTGATCAAAATTTGACTGTACACTAAAAAGTCAAACTTTGACTTTTTGGTCAAAATCAGGTGCCAAGGGTCATTTTTCATCAAGACATGTCAAATTATGAAACTTGTTCATCAAGAAACCCAAAAATACAAATTAGAGTTTAAAATGGAAAAATTTCATAACTTAGAATTTTTCTAAGTTATGAAATTTTCTTATTTTTTCCTAACTTTGTCCCATTTTTTCACCAAGATTCAAATGGATTAAAACAAAACTTGCAACATGAACGTTGTAGTCCATCACAAAGTCTACAACTTTTAATCACAAAGTTTTCTCAAAAGAAGCTTGTATCTCAAGTTATGATTTTTGGAACAAGGGTACCTAAAACTTTTAACTTAGAGAAATTTTGCCCTAGTTTAGGGAGGATTTTGACCCATCTTCTTGGCCATTTTTCACATAGTTCCACTTGGAGTTTCAAGTTGTATTTCAAATATGGATTATAGTACATGTTCCAAGATTTCCAAATTGTCCAAGAACTCCTCAAACACCCTTGTGGTTAGAGAGAATCGAATGCTTGAAGTTGGCAAAAACTCACTTTGATCCATGGCCAATACATGTTCATACAAACTTGCATTTTCAAATCATCATGCTTAGCACTAGCTTGCAGGCCTAAAAACCAGTTTATACTCCATAATTTAGTGCATAACCATTGATTTAAGGTGTTATCTTGGTCATTTGGCCTTTGCATACAAGATTAATCCTTATTTGGAAAAAGGTAAAATGCCATTTTTGTAAAGTTGCACTTTATGTCAAACCAAAATCCTTGAGGCATGGGGCCATATCTCTGAAGCAAGATTCAATCTACCAATTCCAAGAACCAATAGAAAAGTATGCAGCATGATATAGGGCTTGTACAGGCTTGCATTGAGAACAAACACACTCTTGCTTGAAAAGGAAGAAACTTGCAAAATACAAGCCATCTCTCACATCTGTAAAAACCAACTTACACAAACATTGTAAACAAGTTTCATACCTCCCAACAAGCCAGAAACACGACCCTTCTGCCTCTCAAACCCCCTTGTACACAAAATCCCTGTTTTGCTGCAAAACAGGGCAAGCTCTGCAAACTTCAAGCCATAACCAAATTCCATCGTGCATTTTGTCCAAAGATACTTCAAACACCTTCCAACCAACATACCTAAGCTATCCAGATCATCCATTGCTAGATGTAACATATTTAACACACATTGCCAATTTTGTTTCAAAGCTTTGCAGGTTGAGTTCTGTGGCACGATTCAAGCTGTTTCAAAACAAACCAAACATTGGAAAAGCTTCCTTGGACCTCAGGCAAGCTCAAAAGAAGCTTAAGCACCCTTGAAAGTTGCTGCATTGTCCAGCTCGAAGTCAACTGAAACAGGTATTTCATGAACTTCTATATCTCTATTTAGGAATAGTTAGGCTTAGGTTTGTGAATGAAATATGTTGTACTCATAGCCCTGAAGCCATACATATGCTTAGTTTTCATTTACATTAATCATGCTAGGAGAATTTCACCCATGAACTTTCTGAAAAAACTAGGTTATAAATTAGGGCCAGAGAAATTCTCTCTGGTCTTTGAGAGTTAGCTCAAGTTTTTTATATGGTTGGATTCGTTGTTTAATGCTCTACAAGTTTCATGTTATGAGTTTTGTCAAAAAATCAAAGAATTAGGAGATAGCATTTGTGTACAGAAGCGCGCATATTTTCGTTCAAAGGAAGAAGATGAAGTTTGGTTTGGGCTGGGCCTGTACATGCCTGCTTTTGGCACCCCCCTCTTTTCTTTTTACACCCCCCTGGCCCATTTCTTGTACATTTGTTATTTTTGCATTTTTGTTTCATTTCTGATTTTGATATTTTATTTTCTAATATAAAAAATATTTAAAAATTATTTCATAAATTTTTTATATTTATTTGGATTTTATTTTAATTATTACTAGAATAAACATGTGAATAATTTATTTTCTTTTTATTAAAACTCAAAGAATAATGTAAAAAATATGTTTATTTTTGTTTATTATTTTTATACACACTTAAGAACATTTTCTTGAATATACACATTTTTTTTGTAAATAATTAATTTTTATTTTTATATATTAAATAATTAGGCCAAAAATACAAAAATAATACACTCCCATTTTTGTTAATATTTTACACTAAAAATATTATTTTTACAATATACTTTTATTTTTGTACAAAATCAATACATTTTTGCATATAAATAATAAATAATACTATTTATTTAAGAATTAGGGTTTTTTCCCTAAATAACAAAAATAATTAAAATTGACCTTTTTATTTATTTACATTTCATATTAAAAATATACTTTTTACATACATAAAAACTTTTTGCATAATACATTTTATTTAACATTTATTTGTTGTGTTTTATTTAATTATTGTACATTTAAATTTGTACAATTCAAATTATATCATGTTGTAATAGTGTAGCATTTAAATTCTCGCACTTTTAAATTCTTTCAATTATGCCATGATTAGACCTAGGGTTTGTATGCAAATAAAATCAACAACTAGCTTGACCTAATCCAAGATAAAAATGCATGAAAAAACAAACACAATGCACACTTGCACCCCTAGGGTTTCAATCCACTTGTTGCCTTCAAAAATGGGCCATGATTGCATGTCAAGTACTTTGGCAAAACAAAAACAAAAAAACAAAGATCATAGTCCCTCGATGACGCTATCTGAGTTGCCTAAACAAAATGATCAAGTCCCTCAAGAAAAATTGCCAAAAATACTTGACGCAATTGCTATCATGGTCCATACGATGACCCGCGCCTGTCCCGTTTAACATCCTAACACAAGGTTGTTCACCAAATACAATGGTGAAACAACACTGTTAAAAGGGTTAAAAACATAAGAAAGATCTTTGAGTGAAATAGGGTAGACAACTCTTAGTTACTTGATCAAAGCTTGCAAAAACACCCTTGCTATCTTCAAAACACACTTCACAACACAATTTCAAAACCCTACTTTCAAACATTGTAAACTTTTAAAAGATAAAAACACCTTTGTATACATTCAAACAAGAATCATTACAAAAGTTGCCACAACGATGGCCTCTTTTCAAAACATCTTTTAAAATCACACACAAAGCACCATTTCAAACAATTGAAAAGCAAAGCAAGTGATCTAAAGCAAGTAACTAAGAGCCCATGGATAACCATGGATAGAAAGGATGCTAATACCTTCCCTTTCTATAATCTACTCCCCGAACCCAAGAAAATATCTCAAAGGTCTTTCCTGTGCTTTTTGACCTTTCCTTAGGATAAAATAAAAAGTCGGTGGCGACTCTTGCTAAACCAAAACATTTGCGAACACCAAACGTAAAATCCCAAGTCAGTTCTCCCACCGTATCACAGAACTGGCGACTCTGCTGGGGAAAATTCTAAAAGTGGAGTAACCTTAGGGCTTAGATCACCCTTTGCATGATTATTGTTTGCCTTGCTTGCTTTACATTTTGGTTCTCTTGTTTGGGCTTGAAATCCTCAACCCAGATTTGGGAAACATTCATAGGTAAATAGCAATACGTTGTGGAAACTGTGCGGGGTATACCGACACGGTTGAAGCAATAGCTATATTAGTGTGACATATTTGTGAGTATCGGTAGCCTTTGAGTCAATCAAAGAGAATACGGGGCCGCTGAGTGATGTCATGAAGCACTAATGAACTTTTAGAACTTTACTTGACCATCTTGGCCTTTTATTAGGGGTAGTCAGATGACCGGCTTTGGTGCAGTCCGAAGTTGGTAGATACTCGATACTACACTCATTGAGGGTTGTTTTCTTGGAATATTTTGGTCGCTAGTTAAGTGGCTAAACCAAAACAATGAACATAGAAAACAATCCAATGATATTGAGCTCCTTAGAACCCGGTTACTATTTATAGGACAGGTTTGAGCCAACTAAACTCAAGGGGGTACTTACCTATGAAACCTCATGCAAGCCTGAAACTAGGGTTTTGTGTGACTTGCTTGTACATGTGTTTGCGTATACATCATGAACATCATAAAGCATCATATACATCCACTAACCATTTCAAGGGTTTGGATCTTCATCTTTGTTCTTGTTTTGTAGGTCATGGAATCTCTTCGCAGGAAAACAATTCAAGTCAACCTTGTGAGAATCCCTCCTCAACTCAAGGAGCTTACTTCCAGGATTCCAGAGAATTCTCTCTTCAGTGAAAGACATGGTAGACTTCTCAACTTGGTCAACACCAACATTGAAGAAGACATGGTAAAAGTTCTCTTCCAGTTCTTTGACCCCCTACACCATTATTTCACATTCCCTGATTATCAATTGGTGCCTACTTTGGAGGAATTTTCTCAACTCCTGAGAATTCCTATTCTTAATCAACTACCCTAAACGGTACAGAAAAAGAACCAAAGCCTGAAGATTTTGCTCAAGCATTACACTTGCAACCATCTGACATCAAGGGGCATTGGGAAACCAGAAGTGGTGTCAAGGGCTTCTTGGCAAAGTTTCTGTTCGAGAAGGCACAAGACTGCTGGAATTATCTTGATCTACAAGCCTTTGAAGAGATTGTGGCTCTTCTCATCTATGGGTTGGTCTTGTTCCCAAACCCTGATCAACTTATATATATGAATGTTGTCAAGATTTTCATATCCAGGAATCCTATACCTACATTGCTTGGGGACATCCTACACTCATTTTACACACAAACAATGAGGAAAAGAGGTGTTCTCATGTGTTGTACTCCTCTACTAGCAAGGTGGTTTATTTCTCACCTTCCACAATCAGTTTTGAAGAATAAGCAGGGTTTAAGGTGGTCACAAGGGTTGATGACCCTCACACATTCTGATGTACATTGGTGTTCTCGGTCCAGAGAAAATGTCATCATCATTGATCGTTGTGGGGAATTCCCTAATGTCCCACTACTTGGCATTAGGGGAGGCATCACCTACAATCCCTGTCTAGCTTTGAGACAATTTGGATATGCTCGGAGGGATAGCCCTCATGACATGTTGATTCCGGACTTAGTTTTTAACTTCGACAATGATGCGCAAGGACTTCGACAAAGGTTCATCAGAGCTTGGAGGATGCCTAACAAGGTGGATAGTAAGACACTGGGGCACAAAAATTCCATCCCCCTTGAGCCTTACTTCAAGTGGGTACGAACCCGCTCCCAGAATTTTATAATGTCATACCCTCACATTCTCCCCTTGATCAAAGAGCCTGTTATGAAAGGAGAGGTTCCATACACCATCCTACATCCTGACATGCCAACATCATGGGAAGAAATGCAAAAGAGTTGGATCCAACTCAAGGAAGAACGGGATACTTTTGAAGCCAACTTCTATGCCAGTGAGAAGAAGGTTTTAGAGCTTACCCGCCGACTTCACGAGGAGGAAACTCTCAACACTTACATTGCACCAAAGAGGATGCGCAATGTATTTTTACATTAAGAATTTTGTAATATTTCGCCCATGGGGCACTTATGTACTAACAAATTTCTTCTTAATATGACGTGCGTTCTTTTCGTTTGCAACAAATTTGAATTTTTGAACCCTTGAATGCATTACATGAATAACATACCATTCATCATATGCATAAACAGGTCCTCACGCTAGGTTTCCTTATCTTTCTGCTGTTTATTTCAGCAAGATGGATTTGGAGCAAACAGTAAAGGATCTGCAGGCACAAAATTCACAATTCCAGCAACTCCTCATGACCTTGGCAAAGGGTCAAGAGGATCTCAAAGTTTTGTTAGAGAAGAATAAAGAGAAAAAGAAAAAGAGGCCGGGAGTAGCCACTTTGGGAAGAAGATTTGAGAATCAGGCCAGGAGAGTTCTCGAGTTCCCCTCAACGTCTGACGAAGGGGCCAGTAAAGGGAAAGGAACTGCTGTGCCTTCTGAATCCGAGGTTGAAGAGGAGGAAGAGGAAGAAGACGAAGACTACTCCGAACAATAGTATCCACCAGCGGATAATAAATATAAGAACCTTGAAGATAGACTGGCAGCTATGGAGTTGCAGAGGGTGCCCGGATTGGATTTTGAAGAACTAGGGTTGGTAGTTGGGATTGTTATCCCTCCTAAGTTCAAAGTGCCAACATTTGCCAAGTATGACGGTCTGTCATGCCCAAAGATGCACCTGAGGTCGTATGTCAGAAAAATCCAACCCCACTCATCCGATAAAGACCTCTGGGTACACTTTTTCCAAGACAGCTTGTCTGGCACTCAGTTAGACTGGTTTTATCAACTCGAGAGATTAGAGGTTCACAATTGGGAAGACTTGGCAGCTGCTTTTTATCGTCAGTATCAATACAATGCTGATTTGGCGCCCACTCGTACTCAGTTACAAAGTATGGGGATGGCTTCCAATGAAGGGTTTAAAGAGTACGCCCAGAAGTGGCGTGATCTGGCGGGAAGGGTGCAGCCACCTCTGTCAGACAGGGAGTTAGTTGACATGTTTCTGGGGACCCTGTCTGGCCCTTTCTTCAACCATCTAATCAAGAGTTCTTCCGCGGGATTTACTGAACTGATTTTGACCGGTGAAAGGGTTGAGGCCGGTATTAAGAGTGGAAAGATTAAAAAGGATGCTTTCGCATCCATAGAGATTAAGAAACCTTTCCCGGCTAAGAAGGAAGTATTTGCTGTGTATTCTCAGAAGGGACAGGGAAGAACTGAGCGCCGGCCGACTGTAGGGGCTATGATGATTCAAAACTCGTCAAATGACCAACCTCGTAGCAATCAGTCGAGACCTAATCAACAACGGGTGGAAAGGCCACAACGGCAGTTCACCCGCATCAACATGACGCCCGCTCAAGTACTTCCTCATTTGTTGAAACTGAATCTGACCAGTTTGAAGGAAGCGCCAAAGAACCCTAACACCTCCTCTCCATACTACCACTCCAATGCCAAGTGTGCTTACCATTCCGACAATGTTGGGCACGATACCAATAATTGTTGGGCGCTTAAGAACAAAATCCAGGATCTGATTGATGCTAAGGAAGTAGAATTTGAGGCTCCTGAGAAGCCCAATGTTATATCTGCTCCGATGCCCAAGCACGGCCACAATATTCATGCTATTATGGAGGACACTCATGTTACTAATGTTGTTGACCTGTTGATGCCGTTACGTGTGATTAAAGAAAATTTGTTGAGAGTCGGGATCTTTCCTGGTTGTGGTAAAGACTGCTATTTTTGTTTGAACATATGAGGTGATTGCCCAATGTTGAAGTCAGGTGTCCAACGCCTGATGGATACCCAAGAGATACTTTTCCAGAAAACCCCTGTTGATACCCTCAATCCTGTTACTCCTGATACTTTTTCTACTTCAACCAACGATATTGAAATCATAACCATTTCCAACAATCCTCCAAAGGCTTGCAAAAGCCCTATCAGGATTACACCCAACTCTGAATGTATACCATTAAAGATCACCATGCCGGGACCTGTCCCGTACCAATCCAGCAAAACGATACCATGGAACTATGGGGGAGAAATCTTCTACCATGGTATCAAACAAATCGAGACAGTCCAATAGATTTCTGAAGAAGAAAACCCTGATGTAGGGAACATTACAGGTACAAGCAAGATAACCCGCAGTGGCCGGATCTTTTCTCCGGAGATTGCTCCACCTCGAGCAGTTTTCGGACCCTTGAAAGCTTTTGCACCTGTTAGACCATCTGTGCAAGGCCCAATGATTGAAGAACTGGATACTCTTGTAGTAAGACCATCTGCTGAAACTATCGACAAGGGTAAGGGGATACTGGAAGTGCCTGTCAGGACGAAGGCCCATACTGTGGTTATCCCCGAAACCACTCAGAAAGAAATGGATGAAATCTTGAAAATAATCAGAAAAAGTGACTACGACGTTGTGGAACAATTAGGGCAGACCCCTTCTAAAATTTCAATGTTGGCTCTTCTGCTCTGTTCTGAGGCCCACGCTAAGGCCCTGATCAAATTCTTGAAGGCGGCACATGTTCCCCAAGAGACTTCGGCTGACCAGTTTCAGGAATGTGTGGCCAGTCTTACTGCTGATAATGGCCTTGGCTTTTCCGATGCTGACTTAACTCCCAAAGGAAGGAAACATAACGACGCGTTACATGTTTCAGTTGAATGCCGGGGAACCACTCTCGCCCATGTCTTAGTTGATACTGGTTCTTCCTTGAACGTGCTGCCAAAGAAAGCCTTAGACCTTTTAGACTGCAAAGGACTTACTCTCAAGCCTAGTAACATCGTTGTTAGGGCTTTTGATGGTTCCAAAAGAATGGTTCATGGAGAGGTTGATATTCCTATCAAAGTAGGCACAAAAGTTTTCAACTCCACCTTTTATGTGATGGACATCTGTCCGTCATATTCGTGTTTGTTAGGAAGACCGTGGATCCATTATGTCGGGGCAGTTACCTCCTCTTTGCACCAAATGCTGAAATATCTTGTTAAGGGTAAGATTATAACAGTGCACGGCGAGGAAGAGTACATGATAAGTCACCTCAATTCCTTCCGCTATGTGGAGTTGGATGGCGAGTTCATCGAGACGCCTTTCCAGCATTTCGAGGAAGTGTCTCCTGAGGTAGCAGTTGCGAAGACAATGGTTGAGGTGCCTATCGTTCCCAAGCATGTATCTAGGATGGCATCTCTCAAGGACGCAGAGGCGGTGATCAAAGAAGGGAAGAGTACAGCATGGGGACAATTGCCTGATTTTCCCCATAAGACGGACAAATTTGGACTAGGGTTTACAGCTGCAGGACAGAAGGCTATGCGTCGTTCCAAGACTGGAGGGCCACCCATAAGGATCACTCATCACGGAATTAATGTTGTTGAGGATGAAGATGAAGAGAGCCACTTTGAAGATTGGATCTTTCCGACCGTCGAAGGGGGTTTAAGCAACTGGGAAGCAAAGGATTTTGTTCCCATCACCTTTATCAACCAGTAATTTTATCTTTGAACAATTTCCCATTTTTATGGTTTGTAATAACTAAAACAATTCGCACACTATTTTCACCTCATGCCTTTCCCGGGGCATGTAGGTCCATTTGTAAGGGTTTGATTTTCTTCATAATCATATGCCATGTTTTAATGAATCATTGGACGTTTTTCATCTATAAGTTGTTGTGTTCATTTTTCTTTCCTTTTGCATTTTTGTTTGTTTAAGGATGGCAATCCCTTACACACACCCACACTCACAAATATAGGTACCCATCCATTCCGGATTCCATGGGTGACTATTCTGCTTTAGCCTTCGATAACTCTGAAGATTTGGTCAATTATGCTGAGTACGAAGTTGACGAAGATTGTGAAGTGTCGGGAGAGTTAGCCAGACTTTTGCAACAAGAAGAGAGGGTCATTCTTCCTCATGAAGAGTTGCTAGAAACCATCAACTTGGGGACAGAGGAAGACAGGAAGGAAGTAAAAGTGGGTGCCAATCTGGAACCCAATGTCAAGGAGCGCTTAGTGCAATTGTTGAACGATTATGTTGAAATCTTCGCCTGGTCTTATGAACACATGCCAGGGTTAGACACAGATATCGTGGTTCACCGTCTCCCTACAAGAGAATATTGTCCACCGATCAAGCAAAAGGTTCGCCGAATGAGGCCTGACATGTCTGAGAAGATTAAGGTTGAAGTAATGAAGCAATTCAACACTGGCTTTCTGGCTGTTACCTCCTATCCACAATGGGTTGCTAACATCGTGCCCATACCTAAGAAGGACGACAAAGTCAGAATGTGTGTGGACTATCGGGATTTGAACAGGGCTAGCCCCAAAGATGATTTTCCGCTACGGTATATTGACATTTTGGTTGACAATACAGCTCAGCACAAGGTGTTTTCCTTCATGGATGGATTCTCGGGATACAACCAGATCAAAATGGCCCCCGAAGACATGGAAAAAACTACCTTTGTCACGCAATGGGGTACCTTCTGCTACAAAGTAATGCCGTTCTGACTGAAGAACGCAGGGGCAACCTATCAACGCGCCATGGTAGCTTTATTTCATGATATGATACATCATGAGATCGAAGTTTACGTAGACGACATGATAGCTCGATTACAGACAGAAGAAGAACACCTTAATCATTTGAAAAAGCTGTTTGCCAGGTTGAAGGAGTATAAACTCAAACTGAACCCAAGCAAGTGCACTTTTGGAGTTAGGTCTGGTAAACTTTTGGGATTTATTGTCAGCAACAAAGGCATTAAGGTTGATCCAGCTAAAGTAAAGGCTATACAAGAAATGCCTGCCCCCGTACTGAAAAGGAGGTTAGAGGATTCTTGGGACGCTTGAACTGTATTGCGAGGTTCATCTCTCCCCTGACATCTACCTGTGAGCCGATCTTCAAACTGGTAAAGAAAGATCAGGTGGTTGAATGGAACAATAATTGTCAATTTGTTTTTGATAAGATCAAGGAGTACTTACTAGAACCTCCTATTCTGATGCCACCCGTCGAAGGAAGGTCGTTGATCATGTATCTGACTGTTTTGGATAACTCAATGGGGTGCGTACTGGGCCAACATGACGAGTCTGGCCAAAAAGATCATGCCATTTTTTACCTTAGCAAAAAGTTTACCGACTGTGAGACTCGCTACTCACTTCTCGAGAAAACTTGTTGTGCTTTGGTATGGGCTGCTCGCCGGCTAAGGCAGTATATGTTGACTCATACCACTTTGCTGATTTCCAAGATGGATCCAATCAAGTATATCTTCAAGAAGCCAGCTTTATCTGGAAGAATCGCTAGATGGAAAATGATCCTGACTGAATATGACATCTAGTATACTACCCAAAAAGCTATAAAGGGGAGTGTACTAGCTGACCATCTAGCTCATCAAGCCGTCGAAGATTACCACTCTATGAGATTCGACTTCCCTGACGAGGACATCATGACATTGGACAACATTGAAGGTAACAGACCGTATGAGGACCTGAACAAGGATCCCGGTGGACCCTGTACTTTGATGGTGCTTCAAATGCACTTGGCAACGGCATCGGTGCGGTACTCATTTCTCCGAAAGGTTGCCATACACCCTTCACTGCCCGACTTTGTTTCAGCTGTACCAATAACATGGCCGAATATGAAGCTTGCATCTTTGGTCTCAAGGCTGCTATAGACTTGGGAATCAAATCTTTGGTCGTATTTGGGGACTCGGATTTGGTTATCAGTCAAGTCAAAGGAGAGTGGGACACCAAACATCCTAATCTTATCCCATACAAAGAACATGTCCTGACGTTGTTGCCTCATTTCGAGCAGATTACTTTCGAGCACTTCCCGCGAGAAGAAAATCAGCTGGCAGATGCTCTGGCCACAATGTCTTCCATGTTTAAACTCAACTGGGATAACGAGGCTCCCCAAATTACCGTCAAGCGAATGAACGAACCAGCGCACTATCATGAGATTAATACCGAAGAAGTAGTGGAACAACCCTGGTTTCATGAAATCAAAAGGTATCTCCAGACTAGAGAATATCCTGAAGGAGCTTCCGTCAATGACAAAAAGTTCTTAAGGAGATTTGCTGCCAAGTTCTTCCTAAGCAATGGCATCCTTTACAAGCGCAGCCATGATTGTGTTCTATTTCATTGTATGGACAAAGCTGAAGCAGAGTTGATCATGACTGAGATACACAGTGGCACATTTGGCACCCACTTGAGCGGACATACGATGGCTAAGAAGATTCTAAGGGCAGGCTACTATTGGTCTACCATGGAAGCTGATTGTCATCAATATTCCCGTACCTGCCACAAATGCCAAGTCTACGCCGACAAGGTACATATTCCTCATGTTCCTCTCAACGTTTGACAGCTCCTTGGCCATTCACAATGTGGGGCATTGACATGATTGGAGAGATCAAGCCCACGACATCCAATGGACATCGCTTCATCCTGGTCTATATTGACTATTTTACCAAGTGGGTCGAAGCAGCTTCCTTTGCCTCAGTTACAGAGAATGTGGTTGCCCGCTTTATCAAGCAGAACCTCATATACCGGTACGGTGTCCCTGACAGGATCATCACTGACAGCGGTACGAATTTGAACAATACTATGATCACCACTCTATGCGAGCAGTTCAAGATTTATCATCACATTTCATCTCCCTACCGGCCGAAGATGAATGGTATTGTTGAAGCCGCGAACAAAAATATCAAGAAGATCATTCAAAAGATGACAGTCACCTACAAGGACTGGCATGAGATGTTACCGTTTGCTCTACATGGATACCGTACCACGGCACGTACTTCAACAGGGGCAACCATATTTTCTTTAGTATATGGCATGGAAGCTGTGCTACCAATGGAAGTTCAGATTCCTTCCTTAAGGATTATGAAGGACGTTGGTTTGAGTGAAGACGATTGGATTCAGACCCGGCTTGATCAACTTAATTTGATCGACGAGAAGCGACTTACTGCTGTTTGTCATGGTCAGACGTATCAAAAACGGATGATCAAGGCTTTCAACAAGAAATTTAGACGTCAAGTATATCAAGTCGGAGATCTTGTAATCAAGCGGATCATCTTTCCGCAAAGTGATCCCAGGGGCAAGTGGACTCCTACTTACGAAGGACCATTTGTGATTAAGAGCATCTTTTCTGGTGGGGCAATGATTCTGACCACTATGGACGACGATGATTTGCCGTACCCTGCGAACGCAGACATAGTCAAAAGATACTACCCATAAAACGACCCGACAAGTTGAAAACCCGAAAGGGAGACTTGGGCAAAAAAAGGGCATCCCGGTGAATCGGAAACCCGAAAGGGCGGTTCAGGAAAAAATTAGGGATAAAACATAAAAAAATCTGTACACCCGGCAAGTTGAAAACCCGAAAGGGCGACTTGGGCAAAAAAGGGCTTCCCGGTGGATCGAAAACCCGAAAGGGCAGTCCAGGCAAAAGTTAGGGAATTAAAGTGTATGACTATGTCTTGTCGGGTCACTTTAAGAACAATCTCTTCACCAACAAGCTCCAAGCTTCTGATCAATCCAGTCATCAGCGGACGAAGCAGCGAATGGACAAAATATTCAGAGTTGTGAAGGCTATAGCAGAATGGGAATCCCATGGAATTGTTACACATAGCCATCTTTCTTTTGTATAAAATTTTGCAATTTTTACGACAACATTCTCTTACTAGGATGTCTGTCTCCTTTATACAAAGATACTTACCAAAAATAATACAAGTATACTTCAAAGTGCAGAAAATTGCTTGCCTTTCTTTTTCCTTTTTACACTTATGTTTTATTTGAAAACGTCCAATGTTTTGTTAAATAGGCATATGCATTTGAATATAATCATTGCTTACAAATAAAACAAATTGAAAAAGGATAATTACTGGTAGGTTGAAGGAGTAGGAAGAAATCTTTATGCCATTCCAGAAGAAATCCCCTACGGTACATCATTCGGATCCTCAACAAGGTTAAATATGGAGTATATTCCCCCAGCGGAATTAAGCTTCAAGATCCGCAACGGAGCCAGTGCAGTCTAAAACTTGATTCCCCAGCTGAGTTAATTTTCAAAATTCCCATCAGAGTTAAGCTTCGAGATCCCCAGTAGAGCCCGAAAACCCTGAAAAATCCTATCCCCAGCGGAGCCAGAATAGTGAACATTCTCCCCACAGAGTTATTTCCCAACAGATTGAAGATTCTCGGTCTCATTTCTCCAGCAGAAGTCTCCCAAGTTTTAACTTCCCAGTAGAGATTTTCAAAGTTTTCCTTATTCCCCCAAGCAGTCAGCAGTCAGCAAGGATTTCTTATCTTCAGTAATCAAAGGTTTTTGGAATCCCCAGCTTCGGTCATGGATTTATTTTCCCCGACAGCAGTCAAAGATTTCATTATCTCCAGCCACCAGGATTTATCTTCCTCAGCAAGACAGCTACTCATCTTACATGCATAACCATTACATTCATATACCATAAACATGGATTACAATTCATTGCATCATACATATCATGCAATATAACTTCGTGTTTTAGCTAACGTTTTACCCTTTTCAGGATAAGATTAAAAAGATATCATTAACAATTATTCAGATACAGTATGGATACACCCCAAACACGACGGTCATTCTATTACTCATTCAGAACTTCAAGTCAAAATACAGTATAGATACACCCCAGACGCGGCGCTCATTCTACTACTCATTCAGACTTCAGCAATCAGATACAGACTAGATACGCTCCAGACACGGCTGCCATTCTATCTCTCATTCAGATTCAACTATCAACTACAAGTTCAGATACGCTCCAAACACGGACGCTGTTCTGGCCTTTACACCAGCAGTTTGATCCTCCTAGTGCAGTCGCCACATAGGTTATTCTGTCACTTATTCAGATCCTAGTTACAGTACGGATACACCCTAGACACGGTGGTCATTCTACTACTCATACAGATCTCAACTCCAGATACGCTCCAGACACGGTTTCCATTCTGTCACTCATTCATAGTTTATCCCCAGCACACAGTTGCTCCATACGCAGATGTTTCTCTGTTACCTAGATAAAATACAGATACACTCCAGATACGGCAGTCATTCTGATATTCATTCAAAATTTAAATACAGTTACAACTCAGATACGCACCAAACATGGACGCCATTCTTTTGCTCATATAAACTCAGTCTCCAGATGAAGTTCAATGGCATTCCAGACACGGATACTGTTTTGATGCTCATTCTTCTAACCTACAGCATTACAATTCAACAAATATTCTTGGATGGCATCTTTAATCCCATCTCCAGCAAGATTCTACCATCTCCAAATGGAATCTTTAAGCTCATTCCCGCATCTATGTTTTGACGAGTGCAAACTTACGGGCACTCTAGTGTCCAATCCTCTTTTACCTTCGAGTCGCGAAAGGCAAACTTGGCAATCTAACTCTTCAGGTTCAAGAAGATTGAACAGGGGAAACAGTTGTACCCCAAAATTTGGCCTCTCATTTCATCAACATTTCTCATCACAAGACTCTTGGAACTCAAGATCAAGCTAGGGTTTGCTCTGCTCAAGACACCTCCTTGCACTGTTGACCTAAATTAGGGTTTGAGTTTGCACAAGGATGTTTTGACCTAAAATGCCCAAATTGACTTTCATACTTCATTTTGGACTCACAAGTTTGTCCATACCAAGTTTCAAGCCTTGATTCAAATTTTTGCCCAGTCAATTGGACAGTTGACCTAGAAATCAGTTGTATTAGGGGAAAAGTCAACTATGACCAATTGACAGTCAAACCTCATGAAATTTGACCCACATCAACATTATGAACTCATATGAACCATTTGATCAAGTTTGGATCACAACTCCACAAGAAATTTGATCAGATCACCAAAAGGGCAAAATGGTCATTTTTAGGGTTTTGACTGCACAAAGGCAATTTTTGACTGTTTGACATAGCCAATGGCAAATTAATCTCACAAATGGGCTCAAGGACTCAATTAAATTGTCTTGACCTATTCAACAAGTTCAAAAGATCTCAAATGCATAGGATTGACAGATGAATTTTTCAGTCAACTGATCAAAATTTGACTGTACACTGAAAAGTCAAACTTTGACTTTTTGGTCAAAATCAAGTGCCAAGGGTCATTTTTCATCAAGACATGTCAAATTATGAAACTTGTTCATCAAGAAACCCAAAAATACAAATTTGGGTTTAAAATGGAAAAATTTCATAACTTAGAATTTTTCTAAGTTATGAAATTTTCTTATTTTTTCCTAACTTTGTCCTATTTTTTCACCAAGATTCAAATGGATTCAAACAAAACTTGCAACATGAACGTTGTAGTCCATCACAAATTATACAACTTTTATTCACAAAGTTTTCTCAAAAGAAGCTTGTATCTCAAGTTATGAATTTTGGAACAAGGGTACCTAAAACTTTTAACTTAGAGAAATTTTGCCCTAGTTTAGGCAGGATTTTGACCCATCTTCTTGGCCATTTTTAACATAGTTCCACTTGGAGTTTAAAGTTGCATTTCAAATATGGATTATAGTACATGTTCCAATCTTTCCAAATTGTCCAAGAACTCCTCAAACACCCTTGTGGTTAGAGAGAATTGAATGCTTGAAGTTGGCAAAAACTCACTTTGAATCCATGGCCAATACCTGTTCATACAAACTTGCATTTTCAAATCAGCATGCTTGGCACTAGCTTGCAGGCCTCAAAACCAGTTTATACTCCATAATTTAATGCATAACCATTGAGTTAAGGTGTTATCTTGGTCATTTGGACATTGCATACAAGATTAATCCTTATTTGGAAAAAGGTAAAATGCCATTTTTGTAAAGTTGCACTTTATGTCAAACCAAAATCCTTGAGGCATGGGGCCATATCTCTGAAGCAAGATTCAATCTACCAATTCCAAGAACCAAGAGAAAAGTATGCAGCATGATATAGGGCTTGTATAGGCTTGCATTGAGAACAAACACACTCTTGCTTGAAAAGGAAGAAACTTGCAAAATACAAGCCATCTCTCACATCTGTAAAAACCAACTTACACAAACATTGTAAACAAGTTTCATACCTCCCAACAAGCCAGAAACACGACCCTTCTGCATCTCAAACCCCCTTGTACACAAAATCCCTGTTTTGCTGCAAAACAGCGCAAGCTCTACAAACTTCAAGCCATAACCAAATTCCATCGTGCATTTTGTCCAAAGATACTTCAAACACCTTCCAACCAACATACCTAAGCTATCCAGATCATCCATTGCTAGCTGTAACATCTTTAACACACATTGCCATTTTTGTTTCAAAGCTTTGCAGGTTGAGTTCTGTGGCACGATTCAAGCTGTTTCAAAACAAACCAAGTATTGGAAAAGCTTCCTTAGACCTCAGGCAAGCTCAAAAGAAGCTTAAGCACCCTTGAAAGTTGCTGCATTGTCCAGCTCGAAGTCAACTGAAACAGGTATTTCATGAACTTCTATCTCTCTATTTAGGAATAGTTAGGCTTAGGTTTGTGAATGAAATATGTTGTACTCATAGCCCTGAAGCCATACATATGCTTAGTTTTCATTTACATTAATCGTGCTAGGAGAATTTCACCCATGAACTTTCTGAAAAAACTAGGTTATAAATTAGGGCCAGAGAAATTCTCTCTGGTCTTTGAGAGTTAGCTCAAGTTTTTTATATGGTTGGATTCGTTGTTTAATGCTCTACAAGTTTCATGTTATGAGTTTTGTCAAAAAATCAAAGAATCAGGAGATAGCATTTGTGTACAGAAGCGCGCGTGTTTTCGTTCAAAGGAAGAAGATGAAGTTTGGTTTGGGCTGGGCCTGTACAGGCCTGCTTTTGGCACCCTCCTCTTTTCTTTTTACACCCCCTGGCCCATTTCTTGTACATTTGTTATTTTTGCATTTTTATTTCATTTCTGATTTTGATATTTTATTTTCTAATATAAAAAATATTTAAAAATTATTTTCATAAATTTTTTTTGTATTTATTTGGATTTTATTTTAATTATTACTAGTATAAACATGTGAATAATTTATTTTCTTTTTATTAAAACTCAAAGAATAATGTAAAAAATATGTTTATTTTTGTTTATTATTTTTATACACACTTAAGTACATTTTCTTGGATATACACATTTTTTGTAAATAATTAATTTTTATTTTTATATATTTAATATGTTTAATATATATATATATATATATATATATCTATATATATATATATATATATATATATATATATATATATATATATATATATATATATATATATATATATATATATATATATATATATATATATATATATATATATATATATATATATATATATATATATATATATATATATATATATATATATATATATATATATATATATATATATATATATATATATATATATATATATACACTTTACTTTATTAAATAATTAGGCCAAAAATACAAAAATAATACACTCCCATTTTTATTAATATTTTACACTAAAAATATTATTTTTACAATATACTTTTATTTTTGTACAAAATCAATACATTTTTGCATATAAATAATAAATAATACTATTTATTTAAGAATTAGGGTTTTTGCCCTAAATAACAAAAATTATTAAAATTGACCTTTTTATTTATTTATATTTCATATTAAAAATATACTTTTTACATACATAAATACTTTTTGCATAATACATTTTATTTAACATTTATTTGTTGTATTTTATTTAATTATTGTACATTTAAATATTGCCTTGTACATTCAATATGGTTGTAATAACTTAGAATTTAATTTCTTGTCAGATACCCCCAATTCAAATTTGTACCCCCTCCCTATATCATGTTGTAATAGTGTAGCATTTAAATTCTCGCACTTTTAAATGCTTTCAATTATGCCATGATTAGACCTAGGGTTTGTAAGCAAATAAAATCAACAACTAGCTTGACCCAATCCAAGATATAAATGCATGAAAAAACAAACACAATGCACACTTGCACCCCTAGGGTTTCAATCTACTTGTTGCCTTCAAAAATGGGCCATGATTGCATGTCAAGTACTTTGGCAAAACAAAAACAAAAAAACAAATATCATAGTCCCTCGATGACGCTATCTGAGTTGCCTAAACAAAATGATCAAGTCCCTCAAGAAAAATTGCCAAAAATACTTAACACAATTGCTATCATGGTCCATACGATGACCCGCGCCTGTCCCGTTTAACATCCTAACACAAGGTTGTTCACCAAATACAATGGTGAAACAACACTGTTAAAAGGGTTAAAAACATAAGAAAGATCTTTGAGTAAAATAGGGTAGACAACTCTTAGTTGCTTGATCAAAGCTTGCAAAAACATCTTTGCTATCTTCAAAACACACTTCACAACACAATTTCAAAACCCTACTTTCAAACTTTGTAAACTTTTAAAAGACAAAAACACCTTTGTATACATTCAAACAAGAATCATTACAAAGGTTGCCACAATGATAGCCTCTTTTCAAAACATCTTTTAAAATCACACACAAAGCACCATTTCAAACAATTGAAAAGCAAAGCAAGTGATCTAAAGCAAGTAACTAAGAGCCCATGGATAACCATGGATAAAAAGGGTGCTAATACCTTCCCTTTCTATAATCTACTCCCCGAACCCAAGAAAATATCTCAAAGGTCTTTCCTGTGCTTTTGACCTTTCCTTAGGATAAAATAAAAAGTCGGTGGCGACTCTTGCTAAAGCGAAACATTTGCGAACACCAAACGCAAAATCCCAAGTCAGTTCTCCCACCGTATCACAGGGTCCCTCAGGGCCTAAAGAATCCCCCACTTGAACAAAAGAAAAAGAGGGGATTATGTAAATTTCATAATCTTCTTGGTCATAAAACTTCTCAATATGTTATTTTCAAGGATTTAGTGCAGAAAATGTTGAAAGATGGCAGGCTCCAGTTTGGCGAGAAGCCAAAGATGTAAGTCGACATTGAGCCTTTGAAAGCTGAGGAGGATTTATACTCAGAGCCTCTAGATTTCATGATGGTCGAAGCTACTGAGGGCCTCGATAGGGAGGTTATAATGATTGGTGACATAGAAGTTATGATGGTCGGAACCAATGAAAGTTACGACCTAAAGATGGAAGAGGGATTACAGGAAGTGTACCCTCAGTCTGAAGAAAGCTTGGTTGACTTCCAAGAGAAATGCAGAGTGAAGGGGTCAAAAGCAAAATTATGCCCAAGATGCAACACTGTGTTTGATGAAGAAGCTGCTGAGAAGTATGAAGCTATCAGAAAAGAGGATCTTAAGCAAGAGAAGCCTCCAGTCCCAGGTTTCCTTTCGACAGGCAAGGAAATCCTCGACTCAATGAGGAGTACATAAAATTTTTTCAACAGTCTCATCCAAAAACATTTCACCCTCCATCAGATATTCCACAAGAAAAATGGATGGAATCAGTGAGCCAAAAAGGGGGCAAGAGGCCAGAGTGGAAAGTAATTGTGCTTGAAGTTGAGGCCCAGGAAAAGAAAGCTGGTTCGAAGGGTTATCAAGTTTCCCCCAACTATAAAGGAAAAAACCCAATGACAAGGACTCAGTGAAGGCGTTATCAGAGGAACAAAGAGGCAGTAAAGGAAGCTTCAACATATTAATTGAAGCTAGTCGAAGACATGCTACCAGCAGAAGCCATGGATCCAATAGAGTTTCCAATTCCAAAGGTGTACTATCTCTAGTCAAAGCTAACTGGAAAATAAAAATCCATAGCAAATCAAATAATGGCTATGAAGGTAGAACGTTTATGAAATACATAATTGGTGGCAAAACAAAACATGGAATATGCTCCTGCGCCTGAGTATACTCCCACATATGAAGGCGAAGAGGAGGAAGAACCTGAATATGATCCTTCGCTAGAGGATGACATGATGGATGATAACTATGATTATGATGAAGACTTCATCATTAATTATGGAATTGTGTTGATTCTGCTTGTTGAATACGACAGGGTGTCGGAAGTATCAGAAAATGAAGGATATTTTACCTCCGGCAAAGCGGCTGATGAGAAGCCTCTATGCTACTATGTGATGAATAGTGGTGTGGTTGAAGATCAGAAGGCTGTGTTTGAAAAATCAAGCCCAGGGATGCTATATCATCTCAAACCTTTATTCATAAGGGTAGCTGGATGGCATGCCAGTGAACAAGGTATTTGTTGATGGTGTGGCAGATGTGAATTTAATGCCACATGCTCTGTTTAAGAAAATGGAAAAGTGTGGGTTGGAGCTTCAACCTGACAACATTGTTCTACCAAACTATGAATGAAAGAACGGTGTCATACTGGGTGTCATCCAAGTAGAATTGGTTGTTGGAACTGTAACACCCCATTTCTACCCAGCGAGTTAAATGAAATCAGAGTTATAAAAATTTCCAACGAACAAATGGAATGCTACACTTTCAACTTGAAACTACGACATTCAATCATCTAGTTCAGATACATAACACGTGAGCTTCAGATGAACCGATAACAACTAGCTTAGTCTTTAAAAATGAAAAGAACTTTCATTACTACGCAGCGGATTCACAAAATTCAACTGAACATACCATAACATCTTATCCAACTCAAAAAAAAAAATTAAGACAACAAGTCTCTAATGAAAACAACTTAAAAATTCAGCAACATAATGAAAATCAACAATAAGGAAAACATGCGTTCATCCCCCCGAGTGCTACGTATCAGAGCGACAACACCGAATTGAACTAACGAGGGTAACAACTAACCTTCTTGATTACCTGCACGTTACCAACAGAGAGCAACATTCAAACATAAGGGGTGAGATATCGAACCATATAATCGGATATACAATAAATGATATATATCAGAATCAAATCATATAAAATCACCACTTCACAACTTTCAAACATCTTTAATCTCAACAAGACATCAACACGACATAACAACTAATTCACATCCTTTAGATGATATCTATCACAATAAGTCAAAAAAAATAAAGAAACAACAAATCTATCTTCACCACAACTCAATATGCAACATCAAATGCGACTCAATTACAATGCACATGTATGTGGTACCATTGGAGAAGAACTCCCAACTTAAAAATCTGCCAATAAATAGAGGCATCAACCAGGCATAAGCCTTCATCAAAGTTTGCCATCAAGGCCAAGGCGTAAGCCTTCATCGCTAGTTTTGTCAATCCAGGCCAACGTGGTGCCAATCCAGGCCAACGTGGTGTCAATCCAGGCAAACTTAATAATTCAAATGTATGTGACTCAATGAATGCAACAATAATATACAACAACAACAATCACCATCACAAAGGCATAAGCCTATATCGTCACTTTACCAATAATTAGAGGTACTCATTGTCGCTTCAACACTGGCCATAGGCCTACAACTTAATCAACTTATCAAACACAACATATAAACAACAACATATTCAACAACAACAATGTATTCGACAATGACTTATTCACAGTAATAACCAACAACACAATTCCATAAACCGGAAGCATTCAGCTTAATTCGACTTCACCTGCAAAATTCACATTTTTCAACAAAAATGCCACCCAACATATCAACCAAAATTACTATCATAAACCGCATAATAATTCGGATTATTTGGGCTAAAATCGGTTAATTAATTATCGGCCAAAAACTCTATTATTTCTACTTTATAAATCCTACAAAATTATTTGTTGAAGATATTAAATCATTACTATTAAATAATTTATATTTATAAACCGGAACGTAATAGCTACGGTATATTTAATATTTATTTTGCACCAGTTTATTATTTGAATCAGAGTACAATATACAAAACAATTGCTTTTAATTGTTACTTCAATCCATGTTACAGTAGCAAGAAAGTGCCTCCAAGTAATACTTCCACAAATCCGCTACTGTAGTAAATAATTCTCCTAACCACTACTTAATTATTTTCGCTATAGTACATGCAATGCTACTACTCTTAATTACTACTTCACATTAACACCTCACAATGACGCCACAGCATGTAAGATAATCCCCCTAACTACTAATTTATGTAAATCGTTGTAGCAAGTAAGCATGTGCCTATTGAATACCAATTCATTCTTTACGCTACAGTACATGCTCATACTCCAAGTGCCTACTAAATACATCTTAATGCTGCTACAGTATTCAATTACTATTAAATAAAAAATTCTAGATTCCGCTACAGTACAGGTACTCTTCATCTTTGCGCTACTGTGTGTAAGGAACCCCCCCTAGCCACTACTTCATTCTTCATCGCCACTGTAGCAGGTTAGCACTACTATGTGCTACTTTAATATACATATGCGCTACAGCAACAATTGCTTTATAACAATAATTCAATCTATCATCTCATCAAGCCAAACAAATATTACCATATGCCACTTCATAAACATTACTACAGTATCCAAAAACAATTAATTGTTAATCTTTTCATTGCGCTACAGTATCAATGTATTTCCTAAATACTACTTACCATAATATCGCTACAGTAGCAGAGCATAGAACTTTGCAATAAAAAAATACTCCAGCACTTAAATATATGCATAACTAATTAAATTGGGTCTTAAATCATCTCTCAATTTCATCAATATACGAATTTCAAACACAATTAAAAATAATATTCATAACCCAAATTCACATACTATTAATTATACACCCTATTATAGAGTCAGAACCCCATCCTTACCTCAGATTAAGAGCAGATCTAAGAGACTTCAACCGAATTTTTGAGGAAAATGGCACTTGAAGAAATTTCCTCTTGTTCTTCTTCTCTCCTTCCAAATCCTATTTTCCTCTTCTTTTTCTCTTGTTCTTCTTCTCTCCTTCCAAATCCTATTTTCCTCTTCTTTTTCTTCCTGATACAAAACCCTCTTCTATTCTTCTATTTCTATTCTAATATAATATATCATATTCTATTTAATCTTAAAAACTAAAATGGGCCTAAAAAGACATACCTCTCTAATTACTACACACTACCACCAATTAAGCCCAATGTTACATTTAAGCCTAATAATAAAATAACACTTTAACTTAATTCCACCAATTAAATCCGATTAATTATTATTCCAACTTAATAAAATAATTCCGACTTCGATGATAAAAATTTGAATTAATAAAATAAAATATTCAAAAATATATTTAATTAAATAAATAATTAAATATCGGGGCGTTACAGGAACAACAACCATATCAACATCGTTTATGGTTATAAATTCCAAAGCCAACTTTAATTTATTACTTAGTCGTGAATGGATTCATGGAATAGGTGCAGTCTCGTCGACTTTACACCAAAGAATTTCCATTTGGAGAAAAGACGGTGTAGTAGAGAACTTAGAAGATGATTAGAGCTATTACAAAGTCGATGATACGAAAGGTGGAAATAAGTCTTTCGACCAACATTTGGCGAATGTAGCGCCTTATGATGATGAGAATCACGCTCCCAATGAAAGCACAAATCATTTTCTAAGTTTGGATCCTGATCATGGCTTTACATAGGATTCTGAAGAGGCAACAAGGCTTAGGGAGTCGATTTCACCTACGGGGTGGTCTGTAGTTGAAAAGGATGACTAGCGAATGATAAGTGTGATTCAGAATTCGGCCTATGGTTGAACGCGTTGTAAACATTCAGTTTCAGGATTTATAAAGTGGTTTTCGAAGCCAAAGTAAAGCGGATAAATATAGGTCAGTAGGGCCTAAACAACAACTTTAGAAATTCAGAGGTAAGATACAAGCCTTTGGGACTTAAAAGCCACTTACCATTAAATGTAAAAACTGGGTGTTACTTGGTGTCGGATACCTAGATTTGTAATTATTATGTATTAGGCCTAAAGCGTGTATTTTGAATTGATTAATGGTCGTAATTTATCTTAAAGTTAGTGTTTCGCAAATGATTTGTTATTTTAAAACTAGTTGATGTTTATGGTTTGTTCTCACGAGTGGTGTTTCACCAATGAATTATATTCTAGAACCAGTTAATGATCAATCCTAAAACTGGGGGGGGGGATCAAATAAAAATATTTTGAATTTCTAAAAGAGTTTCTCCATTGATCATTTGTTAGACACAGAATTGTCGAAAACTGGCAAAAGCATCATCATAAGAAAGTCAGTAAATCATACGTACTAGATTTGATGTTAGCCAAAAATGGAAAACTCCAAAGTTAACCATAAATTTTCCCAACAAAGGGTTACATATCCAAGAGTAGGGAAATATCAATAAAACATAGGGTGCGACGATAAATATTTTCAAGCAGGAAAGTGAGACTTAAAATCTTCAAAGCGGGCCCTTTCGAAAATAATTTTGTTGTCGAGGAGGATTTTCTTCTTCGTCAACTCACAAATCCCGTCTTTAATATTTAAAGCCTTTTAACAATGCTTAATGTCTTTATAAATGTCTTTTTTAATATCTTTTTGGCTTGAGAGTGCTTCAGTTGAATCCAGCAAAGCCTTCTTTCCTTCAGCCTCGGACAATTTCTTCTAGAGATTAGATATCTGAGTTTTGTAGGAAGAAATTTGTTGAGCTAAAGAAGAACGTTGTTTACTCAAAGAAAGATCAGCAATGGCTTGGCGAAAGAATGTCTCAAAATCAATAAGGTACTGAACCCAAGTTTCAGGAATAGTATGCTGGGAGATTTTGTCAAAAAGTTTGAAAACTTCGCCCCTAAATCACTCTCATCGACAACGACAGAGAGGAAATAACTATTGAGCAGGTACGCTTTTAACTGCTGCAATTTAAGAGTCACATCAGGGTTGACATCAGTAGCAGAAGAAGTTTCAACCGGATGCTTCTGCTTCATTTCTAGAATTTTTGCTTGGATCAAAGAACTGCTGGAGCTTGTGTCTTGCAAGAAGTGAGGTTCAGGATTAGTAGAAGGAGAGTGTACCAAGTTATCACCAAAAGAAGCTTGCTAGGTCGGATTTTCTTGAGGAGGAGCATTAGCAGCAGCAGGTTCCTGATTGGCTTTAGTGTTTTCCTCACAGATGTGTGCAGTCGAGTGGTGAGGTGGAGTCGGATGAGATATCATGTCGATTGAGGGATCTTTTCCAATGTCCATAATATCCATATCTTTGTTTGAAGTTAAGTCAATAGATGGAGTAGTTCCAACCATTTCTTCATGAACTTGTTCCTGAAAATAGTACGGGAATTAAAGAAGAGTATATTTGCAGGAAAATAAATGGTATAAGGAAAATAAGTACTTCTTCATTGGGTTGGATGTTGTGTTCTGTTTGAAGTGGATTGTCAGAGTTGGTTGTGGAGGAGGAAAAGTTTCCTCTTAATCATGAACGCGAGAAGGCGGAACCTCAGCACCAACATTGTTAGCCTCCAAGGTTTTTGTTTTTAGGATGATTCTTTTGACTCTCTTAGGCCCCTTAGGCTTGGAAGGAGTCGAAGCTTTGTAGGAGGAAAATATGCGAGAACCATCACGGTGGTCAGAAATGTCTGGAGCGGCAGAAGTTTGTGGTTTTGTTTTCAAGAACCTAGTAGAACAAACATATTCCAGTTATCGACCTACAGTGGCACGAAAGAACATGTAAAATGGCATTACATAACTAGGTAGTTGAAACCTTGGCTTTCTTTGAGGGCACGGTGACAATAGTCTTAGCAGTCGAAGTTCATTTTCGCCCCTAAAAACGGTGGAATAAGATCCCAAAAAACGTACAAAGATAATCAAATTCAAATACGAAAAGGAAACAAAGGTACCTTAGGGGGTTAAACCTCGACAACCTCAAGACCTTATGGCTTATCAGCAGTCAGGGCCTCTGCTTCCCGAGCCTCAAAGGCATCTATTAACGTTTGCAAAAAGACAATGATGGAAAAATATTGCTTTTGGTATTGAGACCACCAATGGTCGAACTCTTTAGTGTAAAAGAAAGAAGGTTTAAACACGAACACATGGAGTTCAAGAGGCATATAGTTTCTCATATATAAGAGACATTTGGTGTATTACTCTACACCCAATTGTCGTCCAAGCCAAATGATATCTTGGGTATGGGAAACTAGAGGTGATGGTAGCATTTGGCTAAAACCAAACTGTCGAGCAACCATGTTCTGTTGATATGTCACAAAACCATGACCTTTGGAACCAGTATTAATATGAGAGGACCAAAAAGTAAGGGTCAGAAATTCTTTCCATACAAAGTTTGATTTGGCAGCTGCTTTGGGGCTGATGCTAGGAAAAGGGTCCTTAAAGCAAGAAGAGCCAACGTTCATCTTTACAAAGGGAGCCATAGCTTTGACAAACGTAGTAGTTTCTATGAAAAAATTAATATATTTCATAAAAGTGTACCTGGTCGAGGCTTCCTGAGGAGTAAGCAGGGATAACCTTAACCCTTATATGGATCTGGTCGACAAAGAAAGTTGAATAACCTCCGATAAGGGAGAGGCTAGGCGATGCTAAAAAGTATCATTTAACCAATGTTGCAGGAGCTAGAATGGTTCAGAGAGAGCTAGTCCCTTGGGATTTTCAGAGAGACTTTTGAGTCTGGCGGAAGCATCACCAAGAGTATGGTAAAGATAGGCCAGTAAGAGCTTACCTAAAGAAATATGTCGACCCTCATGAAGTTGAATGACAAGAGGGACGAAACCTTTTGCCCCTTGGAGAGACCTAGGGCAAAACAAATAGTAGGAAAGCCAAAGAGTGAAAAAAGCAATATGTTCTTCGTCAGAAACATCTTTGCTTGTTATATTGTGATGATCTTCAATATACTGTGTGAGACCAACTTTAGCGAAGCGAAATTAATGCTCCATTAATAAAGTGGGATTAAAAACTTCTCCAAAAGGAGACAAGCCTGTGATGGCTGCCACATCGAAAAGGGTAGGCGTTAGCATCCCACAAGGGAATTGAAAAGTATTGGTTGAACCTTCCTAAAAGAATATAGACATTGTGACCATACATGGGTTGATTTTATGAGCATTTCTCGACAATTGGATTGCGTCGAAGATGTCAGATGCTTCCCAAATAGACTTATTTTTTGCTTGAACCCTGTCGAGCCAAGCCAAATAGGTCGGATATCTAGGAGTAGGAGTGGAACAGAAAGGCTGGTAGAGGAATCTACAAACTTGAGATCCAGCGTGAAAGTTTGAGAGAACCTAAGAGGTTTCATAGGAGTGTGTTAAGGAAAGAATCCCTTAACCCTTTTAGGAGCATTCTTTGAGTCTGGATACGACCCATGGAAAGCATGGAGTTTTCCAGAAACTGCAAACTGAATAAGCATTTTCTTTTGCCAGGTTGTGATGGTGCTATCGTCAGTGGATATAGGTTGCAAAATAACTGGTAAAAGGGAGTTATATGTAAGAGTAAAGGCCATTGGATTGGTACTAGTGGAAACGGAAGCATAATCAAAAGCTGCCATTATTGATGTTCAGTAGAAAGTGCGGAAAATGAAAGATTTTTTTCTTTTTTGAATAAGAAGAAGAGATGAAAGAAAAAAGAAGAAAAGAGTGTAACCAAAAAAAGGGTATTTAAAGAAAAATCACACCCGTTGATCATTGACAAGTGGCACTGATCCAAAAACGATGAAGCATAGAAGTGGAAAAGTTGGTGGGGTTTGTCCAAAAACCCATGCCCTAAAATCTAGGAGTGATCATGAGAAATGATGGAAGTGACACGGGAAACTGTTGCGCATAAAGTAGTCATGATTGCACATGACGTCATCCCAAAAAAAGGAACACGGTCAAAAATAGGGAAGAGAAAACGCCTATATTCTCCCATCGAAAGGACTCCGTCGAACATGGCGTTTTGGGGGGAAATTTGTTGACAAACAATTTTCGACTAAGGGAGTAAACCTAAAGCTATAAGGATTTATTTGGCTAAAGAGGCATAGAGTGGTGTAAAATAACATGATGCGTCGAGGATGTAGAGGACATCGACCAAGTGAGCTAGTCAATGAGGATCAGAAGATTAGAGGCAGCTGTCGACAAGTACAATGGTCGACAAAGTAGGGATCCATATTGGCAGGAATGGTTACCAACATGAAAGCCAGCAAGAACGTGGGAAAATTCAAACAGTTTCCACGAATCCCAAACATGGGCTAGTAACCATCGATGGTTACATATTTAGGATGTTTGTTTAAGAAAATTTCTATATTTTTGGTAGAGGTCGCATTTCTTCATATTTAATAGAAATATACTCAAAGTACCCGCATCTAAGAGAGAAACGGGTTCAAGCTTAACAATGTATGAATGCTTCCACATTTAAATTTTTAGCAATTTACAGTCTTTTCACTTTAAATTACAAGCCTTGTCTTTGATTTATTTACATCACAATTGTCTTTATGTTTTTCCATTTTACCCCATTTTCAACCCAAAAACACTCTAAACACTAAGTCTGAGATTATTATAGCTGATCCCGCAAGTAACCTTTAATAAGAGGCTAGCGAGTGTTTCATGGAGAAACATCTGAGAGAGAAGATATTAGAGGATAAGCTGGTCAAGAAGATTCTTAGATACCTTCCCAAGAGATTTGATATGAAGGTGGTTGCTATTGAATAATCCCAAGATTCAAGCACTATGATAGTTGATGAGCTTGTAAGTTTACTTAAAACTTTTGAGTCAGCTATTAATGAAAGATATGAAAAGAATAAGAGCATAGCTTTTGCTTCTAGTGCTGAAGACTCTAAGGATAAAGGAAACATAAACTCAAAAGGAATATCTGAGGATCTCGTATTGTTGGGAAAATAGTTTATCAGGGTATTGAGGAAGTCCAAGATGGGTGCTAAGAACATGTCATACGACATCAATAAAAACCAGGACCTGGGAAGATTTGAAGAAAAGCTAAACCAATGGAAAGGTGTTCAATGTCCTTAGTATGAGGGATATGGACACATAAGAACTGAATATGTCACTTATATCAATAAGTAAGGAAAGAGTTTATATGTGTCATGGTCTGATGGAGAATTAGAAAGTGATCATGAGGAAGGATCAACCAACCAGGTGACTGCCTTGACTAGAATTTGTGGATCTGATTAAGAATCCTCCACTTTTGAGAAAGAATATGTTGAGAACTCACCATTAGTGAACTGGATGCTGGGTACTCAGAGTTGTGCCTTAAGAACGAAAGACTGTTGTAACGGTAGAATTGTTGAGACTAAGCCATCAGATTGACTTGACTCGCAGAGATCAAAATAAAAATTGCCATCGCGCTTTATTGTTTCCAAAGGAATGGGAAAAGAGCGAATAACCCAAAAGAGGGGGAGAGAATATAGGTAAGGGGTTGGTTATGAAAAGAGAATGTATTAGTACCCTAAACATCTATGGTACTCCGCAGGAACCTCTTTGAAAATCTGTGTGTTTTGGCTATAAGTGTTGTATACAAACAATACTTTCCGAGTGGAAGAACATACTTACTATCCATGATTAAGAGATGAGACACCATTGTCTTATCCGAGTGGAAGAACATACTTACTACCCATGGTTATGATAAAGGAGAATTTGCATCATCTCAAAATGGAGGATATGAATTGGATTTTAAAATCAACAAAGCCTCACTCAACACCCAAGTGGAAAATATCTCACTTCACTAGATATCGTAGAAGTATAGTAGCTCGCGTCACTACAAAGATTGACAAGAGTCTAATCTTTTGAGAAAATTTTAAAGCAAAAAGCCAAAGTGTCAAAATTATTTGAATGAGATTGATTGACTTTTAGTCTTCTCACAAAAATGTCAAAGTATTATTAAGTTGTTTAAAGTTTGATTAAGAAAATATTTTGAAACTGCACGGACATAAGTCCGAGTTTATTATGAAAGTGGTTCAAGTTTAGAAAACAAGAAGAGTTTTCAAAAGGAGGGAGAAGATTTTTGAAATTAAAGAATGTGGGAGGAGATGAAGGGACTATCCTAAAGCATAAGATAAAAGCTAGGGACACCGTCTAACCAATAGGAAGCCAACACTTGACACAATGAGTCAATGTAGAATTCTCATTCTTTGGGTTGAAACCAAACAAGTAAAGATAGAAAACCCCTTGAGAAACCCAAACTTCAAATGCATTAAGTATTCACAAAAATTGGACACAGTAACGACTGTATACAAATGAATTCCCAATCACAGATAAAGCACATAATCAGAATAACCTGCACACAAAGAAAACAAATAACCTAATGTCTTGGGGTAAACCCCAAGAACTCCAGAAAATATTGCAATAAAAGTCACAAGGTCTCAAGGTAGGTCAAAGTCTCTAGTCCTAAGTTCAAGAAGTCCATCGCTCCATAATGCCAAGGATAGTAACCAAATAGTCCAAGTAACATTAAAGTTTTTTTATGGTTCAAGTTGATTATTAGGTATCTTCAAAAAGAAATGAAAATCTAAAATGAGCAAAATAAAAATGACATAAAAGTAAATGCTCAAGTGAGAAAAGATGAAAATAACATTAAATCTAAATGCTAAAATAAAAGGGTGCATAAAAATAAAGGCATAAATTAAAAGCATAAAGTAAAGGGCATAAAGTAAAAGTCAATTGTTAGTGAATTAGTAATTAGAGATTAGTTGAATGACCATCTTGAAACTTGCATTTGAAAACTCATTAGAGGATTGATAAAATCAAAGCCTCTCAACAACAAGTTTCATTTGCTTTTTGTCAAGTATATCATTCATTTCAAGTTCTCAATGTAACAACATATGATCAATAATGTTTAAGTGATTCACTTATACCAAAGTTTATGAAGATTCATTAGAGGATTGATAAGATCAAAGCCTCCTAACAATGAATCTCAAGGTTATTGGATCAAATGTTTCAACTTAAACATCCTTGAGCTTGCAACCTAGGGTTTGGGCCACAAATGATCATTTCTCGAATCGGGACAAATTTTAACACTATGTTAAGCAATCATAAGTGGACTTATATAGAAGTCGCACCTATTTTGAGGTCGGTCAATAACAATCTATGTGTCATATGTTTGGAGAGATGGTATGTATGCCATCCTCTAACAACATGCAACACAATAAGAAAAAGATGAGATGAAGAAGGAAGGGATATATTTGAAATAAAAAATTTAATCAAGCTATCATTAAAATCATTCATCCATTTTGGTGGAGTTAAACTCAACACCCAAGATCCAATGATGTTAATGAAGTCCATGATCAAAAGCCACATGGTCAGAACATATACAAAAATAAAATTTGCATTGAATGAATAAAAAAAGAAAATGATTTTTAAAATGTTTTTAAAATGAAAATAAAAGGGAAAATAGCAAACCGTATTCAAAATATCAAAGAAAAATTAAAAGAGACCATAGAAAAATCAGAAATGACCTCAAATATTTTTACAAAATTTTTGGTAATTTTTCAAATCAGAAAAGTATTTTTAAACTAATTAAAATTACTCAAATAAGTGAAAAAAAGATCAAAAATAGTAGAATTCGAAATAAAATTCTAAAAAATTTCAGAAGGTCAAAAATAAGAAAGATGATTTTGATGAATTTTTCCAAAATTTAAAAATGCCAAAAAGTATTTTTAAGCAATTAAAAACAAGCCAAAATAAAGAAAAAATTATAAAAAATATCAAATCTGAAAATAAAATTATAAAAAAATCAAAATCAAAAAGAGAATATTTGAAAATATTTTTGTGAATTTTTTCATAATTTTTTAGTCAGAAATAAATTTTCTATGATTTTTTCAAGTTTAAAACAATTAAATATAAATATCAGAAATAAAAAATAAAGTCAAAAATGTTTGGACCATTGGATGAGAGTCAAAATGAATTAGTAAGCTAATCCAATGGATCATATGCGTTGTGCATATCGTGGTCTTTAATGAATAAAACAAGTGATCAACTATTAAATCAGATTTGAAAAAAATGCGTGACAAATTCCCATTGGTTGAAGACGAACATGTAGGTCGTCTTCAACCTCTGTCCACGTGATTTGCATGTTCATAAAATGGAAAAATTAGAGCTCGATATTGGTACCATTCACTTCGTCTCTTCAAGACGATTCCAATGGTACCCTCGCGAAAAATTTATTAAAGGTGCAACTCATTCGTTTTGCAAAAAACCAGAAGGAAAAATTTGAATAGGGATTTGAAAATTCATGGCCAAAACTCACTTTCAGTTGAAAGCAAATGTTACGACTAGTATCAAAATGATGAGAGTTTCATTATAGTACCAAAGTTTGAGAGAATTGATGAAGAAATCTACCTATTAAAGTTCAAATTCAGAGAACTGAAACTTGACTTGGCTAGCACGATTTGGAATGCTTTAGGGCTTGGTTATTCTTTTGTTAGCTTCAGTGAAGTTCAAGGATGAAGAATTGACAAAGAAAATGGATTAAGGAAGGCTGAAAAATCAAATTCGAAGTTGTAGAAAAGTGGGTTGAGGAGAGAGTTTGGCAGGGTGATTCTGGATGTTCAAGCTTGAGAAAATGAGAGGAGTGAGGTCCTCTATTTATAGGGAAGTGAATGGGATGCTCAAGCGTGTGGAATGATGAAGTTTGGAGGGAATTCGTGTGAAATTGCAAGCATGAGAAGTGTGACTTCTATTTTGCTTAAAACGCAACTAAAACTTGTGTTTCAAGGTGCTAATCACTTCTGGAAGATTGCTAAACATGATTAGAAGTAAAAACACGCCGAAATTTTGTGTTTAGAGGCTAAATCATGAATTTCAAATTCTGACTTTGGAGAAAACTTCAGTTTCAAGGTACCATCTTTGAATTAATGGTGTGCACGATTTAGGGAACCTTAGGATTTGATTCTTGATGCATTGGAAAGATGAGATCACAAAATTTACAATGTGTAAGGAATGGAATCAAATGGATGTTTGAGATAAAAGTTGTGATGAGTCAAAGTTGAGAAAAAGATGCTGACTTTTATACTTAAAAAAAATTCTAAGTTTTTCTTCAAAAATGGCCTATAATCTTTTGATTCCGAACAAAGCCTTCATCCAAAATCTTGCTTTGATCAATGATAATAGCTTGAAGTAGACTTCCCAAAGATAATTGTGAAACTTGAATCACTCAAAAATACCAAGTATTGAAAAAGTTATGGTCTTGCAAAATTGGTGAAAATTCATGAGATGACCTATAATCTTTTGCATCCTTAGGGCATCTTCCATCCATTTTCAAGCTTTTCTCATAGAAGAAGCGTTGAATATCACATCCTTAAGATTATTGTGGAAAAATAATGGGCTCAAGGAGATAAAAATTGACCAAGTTATGATCTTTTAAAGTTACATAAGGGAATTTGATGGCCTGTCTAGAGGACTTGTAATCTTTCTTCATCATTAGGCATCTTCCACATAAAATTTTCTTGAAACTCTTGAAGTTATTTGTTGATAAACCTTTAAATAGAATCATGTCTTTGGAATTACTCAAAAATCTCAAAAGGTGAGCAAGGTATAGCCCTTAGAAATTCAAAACCCTAGTTATTAGATCACCAAGATGCCTTGGGAATCTTTTTCAATTTTGACAAAATTTCTTGCACAAATACTTTTGTCATGTAAATAGAACTTATTGAGGATGATCATGAGAAACCATAGAAACCATAACCACTTCCAAATGTTAATAATTGAGGGAATTATGCACTTGTGAACAAGAAATCAAGAACTTGTTCAACTAGGTCAAACTTCTTCAATCAACCCTTGCATCTTTAGACTTCATTTGACAAATTGAGGCATGATGAACCATAGTAGAACTTGTCATTATGTCACTTAAAAGTATCTTCAATGATTAAGGTTGAATCTCAATGAAATTCTGTTGAAGAAGGCATGGAAATAAACTCATGAACCTATAGATCAACCTGATGAAATGTGTTGTGCTTTCACCTATAGCACCAATTAGGGAAAACATTAATTGTACTTATTAGTTAAAATTTAACCAATACAAAACATATATGATCACAAAATATAAATCAAGGTGCTTGGTGATTTCCCATGAGCTAACCTAAAGGTAGGGATAAGAACCAAAACCTAGTGTGATCTTGTTGTGATTGAGTTGATATGAGATGATAGAGGGATCTTAGGGGGAAAATTGGGGTACAACAATTGTGTCAGAAAGTGTTGACACAAAAGTTTGTCATTACTCAACTGGAGGCAAAGAAAAAAGAGTATTTATCTATCATTACTAATCTTAGAGAGAAGAATGATGGGAATATGAAAGGTCTTGGTTTTAATAACCAAATTATGAATAAACAACAAGTAAATAGTGGAGTTTTCTCCTCAAAAGATGAAGCATGATCTGAAGATGTCAAGGCATATGTTCCAACATTCGTCAAGACAACAGGGAAGATATCATAGTCACATGTATCAGCCATGGAGGTGTCACTATTGTGGAGGGTTTGGACATTTAAAGTCCTCGTGCTACAAATTTTATGGATATCCCATCCATAGAATTCCTTACAAAAAGATGATAACTATAAGGAAAAGTCAAAAGGAGTTTTTCACCATGATTCATATGGACTCAGAGCTTACACTTCTCACAAAGCCTTTACTAGAGAAGATTGGAATTTTTATAGTGGTTGCTTCAGAAACATGACTGAAGTTAAGAGATTCCTAGTGGACATCAAACCACGTGCCACTAGCTATGTCACCTTTGAAGATGGGTCAAAGAGTGAAATCAAAGGTGTGGGAAAGGTGGATTATGCTGGATAACCGAGTCTAGATAATTTCTTATTTGTGAAAGGGCTAGCAGCAAATCTGATAAGTATCAGTTAACTCTGTGACCAAGGTCTCAAAGTTAACTTTACTTAATCTGAATGCCTGATTACAAATGATAAGAATGTAGTGGTCATGAGAGGAACCAGATCAAAAGACAACTGCTACCTGTGGAATTCTCTAGATTGCCTCTCAACATGCTTATTGTCAAAGATGATGAAGTAAGCATATGGCGTCAAAAGCTTGGATATCTACATCTGAAGTGTTTGAAGAAGATCCTGTCAAAGGAAGCTATTAGAGATATTCCCAAATTGAAGATTGATGAAGGGAAAATTTGTGGTGAATGTTAGATTTGGAAGAAGACAAAGATGTCCCATAAGAAGATTCAACATCTTGCTACCTCAAGAATTCTAGAGATTCTTCACATGGACTTGATGGGGCCTATGCATGTGGAAAGTCTTGGAGGAAAAAGTTATGCATATGTTGTTGTTGATGATTACTCGTAATTCACTTGGTTTTTGTTCATAAAATAAAAATGTGAGGTGTTTGAAGTGTTCAAGGAACTATGTCATAAGATTCAAGGAGAAAAAGGGTTGTGGTGTCATCAGAATCAAAAGTTACCACAGGAAGGATTTTCAGAACAATAAATTTGAGGAGCTTTGTGCATCTGAGGGGATTAGTAATGAGTTTTCCTCACCCATCACTCCTCAAAAAAATGGTGTGGTTGAGCGAAAGAATAATACTATTCAAGAGTGTGCAAGAGTTATGCTTCATGCGAAGAAATTACCCCTTCACTTTTGGGGTGAAGCCATGAACACTACTTTCTATATTCATAACAGGGTAACAATCAGAATTGGAACTTCTGCTACTCTGTATGAATTATGGAGAGGAAGAAAGCCAATTGTTAAGTATTTCCATGTCTTTGGAAGTAAATGTTATATTTTGGATGATCGTGTGCCAAGAAGAAAGTTGGATGCTAAGAGTGATGAAGGAATTTTTTCAGGATACTCTATTAATAGTAAAGCATATAGAGTATTCAAATCCAGAACCAAGGTGATGATAGAGTCCTCAAATTTCATTGTAGATTACTCAAATAATAAAGATGATGTCCCAGAAGAAGTTAAGACATCTATTCCTACAGGAGGTGTGATTACTGAAGAAAATGTTACAACATCTTCCACAACCGTTGCAAGTTCAAGTGTTGATCCTGAAGTTGAAGAACCTCAAGTAACTGACAAAGGACCCTTATAATTCAAAAGGATCATCCTAAGGAGATGATAATAGAAAACCCCAAACAAGGAGTAGTTACCAGATCAACGGTAGTTGTATCAAATGCTTTTTTTGTGTCAAAGATTGAGCCTAAAAATGTATAGGAATCCTTGACTGATGAATTATGGATCAATGCTATGCAAGATGAGCTTGGTCAGTTCAAAAGAAATGAAGTTTGAGACTTGGTACCAAGACCTGAAGGGATGAATGTCATTGGTACAAAATGGGTGTACAAGAACAAGACAGATGAATAAGGAGGTGTCATTAGAAATAAAGCCAGACTGGTTGCTCAAGAGTACACTCAGATTGAGGGATTGACTTTTATGAAACATTTTCTCTTGTGGCTCGCTTGGAGTCTATTATATTGCTGCTTGGTGTAGCTTGTCACCTCAGGTTCAAGCTATATCAAATGGATGTCAAAAGTGCCTTTATAAATGGGTACTTTAATGAAGAAGTTTATGTTGAGCAACCGAAAGGATTTGTTGATCCTTGTTTTCTAGATCATGTGTTCGAACTGAAGAAGGTCATGTACGGACTGAAACAAGCTCCAAGAGCTTGGTATGAAAGATTGACTGAATTTCTAGTCAGTCATGGATACATAAAGGGTGGAATTGATAAGACTCTCGTTGTCAAAGATGAAGATGGAAAGTTTTTGATAGCTCAGATCTATGTGGATGACATTGTTTTTGGAGGAATGTCGGATGACATGGTCCAACATTTTTTCAGACAAATGCAATCTGAATTTGAGATGAATTTGCTAGGTGACCTGACTTACTTCCTTGGGTTGCAAGTCAAGCAGATGGAAGACTCTATTTTTATCTGTCAGAGCAAATATGCAATAAATATTATGAAGAAGTTTGGATTGGGAAATGCAAGCCGTAAGAGGACTCCTGCTCCTACACACCTGAAGTTAACCAAGGATGAAAAAGGAGTCAGTGTTGATCAAAGTCTGTATAGAAGAATGATTAGCAGCCTTCTATATCTTATTGCTAGCAGATCAGACATCACATTTGTTGTTGGAGTATGTGCAAGATATCAAACTGAACCTAAGGTTAGCCACATTAATCAAGTAAAGATGATTTTGAAGTATGTGAATGGAACATGTGACTATGGTATGTTGTACTCCCATGATACAAATTCCTCGTTGGTGGGATTTTGTGATGCTGATTGGGATGGAAGTGTCGATGATATGAAGAGTACCTCTGGAGGATGTTTCTTTATGGGAAAAAAATTGATCTCTTGGTTCAGTAAGAAGTAAAATTGTGTTTCTCTTTCTATTATTGAAGTTGAGTATATTGCAGCAGGAAGAAGTTGCTCTCAATTGGTATGGATAAAGTAAATTTTATCTGAATACAATGTCACACAAGATGTTATGACATTGTTTTGTGACAATTTGAGTGCTATAAATATTTCCAAGAATCCTATTCAGCATAGTAGGACCAAGCACATTGACATCATACATCACTTCATCAGAGAGCTTGTGGAGGACAAAATCATTAAACTTGAGCATGTCAAAACTGAGAATTAGCTTGCTGATATCTTTACAAAAGCTCTTGATGTTGCTCAGTTTGAGAATCTAAGAAGGAGACTTGGGATCTTTATCCATGAAGAGCTATAGCAATTAATGTTAGTGTTGCATCTTGTGTTGAGATTGCTAAGTATAGTGTTGCACCTAATGAACGTTTTGTTAGTGCTTTCGAGGAAAAAGAAGATGCTCATGCATGACAACTTGTCATGAGATTTTTCTTGGATCTATCTTATGATCCTGTTTATTTTGGTTTATGATTATATAGGGGCTAAATGCCCAAGATATCTTTGAATTTTTGCACCCTGGCTCTACAATTTTAGGTGCTTAAATTTTTTTTTGCTAATATTGTCTACTTGCCTTTGTCACATTATAGTTACAAACGGGGAGTAGTATGATATTAAGGGTGTTGGAGCTTGTGTTGGAGCTGACACTTGTTGAGGGGGAGAATTTTATGACTCTTTGTTCTATTTTATGATAGCAGGTATTAAGGGGGAGTTCCTGCTGTTTTGAAGAGATGTCAGACATGGTGCCTTAACATCAGGGTGTAAGAACTTAGATGTTCCTTATTTTTGGTGTAGCTGTGTTAGTAGATCAAATAACTACTAACTATATGTGTGGGCTGCTAATTTATGTGCTATTAACCTTACATATGTGTTTTTTCCGCTGCTATACCTCTGATGTGTATGTTTGATTTATTTTCAAGCATAGTTTTTATGTAAGGGTTGTTTGAGTGTTTTAGCCCAAATTTGCCAAAGGGGGAGATTGTTATTTCTCTAAAATTATGATTGGCATACATTTTGGTAAAACCTTTTTAGTAGTAACATGTTGAACAAGATGTTCCAACTTTATGTTTTCAACATGTCGAGAAGGATGTCCGAACAAGGAGTTAGGACATTGCGTCTGCAGTAAGCTGACAGTGTGGATCAATTGATTTTTAGCTATTGTATATTCAGAGAATATTTAGTTAGCTTATGTGGCGTCCAAGATTGACAAGTCAGAATATTCTTTGATTGATTTTTAAAGATTTGATTAGTTTCTAAATATGGAGACTTATTAGGAAACTAATGATTGAAGACCTATTTTCTTGGAGGACTTTTTCAAGACTTTGTGCAGCCTCGCTGCTGCGGTTTTGAAGCCCAACCCAGTCTAGAATAATATTATTGGGTTGTAAGTTCTCTGTGAGATGTTCATAAGCTTTTAAGCATTGAACATATTGTGTGTCAATTCTCATAAGAATTTAAGCATTGAGTCTTGCGTGTTTTGAAAGTATAGCTTCTGAATTTTTGTTCTCTACTTGTGTTTAGAGTTGCTCCAATTGATGATTATAGTTAAAGAGGGATTTGAGGAGGGCCTCATACCTAGGTGTGTCTTAGGTAGAAGTTAAGCAAAGTGTAGTCATTAAGTGCATAGACTGTAAACTAGAGGTTTACTGTAAGGTCTACAAATTGATACTATCTAGTTAATTTCGTCTCTGGCTTGGTAGCCCCCAGAGTAGGAAGGTTGTTCTGAACTGAGTAAACATATCTTGTGTTATTTACTTTCATCATTGGTATATTGTGTTAATACATCTTGTTATTGTATGTGAAGTCGGATCTGGTGTCTCAATATGTCTTAGGAAATTCGAATCACACTTCCTTTGATAAACCATGCACTCCCCCATATGCCTCTTCTTACACTTCTCACACTCAGGAGGTTGTGTTGATCGATCACCATAAGTTGGTTTCCTCATAGGTGGAGAATTGCGATGTTTTAGGTATTGACTTGATCTTCCTTGATCCTTGTGCACCGACCTGTTATGCTCTCTTTATTCCCAAACTCTCTTCAGATTATTTTCGGCAACATAGAAATTCCTTAAACACATAACATATGTAGTGAACTCCCTCTGAGACACACTATGAGCAACATCAGCATGCAGCCCAAACAAGAATTGATCAATCTTACAAAGCTTATCTGGTGCATACACAGCTTGTCTAGAATAAGCATCCATGTCTTCAAACTTTTTAGCATACTCAGACACTGATATGTTTCCTTTCTTGAATAACTGAAACTCACGCTCCTTCTGAGCATGCAAGCTGTTAGGATAATACTTCTCCAAGAAAGCCATCTTAAAGTGTTGTCAGTCCCTTAGAATCATCTGAGAGGTAAAATAGGTGGATTTAGTATCCCACCATCTACTAGCTGGCACTTTCAATATCTGAGCAACAAACAACACTTTCTCTTCTTCAGAACAACGGATCGCCTAGAATACCCTCTCCATCCCATAAAGCCAATCATGAGCTCCTATGGGATCTAAGCCACCCAAGAACTCTGGTGGTTTCATCCTGAAGAATGCACATAAATCTTTCCCTGCTTCAGCTTATGGAGTAGGAGCAGGAGCGGCTGGTTGTCGCCCTTGTATACTTTTCATCATCTGCATCATCATCTGATTCTCCTGCTGCATCTGTTGCATCATCTGTAGCCAAGGTACACCTGCATTTTCAGTTTCAGCCCCAGGCTCCACATTCCTAGTCCTGGGCCTTCTGGGACCTCTGCGTCTGTTGCACCCAAAAATTTTCCCTCTCATTTCTCAAGTAATCTCTCATAAGATCTCCTTTGATTCAAGACTGCACAAGGGTTGATCAGCTCAAGACACCTCCTCTAGCACTGATGACTGAAAATTAGGGTTTGAGATTGCACAAGGTTAAATGGACTTTTAATGCCCCATATGACTTTAATGGATCATTTTGGACCCTCAAGATTGCTCATGTCAAGTTTCAAGTCTTGGATCACAGTTTTGCTCAGTCAATTAATCAATTGACCTAAAATCAGTTTTATTGGGGAAAAAGTCAATTGTGGTCAATTTACAGTCAAACTTCATAATTTTTTATCCATATCAACATTACGAACTCATAGATGTCATTTTATCAAGTTTGGATCACTATTCCTCAAGAAATTTGATTAAATCATCAAAAGGGCAAAATGGTCAAAATTAGGGTTTTGACTGAGGAAGTGCAATTTCTGATTTTTGACCTAGCAAATGATTGATTGGTTTGAGACATAATCTCAAGGATCCAAATTCTTAATTTTTACCTAATGACATGGCTCAAAACATTTCTCAAGCTCAATTGATTGACAGTTGAATTTCAGTCAACTAATGAAAAGTCAACTGTACACTGAAAAGTCAAACTTTGACTTTTTGGTTAAAATCAAGTATCAAATATCACAATTCATCAATACATGTAAAAATGTGAAACTTGTTCATCAAGAAATAAAAAAAGTCAATATTTCATTTTGAAAAGTTAAATTTTCTAAACTTAGAAATTTTTTTATGTGTTGGAAATTCACATTTTTTTCATAACTTTGAGCCAAATTTACATCATGATGCAAGATGATTCAAAGGAAACTTACAACATGAAAGTTGTAGATCTCAATGATATCTAAAACATTTTATTACACAACTATTTCTATAAATGCATGGATTTCGAGTTATGATCTTAAGAAGACATGTTCATAAAACTTGGAAACTTAGCGAAATTTTGCCCTAGTTTAGGCATGATTTTGACCTAACCTCATGGAACTTTTTCACATAGTTCCAAGATGAATCTTCAAAAATGTCCAACATAAAGGTTGTAGAGGATGTTACAAGCTTTCCAAAATGTCCAAGAACTCATTGAGATCATACTTGAGCAAGGAGAATCGAAGGCAAGAAGTTAAGGTTTCATTCTTGAATTACAAGTCATTTCTTGATTAACACATAATTCAATTTCAAGGTTAGGCTGCATAATCTTGCTTTGCTGGCCTTATAACTTGTGTATTTATCCATAATTAATGGATTACACAAACTTTAGAGCTATGATCCAAGTGGTTTAAGCATTACCCAATTCAAATTGCCATTTTTGGAAGAAAGTGAAGAATGCCATTCTTGAGAAGCAAGCTTTATGCACAAAGTCAATTCTTGAGCCTCTAACTTGTTCCCTCTGATCACACTCCATCTACAAAGTCAGAAGGAAGTTTGTTTAAAGCATAACCACTCTATAATAGCAAGTACACAAGACATTGAAACTTGATATCACAAAAATCACATGTTGAGCTTAAACATATGATTTTGAATTCTGATCAGAGACAAGCTTCCAAACTTGTTGCTTATAAATAGAGGCACTATTTATGAGTTAACACACGAGCTTAAGCACCCTGAAACTCTCTCAAACTCCCTCAAACCATAAATTGTCCAAAAACACCATTGTTGCACAGTTTTTGACTTTGAACTTGTAACTCCTATTTCCCTCGTGCGTTTCTTGGCCTTTCACTTCCAAAAGCTCCTACACATCAAATGTAGTACATCCCCATCCTTATTCCATAACTGTAACACCATTTACATCAACTTCCATAACCAAAAAATAGAGTCTGCACATTTACTTCTCCAAGCCATTACAGCCATCCATTGCTCAAGCTAATCATTGCATTAGCTTCCTTGGAACTCGAGGAAGCTAACCTGATCATCACAACTTCTTGAAAGAAACTCAAACTCATTTCACGATTTCCAGTTTTGAGGTACATTTTCTGAACTTCTATCTTCTCATTTAGGCATTGTTAGGCTGGCATTTATGAAGATAAAATATAGACATCATTGCCCTGAAACTATACATGTCCATAGATTTCATTTATGTTGCTTGAGTAGTGAGAATTTTAGGTTTGAATCTCTGAAAATAATTAGGTCAGAATTTGGTACTTTTAGAAATTCTCATTCATCTTTGATTTATAGCTTATGATATTTATATGGTTGAATCCATATGAAAAAATGGAGCAACTTTCATGTTTGCATCTTTCATTTTTGCTGAGAAATGATGAAGTTACAGATGTTCAGGCTGGAGGTAGAAGATGAAGTCATAATCAGGACATGACTTGTGTTATGTATTTATCATTTCACCAATGTTACCGGATGTACAGCCACCCCAGTGGGAAAGGTAGCACACGTTTATGTTAAAGGTCAGGGGTTCAACACTCAGTGCTACCTTTTGTTCCATTTTTCATTCTTTTTTTGTTCCAGCTGCAGCGCCTGGGCCCTTATGCTGGGCCTTCCATTTTTTGCTGATCTCTAACCCCCATGCTTTACTTTTGCACCAGGCCCAACTTTATTTTATTTATTTCATTTTTATTTATTTATTTTTCTTATTTTATTTTATTTCAGTTTTATTTTATTATTTTTTATTACTATTATTTTTTTTTATTATTAAAATATTTTTATTTATTATTTACACTTATATATTTTATTTTCTTTATAAAACAAAAAGGATAAAAAAACATTTTCTTAAACAAATTAATTTCTTTTTCTTAAATAATTAATATTTAGATTTAGGTTTAATTATTATATTATTTTCTTTTAAATTAAAATTGACCTAGAATTTAGGTTTCTTTTAATTAATTAATTTCATATTATTTTTATTAACTCAAAACCTTTTTTTCATAAAAACCCTAAAAATCAGTTTTAACTTAATTTCTTTCTTAATTAGTTTAAGTTTAAATTTTGTTTACTTTTAATTAATCATCTCTCTTAATTAGGTCAAGACTAAACCCTTCATAAAAAACCAAACAAAATCATTTCTTTTTCCATTTGCATTTGTACATTATATTTTTCAATTCTTGTACATTATTCAATATAGTTGTAATAGTTAATTAGGTTTAATTTTCTTGCAAATCCACATTTGTAAATTTGTACACCCTCTCCCCTAATGATGTAATAGCTTAGTAATTTTACTTTCCGCAATTTATCGCTTTATATAAATGCTAGTAAATTAGGGTTTGTATGGCAAGACTAAATTCAACAATTAGCAAACCCTAATTCAAGACGAACAATGCATGTAAATTAAACACACTTGCACACTTGCACCCTTAGGGTAATTCCACTTTGTTGCCTTACAAAATGGCCATGTTATGCATGTGGGATATCTTAGCAAAAGCAATAAAAAAATACAAGATCATAGTCCCTCGATGACGCTATCAATGTTGCCTTTCAAAATGATGTATGTCCCTCAAAGAAAAATGCTAAGACATCTTACAACATTGCTATCATGGCTATACGATGATCCACGCCCGTCCCTTTACATCCAAAGATAGGGCTTCTTACCAAATCAATGGTAAGATAGCAATATCAAAGGAAAGGAAGAAATGAACCAAGACTTTTGAGTAGGTAGATTGTTCTTAGTTGCTTGCTCATTTTCAAACAAACACCCTTGCTTATTTTCAAAACAAACACCAACACTTTCAAAACCTTTTCCAAACATGAAATATTTTCAAAATCTCAACATTTTGTATACGTTCTTACGAACGAGAACTGTTACAAAGTTTGCCTAAACGAAGGCGCCTTTTCAAAATACTTTCAAAAACCACGCAAAGCATATTTTCAAACAAAATCAAGTAATCTAGCAAGCAACTAACAGCCCATAGATAACTATGGATGAAAAGGGTTCTAACACCTTCCCTTTTCATAATCTACCCCCCAAACTCAAGAAATAATCTCAAAGGTCTTTCTTGTTCTTTTCAGTATTTCCTTTTGGATAAAAGAAAAGTCGGCGGCGACTCTTGCTAGCCGCAATATTTGTGATCAAACGCAAAACACCCAAGTCAGTTCCCATCATATCACAGAACTGGCGACTCTGCTGGGGAAAACTTAAAAGTGAGGTTACCTTAGGGTTAGATCACCTTTATTTACTTTCATTGTTTGATTTATTTGCTTTACATTTTGGTTCCTTGTTTGGGCTTGTTCTAATCCTCTACCCGGATTTGGGATACCTTATAGGTAAGTAGCAATACATTGTGGAAACTGTGCGGGGTATACCGACATGGTCTAAGCAATAGCTACGTTAGTGTGACAAATTTGTTGGTACCGGTAGCCCTTGAGTAGTCAAGGAGAATACGGGGCCGCTGTGCGGTATCATGAAGCACTAACTGACTTTTAGAACTACTTGACCAACTTAGCCATTAGGACGTAGTGAGATAACCGGCTTTGGTGCAGTCCGAAGTTGGTTGATACTCGATACTACACTCATTGAGGTTTGACTTCTCGGGATATTTCGGTCGCCGTGAAAGAGGCTTTCACTGAAAGAATGCCCGAGAAGAAAGATTAGTGATATTGAGATCCCTTAGAACCCGGTTACTATTTCTAGGACAGGTTCGAGCCAACTAAACTTCAAGAGGGTACTTACCTATGAGACTCCATGCAAGCCTAAACCTAAGGACTTGTTTTCCTTGTTTGTATATACTTATTTGTACATAACATCATAAACATCATAACATCATACTCATTCTCACTAACCATTTCAAGGATTTTTGGGATTTATCTTTGTTCTGTTTTGTAGGACATGGCTTCCCTCCACAGGAATACTATCCAAGTCAATATTGTAAGAATTCCTCCTCAACTCAAAGAGTTAGCATCAAGGGTACCTGAGAATTCTTCATTCACCGAAAGACATGGTCGCCTCCTAAACTTGGTTGCCTCCAACACTAATGAAGATATGATGAAGGTTCTTTTCCAATTCTTTGATCCTCTAGACCATTTCTTCACTTTTCTCGATTATCAAATTGTGCCTACTCTAGAAGAATTATCACAACTCTTGAGGATTCCCATTATCAATCAACTACCCTTCAATGGTACAGAAAGAGATCCAAAACATGAGGAGATTGCCCAAGCACTACACTTGCAACAATCTGATGTCACAACTAATTGGGAAACAAGGAGTGGTGTCAAAGGTTTCTTAGCCAAGTTCTTGTTTGAGAAAGCTCAAGATTGTTGGAACTCCTCGAACTTATAAGCTTTTGAAGAAATTGTGGCCCTTCTCATCTATGGGATGTTTTTGTTTCCAAACCCTGACCAACTTATAGATGTAACTGCTATCAAAATCTTCATGTCTCGCAATCTGGTGCCTACTTTATTGGGAGATATGCTACATTTTTTCACTCTCGCACTATGAGGAAGAGAGGGATCCTCATGTGTTATACTCCTCTCTTGGTAAGATAGTTTATTTCATATCTTCCCCGATCTGTGTTAAAGATCAAGCAAGGTTTGAGGTGGTCATATAGGTTGATGACGCTCAGACATTTAGATGTTCATTGGTGTGCTCGATCCTTGGAGAATGTTACTATCATCAACCGTTGTGGAGAATTCCCTAATGTACCTTTGCTTGGCATTAAGGGAGGTATCACTTACAACCCCTGCTTAGCCTTACGACAGTTTGGTTACGCCCGATGAGATGGTTCACATGAGATGCTCATCCAAGGAGTGGTATTCTACTACGAGAGAGACGGTCAAAGCTACCGTCAGAGGTTTATACGAGCTTGGAGGATGGTAAGAAAAATGGATAGTAAGACGCTGGGACACAAGAATTCCATTCCCCTCGATCCTTACCTTAAGTGGGTACGAGCTCGTGCTCAGAAACTTGTGATGCCTTATCCCTCCATCTTACCAGTTATCATGGAACCTGTGGTTGAAGGAGATGTCCCATACACTATCCTCCATCCCGTCATACCTACCTCTCTCAAAGACTTACAAAAAGGTTGGATTCAGCTAAAGGATGAACGAGATACTTTCGAAGCTCAATCCTATGCTAGTGAGAAGAGAGTCTTGGAGCTTATAAAGCAACTACAAGAAGAACAAAGTGTGAACACCTACCTTGCGCCGAAGAGGATGCGTTCAGTATTTTTATCTTAGAGATTTATTTTGTAATCCCAAGAGGCATGTTGTAATCTTTTCAAACTAATTAATGAAAATTGACGCTTGTTCATTCTTTTGTCTATACAAATTTAAATTTCAATAAATCCTTGAAATCATTTGCATAAACATCTTCCATGCATCATAACATGACAGGTTTTCACACAACAGGTTTCCTTATCTTTCTGTTGTTTATTTCAGCAAGATGGATCTAGAGAAAACTATGAAGGATCTTCAGGCACAAAAATCTCAATTCCAAGAGACTCTACTGGCCCTAGCCAAGGGGCATCAAGATATGATGGCATTGCTGGAAGCCAAGAAGAAGCCCAAGAGGAAAGCTCTGGTCAATATGGGTAGAAGGTTCAAGGAGTCAGTCCGTCAGATCTTGGTAGTAGAAGACTCCTCTAAAGAAGATGAGAATCAGATCGGAGAATCTAAGAGTACCCAGGATGGGTGCATCAACGGTCAAGCGTCTGATGATGATTATTTTGACGAGCAGTATCCACCCGCCAATGTCAAGTACAAGCAGTTAGAAGACAGATTGAAAGTCGTCGAGATCCAAGCCGTCCTCGGTTTAGATTTTGATGATTTGGGTTTAATCTCTAGGGTTGTAATTCCCCACAAATTCAAAATACCAGTCTTTGCAAAGTACGACGGAGTTTCCTGTCCAAAACTTCACCTGAAATCCTATGTGCATAAGATACATCTGCACACTGCTGATAAGAAACTCTGGGTTCACTTTTTTCAAGGGAGCTTGACTAGAACGCAACTAGAATGGTTCTACCAGTTAGACGGTTCCCGCATTAATACTTGGGAAGACTTAGCTACCGCCTTCTACCATTAATACCAGTATAACGCCGACTTGGCGCCAACAAGGGTTCAGTTGTAAGATATGATAATGGGGAAGAATGAAGAATTTAAAGAATATGCACAAAAGTGGAGAGACCTCTCAAGTAGGGTTCAACCACCTTTGACTGATAGAGAGCACATTGACATGTTTATGGGAACTTTATCTGGTCCATTCTTTAACTTGTTGGATGGGTGTTCTTCTTCCGGTTTCACCGAATTAATCTTAACCGGTGAAAGATTTGAAAACGGCATCAAAAGTGGGAAAATTTCTGTGGCATCTGCCTCTACTTCCAATCCTGTAAAGAAACCTTTTGCTGCAAAAAAGGAAATCAATGTTGTGTACGGGGAAAGGGCCCGTACTAAGAAGAATGATTATCTGTCTGTTAATGTTGTTCGAATCTCCAAACCAACTCCTACTCAAAGACCAACTGCAAATCATCAATGTTTTGAAAGTCTGAGAAGACAATTTACGAGGATAGGAATGTCATTATCCCAAACCTTACAACACTTACTAAAGGCTAATTTGGTGACATTGCGCGATCCTCCTGCCAATCCAGATACCTCTTCACCAAAGTATAATCCGAACGCTAAATCTGCTTACCATTCAAGTAGCCCCGGGCATGAGACTGACCAATGCTAGGCCTTGAAAAATAAGATTCAAGACTTGATCAATAACAAGACTATTGAATTTGATCCTCCTCCAACTCTGAATGTAATCACTGCGCTTGTGCCAAATCATGGCAAGAGTGTTAATGTTGTTGAAGATACAACTTTTGTTGCCTCTGTCAAAGACTTGACTACTCCATTGGACATCATCAAAAAGAATCTGTTGAAAGTCGGGATTTTCCTTGGCTGGTTGAAGGACTGTGTTTATTGTGCTAAACAACCCAATTAATGCGAAGGGCTGAAGAAAGGCATTCAACGCATGATGGATAGCCACAAAATTCTATTTGAGAAGACCCCGCTTGCCAAAAGTTTGACTAATAAATGTGAAGATATCTCCATTATAACCATCTCCGAGAAGTCTCTTAGGATCTCATCCAAAGATACTATCAGGATTTCAAACGAACCAATTGTTTCTCCCCTAATAATTACCAATCTTGGACCAATTCCCTACTCTTCAAACAAGGCAGTACCATGGAAATATGGTGTTGAGGTGTTTTACCATGGGATAAAACAAGACGCTTGGATCAAAGAAGACAAAGCTGGTGATGTTGGAAACATAACTGGCTCAAGTAAGGTAACCCTAATTGGGAGAATCTTTTCACCCAATATCTCACCACCAGTTGTTACAAAGGCACCCGTCTGCATTGCTGCTGCTAAGCCAAATACTGGTACAAGAGGAGAGGAGAAAGTTGTCGAGCTGGTCGTGATAGAAATACCCGCAAAGGACATTGCTGATGGAGAACCCTCCACTCGTGAGATGCACGAGATCTTGAAGATAATAAAAAGGAGCAACTTCAAGACTGTGGAGCAGTTGGGGAAAACCCCTTCTAAGATTTCTATGTTGTCGTTGCTACTCTGTTCCGATGCCCATGCTCGGACATTAATCAAATTCTTGAAGAAGGCTCATGTCCCTCATGAGACCACAACGGACCAGTTTGAGAATTGCGTGGCGAGCTTGACAGCTGATAATGTCTTGGGATTTCCAGATACTGACCTAATACCGCTTGGGAAGAACCACAATAAAGCTCTACATGTTTATGTCGAGTACAAGGGGACTACCCTAGCACATGTTCTAGTCGACACTGGTTCTTATCTAAATGTGCTACCCAAGGGGGCGTTAGACCGTCTAGACTGTGAAGGTTTAGTCTTGAAGCCAAGTGATATCATTGTGAGGGCCTTCGATGGATCAAAAATGATAGTTCATGGGGAGGTAGATCTTCCAATCAATATGGGCTCACAAGTTTTCAACCCCACCTTCTACATCATGGATACCCGTCCTTCCTATTCTTGTTTTTTGGGTCGCCCTTGGATCCATAAAGCTGGGGCAGTAACCTCAACTCTCCACCAGAAACTCAAGTACCCTGTCAAAGGAAGAATTGTCACTGTTTGTGGAGAGGAGGAGTTTGTGGTAAGCCACCTCAACTCTTTCAAATGCATAAAGATGGATGGAGAATTCATAGAGACTCCGTGTCAAGCCTTTGAAGTTGCGCCGCCAATGGTTGCTGCTACCAAATGTTCCTCTAATAAGTCCAAAGTTGTTAAAGTCGTGCCAAAGATGGTTTCAGTCAAAGATGCTCGAGCTGCAATTGAAGAAGGAAGATGTGATACTTGGGGGAAACTCCTCGATATCCCATTCAAAGCGGACAAGTTTGGTTTGGGTTTCACCGTCAAGGCTCAGAAGGAAGTGAGGAATGCTCGTGCAGGAAAGCCACCTCTCCATATTAGAAGCCATGAAGTTAACGTTGTGGGTGATTCGGATGATGAAGCTGCATTCGAAGATTGGGTGTATCCTACTACAACGGAGCTGGAGAATTGGCATGTAAAAGACTTCGTGCCTATCTCCTTCATTGAGGAGTAATCTACTTGTTTATTACTTTTTATTGAATTCAAGAATATTTTGTCTGTAACATTTTAACAATGACTTTTATGACATGTGCCTGGCCCAGGGCACTTTGGTCCATCTGTCAAGGGTTTTATTTATGTTCATCTAATCATATGATCATTAAATACAAATCATTAGACTGTTTTGCATTCAAATATTTGTGTTCATTGTCTTACTTTTCCTTCAAATACATTTTTCAAAATAGCCATGTATCTTACATGCGCACACACACACACACACACACACTCTTGCAGGTTCTCATCCACTCTGGATCTTATTTCTAATGACTCTACTATTGCCGACTATGACTTCAAATTTCCAATTAACCAAGCTGAAGACGAAGGCGAGGAAGATTGTGATATACCGAGAGAACTAGCCAGACTTCTATTACAAGAAGAGAAAGATATTCAGCCGCACGAAGAGTCAGTGGAAGTCATCAATCTGGGTACTGAGACAGACAAGAAAGAAGTCAAGATCGACACTAACCTAGAAAGCAGTGTCAAGAGCAGGTTGGTTTAGATGTTGCATGATTATGTGGAAGTACTTGCTTGGTCGTATGAAGATATGCCAGGGTTGGATACCGACATCATAGTTCATCGTCTGCCGACAAAAGAAGATTGTCCTCCTGTCAAACAAAAGGTTCATCACATGAGGCCTGACATGTCTGAAAAGATTAAAGTTGAAGTGATGAAACAATTTGATGCAGGGTTCCTAGCTGTGACATCTTATCCCCATTGGGTTGCCAATGTGGTGCCAGTGCCAAAGAAGGACAGAAAAGTTCACATGTGCGTAGATTATAGGGATTTGAATAGGGCAAGCCCCAAGGATGACTTCCCTCTACCACACATTGACGTCTTGGTCGATAATACTGCTCAGTATAAAGTCTTCTCTTTCATGGATGGTTTCTCCGACTATAATCAAATTAGGATGGCTCCCAAAGACATGGAGAAGACAACTTTCATTATGCAATGGGGAACCTTTTGCTACAAGGTCATGCCGTTCAAATTAAAGAATGTCGGGGCAACATATCAAAGGGCTATGGTGGCTTTATTTCATGATATGATCCATCATGAAATAGAAGTATATGTGGATGATATGATTTCCAAATCACAAACTGAAGAGGAACATCTCGATCACACCTGTTTAAACTATTCGAGAGGTTGAAAAGGTACAAATTAAGGTTGAACCCTAACAAGTTCACATTTGGAGTACGATCTGGAAAGCTTTTAGGTTTTGTAGTCAGCGGTAAAGGCATTGAAGTAGATCATGCCAAGGTAAAGGCCATCCAAGAAATTCCAGTCCCCCACTCTGAAAAGGAAGTTAGAGGATTCTTGGGTCGTCTCAATTATATCGCCCGCTTCATATCTCACTTGACTGCTACTTGTGAGCCAATCTTCTAACTCTTAAAGAAAGATCAGGTAGTCAGATGGAATGATGAATGCCAAGCTGCCTTCGACAAAATCAAAGAATATCTGCAAGAACCTCCTATTCTCATGCCTCCAGTTGAAGGAAGACCCTTGATCATGTACTTGATAGTACTAGAGAACTCTATGGGGTGTGTTTTGGGCCAACATGACGAGTCTGGCCGAAAAGAGCATGTTATTTATTACCTGAGTAAAAAGTTTACTGACTGTGAAACCAGATATTCATTGCTTGAGAAAACTTGTTGCGCTCTGGCATGGACTGCTCGCCGCCTAAGACAATATATGTTGACTCATACCACTCTGTTTATTTCTAAGATGGATCCAATCAAGTACATCTTCAAGAAACCTGCTCTTTCCGGACGAATAACTAGGTGGAAAATGATCTTGACTGAGTACGACATTCAATACACAACACAGAAAGCCATCAAAGGAAGTGTACTAGCAGAGCATTTGGATCATCAAGCTATGGATGATTATCGGTCTATGAACTTCGACTTCCCGGATGAGAACATCATGCTGGTAACTGACTATGCGAAATCTGGACCGTATACGGACCTGAACAAGGATCCCGATGGACTATGGTCTTCGATGGGGCTTCCAACGCCTTGGGTAACGAAATTGGTGTTGTGATCATCTCCCATGAAGGTTTCTACACTCCTTTCACTTCCAGACTATGCTTCGATTGCACGAACAATATGGCTGAGTACGAAGCATGTATTATGGGTCTGAAGGCTGCCATTGACTTGAGGGTCAAGCATTTGTATGTGTTTGGATATTCCTCTCTAGTGATTAGCCAAGTAAAAGTAGATTGGGACACTAAGCACCCTAATCTCACCCCTTACAAGGAACTTGTGCTATCTCTGATTCCTTACTTCGAAGAGATCACCTTTGAACACTTCCCTAGGGAAGAAAATCAGTTGGCTGACGCCTTGGCAACCATGTCTTCAATGGTCAAGGTTAGATGGGACAACAAATCCCATATGATTACCATTGAGAGATTTGACAAACTTGCGTACTGCTGAGAGCTTGACACTGACACAGAAAAGCCATGGTACCATGAGGTGAAGAGATACCTTGAAGCACAAGAGTATCCCGAAGGAGCATCCATCAACGACAGAAAGTTCTTACGAAGATTTTCAACCAAATTCTTCCTAACTAACAAAACATTGTACAAGCGCAACCATAATTCTACTCTACTCTGATGTGTGGATAAGAAGGAGGCAGGGGAAATTATGGAAGACATGCACGATGGTTTCTTTGGCACTCACTCAAGCGGACATATCATGGCCAAGAAAATCTTAAGGGTTGGCTACTATTGGTCAACAATGGAGACTGATTTCCATCAACATTCAAGGACTTGTCACAAATTCCAAATCTATGCTGACAAGGTCCATGTGCCACCTATCCCTCTGAACGTCATGACTGCTCTGTGGCTGAGATCGGTGGGAACGAGAACTGACTGTTTTTTAATATGCTGGTTCGCATTTGCGTTTGTTTTCGCAAAGTGTCGCGGTAAGCAAGAGTCGCCACCGTCTTTTATTTTATCCAACGAGGAAAGGACAAAAGCACAGAAAAATTCCTTTTTCGAGATGTTTCTCGGGTTCGGGAGGTAAATTATAGAAAGGGAAGGTGTTAGCACCCTTTCTGTCTGTGGTTATCCACGGGCTCTTAGGTACTTGCTCACTTATGTTTTCAAAAGGTTTGCTTTTCTTTGTGATTGTGGGTTTTGAAAAAAAGTTTTGTTTTTGAAGAAAGTGTAAGTGCGAAAAGTTTTTGTTTTGTTTTTAAAAGGAGCAGGTACTTAAGAACCTCTACCTACTCAAAAAGGAATTAAATTGTGCAACTGTCCTTTAGACAGTGCTATCCCACTATTGAGGAGTAGGTAGCACCGTCGTTGGAGTTTTTCGGGTCAATTCGATTTTAGGGACGTGTGGTCACTAAAGCAACGTTAGGACGCTTTAGTGGTAATCCTAATGTCTTAGATCATTTTTATCGAGGCGACCATTTAGAGGCAACTTATGATCTTGGGACAAAGGACGACCTCTAAAACATCTTATACTTAATGACCACGTTCGAAGCAACCAAGTGAGGTATACCCTAGGAGTGGCATGTGCAAGTGTGTCAATTTTCAGTTATGTTATTCTTGCATGTCATGGTGAGCTACTGTTGATTTTAAATTAAGATAGATCTTGTCATGCAATCCTAGTTAGCATACATCTAAACAGTTAATATATGTACAGGAATTTAAAGTGCGGGAATTGTAAATCCTACGCTATTACAAGGCTTTCGGGGAGAGGGATTATTTACATGTCCAAAAATTGGGGGAATAAAGCAGCAAAGAAGGTCTTAGTTTAAGCTATTACATCCCAGTAAAATAAACGCGCGCGAATCTAAAAAATCCTAAGAATAAGAACTCTTTTTGTTGTTTTATTTTATTTTGGGAAAAATAATCTAAATCTATTTAATTTTAGTTTTGAAAAAATGTTAAGATAATTTAAAGGTTAATTAACAAAGTTAATTTAATAGAAAAAGCACTAGCCTAATGTTTTTGTGGTTTTTTTTATTTTAATGTTAACTAAAAGGAAGTCTATGAAAACAAAAATAAAATACAAGGGGGATCCTTTGATCCAAGAAAGAAAAGGAGTTTCGACCCAGGGAGAGCATGGAAGCTTCGATCCAGAGAGAGTCCTGGTCCTTTCGATTGGGCCAAACAGCAAGGCGTGAGTAGCCTTCGATCCAAGGAAGAGGATTGTCTTCTGATCATGGAGGTCATGGCTTTCGATCCAGGAATGAGATTCCTCCTTCGATCCAGCATGCTAATGGGTTCGATCCAGAGAAGGGCTCTCCTTCGATCTGGGATGTTACACCTGCAAAAGCATGTTAGCAAAATAAAATGCAGGGCCTGGGTATTGAATCCCAGGCCCTTCGATCCTGCACTTGTTGGGGTCTCTTCAGGCTAAATCTGCAACAAGTGTTAGCAAACGAAAAAACATGACTTGGGTGTCAAACCCAGGCCCTTTGATCCTGTCTAGGATGGCAAATTGAAAGTAACAACAAGTATGAATGTATTATGCAAATATGAGGTTGGATAGTTTACCCTTTCTTACCAACAGATTGGACTTTTAATTTGGGCGCTTCCTGGATGTAGGAACCTTCGATCTGGGCACTTCCTGGATGTAGGCACTTTTGATTTGAGGGCTTCTGGGCGTGGGCACCTTCGATCTGAGGGACTGCTTTGGCTTGGAAAATTTTGGGCAGCGTCTCTCCAATGTTTTGTTCTCCTGCAGATTTTTTGTGTGTGTATAATTTTCGTTCTATGATTTTCCTCTGACTTTCGTGCCTTGTAATGTGATTTTCGTGTCCTTGTAATGTGCCACTGGCCTCTGTATTTATAGGGGTGTAAGGGTGCAGTAATGGTAAGAGACAGCCATTAAACAGGCCACTAAATGCCATGAGACAAGAAACGAACACATTAAATAATTTCCTTTTCTGAAACATTTGTGTCTCTTGAATGAACCTGGACGCTTTTGACTTGAGTGCCCTCTTGATGACCTCCTTCGAATGGCCTTTGTCCAAAGATCAATCGAAGGGTGTTGTTTCATGCTAATCGAAGGACATGGCTAACATGCCTATCGAAGCTGCCTTGACACAATGCTAAATCGAAGGATCCCTTGGCATGCCAATCGAAGGCCTGGCCCAAGGTGCCAATCGAAAGGCTCATTCAGAATCCCAATCGAAGGGTCTTTCAGAATGCAAATCGAAGTGCTTATCCATAATGCTAATCGAAGTGTCCCTTCAAAGTACCAATCGAAGGGCCTTTCAGAATGCCAATCGAAGGCCTTGACATAATGCCAATCGAAGTGCTTGTTCATGCCAATCAAAATTCTCCTTCAGAATGCCAATCGAAGGGTCTTTCAGGATGCCAATCGAAAGGTACTTAAAGTACCACTCAAAAATCTTCTTTTTCCTTAGGCAAGAGTTTGTGATCAACCATGCAGGGGGAAGACTTTGGAAAACATGAGAGGGCAAATTTTGGAGTGCAACAGTTGCCCCTGTTCAATTTTCTTAAACCTGAGGATATAGATTGGCTTTCTATCCTTTCGTGATCTGAGGGTGGAAGATAATTGAACACTAGAGTGCCCAGAAATTTGCACTCGCATGGTGAAGTATCAACATTGTGATGTCGGGAATGGGCTTACAGATGCCATTTGGAGATTGTTGGCAGAAGGATAGGCTTATAGATGCCATCTGGAGATTGTTGGTTGGAGGATGGGCTTATAGATGCCATCTGCAAGAGTGTCGATCGCGTAAGAGATTCCTTAGCGAGAATTTGCATACCTGTTGGTGTAGAAGATTCCGCTGGGGAAGTATAACTTTGGAGGTGAACTGCATATCTTTACTGAGAGGGAACCAGGGTAAGGTTACTTCATGATGAGTCCATGTAAGACTTCATCTGGAAAGGAGGAACCTGTGTAGGGTTGCCTGATGATGAGTCCGTGTGAGACTGCCTCTTGGAAAGAGAGGGAACCAGTGTAGGGTTTCCTGATGACGAGTCTGTGTAAAACTTCATCTTTGGAAAGAGAGAACCTGTGTAGGGTTTCTTGACGACGAGTCCATGTAAAACTGCATCTTGAAGAGAGGGAACCGGTGTAGGGTTGCCTGATGAGGAGTCCGTGTAAAACTTCATCTTTGGAAGGAGAGAACCTGTGTAGGGTTTCTTGACGACGAGTCTGTGTAAGACTACATCTTGAAGAGAGGGAACCGGTGTAGGGTTGCCTGATGAGGAGTCCGTGTAAAACTTCATCTTTGGAAAGAGAGAACCTGTGTATGGTTTCTTGACGACGAGTTCGTGTAAAACTACATCTTGAAGAGAGGGAACCGGTGTAGGGTTGCCTGATGAGGAGTCCGTGTAAAATTTCATCTTTGGAAAGAGAGAACCTGTGTAGGGTTTCTTAACGACGAGTCCATGTAAAACTACATCTTGAATAGAGGGAACCGGTGTAGGGTTACCTGATGAGGAGTCCGTGTAAAACTTCATCTTTGGAAAGAGAGAACCTGTGTAGGGTTTCTTGACGACGAGTCCGTGTAAAACTACATCTTGAAGAGAGGGAACCGGTGTAGGGTTGCCTGATGAGGAGTCCGTGTAAAACTTCATCTTTGGAAAGAGAGAACCTGTGTAGGGTTTCTTGACGATGAGTCTGTGTAAAACTACATCTTGAAGAGAGGGAACCGGTGTAGGGTTGCCTGATGAGGAGTCCATGTAAAACTTCATCTTTGGAAAGAGAGAACCTGTGTAGGGTTTCTGGACGACGAGTCCGTGCAAAACTACTTCTTGAAGAGAGGGAACCGGTGTAGGGTTGCCTGATGAGGAGTCCGTGTAAAACTTCATCTTTGGAAAGAGAGAACCTGTGTAGGGTTTCTTGACGACGAGTCCGTGTAAAACTACATCTTGAAGAGAGGGAACCGGTGTAGGGTTGCCTGATGAGGAGTCCGTGTAAAACTTCATCTTTGGAAAGAGAGAACCTGTGTAGGGTTTCTTGACGACGAGTCCGTGTAAAACTACATCTTGAAGAGAGGGAACCAGTGTAGGGTTGCCTGATGAGGAGTCCGTGTAAAACTTCATCTTTGGAAAGAGAGAACCTGTGTAGGGTTTCTTGACGACGAGTCCGTTTAAGACTACATCTTGAAGAGAGAGAACCGGTGTAGGGTTGCTTCATGATGAGTCCGTTTGAAACTGCATCTGGAGTTGAGAAAGAACTGTTGTAGGTTTGCTTCATGATGAGTCCGTGTAAAACTGCATCTGGAGTTGAGAAGGAACCGGTGTAGGGTTGCTTCATGATGAGTCCGTGTAAAACTGCATCTGGAGTTGAGAAGGAACCGGTGTAGGGTTGCTTCATGATGAGTTTGTGTGAAACTTCTGGAGGAACATGGGTAAGGTTACTTTGTGATAAGTTCGGGTAAAACTTCATTCAGAAATGTATGAGAAAGGACCCGTGTAGGATTTTTCAGGATAAACCCGTGTGAAGATGCATTTAGGAGAAACCCGTGTAAGATTTCTTCATGACGAACCCGTGTAAAGCTGAATTTGATCGTGCAGATAAATACTCTGTTTAGTTTCCAGAGTAAATCTTGAACTTGCTGGAAGTTGTTGATGATAACCATATTTCCTGAAAAGGTACATGATTAATCGTATATGATGCATGACATGCATTGTATGATGATGTTCTCAAAATAAATGAGATTATGCTGTATGCAATGTGTATGCGCATGTCATGATGTATGAACATGAAATGCTATTGTGGTACGTCCGAGTTTGGGAAAATAAATCCCTGACTGTTGTTGGAGAATAAAGAGTTTCACTCGCTAGAGATAACGTCTGAAGATGATTGGGAGAATAACCCTGCAGGAGAGAATAACTTTGCTGGGGAATAGACTGACGAGGAAATGACTCTGTGGGGAGTATATACTCTGCTAGAAGATCAGCTGATTTGGAGAAGTAAAACTCAGTTGGGGATGAATTACTGTTGCTGGTGACAGCGAACCCTGTTGGGGATTGAATTTCTGTCTATGAGAGGAATGAACTCCGCTGGGGATAGAAAGAACTTCGTTGGGATGATCTTTCAGTTGCAATTTGCTGAGGATAACCTAGTTAGACTCTTGTGAGGATAACCTCTGAATTCGGATGAGGAGACTTATTTGTGCTTCGCAGGGGACAAGCTTCCAGAGTCTACTGGGGAAGAGGAGTTGTGGTCCTTTGATTTGTAGTAGTCGGAGAGGAAAACTCAAGCTGGGGAATCCTGGTGTTGTTGGGGAAATAAACCCTGTCTTCAGTCCGCTAGAGAGGTGACATCTTCGTTGGGGAAGTCCTCGAGGATTCTTGAGGTTGATTCAGCTGGGGAAAGGTTTTCAGAGATTAAACCCTTGCTGGGGAATCATCCTATGAGAAGGATTTTGGGAGGATTTGTCATTGTCCCTAGTATCAAGTGTTTGTGGCACTGCCTGGAAATGTTTAACTGTATGTAACCCTTCATTGAGATTGATGTTTAATGCTCCAAGCGACGGAGATGGATACTTGCCCCTGGTTACTCTGCACTTCTTCAGAGATTTCTTGAAATCTTGACTGGACTGCCCCAGGTGTGCTGGATAGTGACATGTCAAGTCCCCTTGTTAATAGGAGATTTGTCAATGGAAGTGTCATCCTTTTTGAAGTGATTTTTGTTCACTGAGAGGGCTTTCGTTCATCGGATATTCGTTATGTGAATTTCTCCGCTGTCAAACAAATAGCCAAATGCAAACAGTGATATTCAAATAATGCAAAGTTTATGCTTGTCTCAGAGTTTTTAAAAATGCGTTTTTTAGCAGAAAACTTTTTATAAGACAAATTCAACACAAGATTTAGGGCAAAGCCTTACAGGAGTCAGGATACCTTTTGTAACAGTATGATTTCAAACTAACCCATGTTTCAGTTAGGACTTTTGAAGGGTTGTAACGTGGCTTGGTTCACGGTTTAAGAAACAAAGGATAAAGGCTCAAAGTATATTTGTACCCACCCGCTCTTCGTGATGTTCTTCAATCCTAAGCTCAGTTAATTGTGCATTTGAACTCCAAATGAGTCTGGAACAACGCTTTTGGCGATGGTTAACACAAGTTGAATTTGTTGGAAGGCATTCATTTTGCAACATTTTTCATGTTGTTGAGGATTTGTAAGGACCTCGTTCTTTTGATTTGTTATCCCTAACTTTTGCCTGATTGTTCTTGTTTTTGAGATTACAGTCAGCGGGATGCCCCAGCTTTCTTAAGCCTCCTTTATAGGTTTTGGCTCAGTGGGCTTTTTTTGTTGAGAGATTGACTTCCTATGAGATAAGGAACCACCACTGTCTTTTGATTCCAGAGGAATGATTTTGATGTCGTTCGTTGTATTATGAACTGAGAGTTTTGCGACTTCAATGCATATCTTTTGAATTAACTGAGAGACTACCTTGCCCCAGGTTTAAATCAAAGGTTTCAATTTGTTTAAAAACAGAAAACTCCTACTTCTTTGGCTCGAAGGGGTTGACTAGGGATTATCTTCCTTATAACTCCAGTGTTTAGGATTTGAAAGAAATGCCTGTACATCGTTAGCAAGGTGTGTCAAAAGCATACTGTATGAGATTATGGCATTGTTTCGTCATCCTCCCTCTAAAGGCTTGTAACTTTTAGCAAGAGTTGAATGTTATAAAGTGAGTAAAAAGCATAGTTTAAATGTAATTAAAATGATTGGATCAAATCAAGACAAACATATGCAATGCATTAATGAAAAAAAGTTTGGCATTAATAGATAATTGTTTGAATAACAAAGAGATTACAACTTGAAAATTCAAATGAACAAAAGTCTTCTCATCTCAGGACTTGTCACTTTAAATGGTGAACTTTGGAGGGATGGTAGAAGAACTCAGCCTGACCATCTTGTGTGAATTCCAATGCTCCTTCATCAATCAGGTCTTGGACCTTGTTCTTCAGAGCCCAACAGTTGTTCGTGTCATGTCCCGGACTGTCAGAGTGGTATGCACACCTTTCATCAGGGTTGTACCTTGTGGAGGCTATGTTGGGATTCTTAGGAGGGTCCCTTAACGTCACCAGATTCAACCTCAACATGTGTTATAAAGCTTGTGACAACGATATGTTGAGCTTGGTAAATTGCCTTCTGGGCTTACTCTGATCAACATGTTGTTCTTGGCGAGGTTGTTGTTGGACCCTTGAGGTAGTAGCAACTTGGAGAGGTCCATTCTTTACCAAGCCAAACCCTTGTCTTTTTGGAGGCTGATCAATGACTTGACCACCAGCCTTGACTGTTTGCTTCATGTTGTTGTATATGTCTTGATGAAGCTGGTTGATCATGGTTCTCAACTCCTCTTGTTCCCGAGCTAGGCCTTGTATAAGAGCCATCTGCCCCAGCATTTGGGTTTTCATGGTATCTACTTCAGCTTGCAGATGTTTCAGCCGTTCGTCCTTATTGTCTTCAGGACTTTTCTTGACCAAATTCCCCATGAGGAGTGTTCTCAACTCTTCCTGCTCCTTGGATAGGTTTAGGAAGATTTCCCTGAACTGAGTCTCCTGGTTGTCTTGTTGGAAATCCATTGCTGAAATAAACAGCGAGAACATGAGAGACTTGTACTGGAAGACCTGTTATGCAATGATATGTATGATATATGTATGCAATGTTTTCAAGGATCTCGCGGGGTAAACAAGAAGCTTGTTAGAATTTGAATCTGGTAGCTTGATTGAAGGAACTTCATGTTGCTGAGAGTCCTTCTTCAAGAGTCAAGCTCACCATATCGAGTGGGTCATAGCCCCTGACTCAAGTTTATCGTGTTTTGATTTCTAGACAACCTTGGCTAGAGGAAAATAAATCCCCTTTGCCCCTTGCTAGACTTTTGATGTACCATAACCTGCATCACAGACCCTTGAGATCCTTGAAATGGTTAAGGAAATGTTAAGGTATGATGTTATGATGTATATGCTATGCGTTTAAGCAAAAAGTGAGGTGATGTAAGTGAGCCCTGCAATAAATCCAATTTGTTGGATAAGGACTATAAACAAAACCTGCAAGGAACTCATGTTGTCAGATAACAAGAATGTGCAAGTAGTTCAAGTTTGAAGGCACACAAGTCACAAAAACAGCCTTAAGTTTAGGCTGGCATGGAGTTTCATAGGTAAGTACCCTCTTGAGTGTAGTTGGCTCAAAAACCTGTCCTATAAATAGTAACCGGGTTCTAAGGAGCTCAATATCATTGGATTGTTTTCTATGTTCATTGTTTTGGTTTAGCCACTGAACTGGCGACCAAAATATTCCAAGAAAACAATCCTCGATGAGTGTAGTATTGAGTATCTACCAACTTCGGACTGCACCAAAGTCGGTCATCTCACTACCCCTAAAAAGGCCAAGATGGTCAAGTAAGGTTCTAGGTCATTAGTGCTTAGTGACATCACTCAGCGGCCCCGTATTCTCTTTGATTGACTCAAAGGCTACCGGTACTCACAAATATGTCGCACTAATATAGCTATTGCTTCAACCGTGTCGGTATACCCCGCACAGTTTCCACAACGTATTTCTATCTATGAATGTTTCCCAAATCCGGGTTAGGATTTATAGAACTCCGATACAAGCCCACAATTAAAAGCATACAAAGCAATACAATTGAAAACACAAGTGATCTAATCCTAAGGTATACCTCACTTATAGTTCCCCAGCAGAGTCTCCAGTTCTGTTATCGGTGGGAACGAGAACTGACTGTTTTTTAATATGCTGGTTCACGTTTGCGTTTGTTTTTGCAAAGTGTCGCGGTAAGCAAGAGTCGCCACCGTCTTTTATTTTATCCAACGAGGAAAGGACAAAAGCACAGAAAAATTCCTTTTTCGAGATGTTTCTCGGGTTCGGGAGGTAGATTATAGAAAGGGAAGGTGTTAGCACCCTTTCTATCAGTGGTTATCCACGGGCTCTTAGGTACTTACTCACTTATGTTTTCAAAAGGTTTGCTTTTCTTTGTGATTGTGGGTTTTGAAAAAAAGTTTTGTTTTTGAAGAAAGTGTAAGTGCGAAAAGTTTTTGTTTTGTTTTTAAAAGGAGCAAGTACTTAAGAACCTCTACCTACTCAAAAAGGAATTAAATTGTGCAACTGTCCTTTAGACAATGCTATCCCACTATTGAGGAGTAGGTAGCACCGTCGTTGGAGTTTTTCAGGTCAATTCGATTTTAGGGACGTGTGGTCACTAAAGCAACGTTAGGACGCTTTAGTGGTAATCCTAATGTCTTAGATCATTTTTATCGAGGCGACCATTTCGAGACAACTTATGATCTTGGGACAAAGGACGACCTCTAAAACATCTTATACTTAATGACCACGTTCGAGGCAACCAAGTGAGGTATACCCTAGGAGTGGCATGTGCAAGTGTGTCAATTTTCAGTTATGTTATTCTTGCATGTCATGGTGAGCTACTGTTGATTTTAAATTAAGATAGATCTTGTCATGCAATCCTAGTTAGCATACATCTAAACAGTTAATATATGTATAGGAATTTAAAGTGCGGGAATTGTAAATCCTACGCTATTACAAGGCTTTCGGGGAGGGGGATTATTTACATATCCAAAAATTGGGGGAATAAAGCAGTAAAGAAGGTCTTAGTTTAAGCTATTACATCCCAGTAAAATAAACGCGCGCGAATCTAAAAAATCCTAAGAATAAGAACTCTTTTTGTTGTTTTATATTATTTTGGGAAAAATAATCTAAATCTATTTAATTTTAGTTTTGAAAAAATGTTAAGATAATTTAAAGGTTAATTAACAAAGTTAATTTAATAGAAAAAGAACTAGCCTGATGTTTTTGTGGTTTTTTTGATTTGAATGTTAATTAAAAGGAAGTCTATGAAAACAAAAATAAAATACAAGGGGGATCCTTCGATCCAGGAAAGAAAAGGAGTTTCGACCCAGGGAGAGCATGGAAGCTTCGACCCAGAGAGAGTCCTGGTCCTTTCGATTGGGCCAAACAACAAGGCGTGAGTAGCCTTCGATCCAAGGAAGAGGATTGTCTTCTGATCATGGAGGTCATGGCTTTCGATCCAGGAATGAGATGCCTCCTTCGATCCAGCATGCTAATGGGTTCGATCCAGAGAAGGGCTCTCCTTCGATATGGGATGTTACACCTGCAAAAGCATGTTAGCAAAATAAAATACAGGGCCTGGGTATTGAATCCCAGGCCCTTCGATCCCGCACTTGTTGGGGTCTCTTCGGGCTAAATCTGCAGCAAGTGTTAGCAAACGAAAAAACATGACCTGGGTGCCAAACTCAGGCCCTTTGATCCTGTCTAGGATGGCAAATCGAAAGTAACAACAAGTATGAATGTATTATGCAAATATGAGGTTGGATAGTTTACCCTTTCTTACCAACAGATTGGACTTTTAATTTGGGCGCTTCCTGGATGTAGGAACCTTCGATCTGGGCACTTCCTGGATGTAGGCATTTTTGATTTGAGGGCTTCTGGGCGTGGGCACCTTCGATCTGAGGGACTGCTTTGGCTTGGAAAATTCTGGGCAGCGTCTCTCCAATGTTTTGTTCTCCTGCAGATTTTTTGTGTGTGTATAATTTTCGTTCTATGATTTTCCTCTGATTTTTGTGCCTTGTAATGTGATTTTCGTATCCTTGTAATGTGCCACTGGCCTCTGTATTTATAGGGGTGTGAGGGTGCAGTAATGGCAAGAGACAGCCATTAAACAGGCCACTAAATGCCATGAGACAAGAAACGGACACATTAAATAATTTCCTTTTCTGAAACATTTGTGTCTCTTGAATGAACCTGGACGCTTTTGACTTGAGTGCCCTCTTGATGACCTCCTTCGAATGGCCCTTGTCCAAAGATCAATTGAAGGGTGCTGTTTCATGCTAATCGAAGGACATGGCTAACATGCCTGTCGAAGCTGCCTTGACACAATGCTAAATCGAAGGATCCCTTGGCATGCCAATCGAAGGCCTGGCCCAAGGTGCCAATCGAAAGGCTCATTCAGAATCCCAATCGAAGGGTCTTTCAGAATGCAAATCGAAGTGCTTGTCCATAATGCCAATCGAAGTGTCCCTTCAAAGTACCAATCGAAGGGCCTTTCAGAATGCCAATCGAAGGCCTTGACATAATGCCAATCGAAGTGCTTGTTCATGCCAATCAAAATGCTCCTTCAGAATGCCAATCGAAGGGTCTTTTAGGATGCCAATCGAAAGGTACTTAAAGTACCACTCAAAAATCTTCTTTTTCCTTAGGCAAGAGTTTGTGATCAACCATACAGGGGGAAGACTTTGGAAAACATGAGAGGGAAAATTTTGGGGTGCAACAGTGGCCATTTGCAATGTGGGGCATTGACATGATTGGAGAAATCAAGCCCACTGCTTCCAATGGAAATCGCTTCATTCTGGTCGTTATTGATTTTTCACCAAATGGGTCGAAGCCGCCTTTTTTTCCCCAGTAACAAAGAATGTGGTAGCCAGATTCATCAAACATAACCTCATCTGACGCTATGGTATCCTCGAAATGATCATCACCGAAAATGGAACTAACCTCAACAATGCTATGATTACCGAACTTTGCACTCAGTTCAAAGTCAAGCATCACAATTCTTCTCCATATAGACCTAAAATGAATGGCGCAGTCGAAGCGTCCAACAAAAACATCAAGAAGATTGTGGAGAAGATGGTAGTAACCTATAAGGACTGGCATGAGATGTTACCGTTTACTCTACATGGCTATCGTACTTCAGCTAGGACATCAATTGGGGCAACTCCCTTTTCTTTAGTCTATGTCAAGGAAGTTGTTTTGCCAGTGGAAGTTCAAATTCCCTCATTAAGGATTATGAATGAAGCAGGTCTAGGCGAAGACGAGTGGATTTAGACAAGGTTGGATCAGTTGAACTTGATCAACAAAAAGCAACTGGCTGCTGTTTATCATGGTCAGACATACCAAAAACGTATGCTCAAGGATTTCAATAAAAAGATTAAACCTCGAGTATATCAAGCTGGTGACTTGGTGATAAAGCGCATCATTCTTCCATAAGGCGACCCCAGGGGCAAATAGACTCCCACCTACGAAGGGTCGTTTGTTGTCAAGAGAGTGTTCTCTAGCAGTGCCATGATGCTGACTACCATGGATGGTGAAGACTTCCCATATCCTATAAACGCGGACATAGTTAAAAAATACTCCACATAAGAGACCCTCTAGGTTGACACACCTAGGAAAAATAAGGGTATCCCGGCAAACCAAAAGGTTTGGGCAAAAATTAGGGATATATGCAAAAGATTTGTACACCCGACAAGTTGAAAATCCAAAAGGGCGACTTGGGCAAAAATGGGTATCCTGGTGGGCTGAAAACCCGAAAGGGCGATCCAGGCAAAAGTTAAGGATTGTAAGAGTATGACTATGTCCCGTGGAATCACCACTGTCAACTTTATCACCAAGGTCCGAGTTCAAACGGTCTAAGATCAATCCAGTCAACTTCTGTCAATGGCAAGGGGCATTCAAAGACATTAGGGCAATAGTAGAGTTGGAATGAAATGAGATCATTTCACACGGCTATTATTTTTGTTTTCAATTTTTTTTTCCTTCCGATGATTTCCTCTTACTAGGATCTCCATCTCTTTGTATAAAAATGCATATTCATGGGCAAAATATCAATACAAATATACTTTGAAGTGCAAACTTTCTGTTTTTGTTTTGAATGCAAAATTGTCCAATGACTAAAATTGAACAAACATATGCATATGAACATAATTAAAACTATTTGGCACATGTGTCCTACTAAGCAGCAGCAAGCGTCTCTTTAATGTATATGGAATATCCCCACAGAGTTTATTTTCATTAACATTGTCCCCTACAAGACAGCTACAATAAACCGATCCTCGACAAAGTTACCCACAGAGTCTCTTTGCATAGGGTGATCTCCAACCAAGAGTCTCAATATCTTGACAGCTCTCTCCCAGCTAAGTTGATCCTATAAGGAGAAGCTTTATGGATCTCTTCCTCGAAAGAACTCACCTCGTCAGCAGTTCATCAAGTATTCTTCAACAGGTTTTATTTCCCCAACAGGGTTTATTTCCCCAACATACAACAATCAACGGACAACAAAATTCCCTGGAATAATCTATCCGCCCCAGTTGAGCTTGTCTTCCCCAGATGAGTTTATCCTCTCCAACTTGAGTTCTCCTTTCGTACTATTGCAAATCATAGGGCCACAACCCCTAATCCCCAGTAAAGTCGTCAACAAAACCTTTACTATCGCCGAAGGATATTATGAAGCCTGGACCCAACCAGATATTATTCAACTTCTCAAGTCACTTTAGAGCCTGGACCCGACCAAATAATAGTGAAAACCTTTCAAATACTATGAAACCTGGACCGACCAGATAATAGTTCAACTCTTCGAGATATTGAAGAACCTGGACTCAACCAGACCAGGGTTTAACTTCTTTTCCCCCGGTAGAGTTTGCCTCTACCCCAACAAGTTACTGTGAAGCCTGGATTCGACCATATATCAGTTTTCAATTTCATCTTTTCAAATAAGTTATTATGAAGCCTGGATCCGACCGGATAGCAATTCCCCTCGGAAGTTATTGTGAAGCCTGGACCTGACTAGATAACAATTTACTTCATCCACCTCAGAAATCTACAAAGCCTGGAATCCGACCAGATAGCAGTTTGAAGTTATTAAGTTATTGTAAAGCCAGGACCTGACCAGATATCAGTTCAACCTTATATCTTCATACAAGCTTATTGTAAATCTTGGATCCGACCAGATATCAACTAAGCTACATTCCCCAGCAAGACACTATGAAGCCTGGATCCGACCAGATAATAGTATAACTTTTCAAAAACAATGAAAACTGGATCCGACCAGATAGTAGTTACCACTTCAAGTTACTATAAAGCATGGACCCGACCAGATACCAGTTCAACTTCATCCTCTCTAAAAAGTTACTGCAAAGCCTGGATCCGACCAGATAACAGATAACTTCCTTATCCCCAGCAAGTTGTTGTGAAGCCTGGAATCCGACCAGATAATAGTCAATTTATTTCTCCCCCAGTAAGTTACCATGAAGCCTGGAATCTGACCAGATAGTAGTTGACTTCCTCATCCTCAGCAATTTGAAGCCTAGATCCGACCAGATAACAGCTGACATTCAAGAGATAATCCCCAACACTAATCCGAATTCAAAACTCCTCAACAGTAGGCAAGGGTTTATTTTCCCGGACAAATATGCATCCCACATTCATACATCATAGCATATACATACAAAACGCATTTAGCATGGCCTCATTCATCTTGTGAATATCATGCATACATCCGCATTTTACTAACCTTTTTTCCCACAGGTGAAACACCAAGTTTTAGTATAAATCGACCAAAGATTTGTGCTGATACTTCTTCCAGTGTTTACCAATATTCCTCCAAATGGAATCTATAAGCCCACTCCCAATCTATCTTCGAGTGCAAATTTCTGGGCACTCTAGTGTTCAATCATCTTCCACCTTCAAGTCACGAATGGAGGATCCGCCAATCTAACTCTTCAGGTTTAAAAAGATTAAAAAGAGGCAGTTGTTGTAACCCAAAATTTTCCCTCTCATTTCTCAAGTGATCTCTAATAAGATCTCCTTTGATTCAAGACTGCACAAGGGTTGATCAGCTAAAGACACCTCCTCTAGCACTGATGACTGAAAATTAGGGTTTGAGATTGCACAAGGATAAATGGACTTTTAATGCCCCATATGACTTTCATGGATCATTTTGGACCCTCAAGATTTCTCATGTCAAGTTTCAAGTCTTGGATCACATATTTGCTCAGTCAATTGATCAGTTGACCTAAAATCAGTTGTATTAGGGAAAAAGTTAACTGTGGTCAATTTACAGCCAATTTTCATAATTTTTTATCCATATCAACATTATGAACTCATATATGTCATTTGATCAAGTTTGGATCACAATTCCTCAAGAAATTTGATCAAATCATCAAAAAGGCAATGTGATCGGTGGGAATGAGAGCTGACTGTTTTGGAATGCTGGTTCGCGTTTTGCGTTTGTTTTTGCAAAATGTCGCGGTAAGCAAGAGTCGCCACCATCTTTTATTTTATCCAACAAGGAAAGGACAAAAGCACAGAAAAATTCCTTTTTGAGATATTTCTCGGGTTCGGGAGGTAGATTATAGAAAGGGAAGGTATAGCACCCTTTCTATCTGTGGTTATCCACGGTCTCTTAGGTACTTGCTCAAAGTGTTTTCAAAAAATTTCTTTTCTTTGTGTTTGTGGGTTTGAAAGAAGTTTTTGTTTGAAAGGTGTGTAAGTGCGAAAAGTTTTGTTTTGTTTTGAGAGAGAAAGTACTTAAGAACCATCTACCTACTCGAAAAAGGAATTAATCTGTACAAATGTCCTTTAGACAATGTTATCCTACCATTGATGAGTAGGTAGAATCGTCGTTGGAGTTTTAGGGTCAATTCGATTAAGGGACGTATGGTCACTAAAGCAATGTTAGGACGCCTTAGCGGTAACCCTAATGTCTTAGATCATTTTTCTGAGGCAACCGTTTCGAGGCAACTATGATCTTTGGACAAGAGGGCGACCTCTAAAACTTCATATACTCAATGACCACGTTCGAAGGCAACCAAGTGAGGTGTACCCTAAGACTGCGCATGTGCGAATGTGTTGTTTTCGGTTTATTTTATCTTTGTACATGTCAATGGTTATCTATGTTGATTTTAAGTTAAACATTGTATCTTGTCATGCATTCCCTATTATCAAACATCTAACATTGTATAGTTGCGGAAATTAAATTTGCGGAAATTAAATCTAAATTATTACAAGGCGTCGGGTATTTACATCGCTAAAAACAAACCCTTTAATTTAAATTGCAGAAAGTAAAATAAAGAAATAAATAATTAAAGTCCTAATTAAAAGATATTACATACTGGAAGCAATTACAATATTGGATAAAAATGATACGCGTGCGAGAAAATTAAAACGGCGCATTTTTAGGGTTTTGACCCTTTTTATTAAAGAAAAGATTTTTGCTTATTTTTGAACTAAAAAATTAAATCTAAGTTAATAATTAAATTAATTAATTAATGAAAATATTTTTGGTTTTTTTATATTTAAGGAAATAAAATAAAATGGTTAAAAGTTAGTAAAACCTAATATTCTAAATTGATTTTAATATATTGCAAAAATGTTAAAATTAACCTAATTAACACTAAATTAATTAATTAATGTTTATTTACAAAAATAAGATAATGAAATTAATAAAAATAACATTTTTTGTGTTTTTGATTTTATGAGAAAAAATTAATTGATTAGTAATAATAATATTAATAATTAACAATAAAGCAAATAAATAAATATAATGAAAAGAAGATAAACCAAGGGGGTTTGGGCCCAAATCTGGGTGTTTGAATGGCAATTGTCTGGCCCATTTACGCTGGCCTGCTTTGACTTTTCCAATTCCCTATGCGCTTGCTGACTTGGACATATGATAGTCCTTCATTCCTGGCCATTAGATTTGGCCTGAAGGCCATCTGGCACTTGATGGGATGAGCAGTATGGTGGACCATGCTTTGGATGTCACATGCAATTGCCTGAAGAAAAAATACACAAATGTATTGGGGGACCTGGGATTCGAACCCAGGTCTCATTGCTCAATGGCCAACGCATCAACCACTCCACCAACGCTTGATAGTTGTTAGGATAATAAACAAACAATAATATATGTGAAACAACCACTTATGCCTGAAATAAAAAAAAATATGGCGCGAGTTTTGAATGGACCAATGGGAAGAAGACACGCCTTCTTCTTCCCCACAAATCTCTGGTTTATTTCCTGCGAATTTGAATCCGTAGCAAAATCCCTAGCTGCCTTCTAAAATCATTTGTATGCCATGGAAACGAGTTTTAAGAACATCATCATGCTTGTCTCCTTCCACTAATTCCATTTATGCCCATGATTTGTTCTAATTTTCCCTGAAATCAAAACCCCTAAAAAACAAGAACCAAAACCCTAGCTTCGGGCATGGCTGTACAGACTATAAAAACGCAATCAAATTATGCCAAAAGCTTCATAATGCAACGAAAAGCATGAATATACAAAGATTTAGGCGAAAAGATGCAAGAATAGGAAGTTATGTTTTCGTATACAGAGGCATATTCATGAGTACTTACAGTGCGTTGCAGGAAAGAAGAAGGCTTGGTTTTGATTCCAATCGCTTCAGGGGATGGCAGACAAGAACACCACGTTGAGTTTTGGTCTTGAAAACGTCCCTAATGTGGATTTCGATCTCCACTTTTTTCAAGCTTTTTTCAATTTTGGTTTGGTCCTTTTGGGAAGCTTCAGGTCGTCTCCTTTATGCCTTTGCCTTGTACATGTATATTAGAAGCAATTAGGTTAAAAACTTGGGCTTGAATCCATGGGAATTGATGAATCAAGATTTGATATGATCTTCCATTAACAAACTTCCAAAAATGTCTCAAATCAAATATTTTGTGCATAATAAGGCTTGATACGAATTTGATTGGGTGTATCATGTTAATTGAAAGCTGTAATGATCAAAAAGATATCAAGCTATTAAGATTTGGATTTTATTTTAATTTAAATTGATTAAAAATGAATTAAATCAATAAAAATCAAATAAAATAGAAAAATTAATAATTGGTCATAAAATTGAAGATAGGACACGTGTGTGGTGTGACAAGATCAAATCAAGTGGAAAAAAGTGGGCCCTATTGGCAAAATTTGAAGTTTTGGGGATAGTTGACTTTTGGCAATTTTGGAAAAATTCCCAAATTCAACAATGCATAACTTCTTCAATTTTGAACTTTTGGAGGGGTTCTTGGACTTTTTAGAAACCTTGAGATGTCCTATAACCAACCCTTTTGGTCGCATCTCATTTTGCTATTCCATTCTCAAGTTATAAGCTTTGGAAAAAAAGGTGTTGTTGTTGACTTTCAAAAATGACCTATAATGTCCAAATTTGTAACATTTTGTGAGTGCATTTCTTGATCTTGGGCTGTGAATATTGATTGTAGGAAATTTTATCCTCTTCAAAATGAGCTTTGTATGGGTCATTTATCATAAAGTATGAGAAAGTTATGCTTGGTCAAAGTTGAGTTGACTTTTCCTACAAAACCCTAATTTAGCAACTTTTGAATCTTGATGAATCTTGAGCAATCCTTGATGAATCATGATCAACCCTTGATAAAATGATGAATTACCCTTCAAAATGAGAACGTTGACAAAAAATCTTGAGGTTTGACTATTTGTAGGCCACAATTGACTTTTGCCCTAGCACAGTCGATTTTTGGACCTCTTGAGCAATTGAGTGACCAAACTTCTTCTGCAAGGCTTGAAATTTGACATGGATGAACTTGAGAACATATTAGGACATTGGGGAGAATTTGAGGCCATTTGGATGTAAGGACCTTGATGCAACACAAAACCCTAATTTTGAATTGACTGCCTTAGGAGGTGATTTGACTGTCCAACCCTTGAGCTATCTTGAGCAACTTGGAGGTTATTCTTGAAATGTCTTGGGATATATAGGAGGGCAAATTTTGGGGTACAACAGTTGCCCCTGTTCAATTTTCTTAAACCTGAGGATATAGATTTGCTTTCGAGCCTTTCGTGATCCGAAGGTGGAAGATAATTGAACACTAGAGTGCCCAGAAATTTGCACTCGCATGGTGTAGTATCAGCATTGTGATGTCGGGAATGGGCTTATAGATGCCATTTGGAGATTGTTGGTAGGAGGATGGGCTTACAGATTCCATCTGTAGGAGTGTCGATCGCATAAGAGATTCCTTAGCGAGAACTTACATACCTGTTGTTGTAGAAGATTCTGCTGGGGAAGCCTGGTTTTTATTGAGATTTAGGAATTGCCGGGTCTTCAATGGAGTGTACTGTTGAGGTTATAGAACTCGTCCACACTTTGGCGGAGGAAAATATCAAGATCTAGGAACTGACTAGTGTTCAACGTAGTATACCGTTGAGGTTATAGCACTTGTCCACACTATGACGTAGGGAAACATCTTCATCAAGATCTAGGAACTGACTAGTGCTCAACGTAGTATACCATTGAGGTTATAGCACTTGTCCACACTATGACGTAGGGAAACATCTTCATCAAAATCTAGGAACTGTCTGGTCTTCAACGTAGTATACCGTTGAAATTAGAGAACTCGTCCATACTATGACGGAGGAAAACATCAAGATCTAGGAACTGACTAGTGCTCAACGTAGTATACCGTTGAGGTTATAGCACTCGTCCAAACTATGATGTAGGGAAACATCTTCATCAAGATCTAGGAACTGTCTAGTCTTCAACGTAGTATACCGTTGAAATTAGAGAACTCGTCCACACTATGACGGAGGAAAACATCAAGATCTAGGAACTGACTAGTGCTCAACATAGTATACCGTTGAGGTTATAGCACTCGTCCACACTATGACATAGGGAAACATCTTCATCAAGATCTAGGAACTGTCTGGTCTTCAACGTAGTATACCGTTGAGATTGTAGAACTCGTCCACACTATGACGGAGGAAAACATCAAGATCTAGGAATTGACTAGTGCCCAACGTAGTATACCATTGAGGTTATAGCACTCGTCCACACTATGACATAGGGAAACATCTTCATCAAGATCTAGGAACTGTCTGGTCTTCAACGTAGTATACCATTGAAATTAGAGAACTCGTCCACACTATGACGAAGGAAAACATCAAGATCTAGGAACTGACTAGTGCTCAACGTAGTATACCGTTGAGGTTATAGCACTCGTCCACGCTATGACGTAGGGAAACATCTTCATCAAGATCTAGGAACTGTCTGGTGCTCAACGTAGTATACCATTGAGGTTAGAGAACTTGCCCGCACTATGACGAAGGAAAACATCAAGATCTAGGAACTGACTAGTGCTCAACGTAGTATACTGTTGAGGTTATAGCACTCATCCACACTATGACGTAGGGAAACTTTCGAGATTGAGAACCTTATCTGAAATTCAACCAAGGATAATTCAATTGAGATTTAAGAACTGGTCAGGTCTTCGACTAAGCTGAGAACTTAACTGCATCTTTCCTGAAAGGTAAAGGTCAGTCATATGCAATGCATGAGATGGATCAACCAATGATGTTCTCAACATAAATGAGATTGTATGGTATGATGTGTATATGCATGTATCATGATGTATGAAAATGTGATGTTTTAGCTGGGGAAAATAAAGCCCGGAGTTGCTGGAGAATAGAGTTGAGTTCTTCGTTTCCGCTGGGGATGATGAACGAAGATGATTGTGAGAATAAACCTGCAGGAGAAAAGAACTCCGTTGGGGAATAAGCTGATGAAGAGATTACTATGTGGGGAATTATTCTGTGGGGAGAGATATTTTGCTGAAGATTTTAACGATAAACTCCGCTGGGGATTCCGTTGATAAGCTCTGTTGGGGATTGTTGTACCCAAAAATTTGCCCTCCCATATTTCTCAAGACATGTCAAGAATCATCTCCAAGTTGTTCAAGATGGCTCAAGAGTTGGACAGTCAAATCATCTCCTAAGGCAGTCAATTCAAAATTAGGGTTTTGTGTTGCATCAAGGTCCTTACATCCAAATGGCCTCAAGTTCTCCTTAATGTCCTAACGTATGCTCAAATTCAGAAGGTATCCGACTGTGTGAGTTTTCTCGAAGAAATATGGTGAAAAAAGTGTGCTGAAAGTGCAGTTTTTACGCGCTAAAAAATTCATAACTTGAAGATCTTGGCTCGTTTTGAACCTGTTCCGGTGGCCAAAATTCCGTCTTGACGTCATCTATGTTTTCATCTCTCACGGATGGAAGCCAATTTCAATCAGAAAGTCTTCAAAAATGTGGATTTATCAAGTATTTTCGTACAAAAAATTTGTAACAGAAGTTTATTTGCGTCATGTTCAGAAAATCATAACTTGGTCGATTTTCATCGTATCGAGCTGGTTCCGGCGTCAAAATTTCACAAATTGAGTTGGCTAAATTTTCACACAAGGTATTGAGTTCAAACGGTATTCAAAAGGCCTTCTTTTTTTGCTCAGAGTGCGTGACATGCCGAAAATCCTAAATACTCAATATTATTTCATCTAGGCCGAAACTTCGAAAATTCATAACTCGGTCCATTTTTATTGGATTGGGCTCATATTTTTACACAAGGTCACTGACTCAGAGATCTACAACTTTTCTTCAAAAGTCGAGACCGAATTATGCTCCGATCAATACCAGTTTTTTATTGAAGAACGTGTCGGAGTCGACACTGGAGCCCAAAATAAGTTTGTCTGAGCTGAAACTTCAAAAATTCATAACTAATTCACTGTTTATCCGATTGAGCCGATTTTCGGACAGGAGCTAGTTCTCAATGTAGGCTACATTTTGTTTTCACATTTAAACTTCAAAAATTGCACTTAAGTCCCTGCAATTTATCCTGGAAAGTGACGAACTCAAGTGAACATTGGAGGCCCAATTGCACATTCAAAGCCCATTTTCTTTACTCTGATTTCCATTATATAATCATATTCTTTTCACACAAATGAGGGAGAAAAAAAAACCTTGCCACAATGCTGTCAGAATATCAAATTCTTTGAAGAACCCTAAAACCTTGAAATCCTTATTACAAATCTCTCTCTCACTACAAACAAGCCATCCCAGGTCCCCTAAAACCTTATTTGTTTTTCTTCTTCAGGTATTCCCATGTGACGTTCAAAGAGTGGACCACTATGCGCTTGTAGATCTTAAACGCTACGTGGCTCACAAAGCAGATCCAATGGTCTAGATGGAAGGACTACCATAGGCCAGAGTCAACAAGCATGTGGACTATTCAGAAAGTCAAAGCAGGCTAATTGGATTTGGGCCAAAGAATTGCTGATCTTACTTCCAAATTGGGCCCAACACCCCCCTGAGTTTGCTTATATTTTTATTTCTTTTCATTATTTTTCTATTGCTTTTTATTATTATTATTAAAAACTAACTAATTAATTAACAAATTAACTTTTTCATAAAAAATCAGAAAACAAAAAATATTTTTATTTTAATTCCATTAATGTTATTATTTATTTTTGTAAATAAAATTAACCAATTAATTTAGTTTTAATTAGGTTCAATTTCAATATATTTTGCATTAAATTAAAATCAACATAGAATTAGGGTTTTTAATATTTGTTAACCATTTTTTATTTCCTTAATTAAAATAAAACTCAAAAATATTTTCTTTTTTTTAATTAATTCAAATTATTAATCTAGACTTAATTTTTAATTCAAAAAAATAACAAAAAATATGTTTTATTTGATAAAAAGGGTCAAAACCCTAGGACGCTCCGATTCAATTTTTCTCGCGCGTATTATCTTTGATCTATACTTGTATATTTGCTCCAAGGATGTAATAGTTTTAACTTAGGATTTTATTTACCGCTTTTATTTACTTTTTGCAATTTAATTTTCAAGGGTTTGTTTTTTGGCGATATAAATACCCGACGCCTTGTAATACCTTAGCTTTATTTTCCCGCAATTTAATTTCCGCAGCCATTAACTGTTAGATGTTTGAATAATAGGCTATGCATGACAAGATCTATCTTAACTTAAAATCAACAGTAGCTCACCATGACATGCAAAGATAATATAACTGAAAATTGACACACTTGCACATGCCACTCCTAGGGTACGCCTCACTTGGTTGTCTCGAACATGGTCATTGAGTATAGAATATTTTAGAGGTCGCCCTCTTTTCCAAAGATCATAAGTTGCCTCGAAACGGTTGCCTCGGATAAAATGATCTAAGACATTAGGATTGCCGCTAAGGCATCCTAACATTGCTTTAGTGACCACATGTCCCTTAATCGAATTGACCTGAAAACTCCAACGATGATGCTACCTACTCCTCAATAGTGGGATAACATTGCCTAGAGGATATTTGTACAGTCTAATTCCTTTTTGAGTAGGTAGATGTTCTTAAGTACTTGCTCCTTTTAAAAACAAAACAAAACTTTCCGCACTCACACTCTCTTCAAAAACAAAACTCTTTTCAAACCCATAATCACAAAGAAAAGCAAATTTTTGAAAACATAGTGAGCAAGTACCTAAGAGCCCGTGGATAACCACAGATAGAAAGGGTGCTAACACCTTCCCCTTCTATAATCTACCTCCCGAACCCGAGAAACATCTCGAAAAGGAATTTTTCTGTGCTTTTGTCCTTTCCTTGTTGGATAAAATAAAAGACGGTGGAGACTCTTGCTTACTGTGACATTTTGCGAAAACAAACGCAAACGCGAGCCAGCATTCCAAAACAGTCAGTTCTCATTCCCACCGATCACAGAACTGGCGACTCTGCTGGGGAATATCTTATAAGTGAGGTGTACCTTAGGATTAAATCACTATGTTTTCAATTATATGCTTTGTATGCTTTAATTTTGTGGGCTTGTATCGGAGTTCTATAGATCCTAACCCGGATTTGGGGATACCCTTTAGGTAAGTAGCAATAAACTGTGAGGGATCTGTACGGCGTAGACCGATACGGATGAAGCAGTAGCTACGTTGGTGTGGCACTTTAGTCTGTACTGATATCCCTTGTGTTGGAACGAGGAGAATATGGGTCTTCTAAGGGGTCATTAAGCACCAACTGACCTTAGAACCTTAAATTGACCAACTTGGCCATAGAACAGTAGCAGTATGCTACACTCATTGAGACTAAACTCTCGCAGTGATTCCGGCCGCAAGAAAAGGTTGATAAACTGGAATTATGACCGATTGAGGGTAGTCAGTGATATTGAGATCCTCTAGAACCCGGTTACTATTTTTAGGACAGGTTTAAACCAACTGAACTGAAAGAGTGTAATTCCTAAACTCCATGCCAGCCTAAACTTAAGGCTGTTTGTGTGACTTGTGTACCTTCAAACTTGAACTACTTGCACATTCTTGTTATCTGACAACATGAGTTCCTTGCAGGTTTTGTTTACAGTCCTTATCCAATAATTTGGATTTATCGCAGGGTTTACTTACAGCACCTCACACTTTTGCTTAAACGCATATCATACACATCATAACATCATGCCTTAACATTTCTTTAACCATTTCAAGGATCTCAAGGGTCTGTGATGCAGGTTATGGTAAATCAAATGGCTAGCAAGGGGCAAAGGGGATTTATTTTCCTCTAGCCAAGGTTGTCTAGAAATCCAAGCACGATAACTCGAGTCAGGGGCTATGACCCACTCGATATGGTGATCTTGACTCTTGAAGAAGGACTCTCAGCAACATCAAGCTCCTTCAATCAAGCTACCAGATTCAAATTCTAACAGTTTCTTGTTTACCCCGCGAGATCCTTGAAAACATTGCATACATATATCATACATATCATTGCATAACAGGTCATCCAGTACAGGTCTCTCATGTTCCCGCTGTTTATTTCAGCAATGGCTCTCCCACAAGACAACCAAGATCTCCAGGCTCAAAACGCTCAACTTCAAGAAATGTTCCTGAACATATCCCAGGGGCAGGAAGAAATAAAAGCTCTCCTCACAAGGGGCTTAGTCCTAGGGAATCCAGGCGGCGTCAGGAATGATCAGTTGGAAGGGCTACAAATTGAGTTGGCAACAATGAAGATCCAGATGATGGGACAGCTGGTAGGCCAGATGGCTCTCATTCAAGACCTGGCTCAAAGACAAGAAGAGCTCAGGGTCCTCGTCAACAAACTACTTCAAAATGACCAAGTTGGGCAAACAACTAGGGTTGAAGATCAAGCCATCATTCAACCACCTTTGGGGCAAGAAGACAAGGGAAAAGCTCCTCAGCCTGCTTCAGGGTCACAAGCCCAGCATCAACCTCGCCAGCGTCAACGGGGTAATCGGCGTAAGCAAAATACGTCTAGAAGACATTTCTCTGAGACTGATATACCATCATCTCTAATACTGAAACGCTTGTTGGAGGTCAATCTGATTCCTTTAAGGGATCCTCCCCGGAATACCAATACCTCTGCTCCTAGCTATCATCCCGACGCAGTTTGTGCATACCACTCCTATAGTCTTGGACATGACACCGACGACTGTTGGGCTTTGAAAAACAAGATCCAAGACTTGATTGACGGAAGAGTGTTGGAATTCATGCCGGATGGCAAAATGAAAATCTTCCGTTGAGGGTTCTCCACCCGAAATGACTAGTTCAAATTAAGAGACTTTTGTTCATTTAAATTCTGAAGTTGTATCTTTCTTTGCTTATTCAAACAATTATATTCATGTCAAACTTTATTACTTTATCAATGCATTGCATATGTCTGTTTTGAATCAGTCCATTCGTATTCACTATATTCAAATTGCTTTCATTTTTTGTGATGTTCAACTCTCGATTAAAAAATTCTAAGCCTTTTGAGGGAGGATGACGAAAATGATACCAAAATCTCTACAGTATGCTTTTGAACAGACCCCGCTGACGGAGTACAGGCATTGTTTCAAATCCTAAACAGTGGAGTTATAAGGAATATAATCCCTCGTCAACCCCTTTGAGCCAAAGAAGTTGGAGTTTTTTTTTTCACAAATTAAAACCCTTAATTATAACCTGGGGCAGGGTAGTTTTCTCAGTTTAATCCAGGTGCACAATGAATGGCATCAAAGAAATCCTTCCGAAACAAAAGACGATGTTGGTTTCGTATAATCGTAAGGACAAACAGTCATTATCTTTCGAAATAAAAGCCCACTTAGTCAAAACCTATGAAGGAGACTTACAAAAAAAAACTGGGGCATCCCGCTGACTGTAATCACAAAAAGAAACAGTTCATGCAAAAAAAAATAGGGATAATAAAAACCAAAAGGGAAGAGATCATGCAAACTCTCAACAAAATGACTGTCTGTTCAAAATAAATTGTCAGTATCCGAACCATCACTGGTATGTCAGAGCAAAGACTCAAACAAGATCTAATGCACGATTAGCTGAGTTTAGGATCGAAGAACATCACGAAGAAAGGGTGGGTACAAATAAAATTTGAGCCTTTATCCTTTGTTTCTTAAACCGTGAACCAGGCACGTTATAACCCTTAAAAGTCCTAGCTGAAGCACGGGTTAGTTCGAAAGCATACTGTTACAAAAGGTATCCTGACTCCTGTAGGGCTCGCTGTAAAATCCTGAGTTGACATCACATTTTACAAAAATTCGCTTGTTTTACTGGAAAAAGGCATTTTCAAAAATTTCAAAACAGACATAAGCTTTGCATTCTTAAAATAATATTGTTTGCATATGACTATTTGTTCAACAGCAGAGAAATTCGCACGACAAATATCTAGTGAACAAAAACCTTCTCAATAAAAAGGATCACCTCAAGTGGAAAAACACTTCCAATCAAGGGGCACGGCATGATCATTGTCCATCATCTGGGACAGTCAAGTCAAGATTCAAGGAATCTCTCAAAATACCAAATAGCCAGGGGCAGATCTCCATCTGAATCAATTGGGGCATTGGACATGAATTCCAGCAACGAATCTTGCATGATCAAACGAAGATCTTCTGGTAGTATGGAAACACAACACTACCGACAGTGACACCTCCCTACATCCTAAGAGCGTGGACATAGTCAAAAAGTACTACGCATAATCAAACACCCGCTAGGTTGACTGGCCTAGGCAAAAATAAGGGCTTCCCGACGAACCAAAAGGGTTCGGGCAAAAATAAGGGATGAAAATGAAAAAATTTGTACACCCGGCAAGTCGAAAACCTGAAAAGGCGGCTTGGGCAAAAAAGGGTATCCCGGCGAACTGAAAACCCAAAAGGGCGGTCCAGGCAAAAATTAGGGATCAAAGCGTACGACTATGTCTCGTCATCTCGTCACTGGCCTACCAGAAGAAGACTTGTCATTTTGACCGAAAGATACCAAGCACCTCATAGGTGGGGATAATACTCGATCCACAGGGCCTCCGCATGCACCTTCTCCCGCAGAAACAGGGGCAATAAAAATTGTCCAAACTGTACAGCTGCTCTGCTCACCAGGTACAAAGGTAGATTCAGCTGAAGAATATGGCTAAGATACTTTCACTCCCCGCAGAATAAGGCAGTAATGGTAGCTCTCCCAGCTGAGACTTGCAGCTATGTACAAATCAGCAATACTCTCCCCAAGCAGAGTTAGTCTACCATCAGCCCTAAAAAAGCTTGGTATCCCCAGAAGGTCTTAATATTCCCCAGCGGAGTATAAGAATATTCTCCAGCAAGTATAAAATTATCCCCGACAGTCTTAAAATTCCTCCACGGAGTATAAGAATGTTCCCCGGCGGAATACAAGATACCCCTAGTGGAGCCGTTTCCCAGCACAGTCTGAAAAGCTTCCCCAACGGAGTTGAATCATCATCCCTAGTAGACTCTGGAAGTTTCCCCCCAGCAGAGCACAATAAATTTCCCCAGCCAAATTCAGAAGGTTATCCTCATAAGAGTCTAACTGGGTTATCCTCAGCAAGTTGCAACTGAAGGATCATCCCCAGCAAAGTTCTTTCTATCCCCAGCGGAGTTCATCAGTAAAGTCCCCGACAGAGCTTATCAACAGAATCCCCAGTGGAGTTATCGGTAAAATCTTTAGTAGAACATCTCTCCCCCACAGATTAGTCCCCTCGGAGTAATCTCTTCATCAGTTTATTCCCCAACAGAGTCCTTTTCTCCTGTAGGTTTATTCTCACCATCATCTTCGTTCATCATCCCCAGCGGAAACGAAGAACTCAACTTTATCCTCCAGCAGCTCCGGGATTTCTTTTCCCCAGCTAAAACATCACATTTTCATACATCATGATACATGCATATACGCATCATACCATACAATCTCATTTATGTTGAGAACATCATTGCTTGATCCATCTCATGCATTGCATATGACTGACCATTACCTTTCAGGAAAAATGCAGTTAAGTTCTAAACTTAGTCGAAGATCTGACCAGTTCTTAAATCTCAATTAAATTATCCTCGGTTGAATTTCAGATAAGGTTCTCAATCTCGACAGTTTCTCTACGTCATAGTATGGACGAGTACTATAACCTCAATGGTATACTCCATTGAGCACGAGTCAGTTCCTAGATCTTGATGTTTTCCTCCGTCATAGTATGGACAAGTTCTATAACCTCAACGGTATACTCCCGGTGAGCACGAGACAATTCCTAGATCTTGATGAAGATGCTTCCCTACATCATAGTGTGGACGTGTACAATAACCTCAACGGTATACTCCCGGTGAGCACGAGTCGGTTCCTAGATCTTGATGTTTTCCTCCGTCATAAGTGTGGACGAGTTCTATAACCTCAATGGTATACTCCCGGTGAGCACGAGACAGTTCCTAGATCTTGATGAAGATGCTTCCCTACGTCATAGTGTGGACGAGTACTATAACCTCAACGGTATACTCCCGGTGAGCACGATTCAGTTCCTAGATCTTGATGTTTTCCTCCGTCATAGTGTGGACGAGTTCTATAACCTCAACGGTATACTCCCGGTGAGCACGAGACAGTTCCTAGATCTTGATGAAGATGCTTCCCTACGTCATAGTGTGGACGAGTACTATAACCTCAACGGTATACTCCCGGTGAGCACGAGTCAGCTCCTAGATCTTGATGTTTTCCTTTGTTATAGTGTGGACAAGTTCTATAACCTCAACGGTATACTCCCAGTGAGCACAAGACAGTTCCTAGATCTTGATGAAGATTACCCCTCAGTTGAATTATGGACAGGTTCTTAATACTCAGCCGAGGCATTCTCTCAGTTGAAGCACATGCAAGTTCCTAAATCTCAACAAAAGTTAGACTTCCCCAGCGGAATCTTCTACAACAACAAGTATGTAAGTTCTCGCTAAGGAATCTCTTATGCGATCGACACTCCTGCAGATGGCATCTATAAGCCCATCCTCCTACCAACAATCTCCAAATGGCATCTGTAAGCCCATTCCCGACATCACAATGCTGATACTACACCATACGAGTGCAAATTCTTGAGCACTCTAGTGTTCAATTATCTTCCACCTTCGGATCATGAAAGGCTCGAAAGACAATCTATATCCTCAGGTTTAAGAGAATTGAACAGGGGCAACTGTTGTACCCCAAAATTTGCCCTCCCATATTTCTCAAGACATGTCAAGAATCATCTCCAAGTTGTTCAAGATGGCTCAAGAGTTGGACAGTCAAATCATCTCCTAAGGCAGTCAATTCAAAATTAGGGTTTTGTGTTGCATCAAGGTCCTTACATCCAAATGATCTCAAGTGCTCCTTAATGTCCTAACGTATGCTCAAATTCAGAAGGTATCTGACTGTGTGAGTTTTCTCGAAGAAATATGGTGAAAAAAGTGTGCTGAAAGTGCAGTTTTTATGCGCTAAAAAATTCATAACTTGAAGATCGTGGCTCGTTTTGAACCTGTTCCGGTGGCCAAAATTCCGTCTTGACGTCATCTATGTTTTCATCTCTCACGGCTAGAAGCCAATTTCAATCATAAAGTCTTCAAAAATGTGGATTTATCAAGTATTTTCGTACAGAAAATTTGTGACAGAAGTTTATTTGCGTCATGTTCATAAAATCATAACTTGGTCGATTTTCATCGTATCGAGCTGGTTCTGGCGCCAAATTTTCACAAATTGAGTTGGATACACTTTCACGGAAGGTATTGAGTTCAAACAGTATTCAAAAGGCCTTCGTTTTTTGCTCAGAGTGCGTGACGCACCGAAAATCCTGAATGCTGAATATTATTTCATCTGGGCCGAAACTTCGAAAATTCATAACTCGGTCAATTTTTATCGGATTGGGCTCATATTTTTACACAAGGTCATTGACTCAGAGATCTACAACTTTTCTTCAAAAGTCGAGACCGAATTATGCTCCGATCAATACGAGTTTTTATTGAAGGACGTGTCAGAGTCGACACTGGAGCCCAAAATAAGTTTGTTTGAGCTGAAACTTCAAAAATTCATAACTAATTCACCGTTTATCTGATTGAGCCGATTTTCGGACAGGAGTTAGTTCTCGATGTCAGATACATTTTATTTTCACATTTAAACTTCAAAAATTGCACTTAAGTCCCTGCGATTTAGCCTGGAAAGTGACGAACTCAAGTGAACATTGGAGGCCCAATTGCACATTCAAAGCCCATTTTCTTTACTCTAATTTCCATTATATAATCACATTCTTTTCACACAAATGAGGGAGAAAAAAAAAACCTTGCCACAACACTGTAAGAATATCAAATTCTTTCAAGAACCCTAAAACCTTGAAATCCTTATTACAAATCCCTCTCTCACTACAAACAAGCCATCCCAGGTCCCCCAAAACCTTTTTTTTTTTCTTCTTCTTCAGGTATTCCCATGTGACGTTCAAAGAGTGGACCACTATGCGCTTGCAGATCTTAAACGCTACGTGGCTCACAAAGCAGATCCAATGGTCTAGATGGAAGGACTACCATAGGCCAGAGTCAACAAGCATGTGGACTATTCAGAAAGTCAAAGCAGGCTAATTGGATTTGGGCCAAAGAATTGCTGATCTTACTTCCAAATTGGGCCCAGCACCCCCCTGAGTTTGCTTATATTTTTATTTCTTTTCATTATTTTTCTATTGCTTTTTATTATTATTATTAAAAACTAACTAATTAATTAACAAATTAACTTTTTCATAAAAAATCAGAAAACAAAAAATATTTTTATTTTAACTCCATTAATGTTATTATTTATTTTTGTAAATAAAATTAACCAATTAATTTAGTTTTAATTAGGTTCAATTTCAATATATTTTGCATTAAATTAAAATTAACAAAGAATTAGGGTTTTTAATATTTGTTAACCATTTTTTATTTCCTTAATTAAAATAAAACTCAAAAATATTTTCTTTTTTTTAATTAATTCAAATTATTAATCTAGACTTAATTTTTAATTCAAAAAAATAACAAAAAATATGTTTTATTTGATAAAAAGGGTGAAAACCCTAGGACGCTCCGATTCAATTTTTCTCGCGCGTATTATCTTTGATCTATACTTGTGTATTTGCTCCGAGGATGTAATAGTTTTAACTTAGGATTTTATTTACCGCTTTTATTTACTTTTTGCAATTTAATTTTCAAGGGTTTGTTTTTTGGCGATATAAATACCCGACGCCTTGTAATAGCTTAGCTTTATTTTCCCGCAATTTAATTTCCGCAACCATTAACTGTTAGATGTTTGAATAATAAGCTATGCATGACAAGATCTATCTTAACTTAAAATCAACAGTAGCTCACCATGACATGCAAAGATAATATAACTGAAAATTGACACACTTGCACATGCCACTCCTAGGGTACGCCTCACTTGGTTGCCTCGAACGTGGTCATTGAGTATAGAATGTTTTAGAGGTCGCCCTCTTGTCCAAAGATCATAAGTTGCCTCGAAACGGTTGCCTCGGATAAAATGATCTAAGACATTAGGGTTGCCGCTAAGGCATCCTAACATTGCTTTAGTGACCACATGTCCCTTAATCGAATTGACCCGAAAACTCCAACGATGATGCTACCTACTCCTCAATAGTGGGATAGCATTGTCTAGAGGACATTTGTACAGTCTAATTCCTTTTTGAGTAGGTATATGTTCTTAAGTACTTGCTCCTTTTAAAAACAAAACAAAACTTTTCGCACTCACACTCTCTTCAAAAACAAAACTCTTTTCAAACCCACAATCACAAAGAAAAGCAAATTTTTGAAAACATAGTGAGCAAGTACCTAAGATCCCGTGGATAACCACAGATAGAAAGGGTGCTAACACCTTCCCCTTCTATAATCTACCTCCCGAACCCGAGAAACATCTCGAAAAGGAATTTTTCTGTGCTTTTGTCCTTTCCTTGTTGGATAAAATACAAGACGGTGGCGACTCTTGCTTACTGCGACATTTTGCAAAAACAAACGCAAACGCGAACCAGCATTCCAAAACAGTCAGTTCTCATTCCCACCGATCACAGGGATTTTAATGATGAACTCCGCTGGGGATGGTCTTTCAACTGTGACTTGCTAGGGGTAACCCTGTTGGACTCTTGTGGGGATAACCCTCTGAATTTGCTGGGGAGATTTATCTTGTACTCCGCTGGGGGTAAGCTTCCGAAGTCTACTGGGGATGATGATTCAACTCCGTTGGGGAAGCTTTTTTAGACCGTGCTGGGAAATATTGACTCCACTAGAGGTATCTTGTATTCTGCCAGGGAACATTCTTATACTCCGTTGAGGAATATTAAGACTGCCGGGGATACTATGATACTTGCTGGGGAATATTCTTATACTCCGCTGGGGAATATTAAGACCTTCTGGGGATACCAAGCCTTTTTAGGGCTGATGGTAGACTAACTCTGCTTGGGGAGAGTATTGCTGATTCGTCCGTAGTTGTAAGTTTCAGCTGAGAGAGCTATCATCACTATTTTACTCTGCGGGGAGTGAAGGTATCTTGGTCAGATTCTTCAGCTAAATCTACCTTGGTACCTGGTGGACAGAGCAACTTTTACAGTTCGGACAATTCTTATTTGCCCTTGTTTCTACTATTGCCAGTAATTCATCTTTCGTTTCGCATGTAAATATTTATGATTAGCAATTAATGTCAAATGCATATATCAAAAATGAACTTTGGAAGTTCTTTGCAAAATAAAACAGATAAAGGAAAACAGTTTGAAGTTTGTCTGAAAATGAATTTGTATTGATTTTGAAGTTTGGCCTATAAATAGGCGTTTTTGTATAAGAGGTTGACGTCCTAGTAAGAGAATGCCGCCGGATAAATAGAATTTACACAATTTGTAAAAAGAAACAAAACAACTATGTGAATGATTCCATTGGGTTCCAACTCTACTATTGCCTTTATGTCTTCGAGCATCTCATCACTTTGCTACTGGTTGAAGGTAGATCAGATTGATTAGTGTCGTCTGAGCTGGTAGTCGATACCGAAGTCTGGATACAAGGTGATCCAATGAGACATAGTGTTACGCTTTGATCCCTAACTTTTGCCTGGACCGCCCTTTCGGGTTTTCAGTCCACCGGGATACCCATTTTTGCCCAAGCCGCCTTTTCAGGTTTTCGACTTGCCGGGTGTACAGATTTTTCATTTTCATCCCTTATTTTTGCCTGAACCCTTTTGGTTCGCCGGGAAGCCCTTATTTTTGCCTAGGCCAGTCAACCTAGCGGGTCTTTGATTATGCGTAGTATCTTTTCACTATGTCTGCATTGACGGGGTGAGGAAGGTCGTCACCATCCATGGTGGTTAAAATCATAGCTCCTCCTGAGAAAATGTTCTTAACCACAAATGGCCCTTCGTAAGTAGGGGTCCATTTGCCCCTGGGATCACCTTAAGGTAAGATAATGCGCTTGATTACCAGGTCCCCAACTTGATACTCTTGTCGTCTAACTTTCTTGTTAAATTCCTTGATCATCCGTTTTTGGTACGTCTGACCATGACAAATAGCAGTAAGTCTCTTTTCGTCAATTAGGTTCAGCTGATCAAGCCGGGTCTGAATCCAATCATCTTCACTCAAACCTGCATCCTTCATGATTCGAAGAGAGGGTATCTGAACTTCAATGGGCAAGACAACCTCCATGCCATATACCAAAGAATAGGGTGTTGCCCCTGTTGACGTCCGTGCTGAGGTACGGTACCCATGAAGAGCAAATGGTAACATCTCGTGCCAGTCTTTGTATGTCACTGTCATCTTCTGCACAATCTTCTTAATATTCTTATTAGCCGCTTCAACAGCCCCATTCATCTTCGTCCGGTAGGGAGAAGAGTTATGATGTTGTATCTTGAATTGCTCGCAGAGCTCAGTGATCATCTTATTGTTGAGATTGGTACCATTGTCCGTAATGATCCTCTCTGGTACACCGTATCGACAGATCATATTATGCCGATTGAACCGTGCCACAACGCTCTTGGTTACGGTAGCAAAGGAAGCTGCTTCAACCCACTTCGTAAAGTAATCAATAGCTACCAGGATGAAACGATGTCTATTGGATGCCGTAGGTCTGATCTCGCCGATCATATCAATGCCCCATATTGCAAAAGGCCAAGGTGTTGTCAAGACATTCAGAGGAACTGGAGGTATGTGCACCTTATCAGCATAGACCTGGCACTTGTGACATGTCCGAGAATACTAATAACAGTCGGCTTCCATTGTGGACCAGTAATATCCTGCCCGAAGGATTTTCTTTGCCATGGTATGTCCGCTGGAATGAGTTCCGAAAGTACCTTCATGTAGATCTGCCATGATCCTTTGTGCTTCATTCTTATCCACACAACGCAGTAAGGTCGAATCATGGTTACGCTTGTAAAGGATGTTATTGCTGATGAAGAACTTTGCCGCGAACCTCCTCAGAAACTTCTTGTCATTAACAGATGCACCCTCGGGGTATTCCTGAGCTTCAAGATACCTCTTCACCTCATGATACCAGGGCTTTTCTATTACTTTTTCAGTCTCAATATCACAGCAATGTGCAGGTTCGTTCAATCTTTCAATGATAATCTGGGGAGCCTCGTTGTCCCAATTGACTTTGAACATAGAAGACATCGTAGCCAGCGTGTCCGCCAACTGATTCTCCTCCCTAGGGAAGTGTTCAAAGGTTATCTCCTCGAAATGGGGAAGCAACATCAACATGTACTCCTTGTAAGGAATAAGATTTGGGTGTTTCGTATCCCACTCGCCTTTGATCTGACTGATCACGAGAGCGGAATCTTCGAAGACACTTAGAAACTTAATCCTTAGGTCAATTGATGCTCGAAGACCCATGATGCATGTTTCATACTCCGCCATGTTGTTGGTGCAGTTGAAACATAGTCGGGCGGTAAACGGGGTATGAGAGCCTTTAGGAGATATGATCACAGTGCCAATGCCATTACCCAAAGCGTTCGAAGCTCCATCAAAGTACATAGACCATCGGGATCCCTCCTCAGGTCCTTCATCCGGTCCAGGTGTCTCACAATCAGTTACCAACATGATATTCTCGTCTGGAAATTCAAAGTTCATGGACTGGTAATCATCCACTGCTTTATGTGCCAAATGGTCTGCCAACACACTTCCCTTGATCGCCTTTTGAATCGTGTATTGGATGTCATACTCAGTCAAGATCATCTGCCATCTCGCTATTCTTCCGGATAAGGCAGGCTTTTCGAAGATATACTTGATTGGATCCATCTTTGAAATTAATAGAGTAGTGTGAGTCAGCATATACTGTCTCAGCCGGCGAGCAGCCCATGCCAAAGTGCAGCAAGTTTTCTCGAGCAGTGAGTATCGGGTCTCACAGTCGGTAAACTTTTTGCTAAGGTAGTAAATTGCATGCTCTTTTTGGCCAGACTCGTCATGCTGACCCAGCACACACCCCATTGAGTTGTCGAGTACTGTCAAGTATAAGATCAAAGGTCTCTCTTCAATTGGTGGCATCAGGATAAATGTCTCTTGGAGATACTCTTTAATCCTTTCGAAAGCAACCTGACATTCATCATTCCAACGCACCACTTGATCTTTCTTCAGTAGCTTGAAGATTGGCTCACAAGTAACAGTTAGGTGTGAGATGAATAGAGCAATGTAGTTCAGTCGTCCCAGAAAGCCTCTGACTTCTTTCTCTGTTCTGGGAGCTGGAATCTCTTGTATAGCTTTCACTTTGGCCGGATCCACTTGAATACCTTTGTAGCTCACGACGAAGCCTAGTAGTTTACCAGACCTCACCCCGAAGGTGCACTTGTTCGGGTTCAACCTCAGCTTGTACAACTTCAACTTGTCAAACAGCTTCTACAGATGATCCAGGTGTTCTTCCTCAGTCTGGGACCTTGCAATCATATCATCGACGTATACTTCAATCTCATGATGGATCATGTCATGAAACAAAGCAACCATGGCACGTTGATATGTTTCCCCAACATTCTTTAGTCCAAAAGGCATGACCTTGTAGCAAAAGGTACCCCACTGAGTAACAAAGGTCGTCTTCTCCATGTCTTCAGGAGCCATCTTGATTTGATTATAACTGGAGAAACCATCCATAAAGGAGAATACCTTGTGCTGAGTGGTATTGTCGACCAGAACGTCAATATGAGGTAGAGGGAAATCATCTTTGGGGCTTGCCCTGTTCAAATCCCTGTAGTCAACACACATTCGAACCTTCCCATCCTTCTTCGGCACAGGAACCACGTTGGCGACCCACTGAGGGTAAGAAGTCAATGCTAGAAAACCGGCGTCAAATTGTTTCATAACTTCAGCCTTGATTTTCTCAGACATTTCTGGGCGCATTCGGCGGACCTTCTGTTTTACTAGAGGACAGTCTTCCTTGGTAGGCAGGCGATGAACCACGATGTCGGTATCCAACCCAGGCATATCTTCGTAAGACCAGGCAAAGATCTCAACACAGTCATGTAGCATCTGAATCAACCGTTGTTTCACACTAAGCTCCGGATTTGCATCGATCTTGACTTCCTTCTTATCTGTCTCTGTACCCAGATTTACTGATTCCACTGGCTCTTCGTGCGGCTGAATGGCCCTCTCTTCCTGGAGTAACAATCTTGCAAGTTCACCAGGCACTTCGCAATCATCCTCACCTTCGTCTTCGGCTAAGTTGATCGGATTTTCGAAGTCATAACTGGCAGTAGCAGAGTCGTTACCAGTGAGATCCAGAGTGGATGGAGACCTGTATATGTGAGTGTGTGTAAAATAGTTGTTTTGCAATATATAATAAAGAAAAACAAGGAGCGCAAAATTTTGAAATGCAAGAACGTCCAATGCTTTTATTAATGATATATGAAAATGACACACATAAAGCCCTCACAAATGAAGCCACGGTGCCCCGGGTAAGACACCGGGCCATAAAGTTTAACACATTGTCTATTACATATTCAAAACAAAAGTTTCATTACTGGGTAACAAAAGTAATAGGGATGAAGTCCTTTGTTGTCCAAGTGCTCGGTCCACCGTCGGTAGTAGGATAGATCCAGCTGTCGAATTCAGACTCTTCTACATCATCTTCAATGGCATTCACTCCCGAGTTGCTGATGAACACAGGAGGTCTTCCGATCCTTGCACTTTGAACAGCCCTTTGAGCTTCTGCAGTGAAACCCAAACCAAACTTGTTAGTCTTCTGTGTAAAATCAGGGAGTCGGCCCCAATTTGCACACTCACCCTTCTCAATAACAGCCCGGGCATCTTTTAAGGAAGCCATCTTCATAGAAGAATCTTCAACCACAGTCTCAGCTGATGCCAGTGTCTGGGGAACCTCTTCAAAGTGATGAAATGGGGCCTCAATGAACTCCCCATCCATTTCTACATATCGGAACGATTTGAGGTGGCTGACCATGTACTCTTCCTCCCCTTGTACTGTCACAATCTTCCCTTTGACCGGGTACTTCAACTTCTGGTGGAGCGTTGAGGTTACGGCTCCAGCTTTATGGATCCATGGACGACCCAGCAAACAAAAATAAGATGGCCGAATGTCCATCACATAGAACGTAGAGTTGAAGACCTGAGAACCAACCTTGATCAGGATATCAACCTCTCCATGCACCATTCTTTTAGACCCGTCAAAGGCCCTGACAATAATATTACTTGGTTTCAGCTCCAACCCTTCACAATCCAACCGGTCTAGAGCTTTCTTGGGCAAGACGTTCAATGAGGAACCAGTATCAACCAATACATGTGCAAGAGTAGTTCCCATGCATTCAATGGAGACATGCAGGGCATCGTTATGATTCTTCCCCTTAGCCGTCAAGTCGGCGTCCGAGAAACCCAACCCATTATCAACAGTCAAATTAGCCACACAATCTATAAACTGATCAGCTGATGTCTCTTGTGGCACGTGGGCAGTTTTCAAAAAGGTAATCAGAGCCTTGGCGTGGGCCTTTGAGCACAACAACAATGACAACATAGAAATCTTGGATGGGGTTTTCCCCAGCTGTTCAACTACGTTGTAGTCACTCTTTTTAATGATCTTCAGGATCTCTTCCATCTCTTGCTTAAAAGCTTCAACAGTAATTGTCTTCGGTGCCTCCGTCTGGGCAGGCGCATCAATGGTGATCCCTTTGCCCCGAGTGTCAGATGACTCGACGATAGGGGTAAGAATAGGAACTTGATCAAGAATGTCAGTAGGTACACTTGTAGATGTAATAACAACAGGTCTTTGGACAGTTGGTGGAGCAATATCACGTGAGAAAAGTCTTCCGCTGCGGGTGACTTTAGCAGGTCCAGTAATGTTGCTGATGTCAGTACCAGCATCCAACTCTTGCTTAACTCCATGAAAATAAACATCAGCCCCATAGTGCCAAGGGACAGCTTTGTCAGAGGTGTAGGGGATGGGCCCCAGAACAGTGATGATCACAGGTGCGATTTTCGGAACAGATGTAATTCTAACAGGCTTCCTCGAGGGAGCCTTGAAGGAATTGTGGAAAATGGTAATGATGGCGACTTCATCAGTAGGAACGGATGGAACAACAATCTTCTCAAATAGGATCTCCTTACTATCCATCAGGTTTTGGATACCTGACTTCAGGAATGGGCAACCGGTAGGTAAAACAGAACACATATGGCAACCTTCGTCACAGCCCAGAAATAAACCGGCTAGCAAAAGGTTTTTTTTTACAGTCATCAGAGGGGTAGCAATATCTTCTACAGAAACCACAAACAAGTCCTCTTCTAGAGCATTCACTCCATGCTTGGGCATGGGAGCAGTTACAATATTAGGCCTCTCGGGCGCCTCAAACTCAATCTCCTTCGCATCAATTAGGTCTTGTACCTTATTCTTCAAAACCCAATAATCGTCCGTATTGTGCCCCGGGCTATCAGAGTGAAAAGCACAGTGGGCATTAGGGTTATACCTTGGTGATGTGGTATTTGGACTCTTCGGGGCTTCCTTTAGAACTACCAGATTGGTCTTCAGCAACTGTGGCAGAATCTGAGACAAAGTCATGCTGAGATGAGTAAATTGCCTCTGAGGTCTCTCGTCCTTCTGTTGATTGTTGTGCTGAGGAGCACCAGCAGGTTTTGAAATAACAACCGTATTGACAGCTTGGCGGTGTTCAGGTCTATTATGTCTTCTCGAACTGTAGACAGCACTGGACTCTTTCTTAAACGACTTCTTCTCGGTGCTTGATGAGGCACCCTTCTGTATCTTCCCAGCCTTAATACCAACCTCAATCCTCTCACCAGTTAAAATAAGATCTGTAAACCCAGCTGAAGAGCTTCCAATCAAGTGGTTGAAAAATGGACCAGACAGGGTCCCCATAAACATATCAACAAGTTCCCGATCAGCTAAGGGTAGTTGTACTCTTCCGGCGAGGTCCCTCCACTTCTGAGCATAATATTTAAATCCTTCACCCGTTCCCATTGACATACCCTGGAGTTGGGTACGCATAGGAGCGAGACCGGAGTTGTACTGATACTGCCTGTAGAATGCAGTAGCCAAATCTTCTCAACTGCGGATGCTGGCTCCGTCCAACTGATAGAACCACTCAAGCTGAGTCCCTGAGAGACTATCTTGAAAGAAATGGATCCATAGGTTCTTATCAGCAGTGTAAGGCTGGATCTTCCTCACATATGACCGGAGGTGCAGCTTCGGACAAGAAACTTCGTCATACTTAGCAAAGGCTGGTGCCTTGAATTTGTGGGGAATCACCACCCCAGATGATAGACCTAGATCTCCGAAGTCCAGACCAGGCACCTTCTGAATTTCCATAGCGTTCAACCGGTCCTCTAGTTGCTTGTATCTATCCTCAGCTGGAGGATATTGTTCTTCATCGTAGTCCGTCTCATTGTCGGAGACCACATGGCTAGGAGCCCTCCTTTCTTGTGGACTATCTTTCCCTCCAGATAAGGTGGTCAGATCAACTTCATTCTGCAGCCTGTTTCCAAACCTGTGCCCTGTGTTAAACAGGATGGTCCTCTTCTTCTTCTTCTTCTTCTTCTTCTTCTCTTTCAAAATCAAGGTTTTCAGGTCCTGCTGACCCTTAGCTAGATTCATGAACAGCTCTTGAAATTGGGCATTTTGGGCCTGGAGGGCCTTGATAGCTTTCTCAGTTGAAGGTTCAGTAGACATGATGTTTGCTGAAATAAACAGCGAAGAAGATAAGAGACCTGTAAAGGGTACATGTTTATGAAGTGCATGAGATGAAATGCGTATGATTTATGATTTCAAAGACAATCGGGATTCAAATTTGTAAACAAGAAAGGAAACACTCTTTATTAGATAAACTTGGTAATTCAAATTGTTCAACAAATTGCCCTTAAGGCGTTACAAGAATGGAAATACTGAAAATATAAACAAAAACTGGAAAGGAAATCAACAAAGGTCCATCAATGCTCCCATGGTCTCTTCTTATCAGTGCGAACATAATCGTTGAGAATCCGCTCGTTCTCTAACTGCCTAGTCAACCTCTGGATCTTCTGCTCTTGTTCATTGAACTTCTCTCGGTAAGAATCCCGTTCCTCCCTCAATTGCATCCAAGATATCTTTAGTGCCCCAATGTCAGTGGGCATATAAGGATGGAGAATGGTTGGAAGAACCCCTTCTTCATTAGCAACTTCAAGAGTGACAGGCCGGACAGCTTCATATGGCATACCTAGCTTCTGGGCACGGATGCAGACCCATCTGAGATATGGCTCCATTGGTAGAGAAGTCTTTAGGCCCAGCTCATGTGGATCAGATTGGTGCACTCTATCCCAAGCCCTTATGAATCTGCGACGCTGCTCGTCGCTATCCCCTTGAAAATAAAAGATGATATAAGGCATTAGCATCTCGTGAGGTCCTTCTCTTCTGGATCTTCCAAACTGACGGAGAGCTAAGCATGGGTTGTAAGAAATTCCTCCATGGGTTCCTAGCAGGGGAACATTGGGGTACTCCCCACATCAATCAATAACAGTCACCTCATCCATACCCTTGAGAGTCTAAATAATGTCATTATGAGAGAGAGACATCACCCTATAAGCCCAGCCCATTCCTTCTTTGTTCTTCAGCACTGACTTATGAAGGTGCGAAATAAACCACCTCGACAATAAAGGAGCACAGCACATCAAGGTTCCCCGCTTTCGGGCAGTACGAGCATAGAGCTGATGAAGAATGTCACCATAGAGAGTGGGTACAGGGTTCTGAGAGATGAAGATCTTTATCGCATTCACATCAACAAAAGTGTCAGGATTCGGAAACAATACCAAGCCATAAATCAGAAGAGCCAGAATATCCTCGAACGCCTTAAAGTCTAGGCTATCCCAGAAGTAGTTAGCCTTTCCAACCAAGAACTTAGTCAGAAATCCTTTTGCTCCACTCCAAGTCTCCCAATTAGCCATTACCTCCTCTTTAGTCAAATGAAGGGCTGCAGCAATTTCTTCAGCCCAAAGGGTCTTCTCCCAACCAGTAAACGGGGTCTGCTCCAGAACAGAGATACCGAGCAACTCAGAGAACTCTTCTAAGGTAGGAACTGTAGCGATAAAAAATGTAGCGGGGTAAATCGGAGATCGAATTATTGATTAATTCGTCTCCCCAGCAGAGTCGCCAATTCTGTAGCGATAAAAAATGTAGCGGGGTAAATCGGAGATCGAATTATTGATTAATTCGTCTCACAAAAGCAAGAGTCGCCACCACGCTTTATTGTTTCCAAGGGAAAAGGAGAAAGAGCGAAATAAAACCCTAAATATGCAATGTAAATAATACTTTTTTAAAAGTAATAAAAATACAAGGCGTTTTTTAAAAGAGATCTATGGTTCGGGGGTTGGTTATACAGTGGGAAGGTATTAGCACCCAATGTATCTATAGTACTCTATAGGAACCTTTTGAAATATCTGTTTTATTAAAATTGACCGTTTGATTAAGAAATAAATTGTTTTGGCCGAAAAGGGGTACAGACGGGTTATTTGAAGATACGACGACCTAATGTCGAAGTTTTTTCTTAAAAGGTATAAGTTTTGAAAAGATTGAATATTTGAGGAAAAATTATCCTAAGTTTTAATGAAATGCGAATATTCGCGTGATTGTATTTGAGGACATGAAGTCAACAAATTTAATCATTTTTCACTTGGATTTAGGTGTAAACAAAATAATCATGTAAATATGATATAATTGAACAGAAAATTATGCGGATAATGATATACAACCATGACAATTAAATAACAGACTAAATGATGTAAGCATATCTTTTGTATTTTTATCTAATATTAATAACGCAAGAGAATTAATTAAGATAAAATGTTTTTTTTAAGTTTTATTATATGTATTTTTGTGTTTTTGTTTAATATTAATAAAACAGGAGAATTAATTATAGAAAAATAAAGTGTCTAAATTCTTAAATTCTTTTTTTTTATGTATTTTTTTTTAACATGAAAATAAAGTGCTATTTTAAGAAATGTTAAATAATTCTAAATTAAATTAAAAGTTATTAATTAAACCTAATGAAAATAATATTAAAACTTTTAAATTAATTCCAAAGTTTAAACTAATAAAAAGATCAAACTATTTAAAAATTGCTTAATTAAATATATCTCTCTTTTATTAGATTTACTAATCAATATTAATAATAGTTCTAAAAAAAAGGGCAAAGGAAATCAAAATATAAAAGATGTATCAAAGAAAAAAAAAAGGTGGACAAGTAATGATATGGGCCAAAGGTTTTAAAGGGAGGCCCAAATAAAGAAACAGAAACGGGGGGGGCGTAAGTAAAACGCTGGGGCTTGTAGGCAGAGACGGGTAAGGCCCAAACATAATTTCATAATTTTGTTTTAGGGTAAAACGCATGTTTTGGTTAGCTGAGAAAGGGATTAGGTTTTGGTTTAACAGCGACGGTGCCGTTCGCTTGCTCATGCGTTCTTCTTTGTTCCATCTTCTTCCTCGTGCTTCTGAGTCTCTGAGTTTTCCTCTGTCCCAACGGCCACCAGTATCCTCTGCCTTCCTCCTCCCTCCAACGAAAGCCAGGGCGATGGAATCACGGTAAATCATTTTCTTATTCGTTTAGGGTTTTGTTACAATTGCATGTTTGTGATTCTTATATCCATTGATACTGATTCTCTATTATTGCGTTGATTGAGGTGTTTTTGAAAGAAAAGGAGCGTGAAATGTTACCTGGAGACGGAGGAGGGAGGTTGGGGCGAGCTAGGAGGCCGGGACAGCGAGGAATGCGTGTGACGCTTGCTTCGGACTACCGGTATTTCATTCTTATTTTGCTTGCTTGTTGTGATTCTGCCACCTTATTGTATTAGCCTATGATGAATGTTTGAGGCTTTACTGCATGCTTTTCCTCTTCTTCTTCTCGCCTACTGTTGACCTTGAATGTTTATGCTGCCTTGATGCTAATGTTGAAATGTGATTTTGACTAGCTTCTTTCTTCTTCTTTCTATGATTTTGTTGCCTTTGTTAACGTTGGCCTATGATGAATACTGAAGCCTTTTGGTTTTGACAGAGTTCACAGGTTTTGTGGTTTAAGCCATGGTTTTGACAGTTTTTATGGTTCTTTAGGCCATAAGGTTTTGATGTTTTTCCTGGTTTATGCTATATGTTTGTGTATGGTTTAGGCCGGTGTTACTGGTGTATGCAGATTTGGGAATGGTTTTAGGCCATGGTTGTAACTGGTATATGCAGGTTAATGGTTTTAGGCCATGTTATCTGATGGTTTATGCAGATAGCAGGTTTTGAAATGGTTATGGTGTTTGTTTGACAGTAGGTGGAAGGTTTTGGTAATGGTTATGGTTTTATGGTGTATGCAGATTTGTATGGTGTATGCAGATTTGTATGGTTTAAGCCATATTTGATGGTTTTGGAGATAGTAGGTTTTGAAATGGTTTATGCAGTAGGTGTTTATGTTGATAGCAGGTTTTTTGAGGCTTTGAGAGAAATGGTTTGTATATTTGACAGTTTTTTTTTAAGTGTGGAAGGCCTTTTTTGCAGGTTATGAACTCTTGGTATTTGAAGGGGTTTGTAATGTTGTATATAACAATATGCTGGCTTTCCTATTCTTAAGGTTTACGTTACAGGTTGTGAGTATATTTTACTATATTCTCTTGGCCTCCTGCACATCTACTGCTCCAACAGTTTGTTTGTATTCCTTTTTCATGCTTTCTTATTTCTTATGAGATGCTGCTGCAGTTTGTTTTGTATCTCTTCCTGCCTAAACCAAAACCTGCAAAACCATACTTCTATCTCTCTTCTCTCTCTTAGTACAAATTGATACATTAAAATGATGTATGCTGTACTTGTTCTGAAATTGCATAGGCTGGGAAATGATGAGAATAGAAAGATTTCATGCTTGCATATTTGATTTTAAAACTGCATGCTTCTCTTTGACTTGCAATGTAACAGTAGGAGCCTATTGTTTTGGCATCTTCTTACCTCTTGGCATAGTTTACGTTGGCTTTGGTTTGTGTACATTGCATATGCTGTTTGAAATTATGCATATGATGATGATTTTGAAATATGATGTGGACTTTTAAAAATGCAATTGATTTTTAATTATGCAGTTTTGAAAACAAAATGAATTTGTGCATCTTTAAATTTGTGCATTCATTTTTGAAAATAAAATTCATCCCTTTTTGTGAACCGGGAGAAATCCCGCGATTTGCAAAAAGGGTAAGAAACTGATTCCAGCCGTTTGCTTTTAATGATGAACACTAAAAATAATTTTCTGCTTTTAATTATTTATTTATTTCTGACTTTTTCTTTTAATTGTTTTTCAGGTAAAATTAAATGAACAAACAGAGAAGCATTGGATAGAAGATTTAGAATTTAGGAAAAATTAGAATAGTTTTTATTTCATTTTAAACTTTGTAAAAATTATTATTGTAAATACGTTGTAAATAAATACAGTATTTACACAACAATTGTACAATTAGAATAAAATGAATAAAATTCCAATATTTTGCCAATTAATTCTTTCCTTCTCTCTAATTATTTATTTTATCGTTTATAATTCTTTAAATTATATAATAACTGAAAATAAATTTCAATTACTTAAATTCAGAATAATAAACAATTAAATAAACATCATTTGATCAATAAACTTTTCTTCAATCTATTCCATTATTTATAATTCTCTAAATTATAACAACTGAAAAAATAAATTTCAACTATTAAACTTAGGATAATAAATAATTAAATAACATTGTTGATCAATTAATGAACTTCCTTTCCGATATTTATTATATTATTTATAAATCTTTCAATTATATAATAACTGAAAATAAATTCCAATTATTAAATTTAAGATAATAAATAATTAATAAACATTGTTTTAACATTGATCAATTAATAAACTTAGCGTTCAAAAATAAACAGCTCTCGACTTGAAAAAGTTATGAATTTTAATCTGCTTTAAAAAATTGATAAAAATAGGTCAAAACCCTTGCAATGCAATGATGCAGATTGGAGATGGTATCTTAGGTCAAAATTTGGGGTACAACAGCTGCCCCTATTTAAGTTTCTTCTATCCGGAGATATGAAGATTAAAATCTTCGTTTCGACGAGATTGAAGGTACTTAAATACATAATACGCAAATTTTGCTCTAAGATACCGCCATTATGTTTGATATGAATGCAGTGATTGAATTCACAGAGAAAGATTTTGTATGAAACAAGACAATGCTGGAGAAATCAAACACCAGCAAAACACAGAGACATGAATTATACACTACTGGGGAAATGAGCTATCGACTTCAAACGACAGACTCCTGACAGCGAATAAAATTGAGGGAATACGACCTCTGACCCTAACAAAGAAGGCATCTTGCATAGGCCATACAAACAGATTATCGACCCAAAAATAACAGTGAGTTTGCAACTCAAGGTCAAAGATAGGCAAAGGATGTATCAATTTTGCTGATAATGGATTACCGACTTCTGAAGGTAATGATTCATGACAAACTTCTCTGCGAGATTTTTCGGAGATATACTCATTAATGCTGAAAGAATAAGATTGTAGATACGCAAGTTGTTCAAATAAAGAAACTGCCACTTGTTGTCTTGCCAAAAATATTATGACATACAAGCTACTCAAATAAAGAGGCTGCCACTTGCTGTCGTCCAGGGATGTCAATAACATACAAGCTGCTCAAATAAAGAAGATGCCGCTTGCTGTATTCCAGAAGAAAAATAACGTACAAGTTGCTCAAATAAAGAGACTGCCGCTTGCCGTCTTCCCAAAATAATAATAACATACAAACTGCTCGTGAAGAGCTGCTGCTTGTCGTTTTCCGAAGATAATAATAACGCACAAGTTGCTCGTGAAGAGCTGCCGCTTGTCGTTTTTCCGAAAATAATAATAACGCACAAGTTGCTCGTGAAGAGCTGTCGCTTGTCGTTTTCCGAAAATAATAATAACGCACAAGTTGCTCGTGAAGAGCTGCCGCTTGTCGTTTTCTGAAAATAACTCAAAAGGAAAATGCGATGACAACTGGCAGAGAATAAAATCTTCGTCAAAGGGAATCATGAATCAATCCTTCCCGAGGAGATCATACTGAAATGTGCAAAATAAATGCACCATACGTCTAGGTCGCGACTTCACTGGGGAAAATCGTGAGATAGCCTACGCAAGAGACAACAACTTCATCCAGGAATAACTAGAGAGAAGACAGTCAAACAAGACTCTTCCCAATGAGAAAGCAACTCGATTGGGGAATTCAACCTATCCAGAAATGGACAAGGTGAGCTAAATCAAAAATCATCCACGAGGATTAGCTCAGTTGGGGAATTTAGAAAGGAAGCACATTTTCTGCTTAAGCTAGCCTTCTACTTGGAAAGAAACATGTACATTGTCTTAATAAACAAAGTAACCCAAAAGTCAACGGCAAATGTGAATATGCGTGCGTGATATAAGTGTGAATGAATAAATGAATGTTATGCTGACAAAACGAACAGAAGGAATATCCTGAAGACGATAAGATGTCACAAAAAGATAGATACTCGGCCAATCTTCAAAAAAGACGGAAAATAACTGGAACTGGAACCACACAGCAACGTCGGAGCGTAACACGCTACAAGGCTCAAGTCTTCTGAGGAGAAAAGCATTAAAATCCAATCTTACAATACCAATAGACCACTGGCAAGAGACAAAGCGTACCACACTTCGGAAATTGCCCAAAACAACGCTTAACTGGAACAACCGGGGAGTCAACAAACTTAGTACCACCAGAAACACAAGCTTACACAACCAACACCTCATGACGATTTTGAAATAAGACATGTTCATCATGCAAGGATAAACTATTGTATTGTTTTGCATTTCATGGCTTGACCATCCTCGGAACAACTGTTAATATTCCTTTCATTATTTATGACGCATTTTAAAATAAAAATACTTTAAATAACTTTATTTCAAATATTTCCATAAAAATTAAAAATTTTGCCCACAAAAGGTAAATGCTCAAATTTCATTAATAAGATGGTAGTTCGCCAACAACGCGACTCCAACGGTTTACAAAAGTTTGGGAAATAGTACATGAAAGAAAGGGTTATATAAAAAACAATGATCAATATTCTCCCTAACAACTTCGAATTCCGAAATGTGTTCAAATGCCAAGACTGGTCTGACCAAAAGCTTGCCTAAGCCGCCCCTTCGGGTTTTCAACTTAGTGAACTGTCAACTTAAACCTAAGCGAAATACTTCTTGACTGCATCGGCGTTCATGGGACGTGGTAGCTCCTCACCGTCCATATTGGTGAGAATCAAAGCACCTCCAGAGAAAACTTTCTTAACGACATACGGTCCTTCATAATTCGGAGCCCACTTGCCCCTAGAATCAGGTTGGAAAGATAATATCTTCTTGAGCATGAGGTCACCTTCTCTGAACTCGCGTGGTCGAACCTTCTTATCAAAAGCCTCTTTCATTCTCTGCTGATACAATTGACCGTGACACAAAGCTGTCAATCTCTTCTCTTTGATTAAATTCAACTGATCATATCTACTTTGACACCATTCAGCCTCAGAAAGCTTAGCTTCCATCAACACTCTCAGAGACGGAATCTCAACCTCCACGGGGAGTACTGCTTCCATACCATAAACTAGGGAAAATGGGGTTGCGCCTGTTGAAGTTCGAACTGAAGTACGGTATCCATGCAGAGCAAACGGAAGCATTTCATGCCAATCTTTATAAGTTACCACCATCTTCTGGACAATCTTTTTGATGTTCTTGTTAGCAGCTTCAACAGCCCCATTCATCTTTGGCCTGTAAGGAGAAGAATTATGATGTTCGATCTTGAACTCCTCACAAAGCTCTCTCATCATCTTGTTATTCAAATTCGAACCATTATCAATGATGATCTTGCTCGGGATACCGTATCGACAAATGATCTGATTCTTGATAAATCTGACTACCACCTGTCTGGTTACATTAGCATAAGATGCTGCTTCCACCCATTTAGTAAAATAATTGATCGCTACCAAGATGAAACGATGACCATTTGAAGCTTTGGGTTCAATCATTCCAATCATATCAATTCCCCACATAGAGAAAGGCCAAGGTGAAGAGATAACATTGAGGAGGGTCGGCGGCACATGTATCTTGTCCGCATAAATCTGACATTTATGACATTTCTTCACATACTTGCAGCAATCAGATTCCATTGTCATCCAATAGTAACCAGCTCTCAACATCTTTTTAGCCATCGCATGTCCGTTGGCATGAGTGCCAAAGGATCCTTCATGTACTTCTTGCATCAGCATGTCTGCTTCACGTCTATCTACACATCTGAGCAAGACCATGTCGTAATTTCTCTTATACAAAACTTCTTCATTGAGGAAGAAACTTCTTGCTAATCTTCTCAACGTCTTCCTATCTTTATCGGATGCCCCAGGCGGGTACTCTTGAGTCTGAAGAACACGTTTAATGTCATAGAACCACGGTTTGTCGTCGGTAACCTCTTCTACTGAGAACACATGAGCAGGTCTGTCAAGGCGCATAACTCTGATCGTAGGCACATCGTTCCAACCATTCACTTGAAACATTGAAGACAAAGTAGCTAAAGCATCAGCCATTTGGTTCTCATCTCTAGGGATATGATGTAATTCCACTTTGTTGAAGAAAGTTAACAATCTTCTAGCATAGTCTCTGTAAGGGATCAACCCAGGATGACGAGTCTCCCATTCTCCTTTGATTTGATTAATTACCAATGCCGAATCTCCATAAATATCAAGAATCTTAATCCTTAGATCCACCGCTTCTTCGAGACCCATAATACACGCCTCATACTCAGCCATGTTGTTCGTGCAGTCAAACTTCAATCTCACCGTGAACGGGATATGAGTACCTCGGGGAGTGACGATGATTGCCCCAATTCCATTTCCATAAGAGTTCACAGCTCCGTCAAATATTAAACCCCAATGGGATTCGGGATCAGGTCCTTCTTCAGGTAACGGCTCTTCACAATCTTTAGCTTTCAGGTACATAACATCTTCATCTGGGAAATCAAACTTGATGGATTGATAATCGTCAATTGGTTGGTGAGCCAAATGATCGGCTAAAATACTCCCTTTGATTGCTTTCTGAGTGTGATACTCAATGTCATATTCAGATAACAACATCTGCCAACGGGCTATTCTTCTAGATAAGGCGGGCTTCTCAAAGATATACTTAATCGGGTCCATTTTGGAGATCAACCAAGTGGTGTGGTTAATCATATACTGGCGCAGACGGCGAGCAGCCCAAGCTAAAGCACAACAGGTTTTCTCAAGCAATGAGTACCGAGACTCACAGTCTGTGAATTTCTTACTCAGATAATATACAGCATGTTCCTTTCTTCCAGTCTCATCTTGTTGACCAAGCACACATCCCATAGAGTCTTCCAATATAGTCAGGTACATAATCAAAGGTCTTCCTTCCACCGGAGGAATCAAAATGGGAGTTTCAAGCAAATATTCTTTGATGCTATCAAAAGCTCTCTGACAATCTTCTGTCCACACACATCCTTGGTTCTTTCTAAGAATCTTGAAAATCGGCCCACAGGTAGCAGTCATATGAGATATAAATCTAGAAATATAGTTCAGTCTCCCAAGGAATCCTCTTACTTGTTTTTCCGTCTTGGGTGCGGGCATTTCCCGAATAGCTTTGACTTTATCAGGATCTACCTCAATACCTTTCTGACTGACAATGAAACCCAGAAGTCTTCCAGAACGAACACCAAAAGTGCACTTGTTGGGATTCAGACGGAGTTTATACTTTCTCAAGCGCTGGAATAACTTCAACAAGTGTTCCAAATGATCTTCCTCAGTCTGTGATTTGGCAATCATGTCATCCACATACACTTCGATCTCCTTATGCATCATGTCATGGAACAAAACAGTCATGGCCCTTTGGTATGTTGCGCCAGCATTCCTCAAACCAAACGGCATAACCCGATAGCAAAATGTTCCCCAAGGTGTAATGAAAGCAGTCTTCTCCATATCTTCTGGTGCCATCTTGATTTGATTGTAACCAGAGAAACCGTCCATGAAAGAAAAGACTTTGAACTTGGCGGTACTGTCGACCAATACGTCAATGTGCGGTAATGGGAAGTAATCCTTTGGGCTAGCTCTATTCAAATCTCTATAGTCTACACACATCCGAACTTTTCCATCTTTCTTAGCAATAGGCACTATGTTGGCTAACCACTGAGGATAGACCGATGTAACAAGGAAACCTGCATTAATCTGCTTTTGAACTTCTTCTTTGATCTTGTCAGCCATATCGGGACGAGTCCTTCTCAGCTTCTGCTTAATCGGCGGACATTCAGGTCTCAACGGTAAACGATGCTCCACAATATCGTTGTCCAAACCCGGCATATCTTGGTAGGACCAAGCAAACACATCAACATACTCTTTGAGAAGCTCCAACATTTTCTCTTTAACCTCTGGGATAAGTAATGCTCCAACTTTGACTTCCTTTCTATCTTCTTCATCACCCAAATTGACTAACTCTACAGGTTCTTCAAATGGCTGGATAATCCTTTCATCATGCTCAAGAAAACGGGAAATTTCAACAGGAATCTCTTCATTATCCTCTTCTTCGGCTCTGAACACAGGGAATTCAAAGTTGGGAGAGGGCATAGGATCATTGTTTTCGATGGTTAAGTCATGGATTAATCTGCACACATGATTATGCTTTAATTTAGAAATCGATTTGTGCAAATAAAACAAAAGGTTATTATATTTCCTATTACTACCAATTAATTTTCATTATCATTTCCCAGAAAAAGTGAAAAAATAAAACAGTAGTGGACAAAATAACATTTTATTCATTGACGGGAAATACTTGAAACAAAGGGCCCAGACATTTCTCTTTTGCCTTGGGCAGAGCAAAAGGAATTATTTTTCATAGCCCGACACAAAATACTTTTCGCCTTGGGCAGAGCGAATTTTTTTTCAAAAACAAAACAAAACATTACTCGGAAATGTGCATCACAACAGGAACATCAACAGCTATCCAGTTTTGGCAAGCCAATCCAGGCGTCACAAAATCAGGCAAATCTTCCTCGGAATCGTCTTCTATGATAGCATCCACTTCGGGAGGAGTCGGATGGATAAAACCAGCGCTTCGGAAAACCTCTTGAATCGGACGAGCAACCACTTCTTGCTTGACTCTCGCAGATACGGGACGAAAACCAAGACCTTCTCCAGATTTGTTCTCGGGCAAAGTCAACACCTGGCCCCATCCTTCGGCCGAACCACTTTCCACCACTCGCCGCGCATCCTCAAAAGAAGAAATGGATGCCCCTTGCTTCTTCACTTCATTCTTGGAAACAGATAGACCTTGGAACTGGGTTCCAACATCCTCATCAGCATCAATAAAAGAGAAGGATGATAAATGGCTTACCACCATAGCCTGCTCTCCACCAATCATCACTAGCTTCCCATGCCTCACAAACTTCAGTCTCTGATGGAGCGTGGAAGTGACTGCCCCTGCATCATGGATCCATGGACGACCCAATAAGCAACTGTAGGCAGCACGAATATCCATTACTTGGAAAGTGATTTGAAAAGTATGGGGACCAATTACTATAGGAAGATCCACTTCACCAATGACTATCTTCCTAGAACCATCAAACGCTTTAACAATTACCCCACTGGGTCTCATGGGAGCACCTGGATATGAGAGCCGAGATAATGTAGTCTTGGGCATCACATTCAACGACGAACCTGTATCTACCAACACACTTGATAAGGTATCATTTCCACAACTTACTGAGATGTGCAAAGCCATATTATGGTTCCTTCCCTCCTCCGGGAGTTCTTCATCACTGAAACCAAGATTGTTACACGAAGTAATATTTCCCACAATTCCATCAAATTGGTCAACCGTCACATCATGATCCACGAACGCCTGGTCCAATACCTTCATCAAAGCTTCTCTATGGGCACCAGAATCTCTTAGTAAAGCAAGCAAAGAAATCTTGGAAGGTGTTTGCAATAGTTGGTCCACAATCTTATATTCACTTCTCTTGATAAGCTTCAGAATCTCATCATCCTCAGGGTGAGGGATAGGTTCACTGGATCGGCCTATCTCAACCCTTGGTTCAACATTTCTCACTGGAATTTCCGCCGGTATGGGCCTCCTGACTTGAACTTCTGGTCTCTTCAAAGGTACTGCTGCAAAGACACGTCCACTTCTCGTAACTCTACTCACATCAGCGATGTTAACAAAAGACGGCCTGGTTGGTATAGGGACTTCTACCCCATTCTCAATCATTGTGGCATTATACTTATACGGTACAGCTTGGTCAGAGTTGTAAGGCACAGGACCAGGTGGGTAAATAATCAAAGGATCAACAGGTGCAGTCTGAATATCGTAAACGATCTCTACTGATTCAGGCAAATTGAATTGTGGAATTATAACATTCACTTCATCCTCCGGATTTTGGTCATATGTAATAGTGATAACTCTCTGGTCTAACAACTTCTGAATATCCTCCTTCACAATAGGACAATCAACCTCTTTTGAACAAAATTCACAAACATCATAATCATGCTGGTGCTTAACAAAGGCAAGTCTTCTCAAACTCTGATGTAACCTGATCAACGACTCTCTTATGTGTTCAACTTGAAAAACACGAAACTTTCCCGGACAAACTTCCACCATATTCACTGAAGTTGCCCCATGTCGAGGCAAAGGATTATCTCTAACATTTGGATTAACATCCTTGAAAGACAAGATACCATTCTTAATCAACCTCTGCACGTCCGCCCTGAGAGCAAAACAATTCTCAAGGTTGTGCCCCGGCGACCCTTGATGATATTCACAAAACTGATCCGCCTTGTACCACGGAGAAGTACTATTTGGTGCAACAGGAGGAGGCTTCGTCGTTATGAGGTTCTTTCTGATAAGAGCAGGGAACAATTCAGTATAAGTCATAGGAATGGCATCGAACTGCGGTTTTCTTGGTGAACGGTTCTGATTGTTGAATGGATAAGCCTGTTGTCGAGGCTGCTGCTGAAATGGCCGTTGTTGAGTTGGTGGGGTTTGATGAGCTGGGGTCATCAAAGCTGGGAGGACAGCCGGAGTGACTGCCGCAACGTGAGAGTAACCTCTCCTCGGTCTCCCTGGGAACAATGCACTGACATCCTGCTCTTTTCTTTTCGGGAAAACACTTCCAAACTTCTTAGTACTGCTAGACGGACTTCCTTCTTTAACCAAACGCCCTTCACGAATCCCTTCCTCTAACCGCATGCCCATGCTTACCATTTCGGTGAAGTCACTGGGTGCGCTGGCAATCATTCTTTCATAGTAAAAGGAACCTAAAGTCTTCAAGAATATCTTCGTCATCTCTTTCTCCTCAAGAGGTGGATAGATTTGAGCAGCAATTTCACGCCACCTCTGGGCGTATTCCTTAAAAGATTCCATATCCCTTTGCGACATCGCCCAGAGTTGATCCCTGTCCGGTGCCATGTCAACGTTGTACTTATACTGGTGGACAAAAGCTTCGCTAAGATCGTTGAAGTTGCGGATCCGAATGCTGTCTAAACCCATATACCACTTTAGAGCAGCACCCGTCAAACTGTCTTGAAAATAATGAATCAATAAGTCATGATCATCGGAATACGTAGACATCTTTCTCACGTACATAGTCAAATGACTTCGAGGACACGAATCACCCTTATATCTTTCAAAGTCTGGCACTTTGAATTTTGCTGGAATCTTGACATTCGGAACTAAACAAAGGTCATGCGTGTTCTTCCCAAACAAATCCTTCCCCTTTAACGCTCTAAGCTCCTTCTGCATTTCTTGGAACTGATCTTGAAATTCTTCCATTCTATCAAAAAGACCCAAACTTTCAGCAGGCTCGGCAGGATAAGTAGGTTCATTCAAGTATGGCACGGAATGAACCACAGGAGCGACAATTGTCATTACCGGTTATGGAAAAGGTGTTACAGACGGGATTACCGGCGGCATGGCAGTTGTCTCTGGTTGAGGAAGAGACAAAGCAGGTTGAAACAAAGGTTGTACGGCAGGCTGATACCCCTCTGGCACAAAGTTGTAAGGCATTCCCCACGGAAAACCTTTCGGCATCTGATGTTGAAGCGGAGAGTTGATTTGAGTCACAGATGTAGGAACGGTGATAATCTCGGAAACCACTGGAGTTTAAGTCTGAATCTCAGCAACTGTAGTCGATGGCTGATTCTGAACAGCCACCAAACTTTCCACTAACGCAGTTAACTTTTCCATCTCGATACGAAGGGTAGCAACTTCCCCACGAAGCTCATGATTTTCCTATTCCAGATCCTCCATCTTTCTCTGACGATTGGCTCGAGTGTCGTATCGATGAGACAACTTGACAACCTTCGGAGTGGAAAAAGAAACAAGGATAAGACTCTAGAAAACATGTGAAGTGGAATGTTGAATGATGCATGATGTGTAATGCAAATGATGATTCATTTTAATAGTTTTTCAAGGAACTTTAATAATTTTGCACACATCAATGGTAAAGGAATTTGGAATAACAAAAACTCAATCCATTAATCAAAAACAGTAAATTACAACTTACAACTTTGGAAATAACAAAACAATAAATTACAACTTTGGGATTACAACCCAATAATAAAAGCAGTAAATTACAACTTTGGAACATGAAGCCCGTAATAAAGCGATAAATTACAACTTTGGAGCATGAAGCCCTTTTACAAAGTTTTACAAAATGACATTAATAAAATAAAACTAAAAGCTAAAGATCACTCTGAAACATCGGATGAAGGACCAAACACCAACTATAACCGGAGCTTCTTGATCTTCTCTTCATAAAAGTCTTCCATCTCTTTATTCTCAGCTACCAGTCGATCAATGATTTCCTTCTGTGGATTAGGAACGAGAGCCACGCTTACCGAACCTTCCTTCTTTCTCTTCCTTTCACTAGCATACTTCTTCAATAAAGCATCCTTTTGATGAAGCTTCTTATCATGATCAATAAACCAGCCGTCTTGAATAAAGAGTAAATCCTCCTTTTCCTTTAGCTGTCGAGTCAGGACTCGATTCTCGTATTCAGACATATTATACTTTTCTTTCCAAGCATCTCTCTCGGACTTCATCCTGGCCAGATTTCCTTGGTATTCTCCTATATTCGCGATAGGGATAACAACAGATGATGATGCAACGGTAGGGAATAAAGGTTTCTCAAGTTTATAGGGCATCTTAAGAGCACAAGCCCTAGCACGGACCCACTGTAGGTAAGGCTCCAAAGAAACGGCACCTCTATGTCCTAACATATCTCTCCCTTTCCTATGGATGTGGCGCCAAGCTCCTTCGATCTCCCTCTTAGTTGCCTGATGATCTTGTCCTTCCTGTAGAAAGAAACCACTCACATGGATGTTGTTTGGCTTATCTCTCATCGGGTACCCAAACTGACGGCGCGCGAGAACAGGGTTATAGTTGATTCCACCTCTCGTACCAAGAAGAGGCACGTTAGGAAAAGCACCACAGCTATCGATGATCTTCACGTCATAGTAAACTCGATTATACCAATCAATGTCGAAATGAGTGAGAGCCATAATCTTTGGCGCCCAACGCGGCTCCTTTTCGAGATCCCAGAAAACATCAGACCCAGGTAGATGAGAAACATACCACTGATACAGCAACGGTGCACAACAAATAATCATCCCTCCTTGATAAGAGTTTCGAAGATAGATGGAGTAGTAGGTATCTCCTAGCAGCGTAGGGACCGGATTTCCAATCAAGAAAATTCTGATGGCGTTGATATCCACAAACTTATCAACGTTAGGGAACAAGAATAGACCATAAGCGAGTAAAGCAAACACGTCTTCAAAGGCAATAGTATCTTTTATCTCAGCGAAATGACGAGCTTTCCTCAACAAAAACTGCGCAGATAAGCCTCGGATTCCCCCTTTTGTAGTCATGTTCTCCTCTATCTCTGACTTCTTCAAGTGGGTGATGGTCGCTATCTCGTGAGATTTGGGTTCCTCTTCTAAGCCAGAAAAAGGAACACAGTCGGTGATCGGCAGACCAAGTATGTAGGAGTACTCTTCTAAGGTGGGCATCAACTGGTAATCCGGAAAGGTGAAACATCGGTACAAAGGATCGTAGAATTGAACCAACGTATTAAGAATGCCTTCCTTCATCTTGCGCTTCATGAGAGGTACAATGGACCCATACTTCTTCTGAAAATCCGTCGGGTTTTCGATCTTCGGAATTAAACTCTTCAGTTCTTCAATCTCGGGCTCCTTAAAACTAAAGCTTCGAGTGTTTCTCCTTCCAAATTCCATAATAACCTGAGATGTCTGCAAAAATCATTCCGAAGTTCCTTGAAAAACAAGTTTTTACAAAAATGTTGATGAATGCATGGATGAATGATAATGCAACAGTTACACACAAGTTTGCAAACATGGGGTTCAAAGGTTCAACGTTTCAGCATGGAGTCAAGGGTAAAGCCCACCCAAAGGTATGTACTAATGGTTCAATCACACCTGTAAGACAAGGTTCTAAGAGTTCCCAGAGTCTACATTCCTCCTTCGGATATTGCCAACGTCTTGATTACTCGATAATTAGCAATATTCTCAAGAGAAACTCATCTGAGCGTAGCATCGCGTGACAACTACTTCGGAATTACTCCGTGATAGTCTCCGCGCTACACCTAAAAAGGCCAAGATGGGTTAGGGTTCTACGGTCCTCAACTTCTCGGGCTCCTAGGTAGAAAATAATAATGTCTTCCCGATTACTCGGTAAACAAATATTAAGTTCAAGAGGGCCTTCCATTGAGTAGGGGATCTCATGCCTCCTTCTTTGGGATTACTCCCTCAAAGTTAACATGACTGTACCGCCCGTCCTATTCCTTAAGTGTAACTTAATCCGGGTATAGGATCCGTCCTTTGCAAAAAACCCAAACACCCCAATTTAAACACATAATCGAACAAATCAAATAATAATAAAACAGATAAGACAAGTTAGGCTTAACCCACTTAGGGATGGACCAACAAGAGGTCAATCTATTCCACAGCAGAGTCACCAATTCTGTAGCGATAAAAAATGTAGCGGGGTAAATCGGAGATCGAATTATTGATTAATTCGTCTCCCCAGCAGAGTCGCCAATTCTGTAGCGATAAAAAATGTAGCGGGGTAAATCGGAGATCGAATTATTGATTAATTCGTCTCACAAAAGCAAGAGTCGCCACCGCGCTTTATTGTTTCCAAGGGAAAAGGGGAAAGAGCGAAATAAAACCCTAAATATGCAATGTAAATAATACTTTTTTAAAAGTAATAAAAATACAAGGCGTTTTTGAAAAGAGATCTATGGTTCGGGGGTTGGTTATACAGTGGGAAGGTATTAGCACCCAATGTATCTATAGTACTCTATAGGAACCTTTTGAAATATTTGTTTTATTAAAATTGACCGTTTGATTAAGAAATAAATTGTTTTGGCCGAAAAGGGGTACAGACGGGTTTTTTGAAGATACGACGACCTAATGTCGAAGTTTTTGCTTAAAAGGTATAAGTTTTGAAAAGATTGAATATATGAGGAAAAATTATCCTAAGTTTTAATGAAATGCGAATATTCGCGTGATTGTATTTGAGGATATGAAGTCAACAAATTTAATCGTTTTTCCCTTGGATTTAGGCGTAAACAAAATAATCATGTAAATATGATATAATTGAACAGAAAATTATGCGGATAATGATATACAACCATGACAATTAAATAACAGACTAAATGATGTAAGCATATCTTTTGTATTTTTATCTAATATTAATAACGCAAGAGAATTAATTAAGATAAAATGTTTTTTTTAAGTTTTATTATATGTATTTTTGTGTTTTTGTTTAATATTAATAAAACAGGAGAATTAATTATAGAAAAATAAAGTGTCTAAATTCTTAAATTCTATTTTTTTTATGTATTTTTTTTTAACATGAAAATAAAGTGCTATTTTAAGAAATGTTAAATAATTCTAAATTAAATTAAAAGTTATTAATTAAACCTAATGAAAATAATATTAAAACTTTTAAATTAATTCCAAAGTTTAAACTAATAAAAAGATTAAACTATTTAAAAATTGCTTAATTAAATATATCTCTCTTTTATTAGATTTACTAATCAATATTAATAATAGTTCTAAAAAAAAGGGCAAAGGAAATCAAAATATAAAAGATGTATCAAAGAAAAAAAAAGGTGGACAAGTAATGATATGGGCCAAAGGTTTTAAAGGGAGGCCCAAATAAAGAAACAGAAACGAGGGGGGGGGGGGGCGTAAGTAAAACGCTGGGGCTTGTAGGCAGAGACGGGTAAGGCCCAAACATAATTTCATAATTTTTTTTTAGGGTAAAACGCATGTTTTGGTTAGCTGAGAAAGGGATTAGGTTTTGGTTTAACAGCGACGGCGCCGTTCGCTTGCTCATGCGTTCTTCTTCGTTCCATCTTCTTCCTCGTGCTTCTGAGTCTCTGAGTTTTCCTCTGTCCCAACGGCCACCAGTATCATCTGCCTTCCTCCTCCCTCCAATGAAAGCCAGGGCGATGGAATCACGGTAAATCGTTTTCTTATTCGTTTAGGGTTTTGTTACAATTGCATGTTTGTGATTCTTATATCCATTGATACTGATTCTCTATTATTGCGTTGATTGAGGTGTTTTTGAAAGAAAAGGAGCGTGAAATGTTACCTGGAGACGGAGGAGGGAGGTTGGGGCGAGCTAGGAGGCCGGGACGGCGAGGAATGCGCGTGACGCTTGCTTCGGACTACCGGTATTTCGTTCTTATTTTGCTTGCTTGTTGTGATTCTGCCACCTTGTTGTATTAGCCTATGATGAATGTTTGAGGCTTTACTGCATGCTTTTCCTCTTCTTCTTCTCGCCTACTGTTGACCTTGAACGTTTATGCTGCCTTGATGCTAATGTTGAAATGTGATTTTGACTAGCTTCTTTCTTCTTCTTTCTATGATTTTGTTGCCTTTGTTAACGTTGGCCTATGATGAATACTGAAGCCTTTTGGTTTTGACAGAGTTCACAGGTTTTGTGGTTTAAGCCATGGTTTTGACAGTTTTTATGGTTCTTTAGGCCATAAGGTTTTGATGTTTTTCCATGTTTATGCTATATGTTTGTGTATGGTTTAGGCCGGTGTTACTGGTGTATGCAGATTTGGGAATGGTTTTAGGCCATGGTTGTAACTGGTATATGCAGGTTAATGGTTTTAGGCCATGTTATCTGATGGTTTATGCAGATAGCAGGTTTTGAAATGGTTATGGTGTTTGTTTGACAGTAGGTGGAAGGTTTTGGTAATGGTTATGGTTTTATGGTGTATGCAGATTTGTATGGTGTATGCAGATTTGTATGGTTTAAGCCATATTTGATGGTTTTGGAGATAGTAGGTTTTGAAATGGTTTATGCAGTAGGTGTTTATGTTGATAGCAGGTTTTTTGAGGCTTTGAGAGAAATGGTTTGTATATTTGACAGTATTTTTTTAAGTGTGGAAGGCCTTTTTTGTAGGTTATGAACTCTTGGTATTTGAAGGGGTTTGTAATGTTGTATATAACAATATGCTGGCTTTCCTATTCTTAAGGTTTACGTTACAGGTTGTGAGTATATTTTACTATATTCTCTTGGCCTCCTGCACATCTACTGCTCCAACAGTTTGTTTGTATTCCTTTTTCATGCTTTCTTATTTCTTATGAGATGCTGCTGCAGTTTGTTTTGTATCTCTTCCTGCCTAAACCAAAACCTGCAAAACCATACTTCTATCTCTCTTCTCTCTCTTAGTACAAATTGATACATTAAAATGATGTATGCTGTACTTGTTCTGAAATTGCATAGGCTGGGAAATGATGAGAATAGAAAGATTTCATGCTTGCATATTTGATTTTAAAACTGCATGCTTCTCTTTGACTTGCAATGTAACAGTAGGAGCCTATTGTTTTGGCATCTTCTTACCTCTTGGCATAGTTTACGTTGGCTTTGGTTTGTGTACATTGCATATGCTGTTTGAAATTATGCATATGATGTTGATTTTGAAATATGCTGTGGACTTTTAAAAATGCAATTGATTTTTAATTATGCAGTTTTGAAAACAAAATGAATTTGTGCATCTTTAAATTTGTGCATTCATTTTTGAAAATAAAATTCATCCCTTTTTGTGAACCGGGAGAAATCCCGCGATTTGCAAAAAGGGTAAGAAACTGATTCCAGCCGTTTGCTTTTAATGATGAACACTAAAAATAATTTTCTGCTTTTAATTATTTATTTATTTCTGACTTTTTCTTTTAATTGTTTTGCAGGTAAAATTAAATGAACAAACAGAGAAGCATTGGATAGAAGATTTAGAATTTAGGAAAAATTAGAATAGTTTTTATTTCATTTTAAACTTTGTAAAAATTATTATTGTAAATACGTTGTAAATAAATACAGTATTTACACAACAATTGTACAATTAGAATAAAATGAATAAAATTCTAATATTTTGCCAATTAATTCTTTCCTTCTCTCTAATTATTTATTTTATCGTTTATAATTCTTTAAATTATATAATAACTGAAAATAAATTTCAATTACTTAAATTCAGAATAATAAACAAGTAAATAAACATCATTTGATCAATAAACTTTTCTTCAATCTATTCCATTATTTATAATTCTCTAAATTATAACAACTGCAAAAATAAATTTCAACTATTAAACTTAGGATAATAAATAATTAAATAACATTGTTGATCAATTAATGAACTTCCTTTCCGATATTTATTATATTATTTATAAATCTTTCAATTATATAATAACTGAAAATAAATTCCAATTATTAAATTTAAGATAATAAATAATTAATAAACATTGTTTTAACATTGATCAATTAATAAACTTAGCGTTCAAAAATAAACAGCTCTCGACTTGAAAAAGTTATGAATTTTAATCTGCTTTAAAAAATTGATAAAAATAGGTCAAAACCCTTGCAATGCAATGATGCAGATTGGAGATGGTATCTTAGGTCAAAATTTGGGGTACAACAGGAACCAGCTGGAAGTCCTGGAAAGTAAAACAATGGTACAGCGGATCATAGAACTGGACCAGGACACTCATCATTTGCTCGTCCAATTTGGAGGTGACCAAACTGAGAATAGAACCATGCCTCCTGATGAAGGAAGTAGTGTCAGGCATCTTGGCAACCAACTCTTTAAGCAAGGTAGGGACTTGGACAAAGTTGATCCGGATGGTATTCTTACGCATGGGCATCATGATGACCTACAAAACAGAGCAAAGATGAAACCCTCCTGTCTTTGAAATAGGTTAGTCTTATGCAAGATGTATGCAATGTTATGATGTCATGATGTCATGATAGTAGGCACACCACAAGTATCCACAAATAGCAAACATGGTAAAGGCACACAAGTCACACTGGGAGCCCTTAGATTTCAGGCTGGCATGGAGCTTAGGTACTACCCTCTTTCAGTTCAGTTGGTTTAAACCTGTCCTAAAAATAGTAATCGGGTTCTAGAGGATCTCAATATCACTGACTACCCTCGATCGGTCATAATTCCAGTTTAGCAACCTTTTCTTGCGGCCGGAATCATCGCGAGAGTTTAGTCTCAATGAGTGTAGCATACTGCTACTGTTCTATGGCCAAGTTGGTCAATTTAAGGTTCTAAGGTCAGTTGGTGCTTAATGACCCTTTAGAAGACCCATATTCTCCTCGTTCCAACACAAGGGATATCGGCACAGACTAAAGTGCCACACCAACGTAGCTACTGCTTCAACTGTGCCGGTCTATGCCGGACAGTTCCCTCACAGTTTATTGCTACTTACCTAAAGGGTATCCCTAGATCCGCGTTAGGATCTATAGAACTCTGATACAAACCCACAAATGTAAATCATACAAAGCATACAATTGAAAACACAATGATCTAATCCTAAGGTACACCTCACTTATAAATATCCCCAGCAGAGTCGCCAGTTCTGTGATCGGTGGGAATGAGAATTGACTGTTTTGGAATGATGGTTCGCGTTTTGCGTTTGTTTTCGCAAAATGTCGTGGTAAGCAAGAGTCGCCACCGTCTTTTATTTTATCCAACAAGGAAAGGACAAAAGCACAGAAAAATTCCTTTTTGAGATATTTCTCGGGTTCGGGAGGTAGATTATAGAAAGGGAAGGTATTAGCACCCTTTCTATCCGTGGTTATCCACGGGCTCTTAGGTACTTGCTCAAAGTGTTTTCAAAATTTTGCTTTTCTTTGTGTTTGTGGGTTTGAAAGAAGTTTTTGTTTGAAAGGTGTGTAAGTGCGAAAAGTTTTGTTTTGTTTTGAGAGAGCAAGTACTTAAGAACCATCTACCTACTCGAAAAAGGAATTAATCTGTACAAATTTCCTTTAGACAATGCTATCCTACCATTGATGAGTAGGTAGCACCGTCGTTGGAGTTTTAGGGTCAATTCGAATAAGGGACGTGTGGTCACTAAAGCAATGTTAGGACGCCTTAGCGGTAACCCTAATGTCTTAGATCATTTTTCTGAGGCAACCGTTTCGAGGCAACTATGATCTTTGGACAAGAGGGCGACCTCTAAAACTTCCTATACTCAATGACCACGTTCGAAGGTAACCAAGTGAGGTGTACCCTAAGACTGCGCATGTGCGAGTGTGTTGTTTTCGGTTTATTTTATCTTTGTACATGTCAATGGTTATCTATGTTGATTTTAAGTTAAACATTGGATCTTGTCATGCATTCCCTATTATCAAACATCTAACATTGTATAGTTGCGGAAATTAAATTTGCGGAAATTAAATCTAAACTATTACAAGGCGTCGGGTATTTACATCGCCAAAAACAAACCCTTTAATTTAAATTGCGGAAAGTAAAATAAAGCAATAAATAATTAAAGTCCTAATTAAAAGCTATTACATACTAGAAGCAATTACAATATTGGATAAAAATGATATGCGTGCGAGAAAATTAAAACAGCGTATTTTTAGGGTTTTGACCCTTTTTATTAAAGAAAAGATTTTTGCTTATTTTTGAACTAAAAAATTAAATCTAAGTTAATAATTAAATTAATTAATTAATGAAAATGTTTTTGGTTTTTTTATATTTAAGGAAATAAAATAAAATGGTTAAAAGTTAGTAAAACCTAATATTCTAAATTGATTTTAATTTATTGCAAAAATGTTAAAATTAACCTAATTAACACTAAATTAATTAATTAATGTTTATTTACAAAAATAAGATAATGAAATTAATAAAAATAACATTTTTTGTGTTTTTGATTTTATGAGAAAAAATTAATTGATTAGTAATAATAATAATAATTAACAATAAAGCAAATAAATAAATATAATGAAAAGAAGATAAACCAAGGGGGTTTGGGCCTAAATCTAGGTGTTTGAATGGCAATTGTCTGGCCCATTTACGCTGGCCTTCTTTGACTTTTCCAATTCCCTATGCGCTTGCTGACTTGGACATATGATAGTCCTTCATTCCTGGCCATCAGATTTGGCCTGAAGGCCATCTGGCACCTGATGGGATGAGCAGTATGGTGGACCACGCTTTGAATATCACATGCAATTTCCTGAAGAAAAAATACACAAATGTATTGGGGGACCTGGGATTCGAACCCAGGTCCCATTGCTCAATGGCCAACGCATCAACCACTCCACCAACGCTTGATAGTTGTTAGGATAATAAACAAACAATAATATATGTGAAACAACCACTTATGCCTGAAATAAAAAAAAATATGGCGCGAGTTTTGAATGGACCAATGGGAAGAAGACACGCCTTCGTCTTCCCCATAAATCTCTAGTTTATTTCCTGCGGATTTGAATCCGTAGCAAAATCCCTAGCTGCCTTCTAAAATCATCTGTATGCCATGGAAACGAGTTTTAAGAACATCATCATGCTCGTCTCCTTCCACTGATTCCATTTATGCCCATGATTTGTTCTAATTTTCCCTGAAATCAAAACGCCTAAAAAACAAGAACCAAAACCCTAGCTTCGGGCATGGCTGTACAGGCTATAAAAACGCAATCAAATTATGCCAAAAGCTTCATAATGCAACGAAAAGCATGAATATACAAAGATTTAGGTGAAAAGATGCAAGAATAGGAAGTTATGTTTTCGTATACAGAGGCATATTCATGAGTACTTACAGTGCGTTGCAGGAAAGAAGAAGGCTTGGTTTTGATTCCAATCGCTTCAGGGGATGGCAGACAAGAACACCACGTTGAGTTTTGGTCTTGAAAATGTCCCTAATGTGGATTTCGATCTCCACTTTTTTCAAGCTTTTTTCAATTTTGGTTTGGTCCTTTTGGGCAGCTTCAGGTCATCTCCTTTATGCATTTGCCTTGTACATGTATATTAGAAGCAATTAGGTTAAAAACTTGGGCTTGAATCCATGGGAATTGATGAATCAAGATTTGATATGATCTTCCATTAACAAACTTCCAAAAATGTCTCAAATCAAATATTTTGTGCATAATAAGGCTTGATACGAATTTGATTGGGTGTATCACGTTAATTGAAAGCTGTAATGATCAAAAAGATATCAAGCTATTAAGATTTGGATTTTATTTTGATTTAAATTTATTAAAAATGAATTAAATCAATAAAAATAAAATAAAATAGAAAAATTAATAATTGGTCATGAAATTGAAGATAGGACACGTGTGTGGTGTGACAAGATCAAATCAAGTGGAAAAAAGTGGGCCCTATTGGCAAAATTTGAGGTTTTGGGGATAGTTGACTTTTGACAATTTTGGAAAAATGCCCAACTTCAACAATGCATAACTTCTTCAATTTTGAACTTTTTGAGGTGTTCTTAGACTTTTTAGAAACCTTGAGATGTCCCCTAACCAACATTTTTGGTGGAATCTCATTTTGATATTCCATGCTCAAGTTATAAGCTTTGGCAAAAAAAGGTGTTTTTGTTGACTTTCAAAAATGACCTATAATGTCCAAATTTGTAACTTTTTGTGAGTGCATTTCTTGATCTTGGAGTGTGAATATGGATTGTAGGAAATTGCATCCTCTTAGAAATGAGCTTTGTATGGGTCATTTATCATAAAGTATGAGAAAGTTATGCTTGGTCAAAGTTGAGTTGACTTTTCCTACAAAACCCTAATTTAGCAACTTTTGAATCTTGATGAATCTTGAGCAATCCTTGATGAATCATGATCAACCCTTGATCAAATGATTAATTATCCTTCAAAATGAGAATGTTGACAAAAAATCTTGAGGTTTGACTATTTGTAGGACACAATTGACTTTTGCCCTAGCACAGTCGATTTTTGGATCTCTTGAGCAATTGACTGACCAAACTTCTTCTACAAGGCTTGAAATTTGACATGGATGAACGTGAGAACATATTAGGAAATTGGGGAGCATTTGAAGCCATTTGGATGTAAGGACCTTGATGCAACACAAAACCCTAATTTTGAATTGACTACCTTAGGAGGTGATTTGACTGTCCAACCCTTGAGCTATCTTGAGCAACTTGGAGGTTATTCTTGAAATGTCTTGGGATATATGGGAGGGAAAATTTTGGGGTACAACAGGCAAAATGGTCAAAATTAGGGTTTTGACTGAGGAAGTGCAATTTCTGATTTTTGACCTAGCAAATGATTGATTGGTTTGAGACATGATCCAAAGGATACAAATGCTTCATTTTGACCTAATGACATGGCTCAAAACATCTCTCAAGCTCAATTGATTGACAGTTGAGTTTCAGTCAACTGATGAAAAGTCAATTGTACACTGAAAAGTCAAACTTTGACTTTTTAGTCAAAATCAAGTATCAAAGATCACAATTCATCAAGACATGTCAAAATATGAAACTTGTTCATCAAGAAATCAAAAAGTCAAGATTTCATTTTGAAAAGTCAAAATTTCTAAACTTAGAAATTTTTCTAAGTGTTGGAAATTCACATTTTTTTCATAACTTTGAGCCAAATTTACATCAAGATGCAAGATGATTCAAAGGAAACTTCCAACATGAAAGTTGTAGATCTCAATGATATCTAAAACATTGTAGAACACAACTTTTTCTATAAATGCATGGATTTCGAGTTATGATTTTAAGAAGACATGTTCATGAAACTTGGAAACTTAGTGAAATTTTGCCCTAGTTTAGGCAGGATTTTGACCTAACTTCATGGAAATGTTTCACATAGTTCCAAGATGAATCTTCAAAAATGTCCAACATAGAGGTTGTAGATGATGTTACAAGCTTTCCAAAATGTCCAATAACTCATTGAGATCATACTTGAGCAAGGAGAATCAAAAGCAAGAAGTTAGGGTTTCATTCTTGAATTACAAGTCATTTCTTGATGAACACATAATTCAATTTCAAGGTTAGGCTGCATAATCTTGCTTTGCATGCCTTCTAACTTGTGTATATATCCATCATTAATGGATTACACAAACTTTTGAGCTATGATCCAAGTGGTTTAAGCATTATCCAATTCAAATTTCTATTTTTGGAAGAAAGTGAAAAATGTCATTCTTAAAAAGCAAGCTTTATGCACAAAGTCAATTCTTGAGCCTCTAACTTGTTCCCTCTGATCACACTCCATCTACAAAGTCATAAGGAAGTTTTTTTAAAGCATAACCACTCTACAATATCAAGTACACAAGACATTGAAACTTAATTTCTCAAAAATCACATGTTGAGCTTAAACATATGATTTTGAATTCTGATCAGAGACAAGCTTCCAAACTTTTTGCTTATAAATAGAGGCACTATTTGTGAGCTAACACATGAGCTTAAGCATCCTGAAACTCTCTCAAACTCCCTCAAACCATAAATTGTCCAAAAACACCATTGTTGCACAGTTTCTGACTTTGAACTTGTAACTCCCATTTCCCTCGTGCGTTTCTTGGATTTTTACTTCCAAAAGCTCCTAGACATCAAATATAGTCCATCCCAATCCTTATTCCAGAACTGTAACACCATTTACATCAACTTCAATAACTAAAAAATAGAGTCTGCACATTGAGTTCTCCAAGCCATTCCAGCCATCTATTGCTCAAGCTAATCATTGCATTAGCTTCTTGGGAACTTGAGGAAGCTAACCTGATCATCACAACTTCTTGAAAACAACTCAAACTCATTTCACGATTTCCAGTTTTGAGGTACATTTTCTGAACTTCTATCTTCTCATTTAGGCATTGTTAGGCTTGCATTTGTGAAGATAAAATATAGACATCATTGCCCTGAAACTGTACATGTCCATAGATTTCATTTATGTTGCTTGAGTAGTGAGAATTTTAGGTTTGAATCTATGAAAATAATTAGGTCAGAATTTGGTACTTTTAGAAAATCTCATTCATCTTTGATTTATAGCTTATGATATTTATATGGTTGAATTCGTATGGAAAAATGGAGCAACTTTCATGTTTGCATCTTTCATTTTTGTTGAGAAATGGTGAAGTTACAGATGTTCAGGCTGGAGGTTAAAGATGAAGTCATAATCAGGACAATGACGTGTGTTATTAATTTATCATTTCACCAATGTTACCGGATGTACAACCACCCCAGTGACAAAGGTAGCGCGCGTTTGTGTTAGAGGTAAGGGGTTCAACACCCAGCGCTACCTTTTGTTCCATTTTTCAACACTTTTCATACTTTCTTTTTGTTCCAGCTGCAGCGCCTGGGCCCTTATGCTGGGCCTTCCATTTTTTGTTGATCTCTAACCCCCATGCTTTACTTTTGCACCTGGCCTAACTTTATTTTATTTATTTCATTTTTATTTATTTCTTTTTCTTATTTTATTTTATTTCAGTTTTATTTTATTATTTTTTATTACTATTATTATTATTATTTTTATTATTAAAATATTTTTTTTATTATTTACACTTATATATTTTATTTTCTTGATAAAACAAAAAGGATAAAAAAACATTTTCTTAAACAAATTAATTTCTTTTTCTTAAATAATTAATATTTAGATTTAGGTTTAATTATTATATTATTTTCTTTTATATTAAAATTGACCTAGAATTTAGGTTTCTTTTAATTAATTAATTTCATATTATTTTTATTAACTCGAACCTTTTTTTTCATAAAAACCCTAAAAATCAATTTTAACTTAATTTCTTTCTTAATTAGTTTAAGTTTAAATTTTGTTTACTTTTAATTAATCATCTCTCTTAATTAGGTCAAGACTAAACCCTTCATAAAAAACCAAACAAAATCATTTCTTTTTCCATTTGCATTTGTACATTACATTTTTCAATTCTTGTACATTATTCAATATGGTTGTAATAGTTAATTAGGTTTAATTTTCTTGCAAAACCCCATTTGTAAATTTGTATGCCCTCTCCCCTAATGATGTAATAGCTTAGTAATTTTACTTTCCGCAATTTATCGCTTTATATAAATGCTAGTAAATTAGGGTTTGTATGGCAAGACTAAAATCAACAATTAGCAAACCCTAATTCAAGACGAACAATGCATGTAAATCAAACACACTTGCACACTTGCACCCTTAGGGTAATTCCACTTTGTTGCCTTACAAAAATGGCCATGTTATGCATGTGGGATATCTTAGCAAAAGCAATCAAAAATATGAGATCATAGTCCCTCGATGACGCTATCAATGTTGCCTTTCAAAATGATGTATGTCCCTCAAAGAAAAGTGCTAAGATATCTCACAATATTGCTATCATGGCTATACGATGACCCACGCCCGTCCCTTTACATCCAAAGATAAGGCTTCTTACCAAATCAATGGTAAGATAGCAATATCAAAGGAAAGGAAGAAATGAACCAAGACTTTTGAGTAGGTAGATTGTTCTTAGTTGCTTGCTCATTTTCAAACAAACACCCTTGCTTATTTTCAAAACAAACACCAACACTTTCAAAACACTTTCAAAACCTTTTCCAAACATGAAATATTTTCAAAAGCTCAACACTTTGTATACGTTCTTACGCATGAGAACTATTACAAAGTTTTCCTAAACGAATGCGCCTTTTCAAAATACTTTCAAAAACCACACAAAGCACATTTTCAAACAAAAGCAAGTGATCTAGCAAGCAACTAAGAGCCCATAGATAACTATGGATGAAAAGGGTGCTAACACCTTCCCTTTTCATAATCTACCCCCCGAACTCAAGAAATAATCTCAAAGGTATTTCCTGTTCTTTTCAGCCTTTCCTTTTGGATAAAAGAAAAGTCGGTGGCAACTCTTGCTAACCGCAACATTTGCAATCAAACGCAAAACACCCAAGTCAGTTCTCCCACCGTATCACAGCGTCCATCAACCATCTTCATGTTTGTTCTACACATAGAATCAAGTTGATCATGCTCAATTCTATAAGTAAGACATAAGGAATCATGCCGACAATTACACATATGAGGCAGAATTGAGCTGACTTGTGATGTTTCATAGTAAAGCCAAGAATCGACCTACTCTGATACCAACTGTAACACCCCACGCATACATTGCCTAGAATATATGCATATGGTATTAAAAAGGCACACTGAAATTATACATAAGCAGCGGAAATGGATATAAGTATTATTATAAAATACAATGCCGAAATCGTCATGGACAAAAAGGTACAAATCCCAAAATTACTAACACATGATCCAAAGGTACATAATCATAAAGATATAGAAGAAACAAAGTATCGCCAAGAAACATCACCGCAAGACTAAATCATCTTACCCTTTCCTCGATATTGCCTTGAACACCCTGGAAAAATAATAATTGGAATGGGGTGAGATTACTAAATCTCAGTGAGTCTCCCTGTCTTAAAGGTTAACTCGATTCTACAAGGTACATGCAATTAAATCAGATTCACCGCGAATCTGGGATTCCCTCACGGTCCGGTGCAAACATACACAACAGGGTTAGATCATTATTGGAAGTCCCATAACTAACCAATGAGATGACAACAAGAACATAGCCGAACACAAACAAATATGTAGACCAATACCCGTGCACGAGGAATTCGGAAGTAAGTTCTCTGCCTGCTACATAGACCATACATTCACACCCTCGATGAGTAACCAAGTGTATCGCGTCAAAATACTTGCACACGCACACCACATGATGAGTCAGATGGATCCTATATATAATATCATCCATGAGGAGTTAGGTTCCAAAGTAACATTGCCTAAGTGGCGTTACGACATCGTCAATCATCTACGCGCAAGTGAGTACCTTTGTGCAAAAAAAATGCTCCTTCTTGACAGCACAAACCCACCGGGCAAAAGTCTAATGATGCAGCTTACTTGGCATCACTAGAGGTGAGTCTGAAGTGATGTTACGTACGTGGCATCACATCTATTCACCATACCAAGCACGCCAATGTGTCACCTGGGTGGGGAAACGCCCTATAAGACCCCCTCCCACACATTGCAATGGTAGCTCAGGTGTGTATGACATACCGAGAATGTTATTGTTATTAACTGCTGGTGGAAACGCCTCTTTTTCAGACCCACACAAGCGCATCACAATGGTACAAGTGATCACACAACATAAGTCATAAGTGATTTTCCATCTAATAGCCAGACCAACTTCGATTCAAGCATATATCATACAATCACATACTCATCAAGCCACACATGTAAACACTTTTGAACGTTCAACCGGAACAAACGGGAATCAGTAAATATTTACAACATAGCATTTTAACATATAATGCATTTTAACATAGCATTTTAACATACACATTCATAGCATTAGCATATTAAGTGATCACGGAAGGTTTTTACGCATCCCTCAATACGTTTCCATAATTCACAAAGGTTAAGAAGGCGTCTAGTATCCACTGCGATACTGGACGACACTCAAGGGAATTAACAATAAAATTCTGCTCGGGAGGGCGCGCTAAGCGGTGTCCAAGCGCCCTCTGAGAAAACATGCAAGTTCAGTTCCAAGAGGGTGCGTTGAGCGCTTCCCCGCGCGGTAAGTGCGGTCTGCGAAATGCAGAAAATCAGAACTGCAACAGTTCTGACTTGAGGTCCCAAACCCTCATATCTGTACCCTTATTTTCGTACCCTTAATCCAAGTACTCATAACACATAAATACAAAAATACAGGCAGGACACATCATTATTTGTAAGCATGCAACAAGGATTTCTCACTTAAACCCTAAATCTCAATTTCATGATAACCCACAAAAACCCCCAAGGTCTCTATCTAAGAGACTCGCTTTGATGAGGATGACGAAGAACTGCAAAAATCATAAGTAAAAGGTGATGATAGTTGAACTTGAGGTGCATGCAAGGTTGAAGAAAGCTTGAACTTTGAAAAAAAAGACTTCTTCTTCTTTCTCCCTTTTACGCTTCATTCTCTCTTTCTCTCTAAAATTCTAATTTTGTTCCAATAATGACAATGAGTCTTAGCCAAACAACCCCTAAGTTGTCTCTTAATTGCACAAAGACCGTAATACCCATTTTCGCTCATTTAATTGTTTCTTTTAAATCCAATATACTACTAACTAAATGTTTAGCATAATTATCCTCTAACAGTCATTACTAACATATAATTATAAATAGTTATTAGGGAATAATTATACCGAGCATTACATAGTGACAAAATTAACAACGAGTTTAGCGATGATTTATTACTTAGCGACAATTTTAGTGATGATTTTAGTATTAGGGACCAAAAGTATAAAATGAAAAGTTTTAAGAAGATCATTTAAAAAAAATAATATTTTGAACGATTAAAAAAGAATTTTGAGATATTTACAAGAATCTCAAAAATACTTAATCCAAAAATAATAATAATAACAACAACAACAACAACAATAATAATAATAATAATAATAATAACAACAACAACAACAACAACAACAACAACAACAACAACAATAATAATAATAATAATAATAATAATAATAATAATAATAATAATAATAATAATAATAATAATAATAATAATAATAATAATAATAATAATAATAATAATAATAATAATAATAATAATAATATCTTTCAATTAAATGGAAGAATACTTTATACATTATAAATTTTTTTAAATTCAAGATTTTTTTAAAGAAAGAAATGCATGTGTAAATAAATTATTCAATATCATTTGTTTTTGTTAATTATAACATTTGGTGATATTTACTTTCTATTTCTATTTTTGATTTTTTTTGAGAAATAGATTAAATATGTCTAACTATCATTTTTGTTAGCTTTTTGATATGCTAGATTTGATGTCCCCTCATTCTTTTTTGTTTTTTATTCAATAAATTATTTTTATTAAATAATAATAATAATAATAATAATAATAATAATAATAATAATAATAATAATAATAATAAAGAAATAATGGGGAGAAACAAGAGAAACAAATTCTTTTCATTTTTTTTTTAATTTTATTAAATTTTTAACATATAGTATATTATTACTTTAGTTTTTTTTTATGTTTTTTTTTACTTTTTTTTATGATAGCTATATGTTTTTCATTTTTTCTTATCTTATCATTTTTAATTTAAATATTATTCAATATAAGGAATGCAACTTTGGCTTTTGAAAATGAAAAATAAGTATTAACATTTTCTAAAAATAAATAGACCCTTTAAAAGGAATGAAAGATTTATAATATATTTATCATCTGACTAGACTGAATACACTTTTATTTATTACAATTTATGTATTCTTTGACTTGACATGATATTCTTAGTTAAAATATTACGAAAATCAAATCTTGTTTTTTATAATAAATGTAGATGATATTTTCATTTTTTGAATAGGCCAAAAACATTGTATTTTTCTCAAAGTTGAATGTTAGTAATTTTTTTTCAAAACTTGAATGTTACTGACGAGTTAATCTCTTAATTTTTTAAAATGAATTGATATAAAAATATTTTCTTCCAACAACCATTATTAAAAAATATTTATTGTGTTACTACTAATTAGAATATTTAAATGAATAAAACTCTTTTTAGTATTCAAATTAATTATTTTAATTTTATTTAATTATATAAAAAAAAGTTTATGAAATTTAAAGGGAACGTCCTAAATTAAGATGGGAGAATATAATTTTAATCCATGTTTATTTAAAAAAAAAATCAAAATAAAAAAGGTAAATACTCATTATTTGCATATTGCTTCACAAAAATAAAAGATCCAATGCACAAATTTTCTATAGGCATAATTTAGTGTTTGTGTGGCGTAATACTCCCACGCTGAGTATTATAATTTGTTGTGGCGAAGAAAAAATAAGCAAAAATGAGAAGTTTATTTGTAAAATCATTTATAAAATATGATAAATTATCGTATATAAATTTATTATTGAACTTTGTAAATAAAAATATAAGTTAAAAAATAAAAAAATTTATCGATTATTTATGATAAAATATGAAAGGGAGACTAAAACTATTTGAATTTAAAATAAGAGGATTAAAACTGTTTAAATTTAAAATAAATTTAAAATAGATAGACTAATTTCGAGAATTAGATAAAATAGAGAGATCAAAATTATATTTAAACATATTATTTTTCTTTAGAGTTTTATAAAGAATACTCAATTAGTGTCTTTTTTAACACATGATTAATTTATATAAATTAAATATAATTAACATTTAATAAAAATCTAATATATTAAATAAAAAACACCAATACTTTATAATTTGATAAACATAAGTCAAATAAAAACTTAAAAATTAATCTCATATATTATATTAGGACATTTTGATTTTACTAACCAATATTTTTTTAATAGCAAATATATCATATAAAAAAAAGGGGGTAATAATAGTCCAAGAAAATACAAAGAACATTATTATTATATAGCACAAGAAGGAATGTGCTAATGGGACTTAGAAAACAAAGATAACACCCAAGCAACCAAAGGAACAAAACAGTAAAAGAAATTGAAAGACAAAAAAAACCCAAGAACAGTTTCAAAAACCAACAATTACAATACATCCCTTATTTTAGAGTTGTAACCCACTTTTCAAAGTTATCTCCATACTTTTTCTTATACTCCGGTCCAGGCTTGAGATCAATGGATAATTTAGAAGAAATTTTTGGATATGATAATAAACATATAGTTGCAACAACTTCAACCCATGAAGAGTCATCCACAAACCAGAGGATAATATTCTCTATAACTTGGCTATTTGTTATTAAGTACTTAACAAATTCATATTCAAATTTTCCACCTTTGTATCCCTTTATACGGACAAACTTTAGTTGGTTATTAATACACTCACATGGCTCCATTTTTTGCCAAAACATATATTCTCCGTACGACATAGAATCATCGGTATTCTCATCATATGTCTCATTTTCTTTGCCCAAGTTTACCTAAAAGAAAACATAAAATTCATGACTTTAAATCAATGTAATTGTGATCACGATAATGTATACAATCAACAATAGGATTAAATAGTTGTGAACCAATTCTCACGCACCTTGTTATTAATTTCAAGATTCATCAGTCTGCGGCAGAACTTCAGGGCAGAATAGAGAGCTATTAAATTAATACTTTTTTCCAAATCTAAATCCAGGGAAAGGGTAACCAGATTTTGAAATATACTTCCCATGCTTGAACCTCGGTAACCCTAAGACAATAATTAATAGTTATAAAAAGAATATAAACAAATATTAATATATGTAGTAATGTTAATCCTATGAATCACATATATAATTTATGGTTGTTATTATAGCTGGATATTTATTAGAGTGACTTGTCATTATAAATAATAGATACTCACATTAAATATTTAAAAATATATATACTCATGCAACTCAAATTAAAAATACTAGTATTCATGTATATATGATTTACATTAACCAATTGACAAAAGAAAAGTAAGTAAAGTAGAAAAGAAAGACTCACCGATGCACGGTATCTTTTATGGATATCCGTTGTTCCTAAAACCATATTTCCATAAAGAGACAAAAAGTGTTTAGATTTTTCCAAATCACTAAATGCATGGAGAACCTGAAGTTTTGGGGTCTCAAAAATTATTTCTCCAATATCACAAATAATGGAGTCAATCTCTACAATTTCAACGTTAACAGCAGAGATCAAAAGGTTTTGCACGATCATATCATGAATTTTGAGATATTTAATAGTCAAACTATCAATCTTAACATTGACTCCTAATGAATCACATCTAGCAATGATAAGGTTTTCAAGAGAGGAGCAGTGAGATAGGATATCTTGAAAATTGTTTGGTTTAATATCCAGATTGTCAAGAGTAAGAGTCTGTAAGACCTGAGAAGAGTTTGAGAAATGTGTAGGTGTGAATCTATAGTTCTTCAACTTAAAAACCTTAAAATTAGAGAAAACTTCAAAAGGAATATTGAGGGTGCATCCAACTTCCATTAAGACTATATCATTTATCAAGCGAAAATAATCAAAGCATTCAAGTTCCACTGAAACCTCTGGCACCTCTTTCTCCAAAAGCTTTCTCATCCACCCAACAACATCCCCACTTGCACAACTCTCAACTAAATGTCGAATACTACAACTTTTCAAAGGACCAATGTGATTGTCCATAATTGATGTAATCAACATGGCTGCTTCAGCAATTGTATCAAAATATCGCTCATCTCCGGGAGATATCTGTCATGCACAAATTTGATAAACTTCAAATATTAGCCAAAGATTGATGATATTATATCAATATCCTTTTTTATTAAAAAGTTAGCAAAAATTTACTTCTACATTGTACCTTGCGACACATAGCCATTTTAAGGCGTGTAGTTGGATCAGAAGTTTGAATGTATTTGTCGATCAAAGGCTTCAACATTTTCCCTTGGTCAAAATCAAGGTGAGATGAGTATTTCCACACTGTTTCCCAACGTCTTGAAAGCACACTAGTTCTCACACCTTCTACGAATGGGAGTAAAGAAATGATACAAGATAAAAGTACATCAGGAAGCTTGCTGATGAAATCTTCCTCTTCTTTTTCAGATATCACTTTTCTTTGTTTTAATTTTTCCATTCTTCTCTCAATGAACTTAGCTACTCATTCATGTTATATATTGCATTTTTAAGGTTTGTAAGCTCTAATATAAATACTGAGATAATTGTTTTCTAGAAGAATGAATTTTATTTTACTCAAAATATATATTAATAGTATTTTATCAATTAAGTATATTATTATGATAAATTTTAATTACTGATTTTATATTTATATTTTTTCATAATTAATTCCATAAATTATTTTATACGATCATATAAGGCCAATACTACTTTTTGGTATAGCTTTTTTTTCCTTTTAAATTTTAATTTTTTATTAAAATTTTCTATTTATAATTTTAGATTTCTCTATCTAGTCAAATAATTGACTTGTTTTAAACTATCTATATACTAATAATAATAATATATTTTGACTTGTTTTGAATCACTTTTAGTCCTTTTACTATATTTTGATTTTCAAATAATAATAATAAAAAAATAATAATAATAATAATAATAATATCTTTTAATTAAATGAAAGATTACTTTATATATTGTACTCTTTTTTAGATTCAAGATTTTCAAAGAGAAAAACACTTTTGTAGATTAATTATTTAATATTTTTTTTTTGGTTAATTATGATATTTGGTGATATTATTAGGGGTGTTCGCGGTTCCGTTTGGATCGATTTTAAAGCAAAAACTCATCCGATCTAAAGATTAATTCACTTAAGGTTCGGTTCGGTTTTGAATGATATATTTAAAAAAAATTCAATTTTATGCGGTTTAATTTGGATCGGTTTTTGGATATCCAAATTACACATTATATTTTTATTAATATTATAAAACTACTAATAAATCATAGATTTGATATAATATATAACATATAGTATATTAAAAGTTAATATTACAAAATGAGAGTGATTGATTATGCTTGAAATAATAAAAATAAATAGATTATACCAAACTAATAAATATTATTAAAAAAATTATTATCATCTAATAATAAATTCACATAACATGTCATACTAATAAAAAGTAAATAAATATCAAAATATATTTATGCGGTTCGGTTTGGTTTGGATCGGTTTTGAAAAATTCATCCGAAATCCAATCCGAACCGATCGATTTTCATAAAATAACATCCAAACACAACCAATAACTTTCAGTTCGATTTTTTGAATCGGTTTTCGGTTTTTTATTTGGATTGGTTTGGATTTGAACACCCCTAGATATTATTTTTTATTTGTATTTTTATATTTAGACATGTCCAGTCTATCTCGGAAAAAATTTAAAAACACAAATAAAAAATGAATATCACCAAATATCATAATTAACCAAAGAAAATATATTGAAAAATTAATCTACAAAAGTATTTTTCTCTTTAAAAATCTTGAATTTAAAAAAGAGTAGAAAATATATAAAGTTTCATTTAATTAAAAGATATTATTATTATTATTATTATTATTATTATTATTATTATTATTATTATTATTATTATTATTATTATTATTATTATTATTATTATTATTATTAGTAGGATTTAATATGTTTGAGATGCTCTTAAATATCTTAAATTTTGTATAAAAAGTGAATATCACCAAATGTCTTTATTTATATATATATATATATATATATATATATATATATATATATATATATATATATATATATATATATATATATATATATATATATATATATATATTAATCTACACAATTATTCTCTCTTTGAAAATCATGAATTTAAAAAAGTGTATAATATATAAAGTAAATTTTCATTTAATTAAAATATATTATTATTATTATTATTATTATTATTATTATTATTATTATTATTATTATTATTATTATTAGGATTAAATATGTTTGAGATGCTTTTAAATATCTCAAATTTCGTTTTTAGTCGTTCAAAATATTTTCTTTAAAAGAACGATTCTTTTAAATTTTTTCATCTACACTTTTGATCGTTAATACTAAAACCGTCGCTAAAAATATTTCTAAGTAATAATTAGTCGTTAAAAACGTCGATAATTTTGTCACTAGTTGAAAAAATCACCACTATATTACAAGAAAGACCAAAAATGTGGATGAAAAGTTATAGAATGATTATTATTTAAAGAAAATATTTTAAAGAACTAAAAACAAAATTTAAAATATTTAAGAGGACCATAAATATATTTAATCTTTATTATTATTATTATTTTTATTATTATTATTATTATTATTATTATTATTATTATTATTATTATTATTATTATTATTATTATTATTATTATTATTATTATTATTATTATTATTATTATTATTATTATATTTCTTTATTTAATCTTTTTGTTTTTTTCTTGAGGATGTAACTGAGATTAGTCATTCACTAATTTTTCATACTTCATTCTAAACTTTATGAGAGGTGCTAGTGGTACTCTCTATTTTACACTTTTTCAAATGTTTATTCTCTTATTAGGTGAAAAATGTGGAATCCTTCGCTTTAAAAATAGACCTTACATAAAATGGTATTAAAGATTGTAACGAATACTTATGAAAATAAATATTAATCTTCTCCTATCCGACTCGTTTAATAAATATAATATATATATTTATTTTATATTTGTATAAGTATATATTATATGAATATTCATAAATTTTAAGATATTTATAATATATATAATCTTATAAGAATAAAATATATATATATTTATCACTTTTAAAAGAAAAAGTAGTTTTAAAATTTAATACATAACAATAATAATAAAAATAAAAATAAATAAATTTTTTTTTATTCTTTTACCAAATAATTATAAAAGATTCAACAAAATAATATTAATTTCAATTCAATACAATAATAATAATAATAATAATAATAATAATAATAATAATAATAATAATAATAATAATAATAATAATAATAATAATAATAATAATAATAATAATAATAATAATAATAATAATAATAATAATAATAATAATAATAATAATAATAATAATAATAATAATAATAATAATAATAATAATAATAATAATAATAATAATAATAATAATAATAATAATAATAATAATAATAATAATAATAATAATAATAATAATAATAATAATAATAATAATAATAATAATAATAATAATAATAATAATAATAATAATAATAATAATAATAATAATAATAATAATAATAATAATAATAATAATAATAATAATAATAATAATAATAATAATAATAATAATAATAATAAAGAGAATGGGAAGAAACAAGAGAAACCAGTTCTTTTCATTTTTTTAATATTTATTAATTTTTTAACATATGATATATGTTATTATGCTTATTTTTATGTTTTGTTTACCTTTTTATTGATAGCTAAATATGTTATTCTTTTTTTCTTTTCATTTTATCATTTTTAATTTAAAATAAAAAATTCAAAATATTATTCAAAATAAGGAATGCGACTTTGAATTTTGAAAAGAAAAAATAAATATAACATTTCTTAAATATAAATAAACCCTTTTAAAAGGAATGAAAGAAGTATAATATATTATCATCTGACTTGAGTGGATACACTTTGATTTATTACACTTTATGCATCCTTTGACTTGACAGGATATTATTAGTTAAAATATTACGAAAATCAAATCTTATTTTTTTTAATAATAAATGTAGATGATATTTTCGTTTTTTGAATAGGCCAAAAACATTGTATTTTGATCAAAGTTGAATGTTAGTAACATTTTTTTCAAAAAGTTGAATGTTACTAACGAGTTAATCCCTTAATTTTTTTAAATGAATTTGTATTTAAATGATTTTTTTCACCAACCATTATTAAAAAAGATATTTATTGTGTTACTACTAATTAGAATATTTAAATGAATACAACTTTTTTTTCTATTTAAATCAATTAATTTTATTTTATTTTATTATATATGAAAAAGTGTATAAAATTTAAAGGAACGCCCTAAAATAAGATGGGAGAATATAATTTTAATCTAATTTTATTTTAAAATAAAAACTCAAAATAAAGAAGGTAAATACTCATTATTTGCATATTGCTTCACAAAAATAAAAAGATCTTCTGCAAAATTTTCTATAGGCATAATTTAGTGTTCGGGTGGCGCATTATACCCACGCTAAGTATTATAATTTCTTGTGGCGAACAATAAGAAAAGTAAAAATGGAGGAGTTTCTTAATATGTTTTTAGAGGTTTTTGATGAAATTTTTTAATATCATTTAATTTGAATATGTATATTGAACTCGTCACATTTTATTTTTTTATTAAATGAGTTTAGAGATGTATATCCTATGCCATCAAATAGTATTTGAGCACATTTAATATTTTATTTTTAAAGAATTTTTAGATATGTATATCTGAAATAATTTAATATTTCGTCTTTAGATGGTTCTCAGATATAAACATATGAATTAATGGAGTGTTAAAAATAAATTAAAATCAATGTGTATCAACTAGAATTAAGGTGTTTCAATTGTATTACTTTATTATATACAATTTATATGAATATAAATATATCCTAATGTGGTCTCATTAAACACATGTTATAATACAGAAAACACATTTTCAATAAAAGAGAAATTAAGATGGATACAAATTTCTCTTAATTACGAATAGATGTTGGCAATACTTCTTAATTAAGAGAAATTTGTATCCGTCTTAATTTTTATTTTATTGAAAAAGTATTTTCTGAATTATAATATGTGTTTAATGATACCGCATTAGGGTATATTTATATTCATATAAATTATACTTCATCTGTCCCATAATATAAGAGAAATTTATTTTTTAGATTCATTGAATAATTAATATATATATATATATATATATATATATATATATATATATATATATATATATATATATATATATATATATATATATATATATATATATATATATATATATATATATATATATATATATATTATATATATATATATATATATATATATATATATATATATATATATATATATATATATATATATATATATATATATATATATATATATCAGATACATTAATTATTCAATAAATCTAAAAAATAAATTTCTCTTATAATATGGGATAGAGAGAGTATATAATAAGGTAATACAATTAATATAATTGATATACCTTCATTCTAATTGATATACATAATACACATTGAGTCTAATTGATTCTTAACACTCTGTTAATTCGGATATTCATATATGAAAATCCCTAAAAACGAAATATTTGATTATTTCATATATGTATATCCGAAAATCCTCTGAAAATGAAATATTAAGAGCGTTCGGATATATATCTCCAAATAGAATTTTGGAGTTTTCAGAGGTTTATTTCACTCCTATAAGAGTGTATTAAGAAATTTTCAAAATAAGAACACTTGATGATTGACTAATTTTTGTAAGTAACTAAGATGTCTTAATTTATCGTGAGATATTATATTTTAATTTATCACTGGTGACTGTTATGTGATCGTTTTTGCTTTAGTGAGAAGACTTGTTTCAAATTTAGTTTAATAAGAAGTTTGCAAAGATTTTGTTGAAAAATATGTTTAATTCAAAACAATTTGAAAAATATGTTATTAAATGATAAATCAGAATGAAAAATATTTAATTGAATATGAATTAATTAAAAATTTTGATTTTATGAAAAAAAAATATTTTATTTGTTGAATATTGGATTTAGGTGATTTTTTGGTTATTTGACCATGGGATGAATCATATTTTCTATATAAAGACAACGTTACTGATTTGAAGACTTAAACTTTTGAACAAAGATTTTATGTATATTTTTAGTTTTTGTATTTTGTTTCTTGTGCAATGTTCTATCTTAGGGAGTCTTTCATATCTTAAAAAGATAGAGTATTTGGTATGTAATGGTGATTTTAATCACACCATGAATAATTGGTTCTCGTAAATATTTGAGAAATTGTTTGAGTGAAACTGAGAGATCTCAGATTTAGGAGGAGTTTGAGTTGATTAACGGGTAGTATTAGTAAAATGATACTTTACTAGGAGAGTTCGTAGGAGACTGTTGTGTACTATTGACTACTTGAATTAGTGAATTTTCCCCGAACTGTGTTACCAACTCTTTGTATTCTTTATGAAATTTTGATTTCAGATATGTGATGTCGAAGGAGATGTCACGACACAAATATCTGAGGACAATATAAAGTGCAACAATAATAAAAGCAGTAAAAACACAGAGGATTATTAACTCAGTTCAGTGTACAACAACACCTACTCTGGGGACTACCAAGCCAGGGACAAGTCCACTAAATAGTATCAATTTATAGACTCTCAATAAACAACTAGTTTACGATCTAATCACTTAATCACTACCCGTGTTATACTTCTACCTAAGACACACCTAGATATGAGGCCCTCCTCAAATCCCTTCAATCACTAACAGTGAAGATCCACATAATTATTAAATTATAAAGACTTCAATCATTCAATACTTAAAAGCTTATGAATGATCCACAATTAACAACTCAAATAACAACTCAAGTATTAAACCAATACTAGAGTGTATTACAATTAAAAGACTTATACTTCTAAAACAGAAGGAATGTATTCTTCTTCAAAAGTTGCAGTGATACGAATAAGAATGCAAGTCCTTATAAAGGCGCAGCAGTGGGCTTGGGCTGAAAAACAAATATTTCAATCTTTTGAATATTTCCATGAAAACAGGCCAAGATATAATCCATAAGGATAATTCAAATAGATAAATATTCCTTCATATTTTTCGCAACCTATGAGTCACAAATCCAGAATAATGGAGCGCATAAAAACAGGAAACAAAAAACTTAAACTAGATATGAAGTTCGTTCAGTTGAGGAGGCAGATGTCAAGACATCTGCTTTGACATCATTCAAAACAGTTTACTTCAAATATCATGACATTTAGCAAAACATTATCAAGTCATTGTTTTACCAAAATTGCTGCCAACAAACACTTACAAACTTCCCCTTTGGAAAATTTTGACTAAAACATTATTTGAGCATATTACCAGAGCATTATCAGAGCAGCAGCATAAGCAAAGCATAAGCAAAACAAAAACTCAATTAGCAGTTAGTTGTTAGCATAGGAAGATGTCAGTTAGCATAGGAAGATGTCAGAACATCTTCTGAGACATGAGGCTCCCCCTCAAGTATTAAGCTCCCCCTCAGTCAGTGGTCAGTCAGTTTCTCTCCTCCTTTCTAGTCATAATATGCCAAATAAAAGGATGCATTCAAGAGAGTATCAGTAATATAGGTACAGACCATAGAATCCAAAAGTCAAGCACATACAAGTGCCAAAACGAAACAAATGGGTCAAACAAGTAAACAGAAAAAAGTCTAATTGTCTTCAGGATCAGTAGACTTGGCAGAGCCAGAACTTTCTTCCTCACTAAAATCTCCTCCTTCAAAGCTCACTCTATCATCAAAGTTGTTGTCCTTCTGCAGCTCCTTGATCATCTTTTTAAAAGTTAGATTTCTTTTTGAGCTAACTCTGATCACATCATCAAGTACTTTACAGGCTTCCCTTAATTCAGTAATCATGTCATCCTTGTTTGAGGACTTGTTTTTAGCATATGCAGATGTCAAAACAATATTTGGGACATGTTTTCCTGAAAACAGTTTGAAGCGAAGGGTCAGAGCAGACTCCCTCTTGCAAGCTACATCATTATCACTCAAAATTCCAGGATGTTGATTAAGAATAATTCCACAAATAAGGGATGGAAAGGAAATAGACATCTTGATGACACATGTTCCTGCATGCTTAATAATCTGATAAAAAATGTAAGTACCATAATCAAATAGTTTATTGTTTCCAACAACATAAATAAACTTTCCTAATCCAATAGTGATGGTTGAGGTATGATTGGTAGGAACCTAGTTAGCAGCTTCAATTTTATGCAAGATAGCATATTTCACACTTAGCTTGCTAACGGGAAGCTTATTCTTCATGGGCCACTCACTCACTTGGTTAGCAGTGATAGCTTTGTACACTTGATTATCAATTACTTCCAGATCACAATAATCATCTTCAGACCTATCCAGGAATCTATTGATGATAGTAGGGGGAAATTCTACACACCTACCTCTAACAAACACCTTTCTATACTCCTTACTTTTATGATAAGCACGGTCAATATGAATATTAATAATAAATTCCTTAACAAGAGTCTCATAGCATTTTACAAACCTGGTAACAGTTTTCATCAATCCAGCAGAAGATATCAGCTCCATAATTTCTTTGCACTCCAGTGCACCAGCTCCCAATTCTCTTTCAAGGGCAATTCTTCTTTGAAATACATATTTCCACTTTTCAGCATTCCCAACAGAATGGAAGGAAATGTTTTCAAGAGGGGTATCATGTACCCTAACAGAAAACTTTTTTCTTGCAGACTTTTTAACAGGAGAGATGTCCTGGAGATCTTCCTCGATATCATAATCAAAGTTATCCTTTTCTAATAATTCAGGTTTCTTCTTACCTTTGGATCTCTTTACAACATCATCATCATCATCATTTGTGGATCTATTAGGTCTATCTTTTCTTTTGCTAGAGGGAAGAACCACTTTACTTCCGGGCTTTGGGGGACCATACATTGTTTTCTTCTTGATTATCTTGGCAAGGGGTGTGCTATTCACATCTTTCACTTTCCTGGATTTGAGCCTTTTAGCAATTCCAGGAACCACATTAGAAATGAGCTCATTGTCAGACAACTCATCAACATTAACCACATTCTCAACATTTTGACCTTCTGCAGCTTTGGAGCCAGCAGCATCTTCCTTAGGAGGGGAGTTCTTCTAAACATCTTATTCAATCAGCTTCCACTTCTTTTAGAGCAGAAGTGGCAACTTGTCAAGTTTGCTTTCAACAACATCTTTCTTGAAGATGGATGATTCAGTAGCACTTTTAGGGTCATTTCCTTTGTCAGCCGGAGCAGGCATACAAGCAAGAGGAGTAGAAATCCCAGGCACGTCAAAACATTCATTTAACACTCTATCTACTAGCCTTCTAATGCTTCTATCAACATTAACAATCTCTTCTTATGTCCTATCATCAGTATTAGTAGAAGCATTACCTTTATCGTCTTTGGATTTCTTTGCAGGTGACGATTTGGGTTTATTGACCTTCTTCTCAAGAGGTGGGATAGTTGTTAGAGGAGTAACGTCAAGTACTCTGTCAATGGAGAGTTTCTCAGGATGGTTGACAGATTTTGAGGGAGACGAAGCATGATGTTGAGACATCTTTGAAGATTTTTTAGCAAAGAAATGAAGAATGACAAGGATTCTTTTTCTGTAAAGGAGAATGAAGAGTTTGTGAAAGTAGAAGGATGTGATTTCGTAGCGTGTGGAAAAAATTTGAGACAATCTTGTAATGATTTCTTTTGAAATTTGATTTGTTGGAAACATAAATAATATAATATCACTTTAATGATATTCCCACACGCCCTTAATTACTACAAACCCTCATATAAGCAAATCAATAATTTTTTCTTAAGTTCTCAAACTGATTAGCATCCAAAGCCTTAGTGGAAATGTCAGCCAGTTGTAATTCAGTAGCTACATGTTCTAAGGCAACAATCTTTTCTTCAACAAGCTCTCTTATGAAGTGATGATGGATATCAATGTGTTTGGTCCTGCTGTGTTGAATATGATTTATTGATATATTTATGGCACTTATATTGTCACAGAATAATGTCATGACGTCTTGTTTGACATTATATTCTATTAACATTTGTTTCATCCAAACCAATTGAGAATAACTACTTCCTGCAGCAATATACTCAGCCTCAGTAGTGGACAAAGACACACAATTTTGCTTCTTACTAAACCAAGATATGAGATTATTTCTCAGAAAGATGCATCCTCCTGATGTACTTTTTCTATCATCAGCACTTCCTGCCCAATTAGCATCACAACAACCAGTTAAAGGAGAACTAGATCCATGAGAATACAACATATCATAATCACTTGTCCCATTCACATATTTAATAATTCTCTTCACATGGTTGGCATGGCTAACTTTAGGATCAGCTTGATATCTAGCACACACCCCTACATCAAAGGAAATGTCAGGTCTGCTATATGTGAGGTACAAAAGACTGCCTATCATACTTCTGTAAAGACTTTGATCCATACTTACTCCTTTTTCATCTTCAGAGAATTTCAGATGTGTGGGAGCAGGAGTTCTTTTGTGACTGGAATTTTCCATCCCAAATTTCTTTACTATATTCTTAGTATACTTGCTCTGAGAAAAAAATATGGAATCTTCCATTTTTTAAACTTGCAGACCAAGAAAGTAGGTTAATTCACCAACAAGGCTCATCTCAAATTCTGACTGCATTTGCTTGACACAATGTTGAACCATCTCATTTGACATCCCACCAAACACAATATCATCAACATAAATCTGTGCAATCATGATCTTCCCTTCTTCTTCCTTGACAAAAAGAGTTTTGTCTATGTCACCTTTCCTATATCCATTCTCACCAAGAAATTCTGTCAATCTCTCATACCAAGCTCTTGGAGCCTGCTTTAATCCATACAAAGCTTTCTTTAGTTTGTACACATGTTTAGGAAAACTTGGATCAACAAATCTCTTAGGTTGTTCCATATAAACTTTTTCATTCAGATATCCATTTATGAAGTTACTCTTTACATTCATTTGAAACAATTTAAATTTCAGTATGCAAGCAACTCCGAAGAGTAGTCTGATTGATTCAAGTCTTGCCACATGGACAAAGGTTTCATCAAAGTCAACTCCTTCAATTTGAGTGTATCCTTGTGCAACTAACCTTGCCTTATTTCTAGTGACCACCCTTTTTTCATCAGATTTATTCTTGTACACCCATTTTATGCCAATCACATTTGTCCCTTCAGGCCTTGGAACTAGATCTCAAATATTCATTTCTACTAAATTGTTCTAGCTCTTCTTGCATAGCATTAATCTAGAACTCATCAGTTAAAGCTTCTTTGACATTATTAGGCTCAATTTTTGAAATAACGCAGGATTTTGATATCCCTTCTCTTGATATCGTAGTAACTCCTTTATTTAGATCTCCTATGATAAGCTCCTTAGGATGATCTCTCCGAGTTCTAATTAAAAGCCCTTTATTGAGATGATTAGGCTCAAGATCTTCTTGAGGTGGGTCAATACTTCTGTCATTTGATTCTGTTGAAATATCAGACAAATATGTTCCAACATCTTCTGAGACATCTTCTTCATCATTCTATCCTCTATCATCAATAATAACATTTATGGACTCCATCATAACTTTGGTTATGGAGTTAAAAACTCTGTAAGCTATACTATTTGTAGAGTAACCCATCAATATTCCTTCATCACTCTTGGGATCCATCTTCCTCCTTTGATCACTGTTGTACCCCAAAATTTGCCCTCTCTTTTTCAAGGATTATCAAGGAATTAATTAGACAAAATCATCTCCGAAACACTAAGACTCCAAATTAGGGTTTTGATTGAGAATGACCAATCTTGGACTTTTGACCTAGTACATTGGTTTGAAACATGATCTCAAGGATTCTGATACATAACTTTGACCTAATCGTATACTTTAATTCATCTCCCGAGATCAGTGGATTGACATATGAAATTCAGTCAGCTGATGAAAAAGTCAATTGTACACTGAAAAGTCAAACTTTGACTTTTTGGTCGAATTTGGGTTTCAAAAATCACATTTTATCAAGACAATTCAAAATATGGAATTTGATCATCAAAAGTCAAGAAAGTCAAAAATCAAACTTTGCAAGGCTTATAAATTTTTCTAAGAATTTGTATACTTGTTAATTACTTTATGACATCTTCTCACTATAATTAAAAATAATTCAAGATGTTACAAATAATTACAAGGTGGAATTTTTGCAAGACTACAAATCCTAAGCTTTATTTTGTTTGAATTTTTTCCCTTTGACTCAATGTCCAAACTTTATCACTATGTTGTCCATAAAACAGACTTGTATCATGCTACAAATGTTGCTATTCAAGAAAGCCCAAAATAATGTCAAAAACAATCTATTGTACTGCTATAAAACAACCATGTACGAAGTTGTCACAACACTCCAAAACTGCTGCAAAACAGCCCTGCTATGCTACTACTAACTCAGTCCAAGCCTGCATTATCCCAGTCCCACATTTGCACAAAATTAGCACATAAGAGCTGCATCAAAAAGCAATGGAACATTATACCCAAACAGTTCAAATACTTATTTGTTTCCCTCCCAAAATTGCAACCAATTTTCATCTACAAATAAATTGTCTTGATAACACACAAAGTGTGGGTTTTTTTAGAGAGGGGGAGAAAGAAGAGAGAAGAGAAAAACAACATTCTTTGTAAACTCTACTCATTCACACAAGACCCTTGCCCATACTCATCTCTGTTTTCATTCACCAAAATAGAACCTCAACCCATTATTCCATCTTGCAAACCCTCCCATAAACCAACCAGCCCAAACACCTTACATCACATAGAGATTGTTCAAACACAAGAACAGTTTTTGTAGTGCCATTATCATCATCTTTCAAACACAAACAAAAGACATTATTGTATAACTTGACTGGTTTGGAGTTGGTTCAACAACTTCTAATATAGAAGAAGGACTAGAGCAGCTCCCTAGAGGATCACTGAAGCAACCACAACATCTTGAAATAAGTTCAGATTCAAAGCCAAGTGCAGTCTCAAGGTAAGTCTTCTTGACCTTGCATTTTTTCATACATCACTAATGATTCATTTTAGAAGATAAAATGTAGTAACCACTGCCCCTGGAAGCTAATCGCCTGCTTGTTGGTCATTTTTATCAATTATATGTTGAAAACTAACTTGTACAGAAAATAGAACATTGTTTAAGGAAAAAAACTGCAGCATGAGTTGACACATACTCACATGAGTCGACTCATTTTAGTGACAGAACAAGGTATGAGTCGACACAGGGCCTTATGTGTCGACACATACTGCTATCCAGACCCAAAACAGAAGGAAAAAAGGTGCATGAGTCGACAAAAAACACGAATGTGTTGACACAAGCACGAAATGAGTCGACACATCCCATTATGTGTCGACTCATACTGTGTTGATTTGGTTTGGCAAGAGCAAGGAAAAGTTATGTGTCGATGCATAGATGCATGTGTCAACACATAATGGCTAAAAAATATTTTTTCCCTTTCTTTTTACACTGTCTTTACATTTTCTTCATAGCTATTCAATATGGTTGTAATATTTAAGTTCCTATTTCATCCCTATTTGTGAATTATACCCCAACCCCCTAATGATGTAATAGCGTAGGATTTTAATTTCTACAAATTTATCGTTTTTGTATAATTGTTAGTAATTAGGGTGTGTATGGCAAGATAAAATCAACCGTTAGAAAACCCTAATCTCAAAGACAAAAATGCATGCAATTTAAACACAATTCACACAAGCACCTCTAGGGTAACCTCGTTTGTTTCCTCGGAAAATAGTCATGTCCCTCGAATATGGGCGCTTTAGCAAAAACCCTCAATAAAAAGATCACAGTCCCTCGATGACCCTTTGATGTTGCCTTTGGTAAAATGATCTTAGTCCCTACGAAAGTTGCTAAAGCGTCTCATAAGTTGCCTTCTATGACTATACAATGACCCACGCTCGTCCCTACACATCCAATGATATAGCTTCTTATCAATCAATGGTAAGGTAGCAATATCTAAAGGAGGAGAAAAGGAATAAAGACCTTTTGAGTAGGTAGGACGCTCGTAGTTATTTGCTCACAAACTAAAACCATCTCCACACCCACATTTTCAAAACATCTTCAAAAACAAACATCTCTTTGAACTATTTTAAAACCAACAATTTGGGTACATTCTTATAGAGATGAGAATCATTAAAAAGTTTGCCGAAACATAGGCATTTTCAAAATATTTTCAAACTCACACCAATCACAAACACATTTCAAACAAAGAATTTTCAAAGTGATCAAGCAACTAAGAGCCCGTAGATAACTACGGATGAAAAGGGTGCTAATACCTTCCCTTTTCATAACCTACCCCCCGAACTCAAGAAAATATCTCAAAAGGTCTTTCCTGTTCTTTTCTCCATTTTCTTATTGGATAAAAGAAAAGTCAGTGGTGACTCTTGCTATCAGCAACAATTGCAATAAAATGCAAAACAACCAAGTCAGTTCTCCCACCATATTACAATCACGATTAGCTAAGATGTAGCATTTACTTCCGAAAACATGAAAGTATTTGACAATAGGTTTTCTTCCCCTCAATATTTCATACAAGGTGGCTGAAGTGCCTTTCCTTAAAGTGACACTGTTACAGATATAACATGCAGTATTCATAGCTTCAGCCCAAAAGTGGTAGGGTAACTTCTTAGCATGAACCATAGCTCTGACAGATTCTTGAAGGGTTCTTTTTTGCATTCCACAATCCCATTTTGCTGGGGAGTAATGGGAGAGGAAAATTCATGACTGATTCCTTCAGAAGAGCAAAAATCAGCAAATTTATTGTTTTCAAATTCCTTTCCATGATCACTTCTGATTCTGATGACATGACTATATTTTTCCCTTTGAAGTTTTTGACAAAGATCTTTAAACACTTCAAAAGTTTCTTATTTTTCTCTGATAAAACTTATCCATGTGTACCTAGAAAAGTCATCTACAACAACATAGGCATAATTCTTTCCACTAAGACTTTCAACCTGCATAGGTCTCATCAAGTCCATGTGAAGAAGTTCCAAAACTTTTGATGTAGTAAGATGTTGTATCTTCTGATGTGACATCTTAATTTGCTTTCCAATCTGGAACTCACCACATACTCTTCCTTCTTCTATCTTAAGCTTAGGAATCCATCTCACAACTTCTTCATATATAATTCTTTTCATTCCTTTCAGATACAAGTGTCCCAATTTTTGATGCCATAATTTAACTTTATTTTCTTTGGCTAAAACACATATTGAGGAGAAGTTCAACTCTTGGGAAACCCATAAATAACAGTTGTCTTTAGATCTGATTCCTTTCATAATAACTTCATTCTTTTCATTGCAAATAAGACACTATTCCTTGGTGAAGTTAACTTTGAATCCTTGATCACACAATTGGCTTATGCTTATCAAGTTAGTTGTTAATCCTTTAACAAGTAACACACCATCAAGCTTAGGGATTCCTGAACATTCCAGCTTGCCAACTCCTTTTATTTCACCTTTGGCTCCATAACCAAAAGTCACATAACTGGTGGAATGAGATTTGATATCTATTGTTGTACCCCCAAAATTTCCCTCCCATTTTTACTCCAGATATGCTTATTGAGGTTCCCAATTGCTCAAGGATGACCAAGAATTGACCAGACAAATTCTCCTCCTAAGCAATGAATCTCTCTATAGGGTTTCACTTTTCATAAATAATTATTGGTTGCAAAGACCTCAAGTGATTTCCATGGTCCCTAATATGTCTCCAAGAATGTCCATAACAAATTTCATGCCTTACACTACAAGTTTGCTCAGTCAATTGCTCAAATGTTTGAAAATCAACTATACTAGGTCAAAAGTCAACTGTGGCCTATATATAGTCAAACTTCAAGTTTTTTTGGTCACCTTCAATATTTTGAAGTGATATCCATCATTTGATCAAGGTTTGATCATGATTCCTCAAGAAATGCTCCTAATCTATCAAAAGTCAAGAATTGTTAAATTAGGGTTTTTATAGGAAAAGTCAACTGAACTTTGACCAGGCATAACTTTCACATACTTCATCCATTTTCCCCCAACCAAAGATCATTTTTAATAGAATCCAATTCCCTACAACTTCTAATTTTCCCTCAAGTCCAAGAAATGCACTATTTGAAAGATACAAGCTCATACATTACATGTCATTTTCAGAAAGTCAACAAAAGACACTTTTTTCCAAGATCTTTTACATCAAGATAAAATCTTCAAATGCAAACTTGATAAAAAGAGGGATTGAAGGAGACATCTTGGGCTTTCCAAAAATTCTAAGATCATCATCATGAGATAAGAATTGAGTAAGTTATGGGTTTCCCAAGTTGGGAAAATTTAAGAAAATTCAAAAATGGTGCATTAAGCAAATTTGAACTTTTGGGTCAATGTCCTAACTTTTTGAGGTTCAAGCATTCTCATGACCTTATAAGGGACCTCTAATCTAATTTTACATTGCCTTAAAGTTTTTATTTATTTTGTCCATATTTATTTTGATTTATTTCAAATAAATATAAAATAAATTGTACAAAATAAATAGAAATGGGCCTTGACCTTTGGGCTAATATTTTGGTCTGCCTAGAAGCCCAAGATTTCGTGCATAATTCAATTAAGCATTTCCAGGTTCATAGCACATGTAAAATGGGCAAGAATGGACAATTATGGCAATTTTCCAAAATGTTTGATTTTGCTTTCATGGGCTATGATTAAGGCTAATTCTTTCCTTATAACCTTGCTCCCTCCTATCCTATATTTATACAAGCCATGTGAAAGCATTACAGATGCATACACATTGCCTAAAAAGCCACAAAAAATTGCAAAAAAAATTCCACAAAGTTGTCAAACTCGAAACCACCGATCCAGCCATATTCAACCCCTTCCAGGAATCCTACTACCATCCTGAGATTCCCAGGATTCATTTCCAACCATCACTCAAGCAAAAACGCGCCCAGAACCCTCACTTTCAAGTGCACCAATTGGTAAGATTTTTCGTGAATTCAATCTCATTATTCATGCAAAATAAATGGATCTTCTGTACATACATGCGTTCATACTAATGTTTGTGTTTGTTTAGAGCCATTATATGTAAGCTTTGGTGTAAGGATGAAGCTTTGCCATTTTTAGGGGAAATTTTTAGTTACGTTTGATTCTCAAGGTTACAAGCTGTTTTAGGTTGAACCAACACCATGGTTGGATTGGCAGACCCTAGTTTGGGGGGTGGGGGGGGGGGGGTAGCCTAAATCTTGAGTCTTGATTTTGCTCTTTGCAGGTTTTAGAATTTTGGTTTGGCCGGAGAAGGTGACCAGAGTTTGACTCCAGCACCCCTGAAAATGTTGACTCTGACATCATGCGCGTCATCACCTTATTGGTCCATTTAAATAAACTGGCGCGCGCGTTTGAAAATCTGGGAATAGAATTGATTACTCATTATATTATTTTTGCTTTGTTATATTCACGATTGAATTGAATGGTTCAGCAGTGAAAGCAATGTGTGTTAAGGAGTTATTATGGGTAAGGGCAGGGGTTCGATCCCTGCCTCTTGCCATATTATTTTTCTAATTTCTTCCTGCAAATCTAATACTCCAGATCCCAGTGCGTGCACCATGCACACTCACTCTCAGCCACTATATCATCCTGAATCCAGATCCAGCACCCCAGGCGCGTTCCCCATGATACACCCTACTAAAGCTGTCCTCGCTGGATCCAACGCTGGCATACTGGGCCTGGATCCACTTTTCAAATTTGCACCCCCAGGTTGCATCACAACATCAGGCCCATTTTCTATTTTTTTATTTTAGCTTTATTTGTTTAATTATTTTATATCTTTTTTAAAACTATTTTTTATTTGTATGACAAAAATCAGAAAAAAGTCACAAAAAATAGACTTAGGATTTTATAAATTAATTTAATTTTTGCAAATTAATTAAGTTAATTATTTTGATCTTATTTTATTATTTAAAAATAATTAGAACTAGGTTCATTTTAATTCAAATTTTTCTCAAACAAAAACTTCAAAAAAATGTTAGGTTTTGTTTAGATTTAATTAATAATTTTCTTTTTCTTTTCTTGTTTAAATTAATTGATATTTAATTTAATTTAATATCTTCCCTAATAAGCAAAAACAACAAAATAGATTTTCTTATTTTACTTAGAACCTTTTTTAGGGTTTTAGACGTTCCTTTCGACTCACGCGCATTATTATGTTTTATTTTTTCCAAATTATTGTAACTGCTCGCAGTCTGTAATAGCTTAATTTAGGATTTTTCTTTACTGCTTTTATTTCCCCCATTTTTGGACATGTAAATACCCCCTCCCCGAAGCATTATAATAGCGTAGATTTAAATTCCCGCACTTTAAATTCCTTTACATATTTAAACTGTTTAGATGAATGATAATAGGATTGTATGACAAGATTAATAATCAAACGTTAGCAAACTTAACACAAGACTAAAATAACTGAATATAATACACCTTGCACATATACACCTCTAGGGTACTCCCACTTCGGTTGCCTTCGAAAATAGTCATAACTCTCGAAACGTGAGAGATTTTAGTGGCTACCCTCCGGTTCAAAAGATCATAAGTCCCTCGATGCCCCTCTCGACATTGCCTCGGTAAAAGTATGACCTTAGAACCCTAGTGTAGTTACTAAAACTTCTTACCCAGTTACCTTTGTGACTATAAAAACGTCCCTTCGAATGTCTCTCAAACATCCAACGACTAGGGATACCTACTCACTAATAGTAGGATAACACTGTCTAAAGGAAAAGAGGAAAAGAACAACCTTTCGAGTAAACGTAGATAGTTCTTAGATGCTATGCTCAAAACAAATTTTTACACTTACACAAAACTTCTTTCAAAAACATTTTCAAACGCTTTATCAACACTCTTGAGGAATGATACAGGAGTTATCATAAAGTGAATCACCGCACTAAGGAAAATTTCAAAAATACTTTTCAAAAACACACAAAAAGCACAAGGTATTTCAAAAATGGGCTAAGCATCTAAGAGCCCGTAGAAAACTATGGATGGAAAGGGTGCTAACACCTTCCCTTTCCATAATCTACCCCTCTTACTCAGAAAACTCTCGAAAGGTCTTTTTCTGTTCTTTTCACCCTTTCCTTTGTTGGATAAAAGAAAAGTTGGTGGCGACTCTTACTTACTATAACATTTTGCAAACATAAACGCAAAACCAGTATAATAGTCGGTTCTGCCACTATATCACAAAACTGGAGACTCTGCTGGGGATTTAAAATAAAAAAAGTGGGGTTATCTTAGAGTTAGTTCATTTTAAAATTTCTTTCCTTGTATGCTTTGCTTGCTTTATCTTTGATGGTTTTTGTTGGGTTGTTGCTAAAGATCCTGCACCCGGATCTGGGGGGCCTTTTAGGTAAGTAGCAATAGATCGTAGGGACTGTGTGGGGTATACCGAAACGGTTGAAACGGTAGCTACGTTGGTGTGACACATTTATTGGTACCGGTAGCCCTTGAGTAGTCAAGGAGAATACGGGGCCGCTGTATGGTGTCACGAAGCACCAACTGACCTTAGAACCTTTAATTGAACCAACTTGGCCATTAGGAAGTAGTGAGATAGCCGGCTTTGGTGCAGTCTGAAGTTGGTTGATACTCGATACTACACTCATTGAGATCTTCCTTATGGGATATTTCGGCCGCCAATAAAGAGGATTTCGCTGAAACAATGCCCGTTGAAGAAAGATCAGTGATTTTGAGATTCCCTAGAACCCGGTTACTATTATTAGGACAGGTTGAACCAACTATACTTCAAGAGGGTACTTAACTATGGAATCCATGCAAGCCCAAACCTAAGGATCTGCTTGTGTGATTGTATATATTTGTTTGTACATAACATCATAACATGGAATATCACACTAACCATTTCAAGGACTTTTAGGACTTATCTTTGTGTCTGTTTTGTAGGACATGGCTCTCGTTTGCAGAAATAATATCCAAGTTGTGATCGGTGGGAGAGAGAACTGACTGTTTTGGAATGCTGGTTCGCGTTTGCGTTTGTTTTCGCAAAATGTCACGGTAAGCAAGAGTCGCCACCGTCTTTTATTTTTATCCAAAAAGGAAAGGACAAAAGCACAGAAAAATTCCTTTTTGAGATATTTCTCGGGTTCGGGAGGTAGATTATAGAAAGGGAAGGTGTTAGCATCCTTTCTATCCGTGGTTATCCACGGGCTCTTAGGTACTTGCTCAAAGTGTTTTCAAAAGTTTGCTTTTCTTTGTGTTTGTGGATTTGAAAAGAGTTTTTGTTTTAAAGGAATGTAAGTGCGAAAAGTTTTGTTTTGTTTTAAAAGGAGCAAGTACTTAAGAACCATCTACCTACTCGAAAAGGGAATTAAACTGTGCAAATGTCCTTTAGACAATTCTAGCCCACTATTGATGAGTAGGTAGCATCGTCGTTGGAGTTTAAGGGTCAATTCGAGTAAGGGACGTGTGGTCACTAAAGCAATGTTAGGACGCCTTAGCAGTAACCCTAATGTCTTAGATCATTTTTCCGAGGCAACCGTTTCGAGGCAACTATGATCTTTGGACAAGAGGGCGACCTCTAAAACTTCTTATACTCAATGACCACGTTCGAGGCAACCAAGTGAGGTGTACCCTAAGAGTGGCATATGCAAGTGTGTTACTTCGGTTGATTTTATCTGTACATGTCATGGGTGAGCTATTGTTGATTTTAAGTTAAAGATTGATCTTGTCATGCATTGCATATTTATCAAACATCTAACAGTTAATATTGTGCGGAAATTAAATTGCGGGAAATTAAATCTAAACTATTACAAGGCGTCGGGTATTTACATCGCCAAAAACAAACCCTTTAATTTAAATTGCCGAAAATAAAAGAAAGCGATAAATAATGTCATAATTAAAAGTTATTACATACCGGAAGCAATTACAATATTGGAATATAGATCGCGTGCGAAAAATTAAGACGACACATTTTTTAGGGTTTTGACCCTTTTTATTAGAAAGCATGTTTTTTTGTTATTTTTGAAATTATGGAATTAAATTAAATCTAAGTTAATTAATTAATTAAATAGAAAATATGTTTTTGGGTTTTTTATATTTAAGGAAATAAAATAAAAATGATTAAAATTATTAAAAGCCTAATTCTACATTAATTTTAATTTATTGCAAAAAATGTTAAAAGTTAAACCTATTTAAAACTAAATTAATTAATTAAAATTTATTTACAAAAGATAAAATAATGAAATTAATAATAATAATACTTTTTTTGTGTTTTCTGATTTTATTGGGAAAATAAATTAATTGGTTAATAATTAATAATTATTAGTTAAAACAGTAAATCAAATAAATAAATTTAATAAGTAGAAGAAAATAAACCAAAGAGGGGTGTTGGGCCCAAACTGGGTGTTTGAATGGAAATTCCAAGCCCATTGACTGCAAGCCTGCTTTGACCTTGGCCATTCCATGCATGTGCGTTGACTGATGAGTATGGTGAATCTTCAATCCTAGCCTTCAGATTTGGCCTGAAGGCCACCTGGCATGTGGATCTTTGAGGCGTATGGTGTACTGCACTTTAGGCGTTGCATGAGAGTACCTGAAGAAAAATTAAACAAATGTTTTGGGGGACCTGGGACTCGAACCCAGGTCCCATTAGACTATCTTCTAGCGCCTCCACCAACTGAGCTGTGTGTTCTTTTTGTTAATAGAATAAGCAATGAATATTATATGTATAACAAACAATTATGCCTGAATAAAAAAAAACAAGCGCGAATTTTAAAAGTTGGCCAATCAGGGGAGGACACCTAGTCGTCTTCTCCAATGGCCCTGATATATTTTCCTGCGGATTTGAATCCGCGACAAAATCTGTGGCATCATCCTATAATGGATTCTTGGTCACAAAAATGCAAACTAAAACCATCATCTTGCTCGCCTCGTTCTCCTACATCCATCCATGGCCATGGCTTGTTCCAATTTTCCCTGAAATCAAAACGCCTAAAAACAAGAAACCCAAACCCTAGTTTCGGGTAGGGCCTTACAGGCTACGAAAATCCAATTGAATAATGCAAAAATGTTGGAAATTGGACGTTAAACATGAATGCACAAACGATTTTCTCAGAAAATGCCAAAATATGGAATCACGATCTCATGTTCAGAGCTATGTTCAGGAGTACTTACAGCGCTTTTCAGGTGGTTTCAGGACTAGATTTTGATCCCTTTAGCTCCACTGGATGTCAGGCAAGGCATCTACGTTGAGATCTTGGACTGAATCGAGCTCTAACCAAGATTTTGATCTCACCCTTTTTCACACATTTTTCAGTTTTTGTTTCTTGATTTTGGGCAGCTTCAGGTCGTGTTCTTGATGTGCCTGGCTTGTGTGTGTATATGTGATTGCATTAGGTCAAGAATTGGGCTTTAATCCATGTGCATTGAAGATTTTGAGATATGATTTGATCACCATTGATAAAGTTTCCAAAATTATTCCAAATCCAAGATTTTGTTCACAACAATGCTTGATACGAATTTGATTGAGTGTATCATGATATTTGAAAGTTGTAATGATCACAAAGATCTCATTCCATCAATTTTTGGATTTTATTTGAATTAATATTGATTTAAAATGAATTAAATCAACAAAAATAAAATAAAATAGAAAAATTAATAATTGGTTGTAGCGATAAAAAATGTAGCGGGGTAAATCGGAGATCGAATTATTGATTAATTCGTCTCGCAAAAGCAAGAGTCGCCACCGCGCTTTATTGTTTCCAAAGGAAAAGGGAAAAGAGCGAAATAAAACCCTAAATATGCAATGTAAATAAAAATACAAATACAAAGCGTTTTTGAAAAAGATCTTATGGTTCGGGGGTTGGTTATACAATGGGAAGGTATTAGCACCCAATGCATCTATAGTACTCTATAGGAACCTTTTGAAATATCTGTTTTATTTAAAATTGATCGCTTGACTGAAAATAAATCGTTTTGGCCGAAAAAGGGATACGGACGGGTTTTTGAAAATACGACGACCTAATGTCGAGGTTTTGGCTTAAAAGGTATAAGTCTTGAAAAGGTTGAAATTTTTAAGAAAGGTGAATATTTGAGGAAAATTAACCTAAGTTTTTAATGAATGAGAGTATTCGCTCGATCGTTTTTGAGGACATGAAGTCAACAAAAATTAGACAATTCCCTTTGGATTGGCGCAAACAGAATAATCAAGTAAGTGCGAGATATTTAAACAGAAAATTATGAGATAAATGATATACAACAAATTAAATAGGAGACTGAGTGTGAACATGCATTTTTTAGATTTTTGTTTAATATATGAAGAGAAAAATGTTTTAATTGGTTACGCATTTTAACATAGATAAAAAGTAACGAGAATTAATAGAAATATTTTTTAAGGTTTTTATATATTTCTATTTTTTATGTCTTTTTGTATATTGGTATTTAACCAAAATGAGGGGAATAAATTAAAGAAAAATAGCGTGTCTTTTAGTTTTCTCATTTTTACTTTCACATATTTTTAGAGATATTAAATATTTTTCAAATAAGCTTACAAGTCAAATATCTAATTAAAATAAGGAAGACTAAAATTAAATAAACCTAAACTTAAATTAAATAAGATTTGGGTAAAATGTTAAAATTATCTATTTAAAATTATGTTTATTTCTAGGAAAACTAATTAATCCAAATTAATTAAGTTAGCTAAAAAAGAAATAGAATTAACTAAAGAGCAAATAAAGATGGGGTGTGAATTAGCAAATAGAATGGGCTTAAGCTAAAAAGAGATTGAACTGGGTTGAGGGAAGTGGAGCGGGTCATGGAGGACCCAGACCCAAGAAAAAAACGCAGAGCTGTAACGAAAAACCTAGGAAAGTGCAAGTTGGCCGCCGCTGGTGACTGTCTTGGAGGTCGGTGCCGGCTTGCTTCAGTTCCTCACGCAACACAGTGGTTCAACAATCGCTAACGAATCGCAGTACGACACAGGTTAGAGGAGCGTTTCATTTTGAAAAGAAGGTAATTTTTGTTGATAAGAGGTATTCTGGAACATGAGAAATAGGTCGAATCTTCGTCGATTTGTATAATGCTAACAATCTATTTACCGGCATGTTGTTGCAGGATAAGGATTGTGGGTCGGAGGAGGAGATGCGGTTCGAGAGAGAGAGCGATTGGAGGATGGCTCGGGACGATGATGAAGGAAAATTGGAAAGAGGCGTTGAGCTGTGAAGATGGTGAGCTGGGAGATGGAAGGAAGGCGGAGGGAATTGGACAGGGTGGTTGTGCGGAGTTGATTGGTGGTGATGATCACATTTTGTGGTGAGTTGCGGTCGTGGGGGGTGATTGGGTTGCAGTCGAGTTGGTTCACGGTGGACGGCAGGGAATTATAGCTGTTGCGACTGAACACCGGCGGGAAGAGATTGGAAGTGGTGTTGAACCAGAGCTGAGATTGAAAGATTAACGGTGGTGTGTCATCAGATCTGCTTTGTCTCCTCTTCATCCTTACTCTTGTTTTTTCGTTTCCTTGAACCCAAGAACTTGATTTTGGTATTGTGATATTGCTTCCTTGTTTCCCTGCACAACAATCAAAGATAACAACAAGACAAAGGTATTTTTGTTTTTGTTTTGAGTGATGTTTTGTTCGCATGGTGCTTGAAATTGTGTTGTGTTAATGGATTTGTTTAAAAAAACAGAGTTAGATGTTTGTGATATTTACAAATGGATTGATTTTGGGTTCGTATGATGCTGATGGAATGAATCATGGAAAGAAACGAAACGCGGTGTTTTGGGGAATTGGCGAGGTTGTTGGGGCGAGAAGAAGAAGCTGCATGAAGAGGAAGAGGAAAACGATGGATACTGCTAGCGCAGTTAGTTGTTATTATTGTTTTTTTTAGTAAAAGAAAAATTTGTCACTGATTTGCAAAAGCTAACAATACGTTCCTTTTTTTTCAAACAGCGAAAGGAGGCTCATCTTCATCAAATGCTGCCGTTGACAACAACATGAAGGTTTATCATTCGATCCCGCAATCCACCTAGTTTCTTCTCGGTCTGGAATGTTGTTGAGAGCACATACTTGCCATGATTGACATCAAATCTAGTCTTATATTAGATTTCAGTTTCAGGTGATATTAACTTTCTCTAACCGCACCGTCGTAAGGAATGTGTTTAGTTAGTAAAATGCATTTCAAAGGTTAGTATGCATTGGTATAAAACATATGTAAGAATGTTTCCTTTTAGTTAACTTGCATTTTTTTTAAATATATTTTATGTAATTTCATTGGTGTTAGTTAGTGTCATGATTCAGATGTATAGAGATGTTTTAGGATTTTGACAGGAGGTTCAGATGTTAACCACCAGCCTATGCAGTTATTCTTCTTTTTGACATTTTTCTCTTGGAGTGATGATCTATGATGTGTTATAAATACTAATGTTATTAATGGCTGCTTTGTGTGGTTTGTATTTTTACTTGTAATTTGAACTTTAAGAAATATCATGTGGTTTGTGTTAAAAAAAGGTTTGTGAATTTCCTATATTACCTCAAATTGGTTTTAAATTAATAGTGCTTATGTGATTGTGTATCGGTCTTGCAACATTTAATAAACTTGAAATTTATCGAACGAGTTATTGCCGGTGCTAAATAGGGATTGATGTATTGATGATTCGCAATGATATTAAATGGCCATTTTTCATGATTTCAGAAAATTGGGAGAGGATTATTATCCAGTGAGACAAAGGCAACACAACGGTATAAAGATTTATGCGAAAAACTGAAGAAACTCACATGGTCGGAGCTAGTCCGACGGTACGATTCCGGCGAAATCAGGTAAGCTCCGAAGATTCCTCGCTCTTTGCTTTCTGCTACTAATTCTTCTCTTCTTCTTCGTCTAAAACTGGTTGGAATATGAATAATTGGTTTTTGAATGGATTTGGATTATACTGGTTTATCTAAGGTTTTGATACAGTATGCAGGTTGTGTGATTTTTGCCTTGGAGCAGAAAAGATGATTTTTGCTTTTTGTTATAGTTTTGAATAGTTTTTGCAGTGATATGGTTGTGTGATTTGCAATATGCTATGCAAAATGGTTTAGCAGTAATGTCTTGTGTGGAAATGGAATATGGTTTTTTTGAAATGGCTTAGCAGTAATGTCTTGTGTAGAGATATGCTATAGGTTATCAATTGGATCGTTTTACAGTGATGTGGTGGTAGAGATATGCAAGCTTAGACTTCCTTTTGAAGGGGTTCCCTTCTCATATGACCGTTGCCTCTTTTTTGTCATGGCTCAGGTTTGAGTATCTTAATATATTTTTCTGATGTTCTGCACATATGCTGCTACATATGGTTGACTTTATTCCCATTTCATGCTTAAATCAAAACCTGCAAAACTGAACCTCTTCTCTCTTCTCTCTCAAGTACATAAATGATACATGAATGTGATATCTTGTACTGCTGTCTGAAAAAGCAAACAGGCTGGAATATGATGAAAAATGGAAACATATTGCTTGCATTCATTGTTTTAAGACTGCACATTCTTCTTTTGTCTTGCATGGGAGCCTATGTTATTCTCCTATAAGGATGCAGGTTAACGTTAGCTTTTGTTTGTGAACTTGCATATGCTGTTTTGTATGGTTTATGCAGTTTTGACCAAAATTGAATTTATGCATATTTGAAATATGCAGTGGGCTTTTTTGATAAAAATGCAATTGATTTTGAAATGTGCTATTTTTTAATTATGCATTCATAAAAAATTCCTCCCTTTTTGTGAACCGGGAGAAATCCCGCGATTTGCAAAAAGGGCAACCTGATTCCGGCCGTTTGCTTTTAATGATGAACATTAAATTTATTTTCTGCATTTTAATTATTTATTCAATTCTGACTTTCTTTTAATTGTTTTCGCAGGTAAAATTAAATGAGCAAACAAGAGCATTGGATGGAAGATTTAGAATTAGAATTTAGAAAAATAGCTTTTTATTTACTTTAAGCATTTATGTAATTGTCTTTATAAATATTTTGTAATAACACAACATTTAAATGACAATTGTAATAAATAGAATAAAGTGAATAAAAATTCTATTATTTCTCAATTAATTCTTTTTCTTTCCAATTATTTATTTATTGTTTATAATTCTTTAAATTATATAATGATTGAAAATCAAATCCAATCATTTAAATTCAGAATGATAAACAAATAAATAAATATCATTGATCAATTAATAACTTCAATTATTTACTTTATTATTATTTTTAATTCTTCTAAATTGTAATAACTTGAAAAAATAGAATTTCAGATACTTAAATTTAGAACAATAAATAATCAAATAAACATTGCTTGATCAATTGATAGACTCCTTTTCAAATGTTTATTTCATTATTCATAAACCTTTAAATTATATAATAACGGAAAACAGGTTCCCATTATTTAAATTTAGGATAATGAATAATTAATAAACATTATTTGACCAATTAATAAACCTCTTCTCAAATATTTGTTTTGTTATTTATAAATCTTTAAATTACATAATAATCGAAAATAAATTCCAATTATTTGAATTTAAGATAATAAATAATCAATGAACATTGTTTAAGTCTTGATCAGTTAATAAATTTAGCGTTCAACAAATAAACAGCTCCCGACTCGAAAAAGTTATGAATTTTTAAACTGCTTTGAAAATTTGATAAAATATGTGAAAACCCTTGCAATGCGAATAATGCAGATGGGAGACGGTATCTTAGGTCAAAATTTGGGGTACAACAGCTGCCCCTATTTAAGTTCCTTCTATCCGGAGATATGAAGATTAAAGTCTTCGTCTCGACGAGATTGAAGGTACTTAAATACATAATCACGCAAATTTTGTCCTAAGATGCCGTCATCATGCAATGATATGAATGTAGTGTTGAACTCACAGAGAAAGATGTTGTATGAAACAAGACAAACGTTGGAGGAATCGAACACCAACAAAACACAGAGACATGAATTATACGCTACTGGGGAAACAAGCTATCGACTTCAAACGACAGACTCCTGACAGCGAATAAAAAACGAGGGAACACAACCTCTAACCCTAACAAAGAGGGCATCTTGCATAGGCCATAACAGATCATTGACCCAAAACAGTGAGTTCACAACTCAAGGTCGACGGTAGACAGAGAGTATCAAATTGCTGATAACCGGTTACCGACTTCTGGAGGTATAGATTCGTAACAAACTTCTCTGCTAGATTTCCAGAGGTATACTCATTAATGCTGAGGTAATAAGACTGTAGATACGAAGGTTGTTCAAATAAAGAAAATTGCCAGTTGTCCAGAGAAAATACCGGTAACATACAAGTTGCTCAAATAAAGAGGCTACCACTTGCTGTCATCCGAAGAAAATACCGATAACAAACAAGCTGCTCAAATAAAGAGGCTACCACTTGCTGTTTTCCAAAGAAAATACCGATAACAAACAAGTTGCTCAAATAAAGAAGCTGCCGCTTGTTGTCGTCCGAAGAAAATACCGATAACAAACAAGCTGCTCAAATAAAGAGACTACCACTTGCTGTTTTCCAAAGAAAATACCGATAACAAACAAGTTGCTCAAATAAAGAGACTACCACTTGTTGTCGTCCAAAGAAAAGTAATAACGTACTGGTAACTCATGAAGAGTTTGCTTCTTGTCGCTTTCAGAAAAATAAAAATGACGCACTAGTAGCTCATGAAGAACTGCTGCCCGGCGCTCTCAGAAAAAGTAAATAACGCACTAGTAGCTCATGAAGAACTGCTGCTCGGCGCTTTCAAAAAAGAATAAATGACGCACTAATAGCTCATGAAGAACTGCTGCTCGGCGCTTTCAAAAAGAATAAATGACGCACTAGTAGCTCATGAAGAACTGCTGCTCGGCGCTTTCAGAAAAAGTAAATAACGCACTAGTAGCTCATGAAGAACTGCTGCTCGGCGCTTTCAAAAGGAATAAAATGACGCACTAGTAGCTCATGAAGAACTGCTGCTCGGCGCTTTCAGAAAAAGTAAATAACGCACTAGTAGCTCATGAAGAACTGCTGCTCGGCGCTTTCGAAAAGATAAAATGACGCACTAGTAGCTCATGAAGAACTGCTGCTCGGCGCTCTCAGAAAAAGTAAATAACGCACTAGTAGCTCATGAAGAACTGCTGCTCGGCGCTTTAAAAAAAGAATAAATGACGCACTAATAGCTCATGAAGAACTGCTGCTCGGCGCTTTCAAAAAGAATAAATGACGCACTAGTAGCTCATGAAGAACTGCTGCTCGGCGCTTTCAGAAAAAGTAAATAACGCACTAGTAGCTCATGAAGAACTGCTGCTCGGCGCTTTCAAAAGGAATAAAATGACGCACTAGTAGCTCATGAAGAACTGCTGCTCGGCGCTTTCAGAAAAAGTAAATAACGCACTAGTAGCTCATGAAGAACTGCTGCTCGGCGCTTTCGAAAAGATAAAATGACGCACTAGTAGCTCATGAAGAACTGCTGCTCGGCGCTTTCAAAAAGTAATGTACAAGTTGCTCGTGAAGAGCTACCGCTTGTCGTTTTCCAAAATAATTCAGAAGGAAACTGCGATGATATTGGCAGAGAATAAAATCTTCATCAAAGAGAACCCTGAATCAATCCTTCCCGAGGAGATCAAATACTTAAATGTGCAAAATAAATGCACCAGTCGTCTTGGTCGCAAACTCACTGGGGAAAATCAAAGAGTATAGCCTATGCAAGAGGCAGCCACTTCATCCAGGAATAACCAGAGAGAAAACAGTCAAACAAGACTCCTCCCAATGAGAAAGTAAATCGATTGGGGAAATTATCCTATCCAGAAATGGACAAGGTAAGCTAAATCAAAAATCATCCACGAGGATTAGCTCAGTTGGGGAATTAGAAAGGAGGCACATTTTATGCTTAAGTTGGCACTCTATTTGGAAAGATCAAATGTGCTATTTGAAAAGACACAACCGAGATGTACAAACTCAATGACATCAACAAATACAACTGTGCGTGCATGATGCAAGTGTGAATGAATGTCATGTGTATGCTGACAAAAACGACAGGGGAGATGGACAAAAGATGATAAGACATCTCAGTACAACCCGGCGCTCGGCTAATCTCAAAAGGAGGGGAACATCACTGGAGATAGAAGACAAACACCATCACTGGAGCAAAGTCATCCTACAAATCTCAAATCTCTTGGAGAGGAAGATATTTCAAGTAGAAAACCCAAAGTCCAGTCTTCTAACGCTGACAACCCATTGAAAGGATAACAACACGAACAAATGCTTCAGCTGGAAAGAGTCATGCTTAGCTGGAGATACTGGGAACACCACCCTCTGATAAAGTGTGCGATACATAACACACATTCGGACAAGTCTAGATTGCCCCTGGGACCAATATTGGATGCCCCAAACTTGCTGCTGATGAGCTACATGTTGCACGACAATTCTTGCGAATAACTTCACTTCTAAAATGCCCCAAGCTAAAAGGTTGATGAGGAGAAATCGTCTAACGAGGGTTTTACAAAAGACCTGGCATTCACCATGCTCTGGTGTCTTCAAACTCTTAGAGGAATTTATCAAATCTCGACGCGATTGCCCCGGATTGACTGTAGTCGGCACAACAAAGTCTTCGAATTTTTGCCCCAATCGAGCAAACAAGTTGGGAAAAGCATTAATTGGGAGAAGCAACATGTTCATGCTTAAAGTCTTCAGCTGACATGCCCCTGGATATGATTTTTCTTGAAATGATTCTCCAATTACTCAACATAGTTTCAAGCCTTAAAAGAATAAACTTATCACTGGTGTTTATGTGAGCTTCCTTGATATCAAACAAATGTTTTACAGTTAGAAAAAAGTTTACAATGAGAATGAGAATTCTAATGCAACAGTTATATAAGTCTTGAAGATTTTGAAAAGATATCGCACAAATTTTGCGAGTTAGAGCATCATTTATTTTTGTATAGGAAAAACATATGCTACCAACATAACTATTTAAAACATTCATGGGAGTCAGGAACACTATCTCATTGAAGTATGCTTTCAAAATAACCTTGTTTCAATTAGGACTTTTGAAGGTTGTAATGTGGTCTGATTCATGGTTTTTTAGAAAAAGATTTTAAGGCTCAAAATATTTGGTGCCCACCCACTCTTCATGATGTTCTCCAACTCTATGTTCGGTTAATTCAACATGAGTGTTCATCTCTCAAAGGATTTTGTGTCGATAACATCTTTCTTACGAATTTTGAACACTCAATCAGATTAAACGAAAACTACCCTGCCCCAGGTTAAAATTCAAGGCTTTTCGTATAGAAAAGAAACTTCTGCTTCAAAGGCTCACAAAGGGGTTAGCAAGGGATTATCTTCCTTATATCTCCGGTGTTTAGGGATTTGAAACAATGCCTGTACATCATCAACAAGATCTTATTCAAAAGCATGCAACCAAAGATTTTGTGTTCTTTAGATCATCATCCCCCCTTCAATCTCTGCCTAGGCAAGAGAATGGTCAGCAAGTTGGCATCATAATGCAAAAAGAAATTTAAAATTTGAAAGCAAATATGAGTGAAACGAATGAATTTCTTCAAGACAAACATACTCATTGTATTAAAATAATCATTCAGACGCAAACAAGTTCTTACATGCAAACAATGTTTCGATAAATAAGAAAAGCTACAAAAGCAGAAACAAGTTAATAATCTGGGAAGGCTTTCCACTTGAACTACCGAAAACATCCTCAAAAACTCAAAGTCATCCTCAATCGTGTTTACTCTTCGGCGCCTGTTTGATTTGAACTTCAAAACCAACGTCCTTGAACGACAAGATACCACCTCTGACCAACTTCTGAACCTCAATCTTCAAAGCGAAGCAACCCTCCAAGTCATGCCCACGAGCACCTTGATGAAAAGTGCAAGCCAAATCAGCTTTGTAGTTCCAATGTATCTTCTTAGGGACCTTCGGTGGAGGTCGGGTCTGAACCAAATTCCTCTGCATCAGGATAGGGAACAACTCTGTATAGGTGATTGGAATCGAATCAAACTGGGTTTTCCTCTGATTAGGAACTGGCTGATTCTGTTGATGAACGTGATGATTCTGATGATGATTATCTCTTCCGGTTCTCTTCTTGGAAAAGTCATTATCAAACCTCTTCACACCATTAACTGAGCTACCCACTTCATATAAACATCCCTTTCCGACATCTTCTTCTAGACGCGCTCCCACATTCACTTTGTCAGGAAAGTCATCAGGTGCATTAACCGTCACCTTTTCATGAGGGAATGATTTTAGAGTCTCCGTGAAGACTTTTATCCTTGCTTCCTCCCTCCTAGAAGGATTGACTTGGGCGGAGATCAGAATTTCAACCAAACCAGTTAAGTGATCCAAACCAGCTTTCAAAATAGTCACCTCTCTGCGGAGTTCAGAAACCTCTTGCTTGATATTCTCCATTATCCTCTTAGCGCGAGTGTTGTACTAGTGAGACCAAGGGAAAAAATAAGACTCGGAAAAAGACCTTTGAAAGTGAGACAAAGAAAATGTAGAATGATGTATGATATGCAAAAGAAAGTTTTATTTGACTTTCAAGGAACTCAAGATATCAAGTTATAAACATCCAAGTATGAAGATAACAGATGAATTTTAAATTGGCTCCAAACATTGATCAAGTTATCGTCAAGATCAATCATCCATTTTGGTGGATTAGGGTTTTCGCCCTATCGACACCCAAGATCCATTGAGTTTGACGAAACTAGTGATGTTTACAAAGAAAGACCTCCAAACTCCTTCAAAGTCAAGTGAAAAGAGTTTTATGAATGCATGGCGATGCAACAACCACAAGCAAGGTCAAAAACATGGGGTTTAAAGGTTCAACGTTCAGCATGGAGTCGAGGGTAAAGCCCACCCAAAGGTATGTACTAAGGGTTTAATCACACCTGTAAGACAAGGTTCTAAGAGTTCCCAGAGTCTACATTCCTCCTTCGGATATTGCCAACGTCTGGATTACTCGATAATTAGAAATATTCTCAAGAGAAACTCGTCCGAGCGTAGCATCGCGTAACAACTACTTCTGAATTACTCTGTTATAGTCTCCGCGCTACACCTAAAAAGGCCAAGATGGGTTAGGGTTCTACGGTCCTCAACTTCTCGGGCTCCTAGGTCGAAAATAATAACGTTTTCCCGATTACTCGGTAAACAAATATTAAGTTCAAGAGGGCCTTCCATTGAGTGGGGGACCTCATGCTTCCTTCTTCGGGATTACTCCCTCAAAGTTAACATGACTATACCGCCCGTCCTATTCCTTAAGTGTTACTTAATCCGGGTATGGGATTCGTCCTTTGCAAAAAACCCAAATAACCCCAATTTAAACATATAATCAAGCAAATCAAATAATAGTAAACAGATAAGACAAATTAGGCTTAACCCACTCAAGGACGGACCAACAAGAGGTCAATCTTTCCCCAGCAGAGTCGCCAATTCTGTAGCGATAAAAAATGTAGCGGGGTAAATCGGAGATCGAATTATTGATTAATTCGTCTCGCAAAAGCAAGAGTCGCCACCGCGCTTTATTGTTTCCAAAGGAAAAGGGAAAAGAGCGAAATAAAACCCTAAATATGCAATGTAAATAAAAATACAAATACAAAGCGTTTTTGAAAAAGATCTTATGGTTCGGGGGTTGGTTATACAATGGGAAGGTATTAGCACCCAATGCATCTATAGTACTCTATAGGAACCTTTTGAAATATCTGTTTTATTTAAAATTGATCGCTTGACTGAAAATAAATCGTTTTGGCCGAAAAAGGGATACGGACGGGTTTTTGAAAATACGACGACCTAATGTCGAGGTTTTGGCTTAAAAGGTATAAGTCTTGAAAAGGTTGAAATTTTGAAGAAAGGTGAATATTTGAGGAAAATTAACCTAAGTTTTTAATGAATGAGAGTATTCGCTCGATCGTTTTTGAGGACATGAAGTCAACAAAAATTAGACAATTCCCTTTGGATTGGCGCAAACAGAATAATCAAGTAAGTGCGAGATATTTAAACAGAAAATTATGAGATAAATGATATACAACAAATTAAATAGGAGACTGAGTGTGAACATGCATTTTTTAGATTTTTGTTTAATATATGAAGAGAAAAATGTTTTAATTGGTTACGCATTTTAACATAGATAAAAAGTAACGAGAATTAATAGAAATATTTTTTAAGGTTTTTATATATTTCTATTTTTTATGTCTTTTTGTATATTGGTATTTAACCAAAATGAGGGGAATAAATTAAAGAAAAATAGCGTGTCTTTTAGTTTTCTCATTTTTACTTTCACATATTTTTAGAGATATTAAATATTTTTCAAATAAACTTACAAGTCAAATATCTAATTAAAATAAGGAAGACTAAAATTAAATAAACCTAAACTTAAATTAAATAAGATTTGGGTAAAATGTTAAAATTATCTATTTAAAATTATGTTTATTTCTAGGAAAACTAATTAATCCAAATTAATTAAGTTAGCTAAAAAAGAAATAGAATTAACTAAAGAGCAAATAAAGATGGGGTGTGAATTAGCAAATAGAATGGGCTTAAGCTAAAAAGAGATTGAACTGGGTTGAGGGAAGTGGAGCGGGTCATGGAGGACCCAGACCCAAGAAAAAAACGCAGAGCTGTAACGAAAAACCTAGGAAAGTGCAAGTTGGCCGCCGCTGGTGACTGTCTTGGAGGTCGGTGCCGGCTTGCTTCAGTTCCTCACGCAACACAGTGGTTCAACAATCGCTAACGAATCGCAGTACGACACAGGTTAGAGGAGCGTTTCATTTTGAAAAGAAGGTAATTTTTGTTGATAAGAGGTATTCTGGAACATGAGAAATAGGTCGAATCTTCGTCGATTTGTATAATGCTAACAATCTATTTACCGGCATGTTGTTGCAGGATAAGGATTGTGGGTCGGAGGAGGAGATGCGGTTCGAGAGAGAGAGCGATTGGAGGATGGCTCGGGACGATGATGAAGGAAAATTGGAAAGAGGCGTTGAGCTGTGAAGATGGTGAGCTGGGAGATGGAAGGAAGGCGGAGGGAATTGGACAGGGTGGTTGTGCGGAGTTGATTGGTGGTGATGATCACATTTTGTGGTGAGTTGCGGTCGTGGGGGGTGATTGGGTTGCAGTCGAGTTGGTTCACGGTGGACGGCAGGGAATTATAGCTGTTGCGACTGAACACCGGCGGGAAGAGATTGGAAGTGGTGTTGAACCAGAGCTGAGATTGAAAGATTAACGGTGGTGTGTCATCAGATCTGCTTTGTCTCCTCTTCATCCTTACTCTTGTTTTTTCGCTTCCTTGAACCCAAGAACTTGATTTTGGTATTGTGATATTGCTTCCTTGTTTCCCTGCACAACAATCAAAGATAACAACAAGACAAAGGTATTTTTGTTTTTGTTTTGAGTGATGTTTTGTTCGCATGATGCTTGAAATTGTGTTGTGTTAATGGATTTGTTTAAAAAAACAGAGTTAGATGTTTGTGATATTTACAAATGGATTGATTTTGGGTTCGTATGATGCTGATGGAATGAATCATGGAAAGAAACGAAACGCGGTGTTTTGGGGAATTGGCGAGGTTGTTGGGGCGAGAAGAAGAAGCTGCATGAAGAGGAAGAGGAAAACGATGGATACTGCTAGCGCGGTTAGTTGTTATTATTGTTTTTTTTAGTAAAAGAAAAATTTGTCACTGATTTGCAAAAGCTAACAATACGTTCCTTTTTTTTCAAACAGCGAAAGGAGGCGCATCTTCATCAAATGCTGCCGTTGATAACAACATGAAGGTTTATCATTCGATCCCGCAATCCACCTAGTTTCTTCTCGGTCTGGAATGTTGTTGAGAGCACATACTTGCCATGATTGACATCAAATCTAGTCTTATATTAGATTTCAGTTTCAGGTGATATTAACTTTCTCTAACCGCACCGTCGTAAGGAATGTGTTTAGTTAGTAAAATGCATTTCAAAGGTTAGTATGCATTGGTATAAAACATATGTAAGAATGTTTCCTTTTAGTTAACTTGCATTTTTTTAAAATATATTTTATGTAATTTCATTGGTGTTAGTTAGTGTCATGATTCAGATGTATAGAGATGTTTTAGGATTTTGACAGGAGGTTCAGATGTTAACCACCAGCCTATGCAGTTATTCTTCTTTTTGACATTTTTCTCTTGGAGTGATGATCTATGATGTGTTATAAATACTAATGTTATTAATGGCTGCTTTGTGTGGTTTGTATTTTTACTTGTAATTTGAACTTTAAGAAATATCATGTGGTTTGTGTTAAAAAAAGGTTTGTGAATTTCCTATATTACCTCAAATTGGCTTTAAATTAATAGTGCTTATGTGATTGTGTATCAGTCTTGCAACATTTAATAAACTTGAAATTTATCGAACGAGTTATTGCCGGTGCTAAATAGGGATTGATGTATTGATGATTCACAATGATATTAAATGGCCATTTTTCATGATTTCAGAAAATTGGGAGAGGATTATTATCCAGTGAGACAAAGGCAACACAACGGTATAAAGATTTATGCGAAAAACTGAAGAAACTCACATGGTCGGAGCTAGTCCGACGGTACGATTCCGGCGAAATCAGGTAAGCTCCGAAGATTCCTCGCTCTTTGCTTTCTGCTACTAATTCTTCTCTTCTTCTTCGTCTAAAACTGGTTGGAATATGAATAATTGGTTTTTGAATGGATTTGGATTATACTGGTTTATCTAAGGTTTTGATACAGTATGCAGGTTGTGTGATTTTTGCCTTGGAGCAGAAAAGATGATTTTTGCTTTTTGTTATAGTTTTGAATAGTTTTTGCAGTGATATGGTTGTGTGATTTGCAATATGCTATGCAAAATGGTTTAGCAGTAATGTCTTGTGTGGAAATGGAATATGGTTTTTTTGAAATGGCTTAGCAGTAATGTCTTGTGTAGAGATATGCTATAGGTTATCAACTGGATCGTTTTACAGTGATGTGGTGGTAGAGATATGCAAGCTTAGACTTCCTTTTGAAGGGGTTCCCTTCTCATATGACCGTTGCCTCTTTTTTGTCATGGCTCAGGTTTGAGTATCTTAATATATTTTTCTGATGTTCTGCACATATGCTGCTACATATGGTTGACTTTATTCCCATTTCATGCTTAAATCAAAACCTGCAAAACTGAACCTCTTCTCTCTTCTCTCTCAAGTACATAAATGATACATGAATGTGATATCTTGTACTGCTGTCTGAAAAAGCAAACAGGCTGAAATATGATGAAAAATGGAAACATATTGCTTGCATTCATTGTTTTAAGACTGCACATTCTTCTTTTGTCTTGCATGGGAGCCTATGTTATTCTCCTATAAGGATGCAGGTTAACGTTAGCTTTTGTTTGTGAACTTGCATATGCTGTTTTGTATGGTTTATGCAGTTTTGACCAAAATTGAATTTATGCATATTTGAAATATGCAGTGGGCTTTTTTGATAAAAATGCAATTGATTTTGAAATGTGCTATTTTTTAATTATGCATTCATAAAAAATTCCTCCCTTTTTGTGAACCGGGAGAAATCCCGCGATTTGCAAAAAGGGCAACCTGATTCCGACCGTTTGCTTTTAATGATGAACATTAAATTTATTTTCTGCATTTTAATTATTTATTCAATTCTGACTTTCTTTTAATTGTTTTCGCAGGTAAAATTAAATGAGCAAACAAGAGCATTGGATGGAAGATTTAGAATTAGAATTTAGAAAAATAGCTTTTTATTTACTTTAAGCATTTATGTAATTGTCTTTATAAATATTTTGTAATAACACAACATTTAAATGACAATTGTAATAAATAGAATAAAGTGAATAAAAATTCTATTATTTCTCAATTAATTCTTTTTCTTTCCAATTATTTATTTATTGTTTATAATTCTTTAAATTATATAATGACTGAAAATCAAATCCAATCATTTAAATTCAGAATGATAAACAAATAAATAAATATCATTGATCAATTAATAACTTCAATTATTTACTTTATTATTATTTTTAATTCTTCTAAATTGTAATAACTTGAAAAAATAGAATTTCAGATACTTAAATTTAGAACAATAAATAATCAAATAAACATTGCTTGATCAATTGATAGACTCCTTTTCAAATGTTTATTTCATTATTCATAAACCTTTAAATTATATAATAACGGAAAACAGGTTCCCATTATTTAAATTTAGGATAATGAATAATTAATAAACATTATTTGACCAATTAATAAACCTCTTCTCAAATATTTGTTTTGTTATTTATAAATCTTTAAATTACATAATAATCGAAAATAAATTCCAATTATTTGAATTTAAGATAATAAATAATCAATGAACATTGTTTAAGTCTTGATCAGTTAATAAATTTAGCGTTCAACAAATAAACAGCTCCCGACTCGAAAAAGTTATGAATTTTTAAACTGCTTTGAAAATTTGATAAAATATGTGAAAACCCTTGCAATGCGAATAATGCAGATGGGAGACGGTATCTTAGGTCAAAATTTGGGGTACAACATTGGTCATGAAATTGAAGATAGGACACGTGTGTGGTGTGACAAGATCATATCAAGTGGAAAAAGTGGGCCCTTTTGTCAAAAATTGGAGTTTTGAGGATAGTTGACTTTTTGTACTTTTGGAAAAATGCCCAACTTCAACAATGCATAACTTCTTCAATTTTGAACGTTTGGAAGTGTTCTTGGACTTTTTAGAAACCTTGAGATATCCTCTAACCAACCATTTTTGTCTTATCTCATTTTGATATTCCATTCTCAAGTTATAATCTTTGGAAAAAAGGTGTTTTTGTTGACTTTCAAAAATGACCTATAATGTCCAAATTTGTAACTTTTTGTGAGTGCATTTCTTGATCTTGGGGTGTGAATATGGATTGTAGGAAATTTCATCCTCTTAAAAATGAGCTTTGGATGGGTCATTTCTCATAAAGTATGAGAAAGTTATGCTTGGTCAAAGTTGAGTTGACTTTTCCTACAAAACCCTAATTTAGCAACTTTTGAATCTTGATGAATCTTGAGCAATCCTTGATGAATCATGACCAACCCTTGATCAAATGATGAATTATACTTCAAAATGAGAATGTTGACAAAAATGTTGAAGTTTGACTGTATTTGGGACACAGTTAACTTTTGCCCTAGCACAGTCGATTTTTGGACCTCTTAAGCAATTGACTGACCAAACTTCCTCTGCAAGGCTTGAAATTTTACATGGATGAACTTAAGAACATATTAGTACATTGGGAAGCACTTGAGGTCATTTGTATGTAAGGACCTTGATGCAACACAAAACCCTAATTTTGAATTGACTGCCTTAGGAGATGATTTGACTGTCCAATTCTTGAGCCATCTTGAGCAACTTGAGATTATTCTTGACATGTTTTTAGAAATATGGGAGGGTAAATTTTGGGGTACAACAGTTGCCCCTGTTCAATCTTCTTAAACCTGAGGATATAGATTGGCGTTCGGGCCTTTCGTGATCTGAAGGTGGGAGATGATTGAACACTAGAGTGCCTAGAAATTTGCACTCGCATGAAGTGGTATCAGCATTGTGATGTCGGGAATGGGCTTACAGATGCCATTTGGAGATTGTTGGTAGGTGGTTTTGTCTTCGTTGATGGGTTGTCTCTATTGACGGGTTGTCTCCATTGACAGGTTGTCTCTATTGACGGGTTTTCTCCATTGACGGGTTGTCTCTATTGACGAGTTGTCTCCATTGACGGGTTGTCTCCATTGACGGGTTGTCTCTATTGATGGGTTGTCTCCATTGACGGGTTGTCTCTATTAACGGGTTGTCTCCATTGACGGGTTGTCTCCATTGACGGGTTGTCTCCATTGACGGGTTGTCTCCATTGACGGGTTGTCTCCATTGACGGGTTGTCTCCATTGACAGGTTATCTCCATTGACAGGTTGTCTCCATTGACAGGTTGTCTCCATTGACAGGTTGTCTCCATTGACAGGTTGTCTCCATTGACAGGTTATCTCTATTGACGGGTTGAGAGTTTAACTGCATCCTTCCTGAAAGGTAAAGGTCAGTCATATGCAATGCATGATATGGATCAAGCAATGATGTTCTCAACATAAATGAGATTATATGGTATGATGCTTATATGCATGTATCATGATGTATGGACATGTAATGTTTTAGTTGGGGAAAATAAATCCCGTAGCTGCTGGAGAATAGAGTTGAATTCTTCGTTTCCGCTGGGGATGGTGAACGAAGGTGATTGCGAGAATAGACCTGCGGGAGAAGGGAACTTCGGTGGGGAATAAACTGATGAAGAGATTACTCTATGGGGAACTGTGGGGAAGAGATGTTCTGCTGAGGATTTTAACGATAAACTCCGCTGGGGATTCCGCTGATAAACCCTGTTGGGGATTTTAATGATGAACTCCGCTGGGGATGGATTACCGTTGCTGGTGACACTGAATCTGTTGAGGATTGAACTCCTGCTGGGGGGAAGAAAGAACTTTGCTGGGGGATGATCTTTCAATTGCAACTTGCTAGGGATAATCCTATTAGACTCTTATGGGGATAAACCTCTAAGTTCTGCTAGGAATGCTCCTTTGAACCTGGATGGGGAGGTTTATTGTACTCCTCCGGGGATAAACTTCCAGAGTCTATTGGGGAAGATGATTCAGCTCTGTTGGGAAAGCTTTTTTAGACTGCGCTGGGGAAATGGCTCCACTGGGGTATCTTGTATTCCGCCGGGGAACATTCTTATACTCCGTTGAGGAATATTAAGAATGTCGGGGATGCTCTTATACTTGCTAGGGAATATCTTTATACTCCGCTGGGGAATATTAAGACCTTCTGAGGATACTAAGCCTTTTTAGGGCTGATGGTAGATTAACTCTGCTTAGGGAGAGTATTGCTGATTTGTTCATAACTGCAAGTCTCAGCTGGAAGAGCTACCATTACTGCCTTATTCTGCGGGGAGTGAAGGTATTTTAGCCATATTCTTCAGCTGAATGTACCTTGGTACCTGGTGGACAGAGCAACTTGTACAGTTCAGACAATTCTTATTTTCCCCTGTTTCTATTATTACCAGTAATTCATCTCTCGTTTCGCATGTAAATGTTTATGATCAACAATTAATGTCAAATGCATATATCAAAAATGAACATTGGACGTTCTTTGCAAAACAAAACAGATAAAGGAAAAACAATTTGAAATTTGTCTGAAAATGAATTTGTATTGATTTTGAAGTTTGGCCTGAAAAATAGGCGTTTTTTGTACAAGAGGCTGACGTCCTAGTAAGAGAACGTCGTCGAACAAAAAGAATTTATACAATTTATGGAAAGAAAACAAAACAGCTATGTGAATAATCCCACTGGGTTCTAACTCTGCTATTGCCTTTATATCTTCAAGCATCTCATCACTTTGCTACTAGTTGAAGATGAATCAGGTTGATTAGTGTCGTCTGAGCTTGATAGTTGATACCGAAGTCTGGACGCGAGGTGATCCAATGAGACATAGTGTTATGCTTTGATCCCTAACTTTTTCCTAGACCTCCCTTTCGGGTTTTCAGTCTACCGGGATACCCTTTTTTGCCCAAGCCGCCTTTTCAGGTTTTCGACTTGCCGGGTGTACATATTTTTTTTATTTTCATCCCTTATTTTTGCCCGAACCCTTTTGGTTCGCCGGGAAGCCCTTATTTTTGCCTAGGCCAGTCAATCTAGCGGGTCTTTGATTATGCGTAGTATCTTTTTACTATGTCTTCATTGACGGGGTGAGGAAGGTCGTCACCATCCATGGTGGTTAGAATCATAGCTCCTCCTGAGAAAATGTTCTTAACCATAAATGGTCCTTCATAAGTAGGGGTCCATTTAACCCTGGGATCCCCTTGAGGTAGGATAATGTGCTTGATTACCAGATCCCCAACTTGATACTCTTGTCGCCTAACTTTCTTGTTAAATGCCTTGATCATCCGTTTTTGATATGTCTGACCATGACAAATAACAGTAAGTCTCTTTTTGTCGATTAGGTTCAGTTGATCAAGCCGGGTCTGAATCTAGTCGTCTTTGCTTAAACCTGCATCCTTCATGATCCGAAGAGAGGGTATCTGAACTTCAATAGGCAAGACTGCCTCCATGCCATATACCAAGGAATAGGGTGTTGCCCCTGTTGACGTCCGTGCTGAGGTACGATATCCATGAAGAGCAAATGGTAACATCTCGTGCCAGTCTTTGTATGTCACTGTCATCTTCTGCACAATCTTCTTAATGTTCTTATTTGCCGCTTCGACAGCCCCATTCATCTTCGGCCGGTAGGGAGAAGAGTTATGATGTTGTATCTTGAATTGCTCGCAGAGCTCAGTGATCATCTTGTTGTTAAGATTGGTACCATTGTCCGTAATGATCCTCTCTGGTACACCGTATCGACATATCAGATTGTGCCGAATAAACCGTGCCACGACGTTCTTGGTTACAGTAGAAAAGGAAGCTGCTTCAACCCACTTCGTAAAATAATCAATAGCTACCAGGATGAAACAATGCCCGTTAGATGTCGTAGGTCTGATCTCGCTGATCATATCAATGCCCCACATTGCAAAAGGCCAAGGTGCCGTCAAGATGTTCAGAGGAACTGGAGGTATGTGCACCTTATCAGCATAGACCTGGCACTTGTGACATGTCCGAGAATGCCGATAACAGTTGGCTTCCATTGTGGACCAGTAATATCCTGCCCGGAGGATTTTCTTTGCCATGGTATGTCCACTGGAATGAGTTCCGAAAGTACCTTCATGTAGCTCTGCCATGATCCTTTCTGCTTCAATCTTATCCACACAACGCAGTAAGGTCGAATCATGGTTACGCTTGTAAAGAATGCCATTGCTGATGAAGAACTTCACCGCGAACCTCCTCAGAAATTTCTTGTCATTAACAGATGCACCCTCGGGGTATTCTTGAGATTCAAGGTACTTCTTCACCTCATGATACCAGGGCTTTCCTGTTACTTCTTCATTCTCAAGATCACAGCAATGTGCAGGTTCGTTTAATATTTTAATGATAATCCGGGGAGCCTCATTGTCCCAATTGACCTTGAACATAGAAGACATCGTAGCCAACGCGTCCGCCAGCTGATTCTCCTCTCTAGGGAAGTGTTCAAAGGTTATCTCCTTGAAATGGGGAAGCAATGTCAACACGTACTCCTTGTAAGGAATAAGATTTGGGTGTTTAGTATCCCACTCGCCTTTGATCTGATTGATCACGAGAGCGGAATCTCCGAAGACACTCAAACTTAATCCTTAGGTCAATTGCAGCTCGAAGACCCATGATGCACGCTTCATACTCCGCCATGTTGTTGGTGCAGTTGAAACATAGTCGGGCGGTGAACGGAGTATGAGAGCCTTTGGGAGATATGATCACAGCACCAATGCCATTACCCAAAGCGTTCGAAGCTCCATCAAAGTACATAGACCATCGGGATCCTTCCTCATGTCCTTCATCCGGTCCAGGTATCTCACAATCAGTTACTAACATGATATTCTCATCCGGGAATTCAAAGTTCATAGACTGGTAATCAACCACTGCCTGGTATGCCAAATGGTCTGCCAACACACTTCCCTTGATTGCCTTTTGGGTCGTATATTGGATGTCATACTCAGTCAATATCATATGCCATCTTGCTATTCTTCCGGACAAGGCAGGCTTTTCAAAGATATACTTAATTGGATCCATCTTTGATTACAACAGAGTAGCGTGAGTCAACATATACCGTCTCAGCCGACGAGCAGCCCATGCCAAAGCGCAGCAAGTTTTCTCGAGCAGTGAGTATCGGGTCTCACAGTCGGTAAACTTTTTGCTAAGGTAATAAATAGAATGCTCTTTTCGGCCAGACTCGTCATACTGCCCCAGCACACACCCCATTAAGTTGTCAAGTACTGTCAAGTATAAGATCAAAGGTCTCCCTTCAACTGGTGGCATCAGGATGGGTGGCTCTTGGAGATACTCTTTAATCCTTTCAAAAGCGGCCTGACATTCATCGTTCCAACGTACTACTTGATCTTTCTTCAGCAGCTTGAAGATCGACTCGCAAGTAGCAGTTAGGTGCGAGATGAATCGGGCAATATAATTCAGTCGTCCCAGAAAGCCTTTGACTTCTTTCTCTGTTTTGGGAGTTGGCATTTCCTGTATGACTTTCACTTTTGCGGGATCAACTTGAATACATTTGTCGCTCACGACGAAGCCTAGTAGCTTACCAGACCTCACCCCGAAGGTGCACTTGTTCGGGTTCAACCTCAGCTTGTACAACTTCAGTCTGTCAAACAGCTTCTGTAGATGGTCCAGGTGTTCTTCCTCAGTCTGGGACCTTGAAATCATATCGTCGACGTATACTTCAATCTCATGATGGATCATATCATGAAACAAAGCAACCATGGCACGCTGATATGTTGCCCCAACATTCTTCAGTCCAAAAGGCATGACCTTGTAGCAAAAGGTACCCCACTGAGTAACAAAGGTCGTCTTCTCCATGTCTTCGGGAGCCATCTTTATCTGATTATAACCGGAGAAACCATCCATGAAGGAGAATACCTTATGCTGAGCAGTGTTGTGAACCAGAATGTCGATATGAGGTAGAGGGAAGTCATCCTTGGGGCTTACCCTGTTCAAATCCCTATAATCAACATACATTCGGACCTTACCATCTTTCTTCGGCACTGGAACCACATTGGCCACCCACTGAGGGTAAGAAGTAACTGCTAGAAAACCGACGTCAAACTGTTTCATTACTTCAGCCTTGATTTTCTCAAACATCTATGGGCGCATACGGCGAACCTTCTGTTTCATTGGAGGACAATCTTCCTTGGTAGGCAGGCGATGAACCACAATGTCAGTATCCAACCCAGGCATATATTCGTAAGACCAGGCGAAGATCTCAACGTAGTCGCACATCATTTGAATCAACTGTTATTTCATACTAAGCTCCAGATTTGCATCGATCTTGACTTCCTTCTTATATGTCCCTGTACCCAGATTCACTGATTCTACCGGCTCTTCATGTGGCTGAATAACCCTCTCTTCCTGGAGTAGCAGTCTTGCAAGTTCACCAGGCACTTCGCAATCATCTTCACCTTCGTCTTCGGCTAAGTTGATCGGATTTTCGAAGTCATAACCGGCAGTAGCAGAGTCGTTACCAGTGAGATCCAGAGTGGATGTGGACCTGTATATGTGAGTGTGTGTAAAATAGCTGTTTTGCAATATATAATAAAGAAAAACAAGGAGCACAAGATTTGAAATGCAAGAACGTTCAATGCTTTTATTAATGATATATGAAAATGACACACAAAAGCCCTCACAAATGAAGCCATAGTGCCCCGGGTAAGACATCGGGCCATAAAGTTTTAAACATTGTCTGTTACAAATTCAAAAAGTTTCATTACTGGGTAACAAAAGTAATAGGGATGAAGTCCTTTGCTATCTAATTGCTTGGTCCATCGTTGGTCGTAGGATAGATCCAGTTGTCGAATTCAGACTCTTCTACATCATCTTCAATGGCATTCACTCCCGAGTTGCTGATGAACACGGGAGGTCTTCCGATCCTTGCATTCCAAACAGCCCTTTGAGATTTCTCGACAACAGCCCGAGCATCCTTTAAGGAAGCCATTTTCATAGGAGAATCTTCAACCACAGTCTCAGCTGACGCCAGTGTCTGGGGAACCTCTTCAAAATGCTGGAACGAGGTCTCAATGAACTCCCCATCCATCTCTACATACCGGAAAGAGTTGAGGTGGCTAACCATGTACTCTTCCTCTCCCTGTACTGTCACAATCTTCCCTTTGACCAGGTACTTCAGCTTCTGGTGGAGCGTTGAGGTTACGGCCCCAGCTTTGTGGATCCATGGATGACCCAGCAAACAAGAATAAGATGGCCAAATGTCCATCACATAGAACGTAGAGTTGAAGACCTGAGAACCAACCTTGATCGGGATATCAACTTCTCCGTGCACCATCCTTTTAGACCCATTAAAGGCCCTGACAACAATGTTGCTTGGCTTCAGCTCCAACCCTTTGCAATCCAACCGGTCCAGAGCTTTCTTAGGCAATACGTTCAATGAGGAACCAATATCCACCAATACATGTGCAAGAGTAGTGCCCATGCATTCAATGGAGACATGCAGGGCATCATTGTGATTCTTCCCTTTAGCAGTCAAATCGGCATCAGAGAAACCCAAACCATTATCAGCAGTCAAATTGGCCACGCAATCGGTAAACTGATCAGCTGATGTCTCCTATGGCACGTGGGCAGTCTTTAGAAAGGTAATCAGGGCCTTGGCATGGGCCTCTGAGCACAGCAATAGTGACATCATAGAAATCTTAGACGGGGTTTGCCCCAGCTGCTCAACTATATTATAATCACTCCTCTTAATAATCTTCAGAATCTCTTCCATCTCCTGTTTGGAAGCTTCAACAATAATTGTCTTTGGTGCCTCCGTCTGGGCAGGCACATCATTGGTGATCCCTTTGCCCCGAGTGTCAGATGACTCGGTGACAGGGGTAAGAATAGGAATTTGATCAGGAATGGCGGTAGGTACACTTGCAGGTGTAATAACAACCGGTCTTCGGACAGTTGGTGGAGCAATATCGGGTGAGAAAAGTCTTCCGCTGCGGGTGACTTTCGCAGGTCCAGTGATGTTGCTGATGTCAGTACCAGCATCCAACTCTTGCTTAACTCCATGAAAATAAACATCAGCCCCATAGTGCCAAGGGACAGCTTTATCAGAGGTATAAGGGATGGGCCCCGGAACAGTGATGATTACATGTGCGATTCTCGCAACAGATGTAATTCTAACAGGCTTCCTCGAGGGAGCCTTGGAAGAATTGTCAAAAATGGTAATGATGGCAACTTCTTCAGAATGAACTACGGGAACAAAAGTCTTCTCAAATAGAATCTCTTTACTATCCATCAGGCGCTGGACGCCTGATTTCAAAAGCGGACAACCATTTGGACGGGCAGAACATATACAGCAACCTTCGTCACAGCTTGGAAATAAACCGGATAGCAAAAGGTTCTTCTTGACAGTCATCAGAGGGGTAACAATGTCATCCACAGAAACTACAAACAAGTCTTCCTCTACATCATTCACTCCATGTTTGGGCATGGGAGCAGTCACAACATTAGGCCTCTCAGGCGCCTCGAACTCAATCTCCTTCGCATCCATTAAGTCTTGTATCTTATTTTTCAGACTCCAACAATCATCTGTATTATGCCCCGGGCTATCGGAGTGATAAGCACAACGGGTGTTAGGGTTATACCTTGGTGACGTTGTATTTGAATTCTTTGGGGCTTCCCTTAGAGTCACCAGATTAGTCTTCAGCAACTGTGGCAGAATCTGAGATAAAGTCATGCTGAGACGAGTGAATTGCCTCTTAGGTTTCTCGTCCTTTTGTTAATTGTTGTACTGAGGAGTACCAGCGGGTTTTGAAATAACAACCGCATTGACAGCTTGGCGGTGTTGTTGGCTGAAGATTTTGATAATATTGTTATAAGCCAAGTGAATTGAACGTTTCGATCGAAATGAAGCAAAGCGTCATGTTTCGAAGTAGCAGAAGCAGTGTTTCGAATAAGCATGTCAAAGCTTGGAGTTTCGAGTGGCAATTATGGAAACATATCTAAGAAGTCTCGAAATAACGACAAGGCTGTGTCTGAGAAGTGTGTTCGAAACGGAGAAGTACCAAAGCATTTGAAATTCAAATGGAAGCGGGACATTCGAAGTTTGAAATTTATGTGCTGGAGCATTTGGAGACACGTGGAAAGAAGAGAGAGGCATTATTCTGCATGTTCTGAACGTGGCATAATCCTATAGCAAGACCGTTATGGTCGAATTAGTATAAATAGAAGTCTTAGTATTAGGATTTTGGGTGTTATATCTATTGTACTAAATACTCAGTAACATTCAAACTACCACATGGCAAGGGAAACGAATGCAAGAGCAATGTGCGTATGATAGCACCACATAGTTATGATTTAATGAAAACCTTTTATCATTTCCAGCACTTTCCTTTATCTTTCTGTCAAATAACATTTACAAGTTTTTCTCATTCAAAGTCTTTCTATTTCTAAATCTCTTCATTAAAGCTTTACATTTCAATGCTTTCTTTACATTTCAAGCACTTTACATTTCAGATAACTGTCATACTTTCCATGCCTTTACTTTCAAGCTTTATTCTTCGAACGCCTATTTTTACTTAAAATCATTTACAGATTTCTTGCATTAAACGCTTTCTTCATATTTCAAACCTTTTACGTTCCAGAACATCCTTTACATTAACTGTTTTTATAATTCGAAACCATTTACTTGCCTTTTATGCAATTTTACATGTCTTTACAATTAACATTTATTCATGCAACTTAGTTTCGTACACGCACATTTTGATTACATCTTTAGACCTTTAAGAGAGAAATCGAAATAAGCCAAACACCTATACAACACTCAAATATCAACCATGAATATCTGTTCGATCATGAGAGTTACCCTAATGACCAAGGAATCCTAGGATCAATCTAGTCGATCCTGTGAGTTACCAGAGGAATTGAATAACAGTCAGAAAGTTTATTCGATAGTTTGGAAGACTAGCGGTTGTTTACCAGAAATCACTGGAAACAAATTGGCACACCCGGTGGGACCAATAATTGGATATTAGAAATAAAGATTGTTGAGACACAACCATTATAAAAACGTTGGAACCTAAGAAGTTTGTTGTTTTATGAACCTAAGAAGTGGTAAAATAACCAACAGCAACCAACCTTTATCCAGAAGAAAACGTTTGGCCAAAATGTCTAATTCTGACAATCGACAAGGGGAACAAAATGCCCCACATACAACAGGCACTAATGTGTCCACTTCGATCGGAACATCTAATGTGATCCCTTCGAATGCACAGTCTGTTGCATCTTCAACCAGTAATATAGCCACCAATGGAGTAAGTGGCATATCAACTAATAGTTCGATCTTAGGAAATACTGGAACCATTAGTTACCCTGGGGGATTCGTTCCACCATCAGGGACACAATCCCATTTCGCCACTTCATTAACTAGACCACCCGGTTTCAATGGAAATAGAACCAGAAATTCCACTTATGGAATGCCAACATCTTTTATGGCAGGTTTACACAACTCCACATCAAATTCATCACCACAATTAGGGTCTGGGTCTGGGGCGAATCAGTTTATGACAAACAACCAAGGGTCAGTGGGTTATAGCACAAGGCCTATTTTAACCACAGAAAACCAGTTGGCTTTTAGGAAATTAATGGATGACAGTAACCATAATATGATAGGGGTGTTAGCACAAACTATGCAGGAAATATTTGCCCCAATTGTTCAAAATGTGAGTGTGACGAACAGGGAAAACGCTGACAACATGAGTCGAATAGCAGATTTCTTTGCTCCCCCAGAAAGGCGTAGGCAGAATCAGGCGGGATTTCGAGCAAACATGCTTGTTATAGAACAAATTGCTAACGACCCAATTTATAGACCACCCAGAGAAGAAGTTAACTTAGGGGCCAGGGCACCAAGGTTAGAAGCCCCAATAATCCTAGGCCCACAAAGAGAAATTATGGAACCAGGGGAAAGGGTCGAAAGGCTAGAAGCCCCAGAGTTTCGAGAAGAACAACCTAGGGGAGTTGTCCTGGTTGGTCGAAATCAAGATGCCGATGCTGTCGTTCATAGAATTCGAAACGATAACATCTTGGCAGAAAACAATCTAACCACCATGATAGAGAGAGTCATGGCCCAGAATGGCCTCAACACAGGAATGAGAAGGCCAAATTATGCTTCTCCTATATTGGATTGCATAATGCATACTGATTTACCAAGGGGATATAAAGTCCCTAAATTTACAAAGTTCGCTGGGGATACCAATGAGTCAACAGTCGAACACATAGCGAGATATCTAACCGAAGCGGGAGATATAGCCAATAATGAAGATCTCAGGATCAAATACTTCCCAAGTTCCTTGACTAAAAACGCCTTCACATGGTTTACCACTTTGCCTCCTAGGTCCATTGATACTTGGGCTCTCTTGGAGAGATTATTCCATGAACAATTTTACATGGGACAATCGAAAATAAGCTTGAAGGAATTAGCCAGTGTTAAGAGAAAGTTCACCGAACCCATAGATGATTATCTGAACAGATTTAGGCTTTTGAAATCCAGATGTTACACAGTAGTGCCTGAACATGAGTTAGTCGAAATGGCCGCTGGTGGTTTGGATTACTCTATTCGAAAGAAACTAGATACTTAATATTTAAGGGATATGGCTCAGCTAGCCGATAGGGTTCGACAGGTCGAAAGGCTAAAGGCCGAAAAAGCCAGAGTCTTTAAGAATAGCAAGAAAGAAAGGATTTCCTATGTTGGAACTGAGGAAGCAGAAGAATATCCTGAATTCGAATTCGAAGAGGTCGAAATCGACCTCGCTGAATTAAAACAGGCTCCGCCTTATTCCTGCAAATTATTGGTTCCCACAAAAGGGAAAGAGATTGTTGAAAATGAGAAAAGTGACAAATTCCCAAAGAAGGTTTATACCTTCGATGTCACTAAATGTGACGAGATTTTTGACTTACTTGTCAAAGATGGCCAACTAATTGTGCCATCAAATGTCAAAATACCTCCTTTGGATCAGAGAAAGAAGAGAGGATTTTGCAAATATCATAGTTTCCTAGGCCACAAAACCTCACAATGTTTTCTTTTCAGGGACCTAATTCAAAACGCAATCAAAGATGACAGACTAAAGTTCGCTGATAAGGCAAAGATGAAAGTGGACGAAGATCCCTTGGACGTCGCAGACACCAACTACTCCGAGCCTACATGCATTGGAGAGATCAACATGGTGGAAACTGATCAAAGCGACGCCCTAACAGGAGAGAAGGGTACTGAAACTGAAAACTGGGTGATGGTCGAAGTCAATAAGGAGGTCAATAAAGACATCCAGAAGACGCCAGAGACTTCGATTGCAGCACCTGTAGCTGTTGCAAGAGAAACCCAGGCTACTGAAGGCCAGGGAAATCAAAACCAAGAACTAACACAAGTCACTGAAGGCTTGAGGCTGGAATTGGAGAAAGTCCAAATCACAAAGCCAATTTCCCCTCAGAAGGAAATATGGGACACTCTAGGGGAACCCAGTGGAAAATTTGACTATTTGGTCAAATATTCTGCCCCAGAGAGTTCGAAGGTTCAGATTGAGGATATAAAGCCCACAGGATGGGGCGATGATGAAGCTAAGGGGGAAGATGTTGAGATGAATATGGTGGATATGGAAAGGCCTCGCTCTGAGATGGAGGAAGTAGAAAATACTTAGAAAAAGAAAAGTATAGAATGGAGGATAATCACACTGGAGATGCTAGTCTCAAGGATTACCTCATGACATGCCACAAAGGAGATTCAGGCATGATATTATGCCCTAGGTGCAGCATCCTCTGCAATCAAAGAATCACTGCGAATTTCGAAAGGGTACAGAGGACTCAAACTGGCAACAATTGGCGCCAGGATAACCAGCTTTTTAGGTGTTATCCCAAGGCTGGAGAAAGTTTGCTGGAATTTGTGTTTCGCTGCTACAAAGGGGCAACCAAGTGCTTGATTTGCCCAAGGTGTTCTGCTGTGTATGACCAAAGCATGGCCAGAGCCTTCGAAACGATTCCCTTCGCCCCTTGCTGGAACCATCAAGAAACTGTCCAGATGGGCCCACGTTTCGACAGCAGACACAAACAGCGAAGGCCTGATAGCCCTCACCCCAAGGTTGCTCGAAGAGTGACTTTCAAACTCCCTGCTGAAGTGCCAACCGATAGATGGTTACAAGTCAGAAATGACAAAGGCAAATATAGATGGAGAAACGCCGAACGAAATGCACGCCATGCTGTGACATACAAAAGGCAATTCAACACAGCAAAAGGGAGGAGGTGAGATTAGAAAATTACAAAGGAAGGAACCCCATGTCAAGATCCCAGTGGCGCAGACAGCAAAGGATTCGAAAGGCTGAGAGGGAAGCTGTGGCAAACAAAGGGGTTACTTCAACAAAGAACCAAGGTGAATCTAGCACCAACAAACCGAAAAACCAAACTGAAGACAAACCTCCAGTCAATAGGAGGCTTTTCTCTGAAGTACAACGGGATGAACCAAAGGAATACACTCCAGGCCCAGAAGAGGACGAAGATATGATAACAGATAACTTTGAATCGGAGGGGGAGTCTTCATTCAACCTGAACTGTAATGTGGTGTCTGTGCTTCCCTGCGAATTTGGGCAGGAAACCGAAATCGATGAATACGAGGAGGAAGACACCACAGATTTGATGAAACATAGGCCTGTGTGCTACTATGTGATGGACAATGGGGTTGTTGAGGAACAAAATGCGTTCTTCGAATGTCCAGAACCTGCCATGAAGAACCATATCAAGCCACTTTTTATTCGGGCAAAAGTTGGTGTCCATGGTGTGAACAAGGTTCTAGTAGATGGGGGTGCTGCAGTCAATTTGATACCCCATTTCATGCTGAAAAGATTAGAGATCCGCGAAGGAGACATCAAGCCCCATAATATGGTTCTGTCCAATTATGAGGGAAAAGTGGGCAAAACACTGGGAGTGGTCCAGTTGGAATTGACAATAGGCTCAAGCTGTAGGCCCACCATGTTTATGGTGATCGAAGCCAAGGCCAACTATAACTTATTGTTGGGAAGGGAGTGGATCCATGGTGTGGGGGCAGTTCCTTCGTCAATGCATCAGCGACTAGTTCTATGGAGAGATGATGGAATCGTGGAAAACATCGAAGCAGACCAGAGTTACTTTATGTCAACAGTCAATTTAGTTGACAAGAGGGATTATGATAAAAATCTGGCAAAGATTGCTCCGTGTGTTCCAAATGATGAGATTAATGAAACCAGAAACACCCACTACTACATGACCCTTCGCCATGATGGCCTTTACTGGGATAGAACAATAATCAGTAAAGAAGAGGGAGTCGAAAGCACTATACAAAAACGGCCAGCAGGCTGGGACTTCGACAACCTTATCCATGACTGAGTCCACTTTTTTCGAAAGGATTTCGGCCTATATGGCTGAGAACGAATCAAAAGCGGCCTTAGAGGCTGAAATAAATAAATCAACTATAAAGATGAATGAAGCAAGAGGGGATGGCTCGAAATGTTCACCCTTCAGAGAATTTGAGATGGATCAAAGGTTGGATGCCATCTACGATAAAGAACCCTTAGGCTTCGAAAGGGACCCCATAAACTCAGGTGCCAAAATGTTGGCACAAGATCCACTCGAAGAAGTCAACTTAGGGGATGAAAAACGAAAAGAATAACCTACATAAGTGCAAAACTCAGCCCAGGCCTCAAGAAGGAAGTAATCGAAGTCCTCAAGGATAATAAAGATTGCTTCGCATGGGATTATGACGAGATGCCTGGTTTAAAGAGGGAGTTGGTCGAACACAGACTACCAATCAAAGATGGCAAGAAGCCCATCAAACAAACTCCCAGAAGATTCGCACCAGCGGTTCTCACAAAAATTAAAGCTGAGATCGAAAGGTTGCTGCGTTGCAAATTCATCAGAACAACAAGGTACGTCGAATGGTTAGCAAACATAGTACCTGTTATTAAGAAAAATGGTTCTTTAAGAATTTGCATAGATTTTAGGGATTTAAATACTGCAACCCCTAAAGATGAATATTCCATGCCTGTGGCAGAAATGCTAGTAGATTCTGCTGCAGGGTTCGAATATTTGAGTATGTTAGATGGATACTCTGGGTATAATCATATTTTCATTGCTGAAGAAGATGTTGCAAAGACAACATTTCGTTGCCCAGGAGCCTTAGGCACCTACGAATGGGTGGTGATGCCTTTTGGTTTAAAGAACGCTGGGGCAACTTACCAAAGGGCAATGAATTCAATTTTTCATGATTTCATTGAAACCTTCATGCAGGTGTATATTGATGATATAGTCATCAAATCTATATCTGCAGAAACACATTTGCATCATTTGAGCCAATCATTCGAGCAAATGAGAAAACATGGCTTAAAAATGAATCCCCTTAAATGTGCATTTTTTGTGCAGGCTGGAGATTTTCTTGGTTTTGTGGTTCACAAGAAAGGGATTGAAATCAACCATAACAAAACCAAAGCCATAATGGAGACGAAAGCACCTACATCAAAAAGGGAGTTGCAATCTCTACTAGGGAAAATTAACTTCCTCAGAAGATTCATTTCGAACCTGAGTGGAAGAACCCAAGTTTTCTCTCCGTTACTTCGTCTAAAGCAAGGCCAAGCCTTCGAATGGAACGAAGCTCACCAGGAGGCATTTGACAGGATAAAAGAATACCTCTCTCAGCCTCCTATTTTGTCTCCACCTTCATGGGGGAAGCCCATGAGATTGTACATATCTGCCTCTGAAGTTAGTATAGGTAGTATGCTAGCACAAGAAGATAGCAATGGTATCGAAAGAGCCATATACTATTTAAGTAGAGTGCTAAATGATGCAGAGACCAAATATAGCAATTTAGAAAAGCTATGTCTCTGTTTGTATTTCTCTTGTATGAAACTCAAGTATTATATAAAGCCTGTTGATGTTTATGTTTCATCTCATTTCGATGTCATTAAACATATGCTTTCAAAACCAATAATGCATAGCAGAGTTGGTAAATGGGCTTTAGCCTTAACAGAATACTCTTTGACTTTCATGCCTTTAAAAGCTATGAAAGGTCAAGTGATTTCTGACTTCATTGTGGACCATTCTTTAGTTGAGCAGACTGTCATGAGTTACGTCGAAATGCAACCTTGGAAATTGTACTTTGATGGTTCAACCCACAGGAATGGAAGTGGCGTTGGAGTCCTTCTGATTTCTCCTGAAGGAATTCCAACAAAATTCAAGTATAAATTAGATGGTCCTTGTTGCTCGAACAACGAAGCTGAGTATGAAGCGCTCATTGTTGGACTTGAAGCTTTGTTGGAATTGGGGGCAACCAGAGTCGAAATTAAAGGAGACTCTGAATTAGTGGTCAAACAAATCACAAAGGAATATAAGTGCATAAAGGAAAACTTAATGGTATACTTCGTCATAGTCAATAGGCTATTGAGGAAATTTGAATACATGGATATTCAACACATACCAAGAATAGAGAACCAAGAAGCAAATTACTTAGCGCAGTTGGCTTCGGGTTATAAAGTGTCTACCAAGAACTTTAAGGATTTAGTCGAATTAAGGGGTAGAGTTATGGCTACTAGATTCACACCATCGGATCTGGAAAGTATGAAATTGGGATATGCTGAGAAACAGGGATTCGAAATATTAGCCATAAATACTTTGTCAGATGCAGATTGGCGAAGTCCACTGAAGAGTTATTTAGCAGACCCAACTCTAAACGTGGATAGAAAGACAAAATACAGAGCATTGTCATATCTCCTCATGGGGAACGAATTGTTTAAAAAGACCCAAGAGGGTGTATTATTGAAATGCCTAGGAGAAAGTGAGGCATACCTAGCATTGTCAGAAGTCCACAATGGGGCATGTGGGGCACATCAAGCAGGCCATAAAATGAAATGGCTGTTATCTCGATACGGCTTGTATTGGCCTAGCATGCTCAAAGATTGCATAGACTTTGCTAAAGGATGTGAGGAATGTCAGAAACATGCAGGGATTCAACATGCCCCTGCAAGTGAGTTGCATTCAATCATCAAACCATGGCCATTTAGAGGATGGGCATTGGATTTGATATGAGAAATAAATCCTGCTTCGTCCAAAGGACAGAAATATATCTTGGTAGGAATAGATTATTTTACCAAATGGATCGAAGCTATACCACTGATAGTTGCTGATCAAGAGGCTATTATTGAGTTTATACAAAAGCACATTATCTATAGGTTCGGATTGCCAGAGAGCATAACCACAGACCAAGGCTCTGTGTTTACTGGTAGAAAGATGCAAGAATTTGCCCAAGAAATGGGGTTTAGATTGCTAACGTCAACGCCATATTATGCTCAAGAAAACGGTCAAGTCGAAGCAGCTAATAAAGTGATAATAGGATTAATCAAGAAGCATATTGGCAAAAATCCAAGAAACTGGCACAAAACTTTGGACCAAATATTATGGGCTTGTAGAACATCTCCTAAGGAAGCTACTAACACTACGCCTTTCCAACTCACATTTGGTCATGATGCAGTGTTGCCAGTAGAAATTCATCTACAATCAGTTCGAATTCAGAGACAAAATGAAATCCCAGCTGCATTATATTGGGAAATGATGATGAATGAATTAGTTGAGTTGGACGAAATTAGATTACATGCATTGGAAATCTTGATGAGACAAAAAGAAAGAGTGGCCAGAACATACAACAAAAGGGTGAAGAAAAAAGTATTCTTTATTAATGACTTAGTGTGGAAAGTCATATTGCCCATGGACAAGAAAAATAAAGCATTAGGAAAATGGTCACCTCATTGGGAAGGACCTTTTCGAATATTAAAAGTATTCTCAAACAATGCATACGAAATCGAAGAACTGGTGGATGATAAACGTATCTTAAAGGTTAATGGGAAATATTTAAAGAAATATAAGCCACGCCTGCAAGAGATTCGAATAGTAACAACGTAACCAAGATGTTATAAAAGGCCAAAATGGCAAGATTAGATGCCAAAATGGCGTTGTTCGAATATTACATATAAGAAACCAAAATTGTAGTTAAATAAACATCAAATCTAGAAATAAGAGTTATTTTTCAATCGGTTGAAAGTGCTTCGAAATGATTCAAGCTTCTGTTGGGCGAAACGCCTGGCTCCCTCCAAGGTTGCCACTTCTCCTTTAAGTTTTTCTGTAGTCTCCATTTCTGCAAGCCCCTGGTTGAGAAGCTCTTCGAATTGGTTACCAGCAGTATTGGTTTCGAAGGCTATTTGTTGTTCTTTAGCCTCCTTAACCTTCTGTTGAAGTTCCAGAATCTGCCTTTCCCAAAGAAGTATGGACTCAGCTCGAGCCTCATAATCAGTTTTCGCCTGCTTTAGATGCATAGCTTGATCCTCAGCTTCTTGAGAGAGTTTCGAAGCTTGTTCATAAGCAGCATCCATTGCAATGCGTTTCTCTTGAACCTTCTTGGCAGCAGATTCGTCTTGGAGAAGGTAACCAGTTACGTTGTCCAGCAAAGCCTGAAGATCGAACAAGAGAGTACTAACTGGCAAGGAGCAGGTAGAAAGATTGACCTTTGTAAGCAGCTCCTTCATAGTATAGCAAGCAGTACTATCTTGCTTGAGCACTTCGAATATATCCACATTGAGAATTGTTTTCCTAATCTTATTAAGAAGTACAATTCTTTCATCTGTGGGAAGAGGATAGCTGGTCGAACTTGTGCCAGCCCTAGCAAGTGGGACGTCCCTCTGAGCCAACTTTGCCTTCATGTACCCAATAGGGTCATTTCGTCTCAGGAGTGCAAGCTCCTCGTCAGTCATTCGAGACAAAGAGGATTGAGGGAGTTCCACACGTAGGGGAGTCACGCCCATTTCAACCTCCATGGGTTCGTTGGTTGCATTACCATCCCCTTCATTCGTTTCGTGCTCTTGGTCTTCTTCATCCTCATCCAAGTCCACCACTTCGATGCCTTCCCTTTCACTGCTATTTGCGTTGGACTCCGTCCCAGCAGTCGAACCGTCATTGGCATTCTCCTCCTCAGACTCTTCGTCTGCAGATTCTTCGTCTCTTTGCCCAGAATCAGCTTTCTCTCCTTCAGTTTGAGTGTCCTTTGGGTCCTCTTGAAGAGTTTCAAGAGGGGACTTTTGAAGAGAAGCTTTTTACAAATCCTCTACAGATGTTTGAAGTGGTGTTTCATTTGTCTCTTTCAGAGGAATGGAGGTACCTTGATCATCCTGCTGTTCAGAAGTTCCAACCAGAACCGCCATATTAGACGAACCTTTATTCTGTACAAGGTTGCTGGAATCTCCTTGAGGAGAGGAATTAAGTGGAGCAGCAGCTTTGGATGGAGAGTTCGAAGTAGTGGAAGCTGGATTCAAGATGTTCTGCAAGGAGCAACAGAATGTTAAAAACATTCACCAAGGTAATAAGAAGTTATTATTGTCAAAAAGATTTAAAAGTTCAATTTACCTGTGGACTCTCGGAGGAGAGGTTACTAGCTATGCGTTCCAACATTGTGTTGGAGGTCGAAGGTGGAATTTTGGATTTGGGTGAGGGAGCAGCATCCCTGGAATCTAGTCCAGAGACACTAGTTGGAACGGTATTTTTCGAAATATCTTTCTTTGGCTTCTTCTTCGAAGCAATTGTTAAGTTTCCTCCAGCCTTGGGGTCTTCCTCAGTGGTGCTTGATTTCCGCTTCTTGGGAGTAGTAGGAGGAAGCTTGTTGGTCTGAAAAGATTTAAACAAAGAGTTAGATGCAAACCATAAAACATGAGTGAATTCGAAACATCAAGGCTAAGTGATTACCGTTGGAGTTGGAACACTGGTTATTGTTGGTATTGTTGTTGTTGTTGTGGTTGCAGCAATAGTGGTTGTTTCGGGTGGAGTCACTTTGTCAGTAGTTTCGATGGAGGCTTGAGAGGCACTCCCTTCTTTCGACTTCGAGGCAGCTGTCTTTATCCTGATGGCTGAAAATTGAAACAATTAAAGCAAAGGTTAAAGATATGGAAAATAAAAGACGTTTGGGATTTTCCCAAGCATTCGCACCTGTGCCTTGATCAGATTTAATTGACATGGCAGAAAGGTCGTATCGAAGGTGTCCTGGGAAATCATGAAGCCAGTGTTGAGCCCATGTCACAGTCTCAGATGGCTTTGGTTTCCTTTGAAGATGTTTGAACATCTCTTTGCAAGTGAACCACCAAGGATATGGGGGAAACCAAGCCAGAGCCAGTTCTGAGGTAGGTAATCTGGGAAATTTAGGTGGATGCATTTTGAATGCCAACCTATACCTATCCTCAGGTGACAACCCTGAAGGAAGTTTTAACTTAGAAACTTTTTGTTTAAATTTTTCCTTCAAGGTCTCAGCCGCTTGATGCACAGTGGAGTCCAAGCGCGTGGGGTCATAAGTAGTTTCAAAATAATTTTGGAAAGCTTTAATCTCTTTGGCATGAGTAAACATACCTTTCTTTGCTGGTACCTGCACATCGAAGGCATCAATTACTTTCTGTTGAATTGTAAGTGTATCGAACATATAAGTTTGATAAAACTTGGTCCACCATTCCAGAAACCCTTTAGCTGTGAGATGGGTAGGTTCGAAGGTTATCAGCTCAAACTGGGCAAAGCCTTGATATTGTTCTTGCTGTATTTTGGCTTCCCGTGCCTTGAAAGTTCGTCCAGAAGTGATGGCACTCTCAGTTTGAAATAAAGGTTCAGGAATCAGTTGGCATAAGCCAAACTGTCTCGAAACAAAATTTGGCTGGTAAGCAAAAAGAAAAATCTGGTTCTTAGCTGGAGTTATTCTTGAAGAAATGAGTCTAGGTAGCAAAAAGGCTCTCCATACATCCTGAATCTCCTTGCTCTTGATAGCTTCTGAGAGAGCCATGGTGAACCAAGAAGGTCCATGAGTCCTCGAAGCAAAAGGCACCATGCTCTCTTCGAACTTGTGCCTTTTGGAGAATATCATGATGTACTTCGAGAATTGGACTTTGAAGTCATCTTTGTCGTCATTTGGAGTTAATCTTCGAAGCCTAGTGCCTTCGACTATCCTATCAGTTATCTCAGGGTCTTGTTCATCAATGGTGTTGGCAGTTGACAAGGAGGGTTCGAACATGGCATTTAGCCATAGTTGAAGTAACCAAAAAGGGCCAGCCAACAGAATATTCTTGGAGGTATGGGATTTGAGGCTCGAAACAGCTGACCTCAGACTTTCATAAAGGTAAACTAAGAGCAGTTCACTTAAGCACACTTTTCGATTTTCATGCAAATCCCTAGCTAGAGGAATAAACCTACTGGCTACCTGTAGGGATCTACTGCAGAAAACGTATCTTGACAGCCATAGGGTTAGGAAAGCAATATGTTCTACGTCAGACACATTGTCTCCCTCAGCATGGTAATGACTGATAAACTTGGAAAAACTTGCTAGCTTGACTTCGAAGTCAATTATGCTTGAATGTTCTTCGTTGTCAGGTATGTATGTTTCTCCTACTGGCGATAGCCCAGTGATGGCCGCTATGTCGAAGAAGGTGAGGGTGATCATTCCACCTGGGAGATGGAAAGTGTTATAGGTACTGTCCCAGAAATAGAGGGACGCGAATAGCAGAGGGTGGCTGTAAGTGAAACCAGGCTTCGATAGCTTAATCAAATTATAGATACCTAATTCTTCCCATTGCTGGGATTTTTAGCTTCTACTTTCTTGAACCAGTTTTGATAAGCAGTATCGGAGGTGGGGCAAGATCGAAATGGCTTAAAATTACTTTTTACATAGTCCAAAACAAAGGGGTCCTTAGGAGGAACAGTTGGATTTTCTATGGTGTTTGAACCTGAAGATTCTATTGCCTTAGGGGCGTCCATTTTGTTAAACAAGGGTTTAAAACTATAGCAAACTGGGAAAATCGTCCTGGTATCTTTTAATATTTCAAAAACCGTAAGAGGGCCATTTAAAGCTAACCTCTTACCAGCAACGGTGGTAGGAATGAGTACCTGTGACGCATACAGCATTTCTTTTTCCTTTGAAATCATCTGAGGAGCAAGAACGGATTGGCCTTGGTGAGTGATAATCTTACTTTCCATGGTAGTTCCTGCAGTTTTTCCTTTCTTCTTGGAAACCTTCTTGAGTTGGGATGAAGTAGAAGAAGACATTTTTGAAGGATGTTGAAAGCTTGGGTTTTTGGCGAGAGAAGGAGGGTAAAAGATTCAGAGTGTGAAAAGAAAAGAAAAAGATTAAGTTGGTGATGTTTTATAATGGGGAAGTTTAAGCATCCACTGAATAAGGGTGTGATACATGGAAATCATGGGTTGGTGTGATGAAGAGGTGGCGTAAAGTTAACATGGGTAATAGGCGTGATTTAAAGATAATCATTGTTTGTAACTGCACCATACTGTGAAGTGGCTCCAGGCGGTTAAGGAATCCAAAAAGTGTTATGATTGACGTGACTGGAGTCAAATGCATTAAATGTTACGATGATTCGAAGGTCGCATCAAAATCTTGTGTAGATGTTTAAAATAGGTATTTCTCAGAGGGATCGAAATACATATTTTAAAGGGGAAATTTGTTGGCTGAAGATTTTGATAATATTGTTAGAAGCCAAGTGAATTGAACGTTTCGATTGAAATGAAGCAAAGCGTCATGTTTCGAAGTAGCAGAAGCAGTGTTTCGAATAAGCATGTCAAAGCTTGGAGTTTCGAGTGGCAATTATGGAAACATATCTAAGAAGTCTCGAAATAACGACAAGGCTGTGTCTGAGAAGTGTGTTCGAAACGGAGAAGTACCAAAGCATTTGAAATTCAAATGGAAGCGGGACATTCGAAGTTTGAAATTTATGTGCTGGAGCATTTGGAGACACGTGGAAAGAAGAGAGAGGCATTGTTCTGCATGTTATGAACGTGGCATAATCCTATAGCAAGACCGTTATGGTCGAATTAGTATAAATAGAAGTCTTAGTATTAGGATTTCGGGTGTCATATCTATTGTACTAAATACTCAGTAACATTCAAACTACCACATGGCAAGGGAAACGAATGCAAGAGCAATGTACGTATGATAGCACCACATAGTTATGATTTAATGAAAACCTTTTATCATTTCCAGTACTTTCCTTTATCTTTCTGTCAAATAACATTTACAAGTTTTTCTCATTCAAAGTCTTTCTATTTCGAAATCTCTTCATTAAAGCTTTACATTTCAATGCTTTCTTTACATTTCAAGCACTTTACATTTCAGAAAACTGTCATACTTTCCATGCCTTTACTTTCAAGCTTTATTCTTCGAACGCCTATTTTTACTTAAAATCATTTACAGATTTCTTGCATTAAACACTTTCTTCATATTTCAAACCTTTTACGTTCCAGAACATCCTTTACATTAACTGTTTTTATAATTCGAAACCATTTACTTGCCTTTTATGCAATTTTACATGTCTTTACAATTAACATTTATTCATGCAACTTAGTTTCGTACACGCACATTTTGATTACATCTTTACACCTTTAAGAGAGAAATCGAAATAAGCCAAACACCTATACAACACTCAAATATCAACCATGAATATCTGTTCGATCATGAGAGTTACCCTAATGACCAAGGAATCCTAGGATCAATCTAGTCGATCCTGTGAGTTACCAGAGGAATTGAATAACAGTCAGAAATTTTATTCGATAGTTTGGAAGACTAGCGGTTGTTTACCAGAAATCACTGGAAACAGGTGTTCAGGTCTATTCTGTCTTCTTGCACTGTAGACAACACTGGACTCTTTCTTAAACGGCTTCTTCTCGGTGCTTGACGAGGCACCCTTCTGTATCTTCCCAGCCTTAATACCAGCTTCAATCCTCTCACCAGTCAAAATAAGATTTGTAAACCCAGATAAAGAGCTTCCAATCAAGTGGTTGAAAAATGGACCAGACAGGGTCCCCAAAAACATATCAATAAGTTCCCGATCAGCCAAGGGTGGTTGCACTCTACCGGCGAGATCCCTCCACTTATGAGCATAATCTTTGAATCCTTCACCCGTTCCTATTAACATACCCTGAAGTTGGGTACGCGTATGAGCGAGGTCGGAGTTGTACTGATACTGCCTGTAGAATGTAGTAGCCAAATCTTCCCAGCTGCGGATACTGGCTCCGTCTAACTGATAGAACCACTCAAGCTGAGTCCCTGAGAGACTGTCTTGGAAGAAGTGGATCCATAGGTTCTTATCAGCAGTGTAAGGCTGGATCTTCCTCACATATGACCGGAGGTGCAGCTTCGGACAAGAAACTCCATCATACTTAGCAAAGGCTGGTGCCTTGAATTTATGGGGAATCACCACCCCAGATGATAGACCTAGATCTTCGAAGTCCAGACCGGGCACCTTCTGAATTTCCATAGCGCTCAAACGGTCTTCCAGTTGTTTGTACTTATCCTCAGCAGGAGGATACTGTTCTTCATCGTAGTCCGTCTCATTGTCGGAGACCACAGGGCTAGGAGCCCTCCTTTCTTGTGGACTATCTTTCCTTCCATATGAGGTGGTCAGATCAACTTCATTTTGTAGCATGTTCCCAAACCTGTGTCCAGTGTTGAACAAGACTGTCCTCTTCTTCTTCTTCTTCTTCTCTTTCAGAATCAAGGTCTTCAGATCCTGCTGACCCTTGGCTAGACTCATGAACAACTCTTGAAATTGGGCATTCTGGGCCTGGAGGGCCTTGATAGCTTGCTCAGTTGAAGGCTCAGCAGATATGATGAGTGAGTGCTGAAATAAACAGCGAAGAAGGTAAGAGACCTGTAATGGGTACCTGTTTATGAAATGCATGGGATGAAATGCGTATGACTATGATTTCAAAAACAATTGAGAGATTCAAATTTGTAAACAAGAAAGGAAACATAGTTTATTAGATTTAAACTTCAAAATTTAAATTGTTCAACAAATTTCCCTTAAGGCATTACAAGAATGGAAATACTGAAAAGTAAGTAAAAACTGTAAAGGAAATCATCAAAGTACCATCAATGCTCCCATGGTCTCTTCTTATCAGTGCGTACATAATCATTCAGGACCCGCTCATTCTCCAACTGTCTAGTCAGCTTCTGGATCTTCTGTTCTTGCTCGTTGAACTTCTCCCAGTAAGAATCCCATTCATCCCTCAACTGCATCCAAGATCTCTTCAGTGCCCCAATGTCAGTGGGCATATAAGGATGGATAATGGTTGGAAGAACCCCTTCTTTATTAGCAAATTCAAGAGTGACAGGCCGGACAACTTCATATGGCATACCTAGCTTCTGGGCACGGATGCGGACCCATCTGAGATATGGCTCCATTGGCAGAGAAGTCTTTGGGCCCAACTCATGTGGATCAGATTGGTGCACTCTATCCCAAGCCCTTATGAATCTGCGACGTTGCTCGTCGCTATCCCCTTGAAAGTCAAAGATGATATGAGGCATTAGCATCTCATGTGGCCCTTCTCTTTCGGCTCTTCCAAATTGACGGAGAGCTAAGCATGGGTTGTAAGAAATTCCTCCATGGGTTCCTATCAATGGAACATTAGGATACTCTCCACAGCGATCAATGATAGTCACCTCATCCATACCCTTGAGAGTCCAGATAATGTCATTATGAGAGAGAGAGACATCACCCTATAGGCCTAACCCATTCCTTCTTTGTTCTTCAGCACTGACTTAGGGAGGTGCAAAATAAACCACCTCGACAATAAAGGAGCACAACACATCAAGGTTCCCCGCTTTCGGGCAGTACGAGCATAGAGCTGATGAAGAATGTCACCCAAGAGAGTGGGTACAAAGATTTGAGAGATGAAGATCTTTATGGCATTAACATCAACAAAAGTGTCAGGATTCGGAAACAATACCAAGCCATATATCAGAAGAGCCAGAATATCCTCGAACGCCTTAAAGTCTAGGCTATCCCAGAAGTAGTTAGCCTTGCCAACCAAGAACTTAGTCAGAAAGCCTTTTGCTCCACTCCTAGTCTCCCAATTAGCCATTACCTCTTCTTTAGTCAAATGAAGGGCTGCAACAATTTCTTCAGGCCTAAGAGTCTTTTCCCAACCAGTAAATGGGGTCTGCTCCAGAACAGAGATACCGAGCAGCTCAAAGAACTCTTCTAGGGTAGGAACCAGCTGGAAGTCCTGGAAAGTAAAACAATGGTACAGTGGGTCATAGAACTGGACCAGGACACTCATCATTTGCTCGTCCAATTTAGAGGTGACCAAACTGAGAAGAGAACCATGCCTCCTGATGAAGGAAGTAGTGTCAGGCATCTTGGCAACCAACTCTTTAAGCAAGGTAGGTACTTGGACAAAGTTGATTCGGATGGTATTCTTACGCATGGGCATCATGATGACCTACAAAACAGAGCAAAGATGAATCCCTCCTGTCTTTGAAATAGGTTAGTCCTTATGCAAGATGTATGCAATGTTATGATGTTATGATGTCTTGATAGTAAGCACACCACAAGTATTCACAAAAAGCAAACATGGTAAAGGCACACAAGTCATACCGAGAGGCGTTAGATTTCAGGCTAGCATGGAGCTTAGGTACTACCCTCTTTCAGTTCAGTTGGTTTAAACCTGTCCTAAAAATAGTAACCGGGTTCTAGAGGATCTCAATATCACTGACTACCCTCAATCGGTCATAATTCCAGTTTAGCAACCTTTTCTTGCGGCCGAAATCATCGCGAGAGTTTAGTCTCAATTAGTGTAGCATACTGCTACTGTTCTATGGCCAAGTTGGTCAATTTAAAGGTTCTAAGGTCAGTTGGTGATTAATGACCCCTTAGAAGACCCATATTCTCCTCGTTCCAACACAAGGGATATCGGTACAGACTAAAGTGCCACACCAATGTAGCTACTACTTCAACCGTGTTGGTCTACACCGGACAATTCCCTCATAGTTTATTGCTACTTACCTAAAGGGTATCCCCCAGATCCGGGTTAGGATCTATAGAAACTACGATACAAGCCCACAAAGATAAATCATACAAAGCAAACAATTGAAAACAACAGTGATCTAATCCTAAGGTACACCTCACTTATATATTTCCCCAGCAGAGTCGCCAGTTCTGTGATCGGTGGGAGAGAGAACTGACTGTTTTGGAATGCTGGTTTGCGTTTGCGTTTGTTTTTGCAAAATGTCGCGGTAAGCAAGAGTCGCCACCGTCTTTTATTTTATCCAACAAGGAAAGGACAAAAGCACAGAAAAATTCCTTTTTGAGACATTTCTCAGGTTCGGGAGGTAGATTATAGAAAGGGAAGGTGTTAGCATCCTTTCTATCTGTGGTTACCCACGGGCTCTTAGGTACTTTCTCAAAATGTTTTCAAAAGTTTGCTTTTCTTTGTGTTTGTGGATTTGAAAAGAGTTTTTGTTTGAAAGGAATGTAAGTGCGAAAAGTTTTGTTTTGTTTTAAAAGGAGCAAGTACTTAAGAACCATCTACCTACTCGAAAAGGGAATTAAACTGTGCAAATGTCCTTTAGACAATGCTAGCCCACTATTGATGAGTAGGTAGCATCGTCGTTGGAGTTTAAGGGTCAATTCGATTAAGGGACGTGTGGTCACTAAAGCAATGTTAGGACGCCTTAGCAGTAACCCTAATGTCTTAGATCATTTTTCCGAGGCAACAGTTTCGAGGCAACTATGATCTTTGGACAAGAGGGCGACCTCTAAAACTTCCTATACTCAATGACCACGTTCGAGGCAACCAAGTGAGGTGTACCCTAAGAGTGGCATGTGCAAGTGTGTTAGTTCGGTTGACTTTATCTGTACATGTCATGGGTGAGCTATTGTTGATTTTAAGTTAAAGATTGATCTTGTCATGCATTGCCTATTTATCAAACATCTAACAGTTAATATTGTGCGGAAATTAAATTGCGGGAAATTAAATTTAAACTATTACAAGGCATCGGGTATTTACATCGCCAAAAACAAACCCTTTAATTTAAATTGCGGAAAATAAAAGAAAGCGATAAATAATGTCATAATTAAAAGTTATTACATACCGGAAGCAATTACAATATTGGAATATAGATCGCGTGCGAAAAATTAAGACGGCGCATTTTTTAGGGTTTTGACCCTTTTTATTAGAAAGCATGTTTTTTTTGTTATTTTTGAAATTATGGAATTAAATTAAATCTAAGTTAATTAATTAATTAAATAGAAAATATGTTTTTGGGTTTTTTATATTTAAGGAAATAAAATAAAAATTATTAAAATTATTAAAAGCCTAATTCTACATTAACTTTAATTTATTGCAAAAAAATGTTAAAAGTTAAACCTATTTAAAACTAAATTAATTAATTAAAATTTATTTACAAAAGATAAAATAATGAAATTAATAATAATAATACTTTTTTGTGTTTTCTGATTTTATTGAGAAAATAAATTAATTGGTTAATAATTAATAATTATTAGTTAAAACAATAAATCAAATAAATAAATATAATAAGTAGAAGAAAATAAATCAAAGGGGGGTGTTGGGCCCAAACTGGGTGTTTGAATGGCAATTCCAAGCCCATTGACTGCAAGCCTGCTTTGACCTTGGCCATTCCATGCATGTGCGTTGACTGATGAGTATGGTGAATCTTCAATCCTGGCCTTCAGATTTGGCCTGAAGGCCACCTGGCATGTGGATCTTTGAGGCGTATGGTGTACTACACTTTAGGCGTTGCATGAGAGTACCTGAAGAAAAATTAAACAAATGTTTTGGGGGACCTGGGACTCGAACCCAGGTCCCATTAGACTATCTTCTAGCGCCTCCACCAACTGAGCTGTGTGTTCTTTTTGTTAATAGAATAAGCAATGAATATTATATGTATAACAAACAATTATGCCTGAATAAAAAAAACAAGCGCGGATTTTCAAAGCTGGCCAATCAGGGGAGGACACCTAGTCGTCTTCTCCAATGGCCCTGATATATTTTTCTGCGGATTTGAATCCGCAACAAAATCCGTGGCATCATCCTATAATGGATTCTAGGTCACAAAAATGCAAACTAAAACCATCATCTTGCTCGCCTCGTTCTCCTACATCCATCCATGGCCATGGCTTGTTCCAATTTTCCCTGAAATCAAAACGCCTAAAAACAAGAAACCTAAACCCTAGTTTCGGGTAGGGCCTTACAGGCTACGAAAATCCAATTGAATAATGCAGAAATGTTGGAAATTGGACGATAAACATGAATGCACAAATGATTTGCTCAGAAAATGCCAAAATATGGAATCACGATCTCATGTTCAGAGCTATGTTCAGGAGTACTTACAGCGCTTTTCAGGTGGTTTCAGGACTAGATTTTGATCCCTTTAGCTCCACTGGATGTCAGGCAAGGCAGCTACATTGAGATCTTGGACTGAATCGAGCTCTAACCAAGTTTTTGATCTCACCCTTTTTCACACTTTTTTCAGTTTTTGTTTCTTGATTTTGGGCAGCTTCATGTCGTGTTCTTGATGTGCCTGGCTTGTGTGTGTATATGTGATTGCATTAGGTCAAGAATTGGGCTTTAATCCATGTGCATTGAAGATTTTGAGATATGATTTGATCACCATTGATAAAGTTTCCAAAACTATGCCAAATCCAAGATTTTGTTCACAACAATGCTTGATACAAATTTGATTGAGTGTATCATGATATTTGAAAGTTGTAATGATCACAAAGATCTCATTCCATCAATTTTTGGATTTTATTTGAATTAATATTGATTTAAAATGAATTAAATCAACAAAAATAAAATAAAATAGAAAAATTAATAATTGGTCATGAAATTGAAGATAGGACACGTGTGTGGTGTTACAAGATCATATCAAGTGGAAAAAAGTGGTCCCTTTTGTCAAAAATTGGAGTTTTGAGGATAATTGACTTTTGGCACTTTTGGAAAAATACCCAACTTCAACAATGCATAACTTCTTCAATTTTGAACTTTTGGAAGTGTTCTTGGACTTTTTAGAAACCTTGAGATGTCCTATAACCAACCCTGTTGGTATCATCTCATTTTGATATTCCATGCTCAAGTTATAAGCTTTGAAAAAAAAGGTGTTTTTGTTGACTTTCAAAAATGACCTATAATGTCCAAATTTGTAACTTTTTGTGAGTGCATTTCTTGATCTTGGGGTGTGAATATGGATTGTATGAAATTTCATCCTATTCATAATGAGATTTGGATGGGTCATTTCTAATAAAGTATGAGAAAGTTATGCTTGGTCAAAGTTGAGTTGACTTTTCCTACAAAACCCTAATTTAGCAACTTTTGAATCTTGATGAATCTTGAGCAATCCTTGATGAATCATGATCAACCCTTTATCAAATGATGAATTATCCTTCAAAATTAGAATGTTGGCAAAATATTTTGAAGTTTGACTGTATTTGGGACACAGTTGACTTTTGCCCTAGCACATTCGATTTTTGGACCCCTTGAGCAATTGACTGACCAAACTTTCTCTGCAAGGCTTGAAATTTGACATGGATGAACTTGAGAACATATTATGACATTGGGGAGCATTTGAGACCATTTGTATGTAAGGACCTTGATGCAACACAAAACCCTAATTTTGAATTGACTGCCTTAGGAGGTGATTTGACTGTCCAACTCTTGAGCCATCTTGAACAACTTGGAGATGATTCTTGACATGTCTTGAGAAATATGGGAGGGAAAATTTTGGGGTACAACACAAGTCAACCTTGTAAGGGTGCCTACTCAACTCAAAGAGTTAGCATCAAGGGTTCCTGATAATTTCCCGTTCACTAAAAGACATGGTTGATTCCTCAGTTTGGTCACCTCAAGCCCTAATGAAGACATGCTGAAAGTTCTCTTCCAGTTCTTTGACCCTTTACATCACTGCTTTACATTTCCCGACTACCATTTGGTGCCTACCATGGAAGAGTTTTCTCAATTATTGGGTGTGCCTATCCTTACCCTTCAACGGTATGGAAAGAGACCCAAATCCTGAGGAGATCGCTCAAGCCCTATATTTACAACGGTCCGACGTTGTGACCAACTGGGAAACAATAAGCTGTATCAAAGGTTTTCTAGCCAAGTTCTTGTTTTATAAAGCTCACTTTTCTGGGATACTTTAGATTTACAAGCCTTTTAAGAGGTGTTGGCCTTTCTCATCTATGGGATGGTACTATTCCCTAACCCGGACCAACTCATAGATATGAATACGGTAAAGGTTTTCATGTCTCGTAACTTGGTGCCTAATTTACTTGGATACGTTTTGCATTCTTTTCACACTCGCACTATAAATAGAAGAGGAACCCTTATGTGTTGCACTCCCCTGTTGGCTAGGTGGTTTATTTCACACCTAACCCGGTCTATTGTGAAGAAAAAACAAGGCTTAAGATGGTCTAACAGGTTGATGTCTCTCACACATTCGGATATTCACTGGTGTCCTTGATCTGTGGAAGATGTTACCATCATTGATCGCTATGGGGAATTCCCAATGTCCCTCTTCTAGGCATTAGGGAAGAATCACTTATAACCCTTGTTTGGCATTGCGACAGTTTGGGTATGCTAGGAGGGATGGTCCTCATGATGTATTGGTTCAGGGAATTGCATTCAACTACGAGGATGATGTTCAAGGGTATCATCAAAGGTTCATACGAGCTTGGGGCATGGTAAACAAAGTGGATAGCAATAATTTGGGGCATAAGAACTCCATCCCTTTGGAGCCTTATCTTAGGTGGGTGCGAACTCGCGCTCAAAATCTAATGATGCCTTACCCTACCATCCTACCTATCATCATGGAACCTATTGCAGATACAGATGTACCTCATACCATTCTCCATCCTGATATGCCGACTACTCTCAAGGAATTGCAAAGGTCTTGGGTTCAACTTAAAGAGAAACAAGATACCTTTGAAGCCCAGTTCTATACAAGCGAGCAAAAGGTTTTGGATCTTACCAAAAAACAGCATGAAGAACAGAGTTTGAATGCCTACATTGCACCAAAGAGGATGCGTTCATAGGAAGCATGAGCCCTGTTTGATTTAGGAGTTTCATTTTATCTTTGTTTCTTCCATTGTAAGCCCAAGGGGCATCGTTGTAATCATTTAAACTTATGAATGCAATTAATGCTTGTTCTTCTCTTTGACTAGGCAAATTTAAGATCTTAAAAGTCCTCGAAAACATTGCATAAACATTATCATGCATTTCATTGCATAAGCAGGTATTTCAAGACATGTTTCTTAACTTTTCGTTGTTTATTTCAGCAAAAGAAATGGCTCTTGAACAAACAGTGAAGGACCTTCAAGCTCAAAATGTTCAGTTCCAAAAAATGTTCCTGGCTCTGGCCAAGGGGCAAGAAGATCTGAAAGCTCTGATCGTTAAAGAGAAGACTAAGAAGGCAAAGAAACCAATTGGTGTCTTGAATCTGGGAAGAAGGTTTAGAGGACCAGCCAAGCGAGCTCTAGATTTCGCAACCCCGTCAAATGAGAGGGACAATCAAGAAGAGACACCAACGGAAGAAAACAACAATCCAGGATCTGAGGAAGATGAAGCTGGCTATTCTGAGGAGCAGTATCCTCTTGCTGATGATAAATACAAACAGCTGGAGGATCGTCTCAATGCTATGGAGATCCAGAGGGTACTTAGGCTGGATTTTGAAGAGTTAGGACTGATCTCAGGGGTGGTCATCCAGCAGAAATTCAAGGTCCCCCCACCTTTTCCAAGTACGACTGTATCTCCTGCCCTAAGCTGCACTTAAGGTCGTGTGTCAGGAAACTTCAACCCTACACCACTGATAGGAATCCGTGGGTATATTTCTTCCAAGAGAGTTTGGAAGGGATGCAGTTGGAATGGTTCTATCAGCTAGAAAGAACTAACATTCATAATTGGGAAGATCTGGCTGCTTCTTTCTATAAGCAGTACCAATAAAATTCTGGTCTCGCCCTAACTCGTACGCAATTGCAAAGTATGTCTATAGGTTCCGGTGAAGGTCTTAAAGATTATGCCCAAAAATGGAGAGACCTTGCAGGAAGAGTCTAGCCTCTATTGTTTGATAGAGAGTGGTGGACATGTTCTTGGACACGTTGTTTGGTCCATTCTTTAACCATCTGATTGGAAGCTCTTCTGTTGGGTTCACTGAACTGATACTGACTGGTGAACGGGTAGAAGCGGCATCAAAAGTGGTAAAATCCAAAGAGATGCATCCTCCAGTTCTGGGAAGAAACCTTTCACTAGAAAGAAGGAGGTCAATGATGCTTATGGCCAAAGAAATCAAAACAAAACTGAACATCGTCCGACGATAGGGGCTGTTATGATTTCCAATCCTGCCTCAAACCAACAACAAAACAATCAGCGCAGACCAGATGCACCCAGAAGACAGTTCACCCGGATCAACATGACCTTATCTCAGGTTTTACCACATCTGCTGAAGTCCAATCTGGTGACCCTAAAGGAGGCAACTAAGAATCTTAATATTGCATCTCCTCTCTATAACCCAAATGCCTGATGTGCCTACCACTCTAAAAGTCTCAGACATGATACAAATGATTGTTGGGCTCTGAAGAACAAAGTGAAAGATCTCATTAAGGCGAAGGAGTTTGAGTTTGATCCTCCCAAGACCCCCAACATCATAACTGCACTGATGCCCAAGCATGAACTGGGAATCAGTGTTATTTATGTTGTCTCAGCTATCGAGGATGCTGACAACGACTGCAACATGGACAAATGGATCTTCTCAACTACCAGCGATGGACTCAACAATTGGGAGGCCAAATATTTTGTGCCTATTACTTTTGTTCAAGAGTAGTTGTCTTTTTTTTTTGGGATATGTAATATTTGAACAATTGAAACTTTAAAGCCTTGTGTCTTACCCGGGGCACAATGGTCTATTTTGTGAGAGTTATTGCTTCATATTCATATGTTATTAATAAATCATTGGACGTTTTGCATACAATTTTACGCTCTCTGTTTTTCTTTTCTACATTTTACTTTATCAAAAACAGCTATGCTCTTACACACACCCACATATCAAAACTGCAGATCCACATCCACTCTGGATCCCATTGATAACGGTTCTGCTATTGCCAGTCATGACTTTGAAAATCCGATCTACCAAGCCGAGGATGAAGGTGAGGAAGATTGTGAAGTACCAGGAGAACTTGTCAGACTGTTACAACAGGAAGAAAGGACAATACAACCTCATGAAGAATTGGTTGAGACAGTTAACTTGGGTACTGAAGAGGATAAGAAGGAAGTTAAGATAGGTGTCGATCTGGAGCATAGTGTCAAGAAACGTCTAATTCAGATGCTACATGATTATGTTGAGGTTTTTGCCTGGTCATACGAAGACATGCTGGGACTTGACACTGATATTGTGGTCCATCGTCTGCCTACAAAAGAGGACTGCCCTCCAGTGAAGTAGAAGGTTCGTCGCATGCGGCCAGAGATGTCAGAAAAGACTAAAGCTGAAGTCATGAAATAATTCAATGTCGGTTTCTTAGTTGTCACTTCTTATCCACAATGGGATGCTAACGTGGTTCCAGTACCTAAGAAGGACGATAAGGTATGTATGTGTGTGGATTACAGAGACCTGAACAGGGCAAGCCCCAAGGATGACTTTTCGCTTCCCCATATTGATGTTCTGGTTGACAACACCGTATAACATAAGGTACTCTCCTTCATGGATGGCTTCTCCGGGTACAATTAGATTAAAATGGCGCATGAGGACATGGAGAAAACAACCTTCGTCAGACAGTGGGGCACTTTCTGTTATAAAGTTACGCCATTTGGGCTAAAGAACACCGGGGCAACCTATCAGTGTGCCATGGTAGCTTTGTTTCACGACATGATCCATCACGAGATAGAGGTCTACGTTGACGATATGATAGCCAAGTCTCAGACTGAAGAGGAGAACCTTGATCACCTGCAGAGACTGTTTGAAAGGCTGAAAAAGTACAAACTGAGGCTGAACCCGAATAAGTGTACCTTTGGAGTAAGATCCAGTAAGATCTTAGGCTTTGTTGTCAGAGGAAAAGGTATTGAAGTTGATCCTGCAAAGGTTAAATCTATACAATAAATGCCAACTCCTCGCACTGAGAAGGAGGTCAGGGGATTCTTGGGACTCCTAAATTACATATCTAGATTCATTTCCCATCTAACCGCTACTTGTGAGCCAATCTTCAAATTATTGAAGAAAGATCAAGTAGTGAATTGGAATGACGATTTCCAGAACGACTTCGACAAAATCAAGGAATATCTTTAAGATCCTCCAATCTTTATGCTGCCAGTTGGAGGAAGACCTCTGATCATGTACTTAACAGTATTAGAGAACTCAATGGGGTGTGTGATGGGGCAGCATGACGAGTCTGGTCGAAAAGAGCATGCAATATACTACCTTAGCAAAAAATTTATCGACTGTGAAACAAGATATTCACTACTCGAGAAAACTTGTTGCACTTTGGCATGGGCTGCTCGCTGAGTAAGATAGTATATGTTGACTCACACTACCTTGTTGATATCTAAAATGGATCCTATCAAATACATCTTTGAGAAGCCCGCTCTCTCTGGAAGAATAGAAAGATGGAAAATGATCCTGACCGAATATGACATTCGGTATACAACCCAGAAAGAAATTAAGGGAAGTGTATTAGCTGATCATTTGGCTCATCGGGCTGTGGATGACTACCAATCCATGAATTTTGAGTTTCTGGACGAGAACATCATGGTAGTGACTGATTGTGAAGAACCTGGGCTAGATGAAGGACCTGAAAAAGGATCCCGATGGACTATGGTTTTTGATGGAGCTTCCAATGCTCTTGGAAATGGCATCGGCGTTGTGATCATATCTCCTGAAGGCTATCATACTCTTTCACCGCCAGGCTATGTTTCAATTGTACCAACAATATGGCTGAATATGTAGCATGCGTTATGGGTCTCAAAGCCACTATCGACTTGAGGATTAAATTCTTGAGTTTATTTGGAGACTAGGCCTTAGTAATCAGTCAAATCAAAGGAGAATGGGACATGGAGCATCCTAATCTTATCCCTTACAAAGAGCATATGTTGACATTGATTCCATACTTTGAAGAAATTACCTTTGAGCATTTTCCACGAGAGGAAAATCAACTAGCGGACGTGCTAGCTACTATGTCATCTATGTTCAAAGTCAGATGGGGTAATGAGGCTCTTCAAATCACTATTGAGAGAATGGATGAACCAGCATACTATTATGAGATTGATACTGAAGAAGTAGTGGACAAACCTTGGTTCCATGAAGTCAAAAGATATCTCGAAGCCCAAGAGTATCCTGAGGGAGCTTCATTTAATGATAATAAGTTCCTAAGAAGATTCTCAGCCAAGTTCTTCCTCAGTAACTGGATCCTCTACAAGTGCAACCACGATTCTACTTTGCTTCGGTGTGTGGATAAGAGTGAAGCAGAGAAGATTATGGCAAATTTGCACAAAGGTACCTTTGGAACCCATTCTAGTGGGCACACGATGGCTAAAAAGATCCTACAGCCAGGATACTATTGGTCCACTATGGAAGCGAACTGTTATCAGCATTCACGAACTTTTCACAAATGCCAAATCTATGCCGATAAAGCACGTGTGCCTCCAATTCCTCTAAACGTATTGACTTCTCCCTGGCCATTCGCAGTCTGGGGCATCGACATGATTAGAGAGATTAGACCTCCAGCTTCTAGCGGGAACCACTTCATCCTGGTTGCCATTGATTACTTCACCAAGTGGGTTGAGGCGGCCTCATTTGTCTCTGTTATCAAGAACGTCGTGGCCCAATTCATCAGACATAACCTTATCTGTTGGTATGACATTCCAGAAAGAATCATCACGGATAATGGTACCAATCTCAATAACACTATGATCGTTGAGCTCTTCACGCAATTTAAGATCCAGCAACATAACTCTTCTCCTTACCGGCCGAATATGAATGGCGTTGTAGAAGCTGCTAATAAAAACATCAAGAAGATCATACATAAGACGACAGTGACATACAAAGACATGCACGAGATGTTACCATTTTCTCTTCATGGTTATCGCACCATAGTGCACACATCAACAGGGGAAACTCCTTTCTCTCTAGTATACAGTATGGAAGTTGTCCTACCCATTGAAGTCCAGATCCCTTCCTTAAGAATCATGAAGGATGCAGGTTTGAATGAAGAAGAATGGGTTCAGACTCGACTTGACCAATTCAACCTAATTGACGAGAAGAGGCTCGTAGTTGTCTGCCATGGTCAGATGTACCAAAAATGCATCATCAAAGCTTTTAACAAGAAGGTCAGACGCCAGGTATATCAGGCTAGTGACCTAGTAATCAAGCGCATCGTACTGCCACAAGGTGATCCCAGGGGAAAATGGACTCCCGCATACGAAGGGCCATTTGTGATCAAGAACATATTTTCTGGTGGAGCCATGATCTTAACCACTATGGACGGTGACGACCTTCTGCACCCGGTAAACGCAGACATAGTTAAAAGATACTACGTATGAACAAAGACCCGTTAGGTTCACTGGCCTAGACAAAAATAAGGGTATCTTGGCGAACTAAAAGATTTTGGGAAAAAATTAGGGATATATATATATATATATATATATATATATATATATATATATATATATATATATATATATATATATATATATATATATATATATATATATATATATATATATATATATATATATATATATATATATATATATATATATATATATATATATATATGTACACCCGGCAAGTCGAAAACCTGAAAAGGCGGCTTAAGCAAAAAAGGGTATCCCGATGGACTGAAAACCTGAAAGTGCGGTCCAGGAAAAAGTTAGGGTTTTAAAGCGTATAACTATGTCCCATTGGATCACCTTACAGCCAATCTTCAGTATCAACTGTCAAGCTCAAGTGGTACTAATCAATCTAAACAGCTTCGGACAAGCAGCAAAGTGATGAGACGCTCGAAGACATAAAGGCAATAGCAGAATGGGAAGCTAATGGGATTATTGCACATGGTTGTTTTTCTTTGTACACTATTTTGTATTAGTTCCATTCTTACGACGATATTCTCTTACAAATATGTTCGTCTCCTTGTACAAAAATGCTTATTCAAGTTAATATAAAGCTATTCCTTTGAAAGTGCAAATCTATTTGTTTTTTATTTTTCTGTTTTGTTTGTGAAAACGTCCATGATTATTTTTGAACATATGCATTTGAATGTGATTACTGCTTACAAATATATGCATAAAAAATAGAAACACAATTACTAATGGCTTTAAGAAAAAGGACAATATCTAAGGGCCATCCACAAAATCCCCGCAGATATGTCCTCCAGCAGATACCTTCTCCAGCAGGTACTGAGGCAGAGACATCCTACTACAAGGTCACTTCCATATTCTCAGTATGCAACCTAATGATGTCAGGTGTTCTTATATCCCCGGCGGAGCTAGAATCTTCAAATTACTGTTGTAACAAAAAAATTCCCCAGTGAAGTTGCCAAGCTTCTCAGGATTCCCCAGCAGGATTTCACAAAATCCCCAAACATTGCACAGAGTTTTCCTTCGCCAACAAAGTTTATTTCTCTAAAGAATGGAAATCTATCTCCCAGTATTTAACTTCAACAAAATTTGAAGACTCACATTCTTCACCCCCAACAACAATCAAGGGTTCATTTTCCCTAATTCAACAACACTACAATAGAACAGCTGATACGTTCATACATTGCACTCATACATCATTTTACAAACATCACAACATATGCAACACAAATGCATATATCACAATCTCATTTATTTTGAGAGCATCATGAAATTCATGCATCATGTTATTGCATTAAACTGATTTTACCTTTTCAGGTTAAATTAGTAGGTAGACGAACACTATCAACTTATACAGCAGGTCAAAGATTAATACCCGAAACCAGACGGGGAAACTATCTATGTGACCAATGTTGCCAAGTTCCAGATTAATACCTATAATAAGCCAGGAAAACTATATGTGGACGACCGATTATAAATTAACACCTGTAACAAGCCAGGAAAACTATCTACATAAACCGACTGTAGATTAATACTTGTAACAAGCCAGGAAAACTCTCTACATGAGCCGATTGAAGATTAATACTTGTAAGAAGCCAGGAAAACTATATTTCTTTCTCTTAGGTCAAAGATTAATACCTGAAACAAGACAGGACAACTATCACAATGACCGACAAAAACAAGTTCCAGACTAATACCTGAAACAAGCCAGGACAACTATCTGTGGATGACCGATTGTAGATTAATGCCTGTAATAAGCCAGGAAAACTATCTACATGAACAGATTGAAGATTAACACCTGTAACAAGCCAGGAAAACAGTATTTCTTTCTAAGGTCAAAGATTAATACCTGAAACCAGCGAGGACAACTATCTCAACGACCGACAAAAAAAGTTCCAGATTAATACTTGTAACAAGCCAGGACAACTATCTGTGGACGATCAATTGTAGATTAATACTTGTAACAAGCCAGGAAAACTATCTACATGAGCATATTGAAGATTAACACCTGTAACAAGCCAGGAAAATAGTCTTTCTTTCTAAAGCCATAGATTAATACCTGAAACCAGACAGGACAACTATCTCAATGACCGATAAAAACAAGTTCCAGATTAATACTTGAAACAAGACAGGACAACTATCTGTGAATGGCTGATTGTAGATTAATACCTGAAACCAAACAGGAAAACTATTTACATGATCAGATGAAGCAATCTTACACGGGTTTCTTCTCATGATCTCCAGATGCAGTCTAATACGGACTCATCCTGAAGCAATCTTACACGGGTTCCTTCTCATCCAAATGTAGTCTAACACAGACTCATACTGAAACAGCCCTTCATAAGCTCTTTCTAACACATTTCCAGATAACAGTTGATCTCATTCTCCCCAACGAGTTACTGTGAAGCCTGTAGTTCAACCAGAAAGCAGCAAACTCCTATCTCTCCAGTCCAGAGATAACTCCTCATTAGAGCCTTGGACAACTGAAGTTCCTAGACTTTATCCCCCACAAAGTTTTCTTCAAACATGAGAGTAATAGAAATCAACATTCCCCCAGTGGACTCCTCCTCAGACAACAGGAACAGGAAATCACACAAAGAGACCTCTTATGAAATCAGCATCTACTTTGGATGGCATCTTTAAGCCCATTTCCGAAGATTCTCAGTCATCTCCTCCAAATGGCATATGTAATCTCATTCCTGATATCATCAACCAATGGTATTACTTCATACGAGTGCAAATTTCTGGGCACTCTAGTGTTCAATCATCTTCCACCTCCAGACCACGAAAGGCATACAAGCCAATCTAAATCCTCAAGTTTAAGAATATTGAACACGGGAAGCTGTTGTACCCCAAAATTTTCCCTCCCATTTTTACTCCAGATATGCTCATTGAGGTTCCCAATTTCTCAAGGATGACCAAGAATTGACCAAACAAATTATCCTCCTAAGCAATGAATCTCTAGCTAGGGTTTCACTTTTCATAAAGAATTTTGGGCTGCAAAGACCTCAAGTGATTTCCATGGTCCCTAATATGTCTCTAAGAATGTCCATGACAAATTTCATTCCTTACACTACAAGTTTGCTCAGTCAATTGCTCAAATGTTTGAAAATCAATTGTATTAGGTCAAAAGTCAATTGTGGCCTATATACAGTCAAACTTCAAGGTTTTTTGGTCAACATCAATATTTTGAAGTTATTTCCATCATTTTATCAAGGGTTGATCATGATTCCTCAAGAAATTCTCATAATCTATCAAAAGTAAAGAATTTCTAAATTAGGGTTTCTATAAGAAAAGTCAACTGAAATTTGACCAGACATAACTTTCACATACTTCATCCATTTTCCCCAACCAAAGCTCATTTTGAAGAGAATCCAATTCCCTACAACTTCTCGTTTTCCATAAAGTTAAATAAATTCACTATTTGAAAGATACAAGCTCATACATTACATGTCATTTTCAGAAAGTCAACAAAAGACACTTTTTTCCAAGACCTTTTACATCAAGATAAAATCTTCAAATGCAAAATTGATCAAAGGAGGGATTGATGGACACATCTTGGGATTTCCAAAAATTCCAAGATCATCATCATGAGATAAATTTTGAGCAATTATGGGTTGCCCAAGTTGGGAAAATTTGAGAAATTTCAAAAATGGTGCATTAAGAAAATTTGAACTTTTGGGTCAATGGCCTAACTTTTTGAGGTTCAAACATTCTCATGACTTTATAGGGGACCTCTAATCTCATTTTACATTGCCTTCAAATTTTTATTTTTTGTCCATATTTATTTTGATTTATTTCAAATAAATATAAAATAAATTGTACAAAATAAATAGAAATGGGCCTTGACCTTATTTAAGTTTCTTCTATCCGGAGATACGAAGGTTAAAAATCTTCGTGTCGTCGTGATCGAAGACACTTAATTATAAAACAAACCCTGTTTTTGGCCCTAAGATGCCATGCAAACATTTATGCATATGAATGGAACAAAAGAGACGCAAAGTAGCAATGGGGATGCAACATAAAATGCAGAAATAAAAGAGCAATCCCACAAGGAAAATAAATCACTGGTAAACCACGAGAACAAAATCAGAGAGGAGGATAACAAGCATCGACGTTCACTGTCGATGTACTACCAACGTTCACTGAATATATCATACCACCGCCATTCACCGACGATGAACTATCGATGTTCACTGAAGATAAAAATATAACAAACACCGACATTCACTGCCGATGTACTACCAACGTTCACTGAAGGTAGAAAGAGAAAATATCATATCACCGCTGTTCACTGACTATGAACTATCAACATTCACTGAAGATAGCAAAAAGATAACAAACACCGACGTTCACTGCCGATGTACTACCAATGTTCACTGAAGGTAGAAAGAGAAAATATCATATCACCACCGTTCACTAACGATGAACTATCAGCGTTCACTGAAGATAGCAAAAATATAACAAACACCAACGTTAACTGCCGTTGTACTACCAACATTCAATGAAGGTAGAAAGAGAAAATATCACATCATCATCGTTCACTAACGATGAACTATCAACGTTCACTGAAGATGGCAAAAAGATAACAGACACCGACGTTCACTGCTGATGTACTACCAACGTTCACTGAAGGTAGAAAGAGAAAATATCATATCACTGCTGTTCACTGACGATGAACTATCAACATTCACTGAAGATAGCAAAAATATAACAAAAACCAACGTTCACTGCCGATGTACTACCAACGTTCACTGAAGGTAGAAAGAGAAAATATCATATCACCTCTGTTCACTAACAATGAACTATCAACGTTCACTGAAGATAGCAAAAAGATAACAAACACCGATGTTCACTGCCAATGTACTACCAACATTCATTGAAGGTAGAAAGAGAAAATATCATATCACTGCCGTTCACTGACGATGAACTATCAACGTTCACTGAAGATAGCAAAAAGATAACATACACCAACGTTCACTACCAATGTACTACCAACATCCACTGAAGGTAGAAAGAGAAAATATCATATCACCGCCGTTCACTGACGATGAACTATCAACGTTCACTGAAGATAACAAAAATATAACAAACACCGACATTTTTTGTCGATGTACTACCAACGTTCACCGAAGGTAGAAAGAGAAAATATCATATCACCGCCGTTCACTGACGATGAACTATCAACGTTCACTGAAGATAACAAAAAGATAACAAACACCGACGTTCACTGCCGATGTACTACCAACGTTCACTGAAGGTAGAAAGAGAAAATATCATATCACCGTCGTTCACTGACGATGAACTATCAACATTCCCTGAAGATAGAAAAAAGATAATAAACACTGACGTTCACTGTCGATGTACTACCAACGTTCACTGAATGTAGAAAGAGAAAATATATCAAGTTTTCCCAAGATTCTGGTGTTTTGCGAAGAACGGGTCTCAACTTCTTCTTTAACCAAGGAGATCTGCATGGAAAGGGTCATACGTAACTTGTATCAAATAAAGAGACTTCCACTTATTGTCAAGGGGATTTGCAAAGAAAAATGACTTTCTAGGGATAGAAATATGACTTCCCGGGGAAGTGCCACGATATTCCTATTGAGGAGATAAAGTCTTCCTGTACAAAATAAATGCACAAACCAAAACTTAAAGTTTTCAGAAAACCACAAATCCAATTCAGAAATAAACTAGAGCGAGACGGCCAATGCAAATTCATCCTTTGAGAAATAAACTCAAGAGGGAAAACCAAATTCAACTAAGCAAAGAGCGCTGCAGGAAAGGTCAGAACATAATGTCAATGAACATTTATTTTTAGCCATGCATGATGTATGTATGAATGTATGAGTGCTATTGTGCATATGCTGGTAAAAGGATACATAATCAGCGCAGACAAATGAAACCGCCTCAGGTGCTAACATTGGGCTACGCTTCAGCCAGAAAGATCAATCCAAGAAAGGTAACTGCAGAAACCAAACTTATTGTTTTAACTTCATTGAGGAGAAACATAATACAGATGTAGCTAAATCAAACAGATACCGGGATAGAAAATCCTTCTTCCGGTTTCATCGGAGAAGTAGTTTTCCAAAAGCAACACGCCTACCGGAGATTGCAAGATCAATCTCAAATAAAGCAGACTGACGCCAAATCAACCAAGCCTCACTGGGGGATTCAAGCCTACCTCCCTGGAGAAAAACTGTGGATTGAAAATTTTCATCACGAACACTCATTCCAACAAGAGATGCACTGGGATAACCTTCCCGAAAAATCAAGAAGTCAACACTAGTGCCAATACTGCAAAAAGAGCGACATTTCAGCACACTAAGGGAATAAAACCTTTCATTATATGAGGGAAGACTTCGCTGGGGAATCTGGGAGAGAAGCTTCTGACCATGTAAACCCAAAATCAAAAGTGAACCAAGACTTGACTGGGGATAATGGGATCATAAACCCAATACTGTACCTTGTACCCACTGATATCGTCTTTAACTATCTGAGAAACACACAAAGATTACGCATCTACCAACAAAATGACCTGAGAAAACTTTTATGAAGGGAGTAAATCTTCTTAAAACAACTGGAGTTTGTTCATTCTCGGGATCACCATTCTTGTTGTCATTGTTTCATCACAAATCCCAAAGTAAATTGAATTGTAGAGATCTCTTTTTTTTTTGAAAAGTCAATTTTGCTTTTTTAATGTTTTTGCTTTAACAGTTATTATCAGTAATAAATGAAGTCTTTGCAAGCTAAATAAAAATAAGAACACAAAGAGTTGGGCAAAAGTTCGAACTTCATTAATAGAATGGTAGTCTGCGAATTGCGAGACTCCATGGATGATTACAAAGTTTGGGAAATGGTAATACATAATGGAAAAGATACATTGAGATACTATGACCATTATCCCCCTAACAACTTTTGAGATCCTGAGCAACATCTTTCGTTGAAGCATGATGAGGATCCGAGAAGATTGTTGCTTCAACGATTAAGTCTCGTCTGACGTAGTTACTTGCCAAGAAAATCCCTAACTTTTGCATAAGCTGCCCTTGCGGGTTTTCAACTTAGTGGGAAGTTTATTCTGTTTATGTCTCTAATTTTTGCTTAGACCTCCCTTTCGGGTTTTCGGCCTACCGAGACGCTCCTTTTTTCCTAAGCCGCCCTTTCGGGCTTTCAGCTTAGCGATCTGTCCTTTTATTTCTTTAGGCAAAGTATTTCTTGACTGCGTCAGCATTCATGGGACGGGGGAACTCCTCGCATACATAGTTTCAATAATTAATGCACCACCAGAGAAGGCTTTCTTGACAACATACGGGCCTTCAAAATTGGGAGTCCACTTGGCCCTAGAATCAGTGTTGAAAGACATGATCTTCCTGAGCACGAGGTCGCCTTCTTTGAATTCACGAGGTTTGACCTTTTTATCAAATGCTTTCTTCATTCTTTTCTGATATAACTGCCCATGACATAAAGTTATCATCCTCTTCTCTTTAATTAAATTCAATTGGTCAAACTTGTTTTGCACCCATTCAGCCTCTGTTAATTTGGCTTCCATTATCACACGCAATGAGGGAATCTCTACCTCGACAGGGAGTACAACTTCCATTCCATACACTAGGGAAAACGGGGTTGCTCCTGTTGAAGTGCGAACAGATGTTCGATATCCATGCAGAGCAAAAGGGAGCATGTCATGCCAATCCTTATAAGTGACAACCATTTTCTAGATAATTCTCTTGATATTCTTATTAGCAGCTTCAACAACCCCATTCATCTTTGGCCTGTATGGAGATGAATTGTGATGGACAATATTGAATTCTTCGCACAGTTCAGTCATCATCTTGATGTTCAAATTCGAGCCATTGTCAGTGATGATTCTTCTCGGCACACCATACCGGCATATAAGATTGTTTTTGATGAAACGCACAACCACCTGTTTGGTAACAATGGCATATGAAGCAACCTCTACCCATTTGGTAAAGTAGTCAATTGCTACTAAGATGAGACGGTGTCCATTCGAAGCTTTGGGTTTTATTATCCCAATCATGTCAATGCCCCACATAGAGAAAGGCCATGGGGAGGAAATCACATTGACAAGTGTCGGAGGTACATGGATCTTATCTGCATAAATCTGGCATTTAGCATCTTTTTAGCCATCGAATGTCCATTAACATGAGTTCCAAATGAACCTTCATGGATCTCATGCATCAACATGTCTGCTTCGTGTCTATCCACGCATCTGAGCAAGACCATGCCAAAATTTCTCTTGTATAACACATTTTCACTGAGGAAGAAACTGCCTGCCAATCTTCTCAGTGTCTTTCTATCTTTCTTTGACACACCAAATGGGTATTCCTGAGTCTGAAGAAAATGCTTGATATCATAATACCAAGGTTTTTCATATGTTACTTCCTCTGTCCCAAACACATGAGCGGGCCTATCAAGCCGTCAAACTGTAATTCGGGGTATATCATTCCAAACATTTACTTGGTACATGGAAGCCAGAGTTGCCAGAGCATCTGCCATTTGATTTTCATCCCTAGGAATGTGATGGAATTCAACTTTATTAAAGAAGGGTATTAATCTTCTAGCATAATCTTTGTAAGGGATCAAGCCAGGGTGACGAGTGTCCCATTATCCTTTAATCTTATTTATTACCAAAGCTGAATCACCATACATATGTAGAATCTTGATTCTGAGATCAATAGCTTCTTCAAGACCCAGATGCAAGCCTCATATTCCGCCATATTATTAGTGCAATCAAATGTTAACCTTGCGGTAAAAGGAATGTGCGGTCCATGAGGGGTAACCATCACAACACCAATTCCTTTACCATAAGCATTCACAACTCCATCAAATACCATACTCCAACGAGATTCAGGGTCGGGGCCCTCCTCATGAAATGGTTCATCATAATATTTCACTTTCAAGAACATCACATCTTCATCGGGGAATTCATATTCTACAGACTGATGATCTTCCACCGGCTGGTGAGCAAGGTAATCTGCCAACACACTACTTTTGATAGCCTTTTGAGTGCGGTACTCGATATCATATTCAGATAACAACATCTTCCAGCGGGAAATTCTCCCAGTAAGGGCAGGCTTTTCAAAAATATACTTGATTGGATCCATTTTGGAGATCAACCAAGTAGTATGATTCAACATATACTGCCGCAAATGCCTTGCTGCCCAGGCCAAAGCACAACATGTTTTTTCTAGCATAGAATACCGCGACACACAATCAGTGAACTTTTTGCTGAGATAATAAATGGCGAACTCTTTCTTTCCCATTTCATCCTGTTGTCCCAGAATACAACCCATGGATTTATCTAACACTGTTAGATACATAATTAACGGTCTTCCTTCTACGGGAGGGAGCGAGATAGGAGGTTCAAGCAGATATTTTTTAATACTTTCAAATTCCCTTTGGCAGTCATCTGTCCACACACAACCTTGATCTTTCTTTAACAACTTAAAGATCGGTTCACACGTTGCAATCATATGGGAAATAAATTTGGAGATATAATTCAAACGCCCGAGGAAACCCCTGACTTTATTTTCAGTTCTTGGTGCTGGCATTTCTTGAATTGCTTTGACTTTATCAGGGTCAACTTCAATTCCTTTCTAGCTAACAATAAAACCCAACAATTTCTCCAATCTAACTCCGAAGGTGCATTTATTTGGATTCAAGCGGAGACGATACTTCCTCAAACGCTGAAACAACTTCAACAAATCTTCTATATGCCCTTCTTCAGTTTGGGATTTGGAAATCATATCATCAACATATACTTCGATTTCTTTGTGCCTCAGATCATGGAATAGGGTCGTCATAGCCTTCTGGTACGTTACACCAGCGTTCTTCAACCCGAAGGGCATCACTCTGTAACAGAATGTTCCCCAGGGTGTGATAAACGTTGTTTTTTCCATGTCCTCTGGAGCCATTCTTATTTTATTATACCCGGAAAATACGTCCATGAATGAGAATACCTTGAATTTTGTTGTGCTATCCACTAACATGTCAATGTGAGGCAATGGGAAATCATCTTTTGGACTAGCTTTATTTAGATCTTTGTAATCTACACACATGCAGACTTTTCCGTCTTTTTTCGGTACTGGGACAATATTGGCGATCCATTGAGGATATACTGATGTCACAAGAAAACCAGCATTAATCTGTTTTAGGACCTCCTCTTTGATCTTTACTGCCATATCCGCATGGGTTCTTCTCAACGTTTGTTTAACTGGCGGACACTCTGGCTTCAACGGCAAACGATGATCGACAATGTCTGTATCTAGACCAGGCATATCTTGATAAGAACAAGCAAAAATATCCACATACTCTTTTAACATATCAATCAACCCTCTCTTTACATCAGGACGCAACGATGCTCCAATCTTAACTTCCTTCGGATCTTCTTCTGAACCCAAATTAACCACTTCTAAAGGCTCTTTATATTACTGAATGGTATTTTCCTCGTGCTCAAGCAACCGTGAGACCTCTTCTAGAATCTCATCATAATCTTCTTCTTCAGCCCCAAACACAGGACAATCAAAGTTGGGAGAGGGTGCAGGCTCATTGTATTCAACAGGTTTTTTAATTAATCTGCACATGTGATTTATGATTGTTTTTAGAAACTGACACATATAACAAGTGATCATGCAGATTAATTTTCAGTTATTATTTATTTTGAAAGGTTTTTTTTATTATTACCATTTCCCAAAAAGAAGCAGAAAATAAAAGACATAATTTTGGAAGCAAAGACAACTTTTATTAATGATCTTAACAATTATAACAAACAGATAAGCCCTATAACATTAATACTTCCACCTTGGGCAAAGTGAAAGCTTTTCAAAAGAAAGAAACAAATTAACAAAACAAATTACTTTGAAACATGTATGCAAGAAGGAACATCAATGGTGACCCAGTTTTGAACTCGGACTCCATGCATCACATAATTCGGTACTTCCTGCTCTGCTTCATCCTCTTCAATAGCATTAATTCTAGAACCAATTGGATGGAGGTAGCCTCTGCTGCGGAAAACATCATGATAACTGTTCACAGAAGACTTTGACTTCAAATTTTCGCTTTTGCCATTCCTCGAAGAGAAACCTAAACCAGCTCTATTTTTATTCACGGGAGGATCCACAAGTCGTCCCCAAACCACATTATGACCATTGCGCACAACCTGCTGCGCGTCCTTCATGGAAACCACAAAATTCTCATTCTTCCTTATGTTGTCAATGGATAGGGCTTGGAATTAGGTTCCAACAGCAGCCTCATCCGCTTCTACAATACTGAAAGAGGATAGATGGGATATCAACAACGCCTGCTCCCCATTTATGATCACTACCTTCCCTTCACGCACAAACTTTAGCTTCTGATGTAGGGTTGAAGTGACAACCCCTGCTTCGTGTATCCATGGTCGTCCTAGAAAATAACTATACGCGGGAATAATGTCCATTACCTGGAAAGTTATCAAGAACAAATATGGTCCTATGTCGATGGGTAAGTCCACCTCACCGATGACAGATTTCCTCGACCCATCAAAATCCTTCACAATGATGCCACTCAGGCGCATAGGTGTTCCCTGATACTTTAACTTCATGAGGGTACTTCTCGGTATAACATTCAACGCAGATCCGTTATCAATTAGCACATTAGACAGCGAGTCATTCTTGCAGTTCATAAATATGTGGAGGGCCAGGTTGTGATTCCTCCCTTCATCTGGTAACTCATCATCGCAGAAACTCAAGTTGTTACATGACGTAATGTTTCCAATTACACTGCTGAATTGATCTAACGACATGTCATTCTCTACAAAATATTGGTCTAGTACTCTCATCAGCGATTCTCTATAAGCGGAGGAATTCATCAATAAAGCTAGGATGGATATCTTTGGAGGAGTCTGCAATAGCTGATCTACAATTTTGTAGTCTCTCATCTTAATTATCTTTAGGATATCATCCACTTCTTTCTCTAATGTGGCTCCACTAGTCTCTCCTACAGTCTTCTTAGGCTCATCGTTCTGAACAATTTTCTTTCCAGCAACAACATCTCTTCGAATAACCGGTGCAAACACACGACCACTACGGGTCACCTTGCTATTATCAACTATATTTCCAACATCTGGCATTGGCTGGATGGGAACTTCCACCCCATCTTCTAAGATTGTAGCGTTGTATTTGTAAGGCACAACCTTATCTGATTTATAGGGAACAGGTCCTGGCAGGCTAATTACCAATGGGGTAACAGCTGGTTTGCTATGGTACTCCACCTAGAGATGAGCGGGTGCACCAAAACAAGGTACAATGACGTTTACACCTTCCTCAACATAATCAGCCATCAAAAGATCATTTCCAGCAAACAAATCTTCATCTGAAGAGAAATACTCATCTGCGGAGGCATACTCTTCCTCTGACTCTTCTCCCATCAAACAAACTTCAACCATATCAATCTCGTGGTAATCATCTCTCTGACCTGTGATCTTGATAGTTTCATTGTCTAACAGCAATTGAACACCCTCTCTCACAATAGAACATCCTCGGGGGTCTCGACAACAAACTATGCAAGACCCATATTGGTGTTCCACCTGACCAGCAGTACGACAGAAAGTAGCATGCAACTGTACGAGATATTCATTCAAATGTTCTACTTCAAAAATTCTAAATTCACCCGGACATCCAGAAACCATATTCACTTCCTCTTCATATTCTGCCCTAGGCCTAATTATATGGATTAAACCTTCATCCATCATCTCCTGTAAATCAGCCTTTATCTTCTCGCAACCCTGTATGTTTGTACTGCAAATAGCACAACCGGCATGGTCATGCGTATAATAACTGAATTCACAGAGGTTTGCATGCATCTTCATCAAACCCCCTCTAACCAAATTAATGTCAAAAATCTGGAAGTCACCTGGACAACCGGCCACCATATTCACAACATTCACTCCACCGTGCTTGGGTAGAGGATTGTCTTTCACATTAGGTCCCATGTCTTTGAAAGATAAAATTACGTACTTCACCAACCTTTGCACTTTAGTCCTCAAAGGATAACAATTTTCAACACTATGCCATGGTGCTCCCTGATGAAAAGCACACTTCTGGTCTGCTTTGTAATACCAAGGCAATGGTGATGGTATTGTTGGAGGTGGTCGCGTCTGGACCAACTTCTTCTGAATCAATGCTGGTAGTATCTCTTCATAACTCATGGGAATAGGGTCATAGTTCTCCCTTCTCTAATTATTCCCTTGGTTCCCCTGCTGGGATTGTCTTTGATAAGCAACGGTAGTCGGAGCAACATTCATAACAGGAGTCACTGAAGCAACTTACTGGTGACACTGATAATTCCTTCTAGGAGCATTTACTCTCCTCTATTGTATAATAGCATTGGTATCCCCCTCTTTCTTCTTTGTAAACCCATAAGCTGGCTTCGTCACACCTCCGGATCCTTCACCCTTTGCCAAACAGCCTTCTCTTACTGCCTCTTCTAGGCAGACACCATTCCTACCATCTCTGTAAAATCACATGGGGCACTTGATACCATTCTTTCATAGTAGAAAGCGCCTAACGTCTTTAAAAAGTTTTAGTCATTTCCTTCTCCTCCATGGGAGGAATCACCTACTTCACTCCATCTCTACGCATACTCCATGAACGATTCTCTGTCTTTCTGAACCATGGCCCTAAGCTGGTCACGATCGGACGCCATGTCCGTATTGTATTTGTATTGTTTTATGAACGCTTCTCCCAAATTATTAAAGGTATGGATGTTGGCGTTGTCTAAACTCATGTACCATTTCAATGCTGCGTCGGTCAGACTATCCTGGAAAAAGTGAATCAGCAGGCGCTGGTCATCGGTGTGGGTAGACATTCTCCTTACATACATCACCAAGTGAGCACGTGGGCAAGTGTTTCCCTTGTACTTCTCAAACTCTGGGACCTTGAACTTAGCAGGAACTTTGACATTCGGGACCAAACACAGCTCATTCACATTCTGCCCAAATAACTCTTTTCCCCTAAGAGCCTTCATCTCTCTTTGCATTCTATTAAACTGCTCTTAGAAATCATCCATTCTATCATAAAGACCCAAGTCTTCACTCGGCAGAGGGAAAGGACGACATACATCTTCATTAACAAGCGGAACCAAATTCACTGAAGAAGGTGCAGCAGGAACAGCAGGCACCACAGGAGGTGCTGGAGTAACAACATTTGGAACCACTGGAGCATCTTGGGGGCCCAAATTGAAACCTTCAGGTGCAAAATTCTCTGGCGTTCCCCACGGATAACCCTGAGGCATGCGGTTTTTAACAACAGTCGGAGTAGCGGATGTGGGAACAGTAGGAACTTAAGCATTTCCCTTGTTGGTTGAGGTTGAACACTCGATGGCTGATTCTGAGCAACCACTGGAGCTTCCATCAAAGTAGTCAAATTGGCCAAGCCATCCTTCAAAGCAGAAACTTCTTCGTGTAGCTCGCGATTCTCCTGTTCCAAATTGTCCATCTTCCTTTTGAAGTTAGCCCGAGTGTTGTAGTGATGAGTCAGCTTGCTGAACGAAGCAAAAAGATGGGTAAGGCACCTGGATATGCATAATAAATGCAAGAACTATGTGAAATATGATGCATGATATGCAATGCATATGATTATTTTTACTTTATTTGATATTTCAAGGGATTTAACGTTTATAGACATATTGCAAACATCAAAATAAAAACGCATTTGAAATACTGAAAACTTTTATTATAATAATTTCAAAATGGGTTACAAGTTTCAAGGATCCCAAGTACAAGATGAGAATACAATCTAAAAATCCTGAGAGAAAGAAACTGATAGAGATTAATCTGTACGTTGACGCTTCCCTGTGAGCCTGGCAATCTGAGCCCTCAACCTCTGGTTTTCTTCCACTTGTCTGATGGAAACCTCCTTCCAATCATATGAATCAGGAAATGAGAAATCAACACTGTTTGAGGCTTAGGAGAAAATAAATCCCCTTGCCTCTCCATAGACTCTACTGCTCGACATTCAAGGATCTCGATGAAATCGTCTTTCTCCTTCAAGTCTTCTCTGTAGGAACTCTCTAAAGTCCGGAACTTATTCTTCCAAGCATCCCTTTCCTATTGCATCCTAACCAAAGCGAGTTGCAGTTCTTCTAGATCATCCAATAAGGGAGGAGTGGTCTTCACAAACAGATCAGACATGTGTGTCTCCCGAGCATACGACATTTTCAACTAAATGGCTCTCGATCGGACCCACTAAAGATATGGCTCCAAAGAAACAACGCCCCTAGGTCCCAAATCCTTCCTACCCTTCTTGTGAATGTGACGCCAGGCCTTCACAATCTGCTCCCTAGCTTCCCTATGGTCTTCCCCTTCCTTCAGAAAGAAACTACTCAAATGAATACTGTTTGGTTTATCCCTCATCGGATAACCAAGTTGTCGTCGTGCAAGAACAGGGTTATAGTTAATTCCTTCCTTTATACCAAGAAGAGGTACATTAGGGAAACTACCACAACTGTCAATAATCTCCACATCCTGATAAGCTCGATGATACCAATCAATATCCGAGTGAGTAAGTTCCATGATCTTAGGAGCCTAACGGGGTTCCTTCTTGACATCCCAAAAATCATCAGACCGAGGCATATGCGAGATGAACCACCGGTACAGCAGAGGCGTGCAACAGATAATCATTCCTCCATGATAAGAACTCCGAAGATGAATAGAGTAATAAGCATCACCCAACAGTGTAGGAACCGGGTTTCCAATCATGAAAATCCTGATAGTGTTAACGTCGACAAACTTGTCCATATTAGGAAATAAGAATAATCCATATGCAAATAAAGCAAAGATGGCCTCAAAAGCAACCGTACTCTTTATCTTGGCAAAGTAACAAGATTTCTTCAATAAGAACTGAGTTGGTAATCCTCTAATCCCTCATTTGGTAGTCACATGGGCTTCCACCTCAGACTTCCCCATATGAATCAAAGCAGCAATCTTATGTGGTTTTGGCTCACCCTCCAAATCAGTAAAAGGAACACGATCGGTAACGGGTAAATCCAAAAGATAAGAATACTCCTCCAGTGTAGGCATCAACTGATAATCGGGAAAAGTAAAGCAGTGATGCACCGGATCATATAAATGGACCAAGGTCGAGAGAATACCCTCCTTCATCTTCAGCTTCATGAGAGGAATAATGGATCCATACTTCTTCCGAAAGTCTGCAGGACACTCGATCTCTGGAATTAGACTGACCAACTCATCTATCTTGGGATCCTTGAAACTGTATTTCCCGGTCTTTCTCTTTCCAGATTCTATGGTTAACAGTACCTAAGATATTCACAAATAGTCAACCTTTAAATCCCTTGAAATATTGTTTTCTTAAAAAGATGCTTATGAGTGCATGGATGCATGATGCAACAATCACACATAAGATCACATATAGGGTTCATAGGTTCAACGTCACGAGCATGAGGTCGAAGGTACTACCCATAAGGTGTTGGTCTAAAAAAGTTATCACCTGCCGAACAAGGTTCTAAAGGTTCCCAGAGTCTACATCCTTCCTTCGGATATTACCAACTTCCCGATTAACTCGGTAATTAGTAATATTCTTAAGAAAGACTCGTCTGAGCGTAGTATCGCGTGACAACTATTTCCAGATTGCTCCGTCATAGCTTACGCACTACACCGAAAAGGCCAAGATGGGTTTGGTATTCTACGGTCCTCAGTTTCAGCAGGCTCCCAGGTCAAAAGCCGTACGTCTTCCCGATTACTCGGTAAACGATACTACAGTCAAAGGGGCCTCCACTGAGTGGGGGATCTCATGCCTCCTTTTTTGGGATTACTCCCACAAAGTTAACATGACTATACCGCCCGTCCTATCTTAAAGTTTGCCTAAGTCCGGGTATAGGACTTATGAGTAATCACCAAGCACCCTGAAAACCAGGAAAATCCAAACAAACATATATATAAAATATAACACATAAACACAATAACATATATACAGATATAAACAAAGATAGGCTCAACCCACTTAGGGATGAACCAGCAAGAGGTCAATCTTTCCCCAGTGAAGTCACCATTTTTCTGTAGCAGTAGAAATGTTCAAGACTAAGCCATTGGATTGACTAGACTTTATACAAATCAAAATCAAAATCGCCACCGCGCTTTATTATTTCCAAAATAATGGGAAAAGAGCGAATAACCCAAAAAAAGGGGGAAAGATTCAAGGTAAGGGGGTTGGTTATGCAAAGGGAAGGTATTAGCACCCTAAACATCTATGGTACTTCGCAGGAACCTCTTTGTAAAATCTGTATATTTTGTCTATAAAAATGTGTTATATATAAAATGGATGGTGGAGGTGAGAAAAGAAATATATTTTTTTAATGATTTTTGCACCCTCCGCGGTTGCGAACCTTTAGTGCCTATGTACCACCTTTCGTGCAATAGGGGATCAGGGTACACGTAGTTCCTCTTTTAAAAATTTGAAACACAAGTGTGTTGGTTAATTTTAAGAGATAAGACATCATCGTCATTGTCTGTGTGGAAAACATACTTACTACCCACAATCATGAGAAAGAAGAATTTGCATCATCTCAAAGTGGAGGATATGGCTTGGATTTTAAAATCAACAATGCCTCACTCAACACCCAAGTGGAAAATATCTCTCTTCACTACATATTGTAGAAGTATAGTTGTTTGCATCACTACAAGGATTGACAAGAGTCTAATCTTTTAAGAAAATTTTAAAGGTAAAAGCCAAAGTGGCAAAATGGTTTGAAATGAGATTGGTTGACTTTTAGTCTTCTCACAAAAATGTCAAAGTATTATTAAATTGATTGAAGTTTATTTATGAAAATGTTTTGAAAATGTATGGACCTAAGTCCAAGTTTATTATGAAAGTGTTTAAGTTTCAAAACAAGAAGGGTTTTCAAAAGGAGGGAGAAGATTTTTGAAACTAAAGAAGATGGAAGGAGAAGAAGAGGCTATCCTAAAGCATAAGGTAAGATCTAAGGATAAGAACCATCTAACCAACAAGAAGCCAAAACTTGACATTATGAGCCAAGATAGAATTCCCATTCTTTGGATTGGAACCAAGCAAGTAAAGATACTAGACCTCTTGAGAGAACCAAACTTCAAGTGTATTAAGTCTTCACAAAAATTGGGCAGAGTAACGGCTGTATGCGGGTGAATTCTAGATTACAAACAAAGAGTGTAATCACAAAAACCTGCACACAAAAACAAACAAGAAACCCAATGTCTTGAGGAAAACCTCAAGAACTTCAGACAAAATAATCAGATAAGATCACAAGGTCTCTAATATAGGCCAAGGTCTTTAACCCTAAGTCCAAGAAAAATTCTCATGCTCCATAATGCCAAGGATAGTAACCAAATAGTCCAAGTACCATTAAGAGTTTTTTAGGGTTTAAGTTGATTATTAACTATCTTAGGAAAAGAAAAAAGAAAAGCTCAAGAGAGCAAAGTAAAAATGACAAGAATATAAATGCTCAAATGAGAAAAGATAAAAATGGCATGAAATGAAAAATGCTAAAAATAAATAGTACATAAAGCATAAAAGAACAAAAGCATAAAATAAGGAAGTCAATAATTAGTGGTTAGTTGGATGACCATCTTGAAACGTGTATTTGGAACTAATTAGAGGATTGGTAGAACCAAAGCCTCCATACAACAAGTTGCATTTGGTTTTTATCAAGTATATCATCCATTTGAAATTCTCACAAGTACCATTTAATGATCAACGATGTTTAAGTGATCCGCGTTGACCAAAGGTGTTGTAGATCCATTAGAGGATTGGTAGAACCAAAGCCTCCACACAATGAATCTCAAGGTTATTAGATCAAAGAGATCAAATTAACATACTTGGGCTTGCAATCATAAGTTTGGGCCATGAATGATTATTTATTCGAATTGGGACAAAATTTAGCGCTATGTTAAGCAATCGTAAGTGGACTTATATAGAAGTCGCACCTATTTTGAGGCCGGTCAATAGCAATCTATGCACCATTTGTTTTGAGACATGATATAGAGATCACGCTCCAACAACATTTAGTGCAATGAGAAGGGGATGAGATGAAGAGGAATTAGGGTAAAAAGAAAAAAAACCACATTTGAATTAAGATTTAATCAAACTATTATTAAAATCATTCATCCATTTTTTTGTGAAGTTAAACTCAACACCATGGATCCAATGATGTTAATAAAGCCATGGCTAAAAATCAACCCAAGACAGCCAGAAAATATTCACAAAATAATAATATAATTAATATATTCATTAAAGGGTTTAAAAATGTTTTTTAAAAAGAAAATAATAGGAAAAATATTAATTATATTCAAATTAATCAAGAAATGAAAAATAAGACCATAGAAAAATCAGAAAAGAGTCCAAGTAATTTTACAAAATTTTTGGGAATTTTTAAAAGTCAAACTATTTTTAAAAATTAAAATAAATGGGTAAAATAAACAAAAATAGTAAAAAATAGTAAAGTCAGAAACAAAAATAAAATAAGGTCACCAATATTTGTCACAATATCATTGGATCATTCCATAATTTTTTCAGAATTTAAAAATGTGTAAAAGTATTTTTAAACATTTTAAATAAATCAAATAAGTGTAAAATTCATAAAAAAAATATCAAAACACAAAATTAAATTGTGAAAAAATAAAAATCAGAAAGAGAGTAATCAAAAATATTTTTCATAATTTTTTTGGATTTTTTGGACTAAAAATGAATTTTCTATGATTTTTTGAAATTTGAAACAATAAAAATATAAAAATCAGAAAAAGAAAATAAAATAAAAAAATGTAGACCAATGGATGAGAGTCAAAACGCGTTAGTAATCAAATCCAAAGGATCTGGTGTGCTATGCATATCATGGTCTTTAATGAATAATGTACAGAATCATTAATAAAATCAGAATTTGAAAATAACAAATGTCACGCTTTCATTGTTTGGAAGATGACACGTTGGTCATCTTCAATCTCTAGCCTTCACGAATTGCAGGTCTCTCAAACTGTAAAATCAGAAGCTCAAACCTATGTCATTCGCTTTGCCTCTTCAATACGAAGACAACCACACCCTCGCGCCAAATTTATATAAACTGTAACTCAAGGAATTTGGAAAGAAAGTTTTAAAAAGGGATTTGAAAATTCATGGTCAAAACGTGCTTCCAGATAAAAGTAAGTGTTGTAACTAGAACCAGGGCAATGAGATCAACACAATGATACCAAAGTTTTGAAGAATTGATGAAGGGATCTACCTATTGAAGTTGAGTTGCAGAGCTCTGAAACTGGACTTCTATGGAGCAATATAGGGCACGATTCTTGAATGTGATTATATGGTTAGCTTCAGGGAAGATCAAGGAAGGTGAATTGATGAAAAAAATGGATTGAAAAAGGCTTGAGAACAGGATTCGAAGTAGTTGAATTCTGAGTTGTGAAGCAAGTTTGGCAGGGTGATTCTGGCTATCTAAGCTTGGAAAATTGAATGGGGGATGGCCCTCTATTTATAGGGAATCAAATGGAATGTTCAAGCGTGTGGAATGATGCAAATTGGAGGGAAATCGTGTGAACCTGATGCACGAGCAAAGTGTGATCTGATTTGCATCAAAACTCGTCTAATCCTTGCGTTTCAAGGCTCTAATCCACTTTGCCAACTTGGTTAAACATGTTTAGATCATAAACACGTGCTAATTTGATGTTTAAAGGCCAAAACATGGATTTCAAATTCTGACTTATGGTGAAACTTCAGTTCCAAGTCACCAAGTTCAATCCAATGGCATTTCCACCTCAGGGGGTCTTAGGGCAAAATTCTTAATGCTTTGTAAAGATGAGGTAACAAGCTTTGCAATGGAAAAAGAATGGAATCAAATGGAGGTTTGAGCTGAAAATTACATGGAGTCAAAGTTGAATAAAAAGAGTTGACTTTCCATACTTAGAAATATTTCAAATTCTTCTTTAAAAATGACTTATAATCTCTTGCATCCAAACATGGCCTTCCACTTAGAATTTTCTCTTGACCAAAAAAGATGGAATGAAGTAGATATCTTGAATGACATTTTGAAAGTTGAACCACTCAAAATATCCAAAAATTGAGCAAGTTATGACTTGTTGAAGTTGGTCAAAAATGATGAAATGACCTATAATCTTTTGCATTCTTAAGGCAACTTCCATCCATTTTCTTACTTTGCACATAAAAGAAGGAATGAAGTACACATCCTTAGGATCATCATGAAAAAATAATGGGTTCAAGGTGATAAAAATTGACCCAGTTATGACCATTTGAAGTCACATATGGAAAATTGGGGATTCATCTGGATGACTTGTAATCTTTCTTCTTCACCAAGTTCCTTCCACATGAAAACTCCTTGGAACTTTTGAAGTGATTTGTTGGTGACTATTTGAAGAGAAGAATGTTTTTGGAATCACTTAAAAATACCAAAATATGAGCAAGATATGCCCCTTTCAAGTCCAAAACCATAGCCTTTAAATCAAGAGAATGCTTGGTGGATCTTTGCCAAGTTTGAACAAACTTTTTGTGCCAATATTCTTCCTTTGTGAATAGAAATTGTTGAGGATGATGATGAGGACTCATGGACACCAAAACCACTTCCAAACCAACTTCCAAAGCAACTTCATGGCCACCAAAACCACTTCCAAACCAACTTCCAAAGTAACTTCCAAAGCAACTTCCAAACCCATGAAGCAACTTGCTAAACCTCATTGCCTTTACCTACATTATTAACAAGTAAGACAAACCAATATTGCATTTTGTTAATTTGAGAGAAAATCAAAGCAAAATATCTATGAACACAAAATAAAACAAGTCAAGGTGCTTGGTAACTCCTCAAAGAGTAAGGCTAAAGATAGGGAGAAGAACCAAAAGCCCTAATGTGATTTTGTGGTGATTGAAACAATATGGTATGATGAAGGGATCTTAGGGGCAAAAATTGGGGTACAACACCAACACCATGGTTGGATTGGCAGACCCCAATTTAGGGGAGGTAGCCTAAATCTTGAGCCTTGATTTTGCTATTTGTAGGTTTTAGAATTTTGGTTTGGCCGGAGAAGGTGATCGGAGTTTGACTCCGGCACCCCTGAAAATGTTGACTCCAACATCATGCGCATCATCACCTTATTGGTATATTTGAATAAATAGGCAGGCACATTTGAATATCTGGGAATATAATTGCTTTCTCATTATATTATTTTTGCTTTGTTATATTCACGATTGAGTTGAATGGTCCAGCGGTGAAAGCAGTGTGTGTTAAGGCGTTGTTGTGGGCAAGGGCAGGGGTTCGATCCCTACCTCTTGCCATATTATTTTTCTAATTTCTTCCTGCAGATCTAATACTCCAGATCCCAGTGCGTGTACCATAAACCCTCATTCTTAGCCACTATATCATTCTGAATACAAATCCAGCACCCCAGGTGCGTTCCCCATGATACACCCTACTGAAGTTGTCCTCACTAGATCCAGCACTGGAATACTGGGCCTCGATCCAATTTTAAAATTTGCACCCCCCAGGTTGCATCACAACATCAGGCCCATTTTCTGTTTTATTTATTTATTTTATTTTAGCTTTATTTGTTTAATTATTTTATATCTTTTTTAAAACTATTTTTTATATGTATGACAAAAATCAGAAAAAAGTCACAAAAAATAGACTTAGGATTTTATAAATTAATTTAATTTTTGCAAATTAATTAAGTTAATTATTTTGACCTTATTTTATTATTTAAAATAATTAGAACTAGGTTCATTTTAATTCAAATTTTTCTCAAACAAAAATGTCAAAAAAATGTTAGGTTTTGTTTAGATTTAATTAATAATTTTATTTTTCTTTTCTTGTTTAAATTAATTGAACGTTAATTTAATTTAATATCTTCCCTAATAAGCAAAAACAACAAAAAAGATTTTCTTATTTTACTTAGAACCTTTTTTAGGGTTTTAGACGTTCCTTTCGACTCGCGCGCATTATTATGTTTTATTTTTTCCAAATTATTGTAACTGCTCACAGTCTGTAATAGTTTAATTTAGGATTTTTCTTTATTACTTTTATTTCCCCCATTTTTGGACATGTAAATTCCCCCTCCCCGAAGCATTGTCATAGCGTAGATTTAAATTTCCGCACATTAAATTCATGTACATATTTAAACTGTTTAGATGCATGATAATAGGATTGTATGACAAGATTAATAATCAAACATTAGCAAACTTAACACAAGACTAAAATAATTGAACATAATACACCTTGCACATATACATCTCTAGGGTACTCCCACTTTGGTTACCTTCGGAAATAGTCACAACTCTCGAAACGTGAGAGATTTTAGTGGCTACCCTCCGGTTCAAAAGATTATAAGTCCCCCGATGACCCTTTCGACATTGCCTCGTTAAAAATATGATCTTAGAACCCTAGGGTAGTTACTAAAACTTCTTGCCCAGTTGCCTTTTTGACTATAAAAATGTCCCTTCGAATGTCCCTTAAACATCCAACGACTAGGGCTACCTACTCACTAATAGTAGGATAGCACTGTCTAAAGGAAAAGAGGAAAAGAACAACCTTTCGAGTAAAAGTAGATAGTTCCTAGATGCTATGCACAAAACAAATTTTTACACTTACACAAAACTTCTTTCAAAAACATTTTCAAACGCTTTATCAACACTCTTGAGGACTGATATAAGAGTTGTCATAAAGAGAATCGCCGCACTAAGGAAAATTTCAAAAACACACAAAAATCACAAGGTATTTCAAAAATGAGCTAAGCATCTAAGAGCCCGTAGAAAACTACGGATGAAAAGGGTGCTAACACCTTCCCTTTCCATAATCTTCCCCCCTTACTCAGAAAACTCTCGAAAGGTCTTTTTCTATTCTTTTCACCCTTTCCTTTGTTGGATAAAATAAAAGTTGGTGGCAACTCTTGCTTACTGCAACATTTTGCAAACACAAATGCAAAACCAATATAACAGTCGGTTCTGCCACTGTATCACATCTATCAACAGATTCTTGACACCTGTCATATGTCTAGACTAGCCACTGTCAAAGTGCCAGTCATCTTTGGTTGATACTCTGAGAGAGGTATGAGCTATGAAACTAGCAACATTAGACTTGGGAACCCACTGTTTCTTCTTTTTGCTATTTTGGGGAATCTGATCAGTTTTAGGAATAGGAGTAGCTTTAGGATACCCATACAACTTGAAACAGAATGGCCTTATAGGACCAAGCCTTCCATAGTGATGACATCTCCGGGGCTGGGAATTCTCTCTGGTGTGATTAAACTTTTTCTTGCCATGATGTCTTTTCTTGCTATGATGTTTAGACGTTTGATTCGAAATCTTTGGTTTATACTTGGCATGAGTGGAATCTGATGAAGGTTATTCTGAATTTCTTTCCTTTTTCTCATTAAACCCTAGACCATTCTTGTCTCCTGTCACTCTTCCTGCTTGAAGAATTTCATCTAATGTGTCAGACCCATTATTTAGAATCTTGAGAGATTTTACCATTCTATCAAGGTTTGAGTTCAGAGAAGTCACTTCATTTTCCATATTATAAATAGTTTTTAGATGCTCTTCCCTTTCCGCCTTCATCTGAGTTATGAGGGCTTTCTGTTTCTCCCCTTCTTGGCACACTTCTGCACTTCTGAGACATACTTCTTTATATGAAGCAACTAGCTCATCAAAGGTTAGTTCCCAATCACTAGACTCTTCATCAGAGACATACTTGCCTGTCAATGCTTTAACATATTTGGAAGATTCTTCAAGATCACTCTCTGAGTCCTCTTCAGATAGATTCTTCTTTTGTTTCTTAATATAAGTAGGACATTCAGCTCTAATGTGACCAAAGCCTTCACATTCATGACATTGTATTCCCTTCCCTTAAGTGGATTTTTCCTCAGCCCTTTTTCTTCCAAGCTCATTTGACTTATAGATGTCAGATGAGATGTTCTTGACATTTGATCTTGGGTTCCTATCCGTTATTTTTATCACTTTGTTAAACTGTCTTCCAAGCATAACTAAGGCATTTGATATTCCTCCATCTGTATCTAGATCATAGTCCTCCTCTTCATCTTCAGTATTTGATACAAAGGCTATATTTTTGTTCTTCTTTTCAGATATTTCATTGATGCTTAATTCAAATGTCATAAGGGATCCAACAAGTTCATCCACTTTCATTTTGTCAATGTCTTGAGCTTCTTTTATAGCAGTCACTTTCATATCAAATCTCTTGGGAAGAGACCTGAGCATCTTTCTCACCAATTTGTCTTCAGGTATTTTCTCTCCTAAGGCACTGGATGCATTAACAATATCAATAATGTTCATATGGAAGTCATTAATACTTTCATCATCCTTCATTCTCATATTCTCAAATTTTGTGGTGAGCAATTGAAGTCTTAACATCTTAACCTTGGATGTGCCTTCATGAGTAGATTGAAGAATTCCCCATGCATCCTTAGCTACTTCACATGTGTTCACTAATTTGAAAATGTTCTTGTAAATTCCATTGAATATAGCATTCAAGGCTTTAGAATTTCCAAGAGCAATTTCATATTCTTCTTTAGACCAATCTTCTTCTAGTTTTAACTCAAAAGTAGGTTCTCCATTTTCTCCCAATTTGACATGGTGTTTCCATCCTATTAAGACAGCTTTCCAAGCTCTGCTGTCTAGAGACTTTAGAAAGGCCATCGGACGTGGTTTCCAATAGTAATAATTACTTCTATACAGAATGAGTGGTATGTTCACAAATCCTCCTTCCTTGTCCATAGTACCAGAAAGTATCTTCCCTGGATCTCACCCAGATATAGATCAGGATGCCTGCTCTGATACCAATTGAAATTATGGTATCATATATGTGATGTCGAAGGAGATGTCACGACACAAATATCTGAGGACAATGTAAGGTGAAACAATAATAAAAGCAGTAAAAACACAGTGGATTGTTAACCCAGTTCAGTGTACAACAACATCTACTCTGGGGGCTACCAAGCCATAAGTCCACAAAATAGTATCAATTCATAGACCCTCAGTAAATAACCATTTTACGATCTAATCACTTAATCACTACCCGTGCTATACTTCTACCTAAGACACACCTAGGTATGAGGCCCTCCTCAAATCCCTTCAATCACTAACAATGAAGATCAACAGAATTATTAAGTTATAAAGACTTCAATCATTACTTAAAAGCTTATGAATGATCCATAATTAACAACTCAAATAACAAATCAAGTATTAAACCAATACTAGAGTATATTACAATTAAAAGACTTAGACTTATAAAACAAAAGGAATGTATTCTTCTTCAAAAGTTGCAGTGATACGAATAAGAATGCAAGTCCTTATAAAGGCGTAACAGTGGGCTTGGGATGGAAAAAAATATTCCAATCTTTTGAATATTTCCATGAAAACAGGCCAAGATATAATCCATAATGATAATGCAAATAGAAAAATATTCCTCCATATTTTTTGCAACCTATGAGTCACAAATCCTGAATAATGGCGCACATAAAAACAGGAAACAAAAAACTTAAACCTGATATGAAGTTTGTTCAGCTCAGGAGGAAGATGTCAAGACATCTTCTTTGATATCATTCAAAATAGTTTGCTTCAAATGTCAAGACATTTAGCAAAACATTATCAAGTCATTATTTTAGAAAAATTGCTGCCAACAAACACTTACACTTTATTTGTTCATTCTGTTCTTTGCTTGATTCAAATCATTTTATCTCCCACATTGTATCAATGTTGTGTGAGATTTATTGGTTATGATCAAAAATAATTTCAACTAGAGCCAAACCAGACACCATATTCTAGTTAAGTGTGTTATAGGTTATCTATTATTCAATATTAGACAATACCGAAGAAGGATGATATATTAATCATCATTGTTAGACGATAGGTTACGATCTAGAGGGGGTGAGTTGATTGTAAATGATTTTTTTCTTATTAAATTTTATGTTTTTAAAAATATTTAACTATGGCACGTGGAAATAATTTCGGATCGATAACCGTCTATCCTGAACCGTTAAGATTGAATATGTGTTAAACTGATAGAACTAATAAGTAAGATGAGAAAAACAAACAATATATTTTCAGCAACAATGTTTTAATAAAACCACACAATAGTAATCGATTTCGAATGAAATATCAAACAAAATTTGACTTAAGCAATTTGTCGAACACTTAGTATGCAATCAATTTAAACCATATATTTCTTTGATTTTGTTAATATGAGAAACCAATTACAATCACATAGATTTCAATCAACTCAAAAAAATAGTTAGAAGTATTGGACAAAGAAATTATCTCTATATATTGATTGCACAGTCAACGGTTTCACAATTTGCAAGTAAAAGTAAAATAGAGAGAGAGAGAGAGAGAGAGAGAGAGAGAGAGAGAGAGAGAGAGAGAGAGAGAGAGAGAGAGAGAGAGAGAGAGAGAGAGAGAGAGAGAGAGAGAGAGAGACCTATACAAGGATTTATTTAGACAATTCCCTAGTCGGTCTCGCTATAGGTACATCTGTCCCTAATTCTAATATAATTGAGATAATGAAAATTAACCTTTGCAAATGTAGTATACAAGAGAAAAACTAGAAATCCAACCCTCCAAACCCTATAGTTGATGTTGATCATATCTTTTTCTCTCCCCTTGATCGGATCTTGATCAAGTAACCCAATACTTTCAATTTGAACCTCCGGTTACCACTACTCCTTTGACAGAACCCCCTTTATTCAAAGTTTTCACTCGGCTGAATCCAAATTTCGAATGTATTGTGACCCAAGATTACCAAAGTGATCTTTCGGTTATCGTTACTCCTTTGAAAGAACCCCTGCTCTTCAAAGCTTTCACTCGACTGAATTCAAATTGCACAATCTTGTGAAAAACTCTCAAATCAATCATTGATCTTGGAAGAAAATCCCAAATGAATTTATCTTGAAACCACTAAAGAATTCTCAACCAAATTTGGTTACACCAATCCTAAATTGGACCTTATTAAACTATGTATTGATCACACAACAAAAATGACTATATGTAGTTGTTGTATGTATGCAATGAAAGAGGGTGAAGATGATGAAAATCTCTATATATTTTTGGTTTCAATCACTTTGAAATGATGTATGAATGACTATATATATATATATATATATATATATATATATATATATATATATATATATATATATATATATATATATATATATATATATATATATATATATATATATATATATATATATATATATATATATATATATATATATATATATATATATATATATATATATATATATATATATATATATATATATATATATATATATATATATATATATATATATATATATATGTGTGTGTGTATGTGTATGTGTATGTGCGTGTGTGAGTAAAAGAGAAAACAGAAAAAATCAGGTTGCAAAATTAAAAAATTAGACATTTTGAATAATGGGAGTCAACCCATTCGAGGTGGGAGTCGACTTACAAGGGAAAGGGAGTCGACCCATACTACCCGGGAGTCGGCTCCAAGTGGACATAAAAGTTTTTGAGAAATATGCTTTAGTAGGAGTCACTCCTTCGTGCTTTGTGTCGACTCCATAGGCCCAATGAATCGACCCATCCTAGACAGAGATTAAATTTCAACATAGCTTTCAGTGGGTGTCGACCCACAACTCGAAGGAGTTGACTCCTTTATGATGTGTATTGACTCCAAAGGGCCATGTATCGACCCATCCTGAATAGAAAAAAAATGTTTTTAATTATGCTTCAGAGGGAGTCGACTCCTAACACGGGTGAGTCGACTCAAAACATGGTTTTTCATAAACATTCATCAGTTAGTTTACAGTAAATCATGTCATTTTCCGCATGATCTAGAACACAAAGCATTTTGGGCTTCCAAATTTATGAATTATGATCTAACATAAGCTGGTGAATCCTGAATTCTTCAACTTCATGAGTTAAAAGAATTTAGGAATCAAGCTTATAAGAATGCCAAAATTTACAAAGAACAAACAAAAAAATGGCATGATCAGAGGATTCAGAAAATAGAATTTTGGGAAGGACAATTGATTTTTATTTTTAATTTTAGGTTAAATTTGTTTCCTATAAAGCTGAGGTCTAGATGGTTTGGACCATTTGTGATTAAAAAAGTGTTTCCCCATGGAGGAATAGAATAGAAAAATCAGGCGAATGGGGACACATTTAAGGTGAATGGACAGAGAGTGAAACCATACTACCAAGGACAAGGAACTGTCCTGGTAGAGGATGTTTGACTCAAGGGATAAGATGGTACATCGTCGAGCTAGGCGATATTAAACAAAGTGCTTAGTGGGAGGTAACCCATGTGTGATCGGTGGATCTGGAACTGACTGTTTAACGCTGGTTCGCGAAATGTCGCGGTAAGCAAGAGTCGCCACCGTCTTTTATTTTCTCCAATATGGACAGGACAAAAGCACAGCAAAATTCCTTATGAGATAGTTTCTCGGTTCGGGAGGTAGATTTATAGAAAGGAAAGGTGTTAGCACCCTTTCTATCCATGGTTATCCATGGGCTCTTAGATACTTGCTCATTTGTGTTTTCAAAAGTGTTTGCTTTTCAATTGTGAGTGAGTTTGAAAAAGTTTCTTTGAAAGTTTCAGATCGACTCTTGTATCAGTCCTCAAGAGTGTTTGAAAAATTGTTTTGAAAGCTTTTTGAAAGTGTCGGTGTGAAAAGAGTTTTGATTGTTTTTGAATAGAGCAAGTATCTATGAGTCATCTACCTACCCTAAGGAATTAGGCTGTGTAAATGTCCTTAAGGTAGTGCCATCCCACCATTGAGAGGTAGGTAGCACCACCGTTGGAGGTGTTCGGGTCAATTCGTTTGTTAGGGACAGTGTGGTCACCAGAGCAACAGTAGGACACCTTAGAAGCTACCCCTATGCCATAGATCATGGACATAAGGACTTACTGAAACGTCCTATACTCGACGACCACGTTTCGAAGGCAAGGCAACAGTGAGGCATACCCTAAGAGTGGTGTGTGAATTTGTGTGTTATTTTCATGTTAATATTTGTCTTTGATCATGCATTTGGTGAGCTACGCATTATTTTTAATTTAGGCCATTCATTCTTTCATGCAAAGTTTAGAATTTAAAAGTGCGGAAATTAAAGTGCGGAAAGTAAAATCCTACGCTATTACAAGGCGCGGGTCTATACATCGCCAAATTACAAAGACCCGTTTTAATAAAAATGCAGAAAGTAAATAAATTCCTAATTACTATTACATGGCTTGAACAGTTACATAATATTCACAATAAAATAAGAATAAATGCGTGAAAGAATTAAAGTTGAACGTTCGAGGGCGTTGGACCCTTTTGAAATTAAATGGAAATTAAAAAACTAATTAATTATTTAATTAAGGAAAAGAAATGTTTTTTTAGGTTTTTTATTTTATGAAATAAGAAAAGAATTTAAAATTAGAAGGAAACCCTAGTTCTAAAGATTTTTAATTATTAAAGAAAAGGTTAAAGTTTAAAACCTAATTTATGCTAATTAATTGTTTACATATTTATTTACAAAAATATTTATTAATTAATAATAATAATAATGATGAGAGAAGATTATTTATTTAAAAAAATGATGAAAAGGTTAAAAAACCTAATTCTACTTATTTTAATTTATTAAGAAAAGATTAAAATTGAAAACCCTAAATTGAACTAAATTAATTATTAAAGTTTATTTACAAAAAATAATAGTGAAATTAATATTAAATATATTTTAGTTTCTGATTTTTTATCTTATGAAAATTAATTTATGAAATTAAAGAAAACAATTGAAAATAATTAAAAGAATAAAAAGGAAAATCAAATAAAAAAATAAAAATGTGCAAACCATGGGGGGTATTCAGACCCAAAGGGAGGTTTTTTGTGAGAAATCTGGCCCATTAGACAAAAAGCCTTGTTTGACTTTCTGGCATCACGTGTGTGTTCATTGACTCCTGAGTACCGTGGTCTGCATTCTTTGGCCATTGGATTGGGTTTCATGGCCATTTGTGTTCTGGCTGTTGGCCATTTGTGTTCTGACCTCATCATGCATAAGTTGTTCTTTTGGCCATTTGGCTTTTGGCTTTAGGCTTTTGGCTTTTGGCCATTTGGCTTTTGGCTTTTGGCCATTTGGCTTTTGGCCTCAATGTTCCTTAATGAACCTGCATGGGATCCTGTCTAAATCTGCAGTGTTGAATCTCATGAACACATTAAATAAAATCATAAAATGCAAATAAAGCCAATATATGAAGAAATTTAATGTTTATGCACAATATGGCATGTATGAATGATTATACCCTTTTGATCATGGAGATCAAATCAATCTTACCCTTACTGGAAAATGAGTGACCTGAATGCTTTTATGCCCTTTGGATCATGGAGATCAAGCCAGCCTTATCCTTACTGAAGAAGTAATGAGGTGTTGGTTTATTTGTAGTGAGAGGGGGATTTGTAATAAGGATTTCAAGGTTTTAGGGTTCTTGAAAGAATTTGATATTCTAACAGTGTTGTGGCAAGGTTTTTTTTCTCTTTTCCTCCTCTGGTTTGTGTGAAAAGAAGGTGATTATATAATGGAAATTAGGGTAAAGAAAATGGGCTTTGAATGTGCAATTGGGCCTCCAATGTTCACTTGAGTTCGTCATTTTCCAGGCTAAGTCGCAGGGACTTAAGTGCAATTTTTGAAGTTGAAATGTGAGAACAAAATGTAGCCGACATCGATAACTAACTCCTGTCCGAAAATCGGCTCAATCGGATAAACGGTGAATTAGTTATGAATTTTTGAAGTTTCAGCTCAGACAAACTTATTTTGGGCTCCAGTGTCGACTCTGACACGTTCTTCAATAAAAAACTGGTATTGATCGGAGCATAATCCGGTCTCGACTTTTGAAGCAAAGTTGTAGATCTATGAGTCAGGGACCTTGTGTAAAAATATGAGTCCAATCCGATACAAATTGACCGAGTTATGAATTTTCGAAGTTTCGGCCCAGATGAAATAATATTCAGCATTCAGGATTTTCGGTGTGTCACGCACTCTGAGCAAAAAACGAAGGCCTTTTGAATACCGTTTGAACTCAATACCTTCTGTGAAAATGTATCCAACTCAATTTGTGAAATTTTGGCGCCGGAATCAGCTCGATACGATGAAAATCGACCAAGTTATGATTTTCTGAACATGACGCAAATAAACTTCTGTCACAAATTTTCTGTATGAAAATACTTGATAAATCCACATTTTTGAAGACCTTCTGATCGAAATTGGCTTCCATCTGTGAGAGATGAAAACGTAGATAATGTCAAGACGGAATTTTGGCCACTGGAACGGGTTCAAAACGAGCCACGATCTTCAAGTTATGAATTTTTTAGCGCGTAAAAACTGCACTTTCAGCACACTTTTTCACCATATTTCTTCGAGAAAACTCACACATTCGGATACCTTCTTTAAAGAATTGACTCTTGAGCCGAACCTGAATTTAAGAATACGTTATCAGAGATATCTTGGCGAAAGAATACCTGAATATGACGCGCCGGGTTGGACTTGTGAATTTTTCTTGAAATATTTTGAGAAATATGGGAGGGCAAATTTTGGGGTACAACACCATGCTTTTAATTACGAAGTATTTTTGTTGTTGTTTGTTTGATATCTCTTTTAGATGATGAACATTGCCTTACACAAAAAGCAGAAGCATTGAGTGGTCGGAAATTTGAAAATGTGTCAATGAAGGATATTGTACCCGTAAGAAATGGAAAAATTGGCAAAAAAGACAAAAAAATTAGGAAAAAGTCAAGGTCCTACTACGGGTGCCCGTAGCAGTTTCTACGAATCGTAGCAGACTACACGATCTAAAAAAATAAATAAAGTCCCAGTTTCCTGCTGATGCGGTGTATTCACAAGTGTACGAATCGCGTCAGAGTAATATAAAAGATTATCAATCCACAAAGACCAATCGTCAATCTATCGTTTCCTATTGTTACGGTGTTTAGCTAAGTCAATTTTAAACAGGGAATTGAGCATGCAAGAAAGTAAAGTGCGGCAAAATAAACTTCAGATATAAAAGCAGGGTCGAATGTAATTCACATAGTCAGATGATATTTGCAATGCTTCGGAATAGAACTACTTATATGGCAATATTTTCTACTAAAGAAAAGAACTAATTTAACAGGAACTGTTGCTTTCGCATAATCAGAACTGAGTTTACTCTCTAATCAGACCTTCTTATCATCACTTATAAAAAGGCGCGCATTGCATTAAAGTAATAAACCTGTTTTTAAGAAATAAAGTACTTGACCATGTTGAAAAGTATTTTGATCTGGAATTTCTAATAAAAAGGGGACCTAACTTTAACCCTACAAACGCATCCGAAAATAGTTTCAAAATTCATTTCTTTGATAATAAAATCCCTAACTAACCGGACAAAGCGCTTTCTCTTCCTTTGACCAGTTAGAACTAACCGAGTTTAACAAAGGGTTGGACGGCTTTCGATCTAACCCAACAACAATAAAGTACATAAAACTCGTAATAAAAACCAAAATAGCCCATAAGCATTTCTATTGACACATTATTTGGAATATAGATCTAACTAGATTCCTTACATTCTAGCCCAGTAAGGTTCAGCCTGACATGGGAATATAAACAGACGTGTTAAAATAAATCATGCGAGAAAGTAAATAATTTAAAGTGCGGTGCGGTAAATAAACAAAGTAAAAGCAGTGCAGAAAATAAACAAAGTAAAATCAAGTGCGGAAAATAAACAAAGTAAAAGCAGCGTGGAAAATAAACAAAGTAAAAGTAGGTGCGGGAAATAAACAAAGTAAAATCAGGTGCGGGAAATAAACAAAGTAAAAGCAGGTGCGGGAAATATAAATAGAAACTTGCTCCAAATGGGGAGGTTTTAAATCTGGTACAAACTGGAAGCAAAATGCAACTGGAAATAAAAAGCAGTTGAAAATAAATATGGCAGGATAAACTTCTACCGAAGTGCTCCAAACTCGATTACAGACTCAATCTACGAACTCGATCACAGACTCAATCAACAGTTCAATAATTCCCTGATGTGAAGAATTATCGCTTTACAATGGTGAAATTATATGGATTAAGTTTGTAACTATGGTTAGATCAAGTTTGCAACTAAGCTTGGGTGAATTGAAATGAGATCAGGAACTTCTATTTATAGAGGATGAAGAATGCAGGAAATCACAGGAATGCCACCCAACTCCTTTTGGAGGGGAAAACATCGCCCAAAGGTGGCGCCCGCCATGGAGGCCATGGCGCCCGCCATGAGCGTAAATGAAAGGAAGTGGGGAACATGGCAGTTGAGGTCAGCAAGAGGTGGTCCACATCATGGCCTACCATATGGTTGGCGCCATGGTGGACACCATGAGTGCAAATTTGACCTAAACTCATGTTTTTCAGCCTGTTTTCCTTCATTTCTTCAGGGGAGCTATGGATAATTGAAATACCTGAAAAGGAAACAAAAGATAGGCATAATACGAGAAAACAATAATAAAAAACCTAAATAACATGTGAAATTAGAGTCAAAAACAAGTGTAAAGTAAGTGTTATCAAATTCTCCCACACTTAAACCTTTGCTTGTCCTCAAGCAAAAACTCTAAATAGATTAAGAAGAAAAACAATGTTAGTGAACAAGTTGGGCTGCAAGGGCCCTCTGGAATTAAAACATGGATGTATTGATAGGTACTAACTGATTCAAACCAAGGATATCATAGTGACACTCTTCCGTAAAACGGACATAAGCTTCATTCTTTTACGAACCAATCCATATCATGCCACTATGCTTAGGCCTATATTTTTCCTTTTTTCAAATCCTTTTTCATTCAGGCGCAATCACATTAAGCCCGTTATTTGTACATGCTCATAGTAAAGTGACCGGGTAGTGATTTTGACAATAAAACGCAAGGCTCTGGTACAAAAAGTTGGTGTAACCCCTTTTATTGACCCATTTATAGTTGCGGGGGATCAGATCGTAATTCGCCCTACCAAGTTCAGCACTAGATACCTCTGAACCAACTAAAGATGGGTAAAAAAAAATTCTTTTTCTTTTTCTTTTTCTTTTTCTTTTGCTTTTGCTTTATTTTTCAACATACAACTTTTGTTGAGTTAAATGACTTTGTGAGGGTCACCTATCCCGGGGTTGTAGTTTATAATAAGAAAATAGCATATAGATCATTCACTTCTCTTCGGTCCCCTACGTAGAGCATGCTTAGACCGGAGCTAACTGCTAGGATAAACTATTCAAGGATTTAAGAATTAAAATTTTAAGGCCACGGCGTAGGGGGTATCGGGATCGAATTCCTAAATTTATGAAGCTTAAGGTGTAAAAATGATGTTGATGCTTCAAAAGGGCTTTCCCAAGTCATACTACATCCTATCTCAACCAGGTCTTATAGCCCAACTAAGTTCAAAACACAGTGTTTTTCTTAGAAAATTTTTTCGGTTAGGCTCAAGAAATGGGGGAGTGGATATACACTAGACCATACAGATATAGATGACTCGTCAAACACATGTATTATTTTGAAAAGAAAGAAAACAAGCAAACAAAATCAAATAAAGAAGTAAAATAACGAGAAAGAAAATGCAAGAAAGGAAAAATAAAGTGAGAAAAAATAAAGCGAGAAAAATAAAGCGAGTAAATCTCCTCCCACACTTAAATCGAACATTATCCCCAATGTTACGAAATAAGATAAGGAAAGAGTCACTTGGTAAATTACTAAGGCTGGCTGGGTCCCTCTCCATCCTACGGTGAATGTCTAGGATGACGGGATCGGCTGCAACGACGACTGCTCTGAGAAGCCTCGAGCTGGTCGAATTTGGCGGACAAGGCAATCTGTGAACTCTGAATCTCGCGAAGGTTGCCTAAAAGGGAACCTTGAGTGGCCTCCATAAGGGCGGAGTTCCTCTGGAACTGGGCTTGTTGCTTATGTTGCTCGCGGGATATCGCCAATTGAGATTCCATAAGACTTTGAAAAGAGTGGTCTGTCTGCTGTCGTGACGCCTCCATAAAACTCATGTTATCTGTCAGCTGTTGTTGGATGGCAGAAAGTAAACCATCTCTTCTCTCCTCCCGGGCTAGTTGGTCACACCACATCTCTTCAGTGATGTAGAAGCCAGGAGTCGTACCTGAAAAAGTGTTAGAAGTAGAAGGTGCAGTGTGTGCGGGTGAAGCATGGTGGGGGGACACAGGTGGGGCATGAGGTTCATCCCTCTGCTCGTATTCTTCATCAGTCTCGTGTACGTCCCCAAGTGGAACATTAAGAGGTAATGGACCCGTAAAAGGTGGAGCATCTAGATCGTAGGTTCAGTTCCTCGCAATTCATACATCAGTACGTCTAGTGCATGGCAGAACGACTGATGGGATAGCGACACCCCGAACCATAAGTTCAAAGCCACCCTCTCTCCTCACCTTGCACAATTTCATATCTTTTAGAAATTTCAAATTAATTGTGCAGGGAGGAAGGGGTGCTAGGGTAGCTATCTCAGCGTCGAGGTGCAGATCTCTAGCAATAGATGTAAGTAGTCCTCCAAAAGCTATGGTCCCTGTGTGTCTCAGGATAACAATCATGTGAGCAATCATAAACGGGACTGAATTAATTCTTCTATTAGTGAGACTACCTTGCAAAAATAGAAGTTCTCTAGCATTTACCTTGTTTGGATTCTCCCGACCAAAAATAGTACAGGCGAGCATATATCGAAAAATTCGAATAGTCGGGTTATGGATCAATGATGCTAAAATTCCTTCAAAAGAATTTATAGAAGAGTTTGACAATTGACGCCAGAAGGAAAATGCATCAGTGGACCATTCAGAATCAAAAGGGGTCTCACAAATAGTGTCATCACCATGAGGAATACCCAACAGAGCTGTTAGTTCGTCGGTGCTATATTAATATTCAACATTAAACAAACATAATTTAACCGTACCGACAGTACAAGTAGTGTCGGGGTGAACCAAATAAATTAGGGAACTTAAGAATTCCCGAGTTAGCCTCTCAAAGGTGGGCTCTTTTCTAGTAAAAATCTCGTGCAATCCTAGGATGTCAACTAAATGAAAAAACTATGATAAAGTCCTAAAGTATATAGACAGTTTTCATCGACATACCTGGTTAAGACAATTTCTCGTCCTTGCAATTTTTCAAGGATTTTCGTTATCGGTCTCCGGGTTTGCCTTCACGAAGAACGTATCCGTTGAACTCCATTGTTGCTCCTTTGGAAGAAAATTGAAAAAATTGGGTTTCAAAATGGGTGTTGGAGATTTGGAGGAGAAAGTTTAAATTTTTATGAAGGTTAGAAAAATGGATGTTGGAGTGGTTAATGGGGTAGTAGGTGGTTGATAAAATGAGAGTTTTTGGGTTGAAAATGGAGAAAGTGGGAGGTTTTTGAAAATCTGCCCGTTATAGTCTCAGACCCCATGGCGGGTGCCATGGTCTTGGTGGCTGGCGCCATGCTTGGAATTTGGGCTGGGCTCAAATTTCTTTGTTTTGTTGGTTTGGGCTTCTTATTCCAATTTCTTCTCGTAGGTGCAAACAGAAATTCTTCATTTGGTGCTTGCAAGGATTGGTGTATTGAATTTTTTTTCTTTTATGTTTATAACTTGAAAATAATAAACTCATAAAAATAAAATAAACAATTAGTTAAAGAGAAAATAAAATAGAAATAAAAAATGATAAAATAGAAATATACTTAATTATGGTAAGTCACGAAAAATAAAAATAAAAAGAAAGTAGAATGCAAGAGTTAGGCATAAAAATAGATAAGTCTGAAAAAGGAAACAACATGATAAAAGAAACAACAAAACAGTAAAACAGTGCAAATATGAATCAAGATCATCAAGGAGTAGTAGGGTCCTTGGTCGACTCAGAACCATGAGTTGCACCTAACTTACTGCGGAGATCATCAATTTCCTGCTGTAGGAGGTCTGCCTCAGTAGAGTGAGTAGCACCGGAAACCATAACTTGAAGAGAGAGGTCTTCAACTGTCTGACGAAGTTGGGCTACCTCTCTACACAGCTCAGCAACCTGTGCATAAATGTCGAGTTACTGCAAAGAGAAATTATTAGAGAATACAATGGCCCTATCTGTGGACATGGATGATACTCAAGTACCAGAGGTGATTTTCGCTCGTCCACGGTCTCTCCAAGACCTTCTAAGGCATATGTCCAATTGGCAGGGTTATGGACATTGGTCATCATGGGATCAGGCAAGGTAAAATAGTGAACGGTTTCATTATCAATCAGGAGTCTATACTGGTTGAGATTAAAGTAGACTCTTCTCATTAGCCCACAATCCAAACAGAAATCAATGTCCATTATAGTATATCCACAATAGGAGGTAAGGTGAGATAACTTACTTGTATGACCCAAAGCAGAAGCAATCAGAGTCATTGTCCCTCCCACATGGAGGATACCTTCAGCAGACTTAGAAGTCATCATGAGATTCCACAGCAAAAGATTTCCATAGGCTATAGGGTGAGACTGGGTCGCACAGTAGAGGATAAAGATATCCTCCTCGCTAACATGGGTATCAGTGCCTTCCTTCCCTAGGAAAGTGTAAGCAATAACCATCTGAAAATACCTGAAAGTGGGGTTGTGAATAACAGGGGATAGCTAAGTGGAAGGATCAAGGCTCCCTCCAGCAGTAATATCCCTCCAGAATTTCTCTATGTCCCTAGTCTTGAAATAGCCAACTGGTATCTCAGGTATAGCATCGGGTGTGGTCTAGAAGCCTAGCAAGTCGCCAAACTCCCTCTGGGTAAAACAGTATTCTATCCCGAATAGTCTGAAAGTGAGATATCCATCCTGGCCATTATAGGGCTCAAACTCGAATGAACTGAGGAATTCTAAGGTGAGGTTCCTGTAGGTCACATTTAGGTCATCTGCATACTCGTCCCACTTTAGCTGGTTGCATAGATACTTGATACTGGCTTCAAATCCAAGAGCTTCCATGAAAATATGGTCTGGATATCTGGTCGGTGCCATGGGTCGCTGTGAAAGGACCGCATAGCGTTGTATCTGAGTGTTATCTCGGAAGGAAACATGCATGTCATCGAAATGCTCCATCCTGAAAAATGTAGTTAGCAAAGACGGGTAGCAGGTGATGCCTGAAATCATAAATTTTGCAACTGTTAGTATCAAGATAAACAATAAAATTTGATAAAGTAAAAAGTAAATAAATGCAAAAAAATAAAAATAAACCCATGGGTTGCCTCACACGCAGAGCTTGTTTAGTGTCGTTAGCTTGACGAGTAAACTTCATATATCAAAAATTGGTACTGGTGGATCAATCAGAGTGTGGATGGAGTAGTTGGTGGGAATGTCACCTCCTTCATAGTGCTTCAACCTCTTCCCATTGACTATGAATGAGCTACAAGAATTATTCTTGATCTCGACTGCTCCAGATCTTAGGATTCTAGAGACCTCAAAAGGACCAGTCCATCTTGAACGTAGCTTGCCAGGAAAAAGTCGCAACCTGGAATTGAAAAGGAGAACAAGGTCGCTTATATTGAAATATTTCTTTACAATTCTTCTGTCATGCCAAGTTTTGGTTCTTTATTTATATATTATAGAATTCTCATAGGCAGACTGGCAGAATTCCTCCAATTTATGAATGTCAAGGATGCGCTTTTCACCAGCAATCAAATATTCCAAATTCAGGGTCTTAATGGCCCAATAGGCTTTATGCTCTAACTCGAAGGGTAAATGACAAGATTTTCCATAGACTAATTGGTAAGGGGTTGTTCCAATAGGGGTTTTAAAAGCTGTTATGTAGGCCCATAGTGCTTCATGTAGCTTTTGAGACCAATCTTTTCTGGAAATTGAAACGGTTTTTTCTAAGATTTGTTTAATCTCCCTGTTAGACACTTCTACTTGGCCGTTAGTCTGTGGATGATAAGGTGTTGCTACTCTGTGCTTTACTCTATACTTACTCAAGAGCTTATCAAAGATTCTGGATATGAAATGTGATCCTCCATCACTTATAACGAGACGGGGTGTTCCAAACCTCGGAAAAATGATATTCTTAAATAACTTGACTACCACTCTTGTGTCGTTTGTGGGTGATGCAATAGCCTCAATCCATTTAGACACGTAGTCCACAACTACCAAAATGTACATATTTCCCATTGAAGGTGGAAATGGTCCCATAAAGTCTATACCCCAAACATCAAAGAGTTTAACTTCCTGGATATTCCTCATTGGCATCTTGTTACGTCTTGATATGTTCCCTGTGCATTAGCATTGGTTGCACTTGACAATGTAGGCATGAACATCGCACCATAAAGTTGGCCAATAGAGGCTTGCTTGAAGAATCTTGGCGTGCATTTTAGATATACCTGCATGTCCACCATAAGGTGCAGAATGACAGTGTCTGATGATGTCTTCTATTTCCTCTTCTGAGACGAAACACCTAAAAATATTATCTATTCCTGTCTTAAATAGGAGTGATTCATCCCAGTAGAAATGTTTAACATCTTTGAAGAACTTCTTTTTCTGTTGGTAATTTAGATCAGGGGGTATGATATCTGCAGCTAGGTAGTTTACAAAATCAGCGTACCAAGGTATGCTCTTCATTACTGAATTTTTTTCAAAATCTTTATCTATGTAAGGCTCGAAATCATCAGTCTTAGCTATAAGTCTTTCATAGGTGAAATCATCATTTATAGGCAATAAGTCGGGTTTTAAGTGTTCTAATCTAGAGAGGTGGTCAGCAACAACATTCTCTGTGCCTTTCTTATCCTTAATGTTTAGATCAAACTCTTGGAGTAACAGGGTCCATCTAAGTAATCTAGGTTTAGCGTCCTTTTTATTTAATAGATAACGTATGACATCATGATCAGTGTAAACAATGATCTTTGCTCCAACTAGGTAGGACCTAAACTTATCTATCGCAAAAATTACTGCCAGTAATTCTTTCTCTGTTGTTGCATAGTTGAGATGGGCGGTATCTAGGGTTCTACTAGCATAATATATAACATAAAATTTCTTGTCTTTTAGTTGTCCTAGAACAACACCAACTTCATAATCGATGGCATCACACATGATTTCAAAAGGTTGTGTCCAATCTGGGGGTTGCATGATCGGAGCTGAAATCAGTGCTTATTTCAAAAATTTAAAAGCTTCGAGATATTTCTTGTCAAAAACAAATTCAACATCCTTAATTAGAAGATTAGTCAAAGGTTTTGTTATTTTAGAGAAGTCTTTTATAAAACGCCGATAAAAACCAGCATGTCCAAGAAAACATCTAATTTCCCTAATAGTTTTAGGTGGGCTGAGGTTTTCTATAACTTCGATTTTGGATCTATCGACCTCAATGCCTCTTTCGGAGACAATGTGTCCTAATAATAAACCTTCATTAACCATAAAATGGAATATTTCCCAGTTTAGCACTAGGTTCACCTCTACGCATCTTTCAAGGATTTTTTCGAGGTTGGAGAGACAATCTTTAAAATTGAATCCACACACCGAGAAATCGTCCATGAAAACTTCCATTATTCCATCTAGGTAATCTACAAATATAGACATCATACAATGTTAAAAAGTGGCAGGGGCATTACAGAGTCCGAAGGGCATTCGTCTATAGGAGAATGTTCCATATGGACAGGTGAAGGTTATTTTCTCTTGATCCTCAGGGTGAATAGGTATTTGGAAAAATCTTGAGTATCCATCTAGATAACAAAAGTGCGAGTGTTTGGCTAGACGTTCGAGCATTTGATTTATAAATGGAAGAGGGAAATGATCCTTCCTGGTTGCTTTGTTTAATTTTCTATAATCTATACACATACACCAACCTCCTTCTGTTCATTTAGCAATATGCTCACCTTTCCCATTTTCTATGACTGTGATGCCTCCTTTCTTTGGCACCACATGCACAGGGCTCACCCAATTACTATATGATATTTGGTAAATTATACCAGCCTCTAGTAACTTAAGAACTTCTTTTTTAACAACATCGCTCATTATAGGGTTTATTCTTCTTTGATGTTCTCTTGAGGGTTTTGAGTTTTCCTCTAACAAGATTCAGTGCATGCACATCGATAGACTTATTCCTTTTAAATCGGAGATGTTATACCCTAAAGTTGAGGGATATTTTCGTAACATCTCTAAGAGTTGAGTTGTCCCATCTTGACTTAAAATAGCGTTAACTATAACATGACGATTCATCTCTTTATCTAAGAATTCGTATCTGAGGTTCTTGGGAAGTTCCTTCAGTTCTAAAGATGGTTTCAAAGGGCAAGGCATGGGATTGGGAGTAAGCGATAAACATTCATAGAGGTCGTCATCGATGTAAGGTTCTAAACTTTTAAATCCATCGTCCTCCATAATGGGGGTCGAAGGTAACTTGATATTTTTGTTAGATTCCTCTCGCTTAAGTTCCAATATACACTCGTCAATGACGTCGATAGCATAACAGGCATCTCCTATGACTGGTGCCATTAAGAACTTTGAAAGAATAAATTCTATCTTTTCATCACCCACCTCAAATGATAATTTTCCTTTCTTAACGTCAATTATGGCTCCGACTGTTGATAGGAATGGTCTACCTAAGAGTATTGGGATTTCTTTGTCTTCTTTAATATCTGTGATATGGTGGGAGAACTGACTTGATGGTTTTGCGTTTGATCGCAAATGTTGCGGTTAGCAAGAGTCGCCACCGACTTTTATTTTATCCAAAAGGAAAGGTGAAAAAGCACAGGAAAGACCTTTGAGATTATTTCTTGAGTTCGGGGGGTAGATTATGAAAAGGGAAGGTATTAGCACCCTTTTCATCCATGGTTTTCCATGGGCTCTTAGTTACTTAATAGATCACTTGCTTTTGTTAGAAATTTTTCTTTGTGTGGTTTTTTGAAAGTATTTTGTAAAGAGGCCATTGTTTAGGAAATCTTTGTAATGATTCTTGTTTGCAAGAATGTATACAAAGATGTTGATCTTTTGAAAATGTTTTCAAGTTTTGTAAGATGTTTTGAAAGTGTAGGTGTTCGTTTTGAAAATAGCAAGGATATTTGTTTGAAATTGAGCAAGTAATTAGGAGCATTCTACCTACTCAAAAGTCTTTCTTGTTCATTTTCCTTTTCCTTTGACATTGTTATCTTACCATTGATTTGGTAAGTAACCCTATCTTTGGATGTAAACGGGACGGGCGTGGGTTGTAACGCCCGTAATTTAATTAATCATTTAATTAAATTATTTTTGGAATATTTATGAAGATTTGTTATAATTAATTGGATTTATTTTATTAAGTGGAGAAATAATAATTAGAGATATAATATTATGTGGTGAAATAATATTAGAAGTGTAATATTATTTAAAGTGGGCTTGTTTTTTTTAAAGGAATAGAAGTAATAAGGGGGTGTGTTGGTTTTAAGCCCAATAAGGAGATAATAGAATAATAGGGTTATTTTATTATTTGTTAGAAGGAATAGAAAGAAAAGAAGCAGTAGAAGAATAAGGATTTGGAAGAGAAAGTGCAAGCTGCTAGAGAAAGTGGAAAACGGCAAGAACGAGAATCCAACCGGAAATTGTAGAGAGACCTTCAATCCAAGGTAAGGGTGGGGTTCTAACTCTATAATTGGGTTATGATGATTGGTATGTGGGATTAGTGATGATTGTTGTCTTGTTCTTGAATTGGATGTATATGATGGTGTATGATGATGATTTGATGAATTTTAGATGGATATTGATGTTGTTAAAACGCTGTAGAATTATAAGATGATTATAGGTGAAGAATTGTCATGAATATATTAAGTTTTAGGGATTTAATCGTGAATCCCATAGTGATATGTAGTGATGGAAAATGTTGAAGATAACAGTAATGAAAATGAAGAATTTGGCAAATTGATATCAAGCGCTATTGTATTAGAACTAATGAATTAATTTGGAGAATAGAATTTATTATTGTTGTTCTTAGTTAGATGGACATCAGGTAAGAATTAGAATAATAGGATGAATAGAAAGTAGCAGTTCTGACAGTAGAAGTGTGTTGACTAGAGTTGTGTTAGATTAATGCAAGATAGAAGTTCTGAAGTTAGACGTAAGCTGTTAGAAGATGCGTGGCATAGTGAAAGGTAGCAGTTCTGATGCTAGAAGTTGCATTAGTCAGAAGATGGAATTAGTCAGAAGATGGCATGATCAGAAGTTGTAACTGGTCATAGGTTGAGTGGTCAGAAGATGGCATGATCAGAAGTCGTAACTGGTCAGAGGTTGAGTGGTCAGAAGATGGGATGATTAAAAGTTGTAACTGGTCAGAGGTTGAGTGGTCAGAAGATGTGATGATCAGAAGTTGCATCTGATTAGAGGTTGCATTAGTCAGAAGTTATAGCAGTCAGAAGATTGTGTCGCCCAGAGGTTGCATCATTAGAAGTTGTGTATTTAGAAATAGCGTTGGTTAGAGGTTGCATGGTCAGAAGCTGTGTTGGCCTTTGCGTTGTTTTGTGCAGTGCGATAAAGTTAGATGCTTAGAAGCTGCTGTTTGAACCATAACAGTAGGAAAGTGACGGTCTTTAATTTAGACTTATAAAATGACAGTGTTGATTTATTGTGGAATTAAAATACTGTTGAGTTATAAATGAGAAATTATTAATAAATAAATGATGTTTGATGAATTATTTTGATTATTTGATATGTTTTTGAGATGATTATTTGAGATGTTTTGAGATGATTATTTGAGATATTTTTGAGATAATTATTTGAGATGTTTTGAGATGATTATTTGAGATATTTTTGAGATGATTATTTGAGATGTTTTGAGATGATTATTTGAGATATTTTGAGATGATTATTTAAGATTTTTTTGAGATGATTATTTGAGATGTTTTGAGATGATTATTTGAGATGTTTTGAGATGATTAATTGATAAGTTTTGAGATGATTTGAGATGTTGTTAACTTGGGTGTTATCATTACATTCATAGTTGTGTCGCATACATTGAAATTTTTGAGATGGAGCTTATGCTCGTTGAGATGGCTTGGATTGGCAAATTTTGAGATGAAGGCTATGCCTTATTGATGCCTCTATTAATTGGCAAATTTTTGAGATGGGAGTTCAGCTCCAATGGTACCACATGCATTTGCATAGTATTGAGTCGCATTATATGATTTCATAAAGAAGTGTATTTTGATGTGGATTAATGTATGTTATTGCTGAGATTGTTGTTTATTATGAGATGAGAAGTGGTGATGTTGTTGATCTAATTTAATATATTAATTATCATGCACTTTATTATATTGTTAGATATCTCACCCCTTCTGTTTGAATGTTTCCCTTATGTTGGTAACGTGCACGTAATTGAGAGTGAAGGTTGTATACCTTCAATAGTTCGAGTCGGTGTTATTGCTCTGATATGTAACACTCAGGGGGACAAACACTTATTGTTTTGATTAATAATTTTTAGTTGTTGAATTTTAATTTGATTATCATTAAATATGAGATGTTTCGAAGTTGCTGCTTTTGTTAGAGATGTATTTAAGAATTACACTGCGTAGATGTTGATATATTTGATTAAAGATGTTATATTGATGGTTCATCTGATGTTTGAAAAAGTGTTATATATCCACGTTGAATGCAATGAATTTTGTTAGAAGAATTTGTGACGTCCCGGTTCATTTGTATGATTGAAATTTTATAACTCTGATTTATTTTGCATAATTGCTTGGGGTAGAATTGGGGTGTTACAAAGTTGGTATCAAAGCAAAAGGTTGGTCCAACCTTGTCGTCGAGTCGTAGTTGTCTAACAATCGAGTATTGTTATTTTGATGTTCTAATCGTTGTTTATGTTGTAGTGAGGAGTTGAGATGGCTGGAAGGAATGATGCTGCTCTTGCTGCTGCTTTAGAAGCAATGGCTCATGCGATAGAAAATCAGCCTAATGTTGACGGGAATGCTGGATCTCGTAGCTTGGCGACTTTCCAAAGAGAGAATCCACCTACGTTCAAGGGAAAGTATGATCCTGACGGAGCATTGGAATGGTTGAAAGAGATAGAGAGAATCTTTCGCGTGATGGATTGCACTCCGGTGCAGAAGGTTCGTTATGGGACTCAAATGCTAGCAGTCGAGGCTGATGACTGGTGGCTAGAGACTTGTCAGAAGTTAGAAGCTGCAGGTGAGAATGTCACTTGGATTGTGTTCCGTAGGGAGTTTTTGAGAAAGTATTTTCCTAAAGATGTCCGTGGTAAGAAGGAAATTGAGTTCCTTGAGCTGAAGCAAGGAAATTTGTCTGTTGTTGAGTATGCTGCCAAGTTTGCTGAGTTGGCCAAGTTTTATCCGCATTACACTGAGGAAAATGCTGAGTTTTCAAAGTGTATTAAGTTTGAGAACGGGTTGCGCCCGGAGATTAAGAAAGCAGTTGGATATCAGAAAATTCGTGTCTTTGCTGATTTGGTTGATAGCTGCAGGATTTATGAGGAAGACAATAATGCTCATTACAAGATCATCAGCGAGAAGAGGGGTAAGCACCCATAAAATCATGGTAAACCTTATGATTCCCCAGCTGGTAAGGGTAAACAGGGAGTTGCTCATAGACAGAGGACTAGTGGGGGAGATGCTCCTGCTGGTGTGATTTGTGTTAAGTGTGGGAAACCTGGACACAAGAGTAATGTGTGCACTACTGAAGTGAAGAGGTGTTTCCGTTGTGGAAAGAACGAACATGTTGTATCTGAGTGTGAGCACAAGAGTGTGGTTTGTTTCAACTGTAAATAAGAAGGGCACATTGGTAGCCAGTGTTCGAAACCGAAGAGGGCTTAGTCAAGTGGTAAAGTGTTTGCTTTGGTTAAGGATCAGACAGCTGCTGAGGACAGACTTATTAGAGGTACATGTTTCATTAATAGTACTCCTTTAATTACTATTATTGATACTGGTGCTACACATTGTTTTATTGCTACTGATTGTGTTGAAAGATTGGGTCTTGCGTTGTCTTCTTTGAATGGAGAAATGGTCGTCGATACTCCAGCCAAGGGGTCAGTGACTACTTCTTTTGTGTGTGCCAAGTGTCCCTTGTCGATCTTCGACAGAGACTTTGTTGTTGATTTGGTTTGTTTACCGTTAAGAGATTTGGATGTAATTTTGGGTATGAACTGGTTAGAGCATAACTGTGTTCATATCAACTATTATGACAAGTCTGTGAAGTTTTCTACTCCTGAGGAAGAGGAAGATGGTCTGTTGTCTGTTAGACAGTTGATGAAGTTGATGCAAGAGGAAGCATAAATGTTTTCGTTGATGGCGTCGCTATCTGTAGAGACTCAATCTGTAATTGAGGAATTGCAGGTGGTGTGTGAATTTCCTGAAGTTTTCCCTGATGAGATTCCTGATGTACCGCTAGAGAGGGAAGTTGAATTTGCAATTGATCTTGTACCTGGTACTAGACCCGTGTCTATGGCACCATACAGGATGTCTGCGTCTGAGTTGTCTGAGTTGAAGAAGCAATTGGAAGAGTTACTTAAGAAGAGGTTTGTAAGACCAAGTGTATTGCCGTGGGGTGCTCCAGTGTTGTTGGTGAAGAAGAAAGATGGAAGTATGAGGATTTGTGTTGATTATAGACAGTTGAACAAGGTGACGATTAAGAACAAGTATCCGCTTCCAAGAATAGATGACTTGATGGACCAATTAGTGGATGCTCGTGTTTTTAGTAAGATTGATCTGAGGTCGGGTTACCATCATATTAAAGTGAAGGATGAAGATATTCAGAAGACGAATTTCAGAATGCGTTATGGATATTATGAGTATTCGGTGATGCCTTTCGGTGTTACTAATGCGCTGGGAGTATTCATGGAATATATGAACCGTATTTTTCATACTTATTTGGATCGGTTCGTAGTGGTGTTCATTGATGATATTTTGATTTACTCTAAGTCAGAAGAAGAGCATGTTGAACATTTAAGAGTAGTATTGCAGATTTTGAAAGAGAAGAAGTTGTATGCAAGGTTGTCCAAGTGTGAATTCTGGCTGAAGGAGGTTAGTTTTCTTGGTCATGTGATTTCAGGTAGTGGCATTGTTGTAGATCCATCAAAGGTTGATGTTGTGTTGCAATGGGAAACTCCAAAGTCAGCTACTGAGATTAGAAGCTTCTTGGGATTAGCTGGTTATTATAGAAGGTTTATTGAAGGGTTTTCTAAGTTGTCACTTCCATTGACTAAGTTGACTTGTAAAGGTAGAGCTTTTGTTTGGGATGTTCATTGCGAAGAAAGTTTAACAGAATTAAAGAAGAGGTTGACATCGGCTCCGATTTTGATGTTACCTAATCCAGGAGAGCCTTTTATGGTTTATTGTGATGCTTCTAAGATGGGTTTAGGAGGTGTGCTTATGCAGAATGGTAAGGTAGTTGCTTATGCGTCGAGGCAGTTAAGGACTCATGAGAAGAAGTATCCTACGCATGATTTAGAGTTTGCTGCAGTTGTTTTTGCATTTAATATTTGGAGGCATTATCTTTATGGTTCTAGATTTGAAGTGTTTAGTGACCATAAGTGCTTAAAGTATTTGTTTGATCAGAAAGAGCTGAATATGAGGCAACGAAGATGGTTAGAATTGTTAAAGGACTATGATTTCAGTTTGAATTATAATCCAGGAAAAGCGAATGTGGCAACTGATACGTTGAGTCGAAAGACATTACATATGTCAGCAATGATGGTTAAAGAGTTGGATTTAATTGAACAGTTCAGAGATATGAGCTTAGTTTGCGAGGTTACTCCGCAGAGTGTTATGTTGTGTATGTTGAAGATTAATAATGAATTTTTAGACAGTATCAGAGAAGCTCAGAAATTGGATGTGAAACTGGTAGATTTGATGGTGGGGATTGATCAATCTGAGAATAATGATTTTAAGCTAGATGAGCAAGGTGTGTTGAGGTTTCGTAACCGGATTTGTATTCTTGATGATGCTGAGATGAAGAAAGTGATACTTGAAGAAAGTCATAGAAGTAAGTTGAGTATTCATCCAGGAGCTACAAAGATGTATCAATATTTGAAAGGTTTGTTTTGGTGGCCTGGGATGAAGAGTGATGTGGCTTGTTTCGTGTATGCATGTTTGACTTGTCAGAAGTCGAAAGTTGAACATCAGAAGCCTGCAGGATTGATGCAACCATTGGAAGTTCCAGAATGGAAATGGGATAGCATTTCAAGGACTTTGTGACGGGGTTGCCTAATAATTTAAGAGGACATGATTCGATTTTGGTGATTGTTGATAGGCTTACGAAGTCAGCTCATTTTGTTTCTATTAACATCAGTTTTCCAGTGACGAAGTTGGCTGAGATTTATATCAGTGTGATTGTGAAGTTGCATGGTGTTCCTTTGTTTATTGTGTCAGATAGAGACCCAAGATTTACTTCTGATTTTTGGAAGAGTTTGCAAGAAGCGTTGGGTTCTAAGTTGAGGTTGAGTTTAACGTATCATCCTCAAACAGATGGTCAGACTAAACGGATGATTCAATCGTTGGAAGACTTGTTGAGGGCATGTGTTCTTGAGCAGGGAGGTTCGTGGGATACTTATCTTCCATTGATAGAGTTCACGTATAATAACAATTACCATTCTAGTATTGGGATGACACCTTTTGAAGCGTCGTATGGTCGGGGATGTAGAACTCATTTATGTTGGCATGAATCTGGTGAAAGAGTAGTACTTGGACCTGAACTTGTTCGTGAGACTACTGAGAAGGTGAAGTTGATTCGAGAAAAGATGAAAGCTGCCCAAAGTAGATAGAAGAGTTATCATGACAAGCGAAGGAAAGATTTAGAATTCCAAGCTGGTGATCATGTGTTTTTGAGAGTTACACCTCTGACTGGTGTTGGGCGAGCGTTGAAGTCTAAGAAGCTCACTTCTCGTTTTATTGGACCGTATCAGATTTCAGAGAGAGTGGGGAATGTTGCTTATAGAGTGGCTTTACCGCATAATCTTTCGAATTTGCATGATGTGTTTCATGTGTCGCAACTTCGGAAGTATATTTCAGATCCATCTCATGTGATTCATATGGATGATGTGCAAGTACAGGATAATCTTACGGTGGAGACGAAGCCTGTACAGATCGCGGATCGCGAAATGAAGACTCTGAGGGGCAAAGAGATTGCCTTGGTTAAGCTGCTGGTGAAAGCATGACTTGGGAGTTGGAGAGCAAGATGCGAGACTCCTATCCTGAATTGTTTGCTTGAGGTAAATTTTCGAGGACGACAATATTCTAAGTGGGGGAGAGTTGTAACGCCCGTAATTTAATTAATTATTTAATTAAATTATTTTTGGAATATTTTTGAAGATGTGTTATAATTAATTGGATTTATTTTATTAAGTGGAGAAATAATATTAGAGATATAATATTATGTGGTGAAATAATATTAGAAGTGTAATATTATTTAATGTGGGCTTGTTTTTTAAAGGAATAGAAGTAATAAGGGGGTGTGTTGGTTTTAAGCCCAATAAGGAGATAATAGAATAATAGGGTTATTTTATTATTTGTTAGAAGGAATAGAAATAAAAGAAGCAGTAGAAGAATAAGGATTTGGAAGAGAACGTGCAAGCTGCTAGAGAAAGTGGAAAACGGCAAGAACGAGAATCCAACCGGAAATTGTAGAGTAACCTTGAATCCAAGGTAAGGGTGGGGTTCTAACTCTATAATTGGGTTATGATGATTGGTATGTGGGATTAGTGATGATTGTTGTCTTGTTCTTGAATTGGATGTATATGATGGTGTATGATTATGATTTGATGAATTTTAGATGGATATTGATGTTGTTAAAACGCTGTAGAATTATAAGATGATTATAGGGGAAGAATTGTCATGAATATATTAAGTTTTAGGGATTTAATCGTGAATCCCATAGTGAGATGTAGTGATGGAAAACGTTGAAGATAGCAGTAATGAAAATGCAGAATTTGACAAATTGATATCAGGCGCTACTGTATTAGAACTAATGAATTAATTTGGAGAATAGAATTTGTTAGTGTTGTTCTTAGTTAGATGGACATCGGGAAAGAATTAGAACAATAGGATGAATAGAAAGTAGCAGTTCTGACAGTAGAAGTGTGTCGACTAGAGCTGCGTTAGATTAGTGCAAGATAGAAGTTCTGAAGTTAGATGTAAGTTGTTAGAAGATGCGTGGCATAGTGAAAGGTATCAGTTCTGATGCTAGAAGTTACATTAGTCAAAAGATGGCATTAGTCAGAAGATGGCATGATCATAAGTTGTAACTGGTCAGAGGTTGAGTGGTCAGAAGATGGCATGATCAGAAGTTGTAACTGGTCAGAGGTTGAGTGGTCAGAAGATGGGATGAACAGAAGTTGTAACTGGTCAGAGGTTGAGTGGTCAGAAGATGAGATGATCAGAAGTTGCATCTGATTAGAGGCTGCATTAGTTAGAAGTCATAGCAGTCAGAAGATTGTGTCGCCCAGAGGTTGCGTCATTAGAAGTTGTGTATTTAGAAATAACATTGGTTAGAGGTTGCATGGTCAGAAGCTGTGTTAGCCTTTGTGTTGTTTTGTGTAGAGCGATAAAGTTAGATGCTTAGAAGCTGCTGTTTGAACCATAACAGTAGGAAAGTGACGGTCTTGACTTTAGAGTTACAGAATGACAGTGTTGATTTATTATGGAATTAAAATACTGATGAGTTATAAATTAGAAGTTATTAATAAATAAATGATGTTTGGTGAATTATTTTGATTATTTGAGATGATTATTTGAGATGTTTTGAGATGATTATTTGAGATATTTTTGAGATGATTATTTGAGATATTTTGAGATGATTATTTGAGATATTTTGAGATGATTATTTGAGATATTTTGAGATGATTATTTGAGATATTTTTGAGATGATTATTTGAGATGTTTTGAGATGATTATTTGAGATATTTTGAGATGATTATTTGAGATGTTTCGAGATGATTATTTGAGATGTTTTGAGATGATGAATTGATATGATTTGAGATGTTGTTAACTTGGGTGTTATCATTACATTCATGGTTGTGTCGCATACATTGCAATTTTTGAGATGGAGCTTATGCTCGTTGAGATGGCCTGGATTGGAAAATTTTGAGATGAAGGCTATGCCTTGTTGATGCCTCTATTAATTGGCAAATTTTTGAGATGGGAGTTCTGCTCCAATGGTACCACATGCATTTGCATAGTGTTGTACCCCAAAATTTTCCCTCGTATTTTTCCACAAGAAATCACAACTTCAGGCTTTTCCTGATTTTTCAGATTGGTTCAAGAATCGGTCAAACAGACTTTTCTCGTCAGTCAGACAAAATTAGGGTTTTCATTGGTTTTCATGGCTCTGGAACAGTTCATACAGTTTGGTTAAGGTTTGGTTGATTTTGGCTCAGTTTTGATCAGGCGAACGCTTCTTTGGCATTTGATCAGGAATTAGGGTTTTTTGTGCGCGCGTTCTCAGAAAGATTTAAATTCTACAGTGCTTTTCAAGTTATGCTGAGATGTGGATTGAAACATTTGGATTGAGTTTGCATTGTGTGATTAAATCAGTGAAATGATACATTTGGATTGAATTTGCAGTGTTTGGTAAAAATCAGTAAAAAGGAAAATATGTCTGGGCAATTGGATGTTGGAAGCGCCAAGTTTATTAATTGATCAATGCTGAAACAATGTTTAGTTAATTATTTATTATTCTAAAGATTAAATAGTTGGGATTTATTTTCAATTATTTTAATTTAAAGAACTATAAATAATAAATAAACAATTGAAAGGAAGGAAAGGAATTAACTGATAAAAAAGTGGATTTTTATTCATCTTTTAATTATTCGTTACAATTATTGTTTGAATACGGTATTTATTTACAATGTATTCATAATAATAAATGTTTACAAGTGATTAAATTTGGAATAAAACTATCCTAATTTTTCTAAGTTTCCTAATCTTCATTCTTCTATCCAATGCTCCCTCTGCTTCATTTGATTTTATCTGCAAAGAATAAGAAACAAAAGAAAAAGTCAATTGCAGATAAATAATTAAAAAGCAGACAATTAATTTGGGCTCATCATTAAAGGCAACTGACTGGAATCAGTTAGCCCTCTCTGCAAATCACGGGATTTCTCCCGGTTCACAAAAAAGGGGTGAATATTGCTTGCTGATCATGAATGCACAAAGTTGAAATTCACAAGTCAAAATTGTCAAACCACTGCATAGTTCAAAACCAACAGCATATGCAAAGTACAAAGTCCAAAGGCAAACAGAATGGCCTAACTAAAGTCACAAACTATTCAAAAAGCTGTCCAAAGGATGTCAAGATACAAAAGTACAAGATACTATCACAAGGAAGCAAAATGTTGTCAAAAGAAGATATGGAAAGATATCAAGAGGACATAAAGTAGGCAGAGTAAACATGTAATGCAAGCAAGCTTCTCATCATCATTTTCCAGTGTTACCTTTTCAGTAAAAGTACAAGCATAAACATTTTAAAATGCTTAAAGCTGTACTGGAGAGAGAGGAAAGAGAGAAAAAGAGGACAGGTTTGCAGGCTTAGGCATGAGAAACAAAATATAAAATAATCTGTTCATAACACAGTATGAGAGCAGAAATCACAAGAAAAAGATATAACTCAAAACTGCCTCCACCCTGCTAAAGCAAGACAGAAACACCAAAGCCAAGAACCAGTTTCAAACCTAAAACCAGAACAAAAAAAAACAACATACAACCTGCTGTCCAAACCCCTGAGCCATACCAAAAACTGGTTCAAGCGGATCAGATTCAAATTCTCTCAAGCTAAAACCTGTCAAACACTTAACAACACAAACTTGTCAAGCCAAAGCCAAGACCACTGTCCAAGCTGAAGGACCAAGCCAACTCCAAGCCCTCAACCTGCCTGAAGCCTAACCTGGAAGCCCTTAACCAACAGAAAACCAGTAAAGCCTTAACCATCAAGAAACCTGCTGAAGCAAAAGGTTAAGCCTTAAAACCTGTCAAGACCTCACAAGCCAAAAACCAGTCTCCAGGCCCAAAACCTGTACCTATCATCAAGCCAAAGCCATATCCAACCAACATAAGCCTCTAAACTATCAAACAACACTAAACTGTCAAGCTAAAAACTTGAACTGTCCAGTTTTCAACAAAACCAATCAAAGCCCTCAGGAAACCTCCCTCACTGGGCCAACACCAACATTATCCAAAGCAACCATAAGCATCAACCAACAAAATCTCAGTATACCAACATTCAGAAACAATCACAACGAGGCAACTCGAAGTCAAGCATCTAGGCCCTCAGAACCTAGGGCTCATCACTGGGCAAAGGCCATCAAAGACAAGCATACAACAAGCATACAGAGAAGAAGAAAAATACTATGCAAGGATATTCCAAGCGTATCATCATCAATACAGCATACTAAGCAAGCATCGAGGCAACCAAAAGGAAGAGGAGATAAAGAAGCAAACAGAAGCGAAGCATCAAGGCAACAAAGAGGCAAAGAGATCAAACAAAAGTTCTCAGGCATTATCATCATCAAACTTAAAGAATACACAAACCCGGATTCCAAGCCACCGCGTCTTCACCGTCTCTCCGCCGTCAAGCCTCCAAACGCCTCCGATCCCATCCTCGTTCCTCCTCTGCCTCCTCCAAAAGGTAGTACTCTTTTGTTCCCCTTTTAAAAACATCATATGAATCACAATACATGAGAAACGAAATCAATGAACTAAAAGTAAAAAACATGCAAGTTCGAAACCCTAACGCATTTAAAGAATGAAACCATTACTGTCATACCACGACGCTGATTAACCCAGGGAGGACGGAGATGGCGTTGGTGGCTTGGGCGAAGGAGATTCAGAAACGTTTTGGCGAAGAGGAAGGAATGAAGTGATGAACAACGGCGCGCCGCTCTCAGCAAACCCTAAAGTCCCAACTGAACACAATAACAATTAACCCTAAAAACATTTGTCTCAAAAAAATCAGTGGGCCTCGCTCAGCTTAAGCCCAAAGCGTTCCATTTGGCACCCCCCACTTCATGCCCATTTTAATTAAACCCTAATTCTGATTAAGCCCATCTAACCCCTTTGCCTTTCCTTTTATTTCAAAGCTAATTTATATCTTTATTTTTTACCTTTTTCTAATTAACAAAGTTATTTTATCTTTTTAGCATAATTAAACCATATAGATAAAATAATACCTTAAATCCTTTTTACAAAATTTCCTTTTGTGCATAAAAACAATAAAATTTTTACTTTCTTTAATTGTACATAATTACTTAAAATACATTAATTTGTACATACATAAAAAATACTAACATAAATAATTAATACATTAATTTTTCCTAAAACTTAAAACATTTCTTTTTTTTAATTAAGGCTTTGTACATAAAAAACATTGGAACATGTAAAATTACAATTAAACTTACACTTTCTTTAATTAAAATTTTTATACATGAAATGTTAATACTTTTCTTTTGTTTTCTAAAAATACTTTTTTGTTCTTTTCATTAAGTTAACAACACTTAATTATACATTTAAATTCACATCTTACAACCTGTAAATAAATCACATAATCATTTACGCATACACTTACACATTTACAATACACAAATACATTTACATTGCTCTTATACACATTTGCTTATCTTATACTTTGCTATACATTGATTACATTTGATCGCAATTCGATTTGGTTGTAAATTATTGGACACTACATTCCTAAAGTCTCATCCCCATTTGTAAATTTGTACCCCCATTCCCGGATACTTATTTTGTAATAGCATAGACTTTAAATTCTCGCAATTTATCGCTTTCGAATTATACCATGGTTAGACCTAGGGTTTGTATGTACATAAAATCAAACGCTAGATAACCTAATACAAGACAATTACATGAAATCAATACACAATCACACTTGCACCCCCTAGGGTAATCCCACATGTTGCCTTCCAAAATGGGCCATGCTTGTACGTCGAGTTTCTTTGGCAAAACAAATTCAAATGATCATAAGTCCCTCGATGACGCTTTCGAAAGTTGCCTAAAACAGAATGATCATAGTCCCTTCAAGCAAATTGCCAAAGACACTTGGCACCATTACATTCATGGTCCGTACGATGACCCGTGCCTGTCCCGTTAAACATCCTAAACGCAAGATTGTCCACCAAATTCAATGGTGGAACAAAATTGTTAAAAGGGGTTTGAAAACATAAGAAAAACCTTTGAGTACAATAGGGGTAGACAAAACTCTTAGTTACTTGAGATCAACTTGCAAAAACACTTGCCTCCTTTTCAAAAAACCACACCTCACAAACACTTTCAAAACAAACTCTCAAAAACATTTGAAACATCTTTTCGAAAAGATACACACTTTTGTAAAACACTCAAACACGAGTCAATTACATTGGTTGCCTAAAACAAGGCATCTCTTTAAAAAAACATTTTCAAAACACACACACACACCATAATTTCAAAGCAATCGAAAATCAAGGCAAGTGATCTAAAAACCAAGTAACTAAGAGCCCATGGATAACCATGGATGAAAAGGGTGCTAATACCTTCCCTTTTCATAATCTACCCCCCGAACCCACGAAACATCTCAAAAGGTTTTTCCTGTGCTTTTAACCTTTCCTTTAGGATAAAATAAAAAGTCGGTGGCGACTCTTGCTCAACCGAACAAGTGCGAATACAAACGCAAAACTCAAGTCAGTTCTCCCACCGTATCACAGAACTGGCGACTCTGCTGGGGATAAACTTAAAAGTGGGGTTACCTTAGGGTTTAGATCACCTTTACATTATTGCTTTGATTGACTTGATTGCTTTATCTTTTGGGTTCTTGTTTGGGTTTGTTGTAAATCCTACACCCGGATTTGGGGCACCTTTTTAGGTAAATAGCAAAAAACTGCGAGGGAACTGTGCGGGGTATACCGACACGGTTGAAGCAGTAAGCTATGTTAGTGTGACATATTTGTGAGTACCGGTAACCCTTGAGTTCAATCAAGGAGAGTACGGGGCCGCTGAGTGATGTCGTGAAGCACTAACGAACTCTTAGAACCTTAATTGACCATCTTAGCCTTTTTAGGGGTAGTGAGATGACCAACTTTGGTGCAGTCCGAAGTTGGTAGATACTCGATACTACACTCATTTGAGGGTTGTTTTCTTGGAATATTTTGGTCGCCAGTAAGTGGCTAAACCGAAACGATGAACACAGAAAACAATCCAATGATATTGAGCTCCTTAGAACCCGGTTTCTATTTTAGGACAGGATGAGCTAACTAACTTCAAGAGGGTACTTACCTAAACCCCATGCAAGCCTAAACCTACGGACTTGTTTGCTTTGTGTGAATATGATTACCTGTATATACACTTACTTGCTTGTGCATACATGTACATAACATCATGACATCATACCATAGCATTTTCAATAACCATTTCAAGAATCTCGAGGGTTCTTTTTGATGCAGGGTTACATTGAACTGAACGTCTACCAAGGGGAAAGAGGTTTCTCCTCTAACCAATGCCGTCAAAAATCAAGTGCAACAACTTGAATCAGTGGCTATGACCCACTTGACATGGTGAGCTTGATTCTCGTGGAAAGACATCCACCAGTGCACAGTTCTCCAAATCAAAGATCAAGTACAATAATTTGAATCAGAGGCTATGACCCACTTGACATGGTGAGCTTGATTCTCGTGGAAAGACATCCATCGATACAAAGTTCTCCAATCAAAGATCAAGTGCAACAACTTGAATCAGTGGTGATGACCCACTTGACATGGTGAGCTTGATTCTCGTGGAAAGACATCCACCGGTGCAAAGTTCTCTAATCCAAGAGCAAAGTTCAACCTCTAACATTTTCTTATGTTTACCCCAAGAGATCCTTGAAAGCATGCATCCACATATCATGTATTGCATCTTGACAGTTTTTCCTTTTTCAGGTTTCCTTACTCTCATACTGTTTATTTCAGTAAGAGATGGCTCTAGAGCAGACTATCAAGGACCTTCAGGCTCAAAACGCTCAACTTCGAGAGATGTTCTTGAACCTATCCAAGGGATTAGAAGAGGTCAAAGCGGTTCTAATCGAGGATATGATCATGGGACTTCCGGAGGACGGCAGGGACGACTGGTTGTGGTCACGATTTGAGGTGGCCATACTGAAGGATCAACTGGCGAGTCAGAAGGCTCTTATCCAAAATCTGGCGCAAGGACAAGAAGAGCTCAGGGTTCTCGTCAACAAGCTACTTCGGGACGATCAAGTGGGCCAAAAATTTGAGGTTGAAGATCAAGTCATCACTCGACCCCCTTTGAGACAAGAAGGTAAAGGAAAAGCTCCTCAACTGGCTTCGGGGTCGCAAACCTAAAAGAATCAGCTTAAGAAGGTTGCACCTAGGAGACAGTTTACAAGGTTTGGCATGTCGTTAGCTCAGGTGCTGCAACACTTGTTAAAGGCAGGGCTAGTTACATTAAGGGTCCCCCATTCGAACCCTAATACGTCTGCTCCTACCTATCATTCCAATAGGAGGTGTGCATACCACTCCTATGGTCCTGGACATGACACCGAGGACTGCTGGGCTCTGAAGAACAAGATTCAAGATCTGATCGACATTGGAGTGCTGGAATTCATGCCAGACGGTGAGATGAAAATCTTCCGTTAAGGGGTTCTCCACCTGAAGTGACGAAGCTCAAACTGAGAGACTTTTGCTTCATTTTGAATTTTCAAAGTTGTAATTTCTTTTGTTAATCAAACAATTAACTGTTGATCTTAAACTCTGTTTCATTAATGCATTGCATATGTTTGTCTTGAATTCATCCATTCGTTTTCACTACTCTTGTGCTTTCTTTATGATATTCGACTCTTGATAAAAGGCTACAAGCCTTTAGAGGGAGGATGACGAAACAATACCATAATCTCATACAGTATACTTTTGAACAGACCTTGCTGATGATGTACAGGCATTTCTTTCAATTCCCAAACACTGGAGTTATAAGGAAGTTAATCCCTAGTCAACCCCTTCGAGCCAAAGAAGTAGGAGTTTTCTGTTTCTAAACAATCAAAACCTTTGATATAAACCTGGGGCAGGGTAGTATCTCAGTTAATTCAAAAGAAAATACGCATTGAAGTCGCAAACTCTCATTTCATAACACAACGAACGAAGTCAAAGAAAAAGAAAAGCATTCCCTTGGAATCAAAAGACAGGCTGGTTCCCTATCACATAGGCAGTCAATCTCTCAAAAGAGAAAAGCCCACCAAGCCAAAACCTATAAAGGAGGCTTAAGAAAGCTGGGGCATCCCGCTGACTGTAATCTCGAAAATGGGAACAGTCAGGCAAAAGTTAGGGATAACAAATCAAAATCAAAAAAGTGAGGTCATTACAAATCCTCAACAACATGAAAAATGTTGAAAAAGAAAAAGGAGATGATGATTGTCTCCCCAAAGTGAACCATCGCCCAAAGGTCGTTCCAAACTCAAAACAGAGTGCGACACACAATTAACTGAGCTTAGGTATGAAGAGCATCACGAAGAGCGGGTGGGTACAAATACACTTTGAGCCTTTATCCTTTGTTTCTTAAACCATGAACCAAGCCACGTTACAACCCTTCAAAAGTCCTAATTGAAGCATGGGTTAGTTCGAAAGCATACTGTTACCAAAGGTATCCTAACTCCTGTAAGGCTTTGCTCTAAAATCTTGTGTTGACTTGTCTTATAAAAAGTTTTCTGCTAAAAAACGCATTTTTTAAAACTTCGAGACAAACATAAACTTTGCATTGCTTGAATATCACTGTCTGCATTTGACTATTTGTTTGACAGCGAAGAAATTCATACAGCGAATGTTCGGAGGAACGAAAACTCTCTCAGTGAACAAAAAATCACTTCAAAGGATGACACTTCCAACGATAAATCTCCTATCAACAAGGGGCACGACATGTCACCATTCAGTTAACCTGGGGCAGTCCAGTCAAGGTTTCAACAGATCTTTCAAAGTTCAGTTAACCTGGGGCAGTCCAGTCAAGAGTTCAACAAAATCTCTCAATTGTAGATTAACTTGGGGCAAGTCTCCGTCACCATCACTTGGGGCATTCGAATGCCAAATCTCAAGGGTTACGAACATTCCAAGTTTCCTGGCAATACCACAAAGCACCCGGTACTAGGGGCAATGATGAAACCTCTCCGAAATCTTTCTGAAAAGAAATTCAAGCATCCTCGAGAAGATGTCACCTCTCCAGCAGATCGACAGCAGGGTTTATTTCCCCAACAACATCAAGATTCCCCAGCCTAAGGTTTCCTCTTGGACTACTACAATTCAAAGGACCGCAGCTCCTCTTCTCCAATAGACTACTCTGCAATTCCCAGCATGAGAACCTTCCGGAATCTAATTCCCCTTAGAATCAAGTTTCAATATCCCCAGCGAAGCTAAAACTTCCAATTATCATCCCCAGCGGAAACGAAAAACTTTACTCTTCAACATCAACCCAGGATTTAATTCCCCGGCCAGTCGTCAAGGATTTATTTTCCTAGACGAAAATACATCCATAGACATTTCACATTTCATACATCTTCCTTACATACATGATAAAGTGCATACAACACTATCTCATTTTGAGCATCATGACATCACGCATTTCATACATCATGACATTGCATGCAAATGATGTTTTGCCTTTTCAGGGAAAAAGGCAATCCAAAAGACGACTACCTTCAACTGTCATAATTCCAGATTCGATTCCTGTATCCAGCCAGGGCACATCTGAAGAGTTTGAAGATTCGATTCCTGTATCCAGTCAGGGCTATCTATTGACGACTATTTCCAGATTCGATTCCTGTATCCATCCAGGGCACATCTGAAGAGTTTGAAGATTCGATTCCTGTATCCAGCCAGGGCATATCTGTTGACGACTATTTCCAGATTCGATTCTTGTATCCAGCCAGGGCACATCTGAAGAGTTTGAAGATTCGATTCCTGTATCCAGCCAGGGCATATCTGTTGACGACTATTTCCAGATTCGATTCCTGTATCCAGCCAGGGCACATCTGAAGAGTTTGAAGATTTGATTCCTGTATCCAGCCAGGGCATATCTGTTGACGACTATTTCCAGATTCGATTCCTGTATCCAGCCAGGGCACATCTGAAGAGTTTGAAGATTCGATTCCTGTATCCAGTCAGGGCTATCTATTGACGACTATTTCCAGATTCGATTCCTGTATCCAGCCAGGGCACGTCTGAAGAGTTTGAAGATTCGATTCTTGTATCCAGCCAGGGCATATCTGTTGACGACTATTTCCAGATTCGATTCCTGTATCCAGCCAGGGCACATCTGAAGAGTTTGAAGATTCGATTCTTGTATCCAGCCAGGGCATATCTGTTGACGACTATTTCCAGATTCGATTCCTGTATCCAGCCAGGGCACATCTGAAGAGTTTGAAGATTCGATTCCTGTATCCAGCCAGGGCATATCTGTTGACGACTATTTCCATATTCGATTCCTGTATCCAGCCAGGGCACATCTGAAGAGTTTGAAGATTCGATTCCTGTATCCAGCCAGGGCATATCTGTTGACGACTATTTCCAGATTCGATTCCTGTATCCAGCCAGGGCACTTCTGAAGAGTTTGAAGATTCGATTCCTGTATCCAGTCAGGGCTATCTATTGACGACTATTTCCAGATTCGATTCCTGTATCCAGCCAGGGCACATCTGAAGAGTTTGAAGATTCGATTCCTGTATCCAGCCAGGGCATATCTATTGACGACTATTTCCAGATTCGATTCCTGTATCCAGCCAGGGCACATCTGAAGAGTTTGAAGATTCGATTCCTGTATCCAGCCAGGGCATATCTGTTGATGACTATTTCCAGATTCAATTCCTGTATCCAGCCAGGGCACATCTGAAGAGTTTGAAGATTCGATTCCTGTATCCAGCCAGGGCATATCTGTTGACGACTATTTCCATATTCGATTCCTGTATCCAGCCAGGGCACATCTGAAGAGTTTGAAGATTCGATTCCTGTATCCAGCCAGGGCATATCTGTTGACGACTATTTCCAGATTCGATTCCTGTATCCAGCCAGGGCACATCTGAAGAGTTTGAAGATTCGATTCCTGAATCTAGCCAGGGCATATCTGTTGACGACTATTTCCAGATTCGATTCCTGTATCCAGCCAGGGCACATCTGAAGAGTTTGAAGATTCGATTCCTGTATCCAGCCAGGGCATATCTGTTGACGACTATTTCCAGATTCGATTCCTGTATCCACCCAGGGCATATCTGAAGAGTTTGAAGATTCGATTCATGTATCCAGCCAGGGCATATCTGTTGACGACTATTTCCATATTCGATTCCTGTATCCAGCCAGGGCACATCTGAAGAGTTTGAAGATTCGATTCCTGTATCCAGCCAGGGCATATCTGTTGACGACTATTTCCAGATTCGATTCCTGTATCCAGCCAGGGCACATCTGAAGAGTTTGAAGATTCGATTCCTGTATCCAGCCAGGGCATATCTGTTGACGACTATTTCCAGATTCAATTCCTGTATCCAGCCAGGGCACATCTGAAGAGTTTGAAGTTTCGATTCCTGTATCCAGCCAGGGTATATCTGTTGACGACTATTTCCAGATTCGATTCCTGTATCCAGCCAGGGCACATCTGAAGAGTTTGAAGATTCGATTCCTGTATCCAGCCAGGGCATATCTGTTGACGACTATTTCCAGATTCGATTCCTGTATCCAGCCAGGGCACATCTGAAGAGTTTGAAGATTAGATTCCTGTATCCAGCCAGGGCATATCTGTTGACGACTATTTCCAGATTCGATTCCTGTATCCAGCCAGGGCACATCTGAAGAGTTTGAAGATTCGATTCCTATATCCAGCCAGGGCATATCTGTTGACGACTATTTCCAAATTCGATTCCTGTATCCAGCCAGGGCACATCTGAAGAGTTTGAAGATTCGATTCCTGTATCCAGCCAGGGCATATCTGTTGACGACCAATTCCAGATTCGATTCTTGTATCTAGCCAGGGCACATCTGTGAGTGATCAGTTTCCGGATTCGATTCCTGTATCCAGCCAGGGCACATCTGAAGAGTTTGAAGATTTGATTCTTGTATCCAGCCAGGGCATATCTGTTGACGACTAATTCCAGATTCAATTCCTGTATCCAGCCAGGGCACATCTGAAGAGTTTGAAGATTTGATTCCTGTATCCAGCCAGGGCATATCTGTTGACGACTATTTTCAGATTCGATACCTGTATCCAGCCAGGGCATATCTGCGAACGTTTAACTGTAGATTCGACACCTGTATCCAGCCAGGGAATATCTGCACGAAGAGTCTGAAGATCAACGCCTGTAACCAGCCAGGAAACATCTTCCTTTCTCAAAATACGCAAGTTCTCGCTAAAGAATCTCTTATGCGATCGACACATAACTCCAAATGGCATATATAAGCCCATTCCCGACAAAGTTCCGTCACACCTCCCGATGGCATCTGTAAGCCCATCTCCACAACTATCCATTACACTTCCAAATGGCATCTATAAGCCCATTTCCAGATGGCATCTATAAGCCCATCCTCCTACCAGCAGTCACTAGATGGCATCTATAAGCCCATCCTCCTACAAACATCACTAGATGGCATCTTTAAGCCCATCACCAAATGGCATCTGTAAGCCCATTCCCTCTACCATCACATCACCGAGTGCAAATTTTAGGGCACTCTAGTGTCCAATCTTCTTTTACCTTCGAGTCGCGAAAGGCAAACTTGCCAATCTAACTCTTCAGGTTCAAGAAGATTGAACAGGGGCAACTGTTGTACCCCAAAATTTACCCTCGTACTTTTCCACAAGAAATCACAACTTCAGGCTTTTCCTGATTTTTCAGATTGGTTCAAGAATCGGTCAAACAGACTTTTCTCGTCAGTCAGACAAAATTAGGGTTTTCATTGGTTTTCATGGCTCTGGAATAGTTCATATAGTTTGTTTAAGGTTTGGTTGATTTTGGCTCAGTTTTGATCAGGCGAACGCTTCTTTGGCATTTGATCAGGAATTAGGGTTTTTTGTGCGCGCGTTCTCAGAAAGATTTAAATTCTACAGTGCTTTTCAAGTTATGCTAAGATGTGGATTGAAACATTTGGATTGAGTTTGCATTGTGTGATTAAATCAGTGAAAGGATACATTTGGATTGAATTTGCAGTGTTTGGTAAAAATCAGTAAAAAGGAAAATACGTCTGGGCAATTGGATGTTGGAAGCGCCAAGTTTATTAATTGATCAATGCTGAAACAATGTTTAGTTAATTATTTATTATTCTAAAGATTAAATAGTTTGGATTTATTTTCAATTATTTTAATTTAAAGAACTATAAATAATAAATAAACAATTGAAAGGAAGGAAAGGAATTAACTGATAAAAAATGGATTTTTATTCATCTTTTAATTATTCGTTACAATTATTGTTTGAATACGGTATTTATTTACAATGTATTCATAATAATAAATGTTTACAAGTGATTAAATTTGGAATAAAACTATCCTAATTTTTCTAAGTTTCCTAATCTTCATTCTTCTATCCAATGCTCCCTCTGCTTCATTTGATTTTATCTGCAAAGAATAAGAAACAAAAGAAAAAGTCAATTGCAGATAAATAATTAAAAAGCAGACAATTAATTTGGGCTCATCATTAAAGGAAACTGACTGGAATCAGTTAGCCCTCTCTGCAAATCACGGGATTTCTCCCGGTTCACAAAAAGGGGTGAATATTGCTTGCTGATCATGAATGCACAAAGTTGAAATTCACAAGTCAAAATTGTCAAACCACTGCATAGTTCAAAACCAACAGCATATGCAAAGTACAAAGTCCAAAAGCAAACAGAATGGCCTAACTAAAGTCACAAACTATTCAAAAAGCTGTCCAAAGGATGTCAAGATACAAAAGTACAAGATACTGTCACAAGGAAGCAAAATGCTGTCAAAAGAAGATATGGAAAGATATCAAGAGGACATAAAGTAGGCAGAGTAAACATGTAATGCATGCAAGCTTCTCATCATCATTTTCCAATGTTACCTTTTCAGTAAAAGTACAAGCATAAACATTTTAAAATGCTTAAAGCTGTACTGGAGAGAGAGGAAAGAGAGAAAAAGAGGACAGGTTTGCAGGCTTAGGCATGAGAAACAAAATATAAAACAATCTGTTCATAACACAGTATGAGAGCAGAAATCACAAGAAAAAGATATAACTCAAAACTGCCTCCACCCTGCTAAAGCAAGACAGAAACACCAAAGCCAATAACCAGTTTCAAACCTAAAACCAGAACAAAAAAAACAACATACAACCTGCTGTCCAAACCCCTAAGCCATACCAAAAACTGGTTCAAGCGGATCAGATTCAAATTCTCTCAAGCTAAAACCTGTCAAACACTTAACAACACAAACTTGTCAAGCCAAAGCCAAGACCACTGTCCAAGCTGAAGGACCAAGCCAACTCCAAGCCCTCAACCTGCCTGAAGCCTAACCTGGAAGCCCTTAACCAACAGAAAACCAGTAAAGCCTTAACCATCAAGAAACCTGCTGAAGCAAAAGGTTAAGCCTTAAAACCTGTCAAGACCTCACAAGCCAAAAACCAGTCTCCAGGCCCAAAACCTGTACCTATCATCAAGCCAAAGCCATATCCAACCAGCATAAGCCTCTAAACTGTCAAACAACACTAAACTGTCAAGCTAAAAACTTGAACTGTCCAGTTTTCAACAAAACCAATCAAAGCCCTCAGGAAACCTCCCTCACTGGGCCAACACCAACATTATCCAAAGCAACCATAAGCATCAACCAACAAAATCTCAGCATACCAACATTCAGAAACAACCACAACGAGGCAACTCGAAGTCAAGCATCTAGGCCCTCAGAACCTAGGGCTCATCATTGGGCAAAGGCCATCAAAGATAAGCATACAACAAGCATACAGAGAAGAAGAAAAATACTATGCAAGGATATTCCAAGTGTATCATCATCAATACAGCATACTAAGCAAGCATCGAGGCAACCAAAAGGAAGAGGAGATAAAGAAGCAAACAGAAGCGAAGCATCAAGGCAACAAAGAGGCAAAGAGATCAAACAAAAGTTCTCAGGCATTATCATCATCAAACTTAAAGAATACACAAACCCAGATTCCAAGCCACCGCGTCTTCACCGTCTCTCCGCCGTCAAGCCTCCAAACGCCTCTGATCCCATCCTCGTTCCTCCTCTGCCTCCTCCAAAAGGTAGTACTCTTTTGTTCCCCTTTTAAAAACATCATATGAATCACAATACATGAGAAACGGAATCAATGAACGAAAAGTAAAAAACATGCAAGTTCGAAACCCTAACGCGTTTAAAGAATGAAACCATTACCGTCATACCACGATGCTGATTAACCCAGGGAGGACGGAGATGGCGTTGGTGGCTTGGGCGAAGGAGATTCAGAAACGTTTTGGCGAAGAGGAAGGAATGAAGTGATGAACAACGGCGCGCCGCTCTCAGCAAACCCTAAAGTCCCAACTGAACACAATAACAATTAACCCTAAAAACATTTGTCTCAAAAAAATCAGTGGGCCTCGCTCAGCTTAAGCCCAAAGCGTTCCATTTGGCACCCTCCACTTCATGCCCATTTTAATTAAACCCTAATTCTAATTAAGCCCATCTAACCCCTTTGCCTTTCCTTTTATTTCAAAGCTAATTTATATCTTTATTTTTTTACCTTTTTCTAATTAACAAAGTTATTTTATCTTTTTAGCATAATTAAACCATATAGATAAAATAATACCTTAAATCCTTTTTACAAAATTTCCTTTTGTGCATAAAAACAATAAAAATTTTACTTTCTTTAATTGTACATAATTACTTAAAATACATTAATTTGTACATACATAAAAAATACTAACATAAATAATTAATACATTAATTTTTCCTAAAACTTAAAACATTTCTTTTTTTTTAATTAAGGCTTTGTACATAAAAAACATTGGAACATGTAAAATTACAATTAAACTTACACTTTCTTTAATTAAAATTTTTATACATGAAATGTTAATACTTTTCTTTTGTTTTCTAAAAATACTTTTTTGTACATATTAAACAAAAATACAAGATTACAAAGATTAAATAAAGAAAATATTTAATTCTTTTCATTAAGTTAACAACACTTAATTATACATTTAAATTCACATCTTACAACCTGTAATTAAATCAGATAATCATTTACGCATACACTTACACATTTACAATACACAAATACATTTACATTGCTCTTATACATATTTGCTTATCTTATACTTTGCTATACATTGATTACATTTGATCGCAATTCAATTTGGTTGTAAATTATTGGACACTACATTCCTAAAGTCTCATCCCCATTTGTAAATTTGTACCCCCATTCCCGGATACTTATTTTGTAATAGCGTAAACTTTAAATTCTCGCAATTTATCGCTTTCGAATTATACCATGGTTAGACCTAGGGTTTGTATGTACATAAAATCAAACGCTAGATAACCTAATACAAGACAATTACATGAAATCAATACACAATCACACTTGCACCCTCTAGGGTAATCCCACATGTTGCCTTCCAAAATGGGCCATGCTTGCACGTCGAGTTTCTTTGGCAAAACAAATTCAAATGATCATAAGTCCCTCGATGACGCTTTCGAAAGTTGCCTAAAACGGAATGATCATAGTCCCTTCAAGCAAATTGCCAAAGACACTTGGCACCATTGCATTCATGGTCCGTACGATGACCCGTGCCCGTCCCGTTAAACATCCTAAACGCAAGATTGTCCACCAAATTCAATGGTGGAAAAAAATTGTTAAAAGGGGTTTGAAAACATAAGAAAAACCTTTGAGTACAATAGGGGTAGACAAAACTCTTAGTTACTTGAGATCAACTTGCAAAAACACTTGCCTCCTTTTCAAAAAACCACACCTCACAAACACTTTCAAAACAAACTCTCAAAAACATTTGAAACATCTTTTCGAAAAGATACACACTTTTGTAAAACACTCAAACACGAGTCAATTACATTGGTTGCCTAAAACAAGGCATCTCTTAAAAAAAACATTTTCAAAACACACACACACACCACAATTTCAAAGCAATCGAAAATCAAGGCAAGTGATCTAAAAACCAAGTAACTAAGAGCCCATGGATAACCATGGATGAAAAGGGTGCTAATACCTTCCCTTTTCATAATCTACCCCCCGAACCCACGAAACATCTCAAAAGGTTTTTCCTGTGCTTTTAACCTTTCCTTTAGGATAAAATAAAAAGTCGGTGGCGACTCTTGCTCAACCGAACAAGTGCGAATACAAACGCAAAACTCAAGTCAGTTCTCCCACCGTATCACACATAGTATTGAGTCGCATTATATGATTTCATAAAGAAGTGTATTTTGATGTGGATTAATGTATATTATTGCTGAGATTGTTGTTGATTATGAGATGAGAAGTGGTGATGTTGTTGATCTAATTTTATATATTAATTATCATGCACTTTATTATATTGTTAGATATCTCACCCCTTCTGTTTGAATGTTGCCCTTATGTTGGTAACGTGCACGTAATCGAGAGTGAAGGTTGTATACCTTCAATAGTTCGAGTCGGTGTTATTGCTCTGATATGTAACACTCAGGGGGACAAACACTTATTGTTTTGATTAATGATTTTTAGTTGTTGAATTTTAATTTGATTATCATTAAATATGAGATGTTTCGAAGTTGCTGCTTTTGTTAGAGATGTATTTAAGAATTACACTGCGTAGATGTTGATTTATTTGATTAAAGATGTTATGTTGATGGTTCATCTGATGTTTGAAAAAGTGTTATATATCCACGTTGAATGCAATGAATTTTGTTAGAAGAATTTGTGACGTCCCGGTTCATTTGTATGATTGAAATTTTATAACTCTAATTTATTTTGCATAATTGCTTGGGGTAGAATTGGGGTGTTACATGGGTCATCGTATAACCATGATTAGCAATGTTGCAAGGTATCTTAGCATTCTTTTTTAGGGAATAAGATCATTTGAAAGGAAACTTAGATAGCGTCATCGAGGGACTATGATCTTGTATTTGCTCGTTCTTGCTAAGATATCTTACATGTGTAATATAGCCATTTTGTATAAGGCAACCAAGTGGAATAACCCTAGGGGTGCTTGTGTGCAAGTGTATTATTTTCATGCTTGATTTTGTCTTGATTAGGATTTTCTAAGTATTGGTTTTAGTCTTTCCATACAAACCCTAATTACTAGCATTCATATATAAAATCGATAAATTGCGGAATTTAAAGTTACTACACTATTACAACATTTGTGGGATGGGGGTGTACAAATTGAATGGGGATTGCAAGAATGTAAACCTAGTTAGTCTATTACAATCATATTGAATTGGTATCAATGTACAAAGACTTAAATGGATACAATGTACAAAATGAAAAAATGTATAAAAATGCAAAATGTGAAGTAAATGGATATTTGTTTGGATTTTTTTTAGAGAAAAGGGATTTTGTCTTAATATAATTAATTAAAAGAAAATAATTAATGAAAAGTAAATCCTAAATTTGTTAAGAACAAATTTTTAAACAAAACCCTAAATCTATTAATTAAAATAAAAGAAATTAAGTTTATAAGAAAAGTGTTTTTTTGGTATTTTTGTCTTGAAAATATTTATAGCATTATAAAATATTTTTTGGCCTTTTTTATATTAAAATAAATATATTTTAATAGGTGTAAAAGAAAAATAAATACTAACCTAGTTTTAATTAAATTTACAAGATAATTTGTAAAAAAATAAATAAAGTATAGTTAAATAAAATATTTTTTGTGAGAAAAATAAAATAAACTAAGCCAAAAATATAAATCTATTATTTTTGTATTTTTATGATTTTTTTAGTATTTAGAAAATATATTAAGAAAATAAAAATGAAAATAAAAAAATAAAATAAATAAACTTGGGCCAGGGACGCAAACAGCCTGCAGGGGGTAGAAAGAAAAAAACAACAATAAATAGGCCCAAGAGGCCCAGCGTGTGCAAAAAAGGAAAATCAGAAAACAAGAAAATATGAAAAATCCAAAAGGATACCACTAGGGCTCGAACCTAGGTCCCAAAGGTTACAGGCGCGCGCTTCTACCACTGGGTTGGCTATACATCCGTTAACATAGGCAAATCAATAAATATATGAGGCAAAACGCGCCCTGATGACTTCATCTTCAACCTCCAAACAGACCAACTGTAACTTGCTCATTTCTCATCAAAAATGAAAAATGTAAGCATGAAACTTGTAGCAAATTTCCTCACGGTTTCAGAAATGTAAAGCATTAAAATTATAGATCAAAGATAAGCATGAATTTTAATGGCCCTAAACTGAACCCTAAAAATCTCAGAAATTTCAATCCTAAAATTCTCTAAGCTCAAGCAAAATTAATGGAAACTATGGACATGGTTAGCTTTAGGGCAATGATATCTACATGTTTTGTTCACAAATAAATCATTGATGATGCGTGTATGAAGAGTTCCAAAGTTAGAAAACTTACCTCAAAACTGGAAATCATGTTTTGAGTTTGAGCTTGTTTCAAGTGATGGTGGTGATCAAGTTAGCTTCCTTGAGGTCCCAGGAAGCTAATGCAATGATTAGCTTGAGTAATGGATGGCTGAAATGGTCTTGAGAAGTCAATGTGAAGAGCTCTATTTTTGAAAATGGAGGATGGTGTTAATGGTGTTACAGTTCTGTAACAGGGTGTGGGATCAACTCTATATAATGTTTAGAAGCTTTAGAAACCAAAAGGCCAAGAAACACACGAGTAGATTATGAGTTTCAAGTTTTTGGTCAGTTTGTGTGAAAATGGGAGTATGAGATGTGTTTCTGAGTTCTAGGTCTTTTCAGGGCTTGAGCATTCGTCCATTTGGTTTAAATAGTTTGTGTATCTATAAGCAAAAATATTGGAGTGCATTGGCAAGTCAGAAGTACAAGATCTTAGCTTTTGGCTAGGTAACTTGATTTTGAAGAAAAGTGGGAAACAAGTTTCAAGAGGAGGTACAAGCATGTGATAGGTGATTGTAAGTGTCTAAACCATTTCTCATGAGTTATAGGACTTGTTTGATCAGAAGAGAGCAAGTGCAAGGCTCAAGAACAAGTTTTGTACAAAAAGTCACTTTATCAAAATGGTAATGTAATCTTTCTTTCAAAAATGGATATAAAGCATCTCCATGCATTGAATGCTTGAAGTGAGACCTCTAACAACTGTGTAAACCATTAATTATGGAGTGCCTAACAAGTTTGACGCCTGCAAAGTAGTTTTTATTCAGCATAGTTTGAATTTTGAATTTGGTTCATCACAAAAATGTCTTGTAAATTAAGTGACAAAACCCTAACTTCATCTCTTCGATTCTCCCTACTCAAGAATGATATCAAGGAGTTCTTGGACATTTTGGAAAGATTGTAATGTGCTATTCAAACCATCTTTGAATTTATTTTGAATATTATCATTGGAACTATATGAAAAAGTGCCATGAAGTTGGTTCAAAATCCTGACCAAATTAGGGCAAAATTTCACTAAGTGTTTTGTTTCATGACCACATATTCATAAAATTATAACTTGAGAACCAAGCACTTTTGGAAGGAGTTGTGTAAAGAAAAGTTGTAGGTTTCATGGATATCTACAACTTTCATGTTGGAAGTTTCTCTTTAATCATCTTGCATCATGGTGAAAATTTTGCTCAAAGTTATGATAAAACATGAAATTTCCAACACTTAGAAAAATTTCTAAGTTTAGAAATTTTGACTTTTCAAAATGAAATCTTGACTTTTTGATTTCTTGATGAATAAGTTTCATAATTTGACATGTTTTGATGAATTGTGATCTTTGGCATTTTAATTTGACCAAAAAGTCAAAGTTTGACTTTTCAGTATACAGTTGACTTTTGATTAATTGACTGAAAAGTTCATCTGTCAATCCAATGGACTTGCAATGTTTTGAACCATGCTATTAGGTCAAAATGATGTAATTGAACTCTTGAGATCATTCCTTGAACCAATTTATCATTTTCTAGGTCAAAAAATCAGAAATTGCCCTTTCCCAGTCAAAATCCTAATTTTGACCATTTTGCCCTTTTGGAGATTTGATCAAATTTCTTGAGGAATTATGGTCCAAACTTGATCAAATGATACATATGATTATAAAATGTTGATGTGGATCAAAAACTATGAAGTTTGACTGTAAATTGGCTATAGTTGACTTTTTCCCCAATACAACTGATTTTTAGGTCAACTGCTCAATTGACTGAGCAAAAGTGTAATCCAAAGCTTAAAACTTGACATGAGTAATCTTAGGGGTCCATAATGACCCATGAAAGTCATATGGGGAATTGGAAGTCCAAAAATCCTTGTGCAAACTCAAACCCTAATTTTGGTTATCAGTGTTTAAGGAGGTGTCTTGAGTTGATCAAAACCTAGTGCAATCTTGAGCTAAGGAGATCTTGTGAGCAAATTCTTGATAAATGAGAGGGAAAATGTTGGGGTAAAATAGCTGCCCCTGTTCAATATTCTTAAACCTAAAGAGTTAGATTGGCGAGTTATTCCATTTGTGACTCGAAGGTGGAAGATGATTGGACACTAGAGTGCCTAGAAATTTTCACTCAGTGACGTGATGGTAGAGGGAATGGGCTTAAAGATGCCATTTGGAGAGATGATAGAAAGCTGTTGGAGATGGGCTTGTAGATTCCATCTATAAGTGATTGATGAATCTGAAAGATAATTTGAATGAGTATCATAATGGCATTCATGTTTGAAGCGTATCTGAATTGTATCTGAAAATTGAATGAGTTTTAGGATGGCATCCGTGTCTGAAGCACATCTGAACTGTATCTGAAAGTTGAATCTGAATGAGTATCTGAACGAGTATCTGAATGGCATCTGTGGAGCATATCTGAAATGTATCTGAAAGTTGAATCTGAATGAGTATCAGAATGGCATCCGTGTCTGGAGTGTATCTGAACTGTATCTGAAAGTTGAATCTGAATGAGTATCAGAATGGCATCCGTGTCTGGAGCATATCTGAACTGTATCTGAAAGTTGAATCTGAATGAGCATCAGACTGGCATTCGTGTCTGGAGCGTATCTGAACTGTATCTGAAAACTTTGAATATTGTTAATGGTAGTTGTTAACCTTATCCTGAAAAGGGTAGAATGTTAGCTAATATGCAATGTCATGTTGTATGAAATGCATGGTATAATGCATTTGTGTTATCAATGTTTATGATATATGAATGTGATATCTGCGTATGTGAGCTAATCTACTGCACTGTTGTTGGGTTGGGGAAAATAAATCTCTGACTACTGTTGAGGATATGTAAGTCTTCATGTTGTGAAGTTGAAGTGTTGATGAATTTCCGTTTAGAGAAATAAACTCTGTTGTAAGGAAAATGTCGTGTACGGCTTGTAAAATCCTGTTGGGAAATCCTGAGAAATTGGACGACTTCTACTGGGGATTGATAACTGAAAGCTTTGTTCCGCTGGGGATAAAACTGCATATTGCGAGGGATTTATGGAAATAGCATAGAGAGATTTCCCGACCTCTTAAAGCCATCGGTGATTTTCTTTTTATTTTGTTTATTTGTAAACAGTAATTTAGTTCAAATGCATATGTTCAAAAATAAATCATTGAACGTTTTCGTAAATAAAACACCAGAGTAAAGAAAAACAGATAGTTTTACACTTTCAAAGGGATATCTTTGTATTGACTTTAAGTATTTTTGTACAATGAGACAAACATTCTAGTAAGAGAATGCTGTCGTAAAAAATGAAAATTTTGATACAAAAAAAAAGATAGCTATGTGCAATAATCCCATGGGGTTCCCATTCGGCTATAGCCTTCGTGTCTCTGAGCATCTTGTCTGTTTGTTGCCTTGTCCGAAGATGATTGAATTGATCAGAACCTCTGATTTTGTCAGTTGAAGCCAAAGGTTATTCGTAAAGTGATCCAACGGGACATAGTCATACGCTTTAATTCCCTAACTTTTGCCTGGACCTCCCTTTCGGGTTTTCAGTCCACCGGGATACCCTTTTTTGCCCAAGCTTCCCTTTCGGGTTTTCAGCTTGTCGGGTGTATAGATTTTTGTTTTATCCCTAATTTTTGCCCGAACATTTTTGGTTCGTCGGGATGCCCTTGTTTTTCCTAGGTGTGTCAACCTAGTGGGTCTCTTATGCGTAGTATCTTTTGACTACGTCTGCGTTCGCAGGATGCGGCAGGTCGTCACCATCCATGGTGGTTAAGATCATTGCTCCACCAGAGAATATGATTTTAATTACAAATGGTGCTTCGTATCTAGGAGTCCATTTACCCCTGGGATCACCTTGCGGTAGTATGATGCGTTTGATCACCAGATCCCCAACTTGATATACTTAGCGTCTGACCTTTTTGTTGAAAGCCTTGATCATCCATTTTTGATACATTTGACCATGGCAGACAACAGTAAGTCTTTTCTCATCAATTAAGTTTAGTTGATCAAGTCGAGTCTGGATCCAATCTTCTTTATGCAGCTATGCATCCTTCATAATTCTTAGACAGGGGATCTGGACCTCAATAGGCAAGATAGCCTCCATATCGTATACCAGAGAGTAAGGTGTTGCCCCGGTTGATGTGTGTGTGTGGTACGATACCCGTGGAGAGCGAATGGTAGCATCTCATGCCAGTATTTGTATGTGACTGTCATTTTCTGTATAATCTTTTTAATGTTCTTATTCGCGGCTTCGGCAACACCATTCATCTTCAGCCGGTAAGGGGAAGAATTATGATGCTGGATCTTGAATTGCTTGCACAAGGCGGTGATCATAGTATTGTTCAAGTTCATACCATTGTATGTAATGATCCTCTCCGAGATACCGTAACGACAGATGAGATTCTGCTTGATGAACCGGGCAACAACATTCTTGGTGATGGAATCGAAAGAGGCTGCCTCAACCCACTTTGTGAAATAGTCAATGGCGACTAAGATGAAGCGATGTCCATTGGAGGCTGTTGGCTTGGTTTTCCCAATCATATCAATCCCCCACATAACAAAGGGCCAAGGAGCCGTCAAGACATTCAAAGGAATCGGCAGTACGTGCACCTTGTCAGCATAGATCTGACACTTATGGCAGGTTCAAGAGTGTTGATAGCAATCTGTTTCCATGGTAGACCAGTAATAGCCTGCCCGGGGGATTTTCTTCGCCATCGTATGCCCACTGAAATGGGTGCCAAAAGTTCCTTCATGTAATTAAGCCATTATCCTTTCAGCTCCAACCTTGTCTATGCACCAAAGTAACACAGAGTCATGGTTGAGTTTGTAAAGAATGCCATTACTAAGGAAGAATTTAGCAGAGAATATCCTTAAGAACTTCTTATCATTGACTGAAGCTCCTTCAGGATATTCTTAAACCTCGAGATACCTCTTAACTTCATGAAACCAAGGCTGGTCCACTACTTATTCAGTATTAATTTCTTGACAGTGTGTTGGTTCATCCATTCGTTCAATGGTGATCCGGGGAGCCTCGTTATCCCATTTACATTTAAACATAGATGACATTGTGGCTAGTGCGTGTGCTAGCTGATTTTGTTCTCGCGGGTAGTGCTCGAAGGTAATCTTCTCAAAATGTGGGAGCAGTGTCAAAACATGTTCTTTGTAAGGGATAAGGTTAGGATGTTTGGTGTCCCATTCCCCTTTGATCTGGCTGATAACCAAAGTTGAATCTCTGAATACATTCAAGGATTTGATCCCCAAATCTATGGCATCTTTGAGACCAAATATGCACGCTTCATATTCCGCCATGTTGTTTGTACAGTTGAAGTAGAGTCTTGCAGTAAAGGGAGTATGACACCCTTCAGGAGATATGAGTACAACACCAATACCATTACCGAGTGCGTTGGATGGCCCATCAAAAACTAGGGTCCATCGGGATCCCTTTATAGGTCCGTCATGTGGCCTGAGTTCTTCACAGTTGTTTACCATCATGATGTCTTCATCTGGGAATTCGAACTTCATGTACTGGTAGTCTTCCACAACTTGGTGAGAAAGGTGATCAGCTAGTACACTTCCCTTTATTACTTTCTGGATAGTATAGTGTATGTCATATTATGTCAGGATCATCTGCCATCTCACTATTCTCCCAGAGAGGGCAGGTTTCTCAAAGATGTACTTTATTGGATCCATTTTAGATATCAACAAGGTAGCATGGGTCAACATATACTGTCTTAGCCGACGAGCAGCCCATGCCAGAGCGTAACAAGTTTTCTCGAGCAGTGAATATCTTGTTTCACAGTCGGTAAACTTTTTGCTCAGGTAATAAATAGCGTGCTCTTTTCGGCCAGACTCGTCATGCTGCCCCAGCACACACCGCATTGAATTTTCCAAAACGGTTAGTGTTGTACCCCAAAATTTGCCCTCCCATATTCTTCAGAAATTGCCAAGTCAAGCCTCAAAATCTCCCCAAGGGTTGCATAGTGTAAGAGCCTCATGAACAGTCAAAATTAGGGTTTTGGTTCTGATCAAGAAAATGAAGTTTCCAAGGGTCCAATCAAGTTCCACATGCCTACAAATATGGTCAAGCATCCTCATATCAAGTTTCAAGACTTTCAGCACAAGATTGCACAGTCAAAAACCCTAATTGCACTACAGTCAATTGCAGGGGCAAAATGGTCATGTGACAGTCAAAAGTTCAAATTTTTGGTCAACATCTCATTTTGAAGCCACAAACATCATTTGATCAATGCTTGATCATGATTCTCAAAGCTTGGCTCAAAAATCATCAAGATGCAAAAGTTTCCTTATTTGGACAGTTGAAAAAAGTCAACTGTAAATTGACCAGGGCATAACTTTCACATGGATTATCAGAAAAATTCCATCCAAAGCTCATTTTTAAGAGAAAGACATTTCCAACAACTCATCTTCATACTTCAAGTCCAAGAAATGCTCTCATAAAAAGTTATCAATTTCAACATTATAGGTCATTTTCAAAAGTCAACAAAAAGGGACTTTAAGTCAAAGGCCATAACTTGAGATTGGTAAATCAAAATGACATGGGACCAAAGACATTGGTTAGAGGACTCAAAGACCTTTCCAAAGTGTCCAAGAACATAAGCAAAGCTTAAAAATTGAGCAAGTTATGCCTTGTGGAAGTTGGGATATTTTTGGATATTTTGAAAAGTCAACATTGATTCAAATGACCTAAAATTGCTAATGGGCCTCTTTTTCTTCCACAATTCATCATCCAAGGCATGTGCACGACCACTTGGCCCAAAGGGAAGTTTTTCTTCATTTTTTATTTATTTATTTGAATTTTTATTAATAATAATTCATTTAAATCAATTAAATACATGAAAAATACTTAACCTAAGGTTTTAAATCTTTTTATGCATATTATACACTCAAGATTTCGTGCCTAACCATATATGGAAAGAATCAATTGGATTGGTCATGATTTGGTAGCAAAAGCATGTGAAAAAAGATTTGAAAATCATGGTTAAAAATCAAATATCATATTCATTAATTGATGGATTTTGATCAAGTTTGTTTACCCTAATCATTCACAGGTACATATATATGCTAAACCTAATCCTAAAAACCAAGAAGCTGCGCTACAGACCAAGCATTGAACTTGAGTTTTTGGTTGAAAATTTGAAATCTGAAAACAAGGTTAGAGGACAATTCAAGGCCAAAGACTTGTGCCATCACCTTCCTGAAGCTTCAAGGAAGGATTTCCAATCAAAATCATTCATCATAACATCAAGAATTGGTAAAACGAACATGACCTGTACCGAAAAAATTTCATGTTCTTGCATTTCGACTCATACACTTTTCATAATTTTTTATGCTTGATTTGTGTTCATTACAAGATTCTGAAGCTAACCCAATTGCTTAATTGTGTTTTTATTACCTCTATGCGAATCTACCATTGTCAAATTTTAGGGTTTGCAGAACTGTGAATTGGGCGTTTTCAGATAGTGTAAAATTAGACCACCACGATGCCATGGCCATGCTCAGCACACTTGGACGAAGAGGAACCCACCCTCACGCTCAATTTATGAGCGTTCTTGGGCTATTCGCTATTTTCCAGAAAATAGCCTAAAAGAACGCTTAAAAAACCGTGGCCTATGTTTTTATGTTTCAGGAAAAGTAAAACAACGAGGAAGAAGATACTGAGGTGTGAAGCAATGGTTGGTTGGTTTGAATTTTCGCGCGCGGAGGCCCCACTAACCATTGTTTATTTTATATTTATTGTTTGTTGTTTAAGATACAATACGCGCGTTTGGCTTGGTTGGTTAGGCATATGTGTGGTAACGTTCAGGACCTGGGTTCGATCCCAGGTCCCCACCCCTTTCCAATATTGTTTTTTCAAGCATTATCCCATGCAGGCTCAATACAAGATTCCATCATGCACCCCTTGATCCAGGTTGCCACACGCCCATAAAGATTGATCCAGTGGCTCTGATCAAAGGAGCACCATAAGCCTGAGTCAATGCACCCATACGTGTCCTGGAAAAGTCCACAAGGCCAAGGATAAATGGGCCTGAATCACTACAAAAAACCTCCCAATTTTGGGGCAGACCCCCCTAGGTTTGCCAATTTTTTACTTTCTTTATTCTTTTTATTATTTATACTTTCTTTTAATTATTGTTTGTTAATTAATTTCATATTTTCATAATATATAAAAAACAACAAAAATCAGAAAAGACAAGAAAAATAATAAATGTTTTTATTATATTTATTTTTGTAATTAAATTGCATGTAAATTAATTAGGGTTAATTTTAGGTTAAAATTTAATCTTCTTTTTAATAAATTAAAAAACAACTAGAATTAGGGTTAGCATTTATTTTATTTAATTCTTTTTTCATTAAAATCATAAAATACCTAAAAATCCCAAAAAACAATTTCTTTTCTTCTTAATTAATTAATTTCATTATTTAATTTAATTTTGCAAAAAAAGGGGTCCAACGCCCTCGTTCTTTTAATTCTTATTTAATTCGCATGTTTATCTTTTCTTGTATAATTCTTATGTATCTCTCCCAAGGCCTTGTAAATTTATTTCTCGCATTTTACTTTTAATTCTTTATTTTTCTGTCAAATCGGGTTCAAGAAATTTTGGCGATGTGGACCCGCGCCTTTTGTAATAGCTTTAGACTTTTACTTTTTCGCAATTTTTAACTGTTAATCAAAGCATGAAAGAATGAATGGACAAAAATAAAAATAAACGGTAGATCACCCATGAGATGACAAAAGACAAAAATAAATGAACATGACACACAAATCACACACCACCCCTAGGGTACGCCTCACTGTTGCCTTGCCTCGAAAGGTGATCGTCGAGTAGAGGATGTCTTAGTAAGTCCTCATGATCCGGGAACCTGGCATGAGGGTAGCTTCTAAGGTGTCTTCCCATTGCTCTGGTGATCACCATGTCCCGAACTTCGAATTGACCCGAACACCTCCAACGGTGGTGCTACCTACCTCTCAATGGTGGGATGGCACTACTTTAAAGGACATCTACACAGACGAATTCCTTAGGGTAGGTAGGTTCTCGTAGATACTTGCTCTAAATTTCAAAACAAAATTCAAAAATACTTTTCACACCAACACATTTTCAAAAAGCTTTCGAAAGCATTTTTTCAAACACTCTTGAGGACCGATACAAGAGTCGAACTGGAATTTTCAAAGAAACTTTTTAAAACCCACAGTTGAAAATCAAACAAACATTTTGAAAACACAAGTGAGCAAGTATCTAAGAGCCCATGGATAACCATGGATAGAAAGGGTGCTAACACCTTCCCTTTCTATAACCTACCTCCCGAACCGAGAGCGATCTCTATAAGGAATTTTTCTGTGCTTTTGTCCTTTCCATTTGGAGAAAATAAAAGACGGTGGCGACTCTTGCTTCCGCGAAATTTTGCGAACCAGCGTTAAACAGTCAGTTCCAGATCCACCGATCACAGAACTGGCGACTCTGCTGGGGAATAAACTTAAAGTGAGGTGTACCTTAGGGCTAGTTCATAACTGTGTTTTCAATTGTATTGATTTGCTTGCTTTACTATTGTGGGTTGCATCGGAGTTACATAGATCCTAACCCGGATCTGGGGATACCCTGTTTAGGTAGCATAAGCTGTGAGGGACCTGTCCGGCGTAGACCGACACGGGTGAAGCAGTGGCTACGTTGGTGTGGCACCTTGGTCTGTACCGATATCCCTTGTGTCGCAACAAGGAGAATATGGGTCTTCTAAGGAGTCATTAAGCACCAACAACCTTAGAACCTTAATTGACACAACTTGGCCTTTAGAACTGTAGCAGTATGCTACGCCCATTGAGGCTAAACTCTCGTGATGGTTCTGGCCGCAAGAAAAGATTGCGATGCTGGAGTTATGACCGATTGAGGGTAGTCAATGATATTGGGATCCTCTAAGAACCCGGTTACTTTGATAGGACAGGTGTGAACCAAAAAACTGAAAGAGGGTAATACCTAGACCCCATGTTGGCCTAAACTTTAAGGGTTTCTCTTGTGTGACTTGTGTGCCTTTGTACTTGACTATTTGTATGCTGACACTTGAACTACTTGCAGGTTTTGTTTATAGTCCTTAATCAGGACTCATAACAAGGTTTACCGAGTTTCTTGCAGGTGTTGTTTTAGTCCTTAATTGGGACTCATGACAGTTTTTACTTGAGTTTCTTGCAGGTTTTGGTTTGCAGTCCTTAATTGGGACTCATAACAGGGTTACTTACATTACCCCATACATAGCATAACATCATACCATTGCATACATCCTAACCCATTTCAAGGATCTCAAGGGGCTTGTGATGCAGGTCATGGTGAATCAACTATCCCAGCAAGGGGCAAAGAGGATTTATTTTCCTCTAGCCAAGGTTGTCAGGGGCTATGACCCACTCGATATGGTGAGCCTTTGACCCTTGGAAGAAAGACTCTCAACAAATATGAAGTCTCTTTCAATCAAGCTACCGGATCCAAATGCTAACAAATTTTCTTGTTTACCCCGCGAGGTCCTTGAAAACATTACATGCATGTCATACCCATCATTGCATAGCAGGTATCCTTGTTGCAGGTCACTTACCTTTCTCGCTGTTTATTTCAGCAATGGCTTCCCAACAAGATAACCAGGACCTTCTTGCTCAAGAGACTCGGTTCGGGGAAATCCTCCTAAATCTATCCAAGGGGCAGGAGGAGCTAAGGACACTTCTCATGGAGACTTTGGCCAGGAACAGTGCTGAGGATGAACGGATGAAACATCGGCAAGCTGAGGTGGATGCATTGAAAGTCCAGATGCTGGGGCAGGCGACTGCCATTCAAAGGTTAGCTCAAAGACAAGACGAGCTCGGGGTTCTCATCAACCAACTGCTTCAGGGTAACCAACTGGGGCAAACGTCTAAGGGTAAAAAGCCATTCATCATTCAATCATCCTTGAGACAAGGAGATAAGGGGAGAGCTCCTCAAATGGCTTCAGCGCCGCAAATTCAGCATCAACCTCACCAGCTTCAGCCAGACAAGCCCAGGAGGCAATTCACCCAGCTCAACATGTCGTTGTTCCAAGCTTTACAACGCATGTTAAGATTGAACCTGATCACATTAAGGGCTCATCCCCGGAACCAGAACACAGCATCTCCTGTCTATGATCCCAATAAAAGGTGTGCCTACCAATCTGCCTGTCCAGGACATGATACAAACGAGTGTTGGGCTTTGAAAAACAAGATCCAGGACCTGATTGATGAAGGAGCACTGGAATTCACACAAGATGGTCAGGCTGAATTTTTCTACCATCCCTCCAAGGCTCACCATTTGAAGTGACAAGCCCTGAGACTAGAAATTTTTGTTCATTCGAATGTTCAAGTTGCAATTTTTTTTTGTTCAAACATTTACTCATGTTAAACATTGTTATTTCATTAATGCATCACATATGTCTGTTCTGAAACAATATATTCGTATTCACTAAATGTAAATTATTTTCATATTTTTTTTCTGATGTCAACTCTTGATTAATAATTCTAAAGCCTCTTGAGGGAGGATGACGAAAACGATACCGCAATCTTTACAGTATGCTTTTGAACAGACCCCGCTGATGAGGTATAGGCATTGTTTCAATCCCTAAACACTAGAGTTATAAGGATGATAATCCCTCGTCAACCCATCTGAGCCAAAGAAGTAGGAGTTTTTCTTTTCGAAATTTAAAACCCTTAATCATAACCTGGGGCAGGGTAGTCTCTCAGTTGATCCAAGTGCATAGCGAATGGCACCAAAGAGGTCCTTACAAAGCAAAGAAAAACAGTGATGGTTCCGAATAATCATACAGATAGGCAGTCATTATATCTCAAAAAAAATAAAAAGCCCAGTAAGTCAAAACCCATGAAGAAGACTTACAAAACTGGGGCATCCCGCTGACTGTAATTCCAAAAAAGGAAACAGTTCAGGCAAAAAGAAAGGGATAACAAAAAAAAATCAAAAAAAGAAAGAGGTCATACAAACCCTCAACAAAAACAAAAAATGACTGCCTATTCAGAATCAATCATCAATACCTGAATCATCACAAGTATATCAGAGCAAAGACTCAAACAAGGTCTAACGTATGATCAACTGAGTTTAGGTTTGGAGAACATCACGAAGAGCGGGTGGGTACAAATAAAATTTGAGCCTTTATCCTTTGTTTCTTAAACCGTGAACCAGGCCACGTTATAACCCTTAAAAGTCCTAGCTGAAGCATGGGTTAGTTCGAAAGCATACTGTTACGAAAGGTATCCTGACTCCTTAAGGCTCACAATAAAATAACGAGTTGACATCACGTTTTACAAACATTCACTTGTTTTATGAAAAAGAATGCATTTTCAAAATCTTCCAGACAGACATAAGCTTTGCATTTTTAACATAACTTTGTTTGCATATGAATATTTGTTTGAACAGCAGGGAAATTCGCACGATGAATACCTAGTGGACAAAAGCATTTCCAATCAAGGGGCATAGCATGATCAGTGTCCATCATCTAGGGGCAGTCCAGTCAAGATTCAGGGAATCTCTCAAGGCCAAATCGCCTGGTGCAAACCTCCGCCTGAGTCACTTGGGGCATTCCAACAACGAATCTGGCCTGATCAAATACCTTCTGGTGGCATGACAAAACACTGTTAACAGGGGCAACTCCCTACATTCTGAGAGCACGGACATAGTCGAAAAGATACTACGCAAAATCAAAGACCCGCTAGGTTGACATACCTAGGCAAAAATAAGGGCTTCCCAGCGAACCAAAAGGGTTCGGGCGAAATGAAGGGATGAAATGAAAAAAATCTGTACACCCGGCAAGTCGAAAACCGGAAAAGGCGGCTTGGGCAAAAATGGGTATCCCAGTGGACCGAAAACCCGAAAGGGCGGTCCAGGCAAAAGTTAGGGATCAAAGCGTACGACTATGTCCCGTCCTCTTGTCACTTGCCTATCAGAAAGAAGATTTGTCAAACGGCAGTTGTCAAAGACTCCTTCACAGGTCTTCCTCTCCCACCTCAGAAGCAGGGGCAATGATGAGCCGTCCAAGCGATCTAATTGCTCTGTCCACAAGATATAAGGGATGTTCAGCTGAAAAACATAACCAGATGTCTTAATTCCCCAGAGAGTGAGCCAGAAAGTCAGTGCACTCTCCCCAAGCGAAGCTATATTATCAAACCTTAAGGAAGTTGGGTATCCTCCAGCAGATCTCAACATCCCCCAGCAATATATGGACATTCTTAACAAGCATCCCCGGCAATCTTGGTCTAAAGATTGTTCCCCGTAGGTATATCCGACTCTCAAAGGAATCACTTCCCCAGGAAAGTCCAATCCAGTTTCCCCAGAAAAATTGGAATCCATCTCTCCAAGCAGTAAGCTTATCCCCAGTAGATGCTGGAAGCTTATCCTCACAGAGCACGAACGCGTCGTCCGGCTTTATTCAAAGAGTTATTTCCTTACTAGGATACAACTGGGTTATCCTCAGCCAAAAGCCACGGAAAGATCGTCCTCGACGAAGTCTTTTTATCCCCAGCAAAGTCTATCAACACTTCCAACACAACAAGGGTATCCCCAGCAAGTTATTATCAACACTCAACAAAGTTTCTCTCTCCCCACAGAGTATTGCTTCCCAGCAAGATCGCTAGAGTACTTTTCTCCCCGCAGAATAATCCATTCGCCAAGTTCATTCCCCAACGGAGTTATCTTCTCCTACCGGTTTTCTTGCAGCTATCATCCCCAGCGGAAGCGAAATCTATTCTTTAACATCAGCCCAGGAGTGACTTCCCGGCACCCGTCAAGGATTTACTTTCCTAGACGAAAAACACATTCATAAACATCGGACTCACATACATCATTATAGCATGCATAGACGCATCATATCTTACAAATCTCATTTATATTGAGAACATCATTGCTTGGTTCATATCATGCATTGCATATGACTGACCTTTACCTTTCAGGAAAGATTCAGTTAAATTCTCAATCATATTTCAAGACCTAGACCGGTTCAGTTAATCGACTCCAAAGATTTCTTATCCAGTCCAAGGCCTTCTCTAGTCCAGCTAAATCGACCCCAAACAGATTTTTCTGATGAAGACTCAGTAGAAGTTATCAAAGGTTTTTCTCAAACGTCCGCTTTTGAGATTATAATTTCCTATGGTTCTCTCCCCAATGTTGCGGAGATGATAATTCCATTCCAGGTTTTTCTCAAACGTCCGCTTTTGAGATTATAATTTCCTATGGTTCTCTCCCCAATGTTGCGGAGACGATAATTCCATCCCAGGTTTTTCTCAAACGTCCGCTTTTGAGATTATAATTTCCTATGGTTCTCTCCCCAATGTTGCGGAGATGATAATTCCATCCCAGGTTTTTCTCAAACGTCCGCTTTTGAGATTATAATTTCCTATGGTTCTCTCCCCAATGTTGCGGAGACGATAATTCCATCCCAGGTTTTTCTCAAACGTCCGCTTTTGAGATTATAATTTCCTATGGTTCTCTCCCCAATGCTGCGGAGACGATAATTCCATCCCAGGTTTTTCTCAAACGTCCGCTTTTGAGATTATAATTTCCTATGGTTCTCTCCCCAATGCTGCGGAGACGATAATTCCATCCCAGGTTTTTCTCAAACGTCCGCTTTTGAGATTATAATTGCCTATGGTTCTCTCCCCGATCCTGCGGAGATGGTAATTCCCACCAAGATTTTCTCAACGATTGCTGTTGAGGTTAATGTCATCCAAGGTTCTCTCACTGTTCATGCTGAGGTAGCAACTACCCCTGGTTTATTCATCATCTTTTGAAGCTCCAGACTCAGCTCCTGTAACCAGTCAGGACACATCTACACATAGCATCTGAAAACCAGCTCCTACAACATGTCAGGTACTCCTTTTTTCTTTTGCAGGTATGCAGGTTCTCGCTAAGGAATCTCTTACGCGATCAACATCCAGATGGCATCTATAATCCCATCATCCTATTCATCAATCTCTAAATGGCATCTATAAGCCCATTTCCATCACACTGCTACTATGTGAGCGCAAATTTCTGGGCACTCTAATGTTCAATCATCTTCCACCTTCGGATTACGAAAGGCACGTCAGCCAATCTGCATCCTCAGGTCTAAGAAGATTGAACAGGGGCAACTGTTGTACCCCAAAATTTGCCCTCCCATATTCTTCAGAAATTGCCAAGTCAAGCCTCAAAATCTCCCCAAGGGTTGCACAGTGTAAGAGCCTCATGAACAGTCAAAATTAGGGTTTTGGTTCTGATCAAGAAAATGAAGTTTCCAAGGGTCCAATCAAGTTCCACATGCCTACAAATATGGTCAAGCATCCTCATATCAAGTTTCAAGACTTTCAGCACAAGATTGCACAGTCAAAAACCCTAATTGCACTACAGTCAACTGCAGGGGCAAAATGGTCATGTGACAGTCAAAAGTTCAAATTTTTGGTCAACATCTCATTTTGAAGCCACAAACATCATTTGATCAATGCTTGATCATGATTCTCAAAGCTTGGCTCAAAAATCATCAAGATGCAAAAGTTTCCTTATTTGGACAGCTGAAAAAAGTCAACTATAAATTGACCAGGGCATAACTTTCACATGGATTATCAGAAAAATTCCATCCAAAGCTCATTTTGAAGAGAAAGACATTTCCAACAACTCATCTTCATACTTCAAGTCCAAGAAATGCTCTCACAAAAAGTTATCAATTTCAACATTATAGGTCATTTTCAAAAGTCAACAAAAAGGGACTTTAAGTCAAAGGCCATAACTTGAGATTGGTAAATCAAAATGACATGGGACCAAAGACATTGGTTAGAGGACTCAAAGACCTTTCCAAAATGTCCAAGAACATGAGCAAAGCTTAAACATTGAGCAAGTTATGCCTTGTGGAAGTTGGGAAATTTTTGGATATTTTGAAAAGTCAACATTGATTCAAATGACCTAAAATTGCTAATGGGCCTCTTTTTCTTCCACAATTCATCATCCAAGGCATGTGCACGACCACTTGGCCCAAAGGGAAGTTTTTCTTCATTTTTTATTTATTTATTTGAATTTTTATTAATAATAATTCATTTAAATCAATTAAATACATGAAAAATACTTAACCTAAGGTTTTAAATCTTTTTATGCATATTATACACTCAAGATTTCGTGCCTAACCATATATGGAAAGAATCAATTGGATTGGTCATGATTTGGTAGCAAAAGCATGTGAAAAAAGATTTGAAAATCATGGTTAAAAATCAAATATCATATTCATTAATTGATGGATTTTGATCAAGTTTGTTTACCCTAATCATTCACAGGTACATATATATGCTAAACCTAATCATAAAAACCAAGAAGCTGCGCTACAGACCAAGCATTGAACTTGAGTTTTTGGTTGAAAATTTGAAATCTGAAAACAAGGTTAGAGGACAATTCAAGGCCAAAGACTTGTGCCATCACCTTCCTGAAGCTTCAAGGAAGGATTTCCAATCAAAATCATTCATCATAACATCAAGAATTGGTAAAACGAACATGACCTGTACCGAAAAAATTTCATGTTCTTGCATTTCGATTCATACACTTTTCATAATTTTTGATGCTTGATTTGTGTTCATTACAAGATTCTGAAGCTAACCCAATTGCTTAATTGTGTTTTTATCACCTCTATGCGAATCTACCATTGTCAAATTTTAGGGTTTGCAGAACTGTGAATTGGGCGTTTTCAGATAGTGTAAAATTAGACCACCACGATGCCATGGCCATGCTCAGCACACTTGGACGAAGAGGAACCCACCCTCGCACTCAATTTATGAGCGTTCTTGGGCTATTCGCTATTTTCCAGAAAATAGCCTAAAAGAACGCTTAAAAAACCGTGGCCTATGTTTTTATGTTTCAGGAAAAGTAAAACAACGAGGAAGAAGATGCTGAGGTGTGAAGCAATGGTTGGTTGGTTTGAATTTTCGCGCGCGGAGGCCCCACTAACCATTGTTTATTTTATATTTATTGTTTGTTGTTTAAGATACAATACGCGCGTTTGGCTTGGTTGGTTAGGCATATGTGTGGTAACGTTCAGGACCTGGGTTCGATCCCAGGTCCCCACCCCTTTCCAATATTGTTTTTTCAAGCATTATCCCATGCAGGCTCAATACAAGATTCCATCATGCACCCCTTGATCCAGGTTGCCACACGCCCATAAAGATTGATCCAGTGGCTCTGATCAAAGGAGCACCATAAGCCTGAGTCAATGCACCCATACGTGTCCTGGAAAAGTCCACAAGGCCAAGGATAAATGGGCCTGAATCACTACAAAAAACCTCCCAATTTTGGGGCAGACCCCCCTAGGTTTGCCAATTTTTTACTTTCTTTATTCTTTTTATTATTTATACTTTCTTTTAATTATTGTTTGTTAATTAATTTCATATTTTCATAATATATAAAAAACAACAAAAATCAGAAAAGACAAGAAAAATAATAAATGTTTTTATTATATTTATTTTTGTAATTAAATTGCATGTAAATTAATTAGGGTTAATTTTAGGTTAAAATTTAATCTTCTTTTTAATAAATTAAAAAACAACTAGAATTAGGGTTAGCATTTATTTTAATTAATTCTTTTTTCATTAAAATCATAAAATACCTAAAAATCCCAAAAAAACAATTTCTTTTCTTCTTAATTAATTAATTTCATCATTTAATTTAATTTTGCAAAAAAAGGGGTCCAACGCCCTCGTTCTTTTAATTCTTATTTAATTCGCATGTTTATCTTTTCTTGTATAATTCTTATGTATCTCTCCCAAGGCCTTGTAAATTTATTTCTCGCATTTTACTTTTAATTCTTTATTTTTCTGTCAAATCGGGTTCAAGAAATTTTGGCGATGTGGACCCGCGCCTTTTGTAATAGCTTTAGACTTTTACTTTTTCGCAATTTTTAACTGTTAATCAAAGCATGAAAGAATGAATGGACAAAAATAAAAAAAAACGGTAGATCACCCATGACATGACAAAAGACAAAAATAAATGAACATGACACACAAATCACACACCACCCCTAGGGTACGCCTCACTGTTGCCTTGCCTCGAAAGGTGATCGTCGAGTAGAGGATGTCTTAGTAAGTCCTCATGATCCGGGAACCTGGCATGAGGGTAGCTTCTAAGGTGTCTTCCCATTGCTCTGGTGATCACCATGTCCCGAACTTTGAATTGACCCGAACACCTCCAACGGTGGTGCTACCTATCTCTCAATGGTGGGATGGCACTACTTTAAAGGACATCTACACAGACGAATTCCTTAGGGTAGGTAGGTTCTCGTAGATACTTGCTCTAAATTTCAAAACAAAATTCAAAAATACTTTTCACACCAACACATTTTCAAAAAGCTTTCGAAAGCATTTTTTCAAACACTCTTGAGGACCGATACAAGAGTCGAACTGGAATTTTCAAAGAAACTTTTTAAAACCCACAGTTGAAAAGCAAACAAACATTTTGAAAACACAAGTGAGCAAGTATCTAAGAGCCCATGGATAACCATGGATAGAAAGGGTGCTAACACCTTCCCTTTCTATAACCTACCTCCCGAACCGAGAGCGATCTCTATAAGGAATTTTTCTGTGCTTTTGTCCTTTCCATTTGGAGAAAATAAAAGACGGTGGCGACTCTTGCTTCCGCGAAATTTTGCGAACCAGCGTTAAACAGTCAGTTCCAGATCCACCGATCACAGAACTGGCGACTCTGCTGGGGAATAAACTTAAAGTGAGGTGTACCTTAGGGCTAGTTCATAACTGTGTTTTCAATTGTATTGATTTGCTTGCTTTACTATTGTGGGTTGCATCGGAGTTACATAGATCCTAACCCGGATCTGGGGATACCCTGTTTAGGTAGCATAAGCTGTGAGGGACCTGTCCGGCGTAGACCGACACGGGTGAAACAGTGGCTACGTTGGTGTGGCACCTTGGTCTGTACTGATATCCCTTGTGTCGCAACAAGGAGAATATGGGTCTTCTAAGGAGTCATTAAGCACCAACAACCTTAGAACCTTAATTGACACAACTTGGCCTTTAGAACTGTAGCAGTATGCTACGCCCATTGAGGCTAAACTCTCGTGATGGTTCTGGCCGCAAGAAAAGATTGCGATGCTGGAGTTATGACCGATTGAGGGTAGTCAATGATATTGGGATCCTCTAAGAACCCGGTTACTTTGATAGGACAGGTGTGAACCAACAAACTGAAAGAGGGTAATACCTAGACCCCATGCTGGCCTAAACTTTAAGGGTTTCTCTTGTGTGACTTGTGTGCCTTCGTACTTGACTATTTGTATGCTGACACTTGAACTACTTGCAGGTTTTGTTTATAGTCCTTAATCAGGACTCATAACAAGGTTTACCGAGTTTCTTGCAGGTGTTGTTTTAGTCCTTAATTGGGACTCATGACAGTTTTTGCTTGAGTTTCTTGCAGGTTTTGGTTTGCAGTCCTTAATTGGGACTCATAACAGGGTTACTTACATTACCCCATGCATAGCATAACATCATACCATTGCATACATCCTAACCCATTTCAAGGATCTCAAGGGGCTTGTGATGCAGGTCATGGTGAATCAACTATCCCAGCAAGGGGCAAAGAGGATTTATTTTCCTCTAGCCAAGGTTGTCAGGGGCTATGACCCACTCGATATGGTGAGCCTTTGACCCTTGGAAGAAAGACTCTCAACAAATATGAAGTCTCTTTCAATCAAGCTACCGGATCCAAATGCTAACAAATTTTCTTGTTTACCCCGCGAGGTCCTTGAAAACATTACATGCATGTCATACCCATCATTGCATAGCAGGTATCCTTGTTGCAGGTCACTTACCTTTCTCGTTGTTTATTTCAGCAATGGCTTCCCAACAAGATAACCAGGACCTTCTTGCTCAAGAGACTCGGTTCGGGGAAATCCTCCTAAATCTATCCAAGGGGCAGGAGGAGCTAAGGACACTTCTCATGGAGACTTTGGCCAGGAACAGTGCTGAGGATGAACGGATGAAACATCGGCAAGCTGAGGTGGATGCATTGAAAGTCCAGATGCTGGGGCAGGCGACTGCCATTCAAAGGTTAGCTCAAAGACAAGACGAGCTCGAGGTTCTCATCAACCAACTGCTTCAGGGTAACCAACTGGGGCAAACGTCTAAGGGTAAAAAGCCATTCATCATTCAATCATCCTTGAGACAAGGAGATAAGGGGAGAGCTCCTCAAATGGCTTCAGCGCTGCAAATTCAGCATCAACCTCACCAGCTTCAGCCAGACAAGCCCAGGAGGCAATTCACCCAGCTCAACATGTCGTTGTTCCAAGCTTTACAACGCCTGTTAAGATTGAACCTGATCACATTAAGGGCTCATCCCCGGAACCAGAACACAGCATCTCCTGTCTATGATCCCAATAAAAGGTGTGCCTACCAATCTGCCTGTCCAGGACATGATACAAACGAGTGTTGGGCTTTGAAAAACAAGATCCAGGACCTGATTGATGAAGGAGCACTGGAATTCACACAAGATGGTCAGGCTGAATTTTTCTACCATCCCTCCAAGGCTCACCATTTGAAGTGACAAGCCCTGAGACTAGAAATTTTTGTTCATTCGAATGTTCAAGTTGCAATTTTTTTTTGTTCAAACATTTACTCATGTTAAACATTGTTATTTCATTAATGCATCACATATGTCTGTTCTGAAACAATATATTCGTATTCAGTAAATGTAAATTATTTTCATATTTTTTTTCTGATGTCAACTCTTGATTAATAATTCTAAAGCCTCTTGAGGGAGGATGACGAAAACGATACCGCAATCTTTACAGTATGCTTTTGAACAGACCCCACTGATGAGGTATAGGCATTGTTTCAATCCCTAAACACTGGAGTTATAAGGATGATAATCCCTCGTCAACCCATCTGAGCCAAAGAAGTAGGAGTTTTTCTTTTCGAAATTTAAAACCCTTAATCATAACCTGGGGCAGGGTAGTCTCTCAGTTGATCCAAGTGCATAGCGAATGGCACCAAAGAGGTCCTTACAAAGCAAAGAAAAACAGTGATGGTTCCGAATAATCATACAAATAGGCAGTCATTATATCTCAAAAAAAATAAAAAGCCCAGTAAGTCAAAACCCATGAAGAAGACTTACAAAACTGGGGCATCCCGCTGACTGTAATTCCAAAAAAGGAAACAGTTCAGGCAAAAAGAAAGGGATAACAAAAAAAAATCAAAAAAAGAAAGAGGTCATACAAACCCTCAACAAAAACAAAAAATGACTGCCTATTCAGAATCAATCATCAATACCTGAATCATCACAAGTATATCAGAGCAAAGACTCAAACAAGGTCTAACGTATGATCAACTGAGTTTAGGTTTGGAGAACATCACGAAGAGCGGGTGGGTACAAATAAAATTTGAGCCTTTATCCTTTGTTTCTTAAACCGTGAACCAGGCCACGTTATAACCCTTAAAAGTCCTAGCTGAAGCATGGGTTAGTTCGAAAGCATACTGTTACGAAAGGTATCCTGACTCCTTAAGGCTCACAATAAAATAACGAGTTGACATCACGTTTTACAAACATTCACTTGTTTTATGAAAAAGAATGCATTTTCAAAATCTTCCAGACAGACATAAGCTTTGCATTTTTAACATAACTTTGTTTGCATATGAATATTTGTTTGAACAGCAAGGAAATTCGCACGATGAATACCTAGTGGACAAAAGCATTTCCAATCAAGGGGCATAGCATGATCAGTGTCCATCATCTAGGGGCAGTCCAGTCAAGATTCAGGGAATCTCTCAAGGCCAAATCGCCTGGTGCAAACCTCCGCCTGAGTCACTTGGGGCATTCCAACAACGAATCTGGCCTGATCAAATACCTTCTGGTGGCATGACAAAACACTGTTAACAGGGGCAACTCCCTACATTCTGAGAGCACGGACATAGTCGAAAAGATACTACGCAAAATCAAAGACCCGCTAGGTTGACATACCTAGGCAAAAATAAGGGCTTCCCGGCGAACCAAAAGGGTTCGGGCAAAATGAAGGGATGAAATGAAAAAAATCTGTACACCCGGCAAGTCGAAAACCGGAAAAGGCGGCTTGGGCAAAAATGGGTATCCCGGTGGACCGAAAACCCGAAAGGGCGGTCCAGGCAAAAGTTAGGGATCAAAGCGTACGACTATGTCCCGTCCTCTTGTCACTTGCCTATCAGAAAGAAGATTTGTCAAACGGAAGTTGTCAAAGACTCCTTCACAGGTCTTCCTCTCCCACCTCAGAAGCAGGGGCAATGATGAGCCGTCCAAGCGATCTAATTGCTCTGTCCACAAGATATAAGGGATGTTCAGCTGAAAAACATAACCAGATGTCTTAATTCCCCAGAGAGTGAGCCAGAAAGTCAGTGCACTCTCCCCAAGCGAAGCTATATTATCAAACCTTAAGGAAGTTGGGTATCCTCCAGCAGATCTCAACATCCCCCAGCAATATACGGACATTCTTAACAAGCATCCCCGGCAATCTTGGTCTAAAGATTGTTCCCCGGAGGTATATCCGACTCTCAAAGGAATCACTTCCCCAGGAAAGTCCAATCCAGTTTCCCCAGAAAAATTGGAATCCATCTCTCCAAGCAGTAAGCTTATCCCCAGTAGATGCTGGAAGCTTATCCTCACAGAGCACGAACGCGTCGTCCGGCTTTATTCAAAGAGTTATTTCCTTACTAGGATATAACTGGGTTATCCTCAGCCAAAAGCCACGGAAAGATCGTCCTCGACGAAGTCTTTTTATCCCCAGCAAAGTCTATCAACACTTCCAACACAACAAGGGTATCCCCAGCAAGTTATTATCAACACTCAACAAATTATCTCTCTCCCCACAGAGTATTGCTTCCCAGCAAGATCGCTAGAGTACTTTTCTCCCCGCAGAATAATCCATTCGCCAAGTTCATTCCCCAACGGAGTTATCTTCTCCTACCGGTTTTCTTGCAGCTATCATCCCCAGCGGAAGCGAAATCTATTCTTTAACATCAGCCCAGGAGTGACTTCCCGGCACCCGTCAAGGATTTACTTTCCTAGACGAAAAACACATTCATAAACATCGGACTCACATACATCATTATAGCATGCATAGACGCATCATATCTTACAAATCTCATTTATATTGAGAACATCATTGCTTGGTTCATATCATGCATTGCATATGACTGACCTTTACCTTTCAGGAAAGATTCAGTTAAATTCTCAATCATATTTCAAGACCTAGACCGGTTCAGTTAATCGACTCCAAAGATTTCTTATCCAGTCCAAGGCCTTCTCTAGTCCAGCTAAATCGACCCCAAACAGATTTTTCTGATGAAGACTCAGTAGAAGTTATCAAAGGTTTTTCTCAAACGTCCGCTTTTGAGATTATAATTTCCTATGGTTCTCTCCCCAATGTTGCGGAGATGATAATTCCATTCCAGGTTTTTCTCAAACGTCCGCTTTTGAGATTATAATTTCCTATGGTTCTCTCCCCAATGTTGCGGAGACGATAATTCCATCCCAGGTTTTTCTCAAACGTCCGCTTTTGAGATTATAATTTCCTATGGTTCTCTCCCCAATGTTGCGGAGATGATAATTCCATCCCAGGTTTTTCTCAAACGTCCGCTTTTGAGATTATAATTTCCTATGGTTCTCTCCCCAATGTTGCGGAGACGATAATTCCATCCCAGGTTTTTCTCAAACGTCCGCTTTTGAGATTATAATTTCCTATGGTTCTCTCCCCAATGCTGCGGAGACGATAATTCCATCCCAGGTTTTTCTCAAACGTCCGCTTTTGAGATTATAATTTCCTATGGTTCTCTCCCCAATGCTGCGGAGACGATAATTCCATCCCAGGTTTTTCTCAAACGTCCGCTTTTGAGATTATAATTGCCTATGGTTCTCTCCCCGATCCTGCGGAGATGGTAATTCCCACCAAGATTTTCTCAACGATTGCTGTTGAGGTTAATGTCATCCAAGGTTCTCTCACTGTTCATGCTGAGGTAGCAACTACCCCTGGTTTATTCATCATCTTTTGAAGCTCCAGACTCAGCTCCTGTAACCAGTCAGGACACATCTACACAAAGCATCTGAAAACCAGCTCCTGCAACATGTCAGGTACTCATTTTTTCTTTTGCAGGTATGCAGGTTCTCGCTAAGGAATCTCTTACGCGATCAACATCCAGATGGCATCTATAAGCCCATCATCCTATTCATCAATCTCTAAATGGCATCTATAAGCCCATTTCCATCACACTGCTACTATGTGAGCGCAAATTTCTGGGCACTCTAGTGTTCAATCATCTTCCACCTTCGGATTACGAAAGGCACGTCAGCCAATCTGCATCCTCAGGTCTAAGAAGATTGAACAGGGGCAACTGTTGTACCCCAAAATTTTCCCTCCCATATTCTTCAGAAATTGCCAAGTCAAGCCTCAAAATCTCCCCAAGGGTTGCACAGTGTAAGAGCCTCATGAACAGTCAAAATTAGGGTTTTGGTTCTGATCAAGAAAATGAAGTTTCCAAGGGTCCAATCAAGTTCCACATGCCTACAAATATGGTCAAGCATCCTCATATCAAGTTTCAAGACTTTCAGCACAAGATTGCACAGTCAAAAACCCTAATTGCACTACAGTCAACTGCAGGGGCAAAATGGTCATGTGACAGTCAAAAGTTCAAATTTTTGGTCAACATCTCATTTTGAAGCCACAAACATCATTTGATCAATGCTTGATCATGATTCTCAAAGCTTGGCTCAAAAATCATCAAGATGCAAAAGTTTCCTTATTTGGACAGCTGAAAAAAGTCAACTATAAATTGACCAGGGCATAACTTTCACATGGATTATCAGAAAAATTCCATCCAAAGCTCATTTTGAAGAGAAAGACATTTCCAACAACTCATCTTCATACTTCAAGTCCAAGAAATGCTCTCACAAAAAGTTATCAATTTCAACATTATAGGTCATTTTCAAAAGTCAACAAAAAGGGACTTTAAGTCAAAGGCCATAACTTGAGATTGGTAAATCAAAATGACATGGGACCAAAGACATTGGTTAGAGGACTCAAAGACCTTTCCAAAATGTCCAAGAACATGAGCAAAGCTTAAAAATTGAGCAAGTTATGCCTTGTGGAAGTTGGGAAATTTTTGGATATTTTGAAAAGTCAACATTGATTCAAATGACCTAAAATTGCTAATGGGCCTCTTTTTCTTCCACAATTCATCATCCAAGGCATGTGCACGACCACTTGGCCCAAAGGGAAGTTTTTCTTCATTTTTTATTTATTTATTTGAATTTTTATTAATAATAATTCATTTAAATCAATTAAATACATGAAAAATACTTAACCTAAGGTTTTAAATCTTTTTATGCATATTATACACTCAAGATTTCGTGCCTAACCATATATGGAAAGAATCAATTGGATTGGTCATGATTTGGTAGCAAAAGCATGTGAAAAAAGATTTGAAAATCATGGTTAAAAATCAAATATCATATTCATTAATTGATGGATTTTGATCAAGTTTGTTTACCCTAATCATTCACAGGTACATATATATGCTAAACCTAATCATAAAAACCAAGAAGCTGCGCTACAGACCAAGCATTGAACTTGAGTTTTTGGTTGAAAATTTGAAATCTGAAAACAAGGTTAGAGGACAATTCAAGGCCAAAGACTTGTGCCATCACCTTCCTGAAGCTTCAAGGAAGGATTTCCAATCAAAATCATTCATCATAACATCAAGAATTGGTAAAACGAACATGACCTGTACCGAAAAAATTTCATGTTCTTGCATTTCGATTCATACACTTTTCATAATTTTTGATGCTTGATTTGTGTTCATTACAAGATTCTGAAGCTAACCCAATTGCTTAATTGTGTTTTTATCACCTCTATGCGAATCTACCATTGTCAAATTTTAGGGTTTGCAGAACTGTGAATTGGGCGTTTTCAGATAGTGTAAAATTAGACCACCACGATGCCATGGCCATGCTCAGCACACTTGGACGAAGAGGAACCCACCCTCGCGCTCAATTTATGAGCGTTCTTGGGCTATTCGCTATTTTCCAGAAAATAGCCTAAAAGAACGCTTAAAAAACCGTGGCCTATGTTTTTATGTTTCAGGAAAAGTAAAACAACGAGGAAGAAGATGCTGAGGTGTGAAGCAATGGTTGGTTGGTTTGAATTTTCGCGCGCGGAGGCCCCACTAACCATTGTTTATTTTATATTTATTGTTTGTTGTTTAAGATACAATACGCGCGTTTGGCTTGGTTGGTTAGGCATATGTGTGGTAACGTTCAGGACCTGGGTTCGATCCCAGGTCCCCACCCCTTTCCAATATTGTTTTTTCAAGCATTATCCCATGCAGGCTCAATACAAGATTCCATCATGCACCCCTTGATCCAGGTTGCCACACGCCCATAAAGATTGATCCAGTGGCTCTGATCAAAGGAGCACCATAAGCCTGAGTCAATGCACCCATACGTGTCCTGGAAAAGTCCACAAGGCCAAGGATAAATGGGCCTGAATCACTACAAAAAACCTCCCAATTTTGGGGCAGACCCCCCTAGGTTTGCCAATTTTTTACTTTCTTTATTCTTTTTATTATTTATACTTTCTTTTAATTATTGTTTGTTAATTAATTTCATATTTTCATAATATATAAAAAACAACAAAAATCAGAAAAGACAAGAAAAATAATAAATGTTTTTATTATATTTATTTTTGTAATTAAATTGCATGTAAATTAATTAGGGTTAATTTTAGGTTAAAATTTAATCTTCTTTTTAATAAATTAAAAAACAACTAGAATTAGGGTTAGCATTTATTTTAATTAATTCTTTTTTCATTAAAATCATAAAATACCTAAAAATCCCAAAAAAACAATTTCTTTTCTTCTTAATTAATTAATTTCATCATTTAATTTAATTTTGCAAAAAAAGGGGTCCAACGCCCTCGTTCTTTTAATTCTTATTTAATTCGCATGTTTATCTTTTCTTGTATAATTCTTATGTATCTCTCCCAAGGCCTTGTAAATTTATTTCTCGCATTTTACTTTTAATTCTTTATTTTTCTGTCAAATCGGGTTCAAGAAATTTTGGCGATGTGGACCCGCGCCTTTTGTAATAGCTTTAGACTTTTACTTTTTCGCAATTTTTAACTGTTAATCAAAGCATGAAAGAATGAATGGACAAAAATAAAAAAAAAACGGTAGATCACCCATGACATGACAAAAGACAAAAATAAATGAACATGACACACAAATCACACACCACCCCTAGGGTACGCCTCACTGTTGCCTTGCCTCGAAAGGTGATCGTCGAGTAGAGGATGTCTTAGTAAGTCCTCATGATCCGGGAACCTGGCATGAGGGTAGCTTCTAAGGTGTCTTCCCATTGCTCTGGTGATCACCATGTCCCGAACTTTGAATTGACCCGAACACCTCCAACGGTGGTGCTACCTACCTCTCAATGGTGGGATGGCACTACTTTAAAGGACATCTACACAGACGAATTCCTTAGGGTAGGTAGGTTCTCGTAGATACTTGCTCTAAATTTCAAAACAAAATTCAAAAATACTTTTCACACCAACACATTTTCAAAAAGCTTTCGAAAGCATTTTTTCAAACACTCTTGAGGACCGATACAAGAGTCGAACTGGAATTTTCAAAGAAACTTTTTAAAACCCACAGTTGAAAAGCAAACAAACATTTTGAAAACACAAGTGAGCAAGTATCTAAGAGCCCATGGATAACCATGGATAGAAAGGGTGCTAACACCTTCCCTTTCTATAACCTACCTCCCGAACCGAGAGCGGTCTCTATAAGGAATTTTTCTGTGCTTTTGTCCTTTCCATTTGGAGAAAATAAAAGACGGTGGCGACTCTTGCTTCCGCGAAATTTTGCGAACCAGCGTTAAACAGTCAGTTCCAGATCCACCGATCACAGAACTGGCGACTCTGCTGGGGAATAAACTTAAAGTGAGGTGTACCTTAGGGCTAGTTCATAACTGTGTTTTCAATTGTATTGATTTGCTTGCTTTACTATTGTGGGTTGCATCGGAGTTACATAGATCCTAACCCGGATCTGGGGATACCCTGTTTAGGTAGCATAAGCTGTGAGGGACCTGTCCGGCGTAGACCGACACGGGTGAAACAGTGGCTACGTTGGTGTGGCACCTTGGTCTGTACCGATATCCCTTGTGTCGCAACAAGGAGAATATGGGTCTTCTAAGGAGTCATTAAGCACCAACAACCTTAGAACCTTAATTGACACAACTTGGCCTTTAGAACTGTAGCAGTATGCTACGCCCATTGAGGCTAAACTCTCGTGATGGTTCTGGCCGCAAGAAAAGATTGCGATGCTGGAGTTATGACCGATTGAGGGTAGTCAATGATATTGGGATCCTCTAAGAACCCGGTTACTTTGATAGGACAGGTGTGAACCAACAAACTGAAAGAGGGTAATACCTAGACCCCATGCTGGCCTAAACTTTAAGGGTTTCTCTTGTGTGACTTGTGTGCCTTCGTACTTGACTATTTGTATGCTGACACTTGAACTACTTGCAGGTTTTGTTTATAGTCCTTAATCAGGACTCATAACAAGGTTTACCGAGTTTCTTGCAGGTGTTGTTTTAGTCCTTAATTGGGACTCATGACAGTTTTTACTTGAGTTTCTTGCAGGTTTTGGTTTGCAGTCCTTAATTGGGACTCATAACAGGGTTACTTACATTACCCCATGCATAGCATAACATCATACCATTGCATACATCCTAACCCATTTCAAGGATCTCAAGGGGCTTGTGATGCAGGTCATGGTGAATCAACTATCCCAGCAAGGGGCAAAGAGGATTTATTTTCCTCTAGCCAAGGTTGTCAGGGGCTATGACCCACTCGATATGGTGAGCCTTTGACCCTTGGAAGAAAGACTCTCAACAAATATGAAGTCTCTTTCAATCAAGCTACCGGATCCAAATGCTAACAAATTTTCTTGTTTACCCCGCGAGGTCCTTGAAAACATTACATGCATGTCATACCCATCATTGCATAGCAGGTATCCTTGTTGCAGGTCACTTACCTTTCTCGCTGTTTATTTCAGCAATGGCTTCCCAACAAGATAACCAGGACCTTCTTGCTCAAGAGACTCGGTTCGGGGAAATCCTCCTAAATCTATCCAAGGGGCAGGAGGAGCTAAGGACACTTCTCATGGAGACTTTGGTCAGGAACAGTGCTGAGGATGAACGGATGAAACATCGGCAAGCTGAGGTGGATGCATTGAAAGTCCAGATGCTGGGGCAGGCGACTGCCATTCAAAGGTTAGCTCAAAGACAAGACGAGCTCGGGGTTCTCATCAACCAACTGCTTCAGGGTAACCAACTGGGGCAAACGTCTAAGGGTAAAAAGCCATTCATCATTCAATCATCCTTGAGACAAGGAGATAAGGGGAGAGCTCCTCAAATGGCTTCAGCGCTGCAAATTCAGCATCAACCTGACCAGCTTCAGCCAGACAAGCCCAGGAGGCAATTCACCCAGCTCAACATGTCGTTGTTCCAAGCTTTACAACGCCTGTTAAGATTGAACCTGATCACATTAAGGGCTCATCCCCGGAACCAGAACACAGCATCTCCTGTCTATGATCCCAATAAAAGGTGTGCCTACCAATCTGCCTGTCCAGGACATGATACAAACGAGTGTTGGGCTTTGAAAAACAAGATCCAGGACCTGATTGATGAAGGAGCACTGGAATTCACACAAGATGGTCAGGCTGAATTTTTCTACCATCCCTCCAAGGCTCACCATTTGAAGTGACAAGCCCTGAGACTAGAAATTTTTGTTCATTCGAATGTTCAAGTTGCAATTTTTTTTTGTTCAAACATTTACTCATGTTAAACATTGTTATTTCATTAATGCATCACATATGTCTGTTCTGAAACAATATATTCGTATTCAGTAAATGTAAATTATTTTCATATTTTTTTTCTGATGTCAACTCTTGATTAATAATTCTAAAGCCTCTTGAGGGAGGATGACGAAAACGATACCGCAATCTTTACAGTATGCTTTTGAACAGACCCCGCTGATGAGGTATAGGCATTGTTTCAATCCCTAAACACTGGAGTTATAAGGATGATAATCCCTCGTCAACCCATCTGAGCCAAAGAAGTAGGAGTTTTTCTTTTCGAAATTTAAAACCCTTAATCATAACCTGGGGCAGGGTAGTCTCTCAGTTGATCCAAGTGCATAGCGAATGGCACCAAAGAGGTCCTTACAAAGCAAAGAAAAACAGTGATGGTTCCGAATAATCATACAGATAGGCAGTCATTATATCTCAAAAAAAATAAAAAGCCCAGTAAGTCAAAACCCATGAAGAAGACTTACAAAACTGGGGCATCCCGCTGACTGTAATTCCAAAAAAGGAAACAGTTCAGGCAAAAAGAAAGGGATAACAAAAAAAAATCAAAAAAAGAAAGAGGTCATACAAACCCTCAACAAAAACAAAAAATGACTGCCTATTCAGAATCAATCATCAATACCTGAATCATCACAAGTATATCAGAGCAAAGACTCAAACAAGGTCTAACGTATGATCAACTGAGTTTAGGTTTGGAGAACATCACGAAGAGCGGGTGGGTACAAATAAAATTTGAGCCTTTATCCTTTGTTTCTTAAACCGTGAACCAGGCCACGTTATAACCCTTAAAAGTCCTAGCTGAAGCATGGGTTAGTTCGAAAGCATACTGTTACGAAAGGTATCCTGACTCCTTAAGGCTCACAATAAAATAACGAGTTGACATCACGTTTTACAAACATTCACTTGTTTTATGAAAAAGAATGCATTTTCAAAATCTTCCAGACAGACATAAGCTTTGCATTTTTAACATAACTTTGTTTGCATATGAATATTTGTTTGAACAGCAGGGAAATTCGCACGATGAATACCTAGTGGACAAAAGCATTTCCAATCAAGGGGCATAGCATGATCAGTGTCCATCATCTAGGGGCAGTCCAGTCAAGATTCAGGGAATCTCTCAAGGCCAAATCGCCTGGTGCAAACCTCCGCCTGAGTCACTTGGGGCATTCCAACAACGAATCTGGCCTGATCAAATACCTTCTGGTGGCATGACAAAACACTGTTAACAGGGGCAACTCCCTACATTCTGAGAGCACGGACATAGTCGAAAAGATACTACGCAAAATCAAAGACCCGCTAGGTTGACATACCTAGGCAAAAATAAGGGCTTCCCGGCGAACCAAAAGGGTTCGGGCAAAATGAAGGGATGAAATGAAAAAAATCTGTACACCCGGCAAGTCGAAAACCGGAAAAGGCGGCTTGGGCAAAAATGGGTATCCCGGTGGACCGAAAACCCGAAAGGGCGGTCCAGGCAAAAGTTAGGGATCAAAGCGTACGACTATGTCCCGTCCTCTTGTCACTTGCCTATCAGAAAGAAGATTTGTCAAACGGCAGTTGTCAAAGACTCCTTCACAGGTCTTCCTCTCCCACCTCAGAAGCAGGGGCAATGATGAGCCGTCCAAGCGATCTAATTGCTCTGTCCACAAGATATAAGGGATGTTCAGCTGAAAAACATAACCAGATGTCTTAATTCCCCAGAGAGTGAGCTAGAAAGTCAGTGCACTCTCCCCAAGCGAAGCTATATTATCAAACCTTAAGGAAGTTGGGTATCCTCCAGCAGATCTCAACATCCCCCAGCAATATACGGACATTCTTAACAAGCATCCCCGGCAATCTTGGTCTAAAGATTGTTCCCCGGAGGTATATCCGACTCTCAAAGGAATCACTTCCCCAGGAAAGTCCAATCCAGTTTCCCCAGAAAAATTGGAATCCATCTCTCCAAGCAGTAAGCTTATCCCCAGTAGATGCTGGAAGCTTATCCTCACAGAGCACGAACGCGTCGTCCGGCTTTATTCAAAGAGTTATTTCCTTACTAGGATATAACTGGGTTATCCTCAGCCAAAAGCCACGGAAAGATCGTCCTTGACGAAGTCTTTTTATCCCCAGCAAAGTCTATCAACACTTCCAACACAACAAGGGTATCCCCAGCAAGTTATTATCAACACTCAACAAATTATCTCTCTCCCCACAGAGTATTGCTTCCCAGCAAGATCGCTAGAGTACTTTTCTCCCCGCAGAATAATCCATTCGCCAAGTTCATTCCCCAACGGAGTTATCTTCTCCTACCGGTTTTCTTGCAGCTATCATCCCCAGCGGAAGCGAAATCTATTCTTTAACATCAGCCCAGGAGTGACTTCCCAGCACCCGTCAAGGATTTACATTCCTAGACGAAAAACACATTCATAAACATCGGACTCACATACATCATTATAGCATGCATAGACGCATCATATCTTACAAATCTCATTTATATTGAGAACATCATTGCTTGGTTCATATCATGCATTGCATATGACTGACCTTTACCTTTCAGGAAAGATTCAGTTAAATTCTCAATCATATTTCAAGACCTAGACCGGCTCAGTTAATCGACTCCAAAGATTTCTTATCCAGTCCAAGGCCTTCTCTAGTCCAGCTAAATCGACCCCAAACAGATTTTTCTGATGAAGACTCAGTAGAAGTTATCAAAGGTTTTTCTCAAACGTCCGCTTTTGAGATTATAATTTCCTATGGTTCTCTCCCCAATGTTGCGGAGATGATAATTCCATTCCAGGTTTTTCTCAAACGTCCGCTTTTGAGATTATAATTTCCTATGGTTCTCTCCCCAAAGTTGCGGAGACGATAATTCCATCCCAGGTTTTTCTCAAACGTCCGCTTTTGAGATTATAATTTCCTATGGTTCTCTCCCCAATGTTGCGGAGATGATAATTCCATCCCAGGTTTTTCTCAAACGTCCGCTTTTGAGATTATAATTTCCTATGGTTCTCTCCCCAATGTTGCGGAGACGATAATTCCATCCCAGGTTTTTCTCAAACGTCCGCTTTTGAGATTATAATTTCCTATGGTTCTCTCCCCAATGCTGCAGAGACGATAATTCCATCCCAGGTTTTTCTCAAACGTCCGCTTTTGAGATTATAATTTCCTATGGTTCTCTCCCCAATGCTGCGGAGACGATAATTCCATCCCAGGTTTTTCTCAAACGTCCGCTTTTGAGATTATAATTGCCTATAGTTCTCTCCCCGATCCTGCGGAGATGGTAATTCCCACCAAGATTTTCTCAACGATTGCTGTTGAGGTTAATGTCGTCCAAGGTTCTCTCACTGTTCATGCTGAGGTAGCAACTACCCCTGGTTTATTCATCATCTTTTGAAGCTCCAGACTCAGCTCCTGTAACCAGTCAGGACACATCTACACAAAGCATCTGAAAACCAGCTCCTGCAACATGTCAGGTACTCATTTTTTCTTTTGCAGGTATGCAGGTTCTCGCTAAGGAATCTCTTACGCGATCAACATCCAGATGGCATCTATAAGCCCATCATCCTATTCATCAATCTCTAAATGGCATCTATAAGCCCATTTCCATCACACTGCTACTATGTGAGCGCAAATTTCTGGGCACTCTAGTGTTCAATCATCTTCCACCTTCGGATTACGAAAGGCACGTCAGCCAATCTGCATCCTCAGGTCTAAGAAGATTGAACAGGGGCAACTGTTGTACCCCAAAATTTGCCCTCCCATATTCTTCAGAAATTGCCAAGTCAAGCCTCAAAATCTCCCCAAGGGTTGCACAGTGTAAGAGCCTCATGAACAGTCAAAATTAGGGTTTTGGTTCTGATCAAGAAAATGAAGTTTCCAAGGGTCCAATCAAGTTCCACATGCCTACAAATATGGTCAAGCATCCTCATATCAAGTTTCAAGACTTTCAGCACAAGATTGCACAGTCAAAAACCCTAATTGCACTACAGTCAACTGCAGGGGCAAAATGGTCATGTGACAGTCAAAAGTTCAAATTTTTGGTCAACATCTCATTTTGAAGCCACAAACATCATTTTATCAATGCTTGATCATGATTCTCAAAGCTTGGCTCAAAAATCATCAAGATGCAAAAGTTTCCTTATTTGGACAGTTGAAAAAAGTCAACTATAAATTGACCAGGGCATAACTTTCACATGGATTATCAGAAAAATTCCATCCAAAGCTCATTTTGAAGAGAAAGACATTTCCAACAACTCATCTTCATACTTCAAGTCCAAGAAATGCTCTCACAAAAAGTTATCAATTTCAACATTATAGGTCATTTTCAAAAGTCAACAAAAAGGGACTTTAAGTCAAAGGCCATAACTTTAGATTGGTAAATCAAAATGACATGGGACCAAAGACATTGGTTAGAGGACTCAAAGACCTTTCCAAAATGTCCAAGAACATGAGCAAAGCTTAAACATTGAGCAAGTTATGCCTTGTGGAAGTTGGGAAATTTTTGGATATTTTGAAAAGTCAACATTGATTCAAATGACCCAAAATTGCTAATGGGCCTCTTTTTCTTCCACAATTAATCATCCAAGGCATGTGCACGACCACTTGGCCCAAAGGGAAGTTTTTCTTCATTTTTTATTTATTTATTTGAATTTTTATTAATAATAATTCATTTAAATCAATTAAATACATGAAAAATACTTAACCTAAGGTTTTAAATCTTTTTATGCATATTATACACTCAAGATTTCGTGCCTAACCATATATGGAAAGAATCAATTGGATTGGTCATGATTTGGTAGCAAAAGCATGTGAAAAAAGATTTGAAAATCATGGTTAAAAATCAAATATCATATTCATTAATTGATGGATTTTGATCAAGTTTGTTTACCCTAATCATTCACAGGTACATATATATGCTAAACCTAATCATAAAAACCAAGAAGCTGCGCTACAGACCAAGCATTGAACTTGAGTTTTTGGTTGAAAATTTGAAATCTGAAAACAAGGTTAGAGGACAATTCAAGGCCAAAGACTTGTGCCATCACCTTCCTGAAGCTTCAAGGAAGGATTTCCAATCAAAATCATTCATCATAACATCAAGAATTGGTAAAACGAACATGACCTGTACCGAAAAAATTTCATGTTCTTGCATTTCGATTCATACACTTTTCATAATTTTTGATGCTTGATTTGTGTTCATTACAAGATTCTGAAGCTAACCCAATTGCTTAATTGTGTTTTTATCACCTCTATGCGAATCTACCATTGTCAAATTTTAGGGTTTGCAGAACTGTGAATTGGGCGTTTTCAGATAGTGTAAAATTAGACCACCACGATGCCATGGCCATGCTCAGCACACTTGGACGAAGAGGAACCCACCCTCGCGCTCAATTTATGAGCGTTCTTGGGCTATTCGCTATTTTCCAGAAAATAGCCTAAAAGAACGCTTAAAAAACCGTGGCCTATGTTTTTATGTTTCAGGAAAAGTAAAACAACGAGGAAGAAGATGCTGAGGTGTGAAGCAATGGTTGGTTGGTTTGAATTTTCGCGCGCGGAGGCCCCACTAACCATTGTTTATTTTATATTTATTATTTGTTGTTTAAGATACAATACGCGCGTTTGGCTTGGTTGGTTAGGCATATGTGTGGTAACGTTCAGGACCTGGGTTCGATCCCAGGTCCCCACCCCTTTCCAATATTGTTTTTTCAAGCATTATCCCATGCAGGCTCAATACAAGATTCCATCATGCACCCCTTGATCCAGGTTGCCACACGCCCATAAAGATTGATCCAGTGGCTCTGATCAAAGGAGCACCATAAGCCTGAGTCAATGCACCCATACGTGTCCTGGAAAAGTCCACAAGGCCAAGGATAAATGGGCCTGAATCACTACAAAAAACCTCCCAATTTTGGGGCAGACCCCCCTAGGTTTGCCAATTTTTTACTTTCTTTATTCTTTTTATTATTTATACTTTCTTTTAATTATTGTTTGTTAATTAATTTCATATTTTCATAATATATAAAAAACAACAAAAATCAGAAAAGACAAGAAAAATAATAAATGTTTTTATTATATTTATTTTTGTAATTAAATTGCATGTAAATTAATTAGGGTTAATTTTAGGTTAAAATTTAATCTTCTTTTTAATAAATTAAAAAACAACTAGAATTAGGGTTAGCATTTATTTTAATTAATTCTTTTTTCATTAAAATCATAAAATACCTAAAAATCCCAAAAAAACAATTTCTTTTCTTCTTAATTAATTAATTTCATCATTTAATTTAATTTTGCAAAAAAAGGGGTCCAACGCCCTCGTTCTTTTAATTCTTATTTAATTCGCATGTTTATCTTTTCTTGTATAATTCTTATGTATCTCTCCCAAGGCCTTGTAAATTTATTTCTCGCATTTTACTTTTAATTCTTTATTTTTCTGTCAAATCGGGTTTAAGAAATTTTGGCGATGTGGACCCGCGCCTTTTGTAATAGCTTTAGACTTTTACTTTTTCGCAATTTTTAACTGTTAATCAAAGCATGAAAGAATGAATGGACAAAAATAAAATAAAAAACGGTAGATCACCCATGACATGACAAAAGACAAAAATAAATGAACATGACACACAAATCACACACCACCCCTAGGGTACGCCTCACTGTTGCCTTGCCTCGAAAGGTGATCGTCGAGTAGAGGATGTCTTAGTAAGTCCTCATGATCCGGGAACCTGGCATGAGGGTAGCTTCTAAGGTGTCTTCCCATTGCTCTGGTGATCACCATGTCCCGAACTTTGAATTGACCCGAACACCTCCAACGGTGGTGCTACCTACCTCTCAATGGTGGGATGGCACTACTTTAAAGGACATCTACACAGACGAATTCCTTAGGGTAGGTAGGTTCTCGTAGATACTTGCTCTAAATTTCAAAACAAAATTCAAAAATACTTTTCACACCAACACATTTTCAAAAAGCTTTCGAAAGCATTTTTTCAAACACTCTTGAGGACCGATACAAGAGTCGAACTGGAATTTTCAAAGAAACTTTTTAAAACCCACAGTTGAAAAGCAAACAAACATTTTGAAAACACAAGTGAGCAAGTATCTAAGAGCCCATGGATAACCATGGATAGAAAGGGTGCTAACACCTTCCCTTTCTATAACCTACCTCCCGAACCGAGAGCGATCTCTATAAGGAATTTTTCTGTGCTTTTGTCCTTTCCATTTGGAGAAAATAAAAGACGGTGGCGACTCTTGCTTCCGCGAAATTTCGCGAACCAGCGTTAAACAGTCAGTTCCAGATCCACCGATCACAGTTAGATACATGATCAATGGTCTTCCCTCGACTAGTGGCATAAAAACAAGAGGCTCTTGCAGATACTCTTTGATCTTGTCAAAAGAAGTTTGCCACTCATCATTCCATTTGACTACCTGATCTTTCTTTATTAGTTTGAAGATTGGTTCACAAGTAGCTGTCAGGTGAGAAATGAATCTGGCAATGTAGTTCAAACGTCCCAAGAATCCTCAGACTTCCTTCACAGTACGAGGAGCAGGCATCTCTTATATCGCTTTCACCTTGGCAGGATCTACTTCAATACCCTTATTGCTGACGAAAAAGCCTAGGAGCTTACCAGACCTTACTCCAAACGTGCATTCATTTAGGTTCAACCACAGCTTGTACTTCTTTAGCCTCTCGAACAGTTTCTGTAAATGATCAAGATGCTCTTCTTCTGTTTGAGACCTAGCTATCATGTCGTCCATATAGAACTCTATTTCATGATGTATCATGTCGTGAAATAGAGCGACCATGGCCCGCTGATAGGTTGCCCCAGCATTTTTCAGTCTGAAAGGCATGACCTTGTAGCAGAATGTCCCCCAGTGTGTGACAAAGGTTGTCTTCTCCATGTCCTCGGGCGCCATTTTGATTTGGTTGTAACCTGAGAAACCATCTATGAAGGAAAACACTTTGTGATGTGCCGTATTGTCAACTAGGATGTCAATGTGGGGAAGTGGGAAATCATCCTTAGTGCTTGCCCTATTCAAATCTTTGTAGTCCATACACATTCGTACCTTGTCGTCCTTTTTGGGCACGGGAACAACATTGGCAACCCATTGCGGATAGGAAGTGACGACCAAGAATCCAGCATTGAATTGTTTCATGACTTCTGATTTAATCTTCTATGACATATCTGGTCGCATACTATGGACCTTTTGTTTTACTGGTGGGCAATCCTCTTTTGTATGTAGACGATGTACCACAATATCTGCATCAAGTCCTGGCATGTCTTCATACGGCCAGGAAAAGACCTCAACATACTCGTGTAGCAACTGAATCAGATGCTTCTTGACACTGGGTTCCAGATTGGCACCCACCTTGACCTCTCTTTTGTCTTCTTCGGTACCTAGGTTGATGGTGTCCAATGGTTCCTCGTGGGGCTGAATGGTTCTCTCTTCTTATTGTAGTAATCTGGCAAGTTCCCCTGGTACTTCACAATATTCCCCACCTCCGTCTTCGGCTTGGTAGATTAGATTTTCAGAGTCACAAAAAGCCATAGCAGAACCGTTACCCATGGGATCCCGAATGGATGTAGACCTGCATTGTGAGTGTGAGTGTGTGTAAGAGTATAACTATCTTTGAAAGAAATGGAAATGTAAAAAGAAAAACAATGAGCACAAAGTTTGTATGCAAAAAAAGTCCATGATTCATTGATGTCATATGGAAATGAGATAATAACCCTTACAAGTGGACCATTGTGCCTTGGGTAAGACACAGGGTTTTAAGAGTCTAAATTATTTTAATATCACAGGTGCAACAAAATGTAAAGACAAATTACTGTTGGATAAAAGTGATCGGGACAAAATCTCTAGCCTCCCAGTTGTTGAGCCCTCCATTGACAGTTGGGAAAATCCAATCCTCCAGGTTGTAGTTGTCTTCATCATCTTCCACCGTATTGACTCCGCAGTTGCTGATCTTCAAGGGTGGTCCTCCGGCACGAGCATGGCGTACAACCTTCTGGGCACCTGAAGTGAAACCCATACCAAACTTGTCAGATTTGTACGGGATATCTGGGAGTTGTCCCCAAATAGTGCACCCACCTTCTTCTATCACTGCCTTGGCATCCTTCAAATATGACATCCTAAGTGGAGGCGTTGTGATCTTGGGAACCTGAGACACAACCTTGGTTACTGCCACATCTTGCGGGACTTCTTCAAAGTGTTGGAATGGAGTTTCAATAAATTCACCATCTAGTTCCACATATCTGAAGGAATTGAGATGGCTGATCATATACTCTTCTTGTCCATGAACGGTGATGATCTTCCCTTGAATTGGATATTTTAGCATTTGGTGCAGCGTAGAAGTAACAAAGCCGGCAATGTGGATCCACGGTCAGCATAGCAAGCAGGAATATGAAGGGCGAATATCCATTACATAAAAAGTTGAATCAAATGTTTGGGTTCCAACCTTTATGGGGATGTCCACTTCCCCATGCACCATTCTTTTTAAGCCGTCAAAGGCCCTCACTACTATGTTGCTTGGCTTCAATGTCAATCTTTCACAGTCAAGCCTATCAAGATCCTTTTTGGGAAATACATTCAGAGACAAACCAATGTCCACCAAAACATGAGCAAAGGTTGTACCCCTGCATTCCACTGAGACATACAAGGCCTCATTATGCTTCCTCCCTCTTGGCGTTAAATCAGCATCTGAAAAACCTAAACCATTATCTGCAGTCAAGCTGGCTACGCAGTCTTGGAACTGATCGGCAGATGTTTCTTGGGGTACATGGGCAGTTTTCAGGAATTTTACCAAGGCCTTTGCATGCGCCTCGGAACATAGTAATAAATCCAGCATGGAAATTTTAGATGGAGTTTACCCCAGTTGCTCAACTACATTGTAGTCGCTTCTTTTTATGATCTTTAGAGTTTCCTCCATCTCTTTCCGGGAGGTTTCAGGGATAGCCAATGATTGTGCCTTCGTCCGGACATGCTCAATCAGAATAGCTTTACCTCGAGTCTCAGTTGACTCGACAGCAGGAATGTTAGTAGGAGTGATAACAGGGGTTGTAACAGCTTTGTCAGTAGGAGTATTAGCATAAATGATTATAGAACTGGGAATAACTTTGGAGGACCAACAACAACAGGAATGATTACAGGTCCAGAAACTTCTTTTGGGGGAGAAATTTCTAGAGAGAATATCCTTCCGCTTCGATTAATCTTGTTGTCCCTGCAATATTACTGATATCAGAGTCAACCTTCTCAGAACTTGAATCTTCGGCACCTAGCCAATCTTGCTTGATACCGTGGTAGTAGACATCCCCTCCATAATTCCATGGTACGGTTTTGTCTGACGAATCCGGGATTGGTCCAGGCATTGTAATTATCAAAGGAGCTACTTTAGGAACTGATGTAATTCTAACGGGTCTTTTGGTGGAGACCCTGGAAGAATTGTCGGAAATGGTCACGATGGAAACATCATTATAAGAAACAGTTGGAATAGAAGTCTTTTCGAACAAAATTTCCTTGTTATCTATTAGGCACTGAACGCCTGCTTTTAACAAAGGACATCTGGTTGGTGAGGACAGACAGAAATGACAGCTTTCATCACAGCCTGGGAAAACACTAGCATTCAATAAGTTCTTTTTGATAGTTAGAAGTGGGGTCATAAGTTCATCAACTGAAGTAACAAACATATCTTCCTCAATTGCGTTGGTATTATGGCCATGTTTGGGCATAGGGGCAGAAATGACATTGGGCTTTTCTGGCGCATCGAATTCAATCTCTTTGGCTTCAAGGAGGTCTTGTACTTTGTTCTTTAGAGCCCAACAGTTGTTAGTGTCATGGTCAGGACTCTCAGAGCGGTATGCACAGCGGGCATTAGGATGATAGTGAGGAGAGGTTGTGTTAGGATTATTTGGAGCTTCTTTCAAAGTCACTAGGTTGGATCTTAACAAATGTGGCAATACTTGAGATAATGTCATATTAATTCGGGTGAATTGTCTGACTGGTCTTTCCATTCTTGGTTGGTTGTTTCTTTGCTGATAAGGCGCATGTTTGGGAATCATAACAGCCCCCACCATTGGACGGTGTTCAGCGCTATCTTGATTTCTATGAGGATATACAGCAACCACTTCTTTCTTTTCAATGAATGGCTTCCTTATAGCAGCAGAGGATGCATCTTTTTGGATCTTTCCATTTTTTATTCTGGCTTCTACCCTTTCTCCGGTCAATATCAGTTTGGTAAAACATGTCGATGAACTTCCAATTAAGTGATTGAAGAAGGGACTAGACAAGGTTTCCAAAAACATGTCTACCAACTCTCTTTCAGATAGGGGAGGTTGAACTCTTCCGGCCAAGTCCCTCCATTTTTGTGCATAGTCCTTGAAGCCTTCACTTGAAACTATGGCCATACTCTAGAGTTGAGTACGGGTAGGCGCAAGATCAGCGTTGTATTGGTATTGTTTGTAAATGGTTGCAGCAAGATCTTCCCAGTTATGAACATTGGCTCTTTCTAACTGATAAAACCAATTAAGATGAGTTCCAGACAGACTGTCTTGGAAGAAGTGTACCCATAAATCCTTGTCAGCGGTATGGGGCTGGATTTTCCTCACATAGGACCGAAGATGCATTTTGGGGCATGAGAATCCGTCATATTTGGCGAGCACAGGTGCTTTGAATTGTGCCCCACTGTTTTTCTATCTACCTTGTTCAACATTCTCCAAGCTCGGATAAATCTCTGGCGAAGACCTTGATCTTCGTTCTCGTAGTCAAACACCAAACCTTAAATCAATATCTTGTGCGGGCCATCCCTTCGGGCGTAACCAAAATGTCTTAAGGCTAAGCAGGGGTTGTAAGTGATGCCTCCCCTAATGCCAAGTAAAGGGACATTAGGGAATTCTCCATAACGGTCGACAATAGTAACATTCTCTATGGATCGAGAACACCAATGGATGTCTTAATGTTTGAGCATCATCAACCTTTATGACCACCTTGAACCTTGCTCATTCTTCAATACAGATTGGGGAAGATGCGAAATAAACCATCTTGCCAAGAGAGGAGTAAAACATATAAGAACACCTATTTTCCTCATTGTGCGAGTGTGAAAAGAGTGTAGGATGTCTCCTAGAAAAGTAGGCATCGGGTTGCGGGATATGAAGATTTTGACGGCATTCACGTCTATGAGTTGGTCAGGATTTGGAAACAAAACCATCCCATAGATGAGGAGAGCCACAATTTCCTCAAAAGCTTGTAGGTCCAAAGAATTCCAACAATTTTGAGCTTTCTCGAACAAGAACTTTGCTAGGAAACCTTTGACACCACTCCTTGTTTCCCAAAGAGTTGTGACATCATATGAGTGCAAGTGTAGAGCTTGAGCAATCTCTTCTGGCTTTGGGTCTCTTTCCGTACCGTTGAAAGGTAGTTGATTGAGAATGGGAATCCTCAAGAGTCGGGATAATTATTCCAAAGTAGGCACAAGTTGATAGTCGGGAAATGTGAAGCAATGGTGTAAGGGATCAAAGAACTGAAAGAGAACCTTCAACATGTCCTCATCTGTGTTGGAGGTGACCAAGTTGAGTAGGCGACCATGTCTCTCGGTAAATGGAGAGTTTTATGGAATCCTTGAAGCTAGTTCCTTAAGTTGTGGAGGGATCTTTACAAGATTGACTTGAATAGTTTTCCTGCAAAGAGAATCCATATATGTTGTACCCCAAAATTTTCCCTCTCATTTTACTCAAAACATTCTCCTAGAGGTTCTCAACTTGCCCAAGGATGCCTAAGGATTGACTAGACAAATATTCCTCCTAAGACAATAAGCCTCAAACTAGGGTTTCACTACTCATCAAGATGTTTGAGTTTACAAGGGTCATAAGTGGTTTCCATTTCCCTAATATGTCCTCAAGATCATCCATGCCAAGTTTCATGCCTTGCACAAGAAGTTTGCTCAGTCAACTTCTCAAATGCCTGAAAATCAACTGTACTAGGTCAAAAGTCAACTGTGACCCACATACAGTCAAACTTCAAGATTTTTTGGTCAACACCAACATTTTGAAGTGATATCCATCATTTGATCAAGGGTTGATCATAATTCCTCAAGGAATGCTCCTAATTCATCAAAACTCAAAAGTTTCTAAATTAGGGTTCCTATAGGAAAAGTCAACCAAACTTTGACCAGGCATAACTTTCTCATACTTTATCAAACATTTCTCATCCAAGTATCATTTTTAAGATAATCCAATTACCTACAAATAATATTCATCCCTAAAGTTCAAGAAATTCACTCATGAAAAGATATAAATTCAGACATTATAGGACCTTTTCAAAAGTCAACAAAAACACATTTTGGGTCAAAGCTTCTTACATGAACATGGAAGATCCAATTGAGATGAAACCAAATAGGTTGCTTAGGGGACATCATAATCTTTCTAAAAAGTAAAGGAACACCCTCATAGGGTTAAAATTGGGAGTGATATGCATTGTCAAAGTTGGCCAATTTTTGAAAAAATGCATGAAGCAAATATTGACCAAACTTGGATTTTTTCCAAATGGGCCTATCTTTTCAAGTTTTAAACTCATTCCTAACATGGTCCACGACCTCTAAGGCCACCCATACATTTTTCTACTATTTATGCTATTTATTTTGATATTTTATTCATTAAAAATCATAATTAAATAAATAAATAATAGAAATAATGTAAATTTTGATGTGAATCCATTTTGGGCAAGTTTTATGTTGGTTTATGTCAATTGATTTCGTGCAATAACCCTTCAAATATGTCCAGGTTCATTCACATGTGAAAATGGCATAAAATCATCAAATATGGCATTTTTTTCAAATTTTGATCATGGTCTTAAAACACAACATTATGAGGGAGATTCTTTCCATGATTTCTTGTCTCCTCATTCTCCTCTATAAATATAGAGCCATACAAGCTTGAAAGACACGAAATTCCTCTCTAAAAAGCTCTCAAAAACCTCTTCAAAAAGCTCTCCAAAAGCTCTCCAGAAATCAAAGAATTGGTGCAAGTCATTGTTGTACCCCAAAATTTTCCCTCTCATTTATCTCACAGGACTTCTTGGACTCAAGACAAGATTAGGGTTTGGTCAGCTCAGGACATCTCATCTTGCACTGATAACCCAAAATTAGGGTTTGAGTTTGCACAAGGATTTATGGACCACCAATGCTTCATGTGACTTTCATATATCATGTTGGACCCCTAAGATTGCTCATGCTAAGTTTCAAGCCTTGAACCATATTTTTGATCAGTCAATTGGACAGTTGACCTAAAAATCAGTTGTATTGGGGAAAAAGTCAACCATGGCCAATTTACAGTCAAACTTCATAATTTTTGATCCACATCAACATTTTAGACTCATATATACCATTTTATCAAGTTTGTATCAAAACTCCTCAAGAAATTTGATCAAATCATCAAAAGGGCAAAATGCTCAAAATTAGGGTTTTGACTGAGAAAAAGGCAATTTCTGATTTTTAACCTAGCCAATGACCAATTGTGTTCAAACATGATTTCAAGGGTTCAATGGCATCATCTTGACCTAATTACATGGTTCAAAAGATCTCAAGTTCATTAGATTGACAAATGAATTTTGCAGTCAACTGATCAAAAGTCAATTGTGCATTGAAAAGTCAAACTTTGACTTTTTGATCAAAATCAAGTGCCAAGGGTCATAATTCATCAAGATATGTAAAAATATGAAGCTTTTTCACCAAGAAACTAAAATTTGAAAATTAGAGTTTTGTGATACGGTGGGAGAACTGACTATGGTTTTGCGTTTGTATTCACAAATGTTTCGGTTGAGCAAGAGTCGCCACCGACTTTTTATTTTATCCTAAGGAAAGGTTTAAAAAGCACAGCAAAAAACCTTTGAGATGTTTTCTTGGGTTCGGGGAGTAGATTATAGAAGGGGAAGGTATTAGCACCCCCTCTATCCATGGTTATCCATGGGCTCTTAGTTACTTGCATAGATCAACTTGCCTTATTTTTCAATTGTTTTGAAATGGTGCTTTGTGTGTGTGGGTTTGAAAATGTTTTGAAAAGAGGCCAATGTGGTGGCAACCTTTGTAATGATCCATGTTGGGATGTATACAAAGGTGTATGTCTTTTGAAAAGGTTTTCATTTGTTTTAGAAAGTTTGTTTTGAAAGTGTTGTGAGGTGTGGTTTTAAAAATAGGCAAGTGTTTTGTTTTGCAAGTTTGATTCAAGTAACTAAGAGTTTATCTACTCCTAAATTTCTCAAAGATTATTGCTATGTTTTAACCCTTTTAACAATTTTGTTCCACCATTGTATTTGGTGGACAATCTTGTGTTAGGATGTGAAAGGGACGGGCGCGGGTCATCGTTTAGACCACAATTGCAATGGTGCCAAGCATCTTAGGGCAATTTTCCTTTAAGGGACTTGATCATTTTTTAGGCAACTTTCGAAAGCGTCATCGAGGGACTATGATCATTTGATTGTTTTTGTTTTGCCCAAAGAGACCTAACATGCAATATGGCCCATTTATTGAAGGCAACAAGTGGAATACCCTAGGGATGCAAGTGTGATTAGTGTTGTCCATTTTCATGCTTGTTTATCTTGAAATTAGGTCAAACTATTTTTGTTGTTTTTGATTCGCATACAAAACCTAATTCTAACATGGCATATTTAGAAAGCAATAAAGTGCGAAAAATAAAATTACTAAGCTATTACAACATAATATATGGGAAGGGGGGTACAAATGTTCAAATGGGGATTTTGACAAGGAATTTAAACCTAGGCTATTACATCAATATTGAATAATTTACAAGGTAATTGATTGCACAAATTAAATGGAAATAAAATAAATATGCAAGATGCAAAAAGGCTTTTTATATGTATGAAAAAAAAGTATTTTTATATGTCAAATAAACAAAATAAAGAGTATTATTTTTTTTGGAGTTTTTTATGTTTAGGGCAAAACCCTAATTTTATTAAATAAAAGTATTAATTATTTAATATGTACACATTTATTTATTATATACAAAAATAAAAATAAAAAAATAAAAATGAATTATATTTGTCAAAAATGTATTTTTAATGTTAAATATTAATAAAAAATAAAATGTATTTATTTTGTATTTTTAACCTAAATATACTAATATATATAAATATTTGTATTATTTACTAAATATATATTATATATACAACAATGATAATATTTAATATTTATAAAAAAATTATATTTTATATAAAATATTTTCAGAAGATAAAAGAAAATAAAAATGGAAAATAAAATGTGTTTGCATTGTGTTAGTATTTTCAAATAAAAGTATGTTTATATATTTATTTATGTACAAATAGCCATCTAAACAAATAAATGCCTAATAAATTCAAAAATGGTTTAAAAAATTATTTTTTATATTTTTAATATCATGAGGAAAAATAAATGAGTCAGAACAAAAAAGAAAAGTCAAAAAATCATTAAAATGAGCAAAATGGGCCTGGGGGGTGTGAAAGCAAAAGCATGGTGTGAACAGAAATATGAAACAAGGCCCAGCCCAGAAGTTTGTTGTCTTCAACCTTCAGACAAACAAATTCAAAAAAACACGCGCCTCTTTTCTTCCATTGCAAGGTCCTGATTCTTTGACTTTTAATGAAAACTCACAACACAAAAAATGTCAAGCATCCTCTCACGAGTCCATACATATAAAGAACATGATTTAACTCTCAGAAATGAGAGAGAATTTCTTCTCCCCCAATTCCTAACCTAATTTTTATTCCAAGTTCAGACATCAAATTCTCTAAGCATACATAATATAAATGAAATCTAATCACATGGGCATGTTCAGGGCTATGAATGTGACATGTTTTCTTCACAAACCTAAAGCTAACAATGCCTAGATAGAGAGATTCGTGTTCATGAACTTACCTGTTTAGTTGAAGTTGTATCTGGTAATTGAGGTACTTTCAATGCAAGGTGATGATTGGTACAGCTTCCTTGATGTCCAGGGATGCTATTCCAAGCTTTACTTTATCTTGAAACCTTTTGAATCGTGCTATGGAACTTCAGCTGCAAAACAAGAAAATGAAAATGGTGATGTGGCCTGGGAGTGTTACAGGTCGTGTTTGATGTTTGGATTAGCTTCAAGGGATATTGTGGGATGTATTTGAGGTGGTTTTAGCAAGAGTGCATAGAAGGTTTGAACTATGGAACTCAAACTGCAGCAGATGCTCTGTTTGGGCAGTTTGAGGGTGATTCTGGGAATGGGGAGGTATTGGAGATGTTAGGGTCGTGTTTCAGCTTAGGATGGATGTTTAGAATGTGTACAAAATCTTTTCTTTTGCTTGCCTCTGCTGAGATGAAAGTTGTTGGATGATATGCTATGTTTCTTACACTTTAAGCAACAAAAGGCAACTTGGTGTTCTAGACAGGTAGAGGCCCCCAATCTATGCTGCACAACTTAGTCTTGATCAGTGCAATTAGTCCATAAACTTGTGCCAAAAAGATCTTAATTGTACTTGCTTGGATTTGTATTTTGACATAAAGTTCACTTTTCAAGAATAGCTAAATTGCTTTTTCCATTTATGGCTTAGTTCTCCATGTAATGACCAAATGCATAGAACAACATCTTGGCACAATGGTTTTGCATTGAATTATTGAGTGAAAATGGGATTAGAGGGCTGCAATGTAGCTAGCACATGCTGAGTTTGAAAATGCACAAGTTATGGACATGTAATTTGGCCAAGAACAAAGTGAGTTTTCTCCATATTGCCAAATTCGATTCTCTCTAACCATGAGGTTGTTTGATGAGTTCTTGGACATTTTGGAAATCTTGGAATGTGTACTACAATCCATCTTTGAAATGAAAATTGAAATTCCAAGTGGAAGTATGTGAAAAATGGTCTTGAAGTTAGGTAAAAACCTTGTCTAAAATAGGTCAAATTTTCTCTAAGTTAAGAATGGTTTGGTACCCTTGTTCCAAAAATTGTAACTTGAGCTACAAGCTTCTTTTGGGAAAACTTTGTGAATCAAAGTTATAGATTATGCCATAGGCTACAACTTTCATGTTTTGACTTTTGCTTGAATCCAAATGAATCTTGGTGAGAAAGTGGGGCAAAGTTAGGAAAAAATTAGGGTTTTTCATAACTTAGAAAAATTCTAAGTTATGAAAAATCTTCATTTCAAACCCTAATTTGCAATTCTTGATTTCTTGATGAACAAGTTTCATGTTTTGGCATGTTTTGATGAAAAGTGAATCTTGACCAAAAAAGTCAAAGTTTGACTTTTCAGTATACAGTCAAAATTGATCAATTGACTGGGAAATTCAACTATCAATCTTGTGCATTTGGGATCTTTTCAACTTGTTGAGCATGTAAAGATAATTCCATGGTGTCCTTGAGTCCATATGTGAGCTTGGTTTGCCATTGGCTAGGTCAAACAGTCAAAAATTGCCTTTGTGCAGTCAAAACCCTAAAAATGACCATTTTGCCCTTTTGGTGATCTGATCAAATTTCTTGTGGAATTGTGATCCAAACTTGATCAAATGGTCCATATGAGTTCATAATGTTGATGTGGGTCAATTTTCATGAGATTTGACTGTCAATTGGCCACAGTTGACTTTTTCCCCAATACAGCTGATTTCTAGGTCAACTGTCCAATTGACTGGGCAAAATTTGGAATCAAGAATTGAAACTTGGTATTGATAAACTTGGGAGTCCAACATGAAGCATGAAAGTCATCTTAGGCATTTTAGGTCAAAATATCTTTGTGCAAACACAAACCCTAATTTGGGTCCACAGTGCAAGGAGAAGTCTTGAGCAGAGGAAACCCTAATTGGATCTTGAGCTCCAAGGGTTTTTGTGATGAGAAAATGTTGAGGAAATGGGAGGGAAAATTTTGGGGTACAACGGGTTTTAAGTTGAAAATTTTCATAACAGAATTTTTCTAAGTGTAAAAATTTTCTTATTTTTTCCCAACTTTCCATCACTTTTTCACCATGATGCATTTTGATTCAAAGAAAACTTCCAACATGAAAGTTGTAGTCCTCCATGAAATATACAACCTTGATTCACAAACTTTTCCCAAAAGATGCTTGGATCTCAAGTTATTAATTTGTGAATATAGGTCCATGAACTAAAATAACTTAGTGAAATTTTGCCCTAATTTAGGCAGGTTTTTGACCTAACTTCATGGCAATTTTTCACCTAGTTCCAAGAGGAATCTTGAAATGAATTTCAAATATGGATTATAGAGCATATTTCAAGATTTACAAAGTGTCCAAGAACTCTCCAAGATCATTTTTGGTTAGGGAGAATCGAAGAGAGGAAGTTGGCATTTTCTCACTTTTGTTCATGCCATTTTCACAAAGCATCAAGTTGCAAATCCCATCTATGTTGTTTGAATCTTGCTTTACAGGTCCTAAAATCACTTTACATTCCATAATTAAATTCAAACTCAGAATCTAAAGGCATTAATTTTGCTTTTGGAGCTTTGTACAAGAGATAATTCCATTTTTGGCCAAAAGTTCACAATGTCATTTTCATAAAGTGCAACTTTTGCAACTTTGTCAATCTTGAGCCTTGGACCTGTCCCTTTGGTGTAAGCAGTTCACACAGGTCTTAAGCAATTTGTAAAAGCTCTTTGCAGCCCTCAAGCTAGCCAGTACAAGCATGTAGCATTGGTCACTTCACTTTGCTTAAAATGCAAGAAAGGTTGCCAAAAGGTCAGAACTTGTACAACTAGTAAGAAGTGGACTTTGTATCATTTCTTTACAAATATACAAAGTTGTGACAAGGCTTAGCATGATGGGATTAAAGAAAAAACTCTCCAAAACTCAGAAACACCATTGTTCTGTCCAAATACAGTATTTCTGCAAAACCCAAGCCAACTAATTTTTGACTCGTGTGTTTTGTATTTTAACACTTCAAACACCTTCTACATATCACATCAAAGCAAGCCAAGCCCTTACCCTGGTTCTGTAACCCCTGTTTCAGTCATTTCCATTTTCAACCTTGAAGCTTGCAGCTTGACTTGTGCAGGAAGTTCCAGCCATTCTCAAGGCAAGATAAGCATTGGAATATCTTGAAGGAAGTTCAAGGAAGCTCACACAATCCTCAGGCCTCCACTAAAGTCCCTACATTGCTCTATCCAAATCCAGCTGAAGGAGGTATATTTCTTAAACTCTATCTCTGTATTTAGGAAACTTCAAGCCATGATTTGTGAAGAAAAAATGTAGTCCATAACATGGTGAAGTTGTACATATACATACTTTTCATTTATATTAACTATGCTGAGAGAATTTGAAGGTTGAATATGCTGAAATTTTCATGTCACGAATTAAGTCACACTAGCAGTATTATGGACCCTGTCAGCTTTACCTAACATGGTGAGAGCAGAAAATTCCAAACCTAGTATTCATCATGAGAGATGATTCAGGTATGTCTCTATCACTCAGAGTTTGCGTAAGTTCTTTTCGAATATCACTGCATGATTACACACACTGAGGCACATTGTTTCTTTTTACCCCTGAGCCTTTCAAGTCATCCCTTTTAATTATTATCCTTTGTAAACCTGTTTGAGCATGTATCCCTTTGTTTGTATTTATCACCATATCATTATAACCCATGTCAGATAAATGTTTTTTTTCTTGAATTTGAGGTTCATTCAAAATTTGGAGTTGACACACAAAAGCTGAAGAAGGTGAGTGCAAAAATAGAATAAAAAAAGAGAAAAATGAAGAAAAAAATTGATGAATGAAATAAAAAATAGAATATGATTGCATAAAGAAAATCACTCATCAAAGGAAGAGACTCATTTCAATACAAGAAATACACTCAAAGAGAAAGAAAAGAGAAGAAAAACTGAGTAGTTGAGCGGAATAACAAAAAGGTGTGTCTCAAGATTTCCAACAATGACATTTTGGAATGAATACAGTGAAAGGAATTATGACAGTAACTCTGAGCCTAAAAAACATGATTTCCCTTATCACATCCTACCTTAACCCAAGCCCTGTTACAACCCGAAAGACCTCAAAAAGTGTGTGTTGTGTGCATCCGAAATGAAATGAGAATTTATTCAAGCTTATGAGTTGATATTACATATTGTAAAATTTTGAGTGCAAACACTTTAACCCCTAGAGTCTTGGTGAGAGTGTGAAATAAGTTGATAGGTGAAGTAGTATTTTTATGTAGAAGTGTTGCGGAACAATAAAGTATGGATATAAGGGAGTCTGAAGGAAGAGACAAAGAGCGATTTGTGAAATATCTTAGAAGTATTGGGGTAAGTGTTGAATTTTTAATTATTTTTGGGGTGATATGTTCTTTTTTCCTGAACATTGCTTGAGGACAAGCAATGATCTAAGTTTAGGGTTGTGATCAGTCACCAGTTATGATATATGTTCTATCACTTATTCGACAAAAATACAGGTAATATGGAAATACAAGTAATATGTAGGACTATGTTCTTGTTTTGTTGTATTTTGAGTTAGTTTCATTTACTGTTAGTTTATTTAATCGTTTCATTGTTTTAAGCTTTATTTCCAAATTTTCCGTATTTTATGCTTAAGATGTGCCTCTTTACTTTTTCTCAGGTTCAAACAGATATTCAAGGAAGATCGGATGCAAAAAACCAAGTAAATAGGAGAAGTTTTCTCGCGCTTCAGTAAGCCTGCTACGACCACGCGTAACACCTTCTACGGTCCGTAGTAGAGGGGCAACATGATGTTTCCTTTGTAATATTTTTGTCACGAGAATCAAAGGTGTGATAAGGCCACCCGTAGCAGCTGCTACATGCCGTAGAAGGAGACCCGGGCCAAAAGTTGATTTGCAGACAAGAACAGGGAAGTGCTACGCCCACTCGTAGCAGCTGCTACGGGCCATAAGTGTGTGTGTGTGTGTGTGTGTGTGTGTGTGTGTGTGTGTGTGTGTGTGTGTGTTTGTGTGTGTGTGTGTGTGTGTGTGTGTGTGTGTATGTGTGTGTGTGTGTGAGAGAGAGTAAAAGAGAAAAAATCAGGTTGCAAAATTAAAAAAATTGGACATTTTGAATAGTGGGAGTCAACCCATTCGAGGTGGGAGTCGACTTATAAGGGAAAGGGAGTTAACCCATACTACCTGGGAGTCGACTCCAAGTGGACATAAAAGTTTTTGAGAAATATGCTTTAGTATGAGTCGCTCCTTCCTGCTTTGTATCGACTCCAAAGGCCCAATGAATCAACCCATCCTAGACAGAGATTAAATTTCAACATAGCTTTTAGTGGGAGTCGGCCCAGAACTCGAGGGAGTTTACTCCTTCATGATGTGTATTAACTCCAGCGGGCCATGTATCAACCCATCCTGAACATAAAAAATTTGTTTTCAATTATGCTTCAGAGGGATTTGACTCCTAACACGGGTGAGTCGACTCAAAACATGGTTTTTCGTAAACATTCATCAGTTAGTTTATGATAAATCATGTTATTTTCCGCTTGAGCTAGAACACAAAGCATTTTGGGCTTCCAAATTCTTGAATTATGATCTGACATAAGCTGGTGAATCTGAATTCTTCAACTCCATGAGTTAGAAGAATTTAGGAATCAAGCTTATGAGAATGCCAAAATTTACAAAGAACAAACAAAAAAATCGCATGATTATAGGATTCAGAAAAAGAATTTTGGGAAGGACAATTGGTTTTTCTTTTTAATTTCAGGTTAAAGTTGTTTCCTAGAAAACTAAGGTCTAAATGGTTTGGACCATTTGTGATTAACAAAGTGTTTACCCATGGAGGAATAGAATAGAAAAATCAGGTGAATGGGGACACCCTTAAGGTGAATGGACAGAGAGTGAAACCATACTACCAAGGACAAGGAATTGTCCTGGTAGAGGATGTTTGACTTAAGGGATAAGATGGTACACCGTCGAGCTACGCGATATTAAATGAAGCGCTTCGTGGGAGGAAACCCATGCTTTTAATTACTAAGTATTTTCTTTTGTTTTTTGTTTGATATCTCTTTTAGGTGATGAACATTGCCTTACACAAAAAGCAGAAGCATTCGAGTGGTTGGAAATTTGAAAATGTGTCAATGAAGGATATTGTACCCGGAAGAAATGGAAAAATTGGCAAAAAGGACAAAAAATTTAGGAAAAAGTTAGGGTCCTACTACGGGTTCCCGTAGCAGTTGCTACAAATCGTAGCAGACTACACGGTCAAAACAAATAAATAAAGTCCCATTTTCCTGCTACAGTCGTCCATAGCGGGCCATACGGCCTATAGCAAGCCACCTAAACTAAACACACCAAATTTTGGAAGAACATATCCTTGCTACGGCCGACTGTATCATATGATACGACCCGTAGTAGGACAATAATTTTTTTCAAATACCACATTCTCTCTCTCTCTCTCTCCCGAGTCCCACACACCAATCACCAACCAATCAACTCTCATTAACCCCAATTATATCAGATTTTCTTACTATTTTGTCTTTCTGTCTCTATCACAAACTACCACCTTTATCTTCTTCACTCTTATTCTCTCTCAAAAACCTAAAAGTCCATATGACCCAAACCCATAACCTTCCACCTTTACCCTCACAACCACTCCAAACCCCTAACACCCCTCACAGATTTTTCCAAATTCGCAGTTCAAATTTTTCATATTCTCATAAGGACAAAAATTCCCCCAAAAAGATCTGTCAAAGGTAAGCAGGTGGGGGAAACCTCAAGAAATTGTAAGAGAGACATTCATACGCCAAATCCTCACAACATTGTCTTCGAGGAACCCGCTCAAGAGATAAGGTATGCGACACATGTTAAGCAAAAAATAACTCCCACCAGGTATATATGCGAACATACCCTTACTACTCTTGGTTTGAAAGAGGACATTTATAGGATGTTTCATGCTTTAGGGCTTTTAGATTTTATGCATTTGGAGGAGCCGACATACATGCACATAACTCTTAAATTTTTTAGCTCTCTTGATTTCCATCTAGAGAAAAAGTGGCTTGGCGAGGTGAGGTACTACTATGTTACTCTCAAATTCCACTTTTTCAATCAAAACATTAAGTTATCCACTGAGGACTTAAATGGTATCCTTGGAATGCTCATTTACGATCCCAGAGCTGTTCCAGATGATTTTGCTATGAAATAATTTTGGACTGCTATTATAGGGCAGTCGAGTTATGGTTCCACCTCCGCAAAGGCCTCAAGTATTTAAAATCCATGTTTTCAGTATTATGCCCAAAAGGGGCTTGCTTACACTCTTTTTGGTAGGGGTGATAGTACAGGTGTGGCCACACAGCGAGAATTATTTTTTCTATATGCCAATGCTAATTATGAGACAGTCAATGCAGTTGCATTTGTGGCTAGCTATTTAGGGAGAGTTGCTCGTGCAGCTACTGACAGCATTTTTGTGGGGGTATGATTACCCAAATTATCGAGTATATTTGTTTTAGTTCTGAATTATCTGATGAGCCTCCAGTTGCAGATAAGACTAAGCTTGATATGGAGTCCCTTATTCACTAGGGTATGATAGTTGTTACCTATAATAGTTATTTGGTGATGATGCGAAACCGATTTATTATTGACTTACCTGACCCGAGCAGAGTAGCCATTTACGATAGAGCTAATTGGTTGTATATAAGTGTCGTCCCCAAAGATAAAGACGACCACAATGCTGGTGATTTTGTTGCAGGTGATACCATGAATGAAAATGCTCCCTTGCAACAACAGTTTGTACCTCCACAGCAGAATTCGCCCCAACAAGGTTTCAGATCCTTTTCTATGGATCAAAACTAGTGGGCATAGGTCCAATATGAGCTCACTGACATAAGAATTGAGAAAAAAAGTCAAAGGGTAGAGAAAACTTGGCAAGGGGCCATTTTTGATGATATACAAACTATGATGCATCAGTTACATTTTCCTCATCCTCCTCGGTAGGGATCACTGTGAGTCACCCTTCTCTATCATGTGCTAAAACACTGAGGCCAATGTTTAGTTCAAGTGTGAGGGAATTAACTGCTTTTGTTATTTCCTTTCTTTATCATTTGTTGTTATTTTATTGTGTTATTTGTTTCTGTTTATCTTTTGTGGTATTTGTTTCATGTATTACAAGTTCTTGGTTTTATTGTCTTAATAAGTGATGAATGCTAGTGATAATGGATGAAAAGAATCACTATACTTGCTATCGCTTGCAGTTGAAATACCCCAAAAAAGTTGATACTACTGAAGATGATTAAACTCAACTTTCTTGAGCTCTACTAACAAAGGAACCATGTGCATCCTAAGCTAAGAGGGAAGTTGCATCATAGTAGAGGTATTATGGACCTTGTCAGCTTTATCTAACATGGTGTGAGAAGAAAATTCCAAACACAATATTCATCATGAGAGATGATTCAAATATGTCTCTATCACTCAGAGTTTACGTAAGTTCTTTTCAAATATCACTGCATGATTACACACACTGAGGCACATTATTTCTTTTTACCCCTGAGCCTTTCAAGTCATTCCTTTTAATTATTATCCTTTGTAAACCCCGTTTGAGCATGTATCCCTTTGTTTGTATTTATCACCACATCATTATAACCCATGTCAGATAAATGTTGTTTTTCTTGAATCTGAGGTTCATTCAAAATTTGGAGTTGACACACAGAAGTTGAAGAAGGTGAGTGCAAAAATAGAAGAAAAAAAGAGAAAAATGAAAAAAAAATTTGATGAATGAATAAAATTAAAGAGAATATGATTGCACAAATAAAATCACTCACCAAAGGAAGATACTCATTTGAATACAAGAAATACACTCAAAGAGAAAGAAAAGATAAGAAAAACTAAGTAGTTGAGCGGAATAACAAAAAGGTGTGTCTAAAGATTTCCAACAATGACATTTTGGAATGAACACAGTGAAGGGAATTATGACAGTAACTCTGAACCTAAAAAACATGATATCCCTTTTCACATCCCACCTTAACCCAAGCCTCGTTACAACCCGAAAGACCTCAAAAAGTGTGTGTTGTATGCATGTGAAATGAAATGAGAATTTATTCAAGATTTTGAGTTGATATTACATATTGTAAAATTTTGAGTGCAAACACTTTAACTCCTAGAGTCTTGGTGAGAGTGTGAAATAAGCTGACAGGTGAAGTAATATTTCTATGTAGAAGTGTGGCGGAACAATAAAGTGTGGAGATAAGGAGACTCTGAAGGAAGAGACAAAGAGCGATTTACGAATGATCTTAGCAGTATTGGGGTAAGCATTGAATTTTTCATTATTTTTGGGGTGATATGTTCTTTTTTCCTGAACATTGCTTGAGGACAAGCAACAAGCTAAGTTTATGGTTATGATCAGTCACCAGTTATGCTATATGTTCTATCACTTATTACACAAAAATACAGGTAATATGTAGGTGTTGTACCCCAAAATTTGCTCTCTCTCTTTTTCACAAGAAATCACAGCTTCGGGGTTTTCCTGATTTTTCAGATTGGCTTAAGAATCGGTCAAACAGACTTTTCTCATCAGTCAGACAAAATTAGGGTTTCCATTAACTTTTGAATCAGTTCAAGCAGATTGCTAGGGTTTGTTTGAGTTTGGCTCAGGGTTTGATAAGGCGGACGCTTCTTTGACAATAAATCAAGAATTAGGGTTTGCACGCGCATTTTCAGAAGAATTTGAATCCACAGTGTATTAATTGGCTGTTACACTGCTTTGACGCCTGCTCAAGATTTCAGTTTTGTTTCTCAAAAACCTGAACCTCTGGGTTAGAAGCTGAGGCTTCTGGTTGAAAATTTGCAGTGTTTAGTTTAATCAGTAAAAGGAAAGGCATATGGACGTTTGTTTGATTAATTGTGCATTGCTTATGTTTAATTGGAACGCCGGGTTTATTATTGATTAATGTGAAGTTGCAAGACTACAGTGTTTATTAATTATTTATTTTATCAAAGTTAGAATAATTGGGATTTACTTCCAGTTATTTTAATTCAAGAAAACTTAAATAATTAAATAGACAGTGATTTAAAAGAGATTAACTGACAAAGAAAGATTTTTATTCATTTTTAATTGTTTGTTACAAATATTATTTGAACACCGTGAATTTATTTACAGTTGTTTACAATAATAACTATTACAATGATTAAAAATAAATTAAATCTATCCTAAATCTTCATCTTCTACTGCTGCTCCCCATTGCTCAACTGATTTTTATCTGCAAAGACAAAAAAGAAAGAAGTCAAATACAGATAAATTAAGAACATTCTCAGACAGTTAATCATAAAAAACTCATCATTAAAAGTGTTGGCCGGAATCAGTTTGTTCGCCCTCTCTGCAAATCACAAGAAGACTCTTGGTTCACAAAGAGGGAAAGGAAATATGTTTGCAAATATAAAAATGTACAAGGCTGCATAATTGAACCAAATGCACAAAGCTACATGAAAAGGGACAAGCTACTGAATATGCCAAAACAAGTTGCAAAGTCAAACTGAAACAAACAAGTTGCAAAGTTCAAATTGAACAAACAAGCTACTTGAAAAGGCAAACTAAACTGTCCAGAAAGCTGTCAACAAGCTAACAAAAAGCAAAAGGGCAAAAAATCTGGAAGATATGCAGAGGAAAGCTAAAGATGCAAGCAAGCTCGTGAAAAGTACATTTTTTATTCATCATTTCCCAGCCAAAACTTTTTCAGAGACAGCTATTCTAAAGCATTAAAATATGCTTTTCTGATAGAGAGAGAAAGAGAGAAAAGTAAGAGGCTTACAGTTTTTTCAGGCAGGCTAGAGATATAAAACAAAGATATACCAGAACAGTTCAAAAGGAAGAAGGCAGAATACACAAGAGACCACAAACTGTAACATTGCAAAAAACCTGCATAAAATAAAACTCAACAATCTGCATAATATATCAAGCCTCATGCCTGCCTGAACAACAAATCAAAGCTTGTTCAGTTTCAAAGCCTGCATAACACATCCAACCTGCTCAAGCCTAATAAAACCAAAACTTGATTCAAGCCAAAGCCAAAAAAACTGTTAAGTTGCTCAAGCCTAAAAACCTGTCAAGTTGCTCAAGCCTAAAAACCTATGTTCAAAACAAGCCAAAACATATAAACCTGTTACAACTACCAGCCTCAAACACTTCAAGCAAGCATAATTAAGCTTGCCTGTGCCAACAAAACCTTGAAGCCTGCTAAAACCACCAAGCCAGTCCAAATATCAAAACATACAGAATATCCAAACCAAGTCAGAATCAAACAAATCCCAATGCCTCAGAATCAAAATCATCATAGGCTAAAATCCAAACTCTCAGAACTAAAGTTCATCATTGAGTAACACAGCATTCAGAAGAGGAAAAGAATCAACTATTATAGGGTTTTCAGAGAAACATATCATCAAACTCAGAATCAAACATATACAAAACATACTCTTAGAGCAAAAGCTCATCATCGAGAAACCAAGCAAAAGATAGGGCCAACATCAACATATCAATCCCAACAAGCCTAATAAGCATCTCAGAATCTAAGAATACAAGTATTCAAAAACAAGCAATCAGAAGCACGTATTCAGAAGAAGAAAAGGAGAGACAGAAGCAAATAAGCTAGGGTTTTCAGAAGACTATCATCATAAAACCATAGAGGCAAGCAAGATACAAAAATACCAGGAAGCAAACCAGCAAGCAATTCATCAAGCTCCCACGCCTCAGCCACCTGAGACACGCCGCCGTCCTCCTCCGTCTCCTCTCCAAAGGTAGTAACTCCTCTCTTCTCTCTAACACCTCACACAAACATCAAATAACATAAAGATCAGGACATATAAAAATGAAGCATGCATGAACTGAAACCCTAAAAAACGCGTTAAGACAGAAATCATGTGCCTTCTCATCACTGCCTTGCTCAACCATGGAGAGAGGGAGATGGACGGTGGCGCTCTGGAAACGGAGGAGGTTGGAGGAGCATCAATGACTCTTGTTTGAGAGAGAGAACGAGAAAGATGAAGAAGACGATGGAGAAGCGGCGCCGTTTATCAAAGAACTGTAAAGCCTAATTCTGAATCAAACACAAGCAAACCCTAACAAATTCATTGTGACACGCATATGGGCCTCTGCCCCATTAATCTGCTAAGCCCAATCATAAAACTGGCGTGCACCCCTCCTATTGACCTCTTTCCACACACATTTTTGGGCCCAGCATGATATTCCAAGCCCATTTAATCTTTTACCTTTTTTTATTTATTTCAAACTAATACCATTTCATTTCTATCACTTTACTTTTTTAAACTAATATCTTTGTCAAATAAAAAATGACACATTAAATTCTTTTTTTGTTTCATGTAAAAATGTTACTAATATTTTTTATTACAATTAAAAAATACATAAATATTAGGTTATTAGGTTTAAATAATTTTCTTGTGTTTAAAACCTTTTTTTTGTTTAATAAATTTTTTACATAAGCTTTTTAAAACATTAACTAAATAGATAAACATTAGTTTTCTTTAACTTAAACATTTTTCTTTTCTTTTCTTTAAAAACCCTTGTTCATATAACAAAAACACAAAAATAAATAAATACTTAATATTGCATTAGGTTAACATTATTTCTCTCATGTGTAAATAATCACATACACTTTCACTAATATTTTTGTTTTATCTTTTATTCTTATACATTGTTATATTTTACATTGAGAATGCGATTCAATTTGGTTGTAAATATTATTTGGACACTACTATCCTGATAAGACTCATCCCCATTTGTAAACATTTGTACCCCCATCCCCGGATACTTATTTGTAATAGCTTAGACTTTAAATTCCCGCAATTTATCGCTTTCTAAATACTGTATAGTAATTAGGGTTTTGTATGCGAAGATTCAAAATCAACCGCTAGATAACCTAATACAAGACAAATGCATGACAATCAATACACAATTCACACTTGCACCCCTAGGGTAATCCCGCTTGTTGCCTTCCAAAATGGGCCATGTTTGCATGTCAAGTACTTTGGCATAACAAAAACAAATCAAATGATCATAGTCCCTCGATGACGCTTTCGAAGTTGCCTAAACAAAAATGATCAAGTCCCTTCAAGAAAATTGCCAAAGACACTTGACACTATTGCATTCATGGTCTAAACGATGACCCGTGCCCGTCCCGTTAACATCCTAACACAAGATTGTCCACCAAATACAATGGTGGAACAACATTGTTAAAAGGGTTAAAACATGAGAAAGATCTTTGAGTAAATTTAGGGGTAGACAACTCTTAGTTACTTGATCAAACTTGAAAAACACACTTGCCTACTTTCAAAACACACTCCACAACACAACTTTCAAAAACATTGAAACATCTTTTCAAAAAGACACACACCTTTGTAAAACATTCGAGTAAAGAATTGTTACAATGGTTGCCTAGACAAGGAATCTTTTTTAAAACATTTTCAAAACCACACACATACAAACACCATTTCAAACAATTGAAAAGCAAGGCAAGTGATTTAAAACAAGTAACTAAGAGCCCATGGATAACCATGGATGAAAAGGGTGCTAGCACCTTCCCTTTTCATAATCTACCCCCCGAACCCACGAAAACATCTCAAAGGTTTTTCCTGTGCTTTTTAACCTTTCCTTTAGGATAAAATAAAAAGTCGGTGGCGACTCTTGCTAAACCGAACAAGTGCAAATACAAACGCAAAACCTCAAGTCAGTTCTCCCACCGTATCACAGAACTGGCGACTCTGCTGGGGACAAATTAAAAGTGGGGTTACCTTAGGGTTTTAGATCACCTTTACATACTTGCTTTGATTGCTTTGATTGCTTTACTTTTTGGGTCCTTGTTTGGGTTTGTTGTAAATCCTACACCCGGATTTGGGGGTACCTTTTTTAGGTAAATAGCAATAAAACTGTGAGGGAACTGTGCGGGGTATACCGACATGGTTGAAGCAGTAAGCTATGTTAGTGTGACATATTTGTGAGTACCGGTAGCCCTTGAGTAGTCAAGGAGAATACGGGGCCGCTGAGCGATGTCATGAAGCACTAACGAACTCTTAGAACCTTACTTGACCATCTTAGCCTTTTTTAGGGGTAGTGAGATGACCGACTTTGGTGCAGTCCGAAGTTGGTAGATACTCGATACTACACTCATTGAGGATTGTTTTCTTGGAATATTTTGGTCGCCAGTTAAGTGGCTAAACCAAAACAATGAACACAGAAAATAATCCAATGATATTGAGCTCCTTAGAACCTGGTTTCTATTTCTAGGACAGGATGAGCCAACTAACTTCAAGAGGGTACTTACCTACAAACCCCATGCAAGCCTAAACCTAAGGACTTGTTTGATTTGTGTGAATATGATTACCTGTATATACACTTGCTCACTTTTGCATACATGTACATAACATCATGACATCATACCACAACATTTTCAATAACCATTTCAAGGATCTCGAGGGTCTTTTGATGCAGGGTCACGTTGAACCAGACGTCTACCAAGGGGCAAGAGGTTTTCCTCTAAACAAATGCCATCAAAGATCAAGTGCAACAACTTGAATCAGGGGCTATGACCCACTTGATATGGTGAGCTCGATTCTCGTGGAAAGACATCAACCGGTGCAAAGTTCTCCAATCAAAGATCGAAGTTCAACCTCTAACATTTTTTTGTGTTTACCCTGAGAGATCCTTGAAAACATTGCATACATATATCATACATATCATTGCATGACAGGTTTCTCCCATACAGGTCCCCTTATCTTCTTACTGTTTATTTCAGTAAGATGGATATGGAACAAATGGTGAAAGATCTCCAAGCTCAAAATGCTCAATTCCAACAAATGCTTCTGGATATGGGTAAAGGGCAAGAGGATCTGAAAGCTCTCCTTCTCAAAGACAAGGGGGCCAGTCTTGAAGAAAACCGCAATTTGGAGATCAATGATGTTGAAGCTGACTACTCCGAGGAACAACATCCTCCCGCTGATGACAAGTACAAACAGTTGGAGGATCGCTTCAATGCTATGGAGGTTCAACAAATACCTGGCTTGGATTTAGGAGACATGGGTTTAGTTTCTGGATTGGTCATCCCTCCAAAGTTCAAAGTCCTTACCTTGACCCTGTATGATGGAGTCTCTTGCCCTAAGATGCATCTAAAGTCTTATGTCCGCAAGATTCAACCATACACAACTGATCCAAAGCTTTGGATCCATTTCTTCCAAGAAAGCCTGGTAGGGGCTCAGCTCGAGTGGTTCTATCAATTGGAGAGTTCTCGCATCCACACCTGGGAAGATTTAGCTATGGCTTTTTACAAACAGTATCAATACAATGTTGATCTTGCACCAACTCGTGTGTAATTGCAGAACATGACCATGGGTTCTGACGAGAACTTCAAAGGATATGCTCAAAAGTGGAGAGATTTGGATGGTAGGGTGCAACCTCCTTTAACCGACAGAGAGCTGATTGACATCTTCATGGGAACTTTGACAGGGCCTCTCTTCAATCACCTAATTGGAAGTTCCTCAGCTGGGTTCACCGAGCTAATACTGATAGGCGAAAGGGTCGAAGCTGGCATCAAAAGTGGAAAGATCCAAGGAGCTACACCCTCTGATGCTCAGAAAATTCCCCACAATGGGAAGAAAGAGTCCAATGCAGTGACTGGTCAAAAGAGTCATCATGGTCAACATGTAGGGGAAATCCTGATCTCTGATCCCACGCCTGTTCAACAAAGACAGGGCAAGAGGCGTAGGGTAAGATATCAAGAAAGGCAGTATACTGACATCAACATGCCTTTGTCTCAAGCATTACAACATTTGATGAAGTTGAAGCTAATCACGCTAAAGGATCCTCCTCAAAATCCTGATACTTCCTCTTCCAAGTATAACCCGAGGGTGAGATGTGCCTACCATTCTAACAGTCCTGGACATGACACCGACAGCTGTTGGACTTTGAAGAACAAGATTCAAGACTTGATTGATGCCGAGGAGATCAAGTTTGACCATCCGGAGACTCTAGCATAATCACTGCTCCTTTGACGAATCATTGAGAGCATCTTTGTTTCATTTGAACTTTCAAGTTGTAATCTCTTTGTTATTCAAACAATTATCTGTTAATGTCAAACTCTGTTTCATTAATGCATTGCATATGTTTGTCTTGAATTCATCCATTCGTTTTCACTACTCTTATGCTTTCTTTATGATATTTAACTCTTGATAAAAAGTTGCAAGCCTTTAGAGGGAGGATGACGAAACAATACCATAATCTCATACAGTATGCTTTTGAACATACCTCGCTGATGATGTACAGGCATTTCTTTCAATTCCCAAACACTGGAGTTATAAGGAAGATAATCCCTAGTCAACCCCTTCGAGCCAAAGAAGTAGGAGTTTTCTGTTCTAAACAATTTGAAACCTTTGATTTAAACCTGGGGCAGGGTAGTCTCTCGGTTAATCCAAAAAAAGGTGCGCATTGAAGTCGCAAACTCTCATTTCGTAATACAACGAACGACATCAAAAAAAAGCATTCCTCTGGAATCAAAAGACAGTGATGGTTCCTTATCTCATAGGCAGTCATTATCTCTCAAAAAAGAAAAAGCCCACTGAGCCAAAACCTATAAAGGAGGCTTAAGAAAGCTAGGGCATCCCGCTGGCTGTAATCTCGAAAACAGGAACAGTCAGGCAAAAGTTAGGGATAACAAATCAAAAGAACGAGGTCATTACAAATCCTCAACAACATGAAAAATGTTGCAAAAGAAAAAAAGGAGAGGATGACTGCCCTCCAAATTCAATTGGTGTGAACCATCACCAAAAGGTCGTTCCAAATTCGAATGGAGTTCGACGCACAAAGTAACTGAGTTTAGGATTGAAGAACATCACGAAGAGCGGGTGGGTACAAATATACTTTGAGCCTTTATCCTTTGTTTCTTAAACCGCGAACCAAGCCACGTTACAACCCTTCAAAAGTCCTAATTGAAGCATGGGTTAGTTCGAAAGCATACTGTTACAAAAGGTATCCTGACTCCTGTAAGGCTTTGCTCTAAATCTTGTGTTGAATTTGTCTTATAAAAAGTTTTCTGCTAAAAAAGCGCATTTTCTCAAAACTTCAAGACATACATAAACTTTGCATTACTTGAATATCACTGTTTGCATTTGGCTATTTGTTTGACAGCGGAGAAATTCACACAACGAATATCCGATGAACGAAAGCTCTCTCAGTGAGCAAAATCACTTCAAAAAGGATGACACTTCCATTGACAAATCTCCTATCAGCAAAGGGGCATGACATGTCACTATCCAGTTAACCTGGGGCAGTCCAGTCAAGATTTCAACAAAATCTTTCAAAGTTCAGTTAACCTGGGGCAGTCCAGTCAAGATTTCAACAAATCTCTCAATTACAGATTAACCTGGGGCAAGTCTCCCTCACCATCACTTGGGGCATTCAAATGTAAATCTCAAAGGGTTACGCGCAGTCCAAGTGACCTGGAAATATCACAAGCATCTGCTACTAGGGGCAATGATGAAATCTCTCTGAAATCTTTCTGAAAAGAAATTCAAGTGTCCTCGAGAAGTTCATCGCCTCTCTAGCAGACCAGCAGTCATGGGTTTATTTCCCCAACATTTGTCAAGGATTTATTCTCCAAAACAAATTACATTTCAACGGCATTCTTAACATATGCAAAGTGATCGACAGATAAGATTCCTTCATCTTTTGGAGTAGTAATCATCAAAGATTCCTTCATCTTTTGGAGTAGTAATCGTCAAAGATTCCTTCATCTTTTGGAGTAGTAATCAAAGGTTCCTTCATCTTTTGGAGTAGTAATCGTCAAAGATTCCTTCATCTTTTGGAGTAGTAATCGTCAAAGATTCCTTCATCTTTTGGAGTAGTAATCGTCAAAGATTCCTTCATCTTTTGGAGTAGTAATCGTCAAAGATTCCTTCATCTTTTGGAGTAGTAATCATCAAAGATTCCTTCATCTTTTGGAGTAGTAATCAAAGGTTCCTTCATCTTTTGGAGTAGTAATCGTCAAAGATTCCTTCATCTTTTGGAGTAGTAATCGTCAAAGATTCCTTCATCTTTTGGGTTAGTAATCGTCAAAGATTCCTTCATCTTTTGGAGTAGTAATTGTCAAAGATTCCTTCATCTTTCAGAGTAGTAATCGTCAAAGATTCCTTCGTCTTTTGGAGTAGTAATCGTCAAAGATTCCTTCATCTTTTGGAGTAGTAATCGTCAAAGATTCCTTCATCTTTTGGAGTAGTAATCGTCAAAGATTCCTTCATCTTTTGGAGTAGTAGTCAAAGATTCCTTCATCTTTTGGAGTAGTAATCGTCAAAGATTCCTTCATCTTTTAGAGTAGTAATCATCAAAATTTCCTTCATCACTTGCTGGAAGTTACAACCACCGACAGATAACGGACAACTGAAGCTCCTAAAAATCTATTTCTCTCAAAGAATGAAGACTCTCATCCTTGAAACCTCAGAAGATTGGCATACACCCAATTTCTGACCCCCAACAGAATAAAGATTCTCATTCTCAAAGTGGCGTATAACCCAAGTTCCAGATTAATACCTGTAATAAGCCAGGAAAACTATCTGTGGACGACTGATTGTAGATTAATACCTGAAACCAGCCAGGAAAACTATCTACATGAAGAGATTGAAGATTAATACCTGTAACAAGCCATGAAAACTATCTTTCTTTCTCAGGTCAGAGATTAATACCTGAAACCAGCCAGGACAACTATCTCACTGACCAACCTTTTCAAGATCCCAGATCAATACCTGCAGCAATCAAAAGATTCTTGCAATCCCCAGTGGAGCTAAAACTCCCAACTATCAATCCCCAAGCAGAATGAAGACTCTCATTCTCAGTTCCTCACAAGATATTCAGATATTCCCCAGTGAAGATCTCCTCAAGACAAGAATCCCCAGTAGATTGGCATACAACGCAAGCTCCTGATTCCCCAACAGTGGTCCAAGGATTTCTTATCTTCAGCAATCAGAGATTCTTGCAATCCCATGCAGCAGTCAAGGATTCACTTTCCCTAGAAGCAGTCAAGACTCTTTTATCTCCGGCTATCCAGGATTCATCTATCCTCAGCAAGACAGCTCATCCGCTTACATGCACATTCATTACATTCATATCATAAATATTGATGAAGTGCAATCCATTGCATCATGCATATCATGCAACATAACTCTATGTTTAGCTAACATTTTGTCTTTTTCAGGATAAGAATAAAAGGCTATCCTTCTCAATTCAGATGTAGTTTTACACGGACTCATCATCAGGCAACCCTACACCGGTTCCTTCTCTTTCCAAGATGCAGTTTTACACGAACTCATCATCTGGAAACCCTACACCGGTTCCTTCTCAAATTCAGATGCAGTTTTACACTGACTCATCATCAGGCAACCCTACACCGGTTCCTTCTCCATTCCAAGACTTCTGAAAACAGTTTACGGGTTCTCCAAACACAGATGTTAACCTATCGCTTGTTCAGATTCTCCATTTCTGAAAACAGTTTACGGATTCTCCAAACACGGATGTTAATCTATCGCTTGTTCAGACTCAAACTTTTGAAAACAGTTTACGGACGCTTCCCAACATGGATGTTGATCTATTGCTTATTCAACTTCAAGACTACTGAAAGAAGTTTACGGATTCTCCAAACACGGATGTTAATCTATCGCTTGTTCAGATTCAACTACTGAAAACAGTTTACGGGTTCTCCAGATACGGATGTTAACCTATCGCTTGTTCAGACTCAACTTTTGAAAACAGTTTACGGATGCTTCCCAACATGGATGCTGATATATTTCTTATTCAATTTCAAGACTTCTGAAAATAGTTCACAGGTGTGATCGGTGGATCTGGAACTGACTGTTTAACGCTGGTTCGCGAAATGTCGCGGAAGCAAGAGTCGCCACCGTCTTTTATTTTCTCCAAAATGGAAAGGACAAAAGCACAGAGAAATTCCTTTAAAGAGATTGCTCTCGGTTCGGGAGGTAGGTTATAGAAAGGGAAGGTATTAGCACCCTTTCTATCCATGGTTATCCATGGGCTCTTAGGTACTTGCTCAATGTGTTTTCAAAATTGTTTGCTTGCTTTTCAATTGTGGGTTTCAAGAATATTCTTTGAAAAGTTTCAGTTCAACTCGTACGTCAGAGTGTTTGAAAAGTTTGTTTTTGAAAGTTTTTGAAAGTGTGTTGGTGTGAAAAGTATTTTTGTTTTGTTTGAAATTAGAGCAAGTATCCCTGAGAACCTACCTACCCTAAGGAATTCGTCTGTGTAAAAGTCCTTGAAAGTAGTGCTATCCCACCATTGAGAGGTAGGTAGCACCACCGTTGGAGGTGTTCGGGTCAATTCGAGTTTTAGGGACGTGGTGATCACCAGAGCAATGGGAAGACACCTTAGAAGCTACCCTTATGCCATTGATCTTTTATTCCGAGGCAACTTATTCGAGGCAACTTTGTTTTAGGCAACTAGATCAATGGACACAAGGACTTACTAAAACATCCTCTACTCGACGATCACCTTTCGAAAGGCAACAGTGAGGCGTACCCTAGGGGTGGTGTGTGCGAATTGTGTGTCATTTTCAGTTTATTGTTTGTCTTGTCATGCATTGGTGATCTAACGATTCGATTTTATTTTTGGGCATTCATTCTTTCATGTTATTGTTTAACAGTTAAAAGTGCGGGAATTTAAAGTGCGGAAAAGATAAAAGTCCTACGCTATTACAAAGGGCGAGGGTCTACAACGCCAAATTAATCCAGACCCGTTTTAAAATAAATTGCAGAAAAGAAATGTCTAATAGTTATTACATGGCTTTGGTACAAGTACATTATATTCACAAAAGAAATAAATGAAACGCGCAAAAAAAGAAAATAATCAAATGCGAGGGCGTTGAACCCTTTAAAGGAATTAAAATAATTAAGTTATCTAAAATTAAAATTAAATGAAAAATGGTATTTTTGGGTTTTTTAGATTTAAAAGAAAAAAGAAAAATTAATTAAAATTAAGATGCTAAACCCTAGTTCTAATGTTTTTTTTTAAGTTATTAAGAAAAAAGATTTAATTTTTAACCTAATTTAAATCTAAGTTAATTTATGTACAATTTTTAATTTATGAAAATAAATAAATAACATTATTATTCTGAAAAAAGAGGGAGAATTAAAAAGAAAATAAAAAGTTATTAAACCTAAACTCTATTTTTTTTGGATTTTTAGTTATTAAGAAAGTATTAAAATCTAACCTAAAATGCAACCCTAGTTTAATTATGAAAAATACTAATACTATGGCAAAAAACAAGGAAAGTTAAAAGGAAAAAGTCATTAACCTAATTCTATGTTTTTGTTTTGATTTTTATTAAAAGGAATTAAAGTTGAAAACCTAATTAAAACTAAATATTTACATGTTGTTATTTATGAAAATAATTATAATATAAATTATATATTTTGGCATTTTTTGATTTTATGATGTTTTTATTATATTTATGTAAAAATAATTAATTAAATAAATAGCAAATAAAAGAAATAAAAAAAGAAAAGTTAAAGAAAGAATAAAAATTAATAAGGCAAACCAGGGGGGTAGACCCCAAAATTGTGAGGTGCAGGCCTAGCAAATCAGGCCCATTTGCATTGAATTGGTTGACTTTCCTGGATAGAGTGCTGCACATTGACTGGAGTCTATGATACACCTTTGGTCATGGCCCTTGGATTGCTTCTAATGGACGCGTGGAGGTTGATTTTTGAGTGTGCATGGTGTACCTGGACATTAGCAAAGCATAGAATTTCATTTTGAAAAATAATATGGAATTTTGCCAGACCTGGGACTTGAACCCAGGTCATGAGGGTTAATGGGATTCACGCTTACCACCTGAGCCAGCACGCACATGTTATCATATTACAACAAATAAATAACAAAAAGAAATATTGGTCAGTGGCATTTAAAAGCGCGTGAGATTCAAAGTGACCAATAGTTGATGGACACGAGACCGTCTTCTTCCTTTTCCTGAAACAAAAACATATTGGCAACGGTTTTGCAACCATGGTGTTAGGGTGGCTATGGAAAAATAACGAATAGGACTGTGGTGCATATAAATTGATCGCGAGGTATGCTTCTTCTTCGTTGGAGCACGCTGATTGCAATGGTAGTGATCTTGGGTCCCAATTTTTCCTTGGGTGAGAAACCCCAATTCAAAAACTAGTTAAAATGCAATGATCATGCTTAGAATTGAGAACACGATTTCAAAATTTTTTCTGTGCAGTTTGAGTTGTAGCCACCACCTCCTTGCGTTTTGATTGATGTTAGGGATTGAGATGCGCTCAGAAATTGTCCAGGATCCTATTAGGAAAAAAATTGAGGCTTCAAACTCTCTCCAACTTTGATTTCAGATTTGTCTTTTTATGTCAAAATTTCAAATTGCCAAAGCTTGTTTGGGCGCCACTTATGAGGTGTTAGGCTTAGGGTTTGACTTAGTGATGATCATGGAATGGAATTGGCTAGTTATTTGACCTTAATTCATGCTTGTGAGAGAATTGGTCTTAGGGTTTCTTCCATTAACCAAGTTTCCTTCTTTTTAGCCAAAACCTAGACCTAGTGTGCAAATGAACCCTAGCCTGATTTCTTGAGTTGGTTCATGATACATAGAAATTGTCCAAGTTCACATGACACTATTCCATTGGTTTTTAAATTTTATTTGAATTTTCAAAGAATTAAAATGAATTAAATCATCAAAAATTAAATAAAATAAAAAATCAATATTTGGTCTTGAAATTAACCATGGGACACGTGTGTGGCATGACAAGGATGAACCAAGTGGAAAAAATGGGGCCCTTTTGTCAAAAATTGGATTTTCAAAGATAGTTGACTTTTGCCATTTCACCAAAATTTCCCAACTTCTACAAGACATAACTTGCTCAATTTTTAAGCTTTTCACATGTTCTTGGACATTTTGGAAAGGTCTTTGAGTCCTTTAACCAATGCCTTTGGTCCCATGTCATTTTGATTTACCAATCTCAAGTTATGGCCTTTGACTTAAAGTCCCCTTTTGTTGACTTTTGAAAATGACCTGTAATGTTGAAATTGATAACTTTTTGTGAGAGCATTTCTTGGACTTTAAGTATGAAGATGAGTTGTAGGAAATGTCTTTCTCTTCAAAATGAGCTTTGGATGGAATTTTTCTGATAATCCATGTGAAAGTTATGCCCTGGTCAATTTCAGTTGACTTTTTCAGCTGTCCAAATATAGCAACTCTTGCATCTTTGATGATTTCTGAGCCAAATTTTGAGAATCATGATCAAGCATTGATCAAATGATGTTTGTGGCTTCAAAATGATATGTTGACCAAAAATTTGAACTTTTGACTGTCAAATGACCATTTTGCCCCTACAGTTGACTGTAGTGCAATCTAGGGTTTTGACTGTGCAATTTTGAGCTGAATGCCTTGAAACTTGATATGAGGATGCTTGACCATGTTTGTAAGCATATGAGACTTGATTGGGCCTTTGAACACTTCCTTTTCTTGATCAGACTCAAAACCCTAATTTTGACTGTATGGGAGACTGTTGCACTGCACAACCCTTGGGGAATTTTGTAGCTTGGCTTGGCAATCTCTTGAAGAATATGGGAGGGCAAATTTTGGGGTATAACAGTTGCCCCTGTTCAATCTTCTTAGACCTGAGGATGCAGATTGGCTGACGTGCCTTTCGTAATCCGAGGGTAAAAGATGATTGGACACTAGAGTGCCCAGAAATTTGCGCTCACATAGTAGCAGAGATGGTGGAATGGGCTTATAGATGCCATCTGGATGTTTGATTGCGTAGGAGATTCCTTGGTGAGAACCTGTATACCTGCAAAACAGAAAATGAGTACCTGACACGTTACAGGAGCCGATTTTTAGATGTGTCCTGACTGGTTACAGGAGCTGAGTCTGGAGCTTCAAACGGCGATGAAAGAACCAGGGATGATTACTTCCTTAGCATGAATGGTAAGAGAGCCTTGGGTGACTTTAACTTCAACAACGCTCGTTGAGAAAAATCTGGGGTGTCTTCTACTGGGATGAGAATCAGAGAGATCTTAGGATCGATCTGACTGAACCAGAGAGGCCTTTGACTGGGTAAGAATCAGGAAAATCTTGGGACGATTTAACTGAATCGGTCTAGGTCTTGAAATGTCTTCAACTGGGGATAAGCATCAGGGAGATCTTAAGGTTGATCTGACTGAACCAGAGAAGGCCTTTGACTGGATAAGCAATCAGGAAAATCTTGGGACGATTTAACTGAACCGGTCTAGGTCTTGAAATGTCTTCAAAGGGATAAGCATCAGGAAAATCTTGGGACGATTTAACTGAACCAGAGAAGGCCTTTGACTGGATAAGCAATCAGGAAAATCTTGGGACGATTTAACTGAACCGGTCTAGGTCTTGAAATGTCTTCAAAGGGATAAGCATCAGGAAAATCTTGGGACGATTTAACTGAACCGGTCTAGGTCTTGAAATGTCTTCAAAGGGATAAGCATCAGGGAGATCTTAAGGTCGATCTGACTGAACCAGAGAAGGCCTTTGACTGGATAAGCATCAGGAAAATCTTGGGACGATTTAACTGAACCGGTCTAGGTCTTGAAATGTCTTCAACTGGGATAAGTATCAGGGAGATCTTAAGGTTGATCTGACTGAACCAGAGAAGGCCTTTGACTGGATAAGCATCAGGAAAATCTTGGGATGATTTAACTGAACCGGTCTAGGTCTTGAAATGTCTTCAACTGGGATAAGTATCAGGGAGATCTTAAGGTTGATCTGACTGAACCAGAGAAGGCCTTTGACTGGATAAGCATCAGGAAAATCTTGGGACGATTTAACTGAACCGGTCTAGGTCTTGAAATGTCTTCAACTGGGATAAGTATCAGGGAGATCTTAAGGTTGATCTGACTGAACCAGAGAAGGCCTTTGACTGGATAAGCATCAGGAAAATCTTGGGATGATTTAACTGAACCGGTCTAGGTCTTGAAATGTCTTCAACTGGGATAAGTATCAGGGAGATCTTAAGGTTGATCTGACTGAACCAGAGAAGGCCTTTGACTGGATAAGCATCAGGAAAATCTTGGGATGATTTAACTGAACCGGTCTAGGTCTTGAAATGTAGCTTGAGAACTTAACTGGATCTTTCCTGAAAGATAAAAGTCAGTCATATGTAATGCATGATATGGATCAAGCAATGATGTTCTCAACATAAATGAGATTTGTATGATGCAGTGCGTTATGCATGCTATAATGATGTATGTGATGTTTTATGTATGTTTTTGTCTAGGAAAGTGAATCCTTGACGGGTGCCGGGAAGTCGTATCCTGGGCTGATGTCGAAGAATGGATTTTGCTTCCGCTGGGGATGATAACTGCAAGGATACCGGTAGGAGAAGATGACTCCGTTGCGGAATGAACTTGGCGAATGGTAGATTCTGCGGGGAGAAAAGATATTCTAGCGATCATGCTGGGAAGCAATACTCTGTGGGGATAGAGATGCTTTGCTGAGTGTTGATAGCAGTAATTTGCTGAGGATGTCTTTGTTGTTGGAAGTGTTAATGGACTTCGCTGGGGATAGGAAAGAACCATGTTGACGATGACCTTTCCGTGGCTTTTGGCTGAGGATAACCCAGTTATACCCTGTTGAGGAAATAATTCTTTAAATCAAGCCGAACGACGCGCTCGTGCTCTGCGAGGGGGTAAGCTTCCAGAATTTACTGGGGATAAGCTTACTGCTTGGGGATGTGAATTCCAACTTCCTTGGAGAACTGGATTGGACTCCCCTGGGGAGTTTTGAACTGTAACCTTGTAAGTTGAAAGAGGGAACCTATGTAGGGTTGTCTGTTGACGAGCTCGTGTAAAACTGTATCTGAAATGGAGAAAGAACCTGGGTAGGGTTACTTTGATGATGAGTTCGTGTAAAACTTCGTTCTTGGAAAGGGAGAACCTGTGTAGGGTTGTCTGGATGACGAGTCCATGTAAAACTGCATCTTGAAGAGAAGGAACCGGTGTAAGGTTTACTGATGACGAGTCCGTGTAAAACTACGTCTAGAGCTTGAGAAGGGAACCTGTGTGGGGTTACTTTGACGATGAGCCCGTGTAAGACTGCATCTTTGAAGAGGTAAAACCTGGGTAGGGTTTCTGATGACGAGTCCGTGTAAAACTGCATCTTTGGGGAGAGAGAACCTGTGTAGGATAAGTTCGTGTAAAACTTTTTGATGAACCGGGGTAAGGTCATCTTGAGATAAGTCCGTGTAAGACTTCTGGAGGAACCGGGGTGGGGTTACTTCAGGATAAGTTCGTGTAAAACTCTTTGATGAACCGGGGTAAGGTCATAAGTCCGTGTAAGACTTCTGGAGGAACCGGTGTAAGGTTATCTTGAGATAAGTCCGTGTAAGACTTCTGGAGGAACCGGGGTAAGGTTATCTTGAGATAAGTCCGTGTGAGACTTTATGGAGGAACCGGGGTAAGGTTACTTCGGGATAAGTTCGTGTAAAACTTCTTGATGAACCGGGGTAAGGTCATCTTGAGATAAGTCCGTGTAAGACTTCTGGAGGAACCGGGGTAAGGTTACTGCAGGATAAGTTCGTGTAAAACTTCTTGAAGAACCGGGGTGAGGTTATCTGGAGGTAAGTTCGTGTAAAACTTCTTGATAAATCCGTGTAAGACTTTAGGAGGAACCGGTGTAGGGTCACTTTGATGATAAGTCCGTGTAAGACTTCTGGAGGAACCGGGGTTAGGTTATCTGGACAAGTTTGTGTAAAAACTTCGGGAGGAACCGAGGTAAGGTTACTTGAATAAGTTTGTGTAAAAATTTCTGGAGGAACCGGGGTAAGGTTACTTGGATAGGTCCATGTAAGACTTCTGGAGGAACCGGGATTAGGTTACCTGGATAAATCCATGTGAGATTTCTGGAGGAACCGGGGTTAGGTTACCTGGATAAATCCATGTGAGATTTCTGGAGGAACCGGGGTTAGGTTACCTGGATAAGTTTGTGTAAAAACTTCTGGATGAAAATTGAGAAAGAACCGGTGTAGGGTTGCATGATTTTGATTAAGTGGATGACTGTCCACGATCTGGAATTTGTAAAGGTAGATGGTAATCATCCTTATGTTGATCTTTACTTTGTACTTTGGTTGGCAGAGCAATTGGATCGCCTGGATAACTCATTATTGCCCCTGCTTCGGAGATGAGGGAAGAGGATACCTGTGTGGGTGATTGACAAATCTTCGGGTAGACAAATGATGAGATACCGGAACATAGTCGTATGCTTTGATCCCTAACTTTTGCCTGGACTGCCCTTTCGGGTTTTCAGTCCACCGGGATATCCCTTTTTGCCCAAACCCTTTTGGTTCGCCGGGAAGCCCTTATTTTTGCCTAGGCATGTCAACCTAGCGGGTCTTTGATGATGCGCAGTATTTTTCCGACTATGTCCACGCTCTCAGAATGTAGGGAGTTGCCCCCGTTAGAATTGTTTTGTCATGCCCCCAGAAGATCTTCGTTTGATCGTCCAATGCCCCAAGTGACTTAGACGGAGATTTGCCCCAGGCTGGTTGGCCTTTTTGAGAGATTCTCCGAATCTTGACTTAACTGCCCCAGATGATGGACAATAGTCATGCCATGCCCCTTGATTGGAGGTACTTCTGTTCATTAAGCATTCGTCGTGCGAATTTCCCTGCTGTTCAAACAAAAAGTCATATGCAAACAATGTTATATCAAAATGCAAAGCTTATGTCTGTCTTGAAGATTTTGAAAATGCATTCTTTTTCATAAAACAAAATGAATGTTTGTAAAACATGATGTCAACTCCGTATTTACCGTAGGCCTTAAGGAGTCAGGATACCTTTCGTAACAGTATGCTTTCGAACTAACCCATGCTTCAGCTAGGACTTTTAAGGGTTATAATGTGGCCTGGTTCACGGTTTAAGAAACAAAGGATAAAGGCTCAAATTATTTGTACCCACCCGCTCTTCGTGATGTTCTCCAAACCTAAACTCAGTTGATCATACGTTAGACCTAGTTTGAGTCTTTGTTCTGATTTTCCAGTGATGGTTCGGATATTTGATGATTTATTCTGAATAGGCAGTCATCATTTTTTGTCGAGGGTTTGTGGGACCTCTTTCTTTTTGATTTTGTTATCCCTATTTTTTGCCTGAACTGTTTCCTTTTTGGAATTACAGTCAGTGGGATGCCCCTGTTTCCTAAGTCCCTTTTATAGGTTTTGACTTTTTGGGCTTTTTGTTTATGATTTTTTTTTTATAACAACTGCCTGTCTTTGATTGTTCTGAACCATCACTGTTTTTTCGTAAGGATCTCTTTGGTGCCATTCGTTATGCACTTGGATCAACCGAGAAGACTACCCTGCCCCGGGTTATGATAAAGGGTTTCAATTTTCGAAAATAAAAACTCCTACTTCTTTGGCTCAGATGGGTTGACGAGGGTTTATCATCCTTATAACTCCAGTGTTTAGGGATTGAAACAATGCATGTACCTCATCAGCGGGGTCTGTTCAAAAGCATACTGTAAATTATGGTATCGTTTTCGTCATCCTCCCTCAAGAGGCTTAGAACTATTAAGCGAGAGTTGACATCAGAAAAAATATGAAAATAGTTTGCATATAGTGAATGCGAATATATTGATTCAAAAATAGACATAAGTGATGCATTAATGGAATAACAATGTTTTAACATGAATAAATGTTTGAACAAAAGAAAATTGCAACTTGAACATTCGAATGAACAAAACTTTCTAGTCTCAGGGCTTGTCACTTCAAATGGTGAGCCTTGGAGGGATGGTAGAAAAATTCAGCCTGACCATCTTGTGTGAATTCCAGTGCTCCTTCATCAATCAGGTCCTGGATCTTGTTTTTCAAAGCCCAACACTCGTTTGCATCATGTCCTGGACAGGCAGAATGGTAGGCACACCTTTTATTGGGATCATAAGCAGGATGTGCTGTGTTGAGGTTCTGGGGATGAGCCCTTAATGTGATCAGGTTCAATCTCAACAGGCGTTGTAAAGCTTGAAACAGCGACATATTGAACGGGGTGAACTGCCTCCTGGGCTTGTCTGTCTGAGGTTGATGAAGTTGTTGCTGAATTGGTGATACTGGAGCCATATGAGGAGCTCTCTCCTTGCTTCTTTGTCTCAAAGGTGGTTGAACGATGATTGGCTTTTTATCCTTAGATGTTTGCCCCAGTTGGTTACCCCGAAGCAGTTTGTTGACGAGAACCCCGAGCTCATCTTGTCTTTGAGTTAAACCCTGAATGGCGTTCCTCTGCTCCAGCATTTGGGCTTTCATAGCATCCATCTCAGCTTGTAGGTGTTTCAACCTTTCATCCTCAGCACTGTTCCTGACAAAGGTCTCCATGAGAAGTGTCCTTAGTTCCTCCTGCCCCTTGGATAGATTCAGAAGGATTTCCCCGAACCGGGTCCCTTGAGCAAGAAGGTCCTGGTTGTCTTGTTGGGAAGCCATTGCTGAAATAAACAGCAGAGATGGTAAGTGACTTGTCCCAAGGATACCTGTTATGCAATGATATGTATGATATGCATGCAATGATTTCAAGGACCTCGTGGGGTAAACAGAGAAACTTGTTAGAGTTGGAAACTGGCAACTTGATTGAGAGTATTTCATGTTGTTGAGAGTCCTTCGTCACGGGTCAAAGGCTCACCATATCCAGTGGGTCATAGCCCCTGACTTTAGTCATCATGTCTGGTTTTGATTTCCAAACAACCTTGGTTAGGGAACCTTCTTCAGGAGTCAGAGCTCACCATATCAAGTGGGTCATAGCCTCTGACAACTTTATCTAGAGGAAAATAAATCCTCTTTGCCCCTTGCTAGATGTTTGATTTATATGACCTGTATCACAAGCCCTTGAGATCCTTGAAATGGGTTAGGATGTATGCAATGGTATGATGTCATGATATGCATGGGGTAATGTGAGTAACCCTGTTATGAGTCCCAATTAAGGACTGCAAAAACCTGCAAGAAACTTAGGACACCCTGTTATGAGTCCTAATTAAGGACTACAAACACAACCTGCAAGAGACAAATGTCAGGTAATAAGCATGCAAGTAGTTCAAGTAGGAAGGCACACAAGTCACACAAAAGAGCCCTTAGAGTTTAGGCCAGCATGAGGTCTAGGTATTACCCTATTGAAGTTGGTGGGTTCAACCTGTCCTAATCAAAGTAACCGTGTTCTAAGGTTCCCAATATCACGGGATTGCTTTCATTGTTCATCGTTTCGATTTAGCCACTGAACTGGCGACCGAAATATTCCAGGAAAGCAACCCTCAATTGAGTGTAGTATCGAGTATCAACCAACCTCGGACTGCACCAAAGTCAGTTATCTCACTACCCTAAAGAGGCCAAGATGGTTCAATTAAGGTTCCTAAGGTCTGTTGATGCTTCATGACACCACATGGAGGCCCCGTACTCTCCTTGACTGACTCAAGGGTTACCGGTACACACCAAAGTGCCACATCAACGTAGCAGACTGTTTCAACCATGTCGGTATACCCCGCACAGTTCCCTCACAGCCTTGTTGCTACTTTCTAAGAAAGGTATCCCCCAGATCCGGGTTAGGATCTATAGAACTCCCAAGCAACCCACAATTTAAAGCAAGCAAAGAAAGCAATTGAAAACACAGTGATCTTAATCCTAAGGTACACCCCACTTTAAGTTAATTCCCCAGCAGAGTCGCCAGTTCTGTGATCGGTGGATCTGGAACTGACTGTTTAACGCTGGTTCGCGAAATGTCGCGGAAGCAAGAGTCGCCACCGTCTTTTATTTTCTCCAAAATGGAAAGGACAAAAGCACAGAGAAATTCCTTTAAAGAGATTGCTCTCGGTTCGGGAGGTAGGTTATAGAAAGGGAAGGTATTAGCACCCTTTCTATCCATGGTTATCCATGGGCTCTTAGGTACTTGCTCAATGTGTTTTCAAAATTGTTTGCTTGCTTTTCAATTGTGGGTTTCAAGAATATTCTTTGAAAAGTTTCAGTTCAACTCGTACGTCAGAGTGTTTGAAAAGTTTGTTTTTGAAAGTTTTTGAAAGTGTGTTGGTGTGAAAAGTATTTTTGTTTTGTTTGAAATTAGAGCAAGTATCCCTGAGAACCTACCTACCCTAAGGAATTCGTCTGTGTAAAAGTCCTTGAAAGTAGTGCTATCCCACCATTGAGAGGTAGGTAGCACCACCGTTGGAGGTGTTCGGGTCAATTCGAGTTTTAGGGACGTGGTGATCACCAGAGCAATGGGAAGACACCTTAGAAGCTACCCTTATGCCATTGATCTTTTATTCCGAGGCAACTTATTCGAGGCAACTTTGTTTTAGGCAACTAGATCAATGGACACAAGGACTTACTAAAACATCCTCTACTCGACGATCACCTTTCGAAAGGCAACAGTGAGGCGTACCCTAGGGGTGGTGTGTGCGAATTGTGTGTCATTTTCAGTTTATTGTTTGTCTTGTCATGCATTGGTGATCTAACGATTCGATTTTATTTTTGGGCATTCATTCTTTCATGTTATTGTTTAACAGTTAAAAGTGCGGGAATTTAAAGTGCGGAAAAGATAAAAGTCCTACGCTATTACAAAGGGCGAGGGTCTACAACGCCAAATTAATCCAGACCCGTTTTAAAATAAATTGCAGAAAAGAAATGTCTAATAGTTATTACATGGCTTTGGTACAAGTACATTATATTCACAAAAGAAATAAATGAAACGCGCAAAAAAAGAAAATAATCAAATGCGAGGGCGTTGAACCCTTTAAAGGAATTAAAATAATTAAGTTATCTAAAATTAAAATTAAATGAAAAATGGTATTTTTGGGTTTTTTAGATTTAAAAGAAAAAAGAAAAATTAATTAAAATTAAGATGCTAAACCCTAGTTCTAATGTTTTTTTTTAAGTTATTAAGAAAAAAGATTTAATTTTTAACCTAATTTAAATCTAAGTTAATTTATGTACAATTTTTAATTTATGAAAATAAATAAATAACATTATTATTCTGAAAAAAGAGGGAGAATTAAAAAGAAAATAAAAAGTTATTAAACCTAAACTCTATTTTTTTTGGATTTTTAGTTATTAAGAAAGTATTAAAATCTAACCTAAAATGCAACCCTAGTTTAATTATGAAAAATACTAATACTATGGCAAAAAACAAGGAAAGTTAAAAGGAAAAAGTCATTAACCTAATTCTATGTTTTTGTTTTGATTTTTATTAAAAGGAATTAAAGTTGAAAACCTAATTAAAACTAAATATTTACATGTTGTTATTTATGAAAATAATTATAATATAAATTATATATTTTGGCATTTTTTGATTTTATGATGTTTTTATTATATTTATGTAAAAATAATTAATTAAATAAATAGCAAATAAAAGAAATAAAAAAAGAAAAGTTAAAGAAAGAATAAAAATTAATAAGGCAAACCAGGGGGGTAGACCCCAAAATTGTGAGGTGCAGGCCTAGCAAATCAGGCCCATTTGCATTGAATTGGTTGACTTTCCTGGATAGAGTGCTGCACATTGACTGGAGTCTATGATACACCTTTGGTCATGGCCCTTGGATTGCTTCTAATGGACGCGTGGAGGTTGATTTTTGAGTGTGCATGGTGTACCTGGACATTAGCAAAGCATAGAATTTCATTTTGAAAAATAATATGGAATTTTGCCAGACCTGGGACTTGAACCCAGGTCATGAGGGTTAATGGGATTCACGCTTACCACCTGAGCCAGCACGCACATGTTATCATATTACAACAAATAAATAACAAAAAGAAATATTGGTCAGTGGCATTTAAAAGCGCGTGAGATTCAAAGTGACCAATAGTTGATGGACACGAGACCGTCTTCTTCCTTTTCCTGAAACAAAAACATATTGGCAACGGTTTTGCAACCATGGTGTTAGGGTGGCTATGGAAAAATAACGAATAGGACTGTGGTGCATATAAATTGATCGCGAGGTATGCTTCTTCTTCGTTGGAGCACGCTGATTGCAATGGTAGTGATCTTGGGTCCCAATTTTTCCTTGGGTGAGAAACCCCAATTCAAAAACTAGTTAAAATGCAATGATCATGCTTAGAATTGAGAACACGATTTCAAAATTTTTTCTGTGCAGTTTGAGTTGTAGCCACCACCTCCTTGCGTTTTGATTGATGTTAGGGATTGAGATGCGCTCAGAAATTGTCCAGGATCCTATTAGGAAAAAAATTGAGGCTTCAAACTCTCTCCAACTTTGATTTCAGATTTGTCTTTTTATGTCAAAATTTCAAATTGCCAAAGCTTGTTTGGGCGCCACTTATGAGGTGTTAGGCTTAGGGTTTGACTTAGTGATGATCATGGAATGGAATTGGCTAGTTATTTGACCTTAATTCATGCTTGTGAGAGAATTGGTCTTAGGGTTTCTTCCATTAACCAAGTTTCCTTCTTTTTAGCCAAAACCTAGACCTAGTGTGCAAATGAACCCTAGCCTGATTTCTTGAGTTGGTTCATGATACATAGAAATTGTCCAAGTTCACATGACACTATTCCATTGGTTTTTAAATTTTATTTGAATTTTCAAAGAATTAAAATGAATTAAATCATCAAAAATTAAATAAAATAAAAAATCAATATTTGGTCTTGAAATTAACCATGGGACACGTGTGTGGCATGACAAGGATGAACCAAGTGGAAAAAATGGGGCCCTTTTGTCAAAAATTGGATTTTCAAAGATAGTTGACTTTTGCCATTTCACCAAAATTTCCCAACTTCTACAAGACATAACTTGCTCAATTTTTAAGCTTTTCACATGTTCTTGGACATTTTGGAAAGGTCTTTGAGTCCTTTAACCAATGCCTTTGGTCCCATGTCATTTTGATTTACCAATCTCAAGTTATGGCCTTTGACTTAAAGTCCCCTTTTGTTGACTTTTGAAAATGACCTGTAATGTTGAAATTGATAACTTTTTGTGAGAGCATTTCTTGGACTTGAAGTATGAAGATGAGTTGTAGGAAATGTCTTTCTCTTCAAAATGAGCTTTGGATGGAATTTTTCTGATAATCCATGTGAAAGTTATGCCCTGGTCAATTTCAGTTGACTTTTTCAGCTGTCCAAATATAGCAACTCTTGCATCTTTGATGATTTCTGAGCCAAATTTTGAGAATCATGATCAAGCATTGATCAAATGATGTTTGTGGCTTCAAAATGATATGTTGACCAAAAATTTGAACTTTTGACTGTCAAATGACCATTTTGCCCCTACAGTTGACTGTAGTGCAATCTAGGGTTTTGACTGTGCAATTTTGAGCTGAATGCCTTGAAACTTGATATGAGGATGCTTGACCATGTTTGTAAGCATATGAGACTTGATTGGGCCTTTGAACACTTCCTTTTCTTGATCAGACTCAAAACCCTAATTTTGACTGTATGGGAGACTGTTGCACTGCACAACCCTTGGGGAATTTTGTAGCTTGGCTTGGCAATCTCTTGAAGAATATGGGAGGGCAAATTTTGGGGTATAACAACAGGTTTTCCAGACACGGATGTTAACCTATCACTTGTTCAGATTCTCCATTTCTGAAAACAGTTTACGGATTCTCCAAACACGGATGTTAATCTATCGCTTGTTCAGACTCAACTTTTGAAAACAGTTTACGGACGCTTCCCAACATGGATGCTGATCTATTGCTTATTCATCTCCAAGACCTCTGAAAATAGTTTACGGGTTCTCCAGATACGGATGTTAACCTATCGCTTGTTCAGATTCAAGACTTCTGAAAACAGTTTACGGATTCTCCAAACACGGATGTTAATCTATCGCTTGTTCAGATGCAACTACTGAAAACAGTTTACGGATGAGTCCAAACATGGATGTCAATTCATTGCTTATTCAGATCCCTAGTTCAGAGATGTTCCAAAACATGGATACCTTTCTGATACTCACCCACTCACCAACGACATACAGTTCAACAAACATTTCCAGATGGCATCTATAAGCCCATCCTCCTACCAACAATTTCCAGATGGCATCTCTAAGCCCATCCCCCGACAAGATTCTGTCACATCTCCAGATGGCATCTTTAAGCCCATCTCCAAATGGCATCTTTAAGCCCATTCCCTCAAACTACGCTTTGACGAGTGCAAATTTTTTGGGCACTTTAGTGTCCAATCTCCTTTTACCTTCGAGTCGCGAACGACAAACCTGCCAATCTAACTCTTCAGGTACAAGAAGATTGAACAGGGGAAACTGTTGTACCCCAAAATTTGCTCTCTCTTTTTCACAAGAAATCACAGCTTCGGGGTTTTCCTAATTTTTCAGATTGGCTTAAGAATCGGTCAAACAATCTTTTCTCATCAGTCAGACAAAATTAGGGTTTCCATTAACTTTTGAATCAGTTCAAGCAGATTGCTAGGGTTTGTTTGAGTTTGGCTCAGGGTTTGATCAGGAGGACGCTTCTTTGACAATAAATCAAGAATTAGGGTTTGCACGCGCATTTTCAGAAGAATTTGAATCCACAATGTATTAATTGGCTGTTACACTGCTTTGACGCCTGCTCAAGATTTCAGTTTTGTTTCTCAAAAACCTGAACCTCTGGGTTAGAAGCTGAGGCTTCTGGTTGAAAATTTGCAGTGTTTGGTTTAATCAGTAAAAGGAAAGGCATATGGACGTTTGTTTGATTAACTGTGTATTGCTTATGTTTAATTGGAACGCCGGGTTTATTATTGATTAATGCGAAGTTGCAAGACTACAATGTTTATTAATTATTTATTTTATCAAAATTAGAATAATTGGGATTTACTTCCAGTTATTTTAATTCAAGAAAACTTAAATAATTAAATAGACAGTGATTTAAAAGAGATTAACTGACAAAGAAAGATTTTTATTCATTTTTAATTGTTTGTTACAAATATTATTTGAACACCGTGAATTTATTTACAGTTGTTTACAATAATAACTATTACAATGATTAAAAATAAATGAAATCTATCCTAAATCTTCATCTTCTACTGCTGCTCCCCATTGCTCAACTGATTTTTATCTGCAAAGACAAAAAAGAAAGAAGTCAAATACAGATAAATTAAGAACATTCTCAGACAGTTAATAATAAAAAACTCATCATTAAAAGTGTTGGCCGGAATCAGTTTGTTCGCCCTCTCTGCAAATCACAAGAAGACTCTTGGTTCACAAAGAGGGAAAGGAAATATGTTTGCAAATATAAAAATGTACAAGGCTGCATAATTGAACCAAATGCACAAAGCTACATGAAAAGGGACAAGCTACTGAATATGCCAAAACAAGTTGCAAAGTCAAACTGAAACAAACAAGTTGCAAAGTTCAAATTGAACAAACAAGCTACTTGAAAAGGCAAACTAAATTGTCCAGAAAGCTGTCAACAAGCTAACAAAAAGCAAAAGGGCAGAAAATCTGGAAGATATGCAGAGGAAAGCTAAATATGCAAGCAAGCTCGTGAAAAGTACATTTTTTATTCATTATTTCCCAGCCAAAACTTTTTCAGAGACAACTATTCTAAAGCATTAAAATATGCTTTTCTGATAGAGAGAGAAAGAGAGAAAAGTAAGAGGCTTACAATTTTTTCAGGCAGGCTAGAGATATAAAACAAAGAAATACCAGAACAGTTCAAAAGGAAGAAGGCAGAATACACAAGAGACCACAAACTGTAACATTGCAAAAAACCTGCATAAAATAAAACTCAACAATCTGCATAATATATCAAGCCTCATGCCTGCCTGAACAACAAATCAAAGTTTGTTCAGTTTCAAAGCCTGCATAACACCTCCAACCTGCTCAAGCCTAATAAAACCAAAACTTGCTTCAAGCCAAAGCCAAAAAAACTGTCAAGTTGCTCAAGCCTAAAAACCTGTCAAGTTGCTCAAGCCTTTCAAACCTATGTTCAAAACAAGCCAGAACACATAAACCTGTTACAACTACCAGCCTCAAACACTTCAAGCAAGCGTAATTAAGCTTGCATGTGCCAACAAAACCTTGAAGCCTGCTAAAACCACCAAGCCAGTCCAAATATCAAAACATACAGAATATCCAAACCAAGTCAGAATCAAACAAATCCCAATGCCTCAGAATCAAAATCATCATAGGCTAAAATCCAAACTCTCAGAACTAAAGTTCATCACTGAGTAACACAACATTCAAAAGAGGAAAAGAAGCAACTATTATAGGGTTTTCAGAGAAACACATCATCAAACTCAGAATCAAACATATCCAAAACATACTCTCAGAGCAAAAACTCATCATCGAGAAACCAAGCAAAAGAGAGGGCCAACATCAACATATCAATACCAACAAGCCTAATAAGCATCTCAGAATCTAAGCATACAAGTATTCAAAAGCAAGCAATCAGAAGCACGTATTCAGAAGAAGAAAAGGAGAGACAGAAGCAAATAAGCTAGGGTTTTCAGAAGACTATCATCATAAAACCACAGAGGCAAGCAAGATACAAAAATACCAGGAAGCAAACCAGCAAGCAATTCATCAAGCTCCCACGCCTCAGGCACCTGAGACGAGCCGCCGTCCTCCTCCGTCTCCTCTCCAAAGGTAGTAACTCCTCTCTTCTCTCTAACACCTCACACAAACATCAGATAATATAAAGATCAGGACATACAAAAATGAAGCATGCATGAACTGAAACCCTAAAAAACACGTTAAGACAGAAATCATGTACCTTCTCATCACTGCCTTGCTCAACCATGGAGAGAGGGAGATGGACGGTGGCGCTCTGGCAACGGAGGCGGTTGGAGGAGAATCAATGGCTCTTGTTTGAGAGAGAGAACGAGAAAGATGAAGAAGACGATGGATAAGAGGCGCCGTTTATCAAAGAACTGTAAAGCCTAATTCTGAATCAAACACAAGCAAACCCTAACAAATTCATTGTGACACGCATATGGGCCTCTGCCCCATTAATCTGCTAAGCCCAATCATAAAACTGGCGTGCACCCCTCCTATTGACCTCTTTCCACACACATTTTTGGGCCCAACATGATATTCCAAGCCCATTTAATCTTTTACCTTTTTTTTTTATTTCAAACTATAATACCATTTCATTTCTATCACTTTGCTTTTTAAAACTAATATCTTTGTTAAATAAAAAATGACACATTAACTTCTTTTTTTGTTTCATGTAAAAATGTTACTAATATTTTTTATTACAATTAAAAAATACATAAATATTAGGTTATTAGGTTTAAATAATTTTCTTGTGTTTAAAACTTTTTTTTGTTTAATAAATCTTTTTACATAAGCTTTTTAAAACATTAACTAAATACATAAACATTAGTTTTCTTTAACTTAAACATTTTTCTTTTCTTTTCTTTAAAAACCCTTGTTCATATAACAAAATCACAAAAATAAATAAATACTTAATATTGCATTAGATTAACATTATTTCTCTCATGTGTAAATAATCACATACACTTTCACTAATATTTTTGTTTTATCTTTTATTCTTATACATTGTTATATTTTACATTGAGAATGCGATTCAATTTGGTTGTAAATATTATTTGGACACTACTATCCTGATAAGACTCATCCCCATTTGTAAACATTTGTACCCCCATCCCCGGATACTTATTTGTAATAGCTTAGACTTTAAATTCCCGCAATTTATCGCTTTCTATATACTGTATAGTAATTAGGGTTTTGTATGCGAAGATTCAAAATCAACCGCTAGATAACCTAATACAAGACAAATGCATGACAATCAATACAAAATTCACACTTGCACCCCTAGGGTAATCCCGCTTGTTGCCTTCCAAAATGGGCCATGTTTGCATGTCAAGTACTTTGGCAAAACAAAAACAAATCAAATGATCATAGTCCCTCGATGACGCTTTCGAAGTTGCCTAAACAAAAATGATCAAGTCCCTTCAAGAAAATTGCCAAAGACACTTGACACTATTGCATTCATGGTCTAAACGATGACCCGTGCCCGTCCCGTTAACATCCTAACACAAGATTGTCCACCAAATACAATGTTGGAACAACATTGTTAAAAGGGTTAAAACATGAGAAAGATCTTTGAGTAAATTTAGGGGTAGACAACTCTTAGTTACTTGATCAAACTTTCAAAACACACTTGCCTACTTTCAAAACACACTCCACAACACAACTTCCAAAACAACTTTCAAAAACATTGAAACATCTTTTCAAAAAGACACACACCTTTGTAAAACATTCGAGTAAAGAATTGTTACAATGGTTGCCTAGACAAGGCATCTTTTTCAAAACATTTTCAAAACCACACACATACAAACACCATTTCAAACAATTGAAAAGCAAGGCAAGTGATCTAAAACAAGTAACTAAGAGCCCATGGATAACCATGGATGAAAAGGGTTCTAGCACCTTCCCTTTTCATAATCTACCCCCCGAACCCATGAAAACATCTCAAAGGTTTTTCCTGTGCTTTTTAACCTTTCCTTTAGGATAAAATAAAAAGTCGGTGGCGACTCTTGCTAAACCGAACAAGTGCGAATACAAACGCAAAACCTCAAGCCAGTTCTCCCACCGTATCACAGTAGGACTATGTTCTTGTTTTATTGTCTTTTGAGTTAGTTTCATTTACTGTTAGTTTATTTAATCGTTTCATTATTTTAAGCTTTATTTCCAAATTTTCCGCATTTTATGCTTAAGATGTGCCTCTTTACTTTTTCTCAGGTTCAAACAGATATTCAAGGAAGATCGGATGCAAAAAACCAAGTAAATAGGAGAAGTTTTCTCGCGCTTCAGTAGGCCATCTACGACCACCCGTAGCACCTGCTACGGTCCGTAGTAGAGGTGCAACATGATGCTTCCTTTGCAATATTTTTGTTATGAGAATCAAAGGTGTGATAAAGCCACCCGTAGCAGCTGCTATAGGCCGTAGAAGGAGACTTGGGCGAAAAGTTGATTTGAAGAAAAGAACAGGGAAGTGCTACGGCCACCCATAGCAGCTGCTACGGGCGGTAGTGTGCATGCAAACTCTAGATATTTCCTTTTTCAGATATTTGTGACATCTCAGGGTCTTGTGGACCATTAGAAACATGATTTTATTGTATATTTGGATTTGATTGATGAGAGAGAAAGAGAAAAGAAGCACTTTTTCTATTTAAGCTAGTTTTTGATAAGGATTAGGGGACTTTTTGGCGAGCGAGAAATTACACGAGAAAAGATTGGAGAAGACAAGGTTTTCAGGGTGAAGGTGATTTTCATGAACGGAAGCGATTGAAGATCAAATTTCTTCCCAATACTTATAATGTTTACAATTTTTATTTTGTTTTATTTGAATTCTATGAGTAGCTAAACCCCCCAATGTTAGAGGGTGTCCCTGATTCAGGATTGTAATGACTCTGATTTCTTAATGGCAATAACATTTCTGACTTTCATCATTGATTTAATATTATAATGTTTCTAGTGACTTCTCTGTCGGACAAACATGGATTGATTTACGATTAACAATTAGGCTGGACCGCTATTGTTAATGCTTTTATGAGATTATGCTATAATAGATATCACCTAGGACTTGGATAACCTATACCAACTAGAGTATTCTTGATCATACAAATTGCTTGATTTCATCATGAATTTCTAGGGACTTAAAATTTAGAATGAACTATCAACGATTTTTTCACTAAGGATTTAGGAGAAAATAAACTAAAGAACCGGTAATTGGTTATTTGAAATATGTTGTCAAAATAAGGATTAAATGTTGTTACATGTACAATCGTACACTCTCCCTAGCATGTTACTCCTATTTGTCAAAATCAATCTAATTTCTTATTTACTTTTATTCGTTAGTATTTTTACAAGTAACAAAACAAACTCAAACATTAGTTTTTGTTTAATTGAACAATAATTCAAACTCAGTATTTATACGCAGTCCTTGAGATCGACATCCAGGAAATTTCCCTCTTTATTACTATAGAAGCAAAATAGTTCACTTGCTATTTTTCTGATCATACACACACACACACACACACACGAGAGAGAGAGAGAGAGAGAGAGAGAGAGAGAGAGAGAGAGAGAGAGAGAGAGAGAGAGAGAGAGAGAGAGAGAGAGAGAGAGAGAGAGAGAGAGAGAGAGAGAGAGAGAGAGAATATATTTTTTTAGTGCGAAATAAAATAAGGGGAAACCATCTATTTATAGGATAAAATGCGGCTCAACAGGGAAATGATCCATTAGCCTTCTAAAATTAATAATCGATTATTTGATATAAAATGAAGGTTTTAAAAATGCACTGCCATTAATCGATTAATTGACCTAATAATTGATTATTAGGGTCACAAAGATGATAATTGATTATGATGTTGTATGTATCTGATACATTAAGTGGGGGACCTCTATGTGGTATTTCTTGTCCCTTAAGATTTACTTTGTCTTTACTCTTATATTTTAGTCTCCTCTTTAATTGTGCATCTTTGAGGATTATGTTTTGGATCTATATTTAAGCATGCATAATTCAAATTGCTTGTGTTTGAGTATGAACATTACGCTTTAAGTCAATTAGTTGAGTTTGTGGAACAAGAACCATAATTGAGATTAATTCAAGTCATGCCAAAATTAATATCTCAAAACATCTTTGAAAACTTTGGATGTGTGATTCGAATCATACAATCCCATGAGTCTAATCAGACAAGCCAGAGAAGAATCAGAATTTTGTGTAAGCTTGTGATTTGAATCACAACTTGCACTTGATTAAAATCATGCACCATGTGAATTGAACACAACTTGTACATGAGTCAAATAGAAAATCCCTCTTCAGCCCCTACCAAGTTTGAGTCAAATCATGACCAAACCATGACTCGGATCATAGCTTGTGTTAGTCGAATCATGCTTTATTCTTGACTCTAATCACGGATAAACGATTCTCTTTTTAAGTGCAGATCTTGTTCCCAATGACTTAGCCACTTGACTCAAATCACAAAATACTCTTGACTCGAATCAAACATGATTTTTTCACTAATTCTTGTGCTTCATCTCTAGCACCTATAAATCATTTTTTACTCTCAAAACATTTCATAATGTTAGAAAACACATTGTTCTATTGATGATTTGAAAACTCATAAACCACTTTTTATTTTTTATTTTTTTTCAAAAGAGTTTGAATCTTCTATCTCATTCTTTTCCTTGTTAAATGTTTTTAATCTCATTTTGGAATATTCGTCATTGATTGAGTAAATTTTTTTGAATTTAATGTTTCTTTGAAAATTTCTTTAACTTTTCAGACGCTTGTAAGATTGTGCGGTGTTGTGTCTGGTTCTGACAATTTTAGTGAAAAAAGGAGGTTCTTCTCTCCAAATTGACTTTGGTAGTGCAATATGGAAGTCTACAAATAAGGTAAGAGTTCTTTTCGATCTTTGAATAGTCCAACACTCAATATACCAATAGAATCACGTGGAAAATGTCGCAGATGAAGACTTAGGAGTTGGTTGTTGGAGTTGGAAGATTCAAGAAGCGAATTCGAGTAAAGATTTTGCATAAAGTCCAATTTGTGAAGTTGTGTACAAGTCAAAATCCAAAAAGAAGGAATTTATTTTTCAACATTTATTTTTAGACTAGTGATTGTATGAACTCTTGTAATGTTGTTACAAATCATATTGGAAGACCAACGAATTTTTACTAAGCAACCATTTGAGAATGAATTAAGCACAAAGCGACGACGAACGTGTCAAACCACTATAAATCTTGGTGTACTTTCTCCTCTCTTTTCTCATTTAATTTCGTCATTGATCACATGATTAAGTTGTTTCTATTGCTTTCTAAAATAGCATGTTGATAGGATTTATCTTGTTGTTGCTAGTGATTTCTTGAAGACTTTGATAGTAGAATCTTATTTGTATTGAAATTTATTCAATAATATTTCTTGTGAAATTGACAATTGTGCAATAATATTGGTTTGTACATTTAGGTGTAATTCAATAGTTCAACTTGGTTGTATTGTAAACTATTTGAGCAAATTAGCATAACTTTCAATCGATAAGCATAATATCTTTTACGCAAACTTTGCTTCCGCCACACAAAATATTTTGTTTTTGAAACTCTGATAAAAATATTTTTTCAAACAAGTTTTAGTTTGGGAGGTCTATTCACCCTCCTCTAGACTGTTATTAGTCCATATTCTCACCCAACAGATTGACCCTAATGGGCTAATTAATTATTCCATATAAAAACCCTTCTAGTTGATTAAAATGAATCTCTAATCTATTAGCTAAGCACAAAAAAATCGATTGATTTAATTAAATAAGACATACTTTATGATCATTTTAAAGTATGTGTGTATGTGTGATTTAACTTAGTAAATTTAAGAGCTAATCTTATACTGACACATATCACTCGACATTTTCACGTTGAACTTTCATACTTCTTCTCTTTCAAAACTCTAAAGCTTGAGGTTTCTTGCTACATTATCTTTGATTTTGTCACTTTATTGAAACCTCGAATCTTCTACCTAGTGAGACTTGAGATAACTCTTCTTGATAGATACCATCATCAAACACATAAATTGTTTTGAGATCTTCAGTGACTTCACCGAATGCCACTTAACATTAAGTGTTGTCCTCCAGAGAATATCTATGATATCTTGATTTTTAAGTATCACAATTTGATCACCGCTTTAAATGATGAATTCACCTGATAGTGTTGTCATCATCAACACCACATGACTAGATTTTCACTTCTTATGAAGACTTTACTTTAAAATATTTTCATCATCAAAACCAAACAAGTTGCTGCAAACATCATACCTGTAAGCACATAGACCTATATTTCTCCTTTTTGATGATAACAACGCATATATCTTAGGGAGATAGACAAATAAAAAAACAAAAATGATATATTTGAGTGGTTAAACTCACCTAACAAATATAAAAAGTGTACTCTATTTTCTTAAGAATATACTTCTTCCCCTTTGACATTATCAAAATAACGAGGAAAAATAATATATATATATATATATATATATTATATATATATATATATATATATATATATATATATATATATATATATATATATATATATATATATATATATATATATATATATATATATATATATATATAAGCACACGTATCACCTAAGCATAAGCATTTAAATTTAAAAAAAAAATCTTAATAAGACAATTTGAGTTACCTCGCTTACCTCAATTATGCTAACTATCATAATAAAATAACTTGAGTTATATGAAAGGTAACTTAAATTACCATAAAGTCAAAGCAAACTATGAATCATAGAAAATCTCTTCAATAATTTTGTTCATTATTCACTATATTAATAAATGAACCCCTTCATACCTTAACCTAACGAATGCGTGGTTTTTTGAATGATTAAGAGATAGTATGATTCCTTGAGGTCTAAGTAACAAGAAAACAAAAATTTTGAGTTTTTAATACAACAGCTTTTTTTTTAATTTTTTATAATCAATATTGTATTCAAATAGAGTATAGAGGGGTACTCTAAAGTCCGAATACAATTAGCAGAAAGATACAAACCAGCCCAACAACTACTTACAATTAGTTGTTTAATACAAAAGTTGTTTATTCTTAATGAAGAATAACAAGAATATAATCAAAGATTCAAATTTATCATTCAAAGGACGATTTTGATCGACGTGAAACAACACTGTCAATACACTGGTCCAATTGCTTGATGCACAACAACTAACAAATTCAAAAACAATTTATAATTGAAGTTTCTTAAGTTTTTGAGTGTTACTGATAATTTTAATGTTTTGACTCAAATATTTATAAAAATTCAAATGATGGAAAATCGGAATTGATGTTACCTAAATATACTATGTTTTTGGTTCCAAAATGATAGATGTTCAGTTGAATTCAAATTCTAATCCATTATCACTAAAAAATATACAAGAATTTTTACACCAAACTAAGTGCAAGATGGACTACCTCTATTGGATTGCTAGATAATTAAACATCATAAACTACACAAAAAAAAAATAGTATTTCCATTTCACAAATTACAATGAACTACATTATCAAACATTACACCACACATGCAGAAGCAAGAAACTAAAATTCCATTAATATTTCAAAATCTCAAACACTCATCATGTGTTTCTTGAATGCCACTCTATCATACTTTAAACCTACATCAACAAGATAATCTGTTAACCAATATAACTCATGTTAACTAATATACATGGAGATAGAAATGAAGAAAAGACCTTTCAGAAAATATTTTTCTGTAAATCATCTAAGCCAGGGTCAATGTCTTTGGCTTCTTTCTTCTCATCATTGTCCAGTAAGATAGGAGCATCAAGCTCAGGAGGTTTCTGTTAAGATATGAATTGCTTCAATCAAAGAGTTCACAACAAAATTAAAGCAAATTATTAATGTAACAATTATATAGTGTTACCGTGCAACGAACTAGAGCCCAATTGACATTCTTGAAGAATGGATGGTTCTTAATTTCATTTGCTCCTTCAAGTGAACCCAATCTGTTTTTGGGATCTCTGTGCAGTAGCCAGTAAATTAATTGCTTGCCATGGGGACTTACCTGCATAAACACTTATTGCATATTAAAACAATACTATATATATACATCACTTAATTTATGTTCGCAAAGTTTATGGAGGTTTTAGATATCATTTACCGGTTTGCTTTTGGGAAACTTAAGATCTTTGTGAAGAATATTTCCAAATGTCTTTTGTCTTGTCTTTCCTCTGAATGGTGTATATCCATAAAGCATTTCATATAGAAGAATACCTAAAAGAAAGCGTTAAAATGCAATCAAACTTTCCTATTTTTTTTATGTTACGAAACCTGATATAGATTCACATTTTTTAACGATAAATAAAAGTTACCTAGAGCCCACCAATCCACAGCACTAGTATGACCTGAACCTGTTATAATTTCCTGTACAAGTTAAGTTGTCAGATACAACCAATTCAGAGAAATGAATCATTCTAAAGAAGTTCAAATAGCACCAATATGAAAAGTTTTACAAACTTTAAATATATTTTGCATAATGGAACATTTTTCTTAATAATGTATATTAATTGGTGCATTCATCCTAAGATAGGTATCGGAATCATGCATATAATATGCGAGGAAATACAAACCGGAGCTATGTACTCTTCTGTGCCAACAAAAGAATTGGACGCTCTCATTGGTTCTGCCATGAACATTGGAACCTCTTGATTTTTCGGTTGTCCCTTTTTCTTTTTCTTCTTTCTCTTCTTCTTTTCCTCGGTAGCTGGAAGTATAAGCTGCGGAGGGAAACCATTCGGCGACTTTAGTTAAGATATTGCTAAAAACTACATTATCTGAAGTTCTTGTCTAGGATACCTGTGGCTTGCAAGATGTTAAACATGATAAATCAAAATCTGTTAGAGACACATGTCCGTTGCGCTGGATCAGCACATTTTCTGGCTTCAAATCCCGGTAAATTATGCCTGCAAATTCTCGCCAACAATGTCAGACTAAATTTTGTTTTAGTAGGTATCTGGACCTACACATTAAAAATTCTGAAGTAGCAAAGTTTCTTGCTGCTTCAGAAACAACTATCCCGTGTGCGTGTATTCTGAATAAGAACCTACCTAGACAATGAAGATACTCCAATGCAATCACTACCTCAGCTGCATAAAATCTATAAATATCAAGAACTTAATGTCAGTTAAAGAAAAGTAGAGAAACACATGAAGTGTCAGACATAGTTGAAGAATGACCCTTTTCTTTAATAGCGGTTATTGAGAGTCTTAATGCCTCTATTATTTTTTAAAACTTTTGATGTAAATATATAACTACTCCATGTAGTAGCATAATATACCTAACAGAATCTTCCTTGAGAACCTTTGTTGGCTGCTGGTCAAGAAGCAGGAATAGTTCGCCCCCAGGATAGTAATCAGTTATCAAACAAACATGTGTTTTGGTCTGCAAATCATTCAAGTTCCAAATATTTGACAAATTCAATAGATAAAGGCTTTAATCTAGGTGAAAAAAGAGAATATAACCCATGAAACCATTTTCCATAAATTATACTGAGTCACTTATTTGAAAGTAATATTTGAATTTCAAACCTGAAAGGAAGCATATAATGCAGGAAGAAAAGGGTGGTCCAACATGTCAAGGATTTCTCTTTCAGTGCAAGCTCTATGCACCTGTGGATAAAATATAAAAGGCCATCCTATTATGACAAGTGGTAAAGGCTTCTATAACTTGATTTACACAGACCGGAATAGTACTTTTATGTGATTAGAAATCATGAACATACATGCTTCAATTAATAATGGTTTCTTAAAACATTTGTGTATGTATCATCATCTACATAATGCAATATGTTTTAAAAGTTGGATCAGTAAATTTGGATAATCAAATTCAGAACCTTATTGCGATTGAGCATAACACCCTTATCCATAGCCTTCATAGCAAAGTAATGACCAGTTCCCTCTAGCTCCACCAGATGCACACTGCATGGAAATAACCTAATATCAGTCCCGGAAGGAGTATGACAATGAAATGGATTGGGACACTTATCGAGTATTATAAAATCTTGAGCTCAATTGAATTTTCATCTAACTAGAGACCAATTCACCAACAAGGCTCTTACATATATAGTTTGTACATGGAAAAGATAACTAGGGAGAAAAAATGAGAAAGAAACCTTCCGGTGTCTCCAGACCCCAAAGGCTTAATTGGCCTAAAGTGTTTTAGGCCTACCTGTTCTCCATTTTCTACAACCTGCAAAACCATAGAGTAATTTATAATCAGTGTAAAATAAATTCCTAAGTCTTTACTCATATAACATAACTAATAAATAACAAGAAATTTAGAAAACATGACTCATTTTCAAGTGAGAAAATAATACGTTTTGGATTGCTCTCCAAGCATCGTCATCCTTCCTATGAGGTTTGGGGCGAACCACTTTTGAATGATTCTTCCATAAATCGTCTGGTTTCTGGAGATCATAAAAAATGGTGTCACAAAGGTTAATAGAACTTTAGAAGACATAAAACTAACCGTTACACCTTATTACCTGATTAGCATCAGGAAGCTCTTTCACTGCCTCACCAACATTTTCTGCTGTTTCTTTTACCTGGTTGTGAATTTTATATGAATTGGTTATAACATAGAGAAATGCTTCATAAATTGAACAATGTTTCCTCCAACAAATATTATATGTAAAAAAGGAGCTGAAAATATATGAAAAAAGTTTGGATATTAATGATGTGATATCAATGTATTTCAACTGGTGAAGAACTTAATAGAAAACAAACCAATAGTTCTCCCTCCTTTGCAGACTCTTCTGCAATGCAATTGTGAAGAGGCTCTACATGTTGACTACCATCAAGTTGAACACCAATAAAGTATTGTACTTCTCCCTATATAACCAACAAGGAAAATGTTGTGTTGCACAATATCCAAAACAAGAATTGTAGCAAGGTATAGAACGGTGCAAAATCTTTAGAAGACTATTCATAAGTTGTACCTTATGATCACGCATAGGTTGTAAATGAAACAAGTTCCAGAACTTTTTCCCTGGAAATTGCAAGGAAATATCTTAAACAACAAGTGGAATAATAATTGTAATGTTGTAGAAAAAACATGCTTATAATTCTATGAAAGTGATTTTCCCTGTTAAAATCAAATAGCTTACCACTCTTTGTATAATTGATTAGTTGCACAGTTACTTCTGTTTGGTTGTCAATTGCCTCTCTGATTTTTCTCACAGTTGCTGGATCAGTTTCTTGTCCTTGCAGAAACCTAAATAGCCAATTAGCATGTAAGGTAAATACACAAAATTTCAACATTATCAAATTAAAAAGCACTCAAAATATACCTGCAATTTTTCCCCAAGATTTCTTCACGACTATATTCTGTAAGCTCTAAGAAACTATCAGATGCAAAGATCTGAAAAATTTATAACCAAATTCAAACTTTAGTTTCCTAGTTAAATCCCGACTCTACTAAAGTGAGCAAGATAAAGTAAGTAATCTCAACATATCAATCTGATATTGCATGCATAACAAATCACGAATATGTTAGAATATCAATCATAAATCGTTGAGATTATTTATTTTATCCTCTAAAGTGAATTACTAATCACTCACTTTAGAAGAACTAAACCTTATTACAAATGATTGATCGAATCTTACTATAGGATTGTCAGGAAGCCTTGGATCAGTAATGACAAAGTTTTTCTCAATACGCTCGAGTGTAGTTGCAAGATCAAGACCTTTTCTCTTTTCCTTCAGTTTTTCTTTGTCATCAAATTCAAAACTATCATCCCTCTCATCATCCTCACTCCCAGAGCTCACATCTACAATAACTTCATTATCAACGCTTTCATCAATGGAATGACTTTTCCTCATGAACCTGAACATAGAAAAATAGTAGCACTCTAAAATAGAATGATCATACAAATACATTGAAGATATAGTGTTTGTAAGGCTCAACTTTGACCAAAACTGATTTTGGTAAACAATAATTTGAATGCATCACAGAAATGATGTTAAAAATCATCTTTGGAGGCAAAAGCATCAAATTAGTTTAATTCATCAACAACAATTTTACTTGAAAATACTCAAGCACACGAAATTCAATATAAGGTTTCTAGATTGACTTTTGTCTCTGTAAGTATGTACTAAACAAAAATATTACAGTAGTGATAAAGGATTATTTCAAGAACATGTATAACTTAAGTATATAACCATATATATTACCCCATGAACGAACCACGACGAGAGTTTTTCTGTTTATTTTCAGGCAGCTCACTGATTCGTTCCATAGAATGCCTAATTTTTCCTTGCGGTTTTGGTCTAAAAGAAGCTACGCTATCAGATTTTCTCCTTGATTTGTTTTCTAATCTTTCATCTTCTTCAGAACCTCCACCTCCTCCTGATTTTCTGATAAAGGGACGGTGTCCGGATTCACTCATTGCGCGGGGGCGCTTCATGGCTTCTAATAACTCAGATACAGAAGATGTAGCTTTCTCTTTCTGACGAGCTGCATTACAGAAGATGTTAACAAACACTGTTAAAATCTCTTATTATTGCAAGGTAAGGTAGGACAATTAGTTTGAAACTTGCATATGAAAAATACATTATTATTATTATTATTATCATTATTATTACGATGAGTTATTTCTCTTATACATCTAATGTTTTTTATAGTCAAATGAAACTTAACAATTCATACTTGAATTTCAACAATATCTTATACAATATTTAATATTAATGTGTCTAAGTACAACTCTATCTAAAAAAGATATGTTAATTTTTGGTTTCATGTTTGATTTCACTTTCCTTGGTTTGATTGTTTATGCATATTTTTTCACAATTCAATTCTTTTTATCTTGCATATTTTAAATTTTCATCTGACTGGTAGGTACTTTTGATCATTACTTATCATACTATTCATTTTGTCTTTCATTTCAATTTATTTCTTTAAATATTACATTTGCTATTTAATCATTTATTTTTTCATGATATTAAAAATGGTAATAGAAGAAGATCCATCTAATATCCTAGGTTAGAACTCACTCTTAGACATACAATAATGTTAAATCTCTTAAGATAGAGTTTTACCGTCTATTGTAGTCCTCTCCATTTTAAGAGATTAATTTCGGCAGGTTACACGTAATAGGATACTCAATTTATAAAATAAAAAAAAATCCATCCAATATACCATACCATCGTATCGAATTAAGGATTCAGGCAACCCATTGGGACGCAGCTTCTTCTCTTTGGACCCCTCAGTATGCTTGTTAACTTCCACCAGCATTCTGCCACATAACAACCAAAACACATAAAGTAACCATCCCCACTAATTTAATTTCCTTTCTTTTCATTACACATCATCAAGGTCCACACACATGCAATCAATACAAAAGGCTCAAATCTTTAACCACACCCAAAAGGCCAAAAGTATACCATAAAGATTATTAATAAAAGGAGAACCATTATGTCCAAAATATAAAAAAAAAATTATAAATATTAACCTCAAGTTATAAAACAAAACTAGAATTGATGTAAACAGTTAAACATAGCCGTCTTTGGCACTTTCCAAAGTTAAAGAAAATGATATATAGTCTCGTCCTTGTCACAGTGAAATGCATGCATCTCTCTCGTGCCTTGCGCCCACACTTTCTATCGTAAATTTTGCAACAGACAACACACACCTCGTGTGACAAGAGTCTACTAACAAAAAAAGTCTATTTTGGTCCCCAACCATCTCCATAAAGTAAAACATAATATAAACACATAGATTTGAATTTGACTCAATAATCACATTACAACTGTCTTAAATTTTCAGAGATTCTGCAGATTAATTACAATGTACTCGCAACAATGTTGTGATTCAAATAACAATATTTTATAAAATTTTATTTAAATACGATTTAATTAGATCAAATTTTAAATTCTATTCAATAACTCTGCTTGCATGCCCCGACCATATCCAGGTTCATTTTAGTGCATTAGTAGAGTAAGCAAATCAACAACTATGAATACTACCATGGTATACTATAATGTAAATCAAATTAATATAATAATAAAAATTTAAGAAGAAAAAAAAAAGTTAGTTACTAATTACCCAATTAACTTGAGCACATTGCCATCATCATCCTTGATGGGAGAAATAGTGAGAAGATTCCAGAAGGGAGTTCCATCCTTCTTGTAATTCAGCAACCTTCCACAAAAACTTTTCCCACCTTCCAACGCTTCCCTTATCCTTGCCACGTCATTCGGATCCGTATCCGCACCCTGTAAAAACCGACTGAACCACCCTAACCGAATTAAAAATAGTTATCATAGAAATAATAAATAATAAATAAAAATTTCGAAGAAACGGTTATTACCAGTTTCTTCCTATGACTTCTTTTGATGTATAACCCGTCATTTTGAAGAAACCCGCACTTGCATACAAAATCGGGTAATCGGGTTTGGTAGCATCCGAAACCACGAAAGTTTGTTGAAAAGCCGATAAAGCGTCTTTCAAATCATCCGAAACTCTCGGAAACCCGCGGGGATCACCTCCGTCGGAAGATTCACCGGAAGTTCGGACGGAGTTATTGGAGTTTCTTTTGGATTCAAGTTTAACGGCATTCGGCTCGTCTCCGCCGGAGTGTCGAACTGCCACTCCTTGTGGTTTCCCGGTTTCAGCATCTGTTGTGAGCACCAATCCCCACTCGGCGGCTCTCTGTACTGCCGCACCGGTTTCTTCTTCCTTGATTGCCATCCAGGAAGTGTTGGTGACTTCATCGGGGAATTCGTTGCGCGGCTCTTCCGTTTCCGTCCAGTTTTTCAGATTTGAAGGTGAGCGTACCGGCGAGCTGGTGTTGCTAGTTGGATTGAATACTTCTAAGGAGCCGCGAGGATCTCTTGGAAATGATGGTCTCATTGATGATGATGAAGAAGAAGATGGAGATTTCTTCAAATGCTTCTCCATAGCTAACTAGTAGCTACCTTCATATAGTTGACACAATGCAATATATGGAAGTTAGAATTTTTTTACAAATTTGTTATTATAATATCGTTAAGTCACCTCAGTTGTAACATAGCACTGATAGAAATTAGACTCTGAGCGCGGGTTCATGTGCCATATTTTAATGGCGATATTGTTAATTAGTGTTCCTTATCAGTAGGACTAGTGAAAGAAATTGAGGACTCACATTTTTGAAGTAGTTTTGTCAAAATGATAATGATGTTTGATAAAATAATTGGATAGAGGAACTTCAATTTTTTTACTTAGTTGGAACCTTGGGGAGACATTAGTTTGAAAATGTGTTATTTTCTATTAATATCAGGAACATAGAATTTAATCCGATTAGAACAACACCTAAGAAAGCAAATTAATTGTCTGTAAATATAATAATTAGAAACAAAGTAAGCATAGAACAATTTATTCATACAAAATTATAATAGAAATTGAAATACCTGAAGCTGAGTTGTGTAACTTTGTGTTGTATATTGTTGTGATTTCTGATGCAGCAAACTTTATATTTCTAGTAAAATGATTATAAAGTTAGTTTTACTAGAGATGGTAAGAGAAAAAGTAGTGAGATATGAGAATCTAAATCATTGTAAAAAAAGGTTTGTGTTCCCGTCACTGTGTGCTGTTGTTCACATAGCTCCTGAACTTATATCTCATCATTTAGAATTGGGACATGAAGATTCAAGAGCTTACTTTCAGGAAACGAAATAGCTAGAGTATGTTGATAATAGGATATGTTCTTAACCCTTACCTTGAAAATTGAAAGTTCAAAGTTCAATGATGGTTTGTGGTGTCAGGCAGAGAATATGGAAGTGAGTTGGAAAGAAACAAAAGAAAAGAATTGCACAGGCCTTGTACTTAATAATCATGATGACCGCAAATTATTATGAATTTAAGTGTATAATTTTTACTATAATGTAGATTTGACGTTTTCCTAATTGCGCTGTTTAGTTAATTTGGTGGTTAGTGCTAAAACGAGTGGAAGTAATGTTCCTTACCGCTAAAATATCAACAACTTTTTGTTAAGATTGCTTTATTTGCTATTTGTAATAAGCAAATTCTTTAATGATAAATGCATCCAAAATTAATATAGTTTTAACTTCTTACGTGTAGTTAACTCCAAAATTACTACTGAAATAAATAAATAGTACTATAAAAAAGATAAAATTATCTCATCCAGACACAAAATTATCTCACACTATGCATAGAGGCACAAAATGAAAACACATACATAATAGTTGATGGAACCAAATAAATAATAGTTGATGGAACCAAATAAACTTCTTAGATGGAAACATATATACTATCAGAAATTACACCACAAATAGTACAAAGTGTCATACAAAAAGATGGGTCAAAAACCCTTACAAAAATAAACTAAGAGAAATACATCTTTTTAAGCTCTAATATTGCTGGTTGTGCCTTCCTCTTCACTGCTTTCTTCACTTTCATCATCATTATGATTATTTCTATCTGAAGAGGCTTATTTCTATTCATCTTCAATCTTATCAGTCACACCTTTTCCTGCCTCCAACGATCTGATAAGGTTTTCAAGTTTAATTTTTCTCTCTGTGAATGTCTTGATGGTTTCACCCAATTCTTTGCAAGTATTTTTAAGTTCAACAATGATTTCAGCTTTAGAGGATAGATTGGTATCCTCCTCGCCAGATATTGTAGTAATATCTGGAACATGTGTCCCTGTGAATAGCTTGTAATGTAAGGACAGAGGAGCTGCCCTCTTGCTAACTCTATCATATCTGTTTAGGATACTGACTCAGAATTATACCACAGATGAAAGTGGGAAATGGAGTGGACATTTTCACAACATATGAATGATCATGCTTGATGGTTTGTCCAACGATATAGATCCCAAAGTTAAATTTGATTTCAGTTCTAACTATATAAAGGAACTTTCTTAGTCCTGCAGCTATTGAGGATGTGTGATTAGCAGGAATCCAGTTGGTCACTCATATCGTATTCAAACCGGTATATTTAACACTCAGATTACTCACATAGAGCTTCTTTTTCATTGGCCATTGAGACGCTTGTTTTGCAGTGATCTCTCTGCAAATGGTATTATCAGTAACCTCTACTTCTCTCTGCTCATCTACACATGTTCCCATATACCTGTTGATTATCTTAGGTGAGAACTCCACACACTTACCTCTGACAAAAACTTTTATGTAAACTATGCTTGTTTTGTTGTCACAATCCCTATGAATGTTTACTATGAATTCATTCACCAGAGTTTCATAACACTCTCTCAATCCAGCTACACTCTTCATTAACCCTGTTTTCTCAATGAGACTAATCACTTATTTACATTCAAGAGCATCTTTGCTAAATTCTCTTTCTAATGTTATTCTTCTATGGCTCACAAATTTCCATTTATCCGCATATTCAATAGAATGAAAAGAAATATTGTCAACTGCAACTTCAGGAATGTTGAGAGGAATCTTCTTACCTGCTACAATTTTCTGGCAGATGGAACAATGTCTTGAATATTTGCTCCAACATCTACCCATATTCTGAATCACTAGATGATTCTTGCTTTCTTTTCAAAGACTTTTTCTGCCCAGCAGGAGTCTTTACTTTACCCCATCTCTTACCAGAACTAGCAAATGACCCTTTTGGACAATTTTTTAGCACTGCTTGAGGTGTCAAACAGAAGATTGAAAGGCTGCTCAAAAACAAGTTCGTCAGAATTGCAAGGTACGTCGAATGGTTAGCAAACATTGTTCCTGTTATCAAGAAAAATCGATCTCTTAGAGTTTGCATGAACTTTAGGGATTTGAATAGTGCTACCCCTAAGGATGAATATCCGATGCCTGTAACAGAAATGTTAGTCGATTCAGCTGTAAGATATGAATATCTTAGCATGCTCGACGGTTATTCTGGCTATAACCATATTTTTATAGCAAATGAGGATTGTCTAAAATGGAATTCAGATGCCTATGAGCATTAGGAACGTATGAATGGATGGTAATGCCTTTCGATTTGAAAAATGTCGGAGTAACCTATCAAAGGGAAATGAATGTTATGTTCCATAATTTCATATATATATATATATATATATATATATATATATATATATATATATATATATATATATATATATATATATATATATATATATATATATATTGATGGTATAATGATAAAATCTTCATTTGAGAATAGTCATTTAGACCATCTTTGGTGATCCTTTGAAAGAATGAGGAAATATGGATTGAAAATGAATCCACTAAAATATTCTTTTTTATGTACATGCATGAGACTTTTTAGGTTTTGTAGTATACAAAAAAGGCATCGAGATCAATCAAAGAAAAACAAAAGCAATTTTGGATCTCAAGCCTCCTTCGATAAAGAAACAATTGCAGTCTTTTTTAGGGAAAATCAACTTCTTAAAAAGATTTATCTCAAATCTAAGTGGTAAGACGAATATTTTCTTGCCATTACTGAAGATCAAGAAGGAAAGTGACTTCCACTAGAGAAAGGAGCAACAAGAGGCTTTCGATGCAATCAAAAAATATTTGACAAAGCCTCCTATTTTATTACCACCTAGTAGAAATAAGAACATGAGATTGTACATAGTTGCATTGATTTAACAATAGGAAGCATGTTAGTCCAAGAGGATGATAATGGAGTCGAAGGACCCATATATTACCTTAGTCGATTATTAATAGACGCAGAAACTAGGTATATGATGATAGAAAAATTATGCATGTGTTTATATTTTTCATGTGTTAAGCTTAAGCAATATATTAAACCAGTTGATGTTTATGTTTCGTCTCATTGTGATGTAATTAAACATATGTTGTCCAAACCAATTTTGCATAGAAGAATTGGCAAATGAGCACTAGCCTTAACTGAGTTTTTAATGTTTTACATGCCTTTGAGGGCCATGAAAGGCCAAACCATGGCATACTTTATAGTCGATCATACAATAGTAAAACCATTAGTGAATCTGATTGATACCGACCCTTGGAAATTGTATTTCAACGGGTCAAGCCATAAGAATGGAACTGGTGTCAGGGTTCTGATTATCTCTCCAAAAGAGGTACCAACAAAATTCCAATGTAAGGTAAATGAAAAATGTTCTAACAACAAAGCAGAGTATGAAGCTTTGATTACAGAGCTTAAACTTTTGAAAGACATGTGCGAAAAGAGTCAAAATTAAAGTTGATTCAGAGCTAGTGGTTAAACAAATCCCTCGAGAGTATAGTGCATTAAAGATCACTTATTTGTATATTTTGCATTGGTGAATCAATTGTTGGAATATTTTTAAGTTGTAAGCATTACGCATGTGCCCAGATTAGAAAATCAAGTGGCGAATGATTTGGCACAAATTGCCTCTGGGTACAAGGTATCGACTGAAAGGCTGAAGAGTTTTGTCGAAGTAAGGGAGAAGGTGGTCTGGACAAGGACACCATCATCAAAATTGTCAATCCGAAAAGCTAGGGGCAGATGATTTGGCGAATTTTGAAAATTTTGAAGTTTTTGCCATTGACAATTTGTCAGACACATAATGGTGAAAGGCAATTATGAATTATTTTGAAAATCTAGTCGGAGATGCCGACAGAAAAGTAAAATACAGGGCTTTGTTATGCCTGCATGGGTAATGAGTTGTTTAAGAAACTCCTGAAGGGGTTTTACTTAAGTGCTCGAGGAATACTGAGGCATATTTGGCAATGGTCGAAGTCCACGATGGAGCCTGTGGCGCCCACCAAGCCGACCATAAAATAAAGTGCTTGTCATTTCGACAGCGTGTCTATTGGCCAAGTATTTTGAAAGACTGTATTGAATTTTCCAAGGGATGCCCACTACGTCAAAAAAGACTTACGAAAGCGCTTTTTTTGGCCTTTAAAAGCGCTTAAAAGCGCTTTCGTAGGTGGCGCTGCTATAGGTTTTAGCAGCGCTTTTTGTTTAATGAAAAGCGCTTTCGTAGGTCTACCTAATACAACGCTTTTTTATGAAGAAGCGCTTTCATAGGTCTACCTAAGGCAACGCTTTTTTCTGGAAAAGCGCTCTCATAAGTTTTCTTTTAGCAGAGCTTTTTTCTGGAAAAGCGCTGTCTTAGGTGGGCTTTTAGCAATGTTTTTTTCTAGAAAAGCGCTTTCATAGGTGGTCTTTTAGCAGCGCTTTTGCCTGGAAAAGCGATGTCATATGTTTACCTTAGACAACGCTTTTTGTGAAAAAGCGCTTTCATAGGTTACCTAAGGCAGCGTTTTTCTTGAAAAAGCGCTTTCATAGGGTGTTTTTTTTAGAGGTATAATTTATATAATTCATATACCTGCATTGTTTGCAGCATATTATTTATATAAACCAGTTGCCATAACCTGTAATTCATAAGCCGCGGTAATGCATTGTATACCATTGTAATCCAAAATATATATACACCATTTTTGTACCTCAAAATATATAAAAACCATTGTTATCAGCATTGTAACTCAAAATCAGTCTTACAAAATCAACCCTAACAACAACTAAACCAGTCCTAATGTATGAAAGAAACACGGTCAATTATGTATTAAGGTCCTGGTCCTGCGAGGTTTGAACATAATAACACGGTCAATATGGTATTCCATGTACACTCGTAACTTATTCATAACACTTTTCACATAATAATGTATTCATACCTTATATGATTCTCTGCTCAATAAAATATTGACACAATTCCTCTTTGATTTCTTCCAACTGAAGTTTCGTGTAATATGCACATTTGTATTCACCGAAGTACTACATAACAAAACATAATATGCATGATTTAGTTAAAAGTAAAAAATTATATGAAATATCCGAGAAATAATAAAACAAATCCTAAGTTATAAATCCATACCGTGACTGGAATCTCTATTTGATTTAGTTGAAGGATTTCTTTGATAAACCGCATAACGAAGTATCCGCAATCTATACCGTTTTGTTGATGAGGACACTACATAGAAAAACAAATAAGAATATATAGTTGTATTGTTTTATCAAATAGCATAAATATTATAAGCAAAATAGTGGAAATTAATATACCTGCACTTTGATCCAATTAATGGTGTTTGATTTAGACCGTCGTACCCGAGCTTCTCTTTGACACCGGAATACTTGTATCGCTCTAACAAAATAAAAATATATATTTAGAACAATGTCACAGAAATAATTAAATATATAAATACACACAAATATTTAGAATAATCCCACTTACGTATCAATCATTAACTTCATATCCGAATAATTTGTCCAATCACCGTCAACCGAATTCAGATAATAGACCACTTCTTTTATAGGATCGATAGCAACCAACAACCAGTGACGGCTATAAATTAAAACAACAGTTTAGAAGAAAATTTTCTACGCAAAAATTACAAATATTAAAATGAACTTAGAATGAAAATCTAACCCTGTAGGAATAGTATTATACGCCCAAAGATATAAGCTTTATGTACTGCCAGTTGCTCTCTTACTGAATTTGGTTCCCTATCAATTGTCGCTCCGCTGACACGGGAGGAAGACACAAAATGGAATCTGTTTGACAATTGATTTCCGCGCATCAATTTGTCATATAACAACCTTAAATAAAAACATAATTAATATTAGACTATATTCATTGAAATATTTAAAAAAAATTCAGCTAATTACATAATATAAAGATGGGGTTACCGGATGTATGCGTGTATAATACTGACGCCTAATTCTTTATGACGGAAAATCTCTTCCACGTCCTCATGTCCAATTATTTCGGTGCAAGGAAAACCAAAGATACCTTGATCCATATCCATTTGAAGAATACCACCATCCATCAAATCTGTTGTTCCCACTATTGTTTCAAGACACTACCGGTATCGAGGGAAAAATCTAGTAGGAACCCTTTTCTTGGGTGGTACGCCAATGATTTTCTGGCTCACTTGTTGTGACCCTTGAAAAGGTACCTAAAAATCATATAGACTCAGTTAAATTATAAAATTATGCAGTTTTTTATTCGGATCATATAATTAACACTTTAAACGTACCTGTTTTTGTGATACATCAGACTCTTCGTGCCACAAAATCCCTTTACCCTTAGATGCGGGTTTTGTAGGAGTCTATAATTACCGTGGAAATAACTGAGGTCAGAACTGACAGTTGAAGACTTAAAGATTCATAATGGTTTTCAACATACCTGATTATGAAAATGAGGTCCGATGGCCATGCAACAAAAGATCATATTATATCTCGCAACAATGTGGTCTCAGCAATAATGTCAGGTACCGGCAGCAACGCATCCATATCTAAAGCAATATCAACTGATAATTTCATGTGTCCATCCGGAAGCGGTCTATGGTGAAGTAAATCTCCCAAAGTGTTATGGACTTTTCCCTTGCCAACTAGTCGATAAGTCGGCGACGATAGGTATAACTGGCAAGATGAAATGCCCTAAACCAATAATAACCGTTAGAAGTGACTAAAAATATTCTATAATAATAACGGATATATATTGAAAATTACCTTGGGAAATTTATGCTGACAGTTGATACTAGCTTTGTCACTAGTTTCTTTCAACTGTGAACTGCTCTTTTCCGCCATATATCTCTCTCTTTATCCTTCTGCAATTCACGGACTTGAGCTTGTAAATTCTGCAATGTTTGCATCACTTCTGCATTGCTAGGATTTCTTCTCCTTGGATGCTTATACAAAGAGGTTGGAGTCACACCATGACCTTTACCCCTCACCCGACCCGGATACTCAGCAATATTTAGTGCTCGACTAAGTACGCTCCTGGTATCCTGATCCTCACCTGGGGATACTGATTGCGACAAGGTCTCCTATAATTCATTTACATATCGAAAATTATTAGTGGAGATAAAAAATTATTTAAATATTAATAAACATTTGATTTAATTAAAGACACGATCTTGTACTTACACATTCGTCATACGCATGTTGAAGATCGGGATTAACAACTTGATCCTTGCCCACACGAGCTTCCTTCCATAACAAATGTGCTGGTAATGATGTTGCGTCACTTTTCGTCTCTTCTAACTACGCATTGACACAAGTCTTAAGATCATCAATTATAACACATTGAGAGAATTAATAAGATCGTAGAGTTTATATTTACTTACAATTTTTTCCTCTAAGCGAGCATATCCCAAACGCCCTTTTTTGTATGGATATGCGGGTTTTGACGCTCTCTCGCGATTGATGGCACTCACTTTCTTGAAATTCTCGTCTCTTCTTTGGCCTACAAAACCAACCCATTCTTCAGGTGTAATGAAGTTCTCATATTTCTTTGGATGTTCCGGATCCTCTTCAAGAAAATTTCCTTCATCATCTTTAAGATACTTGTTTGTTAAAAATGTTCTCCACCCTCTGTGTCTTTTTCCAGCCAAACCCATTATATACTTTTTACGGGTATCTTCAATGTTAAAAGACCTCTACAAAAAAACATACGCATAAAGTGTGTTAGTAAAAGAAATTTAAACACATATTATCGTCAAGATAAAGCAAATAACAAAAACCATATATGTACCTTTATCTCAGTCCAAACTTTCTCTTTACCCTCATCCAACTCTCCTCTTTTCCATCTAGGAGTGGTGATCGGAATGTGTATACGAACAAGCGTACCAATGTAGCTTGTCTACTTTGCATCATTAGACCCAATTAGTTGGTCATTATCATTTCAATCTACATTATATGTTACTCCTCTATCTCTATCACGGATGATTCCCCTCATAATAGTTATACCTCGTGTAATATCTTTTTCTGAAGTCTTTTATGAAGTATTTTCTGGAGCATTTTCAGGAGCATTTGCATCTTGTGAGTTTTCTTGATTACTAGCCATTTGACCTGTAATAATGAAAAAAAAATGAAATGACAAATAAAAATGAAATGACAAATAAAAATGAAATGACAAATAAAAATGAAATGACAAATAAAAATGAAATGACAAATAAAAATGAAATGACAAATAAAAATGAAATGACAAATTAAATTTTATTGAATGATATAGGCTATAATTATATATACTATTACCTTTTTCACTAAGGTCTCTTTCTTTTCTTGGTAGGAATATGTTCTACTCGTCTCTTAACAACGCGGATGTGATCGGTGGAAATAGAACTGACTGTTTTTTAAGGTGGTTTCGCGAAATGTCGCGGTAAGCAAGAGTCGCCACCGTCTTTTATGTTCTCCAACATGGAAAGGACAAAAGCACAGCAAAATTCCTTATTGAGAGTGGTTCTCGGTTCGGGAGGTAGATTATAGAAAGAGAAGGTGTTAGCACCCTTTCTATCCGTGGTTATCCACGGGCTCTTAGGTACTTGCTCTTATGTTTTCAAAAAATGTTTGCTTTTTAAGTGTGTGTGGGTTTTGAAAAAGTTCGTTTGAAAAAATTCTAAGTAACTCTTGTATCAGTCCTCAAGAGTGTATGAAGTGTTTTGTTTGAAAACTTTTGAAAGTGTAGGTGCAAAAAGTATTTTGTTTGTTTTTGAAAAGAGCAAGTACCTATGAGTCATCTACCTACCCTAAGGAATTAAGCTGTGTAAGAGTCCTTTAGATAGTGCTATCCCACCATTGAGAGGTAGGTAGCACCATCGTTGGAGGTGTTCGGGTCAATTCGATTATCGGGACAGTGTGGTCACCGAAGCAACGGTAGGACACCTTAGAAGTAACCCTAATGTCCTAGATCCTTTTATCCGAGGCAACCGTTTCGAGGCAACTGGATCTTGAGACAAAGGGTGACCTCTAAGACATCCTATACTTGATGACCACGTTTCGAGGCAACGAGTGAAGCGTACCCTAGGAGTGGCATGTGCTTTGTGTGTTGTTTTTCAGTTAATGTTTTTGTACATGTTATTTGTGAGCTACGAGTTGTTTTTATTTACATACATTCTTTCATGCATTTAACAGTTAGGGGGTGCGAAAAATAAATTGCGGAAAGATAAATTCTACGCTATTACAAGGCGCGAGTCTATACATCGCCAAAAATACAAAGACCCGTTTTGGTAAATAAGTACGAGAATTTAAATAAAGCGGTAAAAATCCCTAATTAACTATTACATACTATGTACATATACATAAATATAAAATAAGAAAATAAATACGCGCGAAAGAAAGAATCGGGAACGTCCTAAGGGTGTTGACCCTTTTAAGAAAAGAATTGAATTTTTTGTCCTTTTTTATAATTAATGAAATTAAAACTAATAACTAATTAATTAATTAATTAAGAAAATGATATTTTTGTGTATTTATGTTTTTAATGAAATAAAATAAAAAGGAATTAAAATTGAAAGTTAATAAAATCTAATTCTAAATTTATTTTAGTTATTAAAAAAAAGATTAAAATTGCCTAATTAAACTAATTAATTAATTATAATTTAATTACAAAACAATGAATTAAAGTGAAATTAATAAATAAGAATAATAAAAATATTATTTTTTTTTGATTTTTTTGTTTATGAAAATAATTATCTATGAATTAAATAATAATAATAGTTAATAATAATAATTAGTTAAAAGAAAATAAAAAAGGAAAAGAAAACAAAAGAAAATATGAAAGAACCATGGGGGTGTTGGCCCAGGTATGGAGGTTTGAGGAAGCAATATGGCCCAATAAGCTTAAGCCTTTGTTGACTTTAGGAATTGCCTGCACGTGCTTTGACTTGGAGCATGGTATCCAGCATCTCATAGCCCCTGGATTGATCTTTGAGGCCACTTGGCGCATGATCGTTTGATGCACCTGGTGGAAAGCCTTTGTGAAACCTGCACAGAAACATGTTATGGAAAAATAGAAATAAGCATTTGGGGGACCTGGGATGTTGATGGAGTGCTTGGAAGTAGTTGAATCTGGCTAGATCAGGTCTTTCGAGCTTGACAACTTCAAGGAAATTTTTGCAATTTTGGGGCGTTCTCTAGGCTGTGTGTATTTTGTGTGTAATGCTTTCTCATGGCTTGTATTTATAGAGGATATGGAGGGGACAAAGAAATAAGGTAAGAATCCAAGCCATAAAGCCATGCTTTCAAACCAAAATCCAACAAATTAAAAAGCTTCCAAAATTTGCAAAACTTTCCCTTTCCATGCTTACATGTATCTGGACATCTTGGCACAAATTCAAAATTTTGTGTATAAAAAATAGCTTGCACGAATTTGGCAGCTAGTAAATGGCATATAAAGGTCATTCAAACCACAAAGATCCCCTTTAATTAATTTTTCTGATTTTATTTGAATTTTATGGATTTAAAATGGATTAAATCAATAAAAATTAAATAAAATAGAAAAATCAATGTTTAATCTTGAAATTAATCATGGGACACGTGGGTGGAATGAAAAGGCTGAATCAAGTGGAAAAAAGTGGGCCCTTTTGTCAAAAATTGAAGTTTCAAGGATAGTTGACTTTTGCCATTTCACAAAAATTTCCCAACTTCTCCAATGCATATCTTGCTCAATTTTAATCATATGAACATGTTCTTGGACATTTTGGAAAGGTATTGAAGTCCTCTAACCAATGCCTTTGGTCCCATGTCATTTTGATTTACCAATCTCAAGTTATGGTCTTTGACTTAAAATGCCTTTTTGTTGACTTTTAAAAATGGCCTATAATGTTGAAATTGATAACTTTTTGTGAGAGCATTTCTTGGACTTGGAATGTGAAGATGAGTTGTAGGAAATGTCCTCCGCTTCAAAATGAGCATTGGATGGGATTTTTCTGATGAACCATGAAAAAGTTATGCCTTGGTCAAGTTACAGTTGACTTTTTCAGCTGTCCAAAAATGGAAACTTTTGCATCTTGATGATTTTTGAGCCATTCTTGTGGAATCATGATCAATATTTGATCCAATGATGATTGTGGCTTCAAAATAAGATGTTGACCAAAAATTTTGACTTTTGACTGCCAAATGACCATTTTACCCTTACAGTTGATTGTGAAGCAATTAGGGTTTTTGACTGTGCAACTTGACCTTGTGAGCCTTGAAACTTGACATGTAGGTGCTTGACAATGTATATGAGCATATGGGACTTGATTGAGCCCTTGAAAACCTCAACTTCCTTGCAAGAACCAAAACCCTAATTTGACTGGCTTAGGAGGGTGTTTGAACTGTGCAACCCTTGAGTAGACTTGAGCAAATTGAGATGATGCTTGTCAAAACTTTGAAGAATATGGGAGGGAAAATTTTGGGGTACAACAGTTGCCCTTGTTCAATCTTCTTAGACCTGAGGATGTAGATTGGCTAGCGTGCCTTTCGTGATCCGAAAGTGGAAGATGATTGAACACTAGAGTGCCCAGAAATTTGCACTCACATAGTAGAATATCAGCAATGTGATGTCGGGAATGGGCTTAAAGATGCCATTTGGAGAGATGGTGGATAGGAGGATGGGCTTATAGATTCCATATGGAGATGTGACAGAACCTTGTCGGGAATGGGCTTATAGATGCCATTTGGAAAGATGGTATGGGAGGATGGGCTTATAGATGCCATCTGGAGATGTGACAGAACCTTGATGGGAATGGGCTTATAGATGCCATTTAGAGACTGTTGGTAGGTGGATGGGCTTATAGATGCCATCTAGGTGTTGATCGCGTAAGAGATTCCTTAGCGAGAACTTGCGTACCTGAGAAAGAAAGATAATTACCTGGCCTGTTACAGGGGTTGATCTTCACTCAGTCGCTCACAGACATGCCCTGGCTAGATACAGGTATCGAATCTGGAACTTCAAAAGGTTGATGGGTTGTCTCTACTGACAGGTTATCTCAGAAAAATCTTTGGGATTTAACCGAACCAGAGGAGGTTTTGTCTTTCTTGACGAGTTGTCTCTTTGGACGGGTTATCTTCATGGACGGGTTGTCTTCAACGACGAGTGATCTTCAATGACGAGTTGTCTTCAATGACGAGTTGTCTTCAATGACGAGTTGTCTTTAATGACGAGTTGCCTTCAATGACGAGTTGTCTTAAATGACGAGTTGTCTTCAATAACGAGTTGTCTTCAATGACGAGTTGTCTTAAATGACGGGTTGTCTTCAATGACGGGATGTCTTCAATGACGGGATGTCTTCAATGACGGGTGTCTATACTGACGGGTTGTCTTCAATGACGAGTTTTCTTCAATGACGAGTTGTCTTCAATGACGGGTTATCTTCAATGACGAGTTGTCTTCAATGACGACTTGTCTTCAATGACGGGTTGTCTTCAATGACGAGTTGTCTTCAATGACGGGTGTCTATAACGACGGGTGTCTATAATGACGGGATGTCTTCAATGACGGGATGTCTTCAATGACGGGTTGTCTTCAATGACGGGATGTCTTCAATGACGGGATGTCTTCAATGACGGGTGTCCATACTGACGGGTTGTCTTCAATGACGAGTGTCTATACTGATGGGTTGTCTTCAATGACGAGTTATCTTCAATGAGGAGTTGTCTTCAATGACGGGTGTCTATAACGACAGGTGTCTATAATGACGGGATGTCTTCAATGACGGGATGTCTTCAATGACGGGTTGTCTTCAATGACGGGATGTCTTCAATGACGAGTTATCTTCACTGATGGGTTGTCTTCAATGACGAGTTGTCTTTAATGACGGGTAGTCTTCAACGACGAGGTGTCTTCAATGACGGGTGTCTATAATGACGGATGTCTATAATGACGGATGTCTATAACGACGGGTTGTCTTCAATGACGAGCTGTCTTCAATGACGGGTGTCTTCAATGACGGGTTGTCTTCAATGACGGGTGTCTATAATGACGGATGTCTATAATGACGGGTTGTCTTCAATGACGAGCTGTCTTCAATGACGGGTGTCTTTAATGACGGGTTGTCTTCAACGACGAGTTGTCTTCAATGACGGGTGTCTATAACGACGGGTGTCTATAACGACGGGTGTCTATAATGACAGGTGTCTATAATGACAGGTTGTCTTCTTTGACTTTAGGAATTAATTTTAACTGGACTTGTCTTCTTTGACTGGATGAGCATCAGAAAAACCTTTGGGATTTAACTGGACTTGTCTTCTTTGACTGGATTTGTCTTCTTTGACTGGATTTGTCTTTTTTGACTGGATTTGTCTTTTTTGACTGGATTTTCTACTTTGACATAGCTGATTATTTAACCGTATCCTTTCTGAAAGGTAAAGGTCAGTCGTATGCAATGCATGATATGGATCAAGCAATGATGTTCTTGACATAAATGAGATTGTATGTTATGATGCGTTTATGCATGCGTCATGGTGTATGATAATGTGATGTTTATGAATGTATTTTCGTCTAGGAAAATAAATCCTTTGACGGATGCCGGGAGCTTGAATCCTGGGCTGATGTTGAAGAGTAGAGTTCTTCATTTCCGCTGGGGATGATGGTTGCAAGAATAAACCGGTAAGAGAAGATGACTCCGTTGGGGAATAAACTTGTTGAGGAGATTACTCTGCGGGGAATTACTCTGTGGGAAAAGAGATACTTCGCCGAGGTTTGATGATAACTCCGTTGGGGATTCTGTTGATAAGCTTTGTTGGGGATTTGATGAACTCCGCTGGGGGATAGGAAGAACTTCGCTGAGTACGATCTTTCCGTGGTTTTTAGCTGAGGATAACCCCGTTATAAGCTCTGGTGGAGAATAACCTTTGAATAAAAAGTCCGGGAGACGCGTTCGTACTCTACAAGGGATAAGCTTCCAGAATCTACTGGGGATAAGCTTCCTACTGGGGAGATTGATTCAACTCTCCTGGGGAGACTGTTGGACTGTACTGGAGAAGTGGCTCCACTGGGGCGTCTGATATTCCGCCGGGGAACAATCTTATATTAAGACTGCCGGGGATGCTTGTGTAGAAACATTTGTATACTCCATCGGGGAATATTGAGATCTTCTGGGGATACCCAACTTCCTTGAGGCTGACAGTAGACTAACTCTGCTTGGGGAGAGTGTTGATGACTTGCTGGAGATATTGTGCCTTCTCGGGGCTGATTGGAGACCAACTCTGCTTGAGGAGAATTGTTTAATCTTGTTTTACTCGACGGGGAGTGAAGGTATCCTGGTCGTTCTTCAGCCGAACCTACCTTGGTACCTTGGTGGATAGAGCAACTAGATTGCTTAGACAATTCTTATTGCCCCAGTTTCTGCGGGAGAAGAAGGCTTGTGAGGTGTTTGATGACTGTCGATTGACGAATCTTCTTCTGGTAGGCAAGTGACGGGATGTCGGGACATAGTCGTACGCTCTTGATCCCTAACTTTTGCCTGGACCGCCCTTTCGGGTTTTCAGTCCACCGGGATACCCATTTTTGCCCAAGCCTCCTTTTCAGGTTTTCGACTTGCCGGGTGTACAGATTTTCTCATTTTCATCCTTTATTTTTGCCCGAACCCTTTTGGTTCGCCGGGAAGCCCTTATTTTTACCTAGGTGTGTCAACCTAGCGGGTCTTTGATGATGCATAGTATTTTTTCGACTATGTCCACGCTCTCGGGATGTAGGGAGGTGCCCCTGTTGTTGTGTTGCCATGCCACCAGAAGATGTTTGATTGTGCAAGATTCGCAGCTGGAATTCATGTCCAATGCCCCAAGTGGACTCAGAGGGAGGCTTGCCCCTGGCTATTTGGCATTTGAGAGATTCTCCGAATCTTGACTTAACTTCCCCAAATGATAGACCATGATCACGTCTGCCCCTTGATTGGAAGTGCTTTTGTTCACTGGATATTCTTCGTGCGAATTTCTCTGCTGTTGAACAAATAGTCATATGCAAACAATGTTATTTTAAGAATGCAAAGCGTATGTCTGTCTTGAATTTTTTTTTGAAAATGCATTTTTCAGTAAAACAAGCAAATTTTGTGAAATATGATGTCAACTCAAGATTTTACAGCGAGCCTTAAGGAGTCAGGATACCTTTGTAACAAGTATGCTTTTGAACCAACCCATGCTTCAGCTAGGACTTTTAAGGGTTGTAACGTGGCCTGGTTCATGGTTTAAGAAACAAGGGATAAAGGCTCAAATTTTATTTGTACCCACCCGCTCTTCGTGATGTTCTTCAAACCTAAACTCAGCTGATCGGGCGTTAGACCTTGTTTGAGTCTTTTGCTCTGATATACCAGTGATGGTTTGGATATTGACAATTTATTTTGAATAGGCAGTCATTTCCCTTTTTTGTTGAGGGTTTGTTGGAGCTCTCTCTTTTTGATTGTGTTATCCCTGTTTTTGCCTGAACTGTTTCTTTTAGGATTACAGTCAGCGGGACGCCCCAGTTTTTGTAAGTCTCCTTCATAGGTTTTGACTTATTGGGCTTTAGTTTGAGGGATAATGACTGCCCGTCTTTATGATTATTCAGAACCATCATCGTCTTTTGTTTTGTAAAGACTCCTTTGGCGCCATTCGTTGTGCACTTGGATCAACTGAGAAGACTACCCTGCCCCAGGTTATAATTAAGGGTTTTAATTTTTTGTGAAAAGAAAAACTCCTACTTCTTTGGCTCAAAGGGGTTGACGAGGGATTATCTTCCTTATAACTTCAGTGTTTAGGAATTGAAACAATGCTTGTACCTCATCAGCGGGGTCTGTTCAAAAGCATACTGTAAAGATCGTGGTATCGTTTTCGTCATCCTCCCTCAAGAGGCTTAGAATTATTAATTGAGAGTTGACATCAAAAAAATGAAAGCAGTTTGAATATAGAGAATGCGAATATATTGATTCAAAACAGACATATGCGATGCATTGATAAAGTAAAAGAGTTTGACATGAACAAATGTTTGGACAATCAAAGAAAAATACAACTTGAACATTCGAATGAACAAAAGCTTCTTAGTTTGCACTAGTCATCTCAGATGGAAGATTCTCAGCAGAAGATTTTCATTTTGCCATCCGGCATGAACTCCAGCACCCTTCCATCGATCAAGTCCTGGATCTTGTTCCTCAAGCTCCAACAGTCGTCAGTGTCATGTCCATGACTGTCAGAATGGTAGGCACACCCTTCATCAGGATTGTACTTCAGGGAGGTTATGTTGAGATTCTTAGGAGGATCTTTTAAAGCAATCAGCTTGACCTCCAACAAGTGTCTCAGTATCAGTGATGATGGTATACCAGTCTCCGAGAAATGTCTTCCAGACATATTTCGCTTACGCTGATTACCCTGTTGACGCTGGTGAGGTTGATGCTAGGCTTGTGACCCTGAAGCAAACTGAGGAGCTTTTCCCTTGTCTTCTTGCACCACATGTGGTTGAATGATGTCTTGCTTTTCAACCTTAGATGTTTGCCCCAGTTGGTTATCCCGAAGCAGTTGGTTGATGAGAACCCTAAGCTCTCCTTGTTTTTGAGATAAGTCTTGGACAAGAGCCATTTGCCCCAGCATTTGGGTTCTCATTGTATCCACCTCAGCTTGTAGATGTTTCAACCGTTCGTCCCTATCGTCTTCAGGACTGTTCCTGACCAAAGTCCCCATGAGGAGTGTTCTCAGCTCTTCCTGCCCCTTGGATAGGTTTAGGAGGATTGCCTTGAACCGAGTCTCTTGAGCATAAAGATCCTGATTGTCTTGTTGGGAAGCCATTGCTGAAATAAACAGCAAAGAAGGTAAGTGACCTGTTAAAAGGGTACCTGCAATGCAATGATATGTATGTATGCATGCAATGCTTTCAAGGATCTCGCGGGATAAACAAGAAAGATTGTTAGAACTTTGAATTTTGTAGCTTGATTGAAGGAACTTCATGTTATTGAGAGTCCTTCTTCAAGAGTCAAGGCTCACCATATCGAGTGGGTCATAGCCCCTGACTCAAGTCACCATGTTTTGATCTCTGAATAACCTTGGCTAGAGGAAAATAAATCCCCTTTGCCCCTTGCTAGACAGTTGGTTCATCATGACCTGCATCACAAGCCCTTGAGATCCTTGAAATGGATTAGTCCTTATGTAGGATGCATGCAATGGTATGATGTTATGCTATGCATGGAGTGATGTAAGTAGGCCCTGTAATGAGTCCCAATTAAGGACTGTAAACAAAACCCTGCAAGAAACTCATGTGTTAGATAACAAGCATGCAAGTAGTCAAGTTTGAAAGCACACAAGTCACACAAGACAGCCCTTAGAGTTTAGGCCAGCATGAAGTTTGGGGTACTACCCTCTTGAAGTTGGTGGGCTCAAAAACCTGTCCTATCAAAAGTAACCGGGTTCTAAGGAGCTCAATATCATTGGGTTGTTTTCTGTGTTCATTGTTTTGATTTAGCCACTGAATTGGCGATCAAAATATTCCAAGAAAACAACCCTCAATGAGTGTAGTATCGAGTATCAACCAACTTCGGACTGCACCAAAGTCGGTCATCTCACTACCCCTAAAGAGGCCAGGATGGTCAAGTAAGGTTCCTAAGGTCAGTTGATGCTTCACGAAACCACGCGGTGGCCCCGTACTCTCCTTGACTTGACTCAAGGGTTACCGGTACTCACCAAAGTGCCACATCAACGTAGCAAACTGCTTCAACCGTGTCGGTATACCCCACACAGTTCCCTCACAGTTTGTTGCTACTTTCTAAGAAGGTATCCCCCAGATCCGGGTTAGGATCTATGAAACTCCAAAACAGGCCCACAATATTAAAGCAAACAGATCAAGCAATTGAAAACATGATGATGAACTATTCCTAAGGTACACCCCACTTATTATAGTATCCCCAACAGAGTCGCCAGTTCTGTGATCGGTGGAAATAGAACTGACTGTTTTTTAAGCTGGTTTCGCGAAATGTCGCGGTAAGCAAGAGTCGCCACCGTCTTTTATGTTCTCCAACATGGAAAGGACAAAAGCACAACAAAATTCCTTATTGAGAGTGGTTCTCGGTTCGGGAGGTAGATTATAGAAAGGGAAGGTGTTAGCACCCTTTCTATCCGTGGTTATCCACGGACTCTTAGGTACTTGCTCTTATGTTTTCAAAAAATGTTTGCTTTTCAAGTGTGTGTGGGTTTTGAAAAAGTTCGTTTGAAAAACTTCTAAGTAACTCTTGTATCAGTCCTCAAGAGTGTATGAAGTGTTTTTTTTGAAAACTTTTGAAAGTGTAGGTGCGAAAATTATTTTGTTTGTTTTTGAAAAGAGCAAGTACCTATGAGTCATCTACCTACCCTAAGGAATTAAGCTGTGTAAGAGTCCTTTAGATAGTGCTATCCCACCATTGAGAGGTAGGTAGCACCATCGTTGGAGGTGTTCGGGTCAATTCGATTATCGGGACAGTGTGGTCACCGAAGCAACGGTAGGACACCTTAGAAGTAACCCTAATGTCCTAGATCCTTTTATCCGAGGCAACTGTTTCGAGGCAACTGGATCTTGAGACAAAGGGTGACCTCTAAGACATCCTATACTTGATGACCACGTTTCGAGGCAACGAGTGAAGCGTACCCTAGGAGTGGCATGTGCTTTGTGTGTTGTTTTTCAGTTAATGTTTTTGTACATGTTATTTGTGAGCTACGAGTTGTTTTTATTTACATACATTCTTTCATGCATTTAACAGTTAGGGGGTGCGAAAAGTAAATTGCGGAAAGATAAATTCTACGCTATTACAAGGCACGGGTCTATACATCGCCAAAAATACAAAGACCCGTTTTGGTAAATAAGTACGAGAATTTAAATAAAGCGGTAAAAATCCCTAATTAACTATTACATACTATGTACAGATACATAAATATAAAATAAGAAAATAAATACGCGCGAAAGAAAGAATCGAGAACGTCCTAAGGGTGTTGACCCTTTTAAGAAAAGAATTGAATTTTTTGTCCTTTTTTGTAATTAATGAAATTAAAACTAATAACTAATTAATTAATTAATTAAGAAAATGATATTTTTGTGTTTTTATGTTTTTAATGAAATAAAATAAAAAGGAATTAAAATTGAAAGTTAATAAAATCTAATTCTAAATTTATTTTAGTTATTAAAAAAAAGATTAAAATTGCCTAATTAAACTAATTAATTAATTATAATTTAATTACAAAATAATGAACTAAAGTGAAATTAATAAATAAGAATAATAAAAATATTAGTTTTTTTGATTTTTTTGTTTATGAAAATAATTATCTATGAATTAAATAATAATAATAATAGTTAATAATAATTAGTTAAAAGAAAATAAAAAAGGAAAAGAAAACAAAAGAAAATATGAAAGAACCATGGGGGTGTTGGCCTAGGTATGGAGGTTTGAGGAAGCAATATGGCCCAATAAGCTTAAGCCTTTGTTGACTTTAGGAATTGCCTGCACGTGCTTTGACTTGGAGCATGGTATCCAGCATCTCATAGCCCCTGGATTGATCTTTGAGGCCACTTGGCGCATGATCGTTTGATGCACCTGGTGGAAAGCCTTTGTGAAACCTGCACAGGAACATGTTATGGAAAAATAGAAATAAGCATTTGGGGGACCTGGGATGTTGATGGAGTGCTTGGAAGTAGTTGAATCTGGCTAGATCAGGTCTTTCGAGCTTGACAACTTCAAGGAAATTTTTGCAATTTTGGGGCGTTCTCTAGGTTGTGTGTATTTTGTGTGTAATGCTTTCTCATGGCTTGTATTTATAGAGGAGATGGAGGGGACAAAGAAATAAGGCAAGAATCCAAGCCATAAAGCCATGCTTTCAAACCAAAATCCAACAAATTAAAAAGCTTCCAAAATTTGCAAAACTTTCCCTTTCCATGCTTACATGTATCTGGACATCTTGGCACAAATTCAAAATTTTGTGTACAAAAAATAGCTTGCACGAATTTGGCAGCTAGTAAATATAAAGGTCATTCAAACCACAAAGATCCCCTTTAATTAATTTTTTTGATTTTATTTGAATTTTATGGATTTAAAATGGATTAAATCAATAAAAATTAAATAAAATAGAAAAATTAATGTTTAATCTTGAAATTAATCATGGGACACGTGGGTGGCATGACAAGGCTGAATCAAGTGGAAAAAAGTGGGCCCTTTTGTCAAAAATTAAAGTTTCAAGGATAGTTGACTTTTGCCATTTCACAAAAATTTCCCAACTTCTCCAATGCATATCTTGCTCAATCTTAATCATATGAACATGTTCTTTGACATTTTGGAAAGGTATTGAAGTCCTCTAACCAATGCCTTTGGTCCCATGTCATTTTGATTTACCAATCTCAAGTTATGGTCTTTGACTTAAAATGCCTTTTTGTTGACTTTTAAAAATGACCTATAATGTTGAAATTGATAACTTTTTGTGAGAGCATTTCTTGGACTTGGAATGTGAAGATGAGTTGTAGGAAATGTCCTCCCCTTCAAAATGAGCATTGGATGGGATTTTTCTGATGAACCATGAAAAGGTTATGCCTTGGTCAAGTTACAATTGACTTTTTCAACTGTCCAAAAATGGAAACTTTTGCATCTTGATGATTTTTGAGCCATTCTTGTGGAATCATGATCAATATTTGATCCAATGATGATTGTGGCTTCAAAATAAGATGTTGACCAAAAATTTTGACTTTTGACTGCCAAATGACCATTTTACCCCTACAGTTGATTGTGAAGCAATTAGGGTTTTTGACTGTGCAACTTGACCTTGTGAGCCTTGAAACTTGACATGTAGGTGCTTGCCAATGTATATGAGCATATGGGACTTGATTGAGCCCTTGAAAACCTCAACTTCCTTGCAAGAACCAAAACCCTAATTTGACTGGCTTAGGAGGGTGTTTGAACTGTGCAACCCTTGAGTAGACTTGAGCAAATTGAGATGATGCTTGTCAAAACTTTGAAGAATATGGGAGGGAAAATTTTGGGGTACAACAGCGGACAGTTGGATTGATCCATTATGTCAAAAAATGAGGGAGGGAAATACATTTCAAGATCACACAAAGTAACAACTATTTATTTTTGCAATGTTGGTAAGATCTCAGGATCGATCACCTTGCTGCAAATTGACTTGAAGAAAAAACACAGTTTAGTTATTGCGCTTCTTACTTTTTCTGGAAGAATAGAACGTATACCTATCGGTAGAAAATGTTCCATTATAACATGTCAATCATGCATCTTTAAACTCTTTAACTTGAGGTCTTGCATAGACACAAGTCTTCTAATATCTGATGAGTAGCCTTCTGGAACTTTAACCTCACTAAACCCCAATCACATGTAAGGTTATAGTCAGCGGGCACAACACTGGAGACCTAACTACTTCACAGGTCTGATAATATCCAGAACTTTATGATATCATCTAAATCAATCTAATGAACCACAATTGAGCTCTCACCAATTATTCTAGTTACAGTGGGAGATAAAGAGAAAAAAACAAATAAATTTCAATAAAACTAACCAATTGTAATGGTTCGAAACCGCTCTTGACCAGCTGTGTCCCATATTTGCAATTTGATTCACTTACCATCAAGCTCTATTGTCCTTATTTTGAAATCAATCCTGACGAGAAATAAAAACATTCTAGTAAATACAGGGCCATCTCCTCATACAAGAGACCACAAAAGAAGAAATAAAACTTAAAATAAGTGGGTTCAGTCAAGCAAAAACAACATACCCGATGGTTGTGATAAAACTTGTTTTAAATGAACCATCTGAGAAACGCAATAGAAGACAACTTTTACCCACACCTGCAATATAATGTATGTTTGTATTAGATTATTTGAACTTATCTACTACCATAAGCACTACTGACTAATTCAGAATTGAAAATCTTAAAACTTAATAAGCTCTAAAACGGTTATGACAAACACAAATCATGGAACCTGGTACGAATTGCAGTTGGCCGGAGAAGTGGAGCGCCGTTGACCGCCGTAGAAGCTCTGGTTTAGGGTTTTTTTGTGAAGAAAATCTGACTGATAGAAAAGTGATATGAATTGTGTTTTGATATTTATTATAAAACTACCTACGAAAGCGCTTTTAAAAGCTCTTTCTAAAGGTCATCTATAACAACGCTTTTACATCAAAAAGCGCTTTCGTAGCATATCCTATAGTAGCGCTTTTAAAAGTGCTTTCTAAAGGCCAGCTTTAGCAGCGCTTTGGAAAAGCGCTTTCTAAGGCTAACCTTTAGCAGCGCTTTTGAAAAGCGCTTTCTTAAGGTACCCTCTGAAAGGCCAGCTTTAGCAGCGCTTCCCAAAAAGCGATTTCTAAGGGTGACCTTTAGAAGCGCTTTTGAAAAGCGCTTTCTTAAGGCACCCTTTGAAAGCGCTTTTTTAAGCGATTTTTTTTTTAAAACCTACAGCAGCGCTTTTTTCCAAAAGCGCTTTCTTTTATGTGCTGCTAAAACTTATTTTTGGCGTAGTGGCCAAGAATGCCAAAAACATGCAGGTATTCAACACCTTCCTGTAAGTGAGTTGCACACATTTATTAAGCCATGGTCGTTTCGTGGATGGGCGCTAGACATCATAAGAGAAATTCGACCATCCTCGTCGAAACAACAAAAGTTTATCCTAGTAGGAATATACTACTTTACCAAATGGATAGAAGAAATACCATTGGTTAATTTCGGCCAAGAAACAGTGATTGAGTTCATTCAAAAGCACATCATTTATAGATTCGGAATTCCCGAGACATTCACTACAGACCAAGGGTCAATTTTCATTGAGCGTAAAATGCAAGAGTTTGCGTCTGAAATAGGTTTCAAGTTAGTAACATCCACACCTTATTACGCTCAAGCCAATGGTCAGGTCGAAGCTGCCAACAAGGTAATCATTGGGTTAATTAAGAAACATGTTTCAAAGAAACCCAAGAATTGGCATAAGACGTTAGATCAAGTTATATGGGCTTATCAAACGTCTCCTAAGGAGGGGACTGGGTCGACACCCTTTCTATTATCATTTGGACACAATGTGGTTCTGTTAGTCGAGATATACTTGCAATCAGTACGAGTACAACGCCAAAATAAACTTTCGTCAGAACAATATTAGAATGTGATGCTTTATGAGATAATAGATTTGGATGAAGAAAGTTTGGCTGAATTGGATGTGCTAATTCGAAAAAAAGAGCGGGTTGCAAGGGCCCACAATAAAAAGGCCAAAATAAAAATGTCTGCAGTTGGTGACTATGTGTGGAAAGTTATCCTTCCCATGGATTAGAGGAAGTGGTCACCAAATTCGGATGAACCATTCCAAGTACTGCATGCATTCACCAATAATGCGTATGAGATCGAAGAGCTAGGCTTCAATCAAAGAATCTTAAAAGAAAAATGGTAAATATTTGAAAAAATATAAACATATGCTTCAAGAGATTCAAATTACTGCAAAATAAAGCATGTTAAAATATTATTGGTCAAAAGGGATAAATACCAAGATGGCTATCAAAAGTTTCCAAAGGGGTTACATATTCAGAGACGAGTCTCATCTAGAATATGAGCAACGACAAAATTACAAAGGAAAACAGGATTTAAGATCTTCCAAATGGGTTTTGTCGTAAGTAACTTTCTGGTTGAGACGAGTCTTCTTAGTTGTCAGATGACTAATCTTGCTCCTAAGTTGAAGGGCCTTTTCACCATAAAATATTCCCTCAAGAGTGGATTTTTGGACTTCGTCAAGTGAATGGTTGTCGGACGAATTCAATGAAGCCTTATGACATTCGACGTCAACAATCTTCTGGTTGAGCACTTCGATCTGGTTTCGATAGCTCAAGATTTCTTAGTCAAAAGTAGAATGTTTTTCAAGGAGGGTCTGTCTATTAGCCTCAAAATCATTAGCCTTCTTTCCACAAATTTCATTCAATTCCCACTCAACTCTCATTTCATTCGCTTTTGTTTTAAGTTGGAGATCGGTGTGTCGACGAAATGTGGGATCTTTTGCAAGTTAGATGAAGAAAGCCTTAAAGTTGATCAAATACTGAGCCAAAGAGTTAGGAATATGATGTTGGGAAATGGCGTCGAGAAGCTTAAAAATCTCAGTTGCTATGAAAGCTTCCTCTTCGACAACAACTAAAAACTCACTCTCAAACAAATGAGATTTTAGTTGGTGGAGTGTGTGGATTACTTCAGCGTCCTGTTCAGCGGTGGATAGATAGGTTAAACCAGGTATTGGTGAAGTGATTGGTGTATGTCAAAGCATGTGAATCTTTATGAACACTTCCACTGGATCCTGTTTCTTCAAAGCCTGAATTTCAGTCTGGGTTGTAGAGTTGATGGGCACAACATTATGCAAGACTTGGAATTTTGTCTTGACAAAATCTGGATAACTAAAATTTACAGTATTGTCACCTACAGAAGCAGTTGTGGTTGGAATCAGTTCAACATTGTCTGTGCCAAGAAGCCCTTGGGGAGATTTTTGAAGTTAGCATGAAAACTAGAGGCAGAAAAAGGGAAAAGTAAAATAATATATACCTCTAAGTTTGGTTACACAACACTGTGCTCCTGTGAGTCTAAGTCGATGAAGAAGGTGGTTGTCTCTTTCTTTTCCATTTTGGAGGAGGAACTTTGATTTAATTTGACTGGAAGAGGGTGCTCCCGTTCCTGAGAGATCGCTGATGCAGTAGGTTGGCGAGTCTCTAGGGCATTAAAGGCGTCAATGAGCCTATGAAAGAAGCTGGGTATAAAGAAGTATTTATCTTGATATTGAGGCCACCAATGGTCGAACAAATCCAAAGTAAAAAAAGAGTGTTCAAAGTTAAAAAATGGAAGTCCAAGAGTTTGGGATGCCCGGTGGAATTTGAGGTAAGCCTGATGTTACTTAATAGTGAGTTGTCTACCAACCCAGAAAATATCGGCTTGGCAGTAGAACAAAGACGAAGGTAACATTTGACTAAGGCCTAACTGTCGAGACACCAAGTTTGGTTGATAACCCATGAAACCATATCCTATCAAGCTAGTGTTAATTCGACAGGGAAGTACGATGGATGTTAAAAAGGCCCTCCAAATTGCATTTGTACGGGCAACATTTTAAGAAACATTAGGAAAGGGATCTCAAAACCAGTCTGGACCAAATTGTCGCTCCATAAAAGGGACCATGGCTAAGACAAATGGGGTGGTATCGACAAACATGTCGATATATTTCATAAAAATGAACCGATCATGTTTGTGGGGTGAGTGGTCAAAGACAACCTCATGCCTTCGATGGTTCTAGCCTTGTTCAGACACATAACCGATTTAGAGATAGGGGACCCAGTTGAAATTTGAATGTAGCATTCAGACATTGAAGAAACCAAAGCGGTCCTGAGAGGGTTAGGCTTGTGTTAGGATCAGGAAGTGCCTTCAGCTGCATGGACCCATTGTCTAAATTTTGGTAGAGATGCGCCAGTAAGAGCTTGCCCAGTGAGATGTTTCATCCTTCATGAAGTTGAATCGCTAGAGGTATGAAATCCCGAACTATTTTTAAACATTCTGAGCAAAATAAGAAATTAGAGAGCTAGAGGGACATAAAATCTATGTGCTCAATGTCAGAGACGTCTTCTATGCCCACAATATGGTGATCAGTGATATAACGGGAGAAATGAAAATGGTCGAAGCAAAATGTATGTTTTGTCGGTTCAGTTGGGTCTAAGGTCATACCCAATAGGGGAAAGCCCAATGATAGCTGCCACATCAATTAGGGTACAAATGTCGACCAAGGCAACCAGGAAGGCTGGTCGAAGAAGGCACCAGTTTTGAAGGAAGTTTCGACAGATACAAATGTCGACCGATACAAATTTCGTCAGGCGGAGATAAGTGGCGGCAAGATCAGTTATTAATTCAAAAGCCAACAAGAATGTGGGGATGTTTCTAAGTGGTTTATGGAAGTTCTCCATGAATCCCAATGTGGGACTAGTAACCGTCGACTGTTACACTTTTAGAATTTTTATTTTAGCAAACATTTGTATTTGTGTTAAAGGTCGCATTTCTTCACATTTAGAGCATTACACTCAAAGTACCTGCATCTAAGAGAGAAACAAGTTCAGGCTTGACAATGTATGAATGCTTCCACATTTTAATTCAAAGCAATTTCAAGTTTTCACTTTAAATCATAAGTCTTGTCATTTGTTTTCTTAACTTTTTAATTGTCTTTTAGTTTTGCCCTTTTATACCTACGAATCCCATATCAACCAGTTCCAAACCAAAACACTCAAACACTAAGTCTAGAATTATTGTAGTTGATTCTACAAGTAACCTTTAATAAGAGGCTAGAGATTGTTCGCGAGAAACAATTGATGATGACTTGAACTTCTTCAATAGATGTAACCTTCATGTCAAATTTTCTAGGTAGAGACCTAAGAATCTTTCTGACAAGTTTTTCTTCTGACATCTTTTCTCCCAAGGAACTGGATGCATTAGCTATTTCAAGAATCTTCATATGATATTCATGGATGGATTAATCATCATTCATCTTTAGATTCTCAAGTTTAGAAGTTGAAGTCTTGACATCTTCACTTTAGATGTACCTTCATAAATTCTCAAGTTTAGAAGTTGAAGTCTTGACATCTTCACTTTAGATGTACCTTCATAAATTGTCCTGAAAACATTCTTGTTTACTCCATTGAATAGAGCATTCAAAGCTTTAGAATATCTGATTCATCATCCTTATCAGACCAATCTTCCTTTGGCTTCAAAGACATATTCTCATCTTTATCCTTATTAACAGGATGATCCCATCCTTTAAAAATAGCCTTCCAAGCTTTGTGTCCATGGACTTCAGAAAAACAACAATTCTAACCTTCCATCAATCATAATTAGAACCATCTAACAAAGGTGGTATGTTGTTGTATCCTCCTTCCTTATGCATAGTACCATAAATATTTTCCTTGGAGCTCACCCAATACACAGATTAAGGTGCCTGCTCTGATACGAATTGAAATTCTGGAACTTGCAATCCAAAGGTCAAGATTGATGTCTTAACACATAAACACGATGTCAGGACAAATGTTGTGATATATGTTGACAAAAAACCATAAATTGTGCAAAAAATAAATTGCAGAAAATTAAACAACACAACCAATTGTAAACCCAATTCGGTGTAATGTCACATACTTTGGGGGCTACCAATCTAGGAAGGAAATTCGCTATGATAATATTAGTTTGTAGCCTAAAAAGTCCCAGTTAATAACTTCTCTCCTAATCACTACCTTGTGCAACTTCTACCTAGGAACCTCCTAGATATGAGAACCCTCTCTCACTTTCAATCACCACAGTGATATATCTACAACCACAAACTTTGTGACTAGACTTAAAACCCAACATAAGATTACACTTCAAATAAATAATACTTAGTTTTGCTTAAAAGCTTCAACTAAGAACAATACTCATCTCTTTACTTAAAATCTCATGAGTGAGAAAAATATCTTGATAAACAAGCAACAATCAGTCAACTCAATGCATCAAAGATACATGAGTGACACACAAAGAACACAAACACTAAGAACCTAAAAGACTCCCAAAACCCTAAACCCTTATGTTGCACACACGGTTTCTTCTATGTGAATGCTTGCTATTTTAGGTCTAGCAAGTCCTTATTTACAGACTCTTGCAGTATGGCCTTGAACTTTTTAAATCAAATCCAATCTTCACTTTTTAAATCAGCTGCAAGATCTTCACATAAAAATATGAACAAATCTTTTTATAGTTTCCTAAAAAGTCTCAAAGATTCTTTTTAATGAAATAAATCAAATATGCACTTTGTTCGTAAATAATCTCCTTGACCTGCACATAATTATGAGGTATATCCAAAAGGATCTCACCAAATCAAAACAAATATGTCAAGAGACATAAAGCAACATCGCCTTCTGTATACAGACCAAGATGTCATGACATCTGTCTGAAACACATAATAGTAAAACTGTTATGACAGTTGATGAAGATGTTACAACATCTTGCTCAACATTAGTATAGAACCATGTTTTACCAAAATTTAGCCAATTATAAAACCATGGAACTAACACATCATATCATGGAATAAGGTTTTCATAGCCTTCCAGTATGTTGCACCAGCGTTCTTCAACCCAAATGGCATCACTCTGTTACATAATGTTCCCCAGGGTGTGATAAACATTGTTTTTTCCATGTCCTCGGGAGCCATCTTATTCTGATTATAACCGGAAAAATCGTCCATGAAGGAGAAAACATTGAATTTTGCAGTATTATCTACCAACATTTCAATACGTAGCAGAGGAAAATCATCTTTTAGACTAGCCTTATTCAGGTCTATGTAATCAACGCACATGCAGACTTTTCCGTCTTTCTTCGAAATAGGAACAATATTGGTGACCCCTTGAGGATAACTAATGTCACAAGGAAATTTGCATTAATCTGTTTCAAAACTTATTTTTTGATTTTAACTGCCATATATGGGTGAGTCCTCCTTAACTTATAGTTGATAAGTGAGTATTCTGGCTTCAGCGGTAAACGATGCTCCATAATATCAGTGTCTAAACCAGACATGTATTGATAGGACCAAGCAAAGATATCAACATATTCCTTCATCAAATTAGTCAATTTGCTCTTCACCTCTGGATGCAACAGTGCCCTAATCTTGACTTCTTTCTGATCTTTTTCAGAACCCAAGTTAATTGTCTCTAACGACTCTTTATATGGCTGAATGGTCTTTTCCTCTTGTTCAAGCAACCGAGAAACCTCTTTCGAAATTTTAATCAACTCCTCTTCTTCAGCTTCATACACTGGATATTCAAAGTTGGAAGAGGGCGTAGGGTTATTGTTTTCAATGGTTTTATTAATTAATCTGCACATATAGTTATACTTGATTATAGAAACAGATAAATGCAACAAGTGATTATGTAGATTTATTGACAATTTAGTTTTAAAGGGTTTTTTCTAATTACCATTTTCCAAGAAAAAATAAGAAATAAAAACACAATTAGATAACAAAAATAACTTTTATTAATGATTTTAAAAATTGAAACATAGATAAGCCAAAAAATTATCACTTTCACCTTGGGCAGAGTGAAAGGATTTTGTTTGTTGAAAAAAGAAAAACAAATTACTTTGAGATGTGAACACAACTAGGAACATCAACAAAGGTCTAATTTTGAAATCTTCTTTCGTGTGTTACATAACTTGGCCTTTCCAGCTCTGGTTCATCTTTAATAATAGCATCAACTTCTGGAGGAGTCATATTGATAAAGCCCCCACTGAGAATATATCTTACGGACGAAAATTAGACTTTGGCCTTGCTGCTTCAGCTTTCTGAGGAGAGAAACTCAAACCAGTCTTGTTCTTGTTTTCTAGTATATCAATGACCTGCCCCCAAACACTACTAGGTCCCTTCTGAACAACATGTTGAGTATCTTTAAATGAGGAGATATAATCTCCACTCTTCTTAACATCATCAATGGACAAAGCTTGGAACGTCGTTCCAACAACGACTTCATCTGCTTCAACATAACTGAAAGAGGATAAATGTGATACCAACATGGCATGATCTCCATTACCAATCATCACTTTTCCATTCTTGACGAACTTCATATTTTGATGCAGTGTAGAGGTAACAACACCTACCTCATAGATCCAAGAATGACTTAATAAACAGCTATAGGTGGGAAAAATATCCATAACCTAAAATGTGATATGAAACATATGTGGCCCTATCCACATAGGTAAATCCACCTCTCTAATAGTAGATTTTTTTGGAACCATCAAAAGCTTTCACTACAAAACCATTATATCTCATAGGGGTTCCATGATAGGCAAGTTTTGACAGAGTACATTTTGGCATAACATTTAAAGTTAAGTCATTGTCAGTCAGCATATTTAATAAGGCAACATATTTACAATTCAAAGAGATATGTAATGCCAAATTATGGTTCTTTCCTTCTTCTGATAACTCTTCATCACAAAAGCTGAGGTTATTACAAGTTGTAATATTACCTACAACACCAGGGAATTAATAAATTGTCACATCTTGTTCAACAAAAGCCTGATCCAAGACTCTCATAAGGGAATCTCCATGAGCAGTGTAGTTCATAAAGAAAGCCAAGATAGAGATCGTTGATGGAGTATGTAACAACTGGTAAACAATTTTGTAATCACTCATTTTTATAATCATCAGAAAATCATCAACATATTTCTCTAAAGTAACACCACTAGTCTGACCATCCACCTTTTTAGGTTCAACATTAGTTTCAACAAATTGCTTACTAATATCAACTTTCTGAGGTACCAGAGCAAACACTCAACCACTGTCAGTCACTCGACTAGCTTCCACAATGTTTACAACAGACGATAAAGGCTTGATCTCCAGTTCTTTACCTTCTACCAACATGGTTGCATTATACTTATAAGGAACAACTTTATCTAACTCGTAAGGAATAGGTCCAGGTAAGAAAATAACAAGGGGAGTCATGGCATGCTTACTGTGATACACAACTTCCATGGGTTTAGGAATATCAAAGTGAGGCACTATGACATTCACATCATGATCTTTATCATTATTTTTCATTGTAGTAACACAAAGAGATTATGCATTCAACATATTTTTGAGATCATCTTTGACAACATCACATCCTCTAGGATTCTTAGAACAAAATCGACAAGACGAATGATTGTGCTTAAAGTATCTCAACATACATAACTTAGCATGAAGTTATACCAATGATATCTTTATCAAATTCACATCAGTAACTTGACAAGTTCTAAGACTATCATTAATCATATGTACTTCATGGTCTTCATCTCTCTGCCTACATACCTGAATAAGGCCCTTATCCAACATATCCTGGAGGTCTCCTTTTACCACATAACACCCACGGGGATTTTCCATACAAACTCTGCAAGTCGTGTGATTATGTTCATAATGATTGAATTCACATAGAGTAACATGAATTTCTACCAGATTTCCTCTTATCAGATTTACATCAAAGATCTGGAACTCACTGGGACAACCATAAACCATATTAACTACATCCCTATGATTAGGCAAAGTATTTGCTTGCACATTCTGCCCCATGTCTTTGAAAGACATAATACCAACCCTCACTAATTTCGAACCTCTGACTTCAAAAGATAACAATTCTTTATATCATGCCCTGGAGCACGTTGATGAAAAGCACAAAATTTGCTTTGTAAAACAAGGGAAGTTTCTCAAGAATGACAAAAGGGGGTCTAGTTTGAACCAAGTTCTTTTGCACCAACGTGAGGAACAACTCAACATAGCTCACATGAATGGGATCAAATGGGTTTCTCTTCTGATTCTACCCTTGACTATTTGGCTGATAAGATTGTTGATGTGTCCTTTGGGGAGGTTGATAAGCAACTACTGAAGGAGCTATACGGACAACCAGGGTGACTAAAGCAATGTGTTGCTGATGACAATGATTTATTCCATAGTGTGATATGGTGGGAGAACTGACTTGAGGTTTTGCGTTTCGTTGCAAATGTCGCGGTTTAGCAAGAGTCGCCACCGACTTTTATTTTATCCAAAAGGAAAGGTAAAAAAGCACAGGAAAGACCTTTGAGATGTTTTCTTGAGTTCGGGGGGTAGATTACGAAAAGGGAAGGTGCTAGCACCCTTTTCATCCATGGTTTTCCATGGGCTCTTAGTTACTTGCTTAGATAACTTACTTTGCTTTGAAATTGTTTGAAATGGTGATTTGTGTTTGGTGTGGTTTTGAAAGTATTTTGAAAAGAGGCCTTTCGTTTAGGCAATCTTTGTAATGATTCTCGTTCGTAAGAATGTATACAAAGATGTTTATCTTTTGAAAAATGTTTCAATGTTTTGTAGGTTGTTTGGAAATGTTTTGAAATTGTGTGTGTGTTTGTTTTTGAAAATAGCAAGGATTGTTTGAAATGTAGCAAGTAACTTAGAAGCTATCTACCTACTCAAATGTCTTTCTTGTACATTTTTATTCCTTTGATATTGTTGACTTACCATTGATTTGGTAAGCAACCCTATCTTTGGATGTTAAACGGGACGGGCGTGGGTCATCGTATGACCATGATAACAATGTTGCCAAGTATCTTAGCATGTTTGAGGGACCAAAATCATTTTGTTTTAGGCAACCTTTTGATAGCGTCATCGAGGGACTATGATCTTATTTTTGTTTTGTTTTGCCAAGATACTTCGCGTGCGTAACATGGCCATTTTATTTTAGGCAACCAAGTGGGTGAAACCCTAAGGGTGCTTGTGTGCAAAGTGTGTCATTTTACATGCTTTTGATTTGTCTTGGATTAGGTCTTTTCTATTTGTTTTATTTTTGGTCTTATCATGCAAACCCTAATTTACTAACATGGTATATGAAAGCAATAAATTGCGTAAATGTAAACTAAGCTATTACAACAATTATTATGGGAGGGAGGATACAAGTTTTTGAATGGGGATATTGCAAAAAATAAACCCTAAAAATACTATTACAACCCAATTGAATATTGTATGCATTAAATAAATAAACAAGCATTTAAAACGCAATAAAAATGTATTTATGTAAAATGTTTTGTATTTGATTTTTGTATGAGAAAAGTGATTTGTTTAAGCCCTAAAAATAAGAGAAAAAATATTATCATTTTTGGAAAGGGTGAAACCCTAATTTTCAACTTAAAATAAAAAATATGTTCTTTATTATTATTTTGTCCATTTTTTGTACAAGAAAATAATAAATAATAATATGTACAAATATTAAAAATTAAATATGTATGAAAAATAAATATTTAATGTGTATAAATAATATAATAAAAATATTAAGTATTTTTTTATTATTTACAAGTTATTTAAGAAAATAAAGTATATTATCCTAATAAACTATTTTTTATGCCAAAAAATAATAAAAAAATAAAATAAAAATAAAATAAAAGTGTGGAAATAAATAAATTATTTTTGAGTATTTTTTATCATTAGAAAAAATAAATGCAAGTAATAAATATAAAAATATGCAAGAAAATGCAAAAATATAAGAAAATAATCAGGGGGGTGCAAAAGTAATCCAGGGGGTGTGAAAAGCAGAAACAAAAAAGGCCAGGCGCGCCAAAAAGCCCAGATGCTTCGTCCCTGACCTCCAGCTTCTTCCTCGCGTTTGTTTTCAACTCAAATCTGTAACTTTCACATGCTTGCACAAAAACAAAATCTTATAACATGAAACATGTAGCATTTTTGATCACGATTCCAACCATATAAAATTTGTAATCTAACTCTAAAAGATCAGGGAGAATTTCAGTAGCCCTAATTCGTGACCTAGTTTTTTCAGCAACTTCAAGCTTCAAATTCTCTTAGCTCAGTTAATATAAATGGAAAGTATGCATATGTACAGTTTCACCATGTTAAGGACTACATTTTTACTTCACAAATCGTGGCTTGAGGATGCCTAAATACAGAGATAGAGTTTGAGAAAAATACCTCCTTCAGATGGATTTGGATATGACAATGTGGGGACTTTGAGTGAGGCCTGAGGATCGTGTGAGCTTCCTTGAACTTCCTTCAAACTATTCCAATACCTAGCTTGCTTTGTGGATGGCCAAAACTCCCTGTAGAAGTCAAGCTGCAAGCTCCAAGTTTGAAAATGGCAATGGCTGAAACAGGGCTTACAGATGCAGGATGAATGCTTGGACTGCTTTGATATAATGTGAATGAAGTGTTTCAAATGTTAAAAGGCAAAACGCACGAGCCAAAAATGAAATGGCTATGATTTTGCAAAACTACTGAGTTTGGGCAGAAATTTGTGTTTTTGAAGTTCTTGAGTGTTTCAGTGGTTAAGCATTCGTGTTTAGCCTTGCAATGAGTTTGTATATTTGTATAGAATGATACAAAGTCCACTCCTTCTCAGTTGTACAATTTCTGACCTCTTTTGCAACTTTTCTTGCATTTGAAGAAAAGTGAGATGACTTGTGCAACATGCTTGTACTGGATGGCTTGTGAGCTGATAGGAGTTGTTACACATTGCTTGATACCTGTGGAAGTTGCTTGCCTCAAAGAAACAGGTCCAAGGCTCAAGATTGATAAAGTTACAAAAGCTCACTTTATGAAAATGGCATTGAACCTTTATGCTTAAAATGGAATTATTTCTTGTACAATGCTCCAAAAGCCAAGATAAAGCCTTTAACTTCTGAGCTTGCATTTAATTATGGAGTGTAGAATGAGTTTAGGACCTGTAATGCAAGGTACAAGTATCATGGATCTGATTTGCAACTTGATACTTTGTGAAAATGGCATGAACAAAAGTGATAAAATGCCAATTTCTCTTCTCCGATTCTCCCTAACCAAAAATGATCTTGGAGAGTTTTTGGACATTTTGGAAATCTTGTCATGTACTCTATAATCCATATTTGAAATGAATTTTGATATACCTCTTAGAACTAGGTGAAAAATGTCCATGAAGTTGGGTCCAAAACTTGCCTAAATTAGGGCAAAATTTCACTAAGTTATTTAGTTCATGGACCTATGTTCACAAATTCATAACTTGAGATCCAAGCATCTTTTGGGAAAACTTTGTTACGCAAAGTTGTAGATTTAATGAAGGAGTACAACTTTCGTGTTGGAAGTTTTCTTTGAATCAAATTGCATCATGGTGAAAATGTGGTGGAAAGTTGGGAAAAAATAAGAAAATTTCCACACTTAGAAAAATTCTGTTATGAAAATTTTCAAATTCAAAACCCTAATTTTCAAAATTGGTTTTATTGGTCAACAAGTTTCACATTTTGACATATCTTGGTGAATTATGACCCTTTGCACTTGATTTTGACCAAAAAGTCAAAGTTTGACTTTTCAGTATATAGTTGACTTTTGATCAGTTGACTGCAAAATTCATCTGTCAATCCAATGAACTTGAGATCTTTTGAACTATGTAATTAGGTCAAGATGATGCCATTGAACCCTTGAAATCATGTTTTAACCCAATTGGTCATTGTCTAGGTTAAAAATCATAAATTGCCCTTCCACAATCAAAACCCTAATTTTGACCATTTTGCCCTTTTGATCATTTGATCAAATTTCTTGAGGAGTTGTGATCCAAAATTGATCAAATGGTACATATGAGTCTAAAATGTTTTTGTGGATAAAAAATTATGAAGTTTGACTTTAAATTGGCCATGGTTGACTTTTTCCCAATACAACTGATTTTTAGGTCAACTGTCCAATTGACTGAGCAAAAATATGGTTCAAGGCCTGAAAATTAACATGAGCAATCTTAGAGATCCAAAATGATGTATGAAAGTCACATGAAGCATTGGTGGTCCAAAAATACTTGTGCAAACTCAAACCCTAATTTAAGGTTATCAGTGCAAGGGGATGCCTTGAGATGACCAAAACCCTAATCCTGTCTTGAGTCCAAGAAGTTTTGTGAGGAAAATCTTGATAAATGAGAGGGAGAATTTTGGGGTACAACAGCTTCCCCTGTTCAATCTTCTTGAACCTGAAGAGTTAGATTGGCGAGCTTTGCCATTCGTGACTCGAAGGTAAAAGATGATTGGACACTAGAGTGCCCGTAAATTTGCACTCGTCAAAGTGTAGTTTAGGGAATGGGCTTAAAGATGCCATTTGGAGAGGTGATAGAATCTTGTTGGAGATGGGCTTGTAGATGCCATCCAAGAAAGTTTGTTGAATTGTAAGTTGTAAGTCAAAAGAATGAGTATCAGAATGGTATCCGTATCTGGAACGTATCTGGACTGTATTTGGAGACTGAATCTGTACGAGCAATGGAATATCGTCCGTGTCTGGAGCGTATCCGAGCTTGAATCTGAATGAGTAACAGAGTGACTTCCGTGTTTGGAGTGTATCTGTACTGTATCTAGAATCTGAAATCTGAATAAGCGATAGAATGGCATCCGTATGTGGAGTGTATTTGGACTGGAATCTGAATAAGTGACAAAATGAATTCCGTGTCTGGAGTGTATCTGCACTGGGGTCTGAATAAGTGATAGAATAACTTCCGTTTCTGGAGTGTATCTATACTTGAGATCTGAAAGATGAATCTTGAAGTTGAAGTCTGAATGAGTATTCGAATGGCATCCGTATATGGAGCGTATCTGGACTGTATCTGAAAGATGAATCTGAATAAGTGACAGAATGACTTCCGTGTCTGGAGTGTATCTGGACTGTATCTGAATAAGTGACAGAATGACTTCCGTGTCTGGAGTGTATTTGGACTTGAATCTGAATAAGTGACAGAGTGACTTCCGTGTTTGGAGTGTATCTGTACTGTATCTTGAGTTGAGATCTGAATGAGTAATAGAATGACTTCCGTGTCTGGAGTGTATCTGAACTGTATCTGAAATCTTTGATCATTGTTAATGATAACTGTTAATCTTATCCTGAAAAGGGTAAAATGTTAGCTGAGACACAAAGTTATGTTGCATGAAATGTATGATGCAATAAATGTGCTTTTAACAATGTTTATGATATATGGATGTAATGTATGCGCATGTAAGCTGATTAGCTGTTTTATTGAGGAAAATAAATCATTGACTGCTGCCGGGGAAAATAAATCCTTGATTACTGAGGATAAGAAATCCTTGGCGACTGTTGGGGATTAAAAATCCTTGATGACTTTCCTGGGGATATAGGGATCCTTCATTTCTTGAAGTTGGAGTATTGACAAAAATCTACTGCGAGCAATGCCATATACTGCTTGAGTAATCTGCTTCAGGAATCCAGAGAATTTCGATGACTTCTACTGGGGATTAAGAATGAGAATCTTCATTCTGTTGGGAAGCAATAAAAACTCTGTGGGGAAGAAGGCTTACTGCTGAGGAGTAGGTCCAGGAGTTTGGATTGTCTGCCACTCTACTGGGGAATTGTCCTAGGTTGGGGAGAGACAAAAGTTAACTGCTATCTAGTTGATTTTCAGGCTTCAATACAACTTGTTGGGGGATTTAGAGAAACTGGATGGTTTCCGCTGGGGATTGGTAGTTTGAAATTTTGGCTCCGTCGGGGCTTTCTAAGTTTTAGCTCCGCAGGGGATCTTAATGATGTACTGTAAGGATTGCCCCTAGGATAGCCTAAAGACGTTTTCCTATTCTTTCAACCTGTCAGTAATTGTTCTTTTCCACTTTGTTTATTTGTAAACAGTAATTATGTTCAAATGCATATGTTCATCAATGAATCATTGGACGTTTTTTGCAAATAAAAACACAAGTGTAAAAGAAAAAGGCAAATAGTTTTTTTATACTTTGAAAGAGATATCTTTGTATTTACTTTGAATAAGTGTTTTGTACAAAGGAGACAGGCATCCTAGTAAGAGGATGGTGTCATAAAAGTAAGAAAAAATTTATACAAAGAAAGATAGCTATGTGTAAAAATCCCATGGGGTTCCCATTCCGCTATAGCCTTCGTGTCTCCGAATATCTGGCCCATTTGTTGCTTCGTCCGAAGATGATTGGATTGATCAGAAGCTTCAGGTTTGTCTGTGAATAGATTGTCCTTAAAGTGATCCGACGAGACATAGTCATACGCTTTAATTCCCTAACTTTTGCCTGGACCGCCCTTTCGGGTTTTCGATCCACCGGGAAACCCTTTTTTGCCCAAGTCGCCCTTTCGGGTTTTTAACCTATCGGGTGTACAAATTTTTATTTTATCCCTAATTTTTTCCCGAACCTTTTGGTTTGCCGGGATGCCCTTGTTTTGCTCAAGTGTGTCAAACTAGCGGGTGTCTTATGCGTAGTATCTTTTGACTATGTCTGTGTTCGCAGAGTGTGGCAGGTCGTCACCATCCATGGTGGTTAAGATCATTTCCCCACCAGAAAAGATGTTCTTGATTACAAATGGTCCTTCATAGGTAGGAGTCCATTTTCCCCTGGGATCACTTTGTGGCAAGATGATGCGCTTAATCACTAGGTCTCCAACTTGATATACCTGGCGTCTGACTTTCTTGTTGAAAGCCTTGATCATCCATTTTTGATACGTCTGACCATGGCAAACAACAGTAAGTCTCTTTTCGTCAATTAAGTTCAGCTGATCAAGTCGGGTTTGAATCCAATCGTCTTCACTTAAACCGACATCCTTCATGATTCTCAAAGAGGGGATCTGAACCTCAACAGCTAAAACAACCTCCATGCCATGGACCAAAGAATAGGGTGTTGCCCCAGTTGATGTGCGAGCCGTGGTACGGTACCCGTGGAGAGAAAACGGTAGCATCTCATGCCAGTCCTTGTAGGTGACTGTCAGTTTCTGTATGATCTTTTTAATGTTTTTCTTAGCAGCTTCGACTGAACCATTCATCTTTGGCCGATAGGGAATGAATTGTGATGTTGAATCTTGAACTGCTCGCACAAGGCGGTGATCATAGTATTTTTAAGGTTTGTACCGTTATCAGTGATGATCCTTTCGGGGATACCGTGCTGGCAAATAAGATTTTGCTTGATGAAGCGGGCAACCACATTCTTAGTAACGGATGCGAAGGAAGCTGCTTCGACCCACTTTGTGAAATAATCAATGGCCACTAGAATGAAGCTGTGTCCATTAGAGGCTGTAGGCTTGATCTCCCCAATCATGTCTGAAATTCTGGCTGCAGATACTCAATGTCACGTTCAATGTTATGACACCGTATCTGACTTACTATAAGACAGTAAATACAAAAACAATAAAGAACACAGTCAATTATTTACCCAGTTCAGTGTGCAACAACACCTACTCTGGGGGCTACCAAGCCAGGGAGGAAATCCACTATAAGAGATATTAATTCAGGAATAAACTAACCAGTTTATCTCCTTCACTTAAGACCTACCCAATGCAACTTCAATCTAAGTACAACTTAAACCTGAGTTCCTACTCACTCCCCCTCAATCACAACAGTGATACATAAAACAATTTGACTAATGAATTGTTGAAGACACTCTTCAAAACATACACTTGATTATGCTTCACAGCTTTTTAATCAAGCAACACAAACACTCTTGCTTCACAGCTTTGAGTGATACACAAACCTAACTTGACTTTGCTTCACAACTTTAGTCAAGAGACATACAAACACTCTTGCTTCAAAGCTTTGAGTGTTACACAACCCTTACAATTAAAACCTATTCCAAGTCACTTATCACAATGATAATTGCTTGGATTACAATAGTTAAAACTATACAGCTTCTAAATGATCTTCTGTCAACAAGGGATACATTCCAAGACAGCAGCTCTGTTGAATATATAGCAGCTGCATCTTCAGTTAGGGTTTCCACAAAAAGCTAGGGTTAAATCCGTTTGACCTTAAGACTAGGTCACATGACTTTATCAACCAGGTTGGGGTTGAGCTAGGTTAACCCAAAGAAAACGCAGGATTCTGTTCTGGAAAGACTGAGTCATTTTCCTGAAAAAACTCAGAATTAACCAAACTGCATACCTGTTAGTTCAGAACAGGATGTCTTAACATCTGTTATGACATCTGAAAACCTGTCTACTGATTTAGGAAAATGTGATCATTTTGCAAATTGCTCAGATACACATTTATAAACATCAGTACCTGTATGACAATATTTTTCTGCAAAGGTACCTAATGAATCAGTACAAACTAAACTAGAATGTTATGACATCAGTCATGACATTCACACATACACTTGGGTTTTACCAAAAATGCAAGCCAATAACTAAACAACTACAAACTCCCCCTTTGGCAGATTTTTGGCTAAAGACCCTAAGAAATCAGAGATAGATAATAGCAGAAAGAAATGACTGCAGAAAAATAGAATGTCTAATTAAGTAAGTACCAAAATATATCTCCCCCTCTTTAGCCACAAATGGGCCAAAGATACATGTTCTTAAAATTTATACAGTCATCCAGAAAAAGTAATGAGAGCAGAACAAAAAAAACTGAACACACTTCCAAACTCTACCAGGGACCAGCATCACCTCCACCAATCAGCAACTCCACCAACCTTTAAGCACTGTCATCAGACTCAGAGGATTCTGGCTTCTTCCTTTTCTTGTGAGCAATGTCAGCATTCTTCTCTTTGTCTGATGTCTCAACATCCTTAGAGACATCTGGATTTGTTTCAGCATTTGAACTTTCTTGATTTAAAGGAACAGAAATTCCAGGAACTGAGTGGTTCTCGTTCAGAATTCTTGAAACAATTTTAGCTATTGCTTGACGAACATAGGCTGATCCTTCCCTATTTGAAATTTCAGGGGGAACTGAAGAAGAAGGATGAGATGGATTACCAGAGGCAGAAGCTTGGGACCTTCCTGCATGTCTTGTTCTCAACTCTTTGACCTTGGTGGGGTTAGTTTCCACTTTTCTAAGAGAAGAGATCTCCAGGACTTCAGAGTCCTGACAAGAAGAGATTGTCCTAGAATCTTGATCAGAGGAAGAGGTTGAAATCGTCGTATTGGATGATGATGGTGTTTGAGACATTTTGACAGTCTTAGAGGACCAACAGCAACTGAAGAGAAAATTCTGATTGAGAGACTGGGTTTTGATGAGGAGACGAGAGGGGAAGGAAGAAAAGGAGTGTCTATTCAACTTATTAAAAGAATTGAAGGAAATGGGAAAATATAATTTTAACCCAATCAGAACAAACATAACTCCTTTAACCCTTGTTTTAAGCAAAATTAATTGCTACAATTCCTCATGTTGACAAATACCCAACTTACCCCTCAAGTTTTCAAATTGATTTGCATCAAGAGCCTTGGTAAAAATGTCAGCCAGCTGTAGCTCAGTAGCAACATGTTCCAATTTGATTGTCTTCTCTTCTACAAGGTCTCTGATAAAGTGATGTCTTATGTCAATATGTTTGGTCCTACTATGCTGAATGGGATTCTTGGAAATGTTGATTGTACTCAGATTGTCACAGTACAATGTCATAACATCTTGAGTGACATTATACTCAGTAAGCATCTGTTTCATCCAGATCATTTGAGAACAGCTACTACCAGCTGCAATGTATTCAGCTTCAGCAGTAGAGAGAGACACACAATTCTGTTTCTTGCTGAACCAGGAAACCAGATTATTTCCTAAGAAGAAACATCCTCCAGAGGTGCTTTTTCTATCATCAGCACTACCAGCCCAATCAGCATCATAGTAACCAGTCAGATTTGGTTCACAGCCATGAGAATATAGCAACCCATAGTTGTAAGTTCCACTCACATACTTCAAAATTCTCTTCACTTGATTGATATGACTGACTTTGGGATCAGCTTGGTATCTTGCACAAACTCCAACTGCAAAGGCAATATCAGGTCTGCTGGCAGTTAAGTACAACAAGCTTCCTATCATGCTTCTGTACAGACTTTGATCCACCTTAACCCCACTTGAATCTTTGGAAATCTTTAAATGAGTAGGAGCAGGAGTCCTTTTGTGACTGGCATTCTCCATACCAAACTTCTTTACAATGTTCTTAGCATACTTGCTTTGAGATAAGAAGATTGAGTCCTCCATCTGTGAGACTTGCAGTCCAAGAAAATAAGTTAGTTCTCCCATGAGACTCATTTCGAATTCAGCCTGCATCTGTTCAGCAAAATGTTTAACCATAGGTTCTGACATTCCTCCAAACACTATGTCATCAACATATATTTGGGCAACCATCAACTTCCCTCCTTCAGTTTTGACAAAGAGTGTTTTGTCCAAGCCTCCTTTTCTGTATCCTTTGTCTGAGAGAAACTTTGTTAACCTGTCATACCATGCTCTAGGATCTTGTTTCGGGCCATATAGAGCTTTTCTCAATTTGTAGACATGATCAGGGTGGTTTGGATCCACAAAGCCTTTAGGCTGTTCCACATAAGCTTCCTCATTCAAGTACCCATTTAGAAAGCTTGAACTTCAGAAGACAAGCAATTGACAATAGGAGTCTGATTGATTCCAGCCTGGCTACAGGTGCAAAGGTTTCATCAAAATCAACCCCTTCAACCTGAGTGTATCCTTGAGCAACAAGCCTTGCCTTATTCCTGGTGACAACTCCTTCAGCATCTGATTTGTTCTTGAAAATCCATTTTGTGCCAATGATGTTAGTTCCTTCAGGTCTAGGAACCAGTTCCCAAACTTCATGTTGCTTGAATTGGTTCAGTTCATCTTGCATTGCACCAATCCAGTATTCATCAGTTAAAGCTTCCTTGACATTTCTTGGTTCCATTTTGGACACAAAACAAGAGTTTGAGATGATTTCTCTAGATCTTGTAATGACTCCACTGTTGGGATCTCCTATGATGAGCTCTTTTGGATGATCCTTCTGAATTCTGATGGAAGGGATCTTGCTAGCTTCCTTTGATTCAGATTCTGTTGTGGTGGTGTTGGGTAGATCATTCTGTTAGGTTGGAGACTCAAAGAATGTCTCAACATTACAAGGGACATCTATTTCTTCATGATAATCATCAATTATAACATTTATTGATTCCATCATGGCTTTGGTCCTGGAATTGAATACTCTATAAGCTCTGCTGTTTGAGGAGTATCCTAGAAATATGCCTTTATCACTTTTGGGGTCCAGTTTTCTTCTTTGTTCACGATCTGCCAGAATATAGCATTTGCTGCTAAACACATGGAAGTACTTCACAGTTGGTTTTCTTCCTTTCCAGAGTTCATATATGGTGGATGAGGTTCCATTTCTCAAGGTGACCCTGTTATGGACACAGCAGGCCGTATTCATAGCTTCAGCCCAAAAATACATAGGAAGTCTTTTGGCATGTATCATTGCTCTGGCAGATTCCTGTATGATCCTGTTTTTTCTTTCCACAACTCCATTTTGCTGAGGAGTTATAGGAGAAGAAAATTCATGACTAATTCCTTCTGAGGAACAGAAATCATCAAACTTGTTGTTTTCAAATTCCTTTCCATGATCACTTCTGATTCTGACAATACACCCTTCCTTTTCTCTTTGAATTTTTTTGCACAATTCTTTAAAAACTTCAAATACATCAGATTATTCCCTAATGAAGTTAATCCAGGTGAACCTGGAAAAATCATCCACAACCACATAGGCATATCTTTTTCCACCAAGACTCTCCACTTGCATTGGTCCCATCAGATCCATATGAAGAAGTTCTAGAACCTTAGAGGTGGTCAGATGTCTTGACTTTGGATGTGACATCCTAGTCTGCTTACCAACCTGACATTCACCACAAACTCTTCCTTCATCAATTTGCAGTCTTGGAATCCCTCTGACTGCCTCCATGGAGATAATCCTTTTCATACCTCTTAGATGAAGATGGCCAAGTTTTTGGTGCCACAGTTTCACCTCTTTTTCTTCTTTTGCAATGGAACACACAGAGGAGAAATTAGTGTTCTCAGGCTCCCACAAGTAACAGTTGTCTTTAGATCTGACTCCTTTCATTACAGTTTCTTGCTTTTCATTAATTACAAGACATTCAGATTTTGAGAAATTGACCTTGAATCCTATATCACACAATTGACTGATACTGTGATCGGTGGATCTGGAACTGACTGTTTAACGCTGGTTCGCGAAATGTCGCGGAAGCAAGAGTCGCCACCGTCTTTTATTTTCTCCAACATGGACAGGACAAAAGCACAACAAAATTCCTTATGAGATAGTTTCTCGGTTCGGGAGGTAGATTTATAGAAAGGGAAGGTGTTAGCACCCTTTCTATCCATGGTTATCCATGGGCTCTTAGATACTTTCTCATTTGTGTTTTCAAAAATGGTTTGTTTGCTTTTCAACTGTGGGTTTAAAAAAAAGTTTCTTTGAAAATTCCAATTTGACTCTTGTATCGGTCCTCAAGAGTGTTTGAAAAATTGCTTTCGAAAGCTTTTTAAAAATGTGTTGGTGTGAAAAGTATTTTTGATTTGTTTTGAAATTAGAGCAAGTATCTACGAGAACCTACCTACCCTAAGGAATTCGTCTGTGTAAATGTCCTTTAAAGTAGTGCCATCCCACCATTGAGAGGTAGGTAGCACCACCGTTGGAGGTGTTCGGGTCAATTCGAGGTTCGGGACATGGTGATCACCAGAGCAATGGGAAGACACCTTAGAAGCTACCCTCATGCCAGGTTCCCGGATCATGAGGACTTACTAAGACATCCTCTACTTGACGATCACCTTTCGGGGCAAGGCAACAGTGAGGCGTACCCTAGGGGTGGTGTGTGATTTGTGTGTCGTTTTCAGATATTTTTGTCTTTTGTCATGTCATGGGTGATCTACGCATTTGTTTTTATTTTTGTCATTCATTCTTGCATACATTTATTTAACAGTTAAAAAAGATGCGGAAATTAAAAGTTCTAAACTATTACAAAGGCGCGGGTCCACATCGCCAAATTAAAACCCAGGACCCGATTTGACAGAAAGTAAATAAATAAAGTAAAGTGCGAAAGATAAATATTTACACGGCTTTGGGAGAAGTACATAAAAATTATACGAAAAGAAAATAAATGCGCGAATTGAATTGAAATTGAAAGCGAGGGCGTTGGACCCTTTTTAATGAAATTAAATTATTATTTACAAATTAATTCAATTAAGGAAAAAGAAATTATTTTTTTAGTTTTTTGGTATTTATGGTTTTTTATGTGAATTAAATGAAATTAACTAATTAACCCTAATTCTACAACTTTTATTTATTAAGAAAAACCTATTAAAATTTAAACCTAAAATTAAATTAATTAATTAATGACAATTTGATTTTATGAAAATAAATAATTAATTATTAGTGAAAAGAAAAGAAAAAGGATAAAAATTAATTAAAACCCTAATTCTACCAATTTTAAGTTTATTAGAAAAATATTAAGATTTAAACCTAAATTAAAACTAAAATCAATTAATGATGTTTATTTACAAAAAAAATAACATTAAATAAAAATATTTTTTTTTTGTCTTTTTTCTGATTTTATATTGTTTTTATGTTTTTTATGAAAATAATTAAATTAAAGAAACTAATTAAAAAAAATAATTGAATCAAAATAAAAAATGAAAAAATATAAAAGAACTTGCAAACCTTGGGGGGTTCTGTCCTCAGTTGGAGGTATGTCTTAGCAATTTAGGCCCATCTGCTTTAGGGCCTCATTTGACTTTTGCACTGGCATGTGTACGCGTGGACTGAGACACACCATATGCTCTAAATCCTGGCCTTGGGTTTGACATAGTGGGACGGGTGGCACGCCTGGATGTAAGGCCATAGGGTGGACGTTTGCAAGGGAGTTACACAAGAACACAATTATGAGAAAAATATAAGGAAAGGGAGGGGGACCTGGGATCGAACCCAGGTCCTGATGATTACCAATACTATGCCTTGCCAAACGCGCTGCTTGATTTCTTTGTATATCATATAACTAATAAACATAATAAAATAAAACAAATGTTAGTGCCCTTTTCCGCGCGAAAATTTGAATCAACCAATTATTGCTGGACACTTCATCATCTTCTTCTTCGTTTTGTTTTTCCCTGAAAATAAAAGGAGGTTAGCGGGGGTTTTGAACCCCCCCAAAATATGCCATATCCAATAATAGCGAATAGGCCGTGGTAGCACATAAATTAGGCGCGAGGGTTGTTTTGTTTTCGTCCAAGCACGCTGAACTCAACCATGGTATTGGCATGTCCTAATTTTACAACATCTAGAAACGCCTAATTTGAAAGTTGAAGAACCCTAACATCCTTTAATGGTGAATCCTTATATAACGCGTGAAAACTCAATCAAAGCATATGGTTAGTTTCAGAATCATCCAATTAGTAAGAATCCATGAAAAAAATGCAATGAATATGCTTGAATATTAAAACACGATTATGAAAAAAATGTGAAAAAGTTTGAATCCCCTATACCGATTCTGGGCGTTACAATTGATGTTCTTGATTGGAATAGTCTCCTGACCACCTTGGCAAGCTAATGGAATGGTTATTTGATCTTGAAAAGCCCTAAAACCTAGTTTTCAGTTTTCAACTTTTTTGCAAAAAAACTCAAGTTTTGTCCTCTGTGTATGGCGCAGCCGGGAGGTGATATGCATTAGGGTTAGCATCAATATATACATGTGAATGATTAGGGTTGGTTTTTTGTCCAAAGAATCCATGAATTGAAGGAATCAATCTTTGATTTTTATGCCATAATTTTCCAATCTTTTTCAAGCATATTTGGTCTCAATCATATCCAATCATCATAATTCCTTCCAAATCTGATCATACACGAAATCTTAAGCCTATTCCATGCACAAAAAGATTTAGAAAATTAGGTTTAGTATTTTTCACCTATTTATTTTAATTAAATGAATTATTAATAATTAAAAATCCAAATAAATAAATAAAAATGATAAAAAACTTCCCTTTGGGCCAAATGGTCGTGAACATGCTTTGGATGATGAATTGTGGAAGAAAAAGAGGCCCATTAGTATTTTTAAGACTTTTGAAGCAATGTTGACTTTTCAAAATATCCAAATATTTCCCAACTTCCACAAGGCATAACTTGCTCAATTTTTAAGCTTTGCTCATGTTCTTGGACATTTTGGAACGGTCTTTGAGTCCTATAACCAATGCCTTTGGTCCCATGTCATTTTGATTTACCAATCTCAAGTTATGGCCTTTGACTTAAAGTCCCTTTTTGTTAACTTTTGAAAATGACCTATAATGTTGAAATTGATAACTTTTTGTGAGAGCATTTCTTGGACTTGAAGTGTGAAGAGGAGTTGTAGGAAATGTCTTTATCTTCAAAATGAGCTTTGGATGGAATTTTTCTGATAATCCATGTGAAAGTTATGCCTTGGTCAATTTACAGTTGACTTTTTCAACTGTCCAAATATGGAAACTTTTGCATCTTGAGACTTTTTGAGCCAAGCTTTGAGAATCATGATCAATCATTGATCAAATGATTTTTGTGGCTTCAAAATGAGATGTTGACCAAAAATTTGAACTTTTGACTGTCAAATGACCATTTTGCCCCTACAGTTGACTGTAGTGCAATTAGGGTTTTTGACTGTGCAATTTTTGGGGAAATTTTGAAGCTTGCTCTTGGCAAATTTTGAAGAATATGGGAGGGCAAATTTTGGGGTACAACAGTTGCCCCTGTTCAATCTTCTTAGACCTGAGGATGCAGATTGGCTGACGTGCCTTTCGTAATCCGAGGGTGGAAGATGATTGAACACTAGAGTGCCCAGAAATTTGCGCTCACATAGTAGCAGTGTGATGGTGGAATGGGCTTATAGATGCCATTTGGAGATTAATGGATAGGATGATGGGCTTATAGATGCCATGCTGAGAGATGATGGATGGTGGATGGGCTTATAGATGCTATCTGGGTGTCGATCGCGTAAGAGATTCCTTAGCGAGAATTTGCGTACCTACAAAAGAAAAGGATTACCTGACCTGTTACAGGGGCTGGTCTTCAAATTCTTTGTGTAGATGTGTCCTGACTGGTTACAGGAGCTAAATCTGAATCTTCAAAAGGTGATAAATGAACCAGGGATAGTTACTACCTCAACAGGAACGGTGAGAGAACCTTAGGCGACTTCAACCTCAACAGTAATCATTGAGAGAATCTTGGACGACTTCAACCTCAACAGTAACGCTGAGAGAATCTGGGGACGATTACTACCTCCGCAGTAACGGGGAGAGAACCATAGGAGACTTCAACCTCAATAGTATCATTGAGAGAATCTTGGACGACTTCAACCTCAACAGTAATCATTGAGAGAATATTGGGCGACTTCAACCTCAACAGTAATCATTGAGAGAATCTCGGATGATTTCAACCTCAACAGTAACGCTGAGAGAATCTGGGATAAGTATCAGAAGGTAGCCATATCCGGGTCACATCTGAACCATCTCTAGAAAGGTGATCTCTGAATAAACAAAAGAACAGCTTCCGTGTCTGGAGCATCTCTAAGTTATCTGAGGGGGTCTGGAATAAGTGTCAGAACGTCGCCATATCTGGTTCACATCTGAACTATATCTAGAAGGAAATCTGGAAGAAGTATCAGAACGTCGCCATATCTGGTTCACATCTGAACTATATATAGAAGGAAATCTGGAAGAAGTATCAGAACGTCGCCATATCTGGTTCACATCTGAACTATATCTAGAAGGAAATCTGGAAGAAGTATCAGAACGTTGCCATATCTGGTTCACATCTGAACTATATCTAGAAGGAAATCTGGAAGAAGTATCAGAACATCGCCATATCTGGTTCACATCTGAACTATATCTAGAAGGAAATCTGGAAGAAGTATCAGAACATCGCCATATCTGGGTCACATCTGAACTATATCTAGAAGGAGATCTGGAAGAAGTATCAGAACGTTGCCATATTTGGGTCACATCTGAACTATATCTAGAAGGAAATCTGGAAGAAGTATCAGAACGTCGCCATATCTGGGTCACATCTGAACTATATCTAGAAGGAGTCGTGATAGATGATAATAATCATCTTTGTATTGACCTTTCCTGAAAAGGTAAAGCATCAGTTGTATGCAAGATCATGATGCATGAACTGCATGATTTCAGGATGTCCTCAAAATTGATGAGATTCGTGTAGTATGATGCATATGCATGCTATAATGTATGAAGATGTAATGTTCATGAATGTATTTTTGTATAAGAAAATAAATCCTTGACGGGTGCCAGGAAGTTAACTCCTGGGCTGATGTTGAAGAATAGATTTTGGCTTCCGCTGGGGATGATAGTTGCAAGAATACCGGTAGGAGAAGATAACTCCGTTGGGGAATGAACTTGGCGAATGGATTACTCTGCGGAGAGGAAAGTACTCTAGCGATCTCGCTGGGAAGCAATACTCTGTGGGGAGAGAAGTACTTTGTTGAGTTGTTGATAATAACTTGCTGGGGATACCCTTGTTGTGTTGGAAGTGTTAATAGACTTCGCTGGGGATAAGAAGACTTCGTCGAGGATGCTCTTTCCGTGGCTTTTGGCTGAGGATAACCCAGTTATATCCTGGTAAGGAAATAACTCTTTGAATAAAGCCGGGGGACGCGTTCGTGCTCTGCGGGGGTAAGCTTCCAGAATCTATTGGGGACAAGCTTACTGCTTGGGGAGACGGGTTCCAACTTTCCTGGGGAAACTGGATTGGACTCTCCTGGGGAAGTATTGAACTGTATTGGTTATGTTCTTCAATGGAACCTACCTTGATACCTTGGAGGACCGAACAATCAGATTGCTTAGACAACTCTTTATTGCCCCTGTTTCTGATGCGTGAGAGGAAGATACCTGTGGAGGTGCTTGATGACTGCTGATTTGACCAATCTTCTTCTGGTTGGCAGGTGACAAGATGACAGGACATAGTCGTACACTCTGATCCCTAACTTTTGCCTGGACCGCCCTTTCGGGTTTTCAGTCCACCGGGTGTATAGGTTTTTTCATTTCATCCCTTCATTTTGCCCGAACCCTTTTGGTTCGTCGGGAAGCCCTTATTTTTGCCTAGGTATGTCAACCTAGCGGGTCTTTGATTACGCGTAGTATTTTTTTCGACTATGTCCATGCTCTCAGGATGTAGGGAGTTGCCCCTGTTAGCAGTGTTTTGTCATGCCCCAGATAATGGACAATGCTCATGCCGTGCCCCTTGATTGGAAGTGCTCTTTCCACTTGAGGTGACTCTTTTGTTGAGAAGACCTTTGTTCATCAGATATTCGTCGTGCGAATTCCTTTGCTGTTCAAACAAATGATCATATGCAAACAATATTATTTTAAGAATGCAAAAGCCTATGTCTGTCTTGAAGTTCTGAGAATGCATTTTTTTATAACACAAAGGAAACCTTTTTGTAAACTGTGATGTCAACTCGTTATTTTACCGCAAGCCTTAAGGAGTCAGGATACCTTTCGTAACAGTATGCTTTCGAACTAACCCACGCTTCAGCTAGGACTTTTGAGGGTTATAACGTGGCCTGGTTCATGGTTCAAGAAACAAAGGATAAAGGCTCAAATTATTTGTACCCACCCGCTCTTCGTGATATTCTCCAAACCTAAACTCAGTTGATCATATGTTAGACCTTGTTTGAGTCTTTGCTCTGATTTTCCGGTGATGGTTCAGATATTGATGATTTATTTGGAATAGGCAGTCATTTCCTTTTTGTTGAGGGTTTATAAGACCTCTTTCTTTTTGATTTTGTTATCCCTGTTTTTTGCCTGAGCTGTTTCCTTTTTTGGAATTACAGTCAGCGGGATGCCCCAGTTTTGTAAGTCCCCTTTTAGGTTTTGACTTTTTGGGCTTTTCGTTTGTGATTTTTTTTTGATAATGACTGCCTGTCCTTATGATTGTTCTGAACCATCACTGTCTTTCTTCGTTTTGTAAGGATCTCTTTGGTGCCATTTGTTATGCACTTGGATCAACTGAGAGAACTACCCTGCCCCAGGTTATGATTAAGGGTTTTAAATTTCGAAAAGAAAAACTCCTACTTCTTTGGCTCAGATGGGTTGACGAGGGATTATCATCCTTATAACTCCAGTGTTTAGGGATTGAAACAATGCCTGTACCTCATCAGCGGGGTCTGTTCAAAAGCATACTGTAATGATCGCGGTATCGTTTTCGTCATCCTCCCTCAAGAGGCTTAGCATTATTAACCGAGAGTTGATCATCACAGAAAAATGAAAAGAATTTTGAATATAATGAAAACAATTATATTAATTCCCAAAACAGACATATGCGATGCATTGATAGAATAAAAGAGTTTGCTATGACATTAATTGTTTGTATAAGCAAAGAAAAATACAACTCGGAAATTCAAATAAACAAAAGGTCTTCAATGATTGGGCAACGGAGCAGTGATTATGTTCGGAGTCTCAGGCACTTCAAACTGAATCTCTCCGGCGTCGATCATGTCTTGAATCTTGTTCTTGAGAGGCCAGCAGTTGTCCGTGGTATGCCCCGGGCTATCAGAATGATATGTGCACCTATCGTTGGGATAATAGTTAGGAGCAGAAGTGTTCGGATTCCGAAGAGGAGCCCTTAAGGTGATCAACCCTGCCTTCAACATTTGTTGTAGTGCTTGATCCAGCGACATGTTGATCTTGGTGAACTGTCGTTTGGGTGCGCTCTCCTTGCGCTGCTGCTCCTGTCCTTGTTGAGCAGGTCTAGGATTGGAGATCTGGGTTGCCCCTACCTCATGACGGCTCTTTTTACCGTGCACAGCATTGGACTCTTTCTTTCCATGATGAGGCTTTTTATCAGAAGGTGCAGCCTCTTGAATCTTCCCAGACCTGATGCCAGCTTCTATTCGCTCTCCAGTCAAGATAAGATCTGTGAATCCAGCAGACGAATTCCCAATCAGGTGGTTGTAGAATGGACCAGACAGGGTCCCCAAGAACATGTCCACAAGTTCACGGTCAGTCAGCGGTGGTTGTACCCTACCGGCCAGGTCTCTCCATTTCTGCGCATACTCTTTAAAACCTTCTCCCGATCCTAGCGACATACCCTGGAGTTGGGTACGCATAGGAGCGAGGTCGGCATTATACTGATACTGCTTGTAAAAAGCAGTAGCCAACTCCTCCCAGTTACGAACCTTGGTTCCATCCAGCTGATAGAACCATTCGAGATGAGTCCCTGAAAGACTTTCCTGGAAGAAGTGGATCCACAAGTTCTTGTCCACAGTATACGGTTGTATCTTCCGCACATAAGACCTGAGATGCAGCCTGGGACAGGATGCCCCATCGTACTTAGCAAAAGAGGGTGCTTTGAATTTGTGTGGGATCACCACACCAGAAGTTAGACCCAAATCTCCGAAATCCAAACCAGGTACTTGTTGAATTTCCATTGCATTCAGACGGTCTTCCAACTGCTTGTACTTGTCTTCAGCAGGAGGGTATTGTTCGTCGTTGAAATCTGTCTCGTTGTCGAAGACCACTGGACTGGGAACCCTTTCCTCCTGATGACTGCCTTCCCCAACAGATGGAGTAGTCCTCTCAGTTTCAATCTGCAGTGTATTCCCAGATCTGCGCCTAGGGCTGAACAGCACAGTCCTCTTCTTCTTCTTTTTCAAGAGCAGGGTCTTCAGATCTTGTTGCCCCTGGGCCAAATTCATGATCAGCTCTTGGAACTGGGCATTCTGAGCCTGGAGGGCCTTGATGGACTGCTCAGTTGATGATTCAAGATTCATGACGATTGGCTGAAATAAACAGCGAAGAAGGTAAGAGACCTGTCAAAAGGGTACCTATAATGCAATGATATGTATGTATATGCATGCGATGTTTTCAAGGACCTCGCGAGATAAACAAGAAAATTTGTTAGAATTTGGGTCCGGTAGCTTGATTGAAGGAACTGCATATTATTGAGAGTCCTTCTTCAAAGGGTCAAAGGCTCACCATATCCAGTGGGTCATAGCCCCTGACAACCTTGGCTAGGGGGACCTTCTTCAAGTGTCAAAGCTCACCATATCAAGTGGGTCATAGCCCCTGACAACCTTGGCTAGGGGGACCTTCTTCAAGTGTCAAAGCTCACCATATCAAGTGGGTCATAGCCCCTGACAACCTTGGCTAGAGGAAAATAAATCCTCTTTGCCCCTTGCTAGACATGTTGGTTCACCATGACCTGCATCATAAGCCCTTGAGATCCCTGAAATGGGTTAGGATGTATGCAATGGTATGATGTTATGGTATGCATGGAGTGATGTAAGTAAACCCTGTTATGAGTCCCCATTAAGGACTATAAACAAAACCTGCAAGAAACTCAGTACACTCTGTTATGAGTCCCGATTAAGGACTATAAACAAAACCTGCAAGAAACTCAGTAAACCCTGTTATGAGCCCTAATTAAGGACTATGAACAAAACCTGCAAGAAACCCAAGTGTCAGATAACAAGCAAGCAAGTAGTCAAGTTGGAAGGCACACAAGTCACACATAGAGCCCTTAGAGTTTAGGCCAGCATGGGGTCTGGGTATTACCCTCTTGAAGTAGGTGGGCTCAACCTGTCCTATTAGAAGTAACCGGGTTCTAAGGGTCCCAATATCATTGGATTGCTTTCATTGTTCATCGTTTCGATTTAGCCACTGAACTGGCGACCGAAATATTCCAGGAAAGCAACCCTCAATTGAGTGTAGTATCGAGTATCAACCAACCTCGGACTGCACCAAAGTCAGTTATCTCACTACCCTAAAGAGGCCAAGATAGTTCAATTAAGGTTCCTAAGGTCTGTTGATGCTTCACGACACCACGCGGAGGCCCCGTACTCTCCTTGACTGAACTCAAGGGTTACCGGTACACACCAAAGAGCCACATCAACATAGCAGACTGTTTCAACCATGTCGGTATACCCCGCATAATTCCCTCATAGCCTTGTTGCTACTTTCTAAGAAGGTATCCCCAGATCCGGGTTAGGATCTATAGAACTCCCAAGACGGTCCCACAATTTAAAGCAAGCAAATCAATACAATTGAAAACACAGTTATGAACTAACCCTAAGGTACACCTCACTTTAAGTTTGGTCCCCAGCAGAGTCGCCAGTTCTGTGATCGGTGGATCTGGAACTGACTGTTTAATGCTGGTTCGTGAAATGTCGCGGAAGCAAGAGTCGCCACCATCTTTTATTTTCTCCAACATGGACAGGACAAAAGCACAGCAAATTCCTTATGAGATAGTTTCTCGGTTCGGGAGGTAGATTTATAGAAAGGGAAGGTGTTAGCACCCTTTCTATCCATGGTTATCCATGGGCTCTTAGATACTTGCTCATTTGTGTTTTCAAAAATGGTTTGTTTTCTTTTCAACTGTGGGTTTAAAAAAAAGTTTCTTTGAAAATTCCAGTTCGACTCTTGTATCGGTCCTCAAGAGTGTTTGAAAAATTGCTTTCGAAAGCTTTTTAAAAATGTGTTGGTGTGAAAAGTATTTTTGATTTGTTTTGAAATTAGAGCAAGTATCTACGAGAACCTACCTACCCTAAGGAATTCGTCTGTGTAAATGTCCTTTAAAGTAGTGCCATCCCACCATTGAGAGGTAGGTAGCACCACCGTTGGAGGTGTTCGGGTCAATTCGAGGTTCGGGACATGGTGATCACCAGAGCAATGGGAAGACACCTTAGAAGCTACCCTCATGCCAGGTTCCCGGATCATGAGGACTTACTAAGACATCCTCTACTCGACGATCACCTTTCGGGGCAAGGCAACAGTGAGGCGTACCCTAGGGGTGGTGTGTGATTTGTGTGTCGTTTTCAGATATTTTTGTCTTTTGTCATGTCATGGGTGATCTACGCATTTGTTTTTATTTTTGTCATTCATTCTTGCATACATTTATTTAACAGTTAAAAAAGATGCGGAAATTAAAAGTTCTAAACTATTACAAAGGCGCGGGTCCACATCGCCAAATTAAAACCCAGGATCCGATTTGACAGAAAGTAAATAAATAAAGTAAAGTGCGAAAGATAAATATTTACACGGCTTTGGGAGAAGTACATAAAAATTATACGAAAAGAAAATAAATGCGCGAATTGAATTGAAATTGAAAGCGAGGGCGTTGGACCCTTTTTAATGAAATTAAATTATTATTTACAAATTAATTCAATTAAGGAAAAAGAAATTATTTTTTTAGTTTTTTGGTATTTATGGTTTTTTATGTGAATTAAATGAAATTAACTAATTAACCCTAATTCTACAACTTTTATTTATTAAGAAAAACCTATTAAAATTTAAACCTAAAATTAAATTAATTAATTAATGACAATTTGATTTTATGAAAATAAATAATTAATTATTAGTGAAAAGAAAAGAAAAAGGATAAAAATTAATTAAAACCCTAATTCTACCAATTTTAAGTTTATTAGAAAAATATTAAGATTTAAACCTAAATTAAAACTAAAATCAATTAATGATGTTTATTTACAAAAAAAATAACATTAAATAAAAATATTTTTTTTTTGTCTTTTTTCTGATTTTATATTGTTTTTATGTTTTTTATGAAAATAATTAAATTAAAGAAACTAATTAAAAAAAATAATTGAATCAAAATAAAAAATGAAAAAATATAAAAGAACTTGCAAACCTTGGGGGGTTCTGTCCCCAGTTGGAGGTATGTCTTAGCAATTTAGGCCCATCTGCTTTAGGGCCTCATTTGACTTTTGCACTGGCATGTGTACGCGTGGACTGAGACACACCATATGCTCTAAATCCTGGCCTTGGGTTTGACATAGTGGGACGGGTGGCACGCCTGGATGTAAGGCCATAGGGTGGACGTTTGCAAGGGAGTCACACAAGAACACAATTATGAGAAAAATATAAGGAAAGGGAGGGGGACTTGGGATCGAACCCAGGTCCTGATGATTACCAATACTATGCCTTGCCAAACGCGCTGCTTGATTTCTTTGTATATCATATAACTAATAAACATAATAAAATAAAACAAATGTTAGTGCCCTTTTCCACGTGAAAATTTGAATCAACCAATTATTGCTGGACACTTCATCATCTTCTTCTTCGTTTTGTTTTTCCCTGAAAATAAAAGGAGGTTAGCGGGGGTTTTGAACCCCCCCAAAATATGCCATATCCAATAATAGCGAATAGGCCGTGGTAGCACATAAATTAGGCGCGAGGGTTGTTTTGTTTTCGTCCAAGCATGCTGAACTCAACCATGGTATTGGCATGTCCTAATTTTACAACATCCAGAAACGCCTAATTTGAAAGTTGAAGAACCCTAACATCCTTTAATGGTGAATCCTTATATAACGCGTGAAAACTCAATCAAAGCATATGGTTAGTTTCAGAATCATCCAATTAGTAAGAATCCATGAAAAAATGCAATGAATATGCTTGAATATTAAAACACGATTATGAAAAAAATGTGAAAAAGTTTGAATCCCCTATACCGATTCTGGGCGTTAGAATTGATGTTCTTGATTGGAATAGTCTCCTGATCACCTTGGCAAGCTAATGGAATGGTTATTTGATCTTGAAAAGCCCTAAAACCTAGTTTTCAGTTTTCAACTTTTTTGCAAAAAAACTCAAGTTTTGTCCTCTGTGTATGGCGCAGCCGGGAGGTGATATGCATTAGGGTTAGCATCAATATATACATGTGAATGATTAGGGTTGGTTTTTTGTCCAAAGAAACCATGAATTGAAGGAATCAATCTTTGATTTTTATGCCATAATTTTCCAATCTTTTTCAAGCATATTTGGTCTCAATCATATCCAATCATCATAATTCCTTCCAAATCTGATCATACACGAAATCTTAAGCCTATTCCCTGCACAAAAAGATTTAGAAAATTAGGTTTAGTATTTTTCACCTATTTATTTTAATTAAATGAATTATTAATAATTAAAAATCCAAATAAATAAATAAAAATGATAAAAAACTTCCCTTTGGGCCAAATGGTCGTGCACATGCTTTGGATGATGAATTGTGGAAGAAAAAGAGGCCCATTAGTATTTTTAAGACTTTTGAAGCAATGTTGACTTTTCAAAATATCCAAAAATTTCCCAACTTCCACAAGGCATAACTTGCTCAATTTTTAAGCTTTGCTCATGTTCTTGGACATTTTGGAACGGTCTTTGAGTCCTATAACCAATTACTTTGGTCCCATGTCATTTTGATTTACCAATCTCAAGTTATGGCCTTTGACTTAAAGTCCCTTTTTGTTGACTTTTGAAAATGACCTATAATGTTGAAATTGATAACTTTTTGTGAGAGCATTTCTTGGACTTGAAGTGTGAAGAGGAGTTGTAGTAAATGTCTTTATCTTCAAAATGAGCTTTGGATGGAATTTTTCTGATAATCCATGTGAAAGTTATGCCTTGGTCAATTTACAGTTGACTTTTTCAACTGTCCAAATATGGAAACTTTTGCATCTTGAGACTTTTTGAGCCAAGCTTTGAGAATCATGATCAATCATTGATGAAATGATGTTTGTGGCTTCAAAATGAGATGTTGACCAAAAATTTGAACTTTTGACTGTCAAATGACCATTTTGCCCCTACAGTTGACTATAGTGCAATTAGGGTTTTTGACTGTGCAATTTTTGGGGAAATTTTGAAGCTTGCTCTTTGCAAATTTTGAAGAATATGGGAGGGAAAATTTTGGGGTACAACAGATACTAATGAGATTAGCAGTCGACCCTTTTACCAGCAGTACTTCATTCAGACTTGGAACTCCAGGGCAGTCCAAATCACCAACTCCTTTGATTTCACCTTTAGCACCATCTCCAAAGGTCACAAAACTGGTGGTGTGAGGCTTAACATTATTGAGGAGGTTCTTTATTCCAGTCATGTATCTGGAACATCCACTGTCAAAGTACCAGTCTTCCTTTGCAGAGACCCTCAGGGAAGTGTGGGCTATCAGGGCAGTAGCCTTTTTCTTCCATTTAGGTGCATGTGGTACCTTTTTAGACTTAGGTTTGACACCTGAGTTCTGATTAGGGTATCCATGCAATCTGAAGCAGAAGGGCTTTATGTGCCCATATCTCCCACAATGATGACATCTCCATCTTTGGTACCTTTTCTTCATATGTCTCTGTTCCTGATGTTGAGAGTTGTGTTGAGACATATGTTTTGACATTTGCTTATCAGGCCTGATCTTCTTATCTGTACCAGATTTCTTTGCTTCCATAAATCCTAGTCCAGATTTATTTCCCACATTTTGTCCAACCTGAAGGATCTCTTCCAATTTGTTTGTTCCATTAGTCAGCATCTTGACAGATTTGGTCATTTGATTCAGTTGTGAGTTCAGCAATTGAACTTCCCCTTCTAGATGACTTATAGTTTCAAGGTTTTCCCTTTTTCCAGCCTCCAGCTTTATGATGAGTTTTGATTGTTTCTCATTCTGCACACAGACTTCAGTACTTCTGATACACAATTTCTTGTAAGTATCAGCCAGTTCTTCAAAAGTCACCTCTTCATCACTAATGTCACTTTCAGAGGTACAAACACCAGTTAGAGCAGTAACTAGTTTGGCAGATTCTTCTTCAGAATTACTTTCTGAATCACAGTCAGACCAAGTAACAGTCATTCCTTTCTTTTGTTTCTTAAGAAAGGTAGGACATTCAGCTTGAATATGCCCATATCCTTCACAACCATGGCATTGAATTCCTCTGCCTTGATTTCCCTTCTCTTCTGACCTTGGTCTTCTGCTGGAACTGTCAATGTCAGAGGGAATGTTATGAACATTAGACCTTGACTTTGGATCTATTCTTTTGATGAGTTTGTTGAACTGTCTTCCAAGCATGGCTATAACTTCTGAAATATTTTCTTCAACATCAGTGTTGGAAACAAGTGCTATGCTCTTGTTCTTCTTGTCACCATTTTCAGTGATCCCCATCTCAAAAGTCTGAAGAGACCCAATAAGGTCATCCACTTTCAACTTGCTGATGTCCTGGGCTTCTTCTATGGCAGTTACCTTCATTGCAAATCTTTTAGGCAAGGATCTGAGAATCTTTCTCACCAATTTTTCTTCTGCCATTTTTTCTCCCAGTGCTCCTGAGGTGTTGGCAATCTCCAAGATGTTCATGTGAAAGTCATGAATGGTTTCATCTTCCATCATTTTTAGATTCTCAAACTTGGTAGTCAACATCTGAAGCCTTGACATTTTTACTTTGGAGGTGCCCTCATGGGTAGTTTTGAGAGTGTCCCAAACTTCCTTGGCCAGTTCATATTGATGTACTAGTCTGAAAATGTTTCTATCAATTCCATTGAACAAGGCATTTAAGGCTTTGGAATTTCCCAGGGCTAACTCATCTTCTTCTTTACTCCAATCTTCCTCAGGCTTCAAACTGATTGTCCCATCTTTCTCAGTTATGGTGGGATGGATCCATCCTTTGTCAGCAGCTCTCCAAGCCTTTTTGTCCAGAGATTTTAAGAAGGCAATCATATGAGGTTTCCAGTAGTCATAATTTGTTCCATCCAGAATGGGTAGTCTATTTCCAAAAACTCCTTCTTTGTCCATAGTGCTAGAAAGTGATATCCCTAGATCTCACGCAGTAATACAGGCAGGGTGCCTGCTCTGATGCCAATTGAAATTCTAGCTGCAGATACTCAATGTCACGTTCAATGTTATGACACCGTATCTGACTTACTATAAGACAGTAAATACAAAAATAGTAAAGAACACAGTCAATTGCTTACCCAGTTCAGTGTGCAACAACACCTACTCTGGGGGCTACCAAGCCAAGGAGGAAATCTACTATAAGAGATATTAATTCAGGAATAAACCAACCAGTTTATCTCCTTCACTTAAGACTTACCCAATGCAAATTCAATCTAAGTACAACTTAAACCTGAGTTCCTACTCACCCCCCCTCAATCACAACAGTGATACATAAAACAATTTGACTAATGAATTGTTGAAGACACTCTTCAAAACATACACTTGATTATGCTTCACAGCTTTTTAATCAAGCAACACAAACACTCTTGCTTCACAGCATTTTAGTGATACACAAACCTAACTTGACTTTGCTTCACAGCTTTAGTCAAGAGACATACAAACACTCTTGCTTCAAAGCTTTGAGTGTTACACAACCCTTACAATTAAAACCTATTCCAAGTCACTTATCACAATGATAATTGCTTGGATTACAATAGTTAAAACTATACAGCTTCTAAATGATCTTCTGTCAACAAGGGATACATTCCAAGACAGCAGCTCTGTTGAATATATAGCAGCTGCATCTTCAGTTAGGGTTTCCACAAAAAGATAGGGTTAAATCCGTTTGACCTTAAGACTAGGTCACAGGACTTTATCAACCAGGTTGGGGTTGAGCTAGGTTAACCCAAAGAAAACGCAGGATTCTGTTCTGGAAAGACTGAGTCATTTTCCTGAAAAAACTCAGAATTAACCAAACTGCATACCTGTTAGTTCAGAACAGGATGTCTTAACATCTGTTATGACATCTGAAAACCTGTCTACTGATTTAGGAAAATGTGATCATTTTGCAAAATGCTCAGATACACACTTATAAACATCAGTACCTGTATGACAATATTTTTCTGCAAAGGTACCTAATGAATCAGTACAAACTAAACTAGAATGTTATGACATCAGTCATGACATTCACACATACACTTGGGTTTTACCAAAAATGCAAGCCAATAACTAAACAACTACAATGTCGATTCCCCACATAGCGAAGGGCCAAGGAGTTGTTAATACATTTACAGGAACCAGGGGCACGTGCACCTTGTCAGCATAGATTTGACATTTATGGCAAGTTCGGGAATGTTGATAGCAGTCTGCTTCCATGGTAGACCAGTAATAGCCTGCCCGTAGAATCTTCTTCGCCATCGTATGCCCGCTAGAGTGAGTGCCAAAGGTACCTTCATACAGTTCATCCATAAAGTAAAAAATAAATGCTGATTTTGCTGCTTCATCCCAGTCGCGTTTTCAAATCTTTTAAAGCTGCATTTATGTGATAAAACTGCTCCACAGTTATATCAGTTAAGCTTATCATGTCTATACGCATGCTCTTCAACTTGTTCTTGATTCCATTAATGTCCGTCTGATAAGCATCCAGTGTAGAAAAGATTTTATTCAAATTTTCAGTGTATTCTCCTTTTGTTATTTCAGGGGCATCAATATCCTCTACAATGTTGTTACCATCATGGTAACCAGGAGGGGTTTCAGGATCACTCTCATCAGACATTGTGGTATCATTAACTTGGTAGAATTATGGTGTCTCAGGTGTTGAAGGATGGTCGGGAGGGTTTAACTCATACAACCAATTGTCGCGATTGTGGGCACTTACTTTGGCATGGTTAGGAAGTGTAAATACCGTGACAACTTCATCCCTTATCAGGTATTCGAAAGGTGCAGGACCTAGATTACCTATTATTCGTAGGTGGAAGAAGAAATCAATATTCATAGGGCGGATTGAACAAAATTGTGTACACCTATGCAAATGGTATCTAAGTCCGAAGGCGTTGGCAATCATGGTGACTAGGCCTCCTATAATGATTGGTTCATTAGGGTTCTGAGTAATACGAGAAAAGGTTTGCATCAAGAATGGCACTGCAGTAACAGGCCGGCCTTGGGTCATACACTGCAGTAAAAATATCTCATCTTTAGATACTGCATTACAATTCTGTTCTTTTTCGAATATGGTATGGGCTAGAATCTTATGGAAATAGCGGATATCGGGGTTGTGTATTTCATTATTGTCCATGCTATCCGACTCAGGGTGGTAGTTTCCGGTTAAAGTCCCTCAAAAGTGATCTAGCTCAAAATCCACTAATTCTGCCTGGGTGGTAGAAAAAGCAAAAGGTCCGCTAAGGAATCCTAGAAGGTCGGCTAATTCTTTATGGTTATAAGCAAATTCAATACCAAATAATCTGAAAGCTATAAATCCCTTTCTAGTTCCGAAACCGCGCTCAGGTATATGAACTAAGGAGCTCAAAAATTCAAGGGTAAGCTCGCGGTATGTAACAAACCTAGACTTAATGTGGGCTTTTTCCCATCCCAGTTGGTTAAACAGATTAAGGACACTATCCTTAATGCCTAAAGTGTCCATTGTTGTTTCATCATAATACAATGTCATACCAATATTCCTGTGTGATAATTCCTCAAATATCCTCATTTGGTTCCTTCCTCTAAAAGTGGTTTCCATAGTAAATAGTAAATGGGGGAAGCAAATCAGGGGAGAAGGTAGGATAGAAAAAGACTTTTTCAGAAAACCTGTAGTGAATAAAGTTGTTTGAAAATTAGCAGCAGTTGTATAAAGATTTTTAGGAAAAATGAAAAAGAAAATAATGAAAATAAGGCTTTAAAAGAAATAAATGTAGAAACGGAAAAGAAAATAAAAAATGGAAAATAAAAACAAACGGAAATAATAACAAAAACAAATAGGTGGGTTGCCTCCCACTAAGCGTTGTTTTTAACATCATAAGCCTGACGTAGTGCCTAGCAGTAGATCATTCAGGGGAAATAGTGGGTAATTCTAAGAGTTTTAGACTATTCGCATAATTTCTATTCTCAATATGATGATATTGTTTTAATCGCTTCCCGTTCACTGTGAACGGGTCACTATTCCTACCCTTAATTTCTATTTCTCTGCTAGGGAATATTTTTTTTACTTCAAAAGGGCCAGACCATCTGGATTTCAGTTTTCCAGGAAAAAGCCTAAGTCTAGAGTTAAATAATAGCACAACATCTCCTACACTGAATTCCTTCCGGGATAAACGCTTAGCGTGTCATCTTTTGGTTCTTTCTTTATATATCTTAGCGTTCTCATAAGCGTCTAATCTGAATTCTTCTAATTCATTCAAGTCGAGGATTCGCTTTTCTCCAGCAGTTGTGTAGTTTATGTTGAGCATTTTGATTGCCCAATATGCCTTGTGTTCTAATTCTATCGGGAGATGACAGGACTTTCCGTACACAAGTTTGAAGGGTGTAGTTCCTATAGGGGTCTTGTAGGATGTCCTATAAGCCCATAAAGCCTCGTTAAGCTTAGATGACCAATCTTTCCTATATATGGAGACATTTTTCTCTAGGATTTATTTAATTTCTCTGTTCGAGACTTCGACCTGTCCACTGGTTTGTGGATGATACGGTGTTGCTACTTGGTGTTTGACTCCATACTTAGACAATAATTTGTTGAATATCCTTGAAATGAAATGGGAGCCACCGTCGCTAATGACAAGTCTAGGCACACCAAATCTTGGAAAATTGTGTTTTTAAAGAGCTTAAGTACTACTCGTGTGTCATTTGTAGGAGAGGCTATAGCCTCAATCCATTTTGAAACATAATTGACAGCTACGAGTATATACTTGTTTCCGAAAGAATATGGGAAAGGTCGCATGAAATCGATTCCCCAAACATCAAAGATTTCTCCTTCTAGTATTCATCTTTGAGGCATTTCATCGCGTCTTAAAATATTACCGGTGCGTTGACACCGATCGTAGTTTTTAACAACAATGTGGACATCCTTCCATAGATTAGGCCAAAAAAGGCCGGCTTGTAGGATCTTTGCACAAGTTTTAGAAGTGCTGGAATGTCCGCCATAGGGAGATGAATGGCAGTGAGAGATAACATCTTCCATTTCTTCTTCAGGTACGCATCGGCAGAAAATTCCGTCTGGTCCTCTTTTAAATGATAAAGGTTCATCCCAATAATAATACTTGAGATCATGGAAGAATTTCTTTTTTTGTTGGTAAGTTAAGTCTGGTGGGAGCGTGCCTGCAGCTAAGTAGTTGACTATGTAGGCATACCATGGCAATCCCATGGTTGTATGGATTGCTTCCACGACTTCTTTGGCTTTAGGTTTGTTTTGGTCCAATTGAGCTAGATCGCTCCTTATTTGTGCTATCAGTTGTTCATACGGAAAATCATCGTTAATCGGTACTTGTTCAGGTTTTATACCTTCTAATCTCGACAAGTGGTCTGCTACAATGTTTTCTGTTCCTTTCTTATCCTTAATTTCTAGGTCAAATTCTTGCAAAAGTAGGATCCATCTGAGGAGTCTTGGTTTTGCATCCTTCTTAGTTAGTAGATATCTGATAGCAGTGTGGTCTGTATAGATGATTATCTTCGCTCCTACTAGGTAAGAACGGAATTTGTCAAGCGCAAAGACAACTGCTAACAACTCTTTCTCCGTTGTGGCATAGTTCATTTGAGCTGAGTCTAACATTCTACTAGCGTAGTAGATTGAGTGAAGTTTCTTGTCCTTCCTTTGTCCAAGAACTGCGCCTATGGCGTAGTCGCTCGCATCGCATATGATTTCAAAAGGTAATCTCCAATCGGGTGGTTGCATGATTGGTGCGATGATGAGGGATGATTTTAGAGTTTCAAACGCTTTAAAACAATCTTTGTCGAATATGAACTCAACGTCTTTCATTAATAGACCAGTAAGTGGTTTAGTGATCTTCGAGAAATCCTTGATAAATCGTCGGTAGAAACCGGTGTGTCCTAAAAAACTTCATATTTCTCGAACGGTCTTAGGTGGTTGAAGTTCTTTTATGACTTCTATCTTGGCTTTATCAACTTTAATTCCCTTGTTAGATATAACATGTCCTAGTACGATTCCTTCTCTGACCATGAAATGGCATTTTTCCTAGTTAAGCACGAGGTTTACTTTCACACATCTTTCTAAAATCTTTTCTAGGTTTGATAGGCATCCTTCAAAACTTTGCCCGCACACAGAGAAGTCGTCCATGAACACTTCTATGATGTTATCGATGAAATCCGCAAAGATTGACATCATACATCGTTGAAAGGTTGCTGGGGCATTGCACAATCCGAAGGGCATTTGTCTATAAGCGAATGTTCCATAGGGACATGTAAATGTAGTCTTCTCTTGATCATCAAGGTGAATAGGGATTTGGAAAAATCCGGAATAACCATCTAGATAGAAGAAGTAGGAATGTTTGGCTAATCGCTCTAGCATTTGATCTATGAAGGGTAGAGGAAAATGGTCCTTTCGAGTAGCTTTGTTTAGTTTCCTATAATCAATGCACACTATATGCCCATTTACTACTCTTTGCATCATCGATTCGCCTTTTGCGTTCTTCACAACAGTGATACCTCCTTTCTTTGGTACGACGTGTACTGGGCTGACCCATTTACTGTCAGAGATTGGATATATGATTCCTGCTTCCAATAGCTTCTTAATTTCGTCCCTGACTACAATGCTAAGGATTGGGTTAATCCTTCTTTGGGGTTCTCTAGAGGTTTTGCAATCTTCTTCTAGCATAATACGATGCATACAAATTGAAGGACATATTCCTTTCAAGTCGGATATGTTATAACCTAATGCAGTCAGGTACTTTCTTAGGACATCTAAAAGTTTCTCAGTTTCGAGCGTTCCTAAACTGGAATTGATTATTACTGGTTGCGTACATTTGGTATCTAGGAATTCGTATCTTAGGTTCCTGGGTAAGGTTTTTAATTCTAAACCTAGTTTCTTCGGACATGGCATATGATCAGGTGTAAGTGCTAGACTTTCGCTTAGACTATCATTTTGGTATGGTTCATGCCAATTGTCGTCTTCGAATATCAGAGGGGTTTGGATTTTCATCATTTCAGAGTATGTGGTCTGTTCCGCTTCCATCTCTCTTACACACTCGTCTATAATGTTGATTAGATAACATGTGTCATTCATGGCTGGTGCTTGTAAGAATTGAGTGAGGATGAATTCCACTTTTTCCTCTCCAACTTTGAATGTTAGTCTGCCCTTCTTTACATCAATTATAGCTCCAGCTGTGGCTAGGAAGGGTCTTCCTAATATGATAGGAGTAACTGAGTCCTCAATAATGTCCATGATTATGAAATCGGTCGGGATATAGAATTGACCTATTCTAACTGGAACGTTTTCTAGTATACCTACAGGGTATTTAACTGATCGATTAGCTAATTGAATAAATATTTTTGTGGGTCTAAGTTCTCCCATTTCTAGCTTTTTGCAAATGGATAGGGGCATGACACTGATACTTTCTCCCAAGTCGCATAGAGCTTTGTCTATGACAAACTTTCCAATGTTACAAGGTATAGAGAAACTACCTGGATCTTTCAACTTAGGGGGAATATCGTTTTGAATAATAGCGCTACACTCAGCAGTAAGTGTAATTGTTCCATTATCTTCTATCTTTTTCTTGTTAGATAGGATTTCCTTGAGAAATTTAGCATACGAGGGCATCTGAGTGATAACTTATGTAAATGGTATTGTGATATTCAGTTGTTTCAGAAGTTCAATGAATTTCTTGAATTGGCCCATCGTTTTGGAATTGGTAAGTCTCTGAGGGTACGAAATCGACGGTTTATAGGGTGGTGGAGGCACATAAGGTTTTTCTTTCTCCACTGCCTCTTGGTTCTCGTTTTCCTTTTCCTTTGGTTCATTCTCAATTTCAATTGGCTTGTTCTGCTTTTGGTACATGGCTGGATTTTCGAGTCTTGGATCAACAAGTCCGTCAAGTTCTTTTCCACTTCTCAGTATTACAGCATTAGCTTGTCCTTTCGGGTTAGGTTGTGGTTGACCAGGGAAAAATCCAGCTGGGGCAGCAGTAGATGCTTGTTGTCGATCCACTTGTGAAATTTGAGTTTCAAGCATCTTATTATGGGTAGCCAAAGCGTCCACTTTACTAGATAATTGTTTAATCTGCTCATTAGTATGTAAATTTTGATTTAGAACATCTTTATTAGTTTGAGATTGGGAAGCAATGAAATGTTCTATCATGATTTCTAGATTAGACTTCCTAGGGGCATTGGATGTATTAGGTCCATTATTGGGGTGATTTGGGGAAACTTTTGGATAGCCAGATGGTGTGGCAGGAGCTTTTCCAGGTGCGTACAATGTATTGTTGCTTTTATATGAAAAGTTTGGATGATTCTTCCAACCAGGGTTATAGGTATTGCTATAAGGGTTTCCCTGTACGTAATTCGCATGTTCAGCTGGGAGTCCTGTTAGAAGTGGGCATTCTGGAGCAGGATTTGATTGAAGACCACATAGATCGCAAGCTTGGGCTACTGCAGCCACAGTAGCTGCGGGAGCGGTAGTAAGATTTTCTAGCTTTTGGGTAAGGGCTTCTACTTTAGAGTTGACTTGATCCAGACTATTCACTTCAATCATGCCACCTTTTGTTTGAGTTTTTCCATATTATCTCTTTTGCTTCCCCATCGATAATAGTTTTGAGCCATGCTTTTGATAAGTTGATTTGCTTCGGTATACGGCTTATCCATCAATGCGCCACTAGCAGCAACGTCTATAGTCATTCTTGTGTTGTACAAGAGACCGTTATAGAACGTATGAATGATTAACCATTCTTCTAAACCATGATGAGGACATAGTCTGATCATGTCCTTATAGCGTTCCCACGCTTCAAAAAGTGATTCGTTATCTTTTTGTCTGAAACCATTGATGTTGGCTCTTAGCGTAGCAGTTTTGCTTGGTGGGAAATATCTAGCTAAAAAGACCTTTTTCAACTCATCCCATCTGGTGATTGAGTTTGAAGGAAGAGATTGGAGCCATGCTCGAGCTCTGTCTCTTAAAGAAAAGGGAAACAGGCGCAATCGTATCGCCTCGGGGTTTACACCATTCGCTTTTATAGTGTCTGCGTACTGCACAAACACTGATAGATGTAGGTTTGGGTCGTCAGTTGGAGGTCCAGAAAATTGGTTCTGCTAAACGGCGGATAGAAGCGAAGGTTTCAGCTCGAAATCATTTCGAGCGATAGCAGGAGAGACAATGCTGTTGTGGGGCTCCGCTTGAGAAGGAACTGCGTAATCCTTAAGAGCACGAGGTGGATTTGGTACGTCAGCCATCTTAGATTCTTCAATTAATTCAGGGATTGAGATATCAGGAAGCTTAGTCGGAGGAAGATTATTGAGATCACGATATTCTTGAACTCGGCGTCTTACTCTGAGATAGCGCTCGATATCGTTGATTTGTAGATGCAAAGGATCGCTTTGGGAGCGAGTATTTTGCATACAACAGAGGGAAAAATAAATAGTTGCCTTAGTCTAATACAATACTACTTTATGAGTGCACTAGTGACTAAATCAAAGTCCCCAGCAACGGCGCCAAAAACTTGATGTGCGATCGACCTAATGTGTCTAACAGTATCTTAATTGCAAGTGCACAGCCTATCGCGGTAGTAATAAAAAGATGTCGAACCCACAGGGACTTTGTAATCACTCTAGTGCTATAAAAGTTTGCTAGTTTAGCTAAGGCGGATATTGTCACGTTTGGTTTTTTAGAGGTTAAGGTAGAGGAAAAATAAATCGAATTAAGGGAATAATAATAATAAAACGGTCGGTATGTAATATAGTGAACCTAAGTGGATCTAATCAAACCTAAGCATATAAAGATGTTTAACTTAGATGGTTCTGTAGAAATTATCAGTTTAAAAACCCTCAAATCACACTTTCATGGTCTTATCTCGGATTATACCCCTAAAGCCCTATGCCTGCTCTCGCTAGCCCATAAGTGTTTAGAAAATACTCTTTGAAAACTTAATAAAATCTAATTCGTTTTAAAGCACTCTCGCTGTATTTAAATCAAATGCCTAACTTTAGCTATCCGGTTAAAACATCACACTTCCGTGGTCTCGATCCTAACCTATTCTACTTTTCTTACTCTCGTAACAAAAAGATTGATTTTAATTATAAAAAGTCACAACCAGAAATTAAGTTAATTTAGATTTTAGCTTAGGCACAATTTAATCCATTTGGTTACTATTATCACATCCCGACTCTAGAAAATTAGCTATTCATAGTACTCGAAATAGACATACAGAAAATATAATCGGGAAAGAATAAATCATTCATGATAAATAAATAAATAAATAAATAAACGTAATTTTTTTTTATTATAAATAAATTAAATGCGATTAAAAACCTGAATAATAATATTATTCCTCAAGCCCCCTCTTCCACAAGTCCGCAAGATTGGAACCTTCGGAATCGGAACTTGAAACAAATTCTGAGGCTAAAAATAAATTCTAACTACAATAGTAATTTCCTAATGTTGGAAATAGCTATTAATTGGTAAAATGGAAATAAATCAAGAACAAAAAAATTGCAAACGGATTGTAAATTTGGCAGGGCTTCCGCAAGAAAATTCTGTAGAAAAAACTCTCCCGTTCCATTAAAATATCTCCTATTTATAGAAGAGATTTTTTGCAGTTAAGAAAATTTAGGAACGTGAACTTGTACTGCTTGAGTGGAGGAAGACTCAGACTGTTCGTTGGTGAAGTTGAGAATTTGTAGGAGTTGAAAAGATCCTTCCGTTACGTTGCCCACGTCTCTTGTTCTGCATGACGTTGAATTACGCGTGTGACGATCGTAATGAAGAGGTGACAGTCGTAATGCGCTTAAATAGCGCGTTACATTCGTCAATCATGTGTGACGAGCGTTCTTCAGGTTGTGAGCGCGTTACGCTCGTAATGGAGGTGTGACGACCGTCACAACATCAAACTTTGCAGAATTTTGCAGATTAGTTCTTTTTCTTCTGATTTTTATGTTAGCTTTATTCATATGATATTTTTCACTAAATTGGTTTGAAACATGTTGTACCTGTGAAAAGACATAAAAACTCGGAACAATTAGGAGTTAAATGGGTTAATGCAGTATAAAAATCGATTAAAAAAGTAGCAATTATATGATACGATTTCTCGTTATCAATGTCCATGGGTGCAGGTGAAGGTTTCAAAGATTACCCTTAGAAATGGAGAGATTTGTCTGGCAGAGTTCAACCCCCTTTGTCCGATAGGGAGTTGGTTGATATGTTTCTGGGGACACCGTCTGGTCCATTTTTAACCATTTAATCGACAACTCGTCATCTAGTTTCACCGAGTTGATTTTAACTGGAGAAAGAGTGGAGGTTGGAATTCGAAGTGGTAAAATACAGAAGAATGCCTCTTCGAGTTCAGTAAAGAAACCTTTTACTGGTAAGAAGGAAGCCAGTGCAGTTTATAGCCCGAGGGGCCAAAACAGATCTGAACACCGTCCAACGATAAATGCTGTAGTGATACCAAGACCCGTTGTTGCTCTACAATGCAACAATCAACAGAGGGTGGAAAGACCACAACGAAAATTTACCCGTATTAGTATGACATTGGCTTAAGTGTTACCTTACCTGCTGAGATCCAACTTGACCATATTGAGGAAGGCTTCCAAAAATCCAAACACTACCTCTCCTAGATACAATCCCAATGCGCGGTGCACCTACCATTCTGAGAGTCCTGGCCACGATACCAATGACTGCTGGGCGTTGAGAAACAAAGTACAAGATTTGCTGGAAGCTAAGGAGATAGAGTTCGAAGCTCTAGAAAAGCTGAATGTAATAACTGCTCCTATGCCCAAACATGGTCGTGGGGTTAATGCTGTTGACAATGATTTGTTTGTGACCTCTGTTAAAGAAATTTATACTCCACTTATGACAGTTAAGAGGAATTTGCTGTTGGCCGGTTTATTTCCGGGTTGTGGTGAAGGTTGCCACATGTGCTCGATTCTACCTGCTGGTTGCCGCTTGTTGAAGTCGGGTGTTCAGAGCCTGATGGATAATAAAGAGATTCTGTTTGAGAAGACTATGATTCCTATTGTTCCCAATGAAGATGTCGCCATCATAACCATTTCCGCCAATCCTTCCAAGGTTTCCTCGAGAAAACCTGTTAGGATTACACCTGTTCCAAGAATTGCTCCGCTAATAATCACTATTCCTGGTCCCATCCTGTACACTTCAGAAAAGGCTGTCCCATGGCACTATGGTGCTGATGTGTATTATCATGGCATTAAGTAAGAGTTGAAGAATAAAGAAGTTGGTACTGATGTGAGTAATATTGTCGGGGCTAGTAAGGTTACCAGAAGTGGAAGACTCTTCTCTCCCAAGATTTCCCCTCCGACTGTCCACAAACCTATTGTCATTCCATCTGCTAGTACATCAACTACTGTTCCAATTCTTACTCCAGTTATCACCCCTGTCGTCGAGCCATCTGGGACTCGGGGCAAAGAAATTATACGTGAGCCTGCCCGGACGGAGGCGCCTAGAAAAATTGTTGTGGAAGCCTCTAAACAAGAAATAGAGGAAATACTAAAAATTATCAAGAAAAGCGACTACAATGTGGTCGAACAGCTGGGGGAGGCCCCCCTCAAAGATCTCCATTTTTTCTCTACTGTTGTGTTCTGAAGCCCATGCGAAGGCTTTGATGGCATTTCTCAATACTGCGCATGTGCCGCAAGAAACTTTTGCAGATCAGTTCAAAGATTGTGTGGCTAGCTTGACTGTTGACAATGGGCTAGGATTTTCATATGCAGATCTGACCGCTAAGGGGAGGAATCATAATGATGCTCTGCATGTCTCGATTGAGTGCAGGGGAACCACTATGGCTCATGTGCTGGTGGATACCGGATCTTCGCTGAATGTTCTGCCAAAGAAAGCATTGGACCGTTTGGACTGTGAGGGTTTGACTTTAAAGCCGAGTAACATTGTGGTAAGGGCTTTTGACGGATCAAAAAGAATGGTGCACAGGGAGGTGGACATCCCTGTCAAAGTGGGTTCTCAGACCTTTGGGTCCACCTTTTAAGTAATGGATGTTAGGCCATCGTATTCTTGCTTGCTGGGTCGTCCATGGATCCATAGGGCTGGGGAGGTTACTTCTACACTCCATCAAATGCTGAAGTATCCAGTGCAGGGGAAAATTGTCACAGTGCGAGGTGAAGAAGAGTACATGGTGAGTCATCTCAATTCCTTCTGTTATGTGGAGATGGATGGGGAGTTCATAGAAACTCCTTTTCAGAACTTCGAAGAGGTCCCTCATACTTTGGCGTCAACTGAAGTTACTACCAACAAACCTCTGCTGAAGATGGCTTCTCTCAAGGATGCCAAGGATGTTGTTGAAGAAGGTGGATGTACCAATTGGGGTAGGCTCCCTGATTTCACTCACAAAACTGACAAATTTGGTTTGGGCTTTACTACAGGGGCTCAAAGGGCTGTTAGGCGCACACGAATTGGAAGACCTCCTCTACACATCAGCAATCGGGGAGTTAATACAATTGAGGACAGTGAAGAAGATTCAGACATCGACAGCTGGATCTACCCAACAACCAATGGTGGACCGAATAACTGGATGACAAAGGACTTTGTACCTGTTTCTTTTATTCCGCAGTAATTGACTTTTGTTTTAAGATTTGTAATAAACAGTTTGAAACTTTACGGCCCGGTGCCTTGCCCGAGGCACCTTGGCTTTGCTTGTGAGGGCTTACTATTTGACATTTCATATATCATTAATAAAGCATTGGACATTTCTTGCATTACAAATTTTGTGCTCTTTGTTTTCTTCCTTTCCTGTCTCTCACTTTATCAAAACAGCTATTCTCTTACACACACTCACGTATCATACTGCAGATCCATATCCACTCTGGATCCCATTGGTAACAGCTCTGCTACTGCTAGTTATGACTTCGAAAATCCGATCAATCAAGCCGAGGACGAAGGTGAGGATGATTGTGAGGTGCCTGGAGAGCTGGCTAGACTATTACAGCATGAAGAATGGGCCATACATCCTCATGAAGAGCCAGTTGAGTTAGTGAATTTGGGTACAGAGGAAGACAGGAAGGAGGTTAAAATAGGTGCGAATCTGAAGCCTAGCATCAAGCAACGACTAATACAGATTCTACACGACTATGTCGAGATCTTCACCTGGTCCTATGAAGACATGCCTGGTCTGGACACTGATATTGTGGTACATCGCCTGCCAACCAAAGAAGACTGCCCTCCAGTAAAGCAGAAGGTCTGCCGTATACGCCCTGAAATGTCAGAGAAAATCAAGGCAAAAGTCATGAAACAGTTTGACGCAAGATTCTTAGCTGTCACTTCTTATCCGCAGTGGGTTGCCAACGTCGTTCCGGTACCTAAGAAGGATGGTAAGGTACGGATGTGTGTGGACTATAGAGATCTGAACAGGGAAAGCCCCAAAGATGACTTCCCACTTCCTCACATTGATGTTCTAGTCGACAACACCGTGCATCACAAGACCTTTTCCTTCATGGATGGTTTTTCTAGCTACATCCAGATCAAGATGGCTCATGAGGACATGGAGAAGACAACCTTTGTTACACAATGGGGCACCTTCTGTTACAAGGTAATGCCTTTTGGGTTGAAGAATGTTGGGGAATCTTATCAGCGCGCCATGGTCGCTTTGTTCCACGATATAATTCACCACGAGATTGAGGTTTATGTTGATGACATGATAGCCAGGTCCCAGACTGAAGAGGAGCACCTTGATCATCTCCAAAAACTGTTTGACAGGTTGAAGACGTACAAGCTGAGGTTGAATCCGAACAAGTGTACCTTCGGGGTAAGGTCTGGTAAACTTTTGGGTTTTGTTGTCAGTGACAAAGGTATTCAGGTGGACCCTGCAAAGGTAAAAGCCATACAGGAGATGCCGGCTCTCCGCACATAAAAAGAAGTTAGAGGTTTCTTGGTACGTCTGAATTACATCGCCAAGTTTATTTCACATCTGACTGCTACTTGTGAGCCAATCTTCAAGCTGTTGAAGAAAGATCAAGTGGTAAAGTGGAATGATGAGTGCTAGACCGCTTTCGAAAGAATAAAGGAATACCTTCAAGAACCACCAAATTTGATGCCTCCAGTTGAAGGAAGACCTTTGATATTATACTTGACAGTGCTAGATAACTCAATGGGGTGTGTGCTGGGGCAGCATGACGAGTCTGGTCGAAAAGAGTACGCCATTTATTACCTTAGCAAAAAGTTTATCGACTGTGAGACCCGATACTCATTGCTCGAGAAAACTTGTTGCGCTTTGGCATAGGCTGCTCGCCGACTGAGACAGTATATGCTGACTCACACTACTTTATTAATATCAAAGATGGATCCGATCAAGTATATTATCGAGAAGCCCGCTCTCTCCGGAAGAATAAAAAGATGGTAGATGATCTTAACCGAGTATGATATCCAATACACAACCCAAAAAGCAATCAATGGGAGTGTATTAGTGGATCAATTGGCGCATCAGGCCGTGGATGACTACCAGTCCATGAATTTCAAGTTCCCGGATGAGAATATCATGTTGGTAACCAACTGCGAAGAACCTGGACTGGATGAAGGACCTGAGGAAGGATCCCGATGGTCTATGTATTTTGATGTAGCATCAAACGCTTTGGGTAACAACATTGGCGCTGTAATTATATCTCCTGAGGGTTTTCATACTCCGTTCACCGCCCGATTATGTTTTAACTACACCAACAATATGGCGGAGTATGAAGCGTGTATCATGGGTCTTCGAGCTACTATTGACCTGAGGATTAAGTTCTTGAGTGTATTCGGAGACTCCACTCTGGTAATAAGTCAGATCAAAGGCGAGTGGGATACGAAGCACCCGAATCTTATTCCTTATAAAGAGTATGTACTGACATTGCTCCCACACTTTGAGGAGATAACCTTTGAACATTTCCCAAGAGAGGAGAATCAGTTAGCGGACGCGCTAGCTACCGTGTCTTCTATGTTCAAAGTTAGGTGGGACAATGAGGCTTCCCAGATTACCATTGAGAGGTTGGACGAACCCGCGCACTCCTGTGACATTGAGGCTGAAGAGGAAGCAGATAAACCATGGTTTCACGAGGTAAAGAGGTATCTTGAGGCTCAAGAATACCCCGAGGGGGCATCTGTTAATGATAAGAAGTTTCTGAGAAGACTCGCTACGAAGTTCTTCATCAGTAATGGTATCCTCTATAAGCATAACCATGATTCAACCTTACTGCGGTGCATGGACAAAAGCGAGGCATAAAGGATCATGACAGAATTACATGAAGGTACTTTTGGAACTCATTCCAGTGGACACACCATGGCGAAGAAAATTCTACGGGCAGGATATTACTAGTCCACTATGGTAGCCGATTTTTATCATCACTCTCGAACCTGTCATAAGTGCCAAGTCTTTGCGGATAAAGTGCATGTACCTCCGATTCCTCTGAATGTTTTGATAGCTCCTTGGACCTTTGCAATGTGGGGCATCGACATGATCGACGAGATCAAACCTAATGCGTCTAACGGACATCGTTTCATTCAGGTAGCAATTGATTACTTTACAAAGTGGGTTGAGGCAGCTTCCTTTTCTACAGTAACCAAGAACATCGTGGCACCGTTTATCCGACACAATCTGATCTGTCGATATGGTGTACCAGAGAGGATTATTACTGGAAATGGTACAAATCTCAATAACACGATGATCACCAAGCTCTACAAACAGTTCAAGATACAGCATCATAACTCTTCTCCCTACCAGTCGAAGATGAATGGCGCTATTGAAGCAGCTAACAAGAACATCAAAAAGATTGTACAGAAGATGACGGTGACATACAAAGACTGGCACGAGATGTTACCATTCACTCTTCATGGGTACCTTACCTCAACACGGACGTCGACAAGGGCAACACCCTATTCTTTTGTGTATGTCATGGAGGCAGTCCTACCCATCGAAGTCCAAATACCCTCTCTCAGGATTATGAAGGATGCAGGTTTGAACGAAGACGACTGTATCCGAATCCGACTTGATCAGCTGAATCTTACCGATGAGAAGAGACTTACTACTATCTGTCATGGTCATACGTATCAAAAGCGAATGATCAAGGCTTTTAACAAGAAAGTCAGACGTTAAGAATATCAAGTTAGGGATCTGGTGATCAAGCACATCATACTACCGCAAGGTGATCCCAGGGGCAAATGGACCCCCACATACGAAGGCCCATTTGTGGTTAAGAACATTTTCTCGGGAGGAGCTATGATTCTAACCACCATGGATGGTGACGACCTTCCTCACCCCGTCAATGCAGACATAGTGAAAAGATATTACATATAATCAAAGACCCGCTAGGTTGACTATCCTAGGAAAAAACAAGGGCTTCCCGGTGAACCAAAAGGGTTCGGGAAAAAGTAAGGGATGAAAACAAAAAAACTGTACACCCGGCAAGTCAAAAACCTGAAAAGGAGACTTGGGAAAAAAAGGGTATCCCGGTGGACTGAAAACCCGAAAGGGCGGTCCAGGAAAAAGTTAGGGATCGAAGCGTAACACTATGTCTCACTGGATCATCTTGCTACCAGACTTCGGTATCGACTATCAAGTTCAGACGACGCCAATCAATCTGATCCACCTTCGACCAAGCAGCAAAGTGATGTGACGCTTGAAGATATAAAGGCAATAGCAGAGTTAAAACCCGATGGGATCGTTCCACATAGCTGTTTATTTTTCTTTCTTTAACACAAATTGTAATTTCTATCTTTCAGCGGTGCTCTCTTACTAGGACGCCAGCCTCTTGTACAAAACGCCTATTACATGCCAACTTTAAAATCAATACAAGTCATTTTCACAAAACTTTAATTTGTTTTCTTTTTCCTGTTTTGTTTTGCAAGAACGTCCAATGATTCATTTTTGATGTGTGCATTTGAAAATAATTTCTTCTCATAAATATTTACATAAGAAACAAAAGGCAATTACTCATAATGCTAAAAACAGGGACAAACAAGAAGTGCCCAAACCTTACAGTTACTCTGCCTATCAGGTACCGGGATAGAGCCAACTTGAGAGCATGAGTGGTGGTACATATGCTCCCCATAGAGTAGAAAAATATCCAAAGGCGGTGATGTCAGCTTCCCCGAGCAGGACATGACTCTCCCCAGCTGAGGTTCACAATTGCGAGTGAGTCAGTAAATTATTCCCCAAGCAGAGTTTATTTCTCTCGTAGGCAGAAATTCAACAAGATTCATTACCACCAGCAACAGAAATTCATCCCCAGCTGAGTTTATTTCTCTAAGTTAGCGATCTATCAACAGAGTATCTCCTCTCCAACAGAGTCATTCTCCGCAGAGTTATCCGTAAACAAGGGGCAAATCCCCAGCATAGTCATCTTTGTTCACCATCCCCAACAGGAGTAGAGGAACTATGGTTTTTACAGCAGTCAAGAATACCATTTCTCATACTCTCCAAACAACAGTCAGGGATTTATTTTCCCGGACTCAGATTATCACGTCAGCATTTCATGTTCATACATCATGACATATGCATACATTACATATAACAGAATCTCAGTTATTTTGAGAACCTCATCAGAATGCATCTCATGCATCTCACATAACTAACCCTATATTTCTTCCAGGAAAGACAATTACCATCAACAATTTCCAGCAGGTGTATGATCAACACTCAAAGCTAAATAGAGCAATCATCGGTATGACAAAAGCAACCTTACCCAGGTCCCCTCTGCAGTTTTACCCAAACTCATTTTGAAGTAACCCTACTATCCAGGTTCCTTCTCATAACCCTACTATCCAGGCTTTCATCTCGAAGTAACCCTACTATCCAGGTTCCTTCTCACAAACCTACTATCCAGGCTTTCATCTCGAAGAAACCCTACTATCCAGGTTCCTTCTCACAGCCATACTATCCAGGCTTTCATCTCGAAGTAACCCTACTATCCAGGTTCCTTCTCACAGCCCTACTATCAAGGCTTTCATCTCGAAGTAACCCTACTATCCAGGTTCCTTCTCACAGCCCTACTATCCAGGCTTTCATCTCGAAGTAACCCTACTATCCAGGTTCCTTCTCACAGCCCTACTATCCAGGATTTCATCTCGAAGTAACCCTACTATCCAGGTTCCTTCTCACAGCCCTACAAGCTTTGATATCGAAGTAACCCTACTATCCAGGTTCCTTCTCACAACCCCACTATCCAGGCTTTTATATCGAAGTAACCCTACTATCCAGGTTCCTTCTCACAACCCTACTATCCAGGCTTTCATATCGAAGTAACCCTACTATCCAGGTTCCTTCTCACAGCCTTACTATCCAGGATTTCATTTCAAAGTAACCCTACTGTCTAGGTTCCTTCTCACAACCCTACTATCCAGTCTTTCATTTCGAAGTAATCCTACTATCCAAATTCCTTCTCATAACCTTACTACCCGGGTTCTGCCTCTCTTATCCCCGGCCAGCAGTCCACAACACTGTAAGACCAGGACCCAATCAAACACATTTGGTTTCACATTTCCCCAGAAAGTCGCGGTGCAGCATATACCCTGACCAAACACACAGTTCACTTCCGCTTCCCAAACCGGAATTATTCCCCAGTAGAGTAACGGACAACTGAAGCTCATAAAACTCTATTTCTCTCAAGACAGAGACCAGTATTCCCAAGCAATCTCCTCCTCAACAACAGGTATACGGGTTCTGATAAAGGAATCTCTTATGCGATCGACCTCCCTTCGGATGGAATATTTAAGCCCATCTCCGGAAATTCTCTAGAAACTACCAGATGGCATCTATAATCCTATTCCCGATATTATAAATCAAGTATCACTTCATGCGAGTACAAATTTCTGGGCACTCTAGTGTTCAATCATCTTCCACCTTCAGATCACGAAAGGCAGACGAGCCAATCTACATCCTCAGGTTTAAGAAGATTGAACAAGGGAAGCTGTTGTACCCTAAAATTTTCCCTCCCATATTTCTCAACACATGGCAAGTGAGGTCCTCAAATTGCTCAAGGAAGTCCAAGAGTTTACCAGACAAACTCTCTCCTAAGACAGTCTATCTCAAATTAGGGTTTCATTTTTCATCAAGATGCTTAAGTCCAAAAGAGACCAAATGCTTTCCAAGGTCCTAATATGTTCTCAATATCATCCATGTCAAGTTTCATGCCTTGCATAAGAAGTTTGCTCAGTCAATTGTTCAAAGACCTGAAAATCGACTATGCTATGTCAAAAGTCAACTGTGACCCACATACAGTCAAACTTCAAGATTTTTGGTCAACATACTAATTTTGAAGTATCATTCATAATTTTATCAAGGGTTAATCATGATTCATCAAGGATTGCTCACAATTCATCAAAGCCCAAAAGTTGCTAAATTAGGGTTTTGCAGAAAAGTCAACTCAACTTTGACCAAGCATAACTTTCTCATACTTTATCAGAAATGACCCATCCAAAGCTCATTTTGAAGAGGATGCAATTCCCTACAATTCATATTCATCTCCCAAGTTCATAATATGCACTCACAAAAAGATATGAATTTTGACATTATAGGTCATTTTGAAAAGTCAACAAAAACACCTTTTAGGTCCAAGCTTCATATATGAACATGGAAGACTCAATTGAGATGACACCAAAAGGGTTGCTTAGGGGACATCCTAAGCTTTCTAAAAAGTCCAAGAACATCTCTCTAGGGTCAAAATTGATAGAGTTGTGCATTGGCCAAGTTGACCCTTTTTGCAAGATTGCCAAAAGTCAACATTGATCAAATTAGCATTTTTTTCCAAAGGGCCCCATGTTTTCTTGTTTGAAACATGTTTCTAATAGGACCCATGACCCATGAGCTTTTCCACCTATTATTTTAATATTTTTATAATTTATTTTGATTTTTTATTCATTTAAATCAAAATAAATCAAATTAAATGGTAAAATAATAAAATCAAATCAAATCTTGGATTTTTTTGTGCATCTTTTGAGTCTATGTACAGCTAACAGGATAACCAATTCATGCAAGATTGATTTGGGTTGAAAAAGATTGGATTGAAGCAAATTTGGAAGGATATCATATGCCTTGAAAGACCAAATCAAATCTTCATAATGGGCAAGATTCAGTTTGTTTTTGTTGACCTAATGTGTTGCATTACATATACAGAAGGTATCCAAGGCAAGATGAGGGTTAACATTCATGCATTGCCAAGAACAAAACTTCAAAAATTTAAGAAAAAATGCTGATCCAATTTCCATCCTAGAGGCCAATTCAAGACATTCTCACGATACCAACAGACTCCTGGACATCTCCAGAAGAGATTTCAATCAATTGCAAGCCTTCTCACGCCTGGAATCGTAAGAACAGAGGCCATGGTTTGTCTTAAAATTTTGATTTCGTTTTCATTGAGTTACACATCATTAGCACGTTTGATTCATATATTCTTGTTTATCATTAAGTTTGCAAGCTTTTGGTATGGTTTAATTGCGTTTATAGTACAGGAATCAAGATACACCATTGTTAGGATTTATTGGTTAGTTTTAGGGCTTTGTAGTACAGGTTAAATTTGGCTTGGACTCTGGTACCATGATACTCGTGAGGATGAGACGAGTTGATTGGTACCAGCCATGGTCATTTATCTTGCTTGTGGACAATTTTTGAGATGCACAGGTCTGTACCTACAACAAAAAGTCTGTAGGTAAAAGCTTGTTTACCTAAAACGACGATTTGGTGAAAAAGACGATGAGTGGTACTCCCTGGTTGGATGGTTTGAATTTTAGCGCGTTTTTTGAATATATTTCTTTGTTTTGCTTATATTACTTTATTGTTATTATATTTACAAATAAGAAAAGCAGCTCAGTTGGCAAGCAGGGATTGGAAACGTGCATGAGGACCTGGGTTCGATCCCCAGGTCCCAACCTTTGTTCATATTATTTTGCTTCATGAGATCAGGTACACTGCAACCTCCAACATCCACCATAGGCCATCCAAATTCCACCATCAGATCCATCAGCAAGCTGGATCCAACGCCTAGGTAGCAAGAGGCCCACCATACGCCCCAGGCCAATGTATGCACTGAATCAGGCAAAGTCAAACGGGCTGAGATTGGTTTGGGCCCAGGATTTCAACAAGCATACCCCCATAATTGCTAGCAGGCCCATCATTCTTTTCTTATTTCTTTTATTTGATTGAATTCTTTTAATATTTATTTTATTTATTCTTAATTCATAAATTAACTATTTTCCATAAAATCATAAAATCAATAATTCACAAAAAATTAGGATTAGTTTTTTTTTATTATTATCAAAATTAATTTAATTTAGTTTAACTTAGGGAAATTGTAATTTATTTTCATAAATAAAATCAAATAGAAATTAGGTTAAAACTCTTGATTTAATTTTATTTTCTCTTTTTTTTTTCTCAAATAAATAAAAATACAAAAAAATAACTTTTTTTAGATTGAATTTATTTATTTTTCTTAATCAATATTAATTAGTGATTAAGTCTTATTTTTTATTTAACTATTTCATTATTTCCTTAAAACATGACAAAAAAACTTTTTAGTCAATCGTCAATAGGTTTAGTCAAGGGTCAAAACCCTAGTTGTCTCGTATTTGATTCATCTTCCGCGTGTTAATTATTTTTGCCAATATTTCTGTAATTGTTCATGGCTTGTAAGAGTTAATTTAGGGATTTTACTTATCGATTTTCCCCGGATTTTTGGCTATGCAATTAATCCCCCTCCTCGAAGCCTTGTAATAGCGTAGATTTACTTTCTCGCATTTTAACTCCCACAAATATTTAACTGTTTAGATGTATGCTAATAGGATTATATGATAAGAATGCATGAAAAATCAATACAGTTAGAAAACCCTAATGTGAAAAGATAAATAACTGAAAACAAATCACTCGCACATATCACTCTTAGGGTATACTCTCACTTCGGTTGCCTTCGGTAAACGATCATTAAGTATAGGGTGTCTTAGTGGTTGCCCTCCTGTCTAAAAAAGATCAAATGTCCCGTTCAAACATTGCCTCGAAAATGTTGCCTCGAAAATGTTGCCTCAAATATGATCTTAAGACTTTAGGGTTATTACTAAGGTGTCCTAACATTGCTTTAGTGATCGTACGTCCCTTTCGAATTGACCCTTACAAGTCCAACGACGGTGCTACCTATTTCTCAATAGTAGGATAACAATGTCTAAAGGAAACAAGAATAGAAACGATCTTTTTCCGAGTAGGTAGATGCTAGTAGGTACTTGCTCAAATAAAAGCTTTTCAGACTTACACATTTCAAAACAAACTTCGTCACACCTTTGAGGACTGATACAAGGGTTATCACGAAGTCAAACTTTTCAAAACAAAGCACGTACACAAGCAATTTTAAAAAGATGAGCAAATACCTAAGAGTCCATGGAAAACCATGGATAGAAAGGGTGCTAACACCTTCCCTTTCTATAATCTACCCCCCGTACTCAAGATATCTCGAAAAAGGATTTTTTCTGTACTTTTTTCCTTTCCGATTGGATGAAATAAAAGTCGGTGGCGACTCTTTCTTACCGCCATATTTTGAGAATAAAAAACACAAAACGCAAACCACTATTAACCGTCGGTTCTGCCACCGTATCACAGTGGGACCAAGCCAAAAAATCAACAATGACTACCATGAAGACAAGGACAGATTCAGTGGCAAACCTCCAGTCTTTGATGGAGAAAAATTTGACTTCTGGAAAGATAGAATTGAGAGTTTCTTTGTGGCCCATGATGCTGATCTGTGGGACATGGTAACTAATGGATACACACACCCAGTGGATAGAAGTGGTCAGAAGATAGGCATAAAAATGATGTTTGACCAGCAAAAACGTGATTTCAGAAACCACCACAAGGCCAGAACAATACTCCTTAGCGCTATCTCATACTCAGAATATGAGAAAATCTCAAACAGAGAGACAAACAAGAACATGTTTGACTCTTTGAGAATTACGCATGAAGGCAACATTCAAGTCAAAGAAACCAAGGCCCTTGCGCTCATTCAGAAGTATGAAGCATTCAAGATGGAATATAGTGAATCCATAGAAGCTATGTTTTCAAGATTCCAAATCTTTGTTGCTGGGCTGAAGGTTCTTGACAAAGGATATCTATTATTGATCACGTTAATAAGATCATCAGAAGCCTACCCAAGCAATGGAGGTCAATGGTCACAACACTTAAGCTAGCCAAAGATCTCAACAAAATATCTCTGGAGGAACTTGTCATCTCCCTCAGAAGTCACGAGATAGAACTAGAAGAAGATGAGCCTCAAAAGCAAGGTAAGCCACTAGCTTTAAAATCTAACAGAAAATATGACTCTAAGGTTTTGTAGGCTGTGGAAGAAACTTCTGATGGATCCTCATCAGAAGAAGATGAACTGTCTCTCCTTTCCAGAAGAGTGAATCAACTGTAGAAGCAGAGATAAAGGAAATTCAGAAATCCTAAAAGATCAGAGAATCAAAATGAATCCTCCTCCAGATACAGAAAGTCTGAGTCTTCCTCTAGACACAGAAGATCTGAAGGTTCTTCAGGATACAGAAATCCAAATAACAAGCACATCATCTGCTATGAGTGTAATGAGCAAGGGCACTACAAAAGTGACTGACCAAGGCTTCAGAAGGAGAAGCCCAAAAAGAAGTTCTTCAAGGAAAAGAAGAAAAGCCTCATGGAAACATGGGACGATTCGAACACCTCTGAAGATGACTCAGAGTCAGATGATGAAAGAGAAAACATAACTCTCATGGAAAACGTGTCAGAAGATAATGAAGCTTCTGGTTCAGACTCAGAATCAAACACTGAAGAGGTAATCCCCGACTTCACCATTAATTTTACTAAGGATGAACTTGCAGAAAGTCTAAATGAAATTCTGGAAAAGTATCAGCAAATCAGAGTCAAATTCAAGAACCTGAAAAGGGATCTTGCCTCTAACTTTGAAAAGTCTGAGAGTCTCAGATTAGAAAATTCTGAGTTAAAAGAAAAAGTTTCAAAATTAGAAAATGATTTGCAAAACTCTCAGAAGGAAATAATCTCAGAGACTCCCAGTAATGCTGATGAGATCATCAAAGAGTATGATCATAGCTTTCAGAAGCAAGATGGCTTCAATGATCTATGGAGTTAGCAGAAATGGCAGAAAAGGGATAGGATATCAAGGTAAGGCATCTACATCTAAACAGGCCATGGACTTAGTCATAAAACGCACACTATTCAAATCACATTTTATATATGGGCACACACATGACATAAAATACACTAGTAGTGATTATTCTGTCAAACCAGAATTTTGGTAAAATTAACAAACCAGGACCCAAGACGATATGGGTACCTAAGGATAAAATTATATATGTAGCAGATATCTTTAGAAGCAAGGCTAAAACACCAGTCATTGTACCTGGACTCTGGCTGCTCTCGACACATGACGGGAAGAAGGCATATGTTCCAAAGCCTGGAACTTAAGCCTGGAGGCTACATGGGCTTTGGAGGCAACCATAGAGGAAAGATCATTGGCTCTGGAACAGTAGGTAATGGAAATATTCCCTCTATAAATAATGTGCTGCTAGTTGATGGATTAATGCATAACATGTTATCCACAAGTCAATTAAGTGATAATGGTTATGATATAATCTTTAATCAAAATTCATGCAAAGCTGTTAGTCAGAAAGATGGGACTATCCTATTTAATGGAAAGACGAAAAACAAAATTTATAAAATAAAACTTTATGAACTAAAAAGTCAGAATGTAAAATGCCTTCTTTATGTTAACAACGAGCAATGGGTCTGGCACAAAAGATTGGGGCATGTTAGTATGAGAAGAATATCTCAGAATAATAAACTCAATCTGGTCAGAGGACTTCCCAATTTGAAGTTCAGCTCAGATGATCTGTGTGAAGCATGTCAGAAAGGCAAATTTGCAAAACCTGCTTTTAAATCCAAAAATGTTGTTTCCACCTCTAAGCCATTAGAACTTCTGCACATAGACTTATTTTGACCAGTAAAAACTGCGTCTGTTAGTGGAAAGAAGTATGGGTTAGTAATCGTAGATGACTATAGCAGATAGACATGGGTAAAGTTCTTAAGACACAAGGACGAGTCACACTCTGTGTTCGTTACCTTCTGTAACCAAGTTCAGAATGAAAAGGATCTTAGAATTGTCAAAGTCAGAAGTGATCATGGTGGGGAATTTGAAAATAAAAATTTTGAATCATTTTTTAATGAAAAAGGCATCTTTCATGACTTATCTTGTCCTAGAACTCCTCAACAAAATGGAGTTGTAGAACGAAAGAACAGAACATTGCAAGAAATGGCCAGAACCATGATCAATGAGACTAACATTGCTAATATCTTCTGGGCAGAGGCAATCAACACAACATGTTACATTAAGAATAGAATCTCTATAAGACCTATTCTGGAAAAGAATCCATATGAATTGTGGAAGAACAGAAAGCCCAACATTTCTTATTTCCATCCATTTGGACGCACTTGCTTTATTCTGGATACAAAAAATTATCTGAACAAGTTTGACTCTAAAGCACAAAAGTGTATCATGTTAGGATACTCTGAACGCTCAAGAGGGTACATAGTATACAATACAGAAACACAGATTGTTGAAGAGTCAATCAGTGTTAGATTTGATGATAAGTTTGACTCTTAAAAGTCAAAACAGAATGAATTCCTTGCAGATATGGAAGTTGAACTCACAGATACTGAAGATAACTCGTCAGAAGTTCTCAACAGAGACGCTCCCACAACATCATAAAGAGTTATTGCAAGCAATCCAACACCTTCAGTTGATCAACTTTAGAAAAGGCTATCCAGAAGCATCATTTCTCACCCAGAAGATAAAATACTGGGAAAGAAGGATGATCCAATCAGAACAAGAGCAAGCTTCAGAAACTCTAAAGAATCCCTCATGGGACTTGTCTCTCTGATTGAACCAACAATAATTGATGAAGTACTTCTGGACAATGACTGGATTCTGGCAATGCAGGAGGAATTGAATCAGTTCACCAGAAATGACATATGGGATATGGTTCCCAAACCAAAAGTATTCAACGTCATTGGAACAAAGTGGGTGTTCAGAAACAAACTGAACGAGCAAGGAGAAGTCATCAGAAACAAAGCACGACTGGTAGCACAAGGTTATAGTCAGCAAGAGGGGATATACTATACAGAAAACTTTGCTCCAGTTGCCAGGTTAGAATCTATCAGACTTTTAATATCATTTACTGTAAACAATGACATCACTCTGTATCAGATGGATGTCAAAAGTGCATTCCTAAATGTCTATATATATGAATAGGTATATGTGCACCAACCCCCTGGGTTTGAGAATTCCAAACACCCAGAACATGTTTTAAAACTAAAGAAGTCACTCTATGGTCTGAAACAAGCTCCCAGAGCTTGGTATGAAAGACTAAGTAACTTCCAGTTAGAAAAGGAATTCACCAGAGGGAAAGTGGACACAACCTTGTTCTGTAAGACATTTAAGAATGACATTTTAGTATGTCAAATTTATGTTGATGACATCATTTTTGGATCAACTAAACCCTCTATGGGAAGAGAGTTTGCTAAATGCATGCAGACAGAGTTTGAGATGAGCTTAATGGGGGAACTCAAATTCTTTCTGGGCATTCAGATAAACCAAACTCCAGAAGGAACTTACATTCATCAGAGCAAATATGTCAGAGAACTTCTGAAGAAATTTGATCTCTTAGAATGTAAGCCCTCAAGGATTCCAATGCACCCCACATGCATTCTGGAAAAGGAAGAGGTAAGTAAAAAGGTAGAATAAAAGGTATACAGAGGTATGATTGGTTCTCTCCTCTATCTGACGGCTTTAAGGCCTGACATTTTATTTAGTGTTTGCTTATGTTCTAGACTCCAATCAGATCATAGAGAATCTCACTTAACAACAGTTAAGCGAATTTTCAAGTATCTGAAAGGTACTACTAATCTGGGTTTATTTTATAGAAAATCAAATGATTACATCTTAGTAGGATATTGTGAGGCTGACTTTGCTGGAGACAAAGTAGAACGTAAAAGCACTTCTGGAAGCTGTCAGTTTTTGGGAGAAAATCTGATCTCATGGACCAGCAAAAGACAGTCCACAATAGCACTATCAACAGCAAAAGCTGAATACATAGCAGCTGCTGAATGTAGCATGCAAATGCTCTGGATGAAAAGTCAACTTGAAGACTTCAACATATTTGAGAGTAACATTCCTATCCTCTGTGACAACACTTCTGCTATATGTCTCAGTAAGAATCCTATTTTGCATTCTAGTGCTAAGCATATAGAAATAAAACATCATTTTATTAGGGATTATATTCAGAAAGGAATTCTCACCTTAAAATTTATTGACACAGGCCATCAATGGGCTGATGTATTTACAAAACCTCTTTCTAAAGATAGGTTCAACTTCATTCTGAAACATCTCAGCATGAAGCTATGCCCAGAATAAAATGTTTTATTTACATCTTAACCCTCAGAACTTTATTATTTTCTGTGAACAACTGATCAACCTGTATTCAGAGTTTAGAAGTACAAATTGCATCAGAATCTATCCATGAAGATCTGGACGTTTCATTTCAAGGATAGAGGTGTGTAGTTCACATCATCAAACATTTATCATCCTCTCATCAACTACTTTCTGAGGCTAAACACGCGTTCAATTTCTGAAAGGTCCAAGGCGCTGATTGGATGCATTGAGACACTTGTCAAGGGTAACCGTTCAGTATCTTTCTAAATCCCCTAATTTCAGGTGTCATTAATGCATATAATCATTATTTTTTTTCTTACTTACTGCTTACGTTTTCAACAAATCTATTTAAACTCAAAATTACTTTTTTAATTCATTCACTTTTAATCTCCTAAATATTTTCTCTTGTTTCAAGTTCCTGCTTTCAAAAAACCTTTTCATCTTCCTCTATAACCCGTGTGAACAATGGCTTCATCAAGTCTCAAAAATCTCAGTGCTCCTGAATCTGCTTCAACGGAACAATATGAAGAACCATTCAGAATGCTTCTCACACCTGTTCACAACCTGGAAGTTCTCTCTGAACTGATTATTGATTTTGAGAGCTTGCAAGAAAATGGTTTCAACCTCTATGAAGACGTTACTGCACAAGGATGGAACAGGTATTTTGACCGTCTGTTGGGTCCAACGTGTTAGAACATGGTTTGATTCTACAACCCTTGATTAGAGTTTTGATGATAACAAAATACAAAGAATAAATTATTTCAAAGATATATACAAAGAACAATTATGCTCCTTAAGATTATGTTTTGTATATGCAGAAGTTCTGATGGAATCAGCATCAGAAGATCAGCAACCTGTGCTACACGCTGAAGCTACCAGATTATACGCTGAAGCTTGATGACCAGAATCTATGCCTAAACAAATACACTCTGACTCTGATCAAAGACATCTTTACCAAGTCATCAACACTCTGAAGCGTTATCAGCAGATACAACAAAGAAGACTCTGAAGCGTTACTGGTTATTCAAGACAGAATTAAATGCTAACGGCTTTCTTCAGACAAAGATCTTCTACAAAAGGAAAGTGCATTATTATCATTAAAACCTACTTTATGGACAACGTATCCTTGCTTGCCTATATAAACAGGCCTGCTTGTGAAAAGAAGCACGTACGTACGCCCTCAAAATTTGCCAAGCTATCCAAACCATGCATATTCAAAGCTTTATCAAATTCACTTTATTCCAAGCTTATTTGGTGTAATTATCACAATTTTGATATACAATTTTGTAAGAAAACAACAACACACACTTGTTCAATTCATTTGTAAATGAAGTTCCTTGAGATTAACCGAATTGTGGTTTTACTCAAGAAGACTTTAACAGTTGTTAAAGTAGCTGTTGTAATCCTTTGAGAATAGTGGATTAAGACCTCGTTGGAGAGAGGCGAAATCACCTTGACGGGTGGACTGTAGTAGTTTGAGATCAAACGAACCAGGATAAAAATACTATGTTGTTAAGCCTTTTGATTTAAGTTTTATAATTTAACCCCCCTTCTTGTTTTTTTCACATCTTCAATTGGCATCAGAGCGCCTGGTTCTGAGCTTCAACACTTAACCGTGTCAGTACATGATCCAGTGTCAGAAAAACACAATGGCAGGACCAATTCAAAACATCAGCAATGACAACAATGAAGAAAGGGACAGATTCAGTGGCAAACCTCCAGTATTTGATGGAGAAAACTTTGACTACTGGAAAGACAGAATTGAGAGTTTCTTTCTGGCCCACGATGCTGATCTATGGGACATGGTGACTGATGGATACACGCACCTAGTGGATGGACGTGGTCAGAAGATTGACAGGAAAATGATGTCTGATCAGCAAAAGCGTGAGTTCAGAAATCATCACAAGGCTAGAACAATTCTTCTCAGCGCCATCTCATATTCAGAATATGAGAAAATATAAAACAGAGAAACTGCTAAGAATATGTTTGATTCTATGAGAATGACGCATGAAGGCAACATTCAAGTCAAAGAAACAAAAGCCCTTGCGCTCATTCAGAAGTATGAGGCATTCAAGATGGATGATAGTGAATCAATAGAAGCTATGTTTTCAAGATTCCAAATTCTTGTTGCTGGTCTAAAAGTTCTTGACAAAGGATATTCCACTGCTGATCACGTCAAGAAGATCATCAGAAGCTTGCCAAAACAGTGGAGGCCCATGGTCACAACCCTTAAGCTAGCCAAGGATCTCAACAAAATCTCTCTGGAGGAACTTGTCAGCTCCCTCATAAGTCACGAGATAGAGCTAGAAGCAGATGAACCTCAAAAGCAAGGTAAGCCATTAGCTTTAAAATCTAACAGAAAATACGACTCCAAAGTTTTGCAGGCTGTGGAAGAAACCTCTGATGGATCCTCATCAGAAGAAGATGAACCGTCTCTTCTCTCCAGAAGGGTGAACCAACTGTGGAAGCAGAGGCAAAGGAAGTTTAGAAATCCCAGAAGATCAGAAAATCAGAATGAATCTTCCTCCAGATACAGAAGGACAGAATCCTCCTCTGGACACAAAAGATCTGGAGGCCCTTCAGGATACGGAAAGTCAAATAACAAAGACATCATCTGCTATGAGTGTAACGAGCAAGGGCACTACAAAAGTGATTGCCCAAAGCTTCAGAAGGAGAAGCCCAAAAAGAAGTTTGGCAAGGAAAAGAAGAAAAGTCTCATGGCTACATGGGATAATTCTGATACATCTGAAGCTGACTCAGAATCAGATGATGAAAGAGCAAACATAGCTCTCATGGCAAACGTCTCTGAAGACAGTGAAGCGTCTGGTTCAGACTCAGAATCAGATACATAAGAGGTATTCCCTGACTTTACTATCAACTTTACTAAGGCTGAACTAGCTGAAAGCCTTAATGAAATTTTGGAAAGGTATCAGCAGATCAGAGTCAAATTCAGAAACCTGAAAAGGAATCTTACTTCTGACTCTGATAAAACTGAGAGTCTCAAATTGGAGAATTCTGAGTTAAAAGATAAAATTTCAAAACTAGAAAACCAATTGCAAAACTCTCAGAAGGAAACAATCCCTGAAACTCCCAGCAATGCTGATGAGATCATCAAAGAGTATGATCACAACTTTCAGAAGTTTCTGGCTAAAAACATAGACAGAAGCAAAATGGCTTCAATGATCTATGGGGTTAGCAGAAATGGCAGAAAAGGGATAAGATATCAAGGTAAGGTTCCTACACCAAAAAATGCCATGGATTTAGTTATAAAGCGTACTCCACTTGATTCACACTTTATATATGGGCACACACATGACATAAAATATACAAGTAGTGATTACTCTGTCAAACCAAAATTCAACCAGAGTTTTGGTAAAACTAATAAATCAGGACCCAAGAAAATGTGGGTACCTAAGGATAAAATAATACATGTGGCAGATATCTTTAGCAGCAAAGCAAAGACACCAGTCATGGTACCTAGACTCTGGCTGCTTACGACACATGACGGGAAGAAGGCATATGTTCCAAAGCCTGGGACTTAAGCCTGGAGGCCACGTAGGCTTTGGAGGCAATCAAAGGGGAAAGATTATTGGCTCTGGAACAATAGGTAATGAAAATCTTCCCTCTATTAGTAATGTTTTATTAGTTGATGGATTAATGCATAACCTGTTATCCATAAGTCAATTAAATGATAACGATTATGATATAATCTTCAATCAAAATTCATGCAAAGCAGTTAGTCAGAAAGATGGGACTATCTTATTTAATGGAAAGAGGAAAAACAACATTTATAAATCAAACTTTCTGAACTGAAGAGTCAGAATGTAAAATGTCTTCTGTCTGTTAACAACGAGCAATGGATCTGGCACAGAAGATTGGGACATGTTAGTATGAGAAGAATATCTCAGATTAACAAACTCAATCTAGTCAGAGGACTTCCTAACTTGAAGTTCAATTCAGATGCTTTGTGTGAAGCATGTCAGAAAGGCAAGTTTGCAAAACCTGCTTTCAAATCCAAAAATGTTGTTTCCACCTCTAAGCCATTAGAACTTCTGCATATTGACTTATTTGGACCAGTAAAAACTGCCTCAGTCAGTGGCAAGAAGTATGGGTTAGTAATCGTAGATGACTATAGAAGATGGACATGGGTAAAGTTCTTAAGGCACAAGGACGAGTCACACTCTGTGTTTGTTACCTTATGCAACCAAGTTCAGAATGAAAAGGATCTCAGAATCGTCAAAGTCAGAAGTGATCATGGTGGAGAATTTGAAAATAAAGATTTTGAATTATTCTTTAATGAAAAAGGAATTTTGCATGATTTCTCTTGTCCTAGAACTCCCCAACAAAATGGAGTTGTAGAATGAAAGAACAGAACATTGCAAGAAATGGCCAGAACCATGATCAACGAGACTAACGTTGCTAAGATCTTTTGGGCAGAAGCAATAAACACAGCGTGTTACATTCAGAATAGAATCTCCATAAGACCTATTCTGGAAAAGACTCCATATGAATTGTGGAAGAACAAAAAGCCCAACATCTCTTATTTTCACCCATTTGGATGTACATGTTTTATTTTGAATACAAAAAATTATTTGAAAAAGTTTGACTCTAAAGAACAAAAGTATATTATGTTAGGATACTCTGAACGCTCAAGAGGGTACATAGTATACAATATAGAAACACAAATTGTTGAAGAGTCAATCAGTGTTCGGTTTGATGATAAGCTTGACTCTCAAAAGTCAAAGCAGAATGAATTCCTTGCAGATATGGAAGTTGAACTCACAGGTACTGAAGACAACTCAGAGGCTCTCAACAGAGACACTCCCTCAACATCAGTAAGAGTCACTGCAAGAAACCCAACACCTTCTGTTGATCAACTCCAGAAAAGACCATCCAGAAGCAACATTGATCACCCAGAAGAAACAATCTTAGTGTTGTACCCTAAATTTTGACCTAAGATATCATCTCCTACCTGCATCATTACATTACAAGTGTTTTGATCCATCGATTTTAAAATTCATAACTTTTTTCAGGCCGAGAGCTATTTATGTTGAACACTAAATCATTTAATCGATTCGTGCTAAAATAATGTTTATTAATTATTTATTATCTTAAATTTTAAATAATTGGAATTTGTTTTTGATTATTATGTAATTTAAAGATGTATAGATAATAAAATAAACATTAGAGAAGAGGCGCATTAATTGTGCAGACAGTATTTATTTATTACTCACTATCTTAAATTTAAATAACTGGAATTCATTCTCAGTTATTACATAATTTAAAGGTTTATGAATAATATAATAAATATTCGGAAAAGTTTATTGGTCAATAATGATTATTTAATCATTTGTCATTCTAAGTTAAATAATTGAAAGTCTATTTTAATTATTATAATTTAGAAAGTTATGGATGATGAATTAAATAATTGAGGCTATTAATTGATCAATGATAATTATTTATTTATCTGTTTATTATTCTGAATGTAGGTAGTTGAAATTCGTTTTCAATTATTATACGATTAAAGAATTGTAAACGATAGAATAAATAATTAGAGAGAAAGAAGAAATTAATTGGCGAATATTGGATTTTTATTCATTTTTTCTAATTGTACAATTATTATGTAAATATTGTATCTATTACAACAAAATTACAATAATAAGTTTACAAAGCTAAAATGAAATAAAAAATTAATCTAATATTCCTAATTCTAAATCTTCTGATCCAATGCATTTTTGTCTGCTCACTTGATGTTACCTGCAAAATTAAAATAAATTAGAATTCGAACAAATAATTAAAAGCAAAATTATTTAATGTTCATCATTAAAAGCAATGGCCGGAATCAGTTTACTCTTTTTTGCAAATCACGGGATTTCTCCCGGTTCACAAAAAAGAGAGGAATTTTTATAAATGAATGCACAAATCCACTTTTGTCAAAGAAATTGCATCTTTCAAATTAATTGCATTTTTAAAATCTAATGCATTTTTTCAAAATATGCACAGCATACAAAGTCCCTGCATGATCTCAACAACATATGCAAGCAAGCAAATGCCAACGTAAACCTATGCCCACATAGTAGAAAACAAAACATAAGCTATACTATTGCATTGGAAGTCAAAAAATATGCAGTTTAACCAATATGCAAGCAATGTAACATTCCTTTTTTCATCATATTCCAGCCTTTTGCAATTTCAGAAAATAGTACAGCATATCATTTTATTGTCAAAACTGTACTGAGAGAGAAAAAGAGAGGAGGAAGTGTGGTTTTACAGGTTTGGCTTAGGCAGGAAAGAGATACAAGACAAACTGCAGTAATATAGCCAGTAGAAGTAAAAACATAAAAGAGGAATAGAAACAAATTAGAGGTAGCAGTATGGTGCAGAATGCCAGGGAAGAGGGTGAAAGTATTTCAAATCTCCAGCCTGTAACGTAAACAAAAAAGAGGAGAAGACTGTTATAACATAACAACCAAAAATCACACATATCAGAATCAATCTCCAAGCCTTCAAGACTGAGAAAAAATAGTTATCAACAAGAAAACATACAAAAACCAGCAGAACCTGCATAACCATTCATTACTGTAAAAAAACCATAAAAACCAATATGGCCTAAACCTCACAAACTGATTGAGCCCTCAAGCCAACATCACCATCCTACTGTCAAATATATATCAAAAAACAATTTCACACAAAACCAGTTTTAACCATTTCACCATATGGCCTAAACAAAGAACCATCCTTTCCACTGTCCAACCAACATAACCAGCATACCCATAAACCTGTCTAACTTATTGCCCAAGCCATGAACATCATCAATCACAAACCTGCTGAAGCCAAGCTAGGCCAAACCTGAAACGATCCAAGCCAACACCAACTTCGAAGGCAACATAAGCAAGGCCTCAATACATTCATCATTGGCCAAAAAAAGAAAAAATCATACAGTAGTATAGGCGAGAAGAAGAAGAAAATGCTAGTCAAAAAGTAAGCATTTCAACAGTAGCACTCAATCGTCCAAAATATCAAAGCATACAGTACCAAGGCAAAAGAAGAAGAGAAAGATCAAAAGCTAAGGTAACTAGCAAGAAGAAGAAGGAAATCATATAAAATACCGGCCACCGAAGCAAGCTCGTGACGCGCCTCCCTTCCTCGCCTCGGCCTCCTACGCTCACCCGACCTCCTCCTCCGTCTCCGAAGGTAACCCCTTTCCTTCCCTTTCTTTCATGCATCAAATAACATCAAAAGTTCGAAGTAAGAATCAATGTAATCAGAATCAACACATGCAAAAAAACGTAACCAAGCTTTAACAAATCAGAAAGCATTTTCGTACCGTGAACCCATCGTGCCTTGGTTTGCGTCGGAGGGAAGAGAAGTTTGGAGCTGGTGGCCATTGGGCAAGGAAGCTTAGGAAAGTTCAGAAGCATGGAGAAGAAGACGCGAAGACGAAGAAGAGAGATGAGCGCCGTTCTGCACCACAGAACCCTAATCCCCAATTATGCTAAAACAATTAACCCTAAAATGATTTGTAAAACTAATGGGCCTCACCCCATTCTCCTACTTAAGCCCACACGACCTGCTTCTGCACCCCCTGTTTTTCTTTCTGTTTGGGCCCTCTGAAACCATCTAGCCCATATATTTTACTTGTTTTTTTTATTTGATACACTTTTTTTCTTTTTTATTTTACTTTCTCTAATCTTTTTTTAGAATTATTATTATGTTAATTAATTGGTAAGTATAATAAAAAACAAGAGATATGTCTAACTAGGTGATTTTTTTTTAATTAGTTTGACCTTTTTAGTTTAACCTTGAATTTAATTTAAGAGTTTTAATTTTATTTCATTAGGGTAAATTAATAACTTTCCATTTAATTTAGAACCTCTTAATCTTTTAAATAAGTACTTTATTTTTATATACATAAAAAATATAGAATTTAAGAATGTAGACACTTTATTTTTTTCTAATTAATTCTCCTCTTACATCGTTATTAAACAAAACTCTAAAACATATAAAAATAGAAAAAAATTAAAAAAAATATTTTATTAATTCATTTTCTTGCTTTATTAATATTAATATCAAAATATATAAAATAAAACTTAATAACTAAAAAAAAACATTATGTCTTCGTTAAATAATTCTCTTGCTTTTATCCATATCATAATGCGTAAAAATTAAAAAAATACTTTCTTTTCGTTAATATTAAACAAAAAATCATGAAAATACATTATTCGCATCATTTAGTCTATCATTTAAATTATCGTTATTTAATCATTATCCGCATATTTTGTCTGTGTATTTATTCATTTATTTATTCTGTTTATGTTTAAATCCAAAGGAAAAACAGTAAATTTGTTGACTTCATGTCCTCAAGTCTAACTGCGCGAACTTTCGCATTTCATTAAAACTTAGGATAATTTTTCCTCAAGTATTCAACCTTTTCAAAATTTATGCCCTTTAAGCAAAAACTTCGACATTAGGTCGTCGTATCTTAAAAAACCCGTCCGTATCCCGTTTCGGCCAAAACGATTTATTTTCAATCAAGCAATCAATTTTAAATAAAACAGATATTTCAAAAGGTTCCTATAGAGTACTATAGATGCATTGGGTGCTAATACCTTCCCATTGTATAACCAACCCCCGAACCATAAGATCTCTTTTTCAAAAACGCTTTGTATTTTATTATTATTTACATTGCATATTTAGGGTTTTATTTCGCTCTTTTCCCTTTTCCTTTGGAAACAATAAAGCGCGATGGCGACTCTTGCTTTTGTGAGACGAATTAATCAATAATTCGATCTCCGATTTACCCCGCTACATTTTTTATCGCTACAGAATTGGCGACTCTGCTGGGGACAGATTGACCTCTTGCTGGTCCATCCCTAAGTGGGTTAAGCCTAATTTGTCTTATCTGTTTACTATTATTTGATTTGCTTGATTATGTGCTTAAATTGGGGTGTTTGGGTTTTTTTGCAAAGGACGAATCCTATACCCGGATTAAGTAACACTTAAGGAATAGGACGGGCGGTATAGTCATGTTAACTTTGAGGGAGTAATCCCGAAGAAGGAGGCATGAGATCCCCCACTCAATGGAAGGCCCTCTTGAACTTAATATTTGTTTACCGAGTAATCGGGAAGACATTATTATTTTCGACCTAGAAGCCCGAGAAGTTGAGGACCGTAGAACCCCAACCCATCTTGGCCTTTTTAGGTGTAGCGCGGAGATTACAACGGAGTAATTCGGAAGTAGTTGTTACGCGATGCTACGCTCGGACGAGTTTCTCTTGAGAATATTGCTAATTATTGAGTAATCAAGACGTTGGTAATATCCGAAGGAGGAATGTAGACTCTGGGAACCCTTAGAACCATGTCTTACAGGTGTGATTGAACCGTTAGTACATACCTTTGGGTGGTCTTTACCCTCGACTCCATGCTGAACGTTGAACCTTTGAACCCCATGTTTGCAAACTTGTGTGTGACTGTTGCATTATCATTCATTCATGCATTCATCAACATCTTTGTAAAAAGCTTGTTTTTCAAGGAACTTTGGAATGATTTTTGTAGACGTCTCAGGGTATTATGGAACTTGGAAGGAGAAATACTCGAAGCTTTAGCTTCAAGGAGCCCGAGATCGAAGAACTGAAGAGTTTGATTCCGAAGATAGAGAGTCCGACAGATTTTCAGAAGAAGTATGGGTCCATCGTACCGCTCATGAAGCGCAAGATGAAGAAAGGCATCCTCAACACGTTGGTTCAGTTCTATGATCCCTTGTACCGATGTTTCACCTTCCCGGATTATCAGTTGATGCCCACTTTAGAGGAGTACTCCTATATTCTTGGTTTGCCGATCACCGACCGTGTTCCTTTTTCTGGATTAGAAGAGGAGCCCAAATCTCACGAGATAGCAACCATCACCCACCTGAAGAAGTCAGAGATAGAGGAGAATATGACTACGAAAGGGGGAATCCGGGGTTTGCCGGCGCAGTTTCTGTTGAGGAAAGCTCGCTACTTTGCTGATACAAAGGATACTGTTGCCTTCGAGGACGTGTTTGCTTTACTCGCATATGGTCTTTTCTTATTCCCTAACATTGATAAATTTGTGGATATCAACGCCATCAGAATTTTCCTGATTGGAAATCCGGTCCCTACGCTGCTAGGGGATACTTATTACTCCATCCATCTTCGAAACTCTTATCAAGGTGGGATGATTATTTGTTGTGTGACGTTGCTGTATCAGTGGTACGTCTCGTATTTACCTGGGTCCGATGCTTTCTGGGATCTCGAGAAGGAACCGCGTTGGGCGCCAAAGATTATGGCTCTCACTCATTTCGACATTGACTGGTACAATCGAGTTTACCACGACGTGCAAATCATTGATAGCTGTGGTGCTTTTCCTAACGTACCTCTTCTCGGTACGAGGGGTGGAATCAACTACAACCCTGTTCTAGCGCGCCGTCAGTTCGGGTACCCGATGAGAGATAAGCCGAACAATATCCATGTGAGTGGTCTCTTTCTTCAGGAAGGACAAGATCATCAGGCTGCTAAGAGGGAGATTGAAGGAGCTTGGCGCCATATCCACAAGAAAGGGAGAGATATGTTGGGACATAGAGGTGCCGTTTCTTTGGAGCCTTACCTGTAGTGGGTCCGTGCTAGGGCTTGTGCTCTCAAGATGCCATATAAACTTGAGAAACCTTTATTCCCTGCCATCGCACCATCATCTGTTGTTATCCCTATCGCGGATGTAGGAGAATACCAAGGAAATCTGGCTAGGATGAAGTCCGAGAGGGATGCTTGGAAGGAAAAGTACCATATGTCTGAATATGAGAATCGAGTCCTGACTCGACAGCTAAAAGAAAAGAAGGAGTTGCTGCTTATTCAAGACGGCCGGTTCGTTGACCACGATGAGAAACTTCGTCAGAAGGATGCCTTGCTGAAGAAGTATGCGAGTGAAAGGAAAAGAAAGAGGGAAGGTTCGGTAAGTGTGGCTCTCGTTCCTAATACGCAGGAAGAAATCATCGATCGACTGATAGCTGAGAAGAAGGAGATGGAAGACTTTTACGAAGAAAAGATCAAGAAGCTCCGATTACAGCTGGTGTTTGGTCCGTCATCTGAGGATTCCGAGTGAGCTTTAGCTTTTAGTTTATTTTATTGATGTCATTTTGTAAAACTATGTAAAAGAGCTTCATGTTCCGAAGTTGTAATTTATTGTTTTATTAAGGGCTTCATGCTCCGAAGTTGTAATTTATTGTTTTATTTTGGGCTTCATGCTCCAAAGTTGTAATTTACTGCTTTCATGTTTTAAAATTGTAATTTATCACTTTATTATGGTTTTCATGTTTCGAAGTTGTAATTTGTTGCTTTCATTATTGGATTTGTTATCCCAAGGTTGTAATTTACTGTTCCAAATTGTAAGTTGTAATTTATCGCTTTCGATTAATGGATTGAGTTTTTGTCGTTCCAAATTCCTTTACCATTGATGTATGCAAAATTATTAAAGTTCCTTGAAAAACTTTTAAAATGAGTCATCATTTTCATCACCATCATGCATCATTTCACATTCCACCTCACATGTTTTCTAGAGTCTCATCCTTGTTCTTTTTCCACCGAAGGTTGTCAAGCTGTCTCACCGATACGACACTCGGGCCAATCGTCAGAGGAAAATGGAAGATTTGGAACAGGAAAATCATGAGCTTCGTGGGGAAGTTGCTACACTTCGTGTCGAGATGGAAAAGTTAACTGCGTTAGTGGAAAGTTTGGTGGCTGTTCAGAATCAGCCATCGACCACGGCTGCCGAGATCCAGACTTCAACTCCCGTGGTTTCCGAGATTGTCACAGTTCCTGCCTCCGTAACTCAAATCAACTCTCCGCTTCAACATCAGATGCCGAAAGGTTTTCCGTGGGGAATGCCTTACAACTTTGTGCCAGAAGGGTATCAGCCTGCCGTACAACCTCTATTTCAACCTGCATTGTCTCTTCCTCAACCAGAGACAACTGCCATGCCGCCAGTAATTCCGTCTGTAACACCTTTTCCGCAACCAATTATGACGACCGTTGCTCCTGTGGTCCACTCCGTGCCTTACTTGAATGAACCTCCTTATCCTGCCGAGCCCGCTGAAAGTTTGGGTCTTTTTGATAGAATGGAAGAATTTCAGGATCAGTTCCAGGAAATGCAGAAGGAGCTTAGAGCATTGAAAGGGAAGGATTTATTTGGGAAGAATACGCATGACCTTTGTTTAGTTCCGAATGTCAAGATTCCAGCGAAATTCAAAGTGCCAGACTTTGATAGATATAAGGGTGATTCGTGTCCTAGAAGTCATTTGACAATGTACGTGAGGAAGATGTCTACGTACTCCGATGATCATGATTTGTTGATTCATTATTTTCAAGACAGTTTGACGGGTGCTGCTCTAAAGTGGTATATGGGTTTAGACAGCATTCGAATTCGCAACTTTAACGATCTTAGTGAAGCCTTTGTCCATCAGTACAAGTACAACGTTGACATGGCGCTGGACAGGGATCAACTCCGGGCGATGTCTCAAAGAGACCGAGAATCTTTTAAGGAATACGCCCAGAGGTGGCGTGAAATTGTTGCTCAAATCTATCCACCTCTTGAGGAGAAAGAGATGACCAAGATATTTTTGAAGACTTTAGGGTCTTTTTACTATGAAAGAATGATAGCCAGCGCACCCAGTGACTTCACCGAAATGGTAAGCATGGGCATGAGATTAGAGGAAGGGATTCGTGAAGGGCGTTTGGTCAAAGAAGGGAGTCCGTCTAGCAGTGCGAAGAAGTTTGGAAGTGTTTTCCCGAAAAGAAAAGAGCAGGATGTCAGTGCTTTGTTTCCAGGTAGGCCTAGGAGAGGTTACTCTCACGTTGCGGCAGTCACTCCGGCTGTCCGCCCAACTTTGATGACCCCAGCTCATCAAATTCCACCAACTCAACAACGACCTTTTCAGCAGCAGCCTCGACAACAGGCTTATCCGTTCAACAATCAGAACCGTTCACCCAGAAAACCGCAGTTCGATGCCATTCCTATGACGTATACTGAATTGTTCCCTGCTCTCATCAGAAAGAATCTCATCACGACAAAGCCTCCTCCTGTCGCGCCAAACAGTGCTTCTCCGTGGTACAAGGCGGATCAATTTTGTGAATATCATCAAGGGTCGCCGGGGCACAACCTTGAGAATTGCTTTGCTCTGAAGGCGGACGTACAGAGATTAATTAAGAATGGCATCTTGTCTTTTAAGGATGTTAATCCAAATGTTAGAGATAATCCTTTGCCTCGACATGGGGCAGCTTCAGTGAATATGGTGGAAGGTTGTCCGGGGAAGTTTCGGGTTTTTCAAGTCGAACACATAAGAGAGTCGTTGGTCAGGCTACATCAGAGTTTGAGAAGACTTGCCTTTGTTAGGTGCCAGCATGATTATGACATTTGTGAGTTTTGTTCAAGAGAGGATGATTGTCCTATTGTGAAGGAGGATATTCAAAAGTTGCTAGATCAGAGAGTTATCACTATTACCTATGACCGAAATCCGGAGGATGAGGTGAATGTTATCAAACCACAATTCAATTTGCCAGAATCAGTAGAGATTGCTTACAACAGCCAGACTGCGCCTGTTGATCCTTTGATTATTTACCCACCTGGCCCTGTGCCTTACAGCTCAGACCAAGCTGTGCCGTACAAGTATAACGCCACAATGATTGAGAATGGGGTAGAAGTCCCCATACCAACCAGACCGTCTTTTGTTAACATTGCTGATGTGAGTAGAGTTACGAGAAGTGGGCGTGTTTTTGCAGCAGTACCGTTGAGGAGACCGGAAGTTCAAGTTAGGAGGCCCATATCGGCGGAGATTCCAGTAAGAAATGTTGAACCAAGGGTTGAGATAGGCCGATCCAGTGAACCTATCCCTCACCCTGAGGATGATGAGATCCTAAAGCTTATCAAAAGGAGTGAGTATAAGATTGTGGACCAGCTTTTGCAAACACCTTCCAAGATTTCCTTGCTTGCCTTATTGAGAGATTCTGGTGCGCATAGAGAAGCCTTGATGAAGGTTTTGGACCAGGCATTCGTAGACCATGATGTGACGGTTGATCAGTTTGATGGGATTGTGGGAAATATAACTTCGTGTAACAATCTTGGTTTCAGTGATGAAGAACTCCCGGAGGAGGGAAGAAACCATAATATGGCTTTGCACATCTCAATAAGTTATGGAAACGATACCTTATCAAGTGTGTTGGTGGATACAGGCTCGTCGTTGAATGTGATGCCCAAGACTACGTTGTCTCGGCTCTCATATCCAGGTGCTCCTATGAGGCCTAGTGGAGTAATTGTTAAAGCATTTGATAGTTCTAGGAAGACAGTTATTGGTGAAGTGGATCTTCCCATAGTGATTGGTCCCCATACTTTTCAAATCACTTTCCAAGTGATGGACATCCGTGCTGCCTACAGTTGTTTATTGGGTCGTCCCTGGATCCATGATGCCGGGGCAGTCACCTCTACGCTTCATCAGAGACTAAAGTTTGTAAGACATGGGAAGCTAGTGATGATTGGGGGAGAGCAGGCTATGGTGGTAAGCCATTTATCATCATTTTCTTTTATTGATGCTGACGAGGATGTGGGGACCCAGTTCCAGGGTCTATCTGTTGCTAAGAATACAGTGAAGAAGCAAGGGGCATCCATCTCTTCTTTTGAGGATGCGCGGCGAGTGGTGGAAAGTGGTTCGGCCGAAGGATGGGGCCAGGTGTTGACATTACCCGAGAACAAGTCTGGGGAAGGTCTGGGTTTTCATTCAATATCTGCAAGGGTCGAGAAAGAGGTGGTGGTTCGTCCGATTCAAGAGGTTTTCCGAAGTGCAGGGTTTGTACATCCTGAGATTGATGCTATCATAGATGATGATTCCGAGGAGGATTTGCCCGTGTTTGTGACGCCTGGATTGGCTTGCCAAAACTGGATAGCTGTTGATGTCCCTGTGGTTATGCACATTTCCGAGTAATGTTTTGTTTATTTTCCTTTGAAAAATTCGCTCTGCCCAAGGCGAAACGTATTTTGTGTCGGGCTATGAAAAATAATTCCTTTTGCTCTGCCCAAGGCAAAAGAGAGATGTCTGGGCTTTTTGTTTCAAGTATTTCCCTTTAATGAATAAAAATGTTATTTTGTCCACTGCTGTTTTATTTTTCACTTTTTCTGGGAAATAACAATGAAAATTAATTAATAACATTTTGTTTTATTTGCACAAATCGATTTCTAAAATAAAGCATAATCATATGTGCAGATTAATCCATGACTTAACCATCGAAAACAGTGATCCTATGCCCTCTCCCAACTTTGAATTCCCTGTGTTCAGAGCCGAAGAAGAGGATGATGAAGAGGTTCCTGTTGAGATTTCCCGTTTGCTTGAGCATGATGAGAAGATTATTCAACCATTTGAAGAACCTGTTGAGTTGGTCAACTTGGGTGATGAAGAGGATAGAAAGGAAGTCAAAGTCGGAGCATTGCTTATCCCGGAAGTTAAGGAGAAGATGTTGGAGCTTCTCAAAGAGTATGTTGACGTGTTTGCTTGGTCTTACCAAGATATGCCAGGGTTGGACAATGACATTGTGGAACATCGTTTACCGTTGAGACCTGAGTGTCCACCGATCAAGCAGAAGTTGAGAAGGACTCGTCCCGACATGGCTGACAAGATCAAAGAGGAGGTTCAGAAGCAGATCAATGCATGTTTCCTTGTTACGTCGGTCTATCCTCAGTGGTTAGCCAACATAGTGCCTGTTGCTAAGAAAGATGGCAAGGTTCGGATGTGTGTAGACTACAGAGATCTGAATAGAGCTAGTCCGAAGGATGACTTCCCATTACCTCATATCGACGTATTGGTCGACAGTACCGCCAAGTTCAAAGTCTTTTCTTTCATGGATGGTTTCTCTGGTTACAATCAAATCAAGATGGCGCCGGAAGATATGGAGAAGACCTCTTTCATTACACCTTGGGGAACTTTCTGTTATCGGGTTATGCCGTTTGGTTTGAGGAATGCTGGCGCCACATACCAAAGGGCCATGACTGCTTTGTTCCATGACATGATGCATAAGGAGATAGAAGTGTATGTGGATGATATGATTGCCAAATCACAAACTGAGGAGGATCACTTGGAGCATTTATTGAAGTTATTCCAGCGTTTGAGAAAGTATAAACTCCGTCTGAATCCCAACAAGTGCACTTTTGGTGTTCGTTCTGGAAGACTTCTGGGTTTCATTGTCAGTCAGAAAGGTATCGAGGTAGATCCTGATAAAGTCAAAGCTATTCGGGAAATGCCCGCACCCAAGACGGAAAAACAAGTAAGAGGATTCCTTGGGAGACTGAATTACATTTCTAGGTTTATATCTCATATGACTGCTACCTGTGGGCCGATTTTCAAGCTTCTCCGGAAGAACCAAGGATGTGTGTGGACAGAAGATTGTCAGAGAGCTTTTGATAGTATCAAAGAATATTTACTTGAACCTCCCATTTTGATTCCTCCGGTGGAAGGAAGACCGTTGATTATGTACCTGACTATATTGGAAGACTCCATGGGATGTGTGCTTGGTCAACAAGATGAGACTGGAAGAAAGGAACATGCCGTATACTATTTGAGTAAGAAATTCACAGACTGTGAGTCTCGATACTCATTGCTTGAGAAAACCTGTTGTGCTTTAGCTTGGGCTGCTCGCCGTCTACGCCAGTATATGATTAATCACACTACTTGGTTGATCTCCAAAATGGATCCGATCAAGTATATCTTTGAGAAGCCCGCCTTATCCGGAAGGATAGCCCGTTGGCAGATGTTGTTATCTGAATATGACATTGAGTACCACACTCAGAAAGCGATCAAAGGGAGTATTTTAGCCGATCATTTGGCTCACCAACCAATTGAAGACTATCAATCCATCAAGTTCGATTTCCCAGATGAAGATGTTATGTACTTGAAAGCTAAAGATTATGAAGAGCCGTTACCTGAAGAAGGACCTGATCCTGAATCCCGTTGGGGTTTGATTTTTGACGGAGCTGTGAATTCTTATGGAAATGGAATTGGGGCAATCATCGTTACTCCCCGAGGTACTCATATCCCGTTCACGGCAAGACTGAAGTTTGACTGCACGAACAACATGGCGGAATATGAGGCATGTATTATGGGTCTCGAAGAAGCAGTGGACCTAAGGATTGAAATTCTTGATATTTATGGAGATTCGGCATTGGTGATTAATCAAATCAAAGGAGAATGGGAGACTCGTCATCCTGGTTTGATCCCTTATAGAGACTATGCTAGAAGGTTGTTAACTTTCTTTAACAAGGTGGAATTACATCATATCCCTAGAGATGAGAATCAAATGGCTGATGCTTTAGCTACTTTGTCTTCAATGTTTCAAGTGAATGATTGGAACGCCGTGCCTACAATCCGAGTTATGCGCCTCGACATACCTGCTCATGTGTTTTCAGTGGAAGAGGTCACCGACGACAAACCGTGGTTCTATGACATTAAACGTGTTCTTCAAACTCAAGAGTACCCGCCTGGGGCATCCAATAAAGATAGGAAGACGTTGAGAAGATTAGCAAGCAGTTTCTTTCTCAATGAAGAAGTTTTGTATAAGAGGAATTACGACATGGTCTTGCTCAGATGTGTAGACAGACGTGAAGCAGACATGCTGATGCAAGAAGTACATGAAGGGTCCTTTGGCACTCATGCCAATGGACATGCAATGGCTAGAAAGATGTTGAGAGCTGGTTACTATTGGATGACAATGGAATCTGATTGCTGCAAGTATGTGAAGAAATGTCATAAATGCCAGATTTATGCGGACAAGATGCACGTGCCGCCGACCCTCCTCAATGTTATATCTTCACCTTGGCCTTTCTCTATGTGGGGCATTGATATGATTGGGATGATTGAACCCAAAGCTTCAAATGGTCATCGTTTCATCTTGGTAGCGATTGATTATTTTACTAAGTGGGTGGAAGCAGCATCTTATGCTAATGTAACCAGACAGGTGGTAGTCAGATTTATCAAGAATCAGATCATTTGTCGATACGGTATCCCGAGCAAGATCATCACTGATAATGGTTCGAATTTGAATAACAAGATGATGAGAGAGCTTTATGAAGAGTTCAAGATCGAACATCATAATTCTTCTCCTTACATACCGAAGATGAATGGGGCTGTTGAAGCTGCGAACAAGAATATCAAGAAGATTGTCCAGAAGATGGTGGTAACTTATAAGGATTGGCATGAAGTGCTTCCGTTTGCTTTACATGGGTACCGTACTTCAGTTCGAACTTCAACGGGCGCAACACCATTTTCCCTAGTTTATGGTGTGGAAGGAGTACTCCCTGTGGAGGTTGAGATTCCGTCTCTGAGAGTGTTGATGGAAGCTAAACTTTCTGAGGCTGAATGGTGTCAAAGTAGATATGATCAGTTGAATTTAATCGAAGAGAAGAGATTGACAGCGTTGTGTCACGGTCAATTGTATCAGCAGAGGATGAAGAAGGCTTTTGATAAGAAGGTTCGACCGCGCGAGTTCAGAGAAGGTGACCTTGTACTCAAGAAAATATTATCTTTCCAACCTGATTCTAGGGGCAAGTGGGCTCCGAATTATGAAGGACCGTATGTTGTTAAGAAAGTCTTCTCTGGAGGTGCCATGATTCTCACCAATATGGACGGTGAAGATCTTCCGCGTCCCATGAACGCCGATGCAGTCAAGAAGTATTTCGCTTAGGCGAACTTCTGGTCAAATCAGTCTTGGCATCTGAGCACATTCTGGAATTCAAAGTTGTTAGAGAGAATAATGATCATTGTTTTTGTATAACCTTTTATTTCATGTACTATTTCCCCAAGCTTTTGTAAATCCTTGGAGTCGCCTTATTAGCGAACTACCATCTTATTAATGAAATTTGAGCATTTACCTTTTGTGGGCAGAATTTTAATTTTTATGGAAATACTTGAAACAAAGTTATTTAAAGTATTCTTATTTTAAAAAAAAATGTGTCGTGATTAATGAAAGGAATATTAACAGTTGTTCCGAAGATGGTCAAGCCATGAAATGCGAAACAGTACAGTAGTTTATCCTTGCATGATGAGCATGTTTCGTTTCAAAATCGTCATGAGGTGTTGGTTGTGTAAACTTGTGTTTCTCGGGGTACTAAGTTTGGTGACTCCCCAGCTGTTCCAGTTAAGCATTGTTTTGGCTATCTCTATTTGGGCGATTTCTGAAGTTTGGTACGCTTTGTCTCATACCGTGGTCTATTGGTGTTAGAAGATTGGATTTGGATGCTTTTCTCCTCAGAAGACTTGAGCCTTGTAGCGTGATACTCTCCGACGTTGCTTTGTGTTTCCAGTTCCGTTTATCTTCCGTCTTTCTAAGATTGGCCGAGTATCTATTTTGCTGTGATAGCATATTATCTTCAAGATAGTCCATTTGTCTGTCTTTGTCAGCATAACATTCATTTGCTCATTTACACTTATATCAGCATGCATATCCACATTTGCCGTTGATTTTGGGTCGTACTTTGTTTGTTCGAACAATATACATTTTTGTCCTTCCAAGTAGAAGGTTAGCTTAGGCAGAAAATGTGTTTCCTTTCTAAATTCCCCAACGGAGCTAACCCTCGTGGATGATTTTTGATTCAGCTTACCTTGTCCATTTCTGGATAAGATGAATTCCCCAATCGAGTTACTTTCTCATTGGGTGGAGTCTTGTTTGACTGTTTTCTCTCTAGGTTATTCCTGGATGAAGTTGCTGCCTCTTGCGTAGGCTATTTCTTTGATTCTCCCCAGTAAGTTCGCGACCTAGACGGCTGGTGCATTTATGTTGCACCTTTAAGTAGGTGATCTCCTCGGGAAGGATTGATTCATGGTTCTCTTTGACGAGGATTTTATTCTCTGCCAATATCATCGCAATTTCCTTCTGTTTGGTTTTTTGGAAGACGACAAGCGGCAGCTCTTCATGAGCAACTTGTACGTTATAGACACCGTTGGAAAACGACAAGCGGCAGCTCTTCATGAGCAACTTGTACGTTACGTTTTGAAAGCGCCGAGCAGCAGTTCTTCATGAGCTACTAGTGCGTTATTACTTTTGAAAGCGCTGAGCAGCAGTTCTTCACGAGCTACTAGTGAGTCATTTACGTTTTGAAAGCGCCGAGCAGCAGTTCTTCACGAGCTACTAGTGCGTCATTTACGTTTTGAAAGCGCCGAGCAGCAGTTCTTCATGAGCTACTAGTGTGTTATCACTTTTTGAAAGCGCCGAGCAGCAGTTCTTCACGAGCTACTAGTGCATCATTTTGATTTTTTCTGAAAACGACAAGCAGCAAACTCTTCATGATCTACCAGTACGTTATTACTTTTCTGGAATACAGCAAGCGGCGGCTTCTTTATTTGAGCAGCTTGTATGTTATTGGTATTTTCTTTGGACAACAGCAAGCGGCAACCTCTTTATTTGAGCAGCTTGTATGTTATCGGTATTTTCTTTGGACAACAGCAAGTGGCAGCTTCTTTATTTGAACAACTTGTATGTTATTGACATCTCTGGACGACGGCAAGCGGCTACCTCTTTATTTGAGCAGCTTGTATGTTATCGGTATTTTCTTTGGACGACAACAAGTGGCAGTTTTCTTTATTTGAACAACTTGCGTATCTACAATCTTATTACTTCAGCATTAATGAGTATATCTCTGAAAATCTAGCAGAGAAGTCTGTTACGAATCTGTACCTCCAGAAGTCGGTAATCAGTTATCAGCAATTTGATACTCTCTGTCTATCATTGACCTTGAGTTGCGAACTCACTGTTTTGGATCAATGATCTGTTATGGCCTATGCAAGATGCTCTCTTTGTTAGGGTTAGAGGTCGTATTCCCTCGATTTTATTTGCTGTCAGGAGTCTGTCGTTTGAAGTCGATAGCTTGTTTCCCCAGTAATGTATAATCCATGCCTCTGTGTTTTGTTGGTGTTCGATTCCCCCAACATTGTCTTGTTTCATACAATATCTTTCTCTGTGAGTTCGATCGCTGCATTCATATCAAACATGACGACGGCATCTTAGGACAAAATTTGCGTAATTATGTATTTAAGTACCTTCAATCTCGTCGAAACGAAGATTTCAATCTTCATATCTCCGGATAGAAGAAACTTAAATAGGGGCAGCTGTTGTACCCCAAATTTTGACCTAAGATATCATCTCCTACCTGCATCATTACATTACAAGTGTTTTGATCCATCGATTTTAAAATTCATAACTTTTTTCAGGCCGAGAGCTATTTATGTTGAACACTAAATCATTTAATCGATTCGTGCTAAAATAATGTTTATTAATTATTTATTATCTTAAATTTTAAATAATTGGAATTTGTTTTCGATTATTATGTAATTTAAAGATGTATAGATAATAAAATAAACATTAGAGAAGAGGCGCATTAATTGTGCAGACAGTATTTATTTATTACTCACTATCTTAAATTTAAATAACTGGAATTCATTCTCAGTTATTACATAATTTAAAGGTTTATGAATAATATAATAAATATTCGGAAAAGTTTATTGGTCAATAATGATTATTTAATCATTTGTCATTCTAAGTTAAATAATTGAAAGTCTATTTTAATTATTATAATTTAGAAAGTTATGGATGATGAATTAAATAATTGAGACTATTAATTGATCAATGATAATTATTTATTTATCTGTTTATTATTCTGAATGTAGGTAGTTGAAATTCGTTTTCAATTATTATACGATTAAAGAATTGTAAACGATAGAATAAATAATTAGAGAGAAAGAAGAAATTAATTGGCGAATATTGGATTTTTATTCATTTTTTCTAATTGTACAATTATTATGTAAATATTGTATCTATTACAACAAAATTACAATAATAAGTTTACAAAGCTAAAATGAAATAAAAAATTAATCTAATATTCCTAATTCTAAATCTTCTGATCCAATGCATTTTTGTCTGCTCACTTGATGTTACCTGCAAAATTAAAAGAAATTAGAATTCGAACAAATAATTAAAAGAAAAATTATTTAATGTTCATCATTAAAAGCAATGGCCGGAATCAGTTTACTCTTTTTTGCAAATCACGGGATTTCTCCCGGTTCACAAAAAAGAGAGGAATTTTTATAAATGAATGCACACATCCACTTTTGTCAAAGAAATTGCATCTTTCAAATTAATTGCATTTTTAAAATCTAATGCATTTTTTCAAAATATGCACAGCATACAAAGTCCCTGCATGATCTCAACAACATATGCAAGCAAGCAAATGCCAACGTAAACCTATGCCCACATAGTAGAAAACAAAACATAAGCTATACTATTGCATTGAAAGTCAAAAAATATGCAGTTTAACCAATATGCAAGCAATGTAACATTCTTTTTTTCATCATATTCCAGCCTTTTGCAATTTCAGAAAATAGTACAGCATATCATTTTATTGTCAAAACTGTACTGAGAGAGAAAAAGAGAGGAGGAAGTGTGGTTTTACAGGTTTGGCTTAGGCAGGAAAGAGATACAAGACAAACTGCAGTAATATAGCCAGTAGAAGTAAAAACATAAAAGAGGAATAGAAACAAATTAGAGGTAGCAGTATGGTGCAGAATGCCAGGGAAGAGGGTGAAAGTATTTCAAATCTCCAGCCTGTAACGTAAACAAAAAAGAGGAGAAGACTGTTATAACATAACAACCAAAAATCACACATATCAGAATCAATCTCCAAGCCTTCAAGACTGAGAAAAAATAGTTATCAACAAGAAAACATACAAAAACCAGCAGAACCTGCATAACCATTCATTACTGTAAAAAAACCATAAAAACCAATATGGCCTAAACCTCACAAACTGATTGAGCCCTCAAGCCAACATCACCATCCTACTGTCAAATATATATCAAAAAACAATTTCACACAAAACCAGTTTTAACCATTTCACCATATGGCCTAAACAAAGAACCATCCTTTCCACTGTCCAACCAACATAACCAGCATACCCATAAACCTGTCAAACTTAATGCCCAAGCCATGAACATCATCAATCACAAACCTGCTGAAGCCAAGCTAGGCCAAACCTGAAACGATCCAAGCCAAAACCAACTTCGAAGGCAACATAAGCAAGGCCTCAATACATTCATCATTGGCCAAAAAAAGAAAAAATCATACAGTAGTATAGGCGAGAAGAAGAAGAAAATGCTAGTCAAAAAGTAAGCATTTCAACAGTAGCACTCAATCGTCCAAAATATCAAAGCATACAGTACCAAGGCAAAAGAAGAAGAGAAAGATCAAAAGCTAAGGTAACCAGCAAGAAGAAGAAGGAAATCATATAAAATACCGGCCACCGAAGCAAGCTCGTGACGCACCTCCCTTCCTCGCCTCGGCCTCCTACGCTCACCCGACCTCCTCCTCCGTCTCCGAAGGTAACCCCTTTCCTTCCCTTTCTTTCATGCATCAAATAACATCAAAAGTTCGAAGTAAGAATCAATGTAATCAGAATCAACACATGCAAAAAAACGTAACCAAGCTTTAACAAATCAGAAAGCATTTTCGTACCGTGAACCCATCGTGCCTTGGTTTGCGTCGGAGGGAAGAGAAGTTTGGAGCTGGTGGCCATTGGGCAAGGAAGCTTAGGCAAGTTCAGAAGCATGGAGAAGAAGACGCGAAGACGAAGAAGAGAGATGAGCGCCGTTCTGCACCACAGAACCCTAATCCCCAATTATGCTAAAACAATTAACCCTAAAATGATTTGTAAAACTAATGGGCCTCACCCCATTCTCCTACTTAAGCCCACACGACCTGCTTCTGCACCCCCTGTTTTTCTTTCTGTTTGGGCCCTCTGAAACCATCTAGCCCATATATTTTACTTGTTTTTTTTATTTGATACACTTTTTTTCTTTTTTATTTTACTTTCTCTAATCTTTTTTTAGAATTATTATTATGTTAATTAATTGGTAAGTATAATAAAAAACAAGAGATATGTCTAACTAGGTGATTTTTTTTAATTAGTTTGACCTTTTTAGTTTAACCTTGGATTTAATTTAAGAGTTTTAATTTTATTTCATTAGGGTAAATTAATAACTTTCCATTTAATTTAGAACCTCTTAATCTTTTAAATAAGTACTTTATTTTTATATACATAAAAAATATAGAATTTAAGAATGTAGACACTTTATTTTTTTCTAATTAATTCTCCTCTTACATCGTTATTAAACAAAACTCTAAAACATATAAAAATAGAAAAAACTTAAAAAAATATTTTATTAATTCATTTTCTTGCTTTATTAATATTAATATCAAAATATATAAAATAAAACTTAATAACTAAAAAAAAAACATTATGTCTTCGTTAAATAATTCTCTTGCTTTTATCCATATCAAAATGCGTAAAAATTAAAAAATACTTTCTTTTCGTTAATATTAAACAAAAAATCATGAAAATACATTATTCGCATCATTTAGTCTATCATTTAAATTATCGTTATTTAATCATTATCCGCATATTTTGTCTGTGTATTTATTCATTTGTTTATTCTGTTTATGTTTAAATCCAAAGGAAAAACAGTAAATTTGTTGACTTCATGTCCTCAAGTCTAACTGCGCGAACTTTCGCATTTCATTAAAACTTAGGATAATTTTTCCTCAAGTATTCAACCTTTTCAAAATTTATGCCCTTTAAGCAAAAACTTCGACATTAGGTCGTCGTATCTTCAAAAACCCGTCCGTATCCCGTTTCGGCCAAAACGATTTATTTTCAATCAAGCAATCAATTTTAAATAAAACAGATATTTCAAAAGGTTCCTATAGAGTACTATAGATGCATTGGGTGCTAATACCTTCCCATTGTATAACCAACCCCCGAACCATAAGATCTCTTTTTCAAAAACGCTTTGTATTTTATTATTATTTACATTGCATATTTAGGGTTTTATTTCGCTCTTTTCCCTTTTCCTTTGGAAACAATAAAGCGCGGTGGCGACTCTTGCTTTTGTGAGACGAATTAATCAATAATTCGATCTCCGATTTACCCCGCTACATTTTTTATCGCTACACTTAGGAAGGAAGGAAGATCCAATCAGAACAAGATCTACCTTCAGAAACTCTGAAGAATCCCTCATGGGACTGGTTTCTCTGATTGAACTAACAATAATTGATGAAGCACTACTGGAAAATGACTGGATTCTAGAAATGCAGGAGGAGCTAAATCAGTTCACAAGAAATGACGTATGGGATCTGGTTCCCAAACCAAAAGGATTCAACGTCATAGGTACACAATGGGTGTTCAGAAACAAACTAAACAAACAAGGTGAAGTCATCAGAAAAAAAAGCATGGCTGGTAGCACAAGGTTATAGTCAGCAAGAGGGGATAGACTATACAGAAACCTTTGCTCCAATCGCCAGGTTAGAATCTATCAGACTTTTAATTTCATTTGCTGTTAATAAAGGCATCACTCTGTATCAGATGGATGTCAAGAGTGCATTCTTAAATGGCTATATAGAAGAAGAGTTTTATGTGCACCAACCCCTGGTTTTGAAAGTTCCAAAAATCCAAAATATGTTTTCAAACTAAATAAGTCACTCTATGGTCTGAAACAAGCTCCCAGAGCTTGGTATGAAAGACTAAGTAACTTCCTGTTAGAAAAGGAATTCACCAGAGGGAAAGTGGACACAACCTTGTTCTGTAAGACAGTTAAGAATGACATTTTAGTGTGTCAGATTTATGTTGATGACATCATATTTGGATCCACTAAACCCTCTCTGGGAAGAGAGTTTGCTAAATGTATGCAGGCAGAATTTGAGATGAGCCTAATGGGGGAACTAAAATTCTTTCCGGGCATTCAGATTAATCAAACTCCAGAAGGAACTTACATTCATCAGAGCAAATATGTCAAAGAACTTCTGAAGAAATTTGATCTCTCAGAATGTAAGCCCTCAAGGATTCCAATACATCCCACATGCATTCTGGAAAAAGAAGAGGTAAGTAAAAAGGTAGAACAGAAGGTCTACAGAGGTATGATTGGTTCTCTTCTCTATCTGACGGCTTCAAGGTCTGACATTCTATACAGTGTTTGCATTTGTTCTAGATTCTAATCAGATCTTAGAGAATCTCAATTAACAGCAGTTAAGCGAATTTTCAAGTATCTGAAAGGTACTACTAATCTGGGTTTGTTTTATAGAAAATTAAGTGATTACAGCTTAGTAGGTTACTGTGATGCTGATTTTGCTGGAGACAGAGTAGAACGTAAAAGCACTTCTAGAAGCTGCCAGTTTCTGGGAGAAAATATGTTCTCATGGTCCAGCAAAAGGCAATCCACAATAGCTCTATCAACAGCAGAAGCTGAATACATAGCAGCAACTGGATGTAGCACGCAAATGCTCTGGATGAAAAGTTAACTTGAGGACTTCAATATATTTGAGAGTAACATCCCTATCCTCTGCGATAACACTTCTGCTATTTGTCTCAGTAAAAATCCTATTTTGCATTCTAGGGATAAGCATATAGAAATAAAACATCATTTTATTAGGGACTATATTCAGAAAGGGATTCTCAATTAAAAATTCATTGACACAGACCATCAATGGGCTGATGTCTTTACAAAACCTCTTTCTGAAGATAGGTTTAACTTCATTCTGAAACATCTCAGCATGGAGCTTTGCCCAGAATAAAACATTTTGATCGTCTGGTAGGTCCAACGTTCCAAATCTCCATGCTGAGATGTTTCAGAATGAAGTTAAACCTATCTGGTAGGTCCAACGTTCCCAAGGATATATACAAAATTCCAACGTTCCATGCTGTGAAGGATGGAACAGGTATTTTGACCGTCTGGTAGGTCCAACGTTCCCAATCCCTGTGAAGGAATTTTGTATTCATGCTTCATCTTCCAACCATCAAGTTACTTCGTATATAATGGGGAAGAAGATAGTCATAACTGAAGACCTTATTGCAAGATTGATAGGTTACAGTGGTGGTGGTGTACGATGAACAGACATGGCTGAGAGATGTACTGATGTCGCTTTAATTGCTAGAGAAATCTTCACTCTGGGTCTTCCGTCCAACAAGATAAGGGATCTGAAAGACTATCACAGAATATGGGCTAAGATTATTCTGGGATGCATAAACCACAGGAAGCCAACCAGCTCTCCCGACTACATCAACATTGATCAGCAGTTTCTGATCTACTTCATCTCCCAGAATATTAAGGTGAATCTGGCTCATTTGTTGTCCAATCATCTGAGGACTAGTGTTAAGGAGACTAGAGAAGAGGAGCGCACTAAAAGGGACTGGATACCCCTTGGAAGGCTCATATCAGATATTCTGACAGAGAATAAGCTGATAGATCATCTAACAGAAGCACATGAAATCAACACTTTAGAGGCAACTGTTGGAAAACCTTTGAATGCAAAGAATCTGAAGAAGATGAAGATTATTGAGAACATCAAGAAGGAACCCAGTGTCACTTCTTTTGCAACAATCTCCAGTAGAAGAATCCCTCTGGATGACTTTCCCATGTTCTCAGAAATTGATTCCAAGCCTGAGATTATAGTCAGATATCTGGATGCATGCAAGGAAGATGGTACAACACCAGATTCAAACATTCAGGATCTGCAGCAGAAGGCTCCAGAAGTTGTACTGAAGAAGAAAAAGAAAAGGAAGGCAGCAGCAGAAGGATCATCCCAGCGGACTCCCAAAGCAGCTAAAAAGAGAGGTAATCCTTCTTCTGTAACTGTTTTAGACTCAGTATCTGTATCAACATCTGTACCAATCCCTACCCAATCAGAAATTCCTACCCCACAAACATTTGATGATTTTGACATTGAATTTGACCCCTCAGAAACTTTAACTCTTAGAGGATCTCACTCCCTACCTTTCAATCCAAATATTGAAACAACTCAACCAGAACTTGCAAAAGTTCTATCAGATATTGAAACCTTTGACCAACATATTTCTGCTCCCATACCAGTAAATCCAAACTCTGAAACCATTTCAGAAGCACCTCAACCAGAAATTCCACTCTCTCCACAACCAGAAATACCACTACCTCCATCTCCTCAACCATAAATTCATCCACCTTCTCTACAACCTGAACTATTACAACCAGAAGTTCAAACTTCTGAGGTCCAACCTTCTGAATCCTGTGAACCAGAACCTTATCACGTTCAATCCAACCAAACTGTTGAATCTGATCCCATTCTCATTACCAGAATCACTGAACCACTGGCCATCCGTATGCCCCTGACCATTCTGGATATTCCCCAAATTCCCTCTTCACTAGAATCAACTCCACCAAACTCCCCAACTAGTCCAATAATCATTCCAGAATCTCCCACTTCCTCACCAAAGAACAATCCAAATGACAACGCCAAAACTATCATTGATTTAACTGTTTTTGAACGCCTTGCTGCCATAACCCACAAAACAGTCATTCCAAAACCAAAACCCTCTAAACCTACACCAGATGTTGGTACCAGTTTATTGATATTTGAAACAGAAATGCAGAAGTGGATAACTTCCCTGAAGCAAGCTAGTCTTGAGCTGATTGATCCTGCTACATCAGATTATCTTTGGACAAGTTTCAGAAAATGGGTATGTTCTGAAACTCATAAGATGCAAGTACAAAGCTACGGACAAGTTCAACAGAACTTCAATAATCTGCTAAAAGTAATTGAAGATCAAGTTCTGAGCCAGCTGCTCAAGGAAGAAGTTCTCCCTCTGGACAATGCTCCCTGGTCAGAACATCTTCCAACAGATAAAGTTCAACCAGAGTCAGAAGATCTCATTCTGACTGATACTCCAGAGCAGATGATTCCTGCAGAAGAATGATGTCAAAAAGATGACATTGCAGAATGCTCTGAGAAGCATCCAATTACTGAAGATTCTCAAGCTTCCTCCTATGAAAGGCAGACTCTGGAAGATCTGAAGAGATCTGATATTTTGATGCAGGAAAGGATGGATAAACAAGATGAAAAAATTTCGAAAATCAAGAGCATGTTAACCAAGCAAGAAGAAACCAACATCCAGATCAAGGGCTTGTTGGAAGCTTTGTTCACGCGTCTTCCTCCTCCCTCTTAGATTTTCCTCTGTTTTAAAAATTTGTTTATCTGTAATATTCTCTACATGTTCTGAACATATCATTGATTCTGATTTTTAATATAAACTCCTTTTGCCTCTGATTATATTTTCTTTTTGATAACTGACAAAAAGGGGGAGAAAGAATAAGATATTTTCAATAACGGATCATTGAGACATAAGTCTCAAACATTCTGATCTATTTAATTCCTCTCTTCTGAAAAGCTTGAACAGGTACAAAACTCTGATGAAAGATACAATAAGATTCTGATGCTCAAAGACTCATGGAATTAAAGGGAAGTAATCAACTCAGGGGGAGTTTTTTCTTCTTAATTCTATAATTTTTATTCTTTATTCTTTATTGAAAAATCTGGTTTTTGTCATCATCAAAAAGGGGGAGATTGTTAGAACATAGTTTGATTCTACAACCCTTGATTAGAGTTTTGATGATATCAAAATACAAAGAATAAATTATTTCAAAGATATATACAAAGAACAATTATGCTCCTTAAGATTATGTTTGGTATATGCAGAAGTTCTGATGGAATCAACATCAGAATGGAATCAACATCAAAAGATCAGCAACCTGTGCTACACACTGAAGCTACCAGATTATACGCTGAAGCTTGATGACCAGAATCTGCGCCTAAGTAAATACACCCTGACTCTGATCAAATACATCTTTACCAAGTCATCAACACTCTGAAGAGTTATCAGTAGATACAGCAAAGAAGACTATGAAGCATTACTGGTTATTCAAGACAGAATTAAATGCTAACGGCTTTCTTCAGACAAAGATCTTCTACAAAAGGAAAGTGCATTATTATCATTAAAACCTGCTTTATGGACAATGTATCCTTGCTTGCCTATATAAACATGTCTGCTTGTGAAAAGAAGCACGTACGTACGCACTCAAAATTTTCCAAGCTATCCAAACCACGCATATTCAAAGCTTTAGCAAATTCACTTTATTCCAAGCTTATTTTGTGTAATTATCACATTTGTGATATACAGTTTTGTAAGAAAACAACAACACACACTTGTTCAATTCATTTGTAAAAGAAGTTCCTTGAGATTAACCGGATTGTGGTTGTACTCAAGAAGACTTTAACAGTTGTTAAAGTAGCTGTTGTAATCCTTTGAGAATAGTGGATTAAGACCTCGTTGGAGAGAGGCGAAATCACCTTGACGGGTGGACTGGAGTAGTTTGAGATCAAACGAACCAGGATAAAAATACTGTGTTGTTAAGCCTTTTGATTTAAGTTTTACAATTCAACCCCCCCTTCTTGTGTTTTTCACATCTTCACAACGTTTCCCATTCTTGTCAAAGAATTCTGGATACATGCTTCTTCATCAAATCACCAGGTTACTTCTTATGTCATGGGGAAGAAAATTGTGATTACAGAAGATCTTATTGCAAAGCTTCTTGGATACAATGGTGGTGGTGTCAGATGCATTGACATGGCTGAGAGATGCTTTGACCTAAGATCAATTGTAAAGGAAATTTTTACTTCTGGACAACCCTCCAGTAAAATCAGATATTTGAAGGATCATCACAGAATCTGGGCCAAAATCATTCTGGGATGTATCCATCATAGGAAGCCTACAAGCTCTTCTGATTACATAAATATTGATCAGCAATTTCTGATCTATTTAATTGCTAAGAAGACAAAGGTAAATCTTCCACACTTGCTCTTCAACCATCTCAGAACAAGTGTGAAGGAAACTAGAGAAGACGAAAGGACTAAGAGGGATTGGATTCCCTTAGGAAGGATGATATCATATATTCTAATAGAGAACAGGCTGATAGAACATCTGACGGAGGCTCAGGAAATAAGCACATTGGAAGCAACTGCTGGGAAGCCCTTGAACGCTAAAAATCTGAAGAAAATGAAGATCATTGAGAATATCAAGAAGGAACCAACTGTTATTTCTCATGAGTTTCTGGTTGAGATTCTGATACCACAATCCCAACCCCTGGAATAACAGAACCTCTTGCGGTTCGCATGCCTCTCATTATTCATGACATTCCAGAAATCCATTCATCCCTTAAATCCACACCACCAAACACCCCTACCAGACCAATTATTATTCCAGACTCTCCCACTCCTTCACCCACTAACCGTCCAGCTGACAACTTCAGACTTGTCATTGATCCAACTGTGCTGGAAAGACTAGCCTCCACCTCTCACAAAACTACCATTCCCAAACCTAAACCAACTGCAACCACATCAGATGTTGGTACAAGTTTGTTGATTTTTGAAACAGGAATACAAGAATGGATAAATTCTTTGAAGCATGCAAGTCAAGAGATTTATAATCCTGCTACTTCTGATTGTATGTGGGAAAGATTCAGAAACTGGCTCAACACTGAAACTCTGAAGCTGAAGGAATTGAGTTATGAAAAAGCTCAGCAGAACTTTAGTGATAAGCTGAAGGCTTTCCAAGATCAAATTTTGAGCCAATTGTTCAAGAAAGATATCTTCTCGCTGGATAATGATCCCTAGAAAGAGCATCATCCTTCACATGTAGCTGAACCAGAACCAGAAAATCTCTCTCTGACTACTGCTCCAGAAGACATGATTACAGCAGAAGAAATGGTTCACTCAGAAGAGGCTGCGGAATGTTCTGAGCAACATCCAACCCCTGAAGAGACACCAGCTTCCTCCTTAGTCATGCAAACTGTGGAAGAGTTGAAGAAAGAGAATGCTTTAATCCATTTAAGACTGGATAAGCAAGAGGATACGAACAAAGAGATTGAAAGTATTTTGGGCAAGCAAGAAGAGTCAAATACTCAGATCAAGAGCTTGTTAGAAGCATTGTTCACACGTCTTCCCCCTCCTTCTTATATTTTATTTTAAAATTGTTTATTTTTAACTTTTAGTTTTACCTCTTTGTTTCTGAAACTTGTCATTGCATTAAGTTTTAAATATAATTCATCTCTTTTGGCTATGATTATATTGCCTTTTTGATACCTGACAAAAAGGGGGAGAAAGTAAGATATTTTCAATAATGGTTTACCGGGACAAAAGTCTCAAACATTCTGAATTATTTAACCTCTACTTCCTGAAAAGTTTGAACAGGTACACATTCTGATAGGAGATGCAGCTAAAACTCTGATGAGAAGGAACTTCGGGAAGTAATCAACTCAGGGGGAATTTCTCTTAAACCTTTTGTTCTTTATTTTTCATTGAAAATTCTAGTTTTTGTCATCATCAAAAAGGGGGAGATTGTTAGAACATAGTTTGATTCTACAACCCTTAGTTAGAGTTTTGATGATAATAAATACAAAGAACAAATATGAACCCTAAAAATTATGTTATTGTGTATGCAGAAGTTCTGACCAAAGCAGCATCAGAAGTTAAGCTATAAAATCTACACGCTGAAGCAATCAGATCTTGCACTGAAAATTGATGACCAGAACCTGCGCTTAAGTGAAGTAAACTCTGATTCTGAATGAGAGCATAATAATCTAAGTCATCAATGTTCTGAAGCATCAGCAGCAGGCAAGGATGTAAGATTCTGAAGCGTTACTACTCATTCAAGACAACATCAATTACAACGGCTTCATTCAGACAGGATCTTCTCCAAATGGAAACTGAGTTAATGACATTTATCACGCTTAATGATCAACAAGAATCCATTGCCTATATAAACAAGTTCAGTGATCAAATCATTTACGATTTAACAATACTACTATACGAGAATTCAAAAAGCTGCAAGCATACTTATCACCTTTCCACGCTCTAAATTTTGTGTAAAATATCACATTTGTGATAATAGTTTTTGTAACGAAAAACAACTATACACAACACTCTTGTTTATTTATTTAAGATAGTTTTCCTTGAGTTTAACTGAATTGTGGTTGTACTCAAGAAGACTTTAACAGTTGTTAAAGTAGTGATTGTTATCCTTTTGTGATTAGTGAATTAAGTCCTCGTTGGAGAGAGGCGAAATCACCTTGACGGGTGGACTGGAGTAGTTTGAGATCAAATGAACTAGGATAAAAATACTGTGTCATTGTGCATTTGATTTCAAGTTTTCAATTCAACCCCCTTCTTGTGTTTTCACTTCTTCAACATGAACTGGAGTAAAAACAATTTCAGAAATAACAGTGACTTGAGGTTGAGTCTGAGCTTGAGAGTGAACATGAGGGGGAGCTTGATTCTGAGTTTGAGAAGCAATCAAAGATTCAACCAGAGCAGTCAAATGGGACATGCTAGTTCTCAAAGTGGTGACTTCTTCCCATAGTTCCCTATTTTCTTGCTTGATGGTTTCCATCCTTTTCTTGTGATTAGCACAAGTTTTGCATGAATGCAACAACTTGATTAAACGGAGACCAAGAGAAATGAATAAGGCCCCTGGAAAGCTTATGAAATGCAAAAAATCAAGTGTGGAATGATGCATTGTATACAATGTAAATGATTTATTTATTCAATTTTCAAGGAACTTAAGAAGTCATAACAATTGCAAACATCAAAAGGAATAACTTATTTGAAATACTGAAAGTCTCATTTTATTAATAACTTTAAAGGATTAAAACTCGAAGTACAAAAGTTTCAAAAGATCCTTAAAGGAGAAAAGAGAAATCTAGAATATAAGGTGTTGTACCCCAAAATTTTCCCTCCCATTTTTCTTCAATACATTATCTCTGGTCTTCAAATGCTCAAGTTGGCTCAAGAATTGATCAAACAAATTCTCCTCCTAAGCAATGGATCCAGAACTAGGGTTTGGTATTTCTTAAGGAAGAATGGGTTTCCAAGGTCTCAAGATATTTTAATGGTTCTTAATATGTATTAAATAATTCTCATATCAAGTTTCAAGCTTTGCATCACAAGTTTGCTCAATCAATTGCTCAGATGACTGAAAATCAACTGTACTGGGTAGAAAGTCAATTGTGGCCAACATAAAGTCAAACTTTAAGATTTTTGGTCAACATCAAGATTTTGAAGTCACATTAATCATTTGATCAAGGTTTGGTCATGATTCCTCAATAAAATCCCTCAAATTATCAAAGGTCAAAAGTTGCCAAATTAGAGTTTCCTTAGGAGAAGTCAATTGAACTTTGACCAAGCATAACTTTCACATGTTTTATCAGATTTTCCCCAACAAAAGCTCATTTTGAAGGGAATTCAATTCTATACAACTTTTTATCTATATGCTCAAGTCCAAAAAATGCATCATTTGAGAGATATAAGCCAATACATTACAGGTCATTTCAAAAGTCAACAAAAAGACACTTTTTGTCAAGGCAACTTACATTAAGATAAAATATTAAAAAGAAAAAATGATAAACATAAAGGTTGTAGAGGCTATCTTGAGATTTCCAAAAAGTCCAAGATCACCTTCAAAAGATTAAAATTGAGTGAGTTATGACTATTGCAAGTTAGGATATTTTGAGCAAATGCATGAAGTTCAAAATGAGCAAGCTTGATATTTTGGGCTATTGGGCTATGGTTTAAGAGTCCAAACATGTATTGTAATCTTCCCATACCTCAAACCTTGTTCTTACACCCCTTTACCTTGTTTTGTTTTTATTTTTTTATTATTTTGATTTAATTCATTAATAATATAAAATAAAATAAGATAAAATTATATCTTACTACAAGAGACCAAGCCCATCATCTTTACCCTATTTTTCTCTATATATTCAGACATCAAAGAGAGAACCAGGACACGAATCCTTTCCTCTCAATATTGTCAAAAATAGAAAAAATTTCTCAAGAACCCTAAGTCTTAAAATCCTTGTTTCAAACCCCTCTCACTATAAAACCTCCATTCCATTCACTTTCAGGATCATTGAAGGGTAAGATTGGATCAGTTACTATGATCCAAAGGGCCTGAACCAGCATACATGCACCATTGTTTTTTTTCCATTATTTCATGATTCTTGTATTTCTATTTTCATTGTGTTTTAACGCACACTAATGCCACTAACATGCTCCTGAGATGCCAATGTATAGGTCTGGACCATCGTAATGGTCCCATGCACATTGAAACAAAGAACACCATGTTTTCTCCGATATGCTTTAATTTATTCATAGCTCAATCTACAGGGACTTATAGACAAAACTAAGCCCATATTTGGATTCAGGAGGGTTGAATTAGGGGGGATAGGATGTTTTGGATCACTAACTATTTGAATTTACATGTTTTGAATAAAAAGGATAGCCAGAGAAGACGACCGGAGCTAGGGCGCCGGCGCCTCTCGGGTCAATGCATGTTGGCTTATATTATATATTTATCATTCAATGATATAAACAGATGAAACAGACTCCCCAGTGGCAGAAGCACGCATAATAAAGCGTTAGTCTCAAAGGGCTTGGGTTTGATCTAGCCTTTTAACGTTTTATTTCTTTAATTTCTCATATTTTTCCAAGTTTATTACAAAGCGTGTTGGAGGCGTATCCTGGACACAAACACACGCTTGACCTGGTGGTATGCATGTTGCATGATGTCCTTGAGGGTGTGGGTTCAACACCCACCCCTACTGGTTTATTTTGCTATTTTTAATTCTCTATTCTTCTAACCCTTTTCCTCATGTTTTCTTCAAATTGAAAAAACCTTTCTCATAAAACCTAACATTTTTTCAAAACCCTTTCTTTAAAATAAAACCCTAATTTTTATTTTTAGGTTTTCTAATTAATTTTAGGTTTTATTCTAATATTAGTTTTAGGGTTTTTATAAACCCTAATTTAATTTTTTAAGTTTTCCTAATTAACTTAAAATCGACCTAGATTTTAAGGTTTGCCTAATTAACCGATTATTTTTATTTAATTAATTCTTTTCTTAATTAAAATCAATTAGGCTTTCTTTAGGTTAATCATCAATTTTTCATCAAAACAACCACAGAGAAAACATTCTTTCCGTTTCTCTTTGTTTTACCATCTCTGCGTGTTTACTTTCGCATAAAATTTTCAAAATATTTTCAAACACATACACAAAAGCATTTTAAACAAAGTGAGCTAGCGATTAAGAGCCTGTAGTTAACTATGGATGAAAAGGCTGCTAACATCTTTCCTTTTCATAAACTACCCCCCAAACTCAAGAAAATTCTCGAAGGTCTTTCTTATTATTTTCACCCTTTCCTTATTGGATAAAAGAAAAGTCAATGGCAACTCTTTATATCCACAACATTTGTGATAAAAAGCAAAACCAAGCCAGTTCTCCCACCGTATTACATAAGGGTTCCAAGGAACCATATCTGAAGATGATCCCACTTCATGTTACCGCTTCCTTTTAAACCTTTTAATCTGACTCTATAATTGAGTATTCTCTATCACAAGCTTGTCAATGACACTCTTCTAAGTGCCATAGGTAGGGAGAATATAAGAATAATCATGAATACTAGGAACAGGCTGAATGCTGGAGGAAAAATAAATCCTTTTGCTCCTTCATCATTTTTACAACATGCTGCTCAAGAATCTCAATTAGATCATTGGTGTACCCCAAAATTTTCCCTCTCAATTTCTCAAGAATTCTCTTACAAGATCTCCATTAGATCAAGACTGCACAAGGTTTGATCAGCTCAAGATACTTCATCAACACTGATGGCTCAAACTAGAGTTTGAATTTGCACAAGTACAATTGGACTTTTAATTCCCCATATAGTTTCCATTAATCATATTGGGCTCTCAAGCATCAAATCTAAGAAGAGAAAGTTTACTTCAATCCATAAGCTTCGACTGGGAATTGGCTTCCTTCGAGCAAGCTTGGTTCACATGCTTCGATTGGGTATTGGCTTCCTTTGAGCAAGCTTGGTTCATAAGCTTCGATCGGGCATTTGGCTTACTTCGAGCAAGTTTGGTTCATAAGCTTCGACTGGGCACTAGCTTCCTTCGAGCAAGCTTGGTTCACAAGCTTAGATTAGGCATTGGTTTCCTTCGAGCAAGCTTGGTTCATAAGCTTTGATTGGGCACTGGCTTCCTTCGATCAATCTTGGTTCACAAGCTTCAATTGGGCATTGGCTTCCTTCGAGCAAGCTTGGTTCATAAGCTTCAATTGGGCATTTGGCTTCCTTCGAGCAAGCTTGGTTCGACCTGTAACACCCTCTAAAAACCCCGAATAAATTTTCGCAATTATTAAAATCATAATTTCAGAGTACATGTATAATCGAGGATGCTACAATTCTCTTTAAATAACACAAATTCCTGTCATGCATAATCTTAGTAGTAACTCATACATGTTTACACAGCGGAATAATTTATTTAATAAAACCAATGTTATAATATTTTTCAAAATCATCAGGGATTAACACCTGGAAAAATGTCAACATCATATTATAACAAATATAAGGAAATAAACGAGTCTGACTAAAGCAGCTCGACAAACAAACGTTCCCGGAGTTACAACTACCAGAGCATGACCCGGACAATACTAAAACGGAAATAAACTAGAAACCACAAGCCTTCGCCAAGCACCTGAACGAAGCTCCTCAATCTGAAATATTCAACAGTAAGGGTGAGCATCTCAATTCTACATTTGATTATACGTTCATAACAATCAATTCAGGAAACCATAAGCATCACCCAACAATTAGCACATTTCATAGTTTACAAAAACCTTTACAATTCATATACCCATAATATATTACTTTTCATATTTGCAATTAACATCAAACATCGTCAACAGTTTAGCAACCATACGTGCATACAAACAATCAATTACAACATTGGAAAAATCATCCATTCATGTTATATTCAAGGTAATGCAACACACCCATGCATGTGGTACCACTTTACCGCCCCATTAAATCTCGGGTCACGGATAACTCACCGTTCCATTATATCGCGGACACGGCTACCACCTCAACGTTCCATTAAATCGCGGACACGTATATTGGCCACCATGTTAATTCCATACAATGGGAATTAACAAATGCAACATGATATGTAAAGTATGTAACACTCAGCATACTATTAACATCAATCGACATATCATGCAACAATCTACAACATCAATCACAACAGGATATGGATAGCATGTAATCACTCAACATACTATTTAAACATCAATCATATCAAGTCATATCATAATTCATGCTTGATAACATCATCCAAAAGCATGACAATAAAATCCACAATAAAGCACAGAAAACAAAATTCAGAAAATCAACACAGCAGCATCAACACGGGTACCCGTGTTGTGCAACACGGCCCGTGTTGCTGAGCGCGTCCAGAAAACATATTATCCTTATCCATACAGGGGATCAACACGGGTACCCGTGTTGTGCAACACGGCCCGTGTTGTAATGTGTCCAGAAAACACATTACCTTATCAATACAGAAGAGCAACACGGGTGCCCGTGTTGTGCAACACGGCCCGTGTTGCTGAGCGCGTACAGAGTTTTCCTGTACCTGCAGCAGCTCAGAAACAGCAGCCAAACGCGGGAAAATGCCAGCCAAAACGCGCATTTCGGTACCTAACGACATCGAGTTTGTATAACTCAAAACAAAAACATCAATTTCCTAATTACCAACAATCATCATAGTCACCTTAACCGGGATTAATCGTCCTTTTTGGGGAAATCTACTAACATTGAGGTTATCCCTATAACTTCTAAGGTAAATTCACGATCATGCAGATATACTTCCAATCCACCATTAGGAACCTAAAATCGTTAATTGATTTCATAAAATTGGGAACCTAAACCTTCTTTAACAAAGTTCAATCCTAAGGGTATCGATCCCTAATAACATCTAACAATTGGGGTTTTTCCCTACGATTACCCAAATCAACCGTACATAAACCCATAAACAAAGGTAAATCGAGTAATAGCCCCCCTTACCTTATCAATTAGCAGCTTTGAACTTTTTGAGCGATGTTCTTCGTTCTTCGTACCTTCAGAGCTCTGCTTCCCAAAATCCCAACTTCTGTGTTATCGTGAATAATGAGAAAAAATAACTTGAATTCCAAAACATATCCTTACTTCTTTTGCACCCCCACTCTTTACTAACAACATCCAAGCCCAATAACTTAAAAACTCAGCATTTTCTTATTTCTTTTATTTCCCTCCATATTTCAAAATAAATAATTCCTTTTTATTTTATTAATTCTAATAAAAATAATTTTCCAATTAAATGAATCAAATAATTGAAACTGGGGTGTTACAACTCTCCCCCACTAAAAGAGTTTTCGTCCTCGAAAACATACCTTAGACGAACAGTTCTGGATAAGCCTCTTTCATCTGGCTCTCCAGCTCCCAAGTGATATTTCCATCTGCTGGACCTCCCCAAGCAACCTTCACTAATGCTATCTCTTTACCTCTTAACTGTTTCACTTCCCGATCTTCTATCCTCATAGGCAATGTTTCTACTGTCAGGTTATCTCTCACCTGTACATCATCTATTTGGATTACATGAGATGGGTCTTGAATGTATCTCCTCAGCTGAGAAACATGAAAAACATCGTGCAAATTCGCAAGTCTCGGAGGTAAAGCAATGCGATAAGCAACTTCCCCAACTCTTTCTGTAATCTGAAACGGACCAATAAAACGCGGAGTCAACTTCTTAGATTTCAACGCTCGACCAATACCCGTCATCGGAGTAACTCTCATAAACACATGATCTCCAGCACTGAATTCTAAATTCTTTCTCCTCTTATCATGATAACTTTTCTGACGACTCTGAGAAGCTCTCATCTTCTCTTGAATCAATTTGATCTTTTCAGTAGTCTGCTGAACAATCTCTGGCCCAATTACCAAGCTCTCTCCAGATTCATACCAACACAAAGGCGTTCTACACCGTCTACCATACAATGCCTCAAACGGAGCCATACCAATACTCGAATGGTAACTATTGTTATAAGTAAATTCAATCAATGGCAAATAGCTATCCCAAGCTCCACACTTCTCTAAAACACAAGCACGCAATAAATCTTCTAACGATTGAATCGTCCTCTCCGTCTGTCCATCAGTCTGAGGATGGTAAGCTGAACTCAACCTCAATTTAGTACCCAAAGCCTTCTGCAATCCTTCCCAAAATTTCGAAGTGAATCTCGGATCTCTATCTGACACAATACTAGAAGGAACTCCATGCAAACTCACTATTTTCTCAATATATAACTGTGCCAATCTCTCCATTGAGTAATCCATTCGCACCGGTATAAAATGAGCAGACTTAGTCAACCTATCCACAACGACCCATATCGCTTCACAATTCGTAGGAGTCTTCGGCAACCCAGATACAAAATCCATAAAAATACTATCCCACTTCCATTCTGGAATAAACATTGGTTACATAAATCCAGACGGCTTCTGATGTTCAATCTTCGATTTCTGACAGATTAGACATGCATACACAAATTCAGCTATTTCCTTTTTCATTCCCGACCACCAAAAAAATTTCTTCAAATCATGATACATTTTCGTGGCACCCGGATGAATACTCATCCCACTGCGATGTCCTTCCTCTAATATACTCTTCTTGATTTCTGCAACATCAGGAACACAAACTCTATCGCCAAATCTCATAACATTATTTTCATCAATTCTAAACTCACCACCTTGACCTTGGTTGATCAATGTCAATTTATCAACCAAATTAACATCAGATTTCTGCCCGATCCTGATCTCTTCTAGAATACCACTAGTAAGTTTCAACATACCCAAACGAACACACTTCGGAGTACTTTCACAAATTAAACTCAAATCTCGGAACTGTTCAATTAAATCCAATTCACGAACCATCATCATAGACACATGCAAGGATTTCCTGCTCAAAGCATCTGCAACCACATTTGCCTTACCAGGATGGTAATTCAAACCAAAATCATAATCTTTGAGAAATTCCAACCACCTTCTTTGCCTCATATTGAGCTCTTTCTGATCGAAAAGATACTTCAAACTCTTATGATCACTATACACTTCAAATCTCGAACCATACAGATAATGTCTCCACAATTTCAAGACAAACACAACTGCTGCCAACTCTAAGTCATGAGTAGGATAGTTCCTTTCATGAACCTTCAACTGTCTCGAAGCACACGCAACTACCTGTTGATTCTGCATTAAAACACCACCTAAACCCAACAGAGATGCATCACAATAGACCACAAAAGATTCCACCGGATTCGGCAAAATCAGAATAGGAGCACTAGTCAATCTCCGCTTCAATTCTTGGAAACCTTTCTCACAATCAGAATCCCAAATAAACGCTTGTCCTTTACGAGTCAATTTTGTCAACGGCAATGCTAACTTTGAGAATCCTTCGATAAACTTTCTGTAATAACCTGCAAGACCAAGAAAACTTCTGATTTCAGAAACAGTCTTCGGCGCTTCCCACAGAGATACTGCTTCTACTTTTGTAGGATCCACTGCAATACCATTCTTAGAAATCACATGTCCAAGAAAACTAACTTCACTCAGCCAGAACTCACATTTGGACAACTTTGCATACAACTTCCTATCTTTCAACAACTCTAACACAATTCTGAGATGTTCCGCATGCTCTTTGTCATTCTTGGAATAAATCAGAATGTCATCAATAAAAACTACACAAACTTATCCAGATACGGATGAAAAATCCTGTTCATATATTCCATGAAAACACCAGGTGCATTAGTAACCCCGAACGGCATAACAGAATATTCATAATGCCCATACCTCGTTCGAAAAGCAGTCTTTTGTATATCTTCCGCTTTCACACGAATCTGATGATATCCCGATCTCAAGTCAATCTTACTGAATACACTGGCTCCAATTAGCTGATCCATTAAATCATCAATCCTCGGTAATGGATACCGATTCTTAATGGTTACTTTGTTCAATTGCCTGTAATCGACACACAGTCTCATAGAACCTTCTTTCTTCTTAACCAACAATACCGGAGCACCCCAAGGCGAAACACTTGGACGAATAAACTTCTTCTCCAGTAAATCTTCCAACTGACTCTTCAATTCAGCCAATTCAGACGCAGACATACGATATGGCGCCATCGACACCGGTCTCGTACCAGGAATCAAATCTATAGAGAATTCCACCTCTCTCTCAGGAGGTAACTCACCAACATCATCAGGAAAGACTTCTGGAAAATCACACACCACTGGTAATTCGCCACTCCTGACCTTTCCTGTTGCATCTAACGAAGCAAGTAACATAAACACATTAGCACCGTCTTCCATTGCTTCTTGTACCTGCCTAGTAGTCATAGTCAAATTCTCGACACCAACTGCTTCTGGAAAAATCACCGTCTTAGCAAAGCAGTTCAGATGAACCCGGTTGAATTCCAACCAGTTCATCCCAAGGATAATATCAATTTGTTCAAGCGGTAGGCACACTAAATCCATACCGAAACCTCTACCAAAAATCTCAATAGGACAATTCCTACATACAAGTGAAGTTGTCACTAAACCCGATGCAGGAGTATCAACAACCATGCTACCTCACATACCAGATATGTCCAGTTTCAACCTCTCAGCACAATCCAAAGAAATGAAAGAATGAGTTGCACCAGTATCAATAATTGCAACTAAAGGTGTGCCATGAATAAAACACGTACCTTTAATCAATCGATCCTCTGGAGTAGTCTCAGATCCAGACAGAGCGAACACTTTTCCACCTGACTGATCCTTCCTAGGCTTAGGACACTGCGGACGAATGTGACCTTCTTCGCCACAATTGTAACAAGTAACAGACTTCCCTTTGCAATCAATAGACAAATGACCAGCCTTTCCACATTTATAGCACTTCTTCTCATCACTCTTGCAATCTCGAATGTGGTGACCAGACTCACCACACCTGTAGCATCTGATAGGAGCCTTAGAATCTCCCCCACTAGGCCTTTTCCAACCACCTGATTTCTGGTTATCTCTACCATATGGCTTGCCACGGTCCATATGTTGCTTTCCCCTTTTATCAACAGCCCCACGAGAGTGAGACGACCTATTCTTGGTAATATCTTCTTCCAAGATCCTGCTACAATCCACCAGATCAGAAAATCTACGAATACGCTGGTACCTGATTCCCTGCTTAATCTCATCTCGGAGACCATTCTCAAATTTGATACACTTAGAGAATTCTCCAGCCTCATCACTGTTGTAGTGTGCACAATACTTTGCCAGCTCAGTGAACTTAGTAGCATACTCACTAACAGTCAGATTGCCCTGCTTAAGCTCCAAAAACTCAATTTCCTTTCTTCCCCGAACATCTTCAGGAAAGTACCTCCTCAGAAAAGCTCTTCTGAAGTCAGCCCAAGTCAGTGCCTCTCCATCCCGAACCATTTCAGTCCTTGTGGCAACCCACCAGTCGTCGGCTTCTTCTGCTAACATATGCGTACCATATCTGACTCTCAGATCTTCAGCACAATCAATCACACGGAAAATCCTTTCGATTTCCTTCAGCCACTTCTGAGCACCTTCAGGGTCATGTGTACCTTTGAACAACGGAGGATTGTTCCTTTGGAAATTTCCCAATTGCCTATCAGCACCAATCACGCCTCCAGTTGGGTTTCCAGCAAGTACACCAGCTAACATCCCCAAAGCCTCAGCTAGTGCAGCATCATTTCGTCCGTTACCTCTTCCAGCCATATTCCTGAGAATCAAAACATACTCTTCATTAGAATACAGTATCGACAGTGTTACCTTACACTAATCGCATACAAAAGGGATGACTGATTCAAGACTCTGGTCGCAACGACCGACTATGCTCTGATACCACTATTGTAACACCCTCTAAAAACCCCGAATAAATTTTCGCAATTATTAAAATCATAATTTCAGAGTACATGTATAATCGAGGATGCTACAATTCTCTTTAAATAACACAAATTCCTGTCATGCATAATCTTAGTAGTAACTCATACATGTTTACACAGCGGAATAATTTATTTAATAAAACCAATGTTATAATATTTTTCAAAATCATCAGGGATTAACACCTGGAAAAATGTCAACATCATATTATAACAAATATAAGGAAATAAACGAGTCTGACTAAAGCAGCTCGACAAACAAACGTTCCCGGAGTTACAACTACCAGAGCATGACCCGGACAATACTAAAACGGAAATAAACTAGAAACCACAAGCCTTCGCCAAGCACCTGAACGAAGCTCCTCAATCTGAAATATTCAACAGTAAGGGTGAGCATCTCAATTCTACATTTGATTATACGTTCATAACAATCAATTCAGGAAACCATAAGCATCACCCAACAATTAGCACATTTCATAGTTTACAAAAACCTTTACAATTCATATACCCATAATATATTACTTTTCATATTTGCAATTAACATCAAACATCGTCAACAGTTTAGCAACCATACGTGCATACAAACAATCAATTACAACATTGGAAAAATCATCCATTCATGTTATATTCAAGGTAATGCAACACACCCATGCATGTGGTACCACTTTACCGCCCCATTAAATCTCGGGTCACGGATAACTCACCGTTCCATTATATCGCGGACACGGCTACCACCTCAACGTTCCATTAAATCGCGGACACGTATATTGGCCACCATGTTAATTCCACACAATGGGAATTAACAAATGCAACATGATATGTAAAGTATGTAACACTCAGTATACTATTAACATCAATCGACATATCATGCAACAATCTACAACATCAATCACAACAGGATATGGATAGCATGTAATCACTCAGCATACTATTTAAATATCAATCATATCAAGTCATATCATAATTCATGCTTGATAACATCATCCAAAAGCATGACAATAAAATCCACAATAAAGCACAGAAAACAAAATTCAGAAAATCAACACAGCAGCATCAACACGGGTACCCGTGTTGTGCAACACGGCCCGTGTTGCTGAGCGCGTCCAGAAAACATATTATCCTTATCCATACAGGGGATCAACACGGGTACCCGTGTTGTGCAACACGGCCCGTGTTGTAATGTGTCCAGAAAACACATTACCTTATCAATACAGAAGAGCAACACGGGTGCCCATGTTGTGCAACACGGCCCGTGTTGCTGAGCGCGTACAGAGTTTTCCTGTACCTGCAGCAGCTCAGAAACAGCAGCCAAACGCGGGAAAATGCCATCCAAAACGCGCATTTCGGTACCTAACGACATCGAGTTTGTATAACTCAAAACAAAAACATCAATTTCCTAATTACCAACAATCATCATAGTCACCTTAACCGGGATTAATCGTCCTTTTTGGGGAAATCTACTAACATTGAGGTTATCCCTATAACTTCTAAGGTAAATTCACGATCATGCAGATATACTTCCAATCCACCATTAGGAACCTAAAATCGTTAATTGATTTCATAAAATTGGGAACCTAAACCTTCTTTAACAAAGTTCAATCCTAAGGGTATCGATCCCTAATAACATCTAACAATTGGGGTTTTTCCCTACGATTACCCAAATCAACCGTACATAAACCCATAAACAAAGGTAAATCGAGTAATAGCCCCCCTTACCTTATCAATTAGCAGCTTTGAACTTTTTGAGCGATGTTCTTCGTTCTTCGTACCTTCAGAGCTCTGCTTCCCAAAATCCCAACTTCTGTGTTATCGTGAATAATGAGAAAAAATAACTTGAGTTCCAAAACATATCCTTACTTCTTTTGCACCCCCACTCTTTACTAACAACATCCAAGCCCAATAACTTAAAAACTCAGCATTTTCTTATTTCTTTTATTTCCCTCCATATTTCAAAATAAATAATTCCTTTTTATTTTATTAATTCTAATAAAAATAATTTTCCAATTAAATAAATCAAATAATTGAAACTGGGGTGTTACACGACCCCCAAGCTTCGACTGGGAAATGGCTCCCTTTGAAGCAACCTGCTTCGATCCACCTCTAAAACCCTTCGACTAACAAGTTGAAGACAGAATTTTGAAAGAACACTGATCAAATCCATAGTCCATGCTACATGATCTTACTTTGCAGGCCTTAATGCTTGTGTTTCACTACATAGTTAATTGTATACACAATTGTGATACGGTGGGAGAACTAACTTGATTGTTTTGTGTTTGATAGCAAATGTTGCGATTAGCAAGAGTCACCACCGACTTTTCTTTTATCGAAAAGGAAAGGTGAAAAAGCACAGGAAAGACCTTTGAGATTGTTTCTTGAGTTCGGGGGGTAGATTATGAAAAGGGAAGGTATTAGAACCCTTTTCATCCATGGTTTTCCATTGGCTCTTAGTTACTTGCTAGATCACTTGCTTTTGTTTGAAATTGTGTTTTGTGTGGTTTTGAAAGTATTTTGTAAAAGAGGCCATTGTTTAGGCAATCTTTGTAATGAATCTCGTTCGTAAGAATGTATACAAAGATGTTGATCTTTTTTTGAAAATGTTTTCAATGTTTGTAAGAGGTTTGGAAATGTGTGTGTGTTTGTTTTAAAAATAGCAAGGATATTTGTTTTGAAATGGAGCAAGTAACTAAACGTAATCTACCTACTCAAATGTATTTCTTGTTTATCTTCTTTTCCTTTGATATTGTTGTCTTACCATTGATTTGGTAAGCAACCCTATCTTTGGATGTAAACGGGACCGGCGTGGGTTATCGTATAGCCATGATTAGCAATGTTGCAAAGTATCTTAGCATTTTTGAGGGACTAAGATCATTTTTGTAAAGCAACTTTGAATAGCGTCATCGAGGGACTATGATCTTGTATTTGTTTGTTTTGCTGAGATACTTTACATGCGTAATATGGCTATTTTATATAAGGCAACCAAGTGGAGTAACCCTAGGGGTGTTTGTGTGCAAGTGTGTCATTTTCATGCTTGATTTTGTCTTGAATTAGGGTTTTCTATTTGATTTGTTTTATCTTTCCATACAAACCCTAATTACTAGCATGTTATATAAAAGCGATAAATTGTGAAATTTAAAGATTACTACGCTATTACAACACTTTGTGGGAGGGGGTATATAATTTATGAATGGGGATTTACAAGAAATTAAAACCCTAATTATCTCTTTGCTGTGTTTTGGTATGCTGTGGATTGTTGACAGTAAGCTTTGAAGGATGAGAACAGTGGCTAGACTTTTTCTTTGTGTTTTCTTCTTGTTGGCCCCAAAGACTTCTTTTTTTGCTTAGTATTGCTGCCCTGTATTATATTGATTTTGTGATAGATAAAAAAATACTGGCTTTTGCTGCTTGTACCTTTTTCTGATAAATCAAATTGCCAGTTGACTTTTCTTGTTGGCTGTGCTATTCATATATGGTGGATGCTGACTTTTACTGGTTTTGTACTTGCTATGTTTTAACAACTCAAGTAGTTGTCCTTTGGTTGGCTGACTGCTGCTTTTCCTTTTACAGTTTTCTGAACTTGTTTATACTTTTCTGACTTTGCTGGCCGCTTTTGCTATATTTTGTATTTGCTATGAACCAAAAAAAATGTTCTTGAGATTTGTAGTGAAATACTTTAGGCCTATGACATGACTTTGCAAATTTGAGGCTATTGTTGGTCTGATATTTTTTTAGTTTGAAACAACATGAGGCTTTTGCTTTCTGATTTCCTCTTTACTTTTTGTGAACCAAATGCTTGAGATTTGCAACAGATTACTTCTTAGCCCATGATCTATTTATGCCTTTGTGAAGTATGTATGAGGCTTGATTTTCTGTTTTCCTTTGCTTGTGAACCAAGTTTTTGTGATTTGCAAACACACCTTTAGGCCAATGATAGGAAACTGTTTTGAGGCCTCTATTGGGCTTGAATTTCTTGATTTGGATTTGGCTAATAAGCTGGGAATATGGTTGGAATTATTTATTGTGGGACAAGATTTGTTTTGCAATGATAATAGGCCCATGATAGAATTTGACATGGTTTAAGGCCTTTAGAATCCGAAACCCTCTTTTCTGACCTTTTGATACTTTGTAGATTTTTGCACAAGTTTTGTTTTTTTAGCAGTTTGCAGCTGCTGGCCTTGCTTGCCTACCCTGCAGTTGGTTGCAACTTGCCTTGTTTGTTGGTTCTGTTTTGGTAATTTGCCTTGTTTGTTGGTTCTGTTTTTGCAGTTTGCCTTTTTTGTTGGTTCTGTTTTGGCAGTTTTCAGTTGTTGTCCATGCTTGCCCTGCAGTTGGTTGCAACTTGCCTTGTTTGTTGGTTCTGTTTTGGCAGTTTGCCTTGTTTGCTGGTTCTATTTTGGCAGTTTGCCTTGTTTGCTGCTTGTTTGTGAACCAAAATTGTACTTTGTGATTTGCAGACTAGAAATTCTCAGGCCAATGATTAAGAAAGAATTGCATGAGGCCTTAGAATACAAACCCTTCTTTTTTGATTCAGCAGAAATCACCCTGATGATGAATTTAGGATTACCTTGTATGTTTTGTTCATTTCTGAATATTTGAATTACTAACAAACTTCTCCTTTTCTCTTTTCATGAACATGAAGCATGGATGGAAAGCAAACATTGGAGGGGTTGCTTGAGGATGAAGACTTAGGATTTCTCTCTTCCCTTTTTTTCTTCATAAACAAATCTTGTAATTTATTGCATTGGTAGGCAAGACATTTCTTCTGTAAAAATTCAAACTTGTAATGTAATGAATACAATACTTCTGAATAAACTTGTGAAAATATTGTACCAATTTCAACTTTAAATCTTGGAATTCTTATTTGGAAGTTTTGAGTAAGAAACCTTGTTTTAGGTAACTTGTATTTCAATAAACCACCAAAGATGATCAAGAAAAAAATACACTTTGTACTCCAATCAAACCTCTAAAACAAAATGAATGTTTAAGAATTTCAATTCCATTTGATTAACTTAACCTCAAAGGCTTATGATAAAAAAAATCTTAATCTTCAATTCTTGTTCAATAGCTAACTGGTAAACATAATGAATTCACATGTCACTCTTGATTCCAACAGGACTTCATTGTCTATCAAATATGTTTCAAGAACATTAGCCAGCCTTATAGAATTAACAAACTTCAGCAAATTGTCTTTAAAAATATTGGAGATTTTTAAGACTCAATTATCTCTGAGAAAATCCTAAACCCTAATTATTGATTTGCTGCCTAGGAAGAGAACCTGTCTGGTCGACCTTTGAGCCAATTGAGTTTACAGGAACCCTAGGGTAAACATATTGCATGAAAAATTGGAAGGCAAATTTTGGGGTACAACAACAATGAATTAAGCTATTACCCAAGTTATTAAGCCATTGTCTAAAATATCTTTCCATAAAGTAAGCTTGCTGGTACAAAATTTGTCTTGAGCCCATTACTTATTTACTTCTGATTATACTCCACCATAAATTATGGAAAGTAGCCCCCCTCCCCTGTACCAACAACTTTGGTACTTCATCTTGGGATCATGGAAAATTTGACATAACTTGACATTTGCATTCCAACCGAACGTTAATTTGTTATCTGGCAAATCTGATTACTTCAACTTCCCAAAACCTTTTCTCTATAAATAGAGAGGTCATTTGCAAGCTTAGAGGGGTAGTTTCTTGTTGTGTTGAAAAATCCTCAAACACTACCAAACTCTCAAAAACTCAAAACTTGGCACATCTTGACTTTACACACAAAAATCTAAAATCCCTTCATGCATTAGTGACCCTTTCGATTCACTCCCTAGATTCCATATACCAGCCTTTCGATTCACTCCCTAGCTTCCATATACCAGCCTTTTAATTTAGTGACTTTTAAAGAAAAACAGTGATCCCACTAGCTCAAGGAAGGTCGAAGCAGGCTTAATCCATCAACAAATCGTTCCTGGAGGTTCTGTCGAAGTCCCTAAAGTTTAACTCCAAGAGGTAAGTTCTCTTAAACTTGGAACTCTTCATTTAAACATCATTTGTATATGCTTTGTGAAGGAAAATGTAGATATCATGTCTAGGAAGCCGACCATGCTCTTAGTTTTGATTATCATTACTTGTGTCTTGAGAATTTCAACTCTGACTAGTTAGGTTTTGATTTTGGTCCTGAAAAAAATTCATCGCTAACCTTTGACCCATAACTTTCGAAAGTTACATGGTTAGATTTGTATTAAAATTTTGAGCAGGTTTGATATTTACATCTTTCGATTTGGCTGAGAAATGAAGCTTTTTCGAAGCTTAACATTGGAGTTATGCATCCCTTCGCTCAAAGGAAGAAGATGAAGCCATGTTTAAACATTCAGAAATGAGTTAATTTTATATTTAGTGCAAGTTGTATAACCAACAGATGAAATAAACCACCCCAGTGGTACAAACTGCGTGCGCTAAAGCCTTGCCATGTAGAAGGTCCCGAGTTCAAGCCACAGCGAGACCTTTTGTCATTTTTCATATTTTCTCACTTTGTCTTGTTTGCAGGAAGCACAACCGGGCCTCCACAGTTGGACTTCGACATTTTTATGTTTCTGACCCCCTGCTTACTAACTAACAAACAGGATCTGGGCCCAAACACAAAACAGTTTTTTATAAAAAAAATTGTTTTAAACACAAAAACTGTTTTCTACACAAAATTGTTTTAAACACAAAAACTCTTTTCTACACAAAAACACCAAAAATATATTTAAATTATTTAGTTTATTTTATTTAACTTCTTACAATAGAAAATACGACAAACATTTTCCTATTTATTTTCTTTTCTTTAACTTAACCTTAATTTTTCTTTAGTTTAATTAAATTTCCTTTTAGTTAAATAGGCCAAAATCTTTCTTTAACAAAATCAAAACAAATTCATTTTCTTTTCATTCATGTCTTGTACATTATTTTCCTTTTAATTCTTGTACATTTTTTAAGTTTCAATATGGTTGTAATAGATAATTAGGATTTAATTTCTTACAATCCCCATTTGTAAATTTGTATCCTCATCCCCATGTGATGTAATAGCGTAGTAAATTTACTTTCCGTAATTTACCGCTTTCATATAAATGCTAGTGACTTATGGTTTGTATGGAAAGATAAAATCGATGCTTAGAAAACCCTAATCCAAGATAAATCAAGCAAGAAAAACAAACACTTTACATATTTTCACCTCTAGGGTTACCTCCACTTGTTGCGTTATAAAAAATGGTCATAATATGCATGTTAGATATCTTAGCAAAAACAATAAAAAAAAAATACAAGATCATAGTCCCTCGATGAAGCTATGAATGTTTTATTATAAATGATCTTAGTCCCTCAAGAGAAATGCTAAAATATATCACAACATTTCTATTCATGACTATACGATGACCCACGCTCGTCCCTTTACATCCAAAGATATGGCTTCTTACCAATCAATGGTAAGATGGTAATATCAAAGGAATGAATGAACCAAAATACTTTTGAGTAGGTAGAACGTTCTTGGTTGCTTGCTCACAATCCATCTTCAAAACAAACATGTTTTCAAACACACCAAACACTTTCAAAAACATGAAATATTTTCAAAAGTCCAACACTTTGTATGCATTATTATAGACACGATAATCATTACAAAGTTTTCCTAAACGAAGTCACTTTTCAAAAATACTTTCAAAACCCACAAACACATTTCAAATAAAGCAATTTCAAAAAGTAATCTAGCAAGCAACCAAGAGCCCATAGATAAATATGGATGAAAAGGGTGCTAACACCTTCCCTTTTCATAAACTACCCCCTGAACTCAAGAAAATATCTCAAAGGTCTTTCTTGTTCTTTTCACACTTTACATATTGGATAAAAGAAAATTCGGTGGCGACTCTTGCTATCCGCAACAATTGCGATCAAACGCAAAACAACCAAGTCAGTTCTCCCACCGTATTACAATCATCCTTCTCCTTAAACTTCTAATGAAGTGTTGAGTATTCCATATCCATAATCCGATACTTTTTCTTCCAAGCATCATTCTCTTATTGCATATTGACCAAAGCAAGGGGAAGCTCTTTGTGATGCGGTGGGAGAACTGATTAGAGGTTTTTCTTTTGTGTTTGCAAATGTTTCGGTTTAGCAAGAGTCACCACCGACTTTTTATTTTATCCAAAGGAAAGGTCAAAAAGCACAGGAAAGACCTTTGAGATGTTTTCTTGGGTTCGGGGGGTAGATTATGAAAAGGGAAGGTGCTAGCAACCTTTTCATCCATGGTTTTCCATGGGCTCTTAGTTACTTGTTTAGATCACTTGCTTTGCTTTTTCAATTGTTTGAAATGGTGCCTTTGTGTGTGGTTTTGAAAGTATTTTGAAAAGAGGCCTTTGTTTAGGCAACCTTTGTAATGATTCTTGTTTGAATGTATACAAAGGTGTTTGTCTTTTGAAAAATGTTTCAATGTTTGAAAGTTTGTTTTTGGGAAATGTTTTCAAATTGTGTATGTTTGTTTGAAAATAGCAAGGATGGTTTGCAAATTTGATCAAGTAACTAGGAGTTGTCTACCCTACTCAAAGATCTTTCCTACACATTTTTAACCCTTTGACATTGTTGTTTTACCATTGTATTTGGTAAACAACCTTGTCTTTGGATGTTAAATGGGACAGGCGTGGGTCGTCGTATGACCATGATAACAATATTTCCAAGTATCTTAGCATGTTTTTTGAGGGACTAGATCATTTTTGTTTAGGCAACCAAGATAGCGTCATCGAGGGACTATGATCTTTTGTTTTGTTTTGTTTTGCCAAGATACCTAGCATGCATACCATGGCCGTGTTTTTAGGCAACAAGTGGATGAAACCCTATGGGTGCTTGTGTGCATTGTATTGTCATTTTCATACATTTTGTCTTGTGTTTAGTCATTCTATTTGTTTTGATTTTGGTCTTTGCATACAAACCCTAATTTACTATCGTGGCATTTGAAAGTGATAAAATGCGTAAAAGTAAATCTAAGACTATTACAACAATATTATGGGGAGGGGGATACAAGTTTGGAATATGGGATATTTGCACAAAATAAAGCCCTAAAACTATTACAACTATATTGAATTTATTTGTACAAATAAATAGATAGACAAATATTTAAATGGACAATTAAATATAAATATGCAAAATGTTTTTTTGTATTTATTTTTAGGTATGTAAAAATAAGTTTCCTCATGTCTTAAAAATAAGAAAATAAAAATGATTATTTTTATTTGGAAAGGGTGGAAACCCTAGTTTATTTGTTTAAAAGAAAATATATATTCTAATTATTTATTTATTCATTTATGTACAAGAAAATAAATAAAACTATATAAAAAAATGTTAAAAAATAATATTTGTGAGAAAATAATATTTTAAGCGTATAATAAAATAAAAATATGTAAGTATTTTAATACTATTTACAAATTTTAATTAAGAAAATGAAGTAATATTAACCTAATAATTATTTATTATGCAAATAAAAATAAAATAAAAATATGATAAAATGCCAAAAATAAAGAAAATAATTATTTGTGATTTTAAATGTTCAAGAAAAAATAATAAAATCAGAAAATAAAAAAGAAATGAAAAATATGCACAAATAAAGAAAATGGGCCAGGGGGTGCAAATAACACAATGGGAGGTATCAATAGTCAAGCAAAGCCAGGCCCAACCCAACTCCATTTCGTCCCTGTCCTTGGAAAAAAACACGCGAGCTTCTGCAACTCAAACTGTATCTCCTACATACGTGCTCAAAAACAAAATCTTGCAACATGAAAGTTATAGCTCATGATCACACGATTCTAACCATGTAAAAAACTTGACCTAACTCTAAGAAACCAGGGAGAATTTCAGTGACCCTAATTTATGACCTAATTTTTCCAGTAACTTCAACATCCAAATTCTCCTAGCTCAGATAATATAAATGGAAGCTATGCATATGTACAGCTCAAGCAACTTAGAGACTACATTTTTGCTTCACAAACCTAAGCCTAATGATGCCTAAATTAGGAGATAGAAGTTTGAGAAATACCTGTTTCAGTCAAGTTCGAGTATGGCAATGTAGGTGTTGTGAGTGAGGCCTGAAGGACTTTTGATCTTGCTTGATGTTCCCTTGACCTTTCCCAATGCTTAGCTTGCTTTGAAATGGCCTAAATCTCTCTATAGAACTCAACCTGCAAACTCAGAAATTGAAAATGGTGAAGCTTGAAAATGGTGTTACAATTGCTTGAGAAAGGTTTGGATAGTTCAGGTGTGATGTTTAGAATTTGTTTGAAGTGGTTTCAAACAAAACGCACGAGGCAAATTTGTTTTGGAAGTGGGCCTGCAGAACTTGCTCTGTTTTTGCAAGAACTTGTGATTTTTGTGCTTAAGGGTGTTTGAGATGCCAAGAGCTCGTGTTTTTGACTTGGTATATTGTGCTGAACTTGTTTGAAATGAACACAAGACTTGCTCTTATCATATTTTCAAGTTGTGGAGTTTTTGCACACTTGCTTGTTTTTTGAAGTAAAAGGTGATAAGTGATAATGCTCAAGTTGTACAAGCTAGCTCAAAGCCTGCACATAGTTGGTACCAATTTCCTAATATTCATGGACTTTGTTTGCAGTAAAAGACTGGGTCCATGGCTCAAGATAAACAAATTGACATAAAGCATGCTTTATCAAAGTAGCAATGTTGCCTTTTTGCCATTTTTGGATTAACTCTTTGTGTAATGCTCTAAAGCTCAGAATCAAGCCTTTGTCCAATGTATTTGCATTTAATTAAGGAGTGTGGAACGGTTTAAGAACTGTAAAACAAGTACAAGCATGCTTTGGGGAGATTTGCAAGTTGTAGCAATGTGCAAAATGCCTTGGCCAAAAGTGATAATTTTCCATTTTCAAACTTTCGATTCTCCATAACCATAAATTATTTTGGAGAGTTCTTGGACATTTTGGAAAGCTTGTAACATGCTCTACAATCCATATTTCAAATGAATTTTGAGATTCCAATTGGAACTATGAGAAAAATTTCCATGAAGATAGGTCAAAATCCTGCCTAAACTAGGGCAAAATTTCACTAAGTTAAAAGTTTTATGGACCCTTGTTCACAAATTCATAACTTGAGATCCAAGCATCTTTTGGGAAAACTTTGTAAATAAAAGTTCTAGATTTAGTGGAGGACTACAACTTTCATGTTGGAAGTTTTCTTTGAATCCAATTGCATCATGGTGAAAAAGTTGGGTAAAATTAGGAAAAAATAAGAAATTTTCATAACTTAGAAAATTTCTAAGTTATGGAAATTTTCAATCTTAAACCCTAATTTTCAAAATTAGGTTTCTTGGTGAAAAAGTTTCATGTTTTGACACATCTTGATGAAAACATGACCCTTGGCACTTAATTTTGACCAAAAAGTCAAAGTTTGACTTTTCAGTGTACAGTTGATTTTTGATCAGTTGACTGGAAAATTCATTTGTCAATCCAATGCTTTTGAGATCTGTTGAACCTTGTGATTAGGTCAAGATGATTCCATTGAGTCCTTGAAACCATGCTTGAACCCAATTTTCCATTGGCTAGGTGAAAAATCAAAAATTGCCCTTCTACAATCAAAACCCTAAAAATGACCATTTTGCCCTTTTGAAGATCTGATCAAACTTCTTGAGGAGTTGTGGTCCAAACTTGATCAAATGGTTCATATTAGTCTATAATGTTGATGTGGATAAAAAATTATGAGGTTTGACTGTAGATTGGCCACAGTTGACTTTTTCCCCAATACAGTTGATTTTTAGGTCAACTGTCCAATTGACTAGGAAAAAAATTGATTCAAGGCTTGAAACATGGTATGAGAAATATCATAGGTCCAACATGAAGTATGAAAGTCACATTGAGCATTGAAAGTCCAAAAATCCTTGTGCAAACTCAAACCCTAATTTCAGGTCATCAATGCAAGGAGATGTCTTGAGCAGAACAAACCCTAATCTGGTCTTGAGTCCAAAGAGTCTTGTGAGGAAAATCTTGATAAAATGAGAGGGAAAATTTTGGGGTACAACAGCTGCCCCTGTTCAATCTTCTTGAACCTGAAGAGTTAGATTGGCGAGTTTGTCGTTCGTGACTCGAAGGTAAAAGATGATTGGACACTAGAGTGCCCGTAAATTTGCACTCGTCAAATTGCAGTTGAGGAAATGGGCTTAAAGATTCCATTTGGAGAGGTGATAGAATCTTGTCGGATATGGGCTTAAAGATGCCATCCAAGAATGTTTTTTAAAAATCAGGAGATTGAACATCAGAATGGTATCTGTATCTGGAACGTATCTGAGTTGTATCTGGAGATTGGATCTGTATGAGAAAGGGAATGAAGTCCATGTCTGGAGCGTATCCGAGCTATAACTGTATTTGATTTTGAATAAATAACAGAATGAATGTCGTGTTTGGAGTGTATTTGTATTGTATCCGAGTCTGAATAAGTGACAGAAAAGCATCCGTGCTTGGAGCATCTCTGGGCTGGGGAAAAAGTCAGAATAAGTGACAGCATGGCTACCGTGTCTGGAGCGTATCTGGACCGTATCTGAATCTTGTATTTGAATAAGCGACATAATAGCATCCGTGTCTAGAGTGTATCTCTGAGATGCATTTGAATAAGCAATATAATAGCATCCGTGTCTGGAGCATCTCTAAGCTGTTTTCTGATCTTTGAATTTGAATAACAATAGAATAGCATCCGTGTCTGGAGCATCTCTAAGCTGTTTCATGATTGTATATTGGTAGCTTGTTAATTTTATCCTGAAAAGGGTAAAATGTTAGCTGAAACACCAAGTTATGTTGCATGAAATGTATGATGCAATATATGTGTTTTATCCATGTTTATGATATATGAATGTAATGTAAGTGCATGTAAGCTGATTAGCTGCATTGGTGAGGAAAATAAATCCTTGATGGCTGGAGATAATAAAATCATTGACTGCTGCCGGGGAAAATAAATCTTTGACCGCTGTCGGAGATTCAAAATCTTTGATTGCTGAGGATGAGAAATCCTTGCTGACTACTGTTGGGGACAGAGAATCCTTGGCAACTCGCGGGGATTATCAGAAACTTTGACAACTTCCGTGGGGATGTGAGAATCTTTCACGACTTCCCTGGGGATATAGGGATCCTTCAAGTCTTTGGAGTTGAAGGATGATAAACATTCTGCTGTGAGAATAATGCCAAGTGCTGTTTGAGAGACCTGCTTGGGGCATCCCGAGAACTTTGATGACTATGGCTGGGGATTACACAATGGGAATCCTTACTCGGCTGGGGAATAAGGAAACTCTGGTGATCTCTACCGGAGGTCGAATAAAGAAAAACCTTGATCTTCTGGAGAATAAGGAAAACTCTGATGGCTTCTGCGGCGAACTAGGAATGAGAATCTTCAATCTCCCGGGGAATTTGAATCATTGGGGACTTCATGCTTGGGGAGTCAAGAATGAGAATCTTTGATCTGCAGGGGATTTAAAAAATCTGACAGATTCAATGCTGGGGAGTAATGAAGACTTTGGCAACTTCACTGGGGAATCAAGAATGAGAATCTTCATTCTGTTGGGGAGTAAAAACTCTGACAATTTCGATGCTGGGGAGTAATGAAGACTTTGGCAACTTCACTGGGGAATCATGAATGAGAATCTTCATTCTGTTGGGGAGTAAAAACTCTGTGGGAAATAGCTATACTGTTGGGGAGTAGCTATCCTGCTGGAGAGTGAGTTCAGGACTCTGGGGAAAAAAGCTTATTCCTGTTTGGAAAAAGTTCAGGAGTTTGGGTTGTATGCCACTCTACTGGGGAATTATCCTAGTTTAGGGATAAGATAAAAGTTAACTGTTTTCTGGTTGACTCTCAGACTTTAAGGCAACTTGCTGGGGAATCTGGGGAAAACTGAATGGTTTCCGCTGTAGATTGATAGTTGGAAATTTGACTCCGTTGGGGAAGAAGGTTTCATCTCCGCTGAGGGTCTGTAGTTCAAAGTTTTGCTCCACTGAGGATTGGGAGTTTGAAGTTTTAATTTTGATGGGGATTAAGGGATTTGAAATTTAGCTCCGCTGGGGATATGTATTTCAAGGTTTTAGCTCCGTTGGGGGATCTAGATGATATACTGCAAGGGATTTCTCTTGGAATAGCCTAAAGACGTCTTCTTATACTTTCAACCTGTCAGTAATTATTCTTCCACATTTTGTTTATTTGTAAACAGTGATTATATTCAAATGCATATGCTCATTAATAAATCTGAAGATGTGAAAAACACAAGAAGGGGGGTTGAATTGTAAAACTTAAAACAAATGCTTAGACAACACAGTATTTTTATCCTGGTTCGTTTGATCTCAAACTACTCCAGTCCACCCGTCAAGGTGATTTTGCCTCTCTCCAACGAGGTCTTAATCCACTATATTCAAAGGATTACACAGCTGCTTTAACAAATGTTAAAGCCTTCTTGAGTATAACCACAAACCGGTTTATCTCAAGGAAATCTCTTATAAATAATTGAACAAGAATGTGTTTAACGTTTTCTAATAAAACAATATATCATGTTAGAACAAAGTTTGAATCTACTACCCTAAGTTTAAGTTTTGATGATAACAAAATGAAAGGATATATTAATTATGTGATTCATGTAAGAACTATTTGCTACCTAAAATATTACCTTCTGTTTTGCAGAAACTCTGATAGGTATCAGCAAAAGTACATCTTAATCAGCATCAGAATATTGGATATCAACATCAGCATCAGAAGATGCTATATCAGAATACCAGAATCAGAAGAACAATTCACGCGTATGCTGAAGCTTGATGAACAGAACTGCGCTCAACACTCTGATAAAGACAACAACAGTTCATCAGCACTTAAGCAGAGTCAGAATGAGCCAAAGCCAGAACACGCTTTAAGTAGCAACGGTACTGTGCATTCAAGGCGAATTATTACCAACGGCATCATTCCAGACAAGATCTACTTAATAAGGAAAGTTTGTTATTGGCATTGAATCAAGATTATTGCTCCAACGTTCAACAATTTCAGTGCTATATAAAGAAGACAATGAAGATTGAATTGGCTAATGCTCTACAACTATTTCCACGCCTAAAAGCTATTCATCATCTTCTCATTCTCAGTTTGCTAAAAATCTCCACATTTCATTACTCAATTATCTTTAGCAATCTAGTTTCAATAAGCTTAAGTTGTGTAATATCACAGTTGTGATAAACAGTTTTGTAGAAAACATTCACACACCTAGATTTCTCTTCTTTGTAAGAAAGTGTTTCCTTGACAAACCGGTATGTGGTTTGCATCAAGAAGGCTTTAGCAGGTGTTAAAGCAGATTGTAATATTCAGTTTAATATAGTGGATTAAGACCTCGTTGGAGAGAGGCGAAATCACCTTGACGGGTGGACTGGAGTAGTTTGAGATCAAACGAACCAGGATAAAAATATCGTGTTCATTGCATTGATTTTCAGTTTTACAATTCAACCCCCCCCCCCCCCCCTTATTGTGTTTTTCACTTCTTCAATTGGCATCAGAGCGCCTGGTTCTGAGCTAAAACACTTAACCGTGTCAGTACAAGATCCAGCGTCAGAAAAACACAATGGCAGGAACTTATTCTCACACCAGCAATGACAACCATGAGGACAGAGACAGATTCAGCGGCAAACCTCCAGTATTTGATGGAGAAAATTTTGATTACTAGAAAGACAGAATTGAAAGCTTCTTTCTGGCACATGATGCTGATCTGTGGGACATGGTGACAGATGGATACACGCACCCTGTGAATGCAAGCGGTCAGAAGATTGATAGGAAGACAATGTCTGACCAACAAAAGCGTGACTTCAAGAATCACCACAAGGCCAGAACCATCCTTCTCAACACCATCTCGTATGCTGAATATGAATAGATCTCCAACAGAGACACAGCCAAGAACATGTTTGACTCACTAAGAATGACACATGAGGGCAACGTTCAGGTCAAAGAAACTAAAGCTCTGGCGCTCATTCAGAAGTATGAGGCATTCAAAATGGAAGAAAGTGAATCCATTGAAACAATGTTCTCAAGATTCCAGATTCTGGTAGCTGGTCTAAAGGTTCTGGATAAAGGCTACTCTACTGCTGATCACGTCAAGAAAATCATCAGAAGCTTACCAAAGCAGTGGAGGCCAATGGTTACAGCTCTGAAGCTAGCAAAAGATCTCAATAAAATTTCTCTGGAGGAACTTATTAGCTCCCTCAGAAGTCATGAGATAGAGCTAGAAGCTGATGAACCCCAGAAGCAAGGTAAGCCTTTAGCATTAAAATCTAACAAAAAATCTGAGTCTAAAGTTTTGCAGGCAGTTGAAGAAACATCTGATGGATCCTCATCAGAAGAAGACGAACTCTCCCTCCTCTCCAGAAGAGTGAATAAACTGTGGAAGCAGAGGCAAAGGAAGTTCAGGAATCCCAGAAGATCTGATCAGAACGAGTCTTCTTCCAGATACAGAAGGACAGATTCTTCCTCTGGATACAGAAGATCTGAAGGCTCCTCAGGAAGCAGAAAGCCAAACACCAAGGACATCATCTGCTATGAGTGCAATGAGCAAGGACACTACAAGAGTGACTTCCCAAAGCTTCAGAGGGAAAAGCCCAAAAAGAAGTTTGGAAGAGAAAAGAAGAAAAGTCTCATGGCCACATGGGATGACTCTGACTCGTCTGAAGCTGACTCAGAATCAGATGATGAGAGAGCCAACATAGCTCTCATGGCTAACATTTCAGAAGATAGTGAAGCTTCTGAATCAGACTCAGAATCAGACACAAAAGAGGTATTTCCTGACTTTGCAATTAATTTTACCAAGGCTGAACTTGCTGAAAGCCTTAATGAAATTCTGGAAAGGTATCAGCAGATTAGAGTTAAATTCAGAAACCTGAAAAGGAATCTTGAATCTGACTCTGATAAGACTGAGAGTCTTAAATTGGAGAATTCTGAGCTGAGAAATAAGATTTCAAAATTAGAAAATACTTTACAAAACTCTCAGAAGGAACCAATTTCTGAAACTCCCAGTAACGCTGATGAGATCATCAAGGAGTATGGTCACAGTTTCCAGAAGTTCCTTGCTAAAAGCATAGATAGAAGCAAAATGGCTTCAATGATCTATGGAGTTAGCAGAAACGACAGGAAGGGAATAGGATACCAAGGTAAGGTTCCTACACCAAAGAATGTCATGGATTTAAACATTAAACACACTCCTCTGAATTCACATTTTGTGTATGGTCACACACATGATATTAAATACACTAGCAGTAAGTATTCTGTGAAACCAAAATTCAACCAGAGTTTTGGTAAATCTAACAAATCAGGACCCAAGAAAATCTGGGTACTTAAGGATAAAATAATACATGTTGCAGATATCTTTAGCAGCAAATCAGAAACACCAGTCATGGTACCTGGACTCTGGCTGCTCGCGACACATGACGGGAAGAAGGCATATGTTCCAAAGCCTGGAACTTAAGCCTGGAGGCCACGTTGGCTTTGGAGGCAATCAGAGGGGAAAGATAATTGGCTCTGGAACTGTAGGTAATGGAAATCTTCCCTCTATTAATAATGTTCTGCTAGTAGATGGATTAATGCATAATCTGTTATCCATAAGTCAATTAAGTGATAACGGTTATGATATAATCTTTAATCAAAAATCATGTAAAGCGGTTAGTCAGAAAGATGGGACTATCCTGTTTAATGGAAAGAGGAAAAACAACATTTACAAAATCAAACTTTCTGAACTGAAAAGTCAGAATTTAAAGTGCCTTCTGTCTGTTAACAACAAGCAGTGGATCTGGCACAGAAGATTGGGGCATGTTAGTATGAGAAGAATATCTCATATTAACAAACTCAATCTGGTCAGAGGACTTCCTAATTTGAAGTTTAATTCAGATGCTCTGTGTGAAGCATGTCAGAAAGGCAAGTTTGCAAAACCCTCTTTTAAATCCAAAAATGTTGTTTCTACCTCTAAGCCATTAGAACTTATGCACATTGACTTATTTGGACCAGTTAAAACTGCTTCAGTCAGTGGCAAGAAGTACGGGTTAGTAATCGTAGATGACTATAGCAGATGGACATGGGTAAAGTTCTTAAGACACAAGGACGAGTCACACTCTGTGTTTGTTACCTTCTGTAACCAAGTTCAGAATGAAAAGGATCTTAGAATCGTTAAAGTCAGAAGTGATCATGGTGGAGAATTTGAAAACAAAGATTTTGAGTCATTCTTTAATGACAGAGGCATTCTGCATGATTTCTCTTGTCCTAGAACTCCCCAACAAAATGGAGTTGTAGAACGAAAGAACAGAACATTGCAAGAAATGGCCAGAACCATGATCAATGAGACAAACGTTGCTAAGATCTTCTGGGAAGAGGCAATAAACACAGCGTGCTACATTCAGAATAGAATCTCAATAAGACCTATTCTGGAAAAGACTCCATATGAATTGTGGAAGAACAGAAAGCTCAACATTTCATATTTTCATCCATTTGGATGTACTTGTTTTATGTTAAATACAAAGAATTATTTGAACAAGTTTGACTCTAAAGCACAGAAGTGTATTATGTTAGGATACTCTGAACGCTCAAGAGGGTACAGAGTATACAATACAGAAACACATATTGTGGAAGAATCAATCAGTGTTTGTTTTGATGATAAGCTTGACTCTGAAAAGTCAAAGCAGAATGAAGTTTTTGCAGGTATGGAAATTGAATTTACAGGTTCTGAAGACAAGTCATCAGAAGCTCTCAACACAGACACTCCTTCAACGTCTGAAAGGAGCACTGCTAGCAATCCTATGACAGCTGCTGATCAACCTCAGAAGAGATTACCCAGAAGCAGCTTGGATCACCCAGAAGAAACTATCTTAGGAAGAAAGGAAGATCCAATCAGAACAAGAGCAAGCTTCAGAAACTCTAAAGAAACCCTCATGGGACTTGTGTCTCTGATTGAACCCTCTTCCATTGATGAAGCACTTCTGGACAATGACTGGATTCTGGCAATGCAAGAAGAGCTGAATCAATTCACCAGAAATGACGTATGGGATCTTGTTCCCAGACCAAAAGGATTCAACGTCATAGGAACAAGATGGGTGTTCAGAAACAAGCTAAATGAACAAGGTGAAGTCATCAGAAACAAAGCACGACTGGTTGCTCAAGGTTATAGTCAGCAAGAGGGGATAGACTATACAGAAACCTTTGCTCCAGTCGCCAGGTTAGAATCTATCAGACTTTTAATTTCATTTGCTGTTAATAGAGGCATCACTCTGTATCAGATGGATGTCAAAAGTGCATTCTTAAATGGTTATATAGAAGAAGAGTTTTATGTGCACCAACCCCCTGGTTTTGAAAATACAAAACATCTAGAACATGTTTTCAAACTAAAGAAGTCACTGTATGGTCTGAAACAAGCTCCCAGAGCTTGGTATGAAAGACTAAGTAACTTTCTGTTAGAAAATGAATTCACCAGAGGGAAGGTGGACACTACCTTATTCTGTAAGTCAGTTAAGAATGACATCTTAGTCTGTCAAATTTATGTTGACGATATTATTTTTGGATCTACTAATCCTTCTCTTGGAAGAAAATTTGCTAAGTGTATGCAGGCAGAATTTGAGACGAGCCTCATGGTGGAACTGAAATTCTTTCTAGGAATTCAGATCAATCAAACTCCAGAGGGAACTTACATTTATCATAGAAAATATATCAGAGATCTTCTGAAGAAATTTGACCTCTCAGAATGTAAGCCATCAAAGATTCCAATGCATCCCACTTGCATTCTGGAAAGAGCAGAGGTAAGCAAAAAGGTAGAACAAAAGGTCTACAGAGGTATGATTGGTTCTCTCCTTTATCTGACAGCTTCAAGACCTGATATATTATTCAGCGTATGTATTTGTGCTAGATTCCAATCAGATCCTAGAGAATCTCACTTAACAGCTGTTAAGCGAATTTTCAAGTATCTGAAAGGTACTACTAATCTGGGTTTATTTTATAGAAAATCTAGTGATTACAGCTTAGTAGGCTACTGCGATGCTGACTTTGCTGGAGACAGAGTAGAGCGCAAAAGTACTTCTGGAAGCTGCCAGTTTCTGGGAGAAAATCTGATCTCTTGGTCCAGCAAAAGGCAATCCACAATTGCGCTATCAACAGCAGAAGCTGAGTACATAGCAGCAGCAGAATGTAGCACATAAATGCTCTGGATGAAAAGTCAGCTTGAAGACTTCCAGATTTTTGAGAGTAACATTCCTATACTCTGTGACAATACTTCTGCTATTTGCTTAAGTAAGAATCCTATTTTACATTCTAGAGCTAAGCATATAGAAATAAAACATCATTTCATTAGGGACTATATTCATAAAGGTATTTTGAACTTAAAATTTATAGATACAGACCATCAATGGGCTGATATCTTCACTAAACCCCTTTCTGAAGATAGGTTCAATTTCATTCTGAAACATCTCAGCATGAAAATCTTCCCAGAGTGAAAATGTTTTAATTCCATATATTTATCTTCAGAATGTATTTGTTTTACTGTGAACTTCTGATCAATCTCTTTTCAGAAAGATAGAACATGCAGACTGTATCAGATGCTAGTCTTAAAGATCTGAGCGTTTCAGCTCAAGGATAGACGTGCTGATCACTAAATCAAACAAGTGTCATCCAATCATCAGCAAATCTCTGAAGCAGAACGCGTGCACGCTTCTGAGAAGGCAAAACGCTGATTGGGTGCATTGAGACACATGTCTGGTAACCGTTTCAAGTATCTTTCTCAAATTCCCCAAAATCAGCAAGCATTAAATGACAGTAATCATGTTTTTAAAACGTAATCATGACTTTATTTCTCTTTCTTGAAACCGTTTACTCTTTCAAAATACTCTGAAGTCTATTTAAGCACGTTAACTTCTCACGTTAATCTTTTACAATTTCTCATTATCTCTCAAATATTTTCTGCATTTTCTCTGTGTTCATCTCTTTCAAACTTAAACCCTTTTTCTCAGTTTTCTCAGAAAAACCCTAAGTGTGAACATGGCAACCTCCAGCAGTGCTTCTGCAGGTTCTCAGAAGAAAGCTTCCTCTGAACAGTACCAAGTTCCATTCAGAACACTCCTTACACCAGTGAAGAATCTAGAAGTGTTGTCTGAACTGATTATTGATTTTGGCAGTCTGAAAGAGAATGGTTTTGACTTGACAGAAGAAGTTAGGGCACAGAAATGGGAGAGATATTTTGACAGGTTGGTTGGACCAACATTCCCAATGTTAGTCAAGGAGTTCTGGATTCATGCGTCCGCTTCAACGCATCAAGTCACCTCCTTCATAATGGGAAAGAAGTTGTAATCACTGAGGATCACATAGCAAAGTTGATTGGTTACAGTGGCCGTGGCGTCCGCTGTATTGATATGGCTGAAAGATGCTCTGACGTGGGTGTCATAGCAGAACAGATTTTCACCCTTGAGGTGCCCAGCAGCAAAATCAGAGACCTCAAGGATCACCACAGAGTTTGGGCGAAGATCATTCTGGGATGCTTTAATCATAGGAAGCCAACAAGTTCCCCTGATTACATAAATATAGATCAGCAGTTTCTGATCTATTTTATCAATCAGAAGGTAAAAATCAACTTGGCTCATCTTCTGTTTAATCACCTCAGAACAAGCGTGAAGGAGACCAGGGAAGAAGAAAGAACAAAGAGGGATTGGATACCCTTTGGAAGGTTAATATCATATATTCTGACTGAGAATAGGCTGATAGAGCACCTGATAGAAGCTCAAGAGTTAAGCACCATTGAACCAACTGTTGGCAAGCCTCTCAACGCGAAGAATCTGAAGAAAATGAAATTAATAGAGAATATCAGAAAGGAACCCAGCGTTACTCCTATTACTGATATCACCAGCAGAAGAGTCCCACTGAGTGACTTTCCATTATTTTCTGAGATAGAATCTAAACCAGTGGTGGTTCTCAGATACTTGGACGCGTGCAAGGCTGATGGTTCAGATCCCAAGCTGAATATCAAAGATCTGCACCAACCTCAACCAGAAGTTACACTGAAGAAGACGAAGAAAAGGAAGGCCCCTTCAGAAGGAACATCCCAGCAGACTCCCAAGAAAAGAGGTAATTTATCTGCTGCTTCTATTTTAAATTCTTCTGCTATTCCAACATCAATTCCCACTCCAGCTTCTCATGAAATCCCAATCCCCATCCCAACTATAGATGAAACCGAACCAGAAGATGACCCTTCTGAGGCACTAACACTCAGAAGACCCCGCACCAAACATCCCAAACCAACAACTTCAACAACATCAGAACTTGACAAAGTCCTGTCTGATATTGATCAACATGCTTCTGATCACCTCTCCAATAATCCAAACTCTGAACCACAAACTGTCCACTCTCCTCAACCAGAACAACCTCTCTCACCCATTCCAGAAGAACCACATATTCCTGAACAACAATAAATTCCTCCTCCTTCTCCACAACCAGCAATTCCTTCTCCCTCTCCTCAACCAGAAATTCATCCACCATCACCTCAACCTGAGTTTCATCATTCTGAAACTCTATCTCCTCCATCTCCTGAACCTCATTCTCCTCAATCCTCTGAGCCACAACCTCTGGCAATACAGCTGCCATGTGGAACAACTATAACAATGGCCCAGCTTCCATCCTCGCCAGAAACCACTCCTCCAAACACTCCCAAAACCCCAAACAGTCCAATCATTATTTCTGATTCTCCCACTCCATCTCCCAAACAAACAGCTCCCAAACAAACCACAGAAGACCCCAGCAGGACCTTCATAGATTTAACAATCCTTGATCGTCTTGCTGATCTGAAAAATAAAATAGCCATCCCAAAACCAAAACAGCCAAATGTTGGCTCTGGCATTATGAATTTTGAAACAGGTTTGCAGCAGTGGATTGCTTCTCTTAAGCAAGTCTGTCCTGGAATGATTGATCCAGCTGCCTCTGACCAGCTCTGGACACGATTCAGAATTTGGGTACGTGCTGAAGCTCTAAAATTGCAAGACATCAATTATGAGCAAGCACAGCAGAATTTCAGCAAGCTTCTGAACGAAGTTGGAAGTCAGCTGCTGAAAGAAGACGTGCTCCTTCTGGATAGTGAGCCATGGTCTGAGAAGCGTCCAGCTTCACAAGTGCAGCCAGAAGAAGATCAGACAATTCAAGCTGAAGCCAGTCAAGCTGAAGATGTTGCAGAAAGCTCTCAGAAGCTCCCTGCTTCTGATGTTTCTCAAGCTGCCTTGGATAGGCAGACTCTGGAAGAACTGAAGCTGAATGATATTCGTCTGCAGCAAAGAATGGATGAAAATGATCAGAAGATGAAGGAAAGGATGGATGTGCAGGATAGCAAGATAGGTACAGTAGTCAGCATGGTGCACAAGCAGACTGAAACTGCTGATCAGATTAAGGCAATGCTGGAGACTCTGTTCACACGCCTTCCTCCTCAACCTTAGATTTTCATTCATGCTATTTTCATGTTTTCTTTGCATATCTTCTGTACTGTTTTGTCTGGCTCTGACTATTTTAATATGACAAGTTTTTATGATCTAAATGTTTTAGCACATCACTTACACTTTTTGATTGCTGACAAAAAGGGGGAGAACAAGAATGATATTTTTCAATAACGGATTACTGAGACAGAAAGTCTCAAACATTCTAACTCTGATATACTTGAATGTTTTCTTCTGTTTTTGCTTAAGTCTACAGGTACAAGAATGATCTCTAACTCACTGAAGACTAAAGCTCTGATACTCTGATCTAAAGCAAAGCTCTGATAAAGCTCTGATATTCTGATCTGAAGCTCTGCTCTGATATTCTGATCTAAAGCTTCTGATAGTCAAAGCTCTGATATTCTGATGATCAAAGAAAGACAATAAAGATCTGATCCTGAAGAACTCTTGGAATTAAAAAGGGAAGTAATAAATTCAGGGGGAGTATCTCCGATCTCAACTCTGATATCTCTTTATCCCTTATCTTTGATAACTTCTTACTCTGATACATCTTATCATTTAGTTATCTCTGATACTTTTTCACGTTATTTTCAATTAAAAATATCTAGTTTTTGTCATCATCAAAAAGGGGGAGATTGTTAGAACAAAGTTTGAATCTACTACCCTAAGTTTAAGTTTTGATGATAACAAAATGAAAGGATATATTAATTATGTGATTCATGTAAGAACTATTTGCTACCTAAAATATTACCTTCTGTTTTGCAGAAACTCTGATAGGTATCAGCAAAAGTACATCCTAATCAGCATCAGAATATTGGATATCAACATCAGCATCAGAAGATGCTATATCAGAATACCAGAATCAGAAGAACAATTCACGCGTATGCTGAAGCTTGATGAACAGAACTGCGCTCAACACTCTGATAAAGACAACAACAGTTCATCAGCACTTAAGCAGAGTCAGAATGAGCCAAAGCCAGAACACGCTTTAAGTAGCAACGATACTGTGCATTCAAGGCGAATTATTACCAACGGCATCATTCCAGACAAGATCTGCTTAATAAGGAAAGTTTGTTATTGGCATTGAATCAAGATTATTGCTCCAACGTTCAACAATTTCAGTGCTATATAAACAAGACAGTGAAGATTGAATTGGCTAATGCTCTACAACTATTTCCACGCCTAAAAGCTATTCATCATCTTCTCATTCTCAGTTTGCTAAAAAGCTCCACATTTCATTACTCAATTATCTTTAGCAATCTAGTTTCAATAAGCTTAAGTTGTGTAATATCACAGTTGTGATAAACAGTTTTGTAGAAAACATTCACACACCTACATTTCTCTTCTTTGTAAGAAAGTGTTTCCTTGACAAACCGGTATGTGGTTTGCATCAAGAAGGCTTTAGCAGGTGTTAAAGCAGATTGTAATATTCAGTTGAATATAGTGGATTAAGACCTAGTTGGAGAGAGGCGAAATCACCTTGACGGGTGGACTGGAGTAGTTTGAGATCAAACGAACCAGGATAAAAATATCGTGTTCATTGCATTGATTTTCAGTTTTACAATTCAACCCCCCTTCTTGTGTTTTTCACTTCTTCATATCACAACTGTGATAATTACACAATTTAAGCTTGGAATGAAACTGAATTGCTAAAGCGTTTGAGTAAGCATGGTTTGAAGGCTTGGCAAAATATGTGAGTGCATGCGTGCGTCTTTTCTCAAGCAGACTTGTTTATATAGGCAAGGCAGAGACGTTGTCCATAAAACCATTTTAATGATAATAACGCACTTTCCTTTTTGAGAAGATCTTGTCTGAAGAGAGCCGTTAGCATTAAATTCTGTCTTGAATAATTAATAACGCTTCAGAGTATTCTTTGTTTTATCATATGATAACGCTTCTGAGTGCTGATGACTTGGTAAAGATCTTTGATCAGAGTCAAAGTGTATATGTTTATGCGCATATTCTGGTCATCAAGCTTCAGCGTATAATCTGGTAGCTTCAGCGTGTAGCACATGTTACTGATCTTCTGATGTTGATATATTACTGATCTTCTGATGTTGATTCCATCCGAGCTTCTGCATATATAAAACATAATTTTAAGAAGCATATTTTTTCTATATATATAACTTTGAATTTATTTATTCTTTGTATTTTGTTATCATCAAAACTCTAATCAAGGGTTGTAGAATCAAACTAGGTTCTAACAATCTCCCCCTTTTTGATGATGACAAAAACCAGATTTTTCAATTAAAAAATAAAGAATAAAAAGTATAGAATTAACAAGAGAAACTCCCCCTGAGTTGATTACTTCCCTTTAATTCCATGAGTCTTTGAGCATCAGAACTTTACTGTATCTTTCATCAGAGTTTTGTACCTGTAAGCTTTTCAGAAGAGAAAAAATTTAAATAGATCAGAATGTTTGAGACTTATGTCTCAGTAATCCGTTATTGAAAAATATCATTCTTTCTCCCCCTTTTTGTTAGTTATCAAAAAGAATATAAGATCAGAGCTAAAATGCGTTTATATTAAAAACCAGAAGCAATGATAAGTTCAGAACAATGTAAGAAAATTACAGATAAACAAGTTTTAAAGACAAGGAAATTCTAAGAGGGAGGAGGTATACGCGTGAAAAAGGTTTCCAACAAGCTCTTGATTTGGATGTTGGTTTCTTGTTGCTGGGTTAACATGCTCTTGATTTCCTCAATTTTGTCGTCCTGTTTATCCATTCTTTCATTCATCAACATATCAGATCTTTTCAAGTCTTCTAGAGTCTGCCTGTCAAGGGAGGAAGCTTGAGGATCTTCAGAAACTGGATGCTTCCCAGAGCCTTCTGCAGTATCCTTTTCTTGACCCAGTGCTTCAACAGGAATCATCTGTCCTTGGGTATCAGTCAGATTGAGATCTTTTGACTCTGGTTGAACTTTGAATGATGGACGATGTTCAGACCAGGGAGCAATGTCCAGAGGGAGAACTTCTTCCTTAAGCAGCTGGCTCAGAACTAGTTCTTCAATTTCTTTCAGCAGATTGCTGAAGTTCTATTGAGCTTGTCCGTAGCTCTGTTCTTGCAACTTATGAGTTTCAGAACATACCCATCTTCTGAACTTTGACCAAAGGTAGTCTGGTGCAGCAGGATTAACCAGCTCAAGACTAGCTTGTTTCAGAGAAGTGATCCACTTCTGTACTTCTGTTTCAAATATCAATATGCTGGTACCAACATCTGGAGAGGGTTCATATGGTTTTGGGATAGCTGTTTTGTGGGTTATGGCAGCAAGACGTTCAAAAACTATTAAATCAATGACAATCTTGCTGTGGTCATCTGGATTATTCTTTGGTGAGGGAGTGGGAGAGTCAGGAATTATGATTGGACTTGATGGGGAGTTAGGTGGAGTTGATTCTGGTGAGGAGGGAAGTTGGGGAATATTTAGAATAGTACCAAGGGGCATGCGAATGGCCAGAGGTTCTGTGATTCCAGGAATGGGAATGGTATCAGAATCAACAGTTTGGTTTGATTGATCGTTATGAGGTTCTGGTTCACAGGATTCAGAAGGTTGAGTCTCAGAAGTTTGAACTTCTGGTTGAAATAGTTCAGGTTGTGGAGAGGGTGGATGAATTTCTGGTTGAGGAGATGGAGGTAGTGGGATTTCTGGTTGTGGAGAGAGGGGAATTTCTGTTTGTGGTGAGAGGGGAATTTCTGGTTGTGCTTCTGTGGTGGTTTCAGGGTTTGGATTTTCTGGCATGGGAGCAGAAGTATGTTGGTCAAAGGTATCTATATCAGACAGAACTTTTGCAAGTTCTTTCTGGGTTGCTTCATTATTTGGATTTGGAGGTTGGGAGCGAGATCTTCTAAGAGTTAATGATTCAGAGGGGTCAAAATCAATGTCAAAGTCATCAAAAGTTTATGGTGTGGGGTTTTCTGATTGAGTGGGAATTGGGATAGATGTTGATACAGAAATTGAATTTAAAACAGTTACAGAAGAAGATTACCTTTCTTTTTAGGAGTCTGCTGAGATGATCCTTCTGCTACAACTTTCCTTTTCTTGGTTTTCTTCAGCACAACTTTTGGATCCTTCTGCTGCAGATCCTGAATGTTCAAATTTGGTGTTGTGTCGTCCGCCTTGCAAGCATCCAGATATCTGACTATTATATCAGGTTTAGAATCAATCTCTGAGAATAGAGGAAAGTTATCCAGAGGGACTCTTCTGCTGGAGATAGCTGCAAAAGGAGTGATGCTGGGTTCCTTCTTGATGTTCTCAATCAACTTCAATTTCTTCATATTCTTTGCATTCAGCTGTTTGCCAACAGTAGCTTCCAAAGAGCTGAGTTCTTGAGCCTCTGTAAGATGATCAATCAGCTTATTCTCTATTAGAATATCTGATATCAGTCTTCCTAGGGGTATCCAGTCCCTTTTTGTGCGCTCCTCTTCTCTGGTTTCCTTGACACTAGTCCTTAGATGGTTAAACAGCAGATGAGCCAGATTTACCTTAATATTCTGAGAGATGAAGTAGATCAGAAATTGCTGATCAATATAGATGTAGTCAGGAGAGCTGGCAGGCTTCCTGTGGTTTATGCATCCCAGAATGATCTTGGCCCATATTCTGTGTTGGTCTTTTAAATCCCTTATCTTGCTGGAGGGAAGACCCAGAGTGAAGATTTCTCTGGCAATTAGGGCAACATCAGCGCATCTTTCAGCCATGTCAATGCAACGTACACCACCACCACTGTAGCATATTAATCTTGCAATGAGGTCCTCAGTAATAACTATCTTCTTCCCCATAATGTATGAAGTAACTTGATGGTTGGAAGATGAAGCATGAATCCAAAATTCCTTTACCAGAATTGGGAATGTTGGACCCACCAGTCGGTCAAAATATCTTTCCCAGCCTTGAGCTTTAACCTCTTCAGAGAGATTAAACCCGTTCTCTTGAAGACTGTTGAAATCCATGATCAATTCTGAAAGAACCTCTAGATTTTTGGTGGGTGTGAGAAGGGTTCTGTAGGGTTCTTCGTATTGTTCAGTGGAATATGATTTCTGAGAACTTGAAGTAGGGATGCTTGAGGAAGCCATGTTCACACGAAGGTTTTGTGAAGAAATTGAAAGTGTTTTTGAGAAAAGATGCAAACTGAAAACAATAAGTTTGTAGAGAAAATGAAAGTGAAGGTAAAAAAGTGTAAGTGGTGAGAAATGTGTTTAAATAGATTTCTAAAATTTTTTGAAAACATAAACGGCAAGAGAGAGAAATTAATTATAATGATTATGAGCATTTAATGATAGCTGATTTATGGGGATTCAGAAAGATATTGGAACAGTTACCCATGACATGTGTCTCAATGCAACCAATCAGCGCTTTTGACCTTTCAGAAACTTGAACGTGTGTTCAGCCTCAGAAAGTAACTGATGACTGGATGAAACTTGTTTGCTTGAGGAACAACATATTCTATCCTCGATTGTGATAGATTCTGATACAATCTGTGCTTCTAAATATCTGAAGAAAGATTGATCAGTAGTTCACGAAAAAATAAACAAAGTTCTGAAGGTTAAGATATGGAATCAAAACAGTTTTATTCTGGGCAGAGCTTCATGCTGAGATGTTTCAGAATGAAATTGAACCTATCTTCAGAAATAGGTTTTGTAAAGATATCAACCCATTGATGGTCTGTGTTAATAAATTTTAAATTTAGAATCCCTTTCTGAATATAGTCCCTAATAAAATGATGTTTTATTTCTATATGCTTAGCCCTAGAATGCAAAATAGGATTTTTACTAAGGCAAATAGCAGAAGTTTGTCACAGAGGATATGGATGTTACTCTCAAATATCTGGAAGTCCTCAAGTTGACTTTTCATCCAGAGCATTTGTGTGCTGCACCCAGCTGCTGCTATGTATTCAGCTTCAGCTGTTGATAGAGCTATTGTGGATTGTCTTTTGCTGGACCATGAGATCATATTTTCTCCCAGAAACTGGCAGCTTCCAGAAGTTCTTTTACGTTCTATTCTGTCTCCAGCGAAATCAGCATCACAGTATCCTATCAAACTGTAATCACTTGATTTTCTATAAAACAAACCCAGACTAGTAGTACCTTTCAGATACTTGAAAATTCGCTTAACTGCTGTTAAGTGAGATTCTCTAGGATCTGATTGGAATCTAGCACAGATGCAAACACTGAATAGAATGTCAGGCCTTGAAGCCGTCAGATAGAGAAGAGAACCAATCATACCTCTGTAGACCTTCTGTTCTACCTTTTTACTTACCTCTTCTCTTTCTAGAATGCACGTGGGATGCATTGGAATCTTTGATGACTTACATTCTGAGAGATCAAATTTCTTCAGAAGTTCTCTGACATATTTGCTCTGATGAATGTAAGTTCCTTCTGGGGTTTGATTAATCTGAATGCCCAGAAAGAATTTTAGTTCCCCCATTAGGCTCATCTCAAATTCTGCCTGCATACATTTAGCAAACTTTCTTCCCAGAGAGGGTTTAGTGGATCCAAATATGATGTCATCAACATAAATCTGACATACTAGAATGTCATTCTTAACTGTCTTAGAGAACAAGGTTGTGTCCACTTTCCCTCTGATGAATTCCTTTTCTAACAGGAAGTTACTTAGTCTTTCATACCAAGCTCTGGGAGCTTGTTTCAGACCACAGAGTGACTTCTTTAATTTGAAAAAATATTCTGAATTTTTGGAACTTTCGAAACCAGGGGTTGGTGCACATATAACTCTTCTTCTATATAGCCATTTAAGAATGCACTCTTAACATCCATCTGATACAGAGTGATGCCTTTATTAACAGCAAATGAAATTAAGAGTCTGATAGATTCTAACCTGGCGACTGGAGCAAAGGTTTCTGTATAGTCTATCCCCTCTTGCTGACTATAACCTTGTGCTACCAGTCGTGCTTTGTTTCTGATGACTTCACCTTATTCGTTCAGTTTGTTTCTGAACACCCATTTTGTTCCAATGACGTTGAATCCTTTTGGTTTGGGAACTAGATCCCATACGTCATTTCTTGTGAATTGATTTAGCTCCTCTTGCATTGCTAGAATCTAGTCATTGTCCAGAAGTGCTTCATCAATTGTTGTAGGTTCAATTAGAGAAACCAGTCCCATGAGGGATTCTTCAGAGTTTCTGAAGCTAGATCTTATTCTGATTGGATCTTCCTTTCTTCCTAAGATTGTTTCTTCTGGGTGATCCATGCTGCTTCTGGATAGTCTTTTCTGGAGTTGATCAACAGAAGGTGCTGGATTGCTTGCAGTGCCTCTTTTTTATGTTGAGGGAGTGTCTCTGTTGAGAGCTTTTGATGATTTGTCTCCAGTACCTGTGAGTTCAACTTCCATACCTGCAAGGAATTCATTTTGCTTTGACTTTTGAGAGTCAAGCTTATCATCAAAACGAACACTGATTGACTCTTCCACAATTTGTGTTTCTGTATTGTATACTCTGTACCCTCTTGAGCATTTAGAATATCCTAAAATAATACACTTTTATGCTTTAGAGTCAAACTTGTTCAAATAATTTTTTGTATTCAGAATAAAACATGTACATCCAAAATTGTTCTTCCACAATTCATATGGAGTCTTTTCCAGAATAGGTCTTATGGAGATTCTATTCTGAATGTAACACACTGTGTTTATTGCCTCTGCCCAAAAGATCTTAGCAATGTTAGTCTCGTTGATCATGGTTCTGGCCATTTCTTGCAATGTTCTGTTCTTTCGTTCTACAACTCCATTTTGCTGGGGAGTTCTAGGACAAGAGAAATCATGCATAATGCCTTTGTCATTAAATAATAACTCAAAATATTTGTTTTCAAATTCTCCACCATGATCACTTCTGACTTTGACGATTCTAAGATCCTTTTCATTCTGAACTTGGTTACAGAAGGTAATAAACACAGAGTGTGACTCGTCCTTGTGCCTTAAGAACTTTACCCATGTCCATCTGCTATAGTCATCTACGATTACTAACCCATACTTCTTGCCACTGACTGAAGCAGTTTTAACTGGTCCAAATAAGTCAATGTGCAGAAGTTCTAATGGCTTGGAGGTGGAAACAACGTTTTTGGATTTGAAAGCTGGTTTTGCAAACTTGCCTTTCTGACATGCTTCACACAGAGCATCTGAATTGAACTTCAGGTTAGGAAGTCCTATGACCAAATTGAGTTTGTTAATCTGAGATATTCTTCTCATACTAACATGTCCCAATCTTCTGTGCCAGATCCATTGCTCGTTGTTAATAGACAGTAGACATTTTACATTCTGACTTTTTAGTTCAGAAAGTTTTATAAATGTTGTTTTTCCTCTTTCCATTAAATAGGATAGTCCCATCTTTCTGACTAACAGCTTTGCATGAATTTTGATTGAAGATTATATCATAACCGTTATCACTTAATTGACTTATGGATAACAAATTATGCATTAATCCATCAACTAGTAAAACATTACTTATAGAGGGAAGATTTCCATTACCTATTGTTCCAGAGCCAATGATCTTTCCTCTCTGATTGCCTCCAAAGCCTATGTGGCCTCCAGGCTTAAGTTCCAAGCTTTGGAACATATGCCTTCTTCCCGTCATGTGTCGTGAGCAGCCAGAGTCCAGGTACCATGATTGGTGTTTTTGGTTTGCTGCTAAAGATATCTGCCACATGTATTATTTTATCCTTAGGTACCCATATTTTCTTGGGTCCTGATTTGTTAGTTTTACCAAAACTCTGGTTGAATTTTGGTTTGACAGAGTAATCACTACTTGTGTATTTTATGTCATGTGTGTGCCCATATATAAAGTGTGAATCAAGTGGAGTACGTTTTATAACTAAATCCATGACATTTTTTGGTGTAGGTACCTTACCTTGATATCCTATCCCTTTTCTGCCATTTCTGCTAACTCCATAGATCATTGAAGCCATTTTGCTTATGTCTATGTTTTTAGCTAGAAACTTCTGAAAGCTGTGATCATACTCCTTGATGATCTCATCAGCATTGCTGGGAGTTTCAGGGATTATTTCCTTCTGAGAGTTTTGCAATTGGTTTTCTAATTTTGAAATTTTATCTTTTAACTCAGAATTCTCCAATTTGAGACTCTCAGTCTTATCAGAGTCAGAAGCAAGATTCCTTTTCAGGTTTCTGAATTTGACTCTGATCTGCTAATATCTTTCCATAATTTCATTAAGGCTTTCAGCTAGTTCAGCCTTAGTAAAGTTTATAGTAAAGTCAGGGAATACCTCTTCTGTATCTGATTCAGATTCTGACTCAGAAGCTTGACTGTCTTCTGTTATGTTTGCCATGAGAGCTATGTTTGCTCTTTCATCATCTGATTCTGAGTCAGCTTCAGATGTGTCAGAATCATCCCATGTAGCCATGAGACTTTTCTTCTTTTCCTTGCCAAACTTCTTTTTGGGCTTTTCCTTTTGAAGCTTTGGGCAATCACTTTTGTAGTTCCCTTGCTCGTTACATTCATAGTAGATGATGTCTTTGTTGTTTGGCTTTCTATTTCCCGAAGAACCTTCAGATCTTCTGTGTCCAGAGGAGGATTCTGACCTTCTGTATCTGGAGAAAGATTCATTCTGATTTTTTGATCTTCTGGGATTCCTGAACTTCCTTTGCCTCTGCTTTCACAATTGGTTCACCCTTCTGGAGAGGAGGGATAGTTCATCTTCTTCTGATGATGACCCATCAGAGGTTTCTTCCACAGCCTGCAAAACTTTGGAGTCAGATTTTCTGTTAGATTTTAAAGCTAATGGCTTACCTTGCTTTTGAGGTTCATCTGCTTCTAGCTCTATCTCGTGACTTCTGAGGGAGCTAACAAGTTCCTCCAGAGAGATTTTGTTGAGATCCTTGGCTAGCTTAAGCGCTGTGACCATTGGCCTCCATTGTTTTGGCAAGCTTCTGATGATCTTCTTAACGTGATCAGCAGTAGAGTACCCTTTGTCAAGAACTTTTAGACCAGCAACAAGAATTTGAAATCTTGAAAACATAGTTTCTATTGATTCACTCTCTTCCATCTTGAATGCCTAATACTTCTGAATGAGTGCAAGGGCTTTGGTTTCTTTGACTTGAATGTTGCCTTCATGCGTCATTCTCAGAGAGTCAAACATATTCTTTGCAGTGTCTCTGTTTGATATCTTCTCATATTCTGAATAAGAGATGGCGCTGAGAAGAATTGTTCTGGCCTTGTGATGATTTCTGAAATCACGCTTTTGCTGATCAGACATTGTTTTCCTGTCAATCTTATGACCACTTCCATCCACTGGGTGCGTGTATCCATCAGTCACCATGTCCCACAGATCAGCATCATGGGCCAGAAAGAAACTCTCAATTTTGTCTTTCCAGTAGTCAAAGTTCTCTCCATCAAAGACTGGAGGTTTGCCACTGAATCTGTCTCTTTCTTCATTGTTGTCATTGCTGATGTTTTGATTTGGTCATGCCATTGTGTTTTTCTGACGCTGGATCTTGTAGGCCAAGTTGGTTAAGTGTTATAAGCTCAGAACCAGGCGCTCTGATGCCAATTGAAGATGTGAAAAACACAAGAAGGGGGGGTTGAATTGTAAAACTTAAAACAAATGCTTAGACAACACAGTATTTTTATCCTGGTTCGTTTGATCTCAAACTACTCCAGTCCACCCGTCAAGGTGATTTCGCCTCTCTCCAACGAGGTCTTAATCCACTATATTCAAAGGATTACACAGCTACTTTAACAATTGTTAAAGCCTTCTTGAGTATAACCACAAACCGGTTTATCTCAAGGAAATCTCTTACAAATAATTGAACAAGAATGTGTTTAACGTTTTCTAATAAAACAATATATCACAACTGTGATAATTACACAATTTAAGCTTGGAATGAAACTGAATTGCTAAAGCGTTTGAGTAAGCATGGTTTGAAGGCTTGGCAAAATATGTGAGTGCATGTGTGCGTCTTTTCTCAAGCAGGCTTGTTTATATAGGCAAGGCAGAGACGTTGTCCATAAAGCCATTTTAATGATAATAATGCACTTTCCTTTTTGAGAAGATATTGTCTGAAGAGAGCCGTTAGCATTAAATTCTGTCTTGAATAATTAACAACGCTTCAGAGTCTTCTTTGTTTTATCATATGATAACGCTTCTGAGTGCTGATGACTTGGTAAAGATCTTTGATCAGAGTCAGAGTGTATATGTTTATGCGCAGATTCTGGTCATCAAGCTTCAGCGTATAATCAGGTAGCTTCAGCGTGTAGCACATGTTACTGATCTTCTGATGCTGATATATTACTGATCTTCAGATGCTGATTCCATCAGAGCTTCTGCATATATAAAACATAATTTTAAGAAGCATATTTGTTCTCTCTCTCTCTCTCTCTCTCTCTCTCTCTCTCTCTCTCTCTCTCTCTATATATATATATATATATATATATATATATATATATATATATATATATATATATATATATATATATATATATATATATATATATATATATATATATATATATATATATAACTTTGAATTTATTTATTCTTTGTATTTTGTTATCATCAAAACTATAATCAAGGGTTGTAGAATCAAACTATGTTCTAACAAAATCATTGGACATTTTCAAATAGAACACAAGTGTAAAAAAAGAAGAAAAGGCAAATAGTTTTATGCACTTTAAAGTATCTTTGTATTAACTTTGTGTAAGTATTTTTTACAAAGGAGACAGACATCCTAGTAAGAGAATGTTGTCATAAAAATGAGAAAAATTTATACAAAGAAAGATGGCTATGTGTAAAAAATTCCATGGGGTTCCCATTTTGCTATAGCATTCGTAACTCTGAATATCTTGTCCATTCGTTGCTTCGTCCGAAGATGATTGAGTTGATCAGAAGCCCGAAGTTTGTCTGTAAAGAGATTGTCCTTAAAGTGATCCGACGAGACATAGTCATACGCTTTAATTCCCTAACTTTTTCCTGGACCGCCCTTTCGGGTTTTCGATCCACCGGGAAACCCTTTTTTCCCAAGTCGCCCTTTCGGGTTTTCAACTTGCCGGTGTACAATTTTTTTTTGTTTTATCCCTAATTTTTGCCAGAACCGCCCTTTCGGGTTTTCGATTCACCGGGATGCCCTTTTTTGCCCAAGTCGCCCTTTCAAATTTTCAACTTGTCGGGTCATTTATGTGTTGTATCTTTTGACTATGTCTGCGTTCGCAGGGTGCGGCAGGTCATCACCGTCCATGGTGGTTAATATCATTGCCCCACCAGAAAAGATGTTTTTGATCATAAATGGTCCTTCGTAGATAGGAGTCCATTTTCCCCTGGGATCACTTTGCGGCAAGATGATCCGCTTGATTACAAGATCCCCGACTTGATATATCTGGCGCCTGACTTTCTTGTTGAATGCCTTAATCATCCTCTTTTGATACGCCTGACCATGACAAACAGCAGTAAGTCGCTTCTCATCAATCAAGTTAAGTTGATCAAGCCGGGTCTGAATCCAATCGTCTTCAGTCAAACCAGCATCCTTCATGATTCTCAAGGAGGGAATCTGAACCTCAATAGGTAAAACAGCTCCCATGCCGTATACCAAAGAATAGGGTGTTGCCCCTGTTGATGTACGCACCGTGATACGGTACCCGTGGAGAGGAAACAATAACATTTCATGCCAGTCCTTGTAGGTGATTGTCATCTTTTGTATGATCTTCTTGATATTTTTGTTTGCAGCTTCGACAACACCGTTCACCTTTGGCCGATAAGGAGATGAATTGTGATGTTGAATCTGGAACTGCTCGCACAAAGCGGTGATCATAGTGTTGTTAAGGTTCGTACCGTTGTCTGTGATGATCCTTTCGGGGATGCCGTACCGAAAAATGAGGTTCTGTTTGATGAACCGAGCAACAACATTCTTTGTAACAGATGCGAAGGAAGCTGCTTCGACCCATTTGGTGAAGTAATCAATGGCCACCAGGATGAAACGATGTCCATTGGATGTTGTAGGCTTGATCTCTCCAATCATGTCGATTCCCCACATAGCGAATGACCAAGGAGCTGTTAAGACATTGAGAGGAACTGGAGGTATATGTACCTTGTCTGCATAGATTTGACATTTGTCAAAAGTCCTGGAATGTTGATGGCAGTCAGCTTCCATGGTAGACCAGTAATAGCCTGCCCGTAGAATCTTCTTAGCCATCGTATGTCCGTTAGAGTGAGTGCCAAAGGTACCATTATGCATTTCAGCCATGATCTGTTCAGCCTCAATCTTGTCCGCACAACAGAGCAGAATGCAATCATGATTGCGCTTGTATAGGATACCATTGCTCAGGAAGAACTTGGCAGAGAATCTCCTCAAGAACTTTTTGTCGTTGGCTGAAGCTCCTTCAGGGTATTCTTGTGCCTCAAGATACCTTTTGACTTCGTGAAACCAAGGTCGGTCCACTACTTCTTCGGTATTAATCTCGTGACAATGTGCAGGTTCATTCATCCGTTCAATGGTGATTTGGGGAGCCTCATTATCCCAATTATGTTTAAACATGGATGACATTGTAGCTAGAGCATCTGCTAACTGATTCTCTTCTCGCGGGAAGTGCTCGAAGGTAATCTGCTCGAAATGTGGTATCAATGTCAAGACATGTTCTTTGTAAGGGATGAGGTTGGGATGCTTAGTGTCTCACTCTCCTTTGATTTGACTGATGACCAAAGCCGAGTCTTCAAATACGATCAAGGATTTGATTCCCAAGTCTATTGCATCCTTGAGACCAAAGATACAAGCTTCATACTCGGCCATGTTGTTGGTGCAGCTGAAGCAAAGTCTAGCAGTCAAAGGTGTATGGAAACCTTGTGGAGAGATAAGTACCGCGTCGATACTGTTGCCAAGTGCATTGGAGGCACCATCAAAGTACAGGGTCCATCACGATACTTGTTCAGGTCCATCATATAGTCTGTTCTCTTCAATGTTGTCCAATGTCATGATATCCTCGTCGGGGAAGTCGAACCTCATGGATTGGTAATCTTCGACAGCTTAGTAAGCCAGATGGTCAGCTAGCACACTCCCCTTTATAGATTTTTGGGTCATGTACTGTATATCATACTCTGTGAGGATCATCTACCACCTTACTATTCTTCTAGATAAAGCAGGCTTCTCAAAGATGTACTTGATCGGATCCATCTTAGATATCATCAAAGTGGTATGGGTCAACATATACTGCCTTAGCCGACGAGCAGCCCATACCAAAGCGCAGCAAGTTTTCTCGAGCAGTGAGTATCGGGTCTCACAGTCAGTAAAATTTTTGCTAAGGTAATAAATGGCATGCTCTTTTCGGCCAGACTCGTCATGTTAGCCCAGTACGCACCCCATTGAATTCTCTAGGACAGTCAGATACATGATTATCGGTCTTCCTTCAACGGGAGGCATCAAGATAGGAGGTTCTAGCAAATACTCCTTGATTTTATCGAAAGCAACTTGACAGTCATCATTCCATTTAACCACCTGATCTTTCTTCAACAGCTTGAAGATCGGCTCACAGGTAGATGTTAGGTGAGAAATGAACCTATCAATGTAGTTTAGGCGTCCCAAGAAACCTCTGATCTCCTTCTTAGTGTGAGGGGCAGACATTTCTTGTATAGCTTTGACTTTGGCAGGATCAACCTCGATGCCTTTGTTGCTGACAATGAAACCCAAGAGTTTACCAGACCTGACTCTGAAAGTGCACTTGTTAGGGTTCAGTCTGAACTTGTACTCCTTCAACCTGACAAACAACTTTTGCAAATGGTTGAGGTGTTCTTCTTCAGTTTGTGAACGGGCTATCATGTCGTCTACGTAGACCTCTATCTCATGATGTATCATATCATGAAACAAAGCTACCATGGCGCGCTGATAGGTTGCCCCGGCGTTCTTCAGTCCGAATGACATCACTTTGTAGCAGAACGTACCCCATTGTGTAACAAAAGTAGTTTTCTCCATGTCTTCAGGTGCCATTTTGATCTAGTTATAGCATGAGAATCCATCCATGAAAGAAAATACCTTGTGCTGAGCTGTATTGTCAACCAAGATGTCAATGTGCGGTAGTGGAAAGTCATCTTTAGGGCTGGCCCTGTTTAAGTCTCTGTAATCCATGCATATTCTCACTTTGCCATCCTTCTTAGGCACGGGCACAATGTTAGCAACCCATTGTGGATAGGAAGTAACAACAAGAAATCCAACATTGAACTGCTTCATAACTTCTACTTTGATCTTTTCTGACATGTCGAGCCTCATTCGGCGGACTTTCTGTTTAACTGGTGGACGGTCTTCTCTTGTGGGTAGACGGTGAACCACAATATTTGTATCGAGTCCTGGCATGTCTTCATATGACCAAGTGAAGATCTCAACATATTCATTTAACAGCTGAATTAAGCGCTCTTTGACACTTGGCTCTAGGTTGGCACCCACTCTGATTTCTTTTTTGTCTTCATTAGTACCCAAGTTGATTGTCTCTAACAACTCCTCATGAGGTAGAATAGCCATTTCTTCCTGTTGTAGCAGTCTAGCCAATTCTCCCGGCACTTTACAGTCTTCATCACCTTCGTATTCGGCATGGTAGACCAGATCTCCAGAGTCACTGAAGGCCATAGCAGAATTGTTACCCATAGAATCCGGAATGGAAGGGTACCTGCATTTGTGAGTGTGGGTGTGTGTAAGGGATAGCCACCTTTAAACTAATAAAATGTAAAAAGAAAGAAAATGAACATAAAAGTTTATATGTGAAAACGTCCATGATTCATTAAAATGGCATATGAAGATGAAAAATCAAACCCTTACAAATAGACCTATGTGCCTCGGGTAAGGCACATGTAAAAAGTGTATGAATTGTCTGAGAATTATTACAAACCAACATAAATGTTTGAAAGATAAATTACTGATTCATGAAAGTAATGGGAACAAAGTCCTTTGCCTCCCAATTGCATAGTCCTCCGTCCACAGCAGGGAAAATCCAGTCTTCCAGGTTGCTCTCTTCTTCACCATCCTCCAAAGCACTGACTCCATGATGGGTGATCTTTACTGGTGGCGCTCCAGCACGGGAGCGGCGCACATCCTTCTGACTAGCCGAAGTAAACCCTAGGCCGAACTTATCTGATTTGAAAGGAAAGTCTGGAAGTTGCCCCCAGATTGTGGATCCGCCTTCTTCAATCACAGCCTTTGCATCTTTGAGAGACGACATCTGAGGCACAGGTTTGGTAATCAAGGGTACAAAAGACACTGTCTTGGTTGCTGCTATTTCAGGAGAAACCTCTTCAAAGTGTTGGAAAGGGGTCTATATGAATTCACCATCCAATTCTACATAGCGGAAAGAATTTAGATGGCTTATCATGTATTCCTCTTCGCCATGAACAATTATAATTTTTCCCTGGACTGAGTACTTGAGCATTTGATGCAGAGAAGAAGTGAAGGCTCCAGCATTGTGAATCCAGGGTCTTCCCAACAAGCAAGAGTAGGAAGGACGGATGTCCATCACTTAGAATGTAGAGTTGAAGGTTTCAGTTCCCACTTTAATCGGGATGTCCACCTCCCCGTGGACCATCCTCTTAGAACCATCAAAGGCTTTGACAATGATATTGTTGGGCTTCAGGGTTAGGCCTTCACAGTCTAACCTATCCAAGGCCTTCTTCGGCAAGACATTCGACGAAGAACCAGTGTCTACCAGTACATGTTCTAGAGTAGTCCCTCTGTATTCAACCGAAACATGTAAAGCGTCATTATGTTTTCTCCCTTTAGATGTCAAATCGGCATCGGAGAATCCTAGACCATTATCATCTGCTAGGCTAGCTACACATTCCTGGAACTGATCCGCGGAGGTTTCTTATGGCACGTGGGCCGTCTTCAAGAATCTGATCAAAGCTTTAGCATGAGCTTTTGAACAAAGCAGCAGGGCCAACATAGAGATTTTTGAGGGGGTTTGCCCCAGTTTCTCCACAACATTATAATCGCTTTTCTTGATTATTTTCAAAATCTCTTCCATTTCTTTTTGAGAGGTCTCAGGGATGACCAATGGCTGAGCCCTCGTCCTGACGGGCGCTTCTTGGATCCCTTTCCCTCTATCATCAGCAACAACAGAGGGGACAACCACATGAGTTACAACTTCTTCAATAACTGGAGTTCTCACAGATATGTTGATCGATACAGGGGTAACCTTAGGAGCAGCTGAGGGTCCGAAGATTGCCTTTGGAGGGGCAATCTCCAGAGAGAAAATTCTTCCACTACGGGTGATTTTACTCGTTTCGACAATGTTTCCAATGTCGGAAGTCTTTTCATCAGAACTCTCTTTAGTTGATTCAATTTGCTTAATACTGTGGTATAAGATCTCTCCCCCATAGTTCCCTGGTATTGATTTGTTGGACTTGTAAGGGATGGGCCCCGGCATGGTTATCTTCAAAGGTGCAATCTTCGGATCGGATGTAATCTTAACAGGTCTTTTGGAGACCTTGGAAAGATTGGTGGATATGGTAATTATTGAAATATCATTGACAGGAGTCGGTGTAACAGGATTCTTTTCAAAGAGGATTTCTTGGTTATCCATTAGGCGCTGGATGCCTAACTTCAACAACGGACAATTGGATGGTAAGGATGAACAAAGGCAGCAATCTTCTTCACAACCTGGGAAAATCCCAGCCTTCATAAAATTCAAGTTGATTATCGATAGCGGAGTCATCAAATCATCAACAGTAGCAACAAATAGATCTTCTTCAACAACATGAGCATTGTGACCATACTTTGGCATTAGAGCAGAGATCACATTCGGCTTTTCAGGGGCGTCAAATTCAACTTCTTTAGTGTCTATTAAATCCTGAATCTTATTCTTGAGGGACCAACAACTGTTGGTATCGTGCCCTAGGCTGTCTGAATGATAAGCACACTTGGCATTCGCATGGTAGAACGGAGAAGATGTATTCGGATTCTTCGGGGCTTCTTTCAAACTTGCAAGGTTTAACTTCAAGAGATAGGGTAGAACCTGAGCGGGAGTCATGTTTATCTGGGTGTATTGTCGTGAAAACCTTTCCACCCTTGCTTGGTTGGTTCTGGGTTGATTGTTTCTGGGCTGATCAGCTGCAGACTTCTGAATTATTACGGCCCCCACCGCTGGCCAGTGCTCAACTCTTCCTTGAACTCTTTGAGAGTAGACATCTGAGACTTCTTTCTTTGCTGGAAAAGTCTTTTTGATGGCAGTGGAAGTAGATGCATCTTTTTGAATTTTGCCGCTTTTTATGCTTGCTTCAACTCTCTCACTAGTTAGAATCAACTCGGTGAACCCCGTAGACGAACTTCCAATCAGGTGATTAAAAAATGGACCTGACAGAGTGCCTAAGAACATATCTACTAGTTCCCTCTCAGATAGAGGTGGCTGCACTCGTCCCTCCAAGTCTCTCCACTTATGGGCATACTCCTTAAAACCTTCATTGAAGACCATGCCCATACTCTGTAATTGAGTACGGGTTAGTGCTAAGTCCGCATTGTATTGATACTGCTTATAGAATGCAACTGCCAAATCCTCCCAGTTATGCACAGCAGACCTCTCTAGCTAGTAGAACCAATCCAATTATGTCCCCGACAAACTGTCCTGGAAAAAATGGATCCACAGGTCTTTGTCAGAAGAATGTGGTTGAATTTTCCTGACATAAGATCGTAGGTGCATCTTTGGGCAAGACACCCCATCGTACTTAGCAAACAGAGGTACTTTAAACTTGGGAGGGATTACAATCCCAGAAACCAACCCTAACTCTTCGAAATCCAGCCCAGGCACTCTCTGCACTTCCATGACAGCCAGACGCTCTTCCAGATTTTTGTATTTGTCGTCTGCAGGAGGATACTACTGTTCAGAATAGTCTTCATCCTCTTCTTCTTCTTCTTCCTCAGACTCAGATGGTACTGCAGCTCCCTTTCCTTTTCCTACTCCTTCATCATATGTTGAGGGGAAATCCAGGACCCTTTTGGTTTGACCTTCAAATCTTCTACCCAAGGTAGCCACACCAACTCTCTTCTTCTTCTTTTTCTCTTTTTCCTTTTCCAGCAAGGTTTTGAGCTCCTCCTGACCCTTAGCCAAGGTCATGAGTAGCTGTTGGAACTGTGAATTCTGCGCTTGCAAATCTTTAACCGTCTGCTCAGTATCCATCTTGCTGAAATAAACAGCAGAGAGATAAGGAAACCTGGTGTGAAGACATGTTTATGCATATGATGAATGATATGTATTCATGTAATGCATTCAAGGATTCAGAAATTCAAATTTGTTGTAAACAAAAAGGAATACACGTCATATTAATAAGATAGAATTTGTTAGTACATAAATGCCCCATGGGCAAAATAATACAAAATTATAATGTAAAAAGACGTTGCGCGTCCTTTTTGGTGCAATGTAGGTGTTGAGAGTCTGCTCTTCGTGAAGTTGACGAGTAAGTTCCAAAACCTTCTTCTCACTGGCGTAGAATTGGGCTTCAAAAGTATCGTGTTCTCCCTTGAGCTGTATCCAACTCCTTTGTAAATATTCTAGTGATGTTGGCATGTCAGGATGTAGGAGGGTGTATGGAACCTCTCCTTCCATAACAGACTCTTTAATCATAGGGAGAATGTAGGGGTAAGGCATCATAAGACTTTGGGCGCGGGTTCGTACCCACTCGAGGTAAGGCTCAAGAGGGATGGAATTCTTGTGTCCCAAGGTCTTACTGTCCACCTTGTTGGGTATCCTCCAAGGTCGGACGAACCTTTGTCGAAGTCCTTGATCGTCGTTGTCTAAGTCAAAAACCAAATCTAGAATCAGCATGTCATGTGGGCCATCTCTTCGGGCATACCAAACTGTCTCATAGCCAAGCATGGATTATAGGTAATGCCTCCCCTAATGCCAAGTAGAGGGACATTAGGGAATTCCCCACAACGATAAATAATGATAACATTTTCTCTGGATCGAGAACACCAATGAACATCTGAATGTGTAAGAGTCATCAATCATTGTGACCACCTCATACCTTGCTCATTCTTCAAGACTGATTGGGGAAGATGAGAAATAAACCATCTTGCCAATAGAGGAGTACAACACATGAGAACACCTCTTTTCCTCATTGTTCGAGTGTGAAATGAGTGGAGGATATCCCCAAGCAATGTAGGCACCGGGTTGCGAGCCATGAAAATTTTGACAGCATTGACATCTATAAGTTGGTCATGGTTTGGGAACAAGACTAACCCATAGATGAGACGAGCTACAATCTCCTCAAAAGCTTGCAGGTCTAGAGAATTCCAGCATTCTTGAGCTTTCTCAAATAGAAACTTTGCCAAGAAACCCTTGACACCACTTCTGGTTTCCCAATAACCTATGACATCAGATGGTTCTAAGTGTAGGGCTTGAGCAACATCTTCAGGCTTTGGATCTATTTTCGTACCGTTGTAGGGTAGTTGATTAAGAATAGGAATCCTCAAGAGTTGAGAAAATTCCTCCAAAGTAGGCACTAACTGGTAGTCAGGAAATGTGAAGCAGTGGTGTAGGGGGTCAAAGAACTGGAAGAGAACTTTCACCATGTCTTCCTCAGTGTTGGAGTTGACCAAGTTGAGAAGTCGACCATGCCTTTCAGTGAATGGAGAATACTCTGGAATCTTGGAAGCAAGCTCCTTGAGTTGTGGAGGAATTCTCACAAGGTTGACCTGAATAGTTTTCCGGCGAAGTGAATCCATAACCTACAAAACAGGAACAAAGATGAAGATCCAAACCCTTGAAATGGTTAGTGAATGCATATGGTGCTTCATGATGCTCATGATGTTATGCACAAGTATATGTACAAACAAATCACACAAGTTCCTAGTTTCAGGCTTGCATGGGGTTTCATAGGTAAGTACCCTCTTGAAGTTTAGTTGGCTCAACCTGTCCTATAAATAGTAATCGAGTTCTAAGGAGCTCAATATCACTGGATTATTTTCTGTGTTCATTGTTTCAGTTTAGCCACTTTACTGGCGACCTAAATATTCCAAGAAAACAACCCTCAATGAGTGTAGTATCGAGTATCTACCAACTTCGGACTGCACCAAAGCCGGTCATCTCACTACCCCTAAAAAGGCCAAGTTGGTCAAATAAAGGTTCTAAAAGTCCATTAGTGCTTCATGACATCACTCAGCGGCCCCATATTCTCTTTGATTGACTCAAAGGCTACCGGTACCCACAAATATGTCGCACTAATATAGCTATTTCTTCAACCATGTCGGTATACCCCACATAGTTTCCACAACGTATTGCTATTTACCTATGAATGTTCCCTAAATCCGGGTAGAGGATTTCAAACCCAAACAATAGAACCAAAGTTTAAAGCAAATAAATCAAGCAAGATAAGCGTGTAAAGGTGATCTAAACCCTAAGGTAACCCCACTTTTAAGTTATATTCCCCAGTAGAGTCTCCAGTTCTGTGATGCGGTGGGAGAACTGACTAGAGGTTTTGCGTTTGTGTTCGCAAATGTTTCGGTTTAGCAAGAGTCGCCACTGACTTTTTATTTTATCCAAAGGAAAGGTCAAAAAGCACAGGAAAGACCTTTGAGATGTTTTCTTGGGTTCGGGGGTAGATTATGAAAAGGGAAGGTGCTAGCACCCTTTTCATCCATGGTTTTCCATGGGCTCTTAGTCACTTGTTTAGATCACTTGTTTTTCTTTTTTAATTGTTTGAAATGGTGCTTTTGTGTGTGGTTTTGAAATTATTTTGAAAAGAGGCCTTTGTTTAGGCAACCTTTGTAATGATTCTTGTTTGAATGTATACAAAGGTGTTTGTCTTTTGAAAAATGTTTCAATGTTTGAAAGTTTGTTTTTGGGAAATGTTTTGAAATTGTGTATGTTTGTTTGGAAATAGCAAGGATGGTTTGCAAATTTGATCAAGTAACTAGGAGTTGTCTACCCCACTCAAAGATATTTCCTACACATTTTTAACCCTTTGACATTGTTGTTTTACCATTGTATTTGGTAAACAACCTTGTCTTTGGATGTTAAACGGGACAGGCGTGGGTCATCGTATGACCATGATAACAATATTGCCAGGTATCTTAGCAAGTTTTTTGAGGGACTATATCATTTTTGTTTAGGAAAACAAGATAGCGTCATTGAGGGACTATGATCTTTTGTTTCGTTTTGTTTTGCCAAGATACCTAACATGCATACCATGGCCATGTTTTTAGGCAACAAGTGTATGAAACCCTAGGGGTGCTTGTGTGCATTGTGTTGTCATTTTCATACATTTTTGTCTTGTGTTTAGTCATTCTATTTGTTTTGATTTTGGTCTTTGCATACAAACCCTAATTTACTATCATGGCATTTGAAAGCGATAAAATGTGTAAAAGTAAATCTAATACTATTACAACAATATTATGAGGAGGGAGATACAAGTTTGGAATAGGGGATATTTGCACAAAATAAAGCCCTAAAACTATTACAACCATGTTGAATTTATTTGTACAAATAAATAGATAGACAAATATTTAAATGGACAATTAAATATAAATATGCAAAATGTTTTTTTGTATTTATTTTTAGGTATGTAAAAATAAGTTTCTTCATGTCTTAAAAATAAGAAAATAAAAATGATTATTTTTATTTGGAAAGGGTGGAAACCCTAGTTTTTTTGTTTAAAAGAAAATATATATTCTAACTATTTATTTATTCATTTATGTACAAGAAAATAAATAAAACTATATAAATAAATGTTAAAAAATAATATTTGTGAGAAAATAATATTTTAAGTGTATAATAAAATAAAAATATGTAAGTATTTTAATACTATTTACAAATTTTAATTAAGAAAATGAAGTAATATTAACCTAATAATTATTTATTATGCAAATAAAAATAAAATAAAAATATGATAAAATGCCAAAAATAAAGAAAATCATTTTTTGTGATTTTAAATGTTCAAGAAAAAATAATAAAGTCAGAAAATAAAAAAAGAAATGAAAAATATGCACAAATAAAGAAAATGGGCCAAGGGGTGCAAATAACACAACGGGAGGTGTCAATAGTCAAGCAAAGTCAGGCCCAACCCAACTCCACTTCGTCCCTGTCCTTGGAACAAAACACGCGTGCTTCTGCAACTCAAATTGTATCTCCTGCATACGTGCTCAAAAATAAAATCTTGTAACATGAAAGTTATAGCTCATGATCACACGATTCTAACCATGTAAAAAACTTGACCTAACTCTAAGAAACCAGGGAGAATTTCAGTGCCCCTAATTTATGACCTAATTTTTTCAGCAACTTCAACATCCAAATTCTCCTAGCTCAGATAATATAAATGGAAGCTATGCATATGTACAACTCAAGCAACTTAGAGACTATATTTTTGCTTCACAAACCTAAGCCTAATGATGCCTAAATAAGGAGATAGAAGTTTGAGAAATACCTGTTTCAGTCAATTTCGAGTATGGCAATGTAGGGGTTGTGAGTGAGGCCTTAAGGACTTTTGAGCTTGCTTGATGTTCCCTTTACCTTTCCCAATGCTTAGCTTGCTTTGAAATGGCCTGAATCTCTCTACAGAACTCAACCTGCAAACTCAGAAATTGAAAATGGTGAAGCTTGAAAATGGAGTTACAGTTGCTTGAGAAAGGTTTGGATAGTTCAGTTGTGATGTTTAGAATTTGTTTGAAGTGGTTTCAAACAAAACGCACGAGGCAAATTTGTTTGGAAGTAGACCTGCAGAACTTGCCCTATTTTTGCAAGAACTTGTGATTTTTGTGCTTAAGGGTGTTTGAGATGCCAAGAGCTCGTGTTTTTGACTTGGTATATTGTGCTGAACTTGTTTTAAATGAACACAATACTTGCTCTTATCAGATTTTCAAGTTGTGGAGTTTTTGCACACTTGCTTGTTTTTTGAAGTAAAAGGTGAGAAGTGACAATGCTCAAGTTGTACAAGCTAGCTCAAAGCCTGCACATAGTTGGTACCAATTTCCTGATATTCATGGACTTTGTTTGCAGGAAAAGACTGGGTCCATGGCTCAAGATAAACAAATTGACATAAAGCATGCTTTATCAAAGTAGCAATGTTACCTTTTTGCCATTTTTGGATTAACTCTTTGTGTAATGCTCTAAAGCTCAGAATCAAGCCTTTGTCCAATGTATTTGAATTTAATTAAGGAGTGTGGAAATGTTTAAGACCTGTAAAACAAGTACAAGCATGCTTTGGGCAGATTTGCAAGTTGTAGCAATGTGCAAAATGCCTTGGTCAAAAGTGATAATTTGCCATTTTCAAACTTTCGATTCTCCCTAACCATAAATAATTTTGGAGAGTTCTTGGACATTTTAGAAAGCTTGTAACATGCTCTACAATCCATATTTGAAATGAATTTTGAGATTCCAATTGGAACTATGTGAAAAACTGCCATGAAGATAGGTCAAAATCCTGCCTAAACTAGGGCAAAATTTCACTAAGTTAAAAGTTTCATGGACCCTTGTTCACAAAATCATAACTTGAGATCCAAGCATCTTTTAGGAAAACATTGTGAATCAAAGTTGTATATTTTGTGGAGTACTACAACTTTTATGTTGGAAGTTTTCTTTGAGTCCAATTGCATCATGGTGAAAAAGTTGGGTAAAATTAGGAAAAAATAAGAAATTTTCATAACTTAGAAAATTTCTAAGTTATGAAAATTTTCAATCTTAAACCCTAATTTTCAAAATTAGGTTTCTTGGTGAACAAGTTTCATGTTTTGATACATCTCGATAAAAAAATGACCCTTGGCACTTGATTTTGACCAAAAAGTCAAAGTTTGAATTTTCAGTGTATAGTTGATTTTTGATCAGTTGACTGGAAAATTCATCTCTCAATCCAATGCTTTTGAGATCTGTTGAACCTTGTGATTAGGTCAAGATAATTACATTGAGTCCTTGAAACCATGCTTGAACCCAATATGCCATTGGCTAGGTGAAAAATCAGAAATTGCCCTTCTACAGTCAAAACCCTAAAAATGACCATTTTGCCCTTTTGAAGATCTGATCAAACTTCTTGAGGAGTTGTGATCCAAACTTGATCAAATGGTTCATATTAGTCTATAATGTTGATTTGGATAAAAAAAATATGAGGTTTGGCTATAGATTGGCCACATTTGACTTTTTCCCCAATACAACTAATTTTTAGGTCAACTGTCCAATTGACTGGGCAAAATTTTGATTCAAGGCTTGAAACTTGGTCCAACATGAAGTATGAAAGTCACATTGAGCATTGAAAGTCCAAAAATCCTTGTGCAAACTCAAACCCTAATTTCAGGTCATCAGTGCAAGGAGATGTCTTGAGCAGAACAAACCATAATCTGGTCTTGAGTCCAAAGAGTCTTGTGAGGAAAATCTTGATAAAATGAGAGGGAAAATATTGGGGTACAACAATCTTCAATACCAGTTAAAAGAAGAGGAGTAGGCTCTATAAAAATTGTAGGTAAAGGTTCCTGATGATGAAACAACCAGCTGAAAATCATCAAACAATGAAGTCGCCATCGAACGTCTTTTATCCCACATGAAGGGAAAGATAAACATCGAGAAAACCTGATAAGGGAGAAGTCACGGTCTTGAGACTGAGAGATCGGGTAATGGAGTTTGTTACGCGAGGGGAAGGTATTAGCACCCCACACGCCCGTAGTACTCTACCCTAATGCCTATGTATCCTTTTTTAGGAATCAGAGCTACCGTAGTTCGGCTAACATGTTTTTGTTTGTTTTGTATTTTTTATGTACAATATTAATTCTGCCTTCTGCCGCAGCTCGAACTTTGGAGACTTATGCATTGGCATAAAAGTAAATTAATCACGTCCTTGCTTGAAAATGGTTTGGAGTTACGCCCTCGAGGAAAGATGCCACAATTGATTGGTTTGTATTTTGTTACGGATAATGGCTAGTTGACCTCAAGAAAGAGATATTAGCCACTTCTCCACTTATCCATGAAAGGAGTCTTTGAGACTTGAACCATACCTAGGCCCGAGATGGAAGAACAATAAGATCGAGAAGAGACTCGCTTATCATTTCCCATACTCAACAAAAGTATGATTCTCATCAGTAAATTTTTAAAGTATTTTGAAGTTTGAAAGGAAAAATAAGTTTTTTTTATGCCAATGCAAAAGGAGAAAGAAAATCCAAAGGAATACTAGCCTATTTCTAAACATAATGTTATTATGCAACATGGATCTAAAGTTGGAATTTCGAGGGAATTATACCTAATGTTTGCATGCTTGGATTTAAAAGCCTAATGTCTAATTTTAGTTCAATTAAATTGTAGATTAAATTTGTACCAAAAAACTTAGGAACCTTGAAAGACTATACAAACAAGTAAAATTGGTAGCAAGTATTAAAGTATTGCATACAATTCATACCAAAAATCGCAAACGAAATACATGACATGAAATGAGTAAAACTAGTGATTAAAATTGACTTAAAAATTAGTAAAAAGGGAAGTAAATTCCTAATTAATTTCTAAAAATTCTTATAAATTTTTTTACCATTTTATTATGTATTTTTGTTATTAAAAAATATCATGAAAGAAAGCATTAAAAAATATAAAAGGAAGGTAAGAAAAACAGGGGTTGAGAATTGAATTTCAGGAGGATGCAGAAACCAGGGCACTAAGCCCATTTTAGAAAGTCCAAAATGTATTTTTTTTCTTCTTCAAATCGGATTCCAAACAAAAGCAACGGGCCTAGGGGGGTGTAAGGAATGAACTAATGGTGTGGATAGAGGTCCAGGGCGCTAAAGCCCAAACAATTTATCAACATTCAGCTCCATCATTATTTTTATTTATTTCCTGATTAATTCTTAAATTAAAAGTGAAACAAAATTAGAAATAAGGGTGAAACACAGTGTTTGGTTATCTTGTGTCCCCTCAAATCCATAACTCACTCAACCTTCTCTCTATCCTTCATGTGCGATTTTTGGCGAGCAGTCTCCGCCGCCATCACCACCATCAATCCTCTCCGACAACCAAAGTACAAACACATATCATGCCCTAATTCATGATATGATCATGAATCCATCATCAATGTCTTCAAAGTATACCCCTAACATACCTCAATCTACTCCAAAACGAAACCCTAATAACGCGATCGAAAGAGGGGAATTGCTCAGAGGATCCTTAGCTATGTCCTGGTATCAAGAAAACAACGAAAAAAAGGTGTTCGACCTACCTCGATGACAGCGGAGATGATGAAGTTGTAGATGAAGATGAACTCTGAGGTAATCTTCTTGCTCCGCTCTCTTTCTTCACTTTCTCTTCTTCTTTTTGCACATTTGCTTCTTCTTCTTCTATGTTCTTCTTCTGAATACATTTTGCGCTTTATATCTTGTGGTTCCTGCTTTATGTATGAGTTTCTTAAGTGTTGTGGATTGTTGTTTGCAGAAGTGAGATTGATGAAGCTGATGTTGAAATTGAGAGAGCAGAGGCAGGTCACGATTATAGTAAGTTGTGAAGATGGTGATGATGGCGCAGAGAGGAAGAGAGAAATGGTGGTTATGGAGTTGAAGATTGAAGCATGGATAAGATGAAGATGGAGCTCAGAGAGAGAGAGAGAGAGAGAGAGAGAGAGAGAGAGAGAGAGAGAGAGAGAGAGAGAGAGAGAGAATTGAAGGTGTGTGTGAAACTAAAAAATAATAATGGAGAGAGTTTGAATGATATGCGTGGAAGTGGTTATATAATTGATAGAGATTGAGAATCAGTTGGGGATCAATCAATCTGAGCCTTAGGATTAGAGGATTCAGTAATGATATTAATGGTGAGATTTCAATCAGTTAGGTGACAGTTAAGTAGAGCCGGAAGTTAGTTAGAGTGGATTTGAGTTAGTTAGATGTTAGGGCTTGTTATGATTCTATTTTTATGTTGAGAGGCTGATAATATTCTGTTAGTTTGTTAGGATAGTTAGTTGGTTAGGAAGGTTGGGCAAATTCTGTTAGGAAATTGGCTATAGGATTCTGTTGGAAATTTGTTAAATGTTGGCCATTAGGAAATTCTGTTTAGGAAATCGGTTAGAGGTAGTTACAGGTTTTGGTTCTGTTAGCAATGTTGTTTAGTTTATTCAGAGTTATTTACTAACTAAATTTTTGAGAGGGAAACAAGAGGAAGTCATGAAGGTTTGAATTTGACGATCTGGCATCGGTTATAATTCTGTAGCTGGACTGTTTTGGTTTATTGTTGTTATGGACTGATTTTATGGTTTTTCTGTGATTAATATGCAGGGCTGCAGTTTTTTTTGTTTTGTATATGGAGTTGGTTCATGAACAGTTTGAACCATTTGGTGGGATGAATCTGGTTAGTCTCATTGCAAGGCTTCTTTTCTGGTTTCTGTGATTATTTGAAGGATTTTTAGGATTAGAGGGTTATTGAACTCTGCTAGAAACAATCAAGAGATTATGAAAATTCTGTTTTTTTCTTTCTTTTCTGTTATAGGTAGTTATAAGAGTTAATTCTAAAATGGCCTATGTAACGATTGTTTCCGTTTGGACTCGCTTTAATTAAGTGCATGAATGGTTTTTGATTTGTTGAACTGATGTAGGTTATGAACAATTGTGAACAGTTGAAGAATGACAAAGGGCTTATAGAGTTGACTTAGAGAAGAAGCATAATGTCAAATTAAATGAAGACTTGGCTCATGGTGTGAAAAGTGGGAAAAGGCTTGGTCATGGAATGACGAGAGATTGGTTTTAGCTTGGCATATCATGAAGTCGATGGTGATGTGAAGACAAAAGATGGAAGACAAAGTTGAGTGAAGATTAAGTATTCTAGGATCTTTGGCTCAAATAGAACTTGAAATCTTTTGTAACATTTGTAATAATATGGATGTGTTGTAATGGTAATAGTTTTGAATATGGTGTCTTTTGATGTAATGAGAGATCTGGACTTGTGTAGATTTCATAATTTAATGTAATGGCATTGACACACGAATTTGTGATGCATTTACAATTCTATGACGATCCCTTCAAATATTTAAAGTAATTTTCCCAAATTTAATTCGAAGTTCCAATCTCCTTTGCTTCAACCATGTTGAATGAATTTCCATGTTTTAGATGTCTTCATGTAACTTAAAGGAACCATGGTGTTTTTGCAACTTGCAATTTGTATTTCATATGAATCTCCTTGTAATTTTATCTTGAACACAAATAAAAATTTGGATGGAAAATTCAAAACCAATCTTCGATTAACAAAACCGCTCAATTTGCATCCTCTTACATTGTAAGGAACAAGTATAACAATGAACCCACAAGCTTATTCTTCAAATCAAGATTTAGTGTTTTGCAATCCAAACCTTTGACTTGGTAACCAATGATCTTGTAAGGTTCCATGTCTTCAAGAAATCGTAATTTCAATTCTCATATCAAAGTTAACTTGTAATGCAAGCGATCAAACAAATGAGAATCATAATGAACTTGATCATAATAAAATCACAACACCTCTCTTACCTCATGCATTTTTATCCAATAAACACCCAGTGACAATGTTTTCAGACCCAATTATGATAGGATATAAACCCCAATCTTCATGAGGTATATACTGAATGAAGAAATGAATTAACATCAAAGCCATAGCTCACAGTCTTCTCAGTTAGAATCATTGATGAAACTATGAGAATTTTTTTGAAGCTCAAAGATGGAGAAGATGGCTTAAGATGATGAAGAATTCCAAAACCCTAGTTTAAATTATCTCAGTTCACAATCCTTGATGAGGTCTTAAGCATACACAAATGAACTTTAACACTTGATCTCGAAACGATCTTGTATCTTGATGAAAGAAGAAACTTACAATGAATAAAAAACCCTAACTTCTAACCAATAGTGATGGAGAAACCAAGTGATGTCCTTAAATCTATATGGAAACCCCCAATTCCACATTCCAGTGCGCCAACTTTATTGATGAATGATGCATGATGTGTTAGATGACCTAGCGGAAGGTGTGCAGATGAAATGAGAAGTGAAAAACGCATAAGCCAGATAAAAGTAAAAGGATAGGAAAAATTTGGGGTATTACAGATTCCCCTATTTAATTGTCTTAAACCTGAAAGCACGATTGGCACGTGCCTTTCGGAAGTTCAAGGTAGAAGATGATTAAATACCAATGCCAAAAATTTATTCTGAAAGAAAGTGCGAATGTTTCCTTTTTGTGACATCTGCTGGAGAAAGAATTTTTTTATGTTTTGTTTTCTAGTGAAGGGACGGAGATTGGACTCGTAATGTAGCAACAAAGGCTAATACAAGATAGAAGTTGGACTTACAGCATGGCGTGATGCCAGTATAAGACAATGGTTGGTACAAAAAGACAACAAATAAGGTGTACGGGCGACCTACGATCCTAAGGTGAAACATGAAAGTAATTTGTCGGAGAACCTAGCCTACGGGAAATCCCAGGTTCTAAAGTGAGACCTACAGGCGATCTTCTATGGAAGATCTAAAAGTGATCTACCAAAAACTAGATCTACGAGCGACCTATAAGGGAATAGATCTATGGTCGATCTAAGATCTTAAGGTAATACCTACAGTCGGTCTACCAAAAACTAGGTCTATGATCGACCTACAAGAGAATCTAGATCTACGGTCGACCTACAAGGGAATCTATATCTACGGTCGATCTAAAATCTAAGGTAATACCTATGACCGATCTACCAAAAACTAGGTCTACAGTCGACCTACAAGGGAATCTAGATCTGCAGTCGATCTAAAATCCTAAGATAAGACCTACGGTCGGTCTACCAAAATTAGGTATGCGGTTGACCTACAAGGGAATCTAGATTTATGGTCTACCTACAAGGGAATTTAGATCTACGGTCGATCTAAAATCCTAAGGTAAGACCTACGGTCGGCCTAACAAAAACTAGGTCTACGGTCGACCTACAAAGGAATCTAGATCTACGGTTGATCTAAGATCCTAAGGTAAGACCTATGGTCAGTCTACCAAAAACTAGGTCTACGGTCGACCTACAAGGGAATCTAGATCTACAGTCGATCTAAAATCCTAAGGTAAGACCTACGGCCGATCTACCAAAACTAGGTCTACGGTCGACCTACAAGGAAATATAGATCTACAGTCGATCTAAAATCCTAAGGTAAGTCCTACGGTCGGTCAACCAAAAACTAGGTCTACGGGCGACCTACAATTCTAAGAAAGTGGGAGTATTGGTCACGACACTATAATTGAAGATGCGAGAATGACCAAGTTTATTGCATTAAATTTATTGGAAATTGTGAAGGTGAAAGTCACCAGTTGGGGATTTTGGAAGTGATATCTTTTATAGGGATGTATTGCTTGAATGATTCAAGTCTTTTGTGTAAGGTACCTGATCTGGATTATGCTTCGTATGCATGTTTGAATTTATTTTTCCATAAAAATCCATTATGATGGATCAGCTATGCGCTTTTGAGGATGCAATGTTATGCAGTGATAGCTAAATACAATGCAAATAAATAGACTTCATGAGGATAAGCGAAGGCTCATTTGGAGTTGTTGCTCATCAATGGGGATGCCAATACATCAACGCTAGAAACCTGCAGTACCAAAATTGCTGGGGATATTGATAAGAATTTTCACTGGGGAGCTCGTGATACCGAAGACTATTGATGACTCTACTGAAGATTGAATTGCTGACGAGGAGAGTTTACAGGTACGTCAATGAATTCTGAATTACCCTATTGTTGGGGAAGAGGTAATCTGGCCCGACTTCCCTGCATCCTGAATAGTTAAGAGAATGGTAGGACTGAATATGCCGAAGAATGGACACTGAACACCATGTGGATCTTTTCGAACACATGCCCCATGTTTACCCCGCACTGGGGAATTACCTCTTGAATCACTTAGGGATAAAAGATGGGCATGGACACCTGCGAATTCCCTGGTTTAGCTATGCGAATGCCCCGGTTTAGCTCCACTAGGGATGCACTTGATTAACTCTACTGGGAATGCACTTGTGCATGCCGAGTCAAACAACTACTCTGAACTTTATGAATTCACTTGGGGAATTTTGAAATTGTCTGTAGCAGGTGAAGGCGGCTCCGTGCACTGGCTAGGTCAGGGTGACCGATATAAATTGCTACCTGCAAAGAAAAATGACACTTGGAATGCATACGACACTCCCTCATGGTTATACATCAATGTAAAGTTAAGTTTTATCTCAGCTTGAGAACTTTTATTCCCCTTGTTTCTAATGCAATGTTTAATAACGAATAAAACACACTTCGCATACGAAAAATATTTTATGATAATAAAAGATAACTTTTTGATGAAAACAAACTTTATTGATTGGCCTGTGAATAGGAATTTGTACAAGGGTGCAACTCCTATATGAGGTAGTTGCAAAAATAAACAGAAAATACAACAGGTACCAATGGCAATGAGAGACACTCAAATTTCCATTAAAGTCAGTATTGCTACAGTTCCCATATTCTTAGTAGTCTCAATACCTTGCCTCTGAAGAGTAGAAGTTGGACCAATCAATTCACTACCAAGGTACTATAGATGTGTGTGTGTGTTATTCGTGAATAAAATTCAGACTACAGCCTCTCGCTTAAGATCCCTAACTTTTGTTTGGATCGCCCTTTCAGGTTTTCAATCTAACGAGATACCCCTTTTTGCCTAAGTCTCCCTTTCGGGTTTTCGAATTAGCGGGTTATTATTTTTTCATTTTATCCCTAATTTTTTCCTGGACTTTTCACGTCCACCAGGATGCCCATTTTTGCCTAAGTCGCCCTTTCGGGTTTTCAACTTAGCGAGTCTCTTTATACATAGTACTTTTTGAATGAGTCTGAATTGACTAGAAGTGGAACATCTTCCCCATCCATGCTGCCAGGATTAGATCACCTCCTGAAAAGGCTCTCTTCATGATATATGGTCCCTCGTAATTGGGATTCCATTTGCCTCTTGGATCGGAATGGCTTTGCATGATAACCTTTCTCAAGACCAAATCACCAGGATAAAACTTTCGAGGACAGATCTTTTTATCGAATGCTCTCTTCATCCTCTGTTGGTACAACTGGCCATGACAAATGGCTATCAGGCGCTTTTCGTCAATCAGATTGAGTTGGTTAAATCTTGTATGAACCCACTATGCCTCATCAAGCTTGGTTTCCATCAGAACCTTCAACGAAGGAATCTCTACTTCGACCGGAAGCACTGTATCCGTACCATAGACAAGAGAAAATGGAGTTGCCCCTGTTGAAGTACTCACAAACATTTTGTAGCCATGTAGATCAAAAGGCAACATTTCATGCCAATCTTTGTATGTTCTGGCCATCTTCTGGACGATCTTCTTTATGTTCTTGTTAGAAGCTTCGACTGTGTCCTTCATCTTTGGTCGATACAATGATGAATTGTGATGTTCAATTTTGAACTCTTCACACAACTCCTTCATCATGTTGTTGTTAAGATTAGAACCATTGTCAGTGATGATTCTATGAGGAACTCCGTAACGGTATATGATTTCTTTTCTGATGAAATTGGTAACGACTTGCTTAGTTACATTCTTGTAAGAAGTTGCTTCCATCCATTTGGTGAAATAATAAATAGCCACTAAAATGAACCTATGATCATTTGAAGCACTGGGTTCAATCCTTCCAATCATGTCAATCCCCCATATTACAAACGGCCATGGGGAAGTCATAACATTCAAAGGATATGGAGGAACGTGAATTCTGTATGCATACACTTGACATTTGTGGCACAACTTTGCATATACATAACAATCACTCTCCATCATCATCCAGAAGTATCCTGCACGCAGGATTTTCTTTGCCATAGAATTCCTGCTTGAATGAGTCCCAAAAGAACCCTCATGTATTTCCTTTATGATCGACTCTGCTTCGTGTGTATCCTCGCATCTGAGCAGAACCGAGTCATAATTTCTCTTGTACAGGATGTCTCGTGATAAGAGGAATTTGGATGCTAATCTTCTAAGCGTACGCTTATCACAAATTGTAGAATTTTTGGGATACTCTTGCTTCTAAAGATACCGTTTAATTTCGTAATACCACGGCTTCTCATCAGACACATCCTCGGTCGATAGACAATAAGCAGGAAGGACATATGTTGGCTCTTTGTAACGGAGGATGCGTATATTAGGCGCCTGATTCGAAAAGTTCACCGAGAACATTGATGCTAAAGTAGCTAAAGCATCGGCCAACTGGTTTTCATCTCTGGGAATGTGTTCGAAGGTGATTTGTGTTAGAACATAGTTTGATTCTACAACCCTTGGTTAGAGTTTTGATGATACAAGAATAAATAAATACAAAGAATAAATGCAAAGAACAAATATGCTCCTTAAAAATATGTTTTATGTATGCAGAAGTTCTGATCTGATCAGCATCAGAAGATAAGCCATAAAGTATTACACGCTGAAGCAATCAGATTATACGCTGAAGATTGGTGACAAGAATCTGCGCTCAATTACAATAAACTCTGATTCTGATCAAAGACATATCAACCAAGTCATCAATATTCTGAAGCGTCATTAGCAGTTAAGGAAAGAAGACTCTAAAGCGTTACTGAACATTCAAGACATAATTAATTCTAACGGCTTTCTTCAGACAAGATCTTCTCCAAAAGGAAAGTGTGTTATTAACATTAAACTTTCTTTATGGACAATGTCTTTACCTTGCCTATATAAACAAGTCTGCTTGCAAAAAGAAGCACATACGTACACGCAACAATTTGCTAAGAACACCAACCACGCATATTCAAGCTCTAGCAAATTCATTCTCTATTCTAAGCTAAACCTGTGTAATTTATCACAGTTGTGATAAACAGTTTTTATTAGAAAACAACAACACATTTTGTTTTAATCATATTGTAATAGATTTCCTTGAGATTAACCGGGTTGTGGTTGTAGAGAGGCAAAATCACCTTGACGGGTGGACTGGATTAGTTTGAGATCAAACGAACCAGGATAAAAATATTGTGTCATTAAGCTGTTTTAGATCCAAGTTTTTCAATTCAACCCCCCCTTCTTGTGTTTTTCACATCTTCAATTGGCATCAGAGCGCCTGGTTCTGAGCTTAAACACTTAACCGTGTCAGTACAAGATCTAAGCATCAGAAAAACACTATGGTGGGACCAAGCCAAAACATCAACAATGACAACAATGAAGACAGAGACAGATTCGGTGGTAAACCTCCAGTTTTTGATGGAGAAAACTTTGACTACTGGAAAGACATAATTGAGAGTTTCTTTCTGGCCCATGATGTTGATCTATGGGACATGGTAACTGATGGATACACGCATCCTGTGGATTGACGTGGTCAGAAGATAAACAGGAAAATGATGTCTGATCAACAAAAGCGTGAATTCAGAAACCACCACAAAGCCAAAATAATTCTCCTCAGCGCCATCTCATATTCAGAATATGAGAAAATATCAAACAGAGAAACTGCCAAGAATATGTTTGACTCTCTGAGAATGACGCATGAAGGCAACATTCAAGTCAAAGAAATCAAGGCCCTTACGCTCATTCAGAAGTATGAGGCATTCAATATGGAAGATAGTGAATCAATAGAAACTATGTTTTCAAGATTTCAAATTCTTGTTGATGGACTAAAAGTTCTTGACAAAGGGTATTCTACTGTTGATCACGTTAAGAAGATCATCAGAAGCTTGCCCAAGCAATGGAGGCCAATGGTCACAGCACTTAAGCTAGCCAAAGATCTCAACAAAATCTCTCTGGAGGAACTTGTTAGCTCCCTCAGAAGTCACGAGATAGAGCTAGAAAAGATGAAACTCAAAAGCAAGGTAAGCCACTAGCTTTAAAATCTAACAGAAAATCTGACTCTAAAGTTTTGCAGGCTGTGGAGGAAACCTTTGATGGATCCTCATCAGAAGAAGATGAATTGTCTCTCCTCTCCAGAAGGGTGAACCAACTGTGGAAGCAGAGACAAAGGAAGTTCAGAAATCCCATAAGATCAAAAAATCAGAATGAATCCTCATCCAGATACAGAAGGTCAGAATCCTCCTCTGGACACAGAAGATCTGAAGGTTCTTCAGGATACAGAAAGCCAAACAACAAAGACATCATCTTCTATGAATGTAATGAGAAAGGGCACTACAAAAGTGACTGCCCAAAGCTTCAGAAGGAAAAGCCCAAAAAGAAGTTTATCAAGGAAAAGAAGAAAAGCCTCATGGCTACATGGGATGATTCTGACACATCTGAAGCTGACTCAGAATCTGATGATGAAATAGAAAACATAGCTCTCATGGCAAACGTATCAGAAGATAGTGAAGCTTCTGGTTCAGACTCAGAATCAGACACTGAAGAGGTATTCCCTGATTTGACCATAAACTTTACTAAGGCTGAACTTGCTGAAAGCCTAAATGAAATTCTGGAAAGGTATCAGCAGATCAGAGTCAAATTCAGAAACCTGAAAAGGAATCTTGCTTCTGACTCTGATAAGACTGAGAGTCTCAGATTGGAGAATTCTGAGTTAAGAGAAAAAGTTTCAAAATTAGAAAACCAGTTGCAAAACTCTCAGAAGGAAACAATCTCTGAAACTCCCAGCAATGTTGATAAGATCATCAAAGAGTATGATCACAGCTTTCAGAAGTTTCTAGCTAAAAACATAGATAGAAGCAAGATGGCTTCAATGATCTATGGAGTTAGCAGAAATGGCAGAAAAGGGATAAGATATTAAGGTAAGGTACCTACACCAAAAAATTCCATGGACTTAGTTATAAAACGCACTCCACTTGATTCACATTTTATATATGGGCACACATATGACATAAAATACACGAGTAGTGATTATTCTGTCAAACCAAAATTCAACCAGAATTTTGGTAAAACTAACAAATCAGGACCCAAGAAAATGTGGGTACCTAAGGATAAAATCATACATGTGGCAGATATCTTTAGCAACAAAGCAAAGACACCAATCATGGTACCTGGACTCTGGCTGCTCACGACACATGAAGGGAAGAAGGCATATGTTCCAAAGCCTGGAACTTAAGCATGGAGGTCACGTGGGCTTTGGAGGCAATCAGAGAGGAAAGATCATTGGCTCTAGAACAGTAGGTAATTGAAATCTTCCCTCTATAAGTAATGTTTTATTAGTTGATGGATTAATGCATAACCTGTTATCCATAAGTGAATTAAGTGATAATGGTTATGATATAATCTTCAATCAAAGTTCATGCAAAGCTGTTAGTCAGAAAGATGGGACTATCCTATTTAATGGAAAGAGGAAAAACAACATTTATAAAATAAAACTTTCTGAACTAAAGAGTCAGAATGTAAAATGTCTACTATATGTTAATAACGAGTAATGGATCTGGCACAGAAGATTGGGACATGTTAGTATGAGAAGAATATCTCAGATTAACAAACTCGATCTGGTCAGAGGACTTCCTAACTTGAAGTTCAATTCAGATGTTTTGTGTAAAGCATGTAAGAAAGGAAAGTTTGCAAAACCTGCTTTCAAATCCAAAAATTTTGTTTCCACCTCTAAGCCATTAGAACTTCTGCACATTGACTTATTTGGACCAGTAAAAACTGCTTCAGTCAGTGGCAAGAAGTATGGGTTAGTAATCGTAGATGACTATAGCATATGGACATGGGTAAAGTTCCTAAGACACAAGGACGAGTCACACTATGTGTTTGTTACCTTCTGCAACCAAGTTCAGAATGAAAAGGATCTTAGAATTGTCAAAGTCAGAAGTGATCATGGTGGAGAATTTGAAAATAAAGATTTTGAATTATTATTTAATGAAAAAGGCATTTTGTGTGATTTCTCTTGTCCTAGAACTCCCCAGGAAAATGGAGTTGTAGAACGAAAGAACAGAACATTGCAAGGAATGGCCAGAACCATGATCAACGAGACTAACATTGCTAAGATCTTCTGGGAAGAGGCAATAAACGCAGCGTGTTACATTCAGAATAGAATCTCCATAAGACCTATTCTGGAAAAGACTCCATATGAATTGTGGAAGAATAGAAAGCCCAACATCTCTTATTTTCATCCATTTGGATGCACATGTTTTATTTTGAATACAAAACATTATTTGAACAAGTTTGACTATAAAGCACAAAAGTGTATTATGTTAGGATACTCTGAACGCTCAAGAGGGAACAGAGTATACAATACAGAAACACAGATTGTTGAAGAGTCAATCAGTGTTAGGTTTGATGATAAGCTTGACTCTCAAAAGTCAAAGCAGAATGAATTCCTTGCAGGTATGGAAGTTGAACTCACAGGTACTAAAGACAACTCATCAGAGGCTCTCATCAGAGGCTCTCAACAGAGACACTCCCTCAAAAGCAGAAAGAGTCACTACAAGCAATCCAGCACCTTCTGTGGATCAACTCCAGAAAAGGCTATCCAGAAGCAGCATTGATCACCCAGAAGATACAATTTTGGGAAGGGAGGAAGATCCAATCAGAACAACATCAACTTTCAGAAACTCTGAAGAATCCCTCATGGGACTGGTTTCTCTAATTTAACCAACAACAATTGATGAAGCACTTCTGGACAATGACTGGATTCTGGGAATGCAAGAGGAGCTAAACAATTCACCATAAATGACGTATGGGATCTGGTTCCCAAACCTAAAGGGTTCAACGTCATTGGTAAAAAATGGGTGTTCAGAAACAAACTGAACGAACAAGGTAAAGTCATCAGAAATAAGGCATGACTGGTAGCACAAGGTTATAGTCAATAAGAGGGGATAGACTATACAGAAACCTTTGCTCCAATCGCCAGGTTAGAATCTATCAGACTCTTAATATCATTTGCTGCTAATAAAAGCATCACTCTGTATCAGATGGATGTCAAAAGTGCATTCTTAAATGGATATATAGATGAAGAGGTATATGTGCACCAACCCCCTGGTTTTGAGAGTTCTAAAAATCCAGAATATGTTTTCAAACTAAAGAAGTCACTCTATGGTCTGAAACAAGCTCCCAGAGCTTGGTATGAAAGACCAAGTAACTTCCTGTTAGAAAAGGAATTCACCAGAGGGAAACTGGACACAACCTTATTCTGTAAGACAGTTAAGAATGACATGTTAGTTTGTCAGATTTATGTTGATGACATCATACTTGGATCCATTAAACCATCTATGGGAAGAGATTTTGCTAAATGCATGCAGGCAGAGTTTGAGATGAGCCTAATGGGGGAACTTAAATTATTTCTGGGCATCCATATAAATCAAACTCCAGAAGGAACTTACATTCATCAGAGCAAATATGTCAGAGAACTTCTGAAGAAATTTGATCTCTCAGAATGTAAGCCCTCAAGGATGCCAATGCATCCCACGTGTATTCTGGAAAAAGAATAGGTAAGTAAAAAGGTAGAACATAAGGTCTACAAAGGTATGCTTGGTTCTCTTCTCTATTTGATGGCTTCAAGACCTGACATTCTATTTAGTGTTTACATTTGTGCTAGATTCCAATCAGATCCTAGAGAATCTCACTTAACAGCAGTTAAGCGAATTTTCAAGTATCTGAAAGGTACTGCTAATCTGGGTTTGTTTTATAGAAAATCAAGTGATTACAGCTTAATAGGATACTGTGATGCTGACTTTGCTGGAGACAGAGTAGAACGTAAAAGCACTTCTGGAAGCTTCCAGTTTCTAGGAGAAAATCTGATCTCATGGTCCATCAAAAGACAATCCACAATAGCACTATCAACAATAGAAGTTGAATACATAGTAGCAGTTGGATGTAGTACGCAAATGCGCTGGATGAAAAGACAACTTGAGGACTTCAATATATTTGAGATTAACATCCATATCCTCTGTGACAATACTTCTGCTATTTGTCTCAGTAATAATCCTATTTTGCATTCTAGGGCTAAGCATATAGAAATAAAACATCATTTTATTAGGGACTATATTCAGAAAAGGATTCTTAACTTAAAATTCATTGACACAGACCATCAATGGGTTGATGTCTTTACAAAACCTCTTTCTGAAGATAGGTTTAACTTCATTCTGAAACATCTCAGCATGAAGCTTTGCCCAGAATAAATTGTTTTATTTACATATCTTAACCTTCAGAATTTTAGTTATTTTTCTGTGAACTACTGATTAACCTGCCTTCAGAATCTTAGAAGTACAGATTGTATCAGAATCTATCCATAGAGATCTAAGTGTTTCGTTTCAAGGATAGAAGTGTGTTGTTCACGCGTTCACTTTTCTGAAAGGTCAAAAGCGCTGATTGGGTGCATTGAGACACACGTCATGGGTAACTGTTCCAATATCTTTCTGAATCCCCTAAAATCAGCTGTCATTAATGCTTATAATCATTACTAATTGTTTCTCTCTCTTACAGTTTATGTTTTCAAAAATCTATTTAAACTCAAGTTTCACTCTTTACACTCTTTCACTTTTACTCTCTCAATACCTTCTAATTGTTTTCAGTTCATAATGTCAAAAACCCTTTCATCTTTCTCAAATTTCTTGTGTGAACATGGCTTCTTCAAGCGTCCAAAACATCAGTACTCAGGGAACTGATTCTATGGAACAGTACGAAGAACCATACAGAACTCTACTCACGCCCATTGAAAACCTGGAAGTTCTTTCAGAACTGATTGTTGATTTTGAAAGTCTTCAAGAAAATGGTTTCAATCTCTCTGAAGAGGTCAATGCTCAAGGATGGAACAGGTATTTCGACCGTCTTCTAGGGCCAACGTTTCCAATTCTTGTAAAAGAATTATGGATTCATGCTTCCTCCTCAAACCATCAAGTTACTTCATATGTCATGGGGAAGAAAATAGTCATTACTGAAGACCTAATTTCAAGACTGATAGGTTACAATGGTGGAGGCGTCGGGTGTATAAACATGGCTGAAAGATGTTCTGATGTTGCTTCAATTGCAAGGTAAATATTCACTCTGGGTCTTCCCTCCAGCAAGATTAGGGATCTGAAGGATCATCACAGAATCTGGGCTAAGATAATTCTGGGATGCATCAACCACAGGAAGCCAACCAGCTCTCCTGATTACATAAACATTGATCAGCAGTTTCTAATCTACTTTATCTCCAAGAAGACCAAGGTAAATCTCCCTCACTTGCTATTTAATCATCTAAGGACCAGTGTAAAAGAGACAAGAGAAGATGAGCGTACCAAAAGGGACTGGATACCCCTAGGAAGACTCATATCAGATATTCTGACAGAGAATAGGCTGATAGAGCATCTAACTGAAGCATAGAAAATTAGCTCACTAGAGGCAACTGCTGGAAAGCCTCTGAATGCAAAGAATTTGAAAAAGATAAAAATTATTGAGAACATCAAGAAGGAACCCAGCGTTACTTCTTTTGCAACCATCACCTCCATAAAAATTCCTCTGGATGATTTTCCTCTGTTCTCTGAGATTGACTCCAAGCCTGAGATAATCGTCAGATATATGGATGCATGTAAGGAAGATGGAACTGCACCAGAGTTAAACATCCAGGACTTGCATCAGGAGGCTCCAGAAGTTATGTTGAAGAAGACCAAGAAAAGAAAGGCAGCAGCAGAAGGATCATCCCAAAGGACTCCAAAAGCTGCTAAAAAGAAAGGTAATCCTTCTTCTGTTACTGTTTTAGAATCAATAACTATATCAACATCTGAACCCATAACTACCCAATCATAACTTCCAACCCCACAGACTTTTGATGACTTTAACATAGGATTTAATCCCTCAGAAACTCTAAGTCTAAGAGAAACTTACTCCCTTCCTATCAATCCAAATCCTAAATCAACTCAACCAGAACTTGCCAATGTTCTGTCAGACATTGACTCTTTTGACCAAGATATCTCAGCTCCCACACCACAAAATCCAAATCCTCTAATCCCTGATAATCCAAACTTCAAAACTACAAAATAAGTTCCACAACCAGATATTCCACTACCTCTCTCTCCATAACCAGATATTCCTCATCCACCATCTCCTCAACCTGAACAATCTCAACCGGAAGTTCAAACTTCTGAGAACCAACCATCTGAGACCTATGAACCAGAACCTCACAATCTTTCAACCAATCAATCTGACGAACCTACTTCAGATTCATATACAATCCCTATTCCAGGAATCACTGAACCACTTGCCATCTGTATGCCCCTCACCATCCTGGACATTCCACAAATTCCCTCTTCTCTAGAATCCACACCACCAAATTCTCCAACTAGTCCAATTATCATACCCGATTCCCCTACTCCCTCACCCAAGAGCAATCCAGATGACAACGTTAGACTTGTCATTGATCCAATTGTACTGGAATGCTTAGCTGCTATATCTCACAAAACCAAAACTGCCATTCCAAAACCAAAACCATCTGAACCCACACCAGATGTTGGTACAAGTTTATTGATGTTTGAAACAAGAATGCAGAAGTGGATAACCTCCTTGAAGCAAGCTAGTCTAGAGATGACTAATCCTGTTGCTTCTGATTATCTTTGGACAAGTTTTAGAAAATGGCTAAGTTCTGAAACATTGAAGCTAAAAGAACCGAGCTATGAACAGGTTCAACAGAATTTCAGTGAGATGCTAAAAGTTTTTGAATACCAAGTTCTGAGACATCTGCTCAAGGAAGAGATTCTCCCTCTGGACAATGCTCCCTGGTCAGAACATCGTCTCTCAGATGAAGTTCGACCAGAGTCAGAAGGACTCACTCTGATTGTTGCTTCAGAAGAGATGATTTCAGCAGAGGAAATGGTTCAATGTGATCAAGTTGCAGAATGCTCTGAGAAGCGTCCAGTTACTGAAGAATCTCCAGCTCCTTCCTATGAAAGGAAAACTCTGGAAGAATTAAAGAGAGCAAATGTTGTTATCCAGGAAAGGTTGGATAAGCAGGATGATACAAACAAAGAAATCAAGAGAATCCTGAGCAAACAAGAGGAAACCAACACCCAAATCAAGGGCTTGCTGGAAGCTTTGTTCACGCCCCTTCCTCCTCCATCTTAGATTCTCTTCTATTTTAAATCTGTTTATCTGTAATATTTGTTTTACATTGTTTCTGTTCTGAACTACTTATCATTGCTTCTTGTTTATTAATATAAATTACTGTTTTTGCTATGATTATATTGCTTTTTGATAACTAACAAAAAGGGGGAGAAAGTAAGATATTTTCAATAACGGCTTACTGAGACAGAAGTCTCAAACATTCTGAACTACTTAACCTCTATTTTTTTAAAAGCTTGAATAGGTACAAAACTCTGATAAAAGACGCAGTTAAAGTCTGAAGCTCAAGGACTTAAGGAACTTAAGGGAAGTAATCAACTCAGGGGGAGTTTTTATTCTCTATTATAAACTTTTTATTCTTTATTTTTTAATTGAAAAATCCGGTTTTTGTCATCATCAAAAAGGGGGAGATTGTTAGAACATAGTTTGATTCTACAACCCTTGGTTAGAGTTTTGATGATAACAAATACAAGAATAAATAAATACAAAGAATAAATACAAAGAACAAATATGCTCCTTAAAAGTATGTTTTATGTATGCAGAAGTTCTGATCTGATCAGCATCAGAAGATAAGCCATAAAGTATTACACACTGAAGCAATCAGATTATACGCTGAAGGTTGGTGACAAGAATCTACGCTCAATTACAATAAACTATGATTCTGATCAAAGACATATCAACCAAGTCATCAATATTCTGAAGCGTCATCAGCAGTTAAGGAAAGAAGACTCTGAAGCGTTACTGAACATTCAAGACAAAATTAATTATAATGGCTTTCTTCAGACAAGATCTTCTCCAAAAGGAAAGTGTGTTATTAACATTAAACTTGCTTTATGGACAACGTCTTTACCTTGCCTATATAAACAAGTCTTCTTGCAAAAAGAAGCAAGTACGTACACACAACAATTTTCTAAGAACACCAACCACGCATAGTCAAGCTCTAGAAAATTCATTCTCTATTCTAAGCTAAACCTGTGTAATTTATCACAATTGTGATAAACTATTTTTATTAGAAAACAACAACACATTTTGTTTTAATCATATTGTAAAAGATTTCCTTGAGATTAACCAGATTGTGGATGTACTCAAGAAGAATTTAACAATTGTTAAAGTAGCTTTGTAATCTTGTTGAGATTAGTGGATTAAGACCTCGTTGGAGAGAGGAGAAATCACCTTGACGGGTGGACTGGAGTAGTTTGAGATCAAACGAACCAGGATAAAAATATTGTGTCATTAAGCTATTTTAGATCCAAGTTTTTCAATTCAACCCCCCTTCTTGTGTTTTTCACATCTTCAATTTCATCAAAGGTGGGTATTAGCTGCAAGATATAGTCTCTGTACGGAATCAAATTGGGGTGCTTTGTTTCCCAATCACCTCGTACTTGGTGTATGACCAAAGCGAAGTCTCCAAAGACTTCAAGGATTTTGATTTTAAGGTCAATGGCTTCCTCGAGTTCCATCATGTAGGCTTCGTATTCTGCCATATTATTCGTACAATCGAAACATAACCGGGCCGTAAATGGTGTTTGAGCATTGCATGGAGAAGTCAGTATTGCCCCAATGCCATGACCTGCAGCATTCGAAGCACCATTGAACGTAACATTCCATCGCTCTTCTGGATCGACCCCATCATAATCATCAAGCTTCATAACATCTTCGTCAAGAAAGTCAAATTTCATTGATTGGTACTCTTCCAATGGATGATGAGCGAGATGATCTGCAAGAGTGCTACCTTTGATAGCCTTTTGTGTAACATATTGAATGTCATATTAAGATAAAAGCATCTGCCATCGAGCCAGCTTGCCTATGAGTCCTGGTTTTTCAAAGATATACTTTATTGGATCCATCTTTGATATTAGAAAAGTCGTGTATGTCAGCATATATTGCCTCAGACGTCGAGTTGCCCAAGCAAGTGCACAACAAGTTTTTTCAAGTAAAGAATACCTGGATTCGTAATCAGTAAACATTTTACTCAGATAATAAACGACGTGCTCTTTACGTCTTGTTTCATCATGTTGTCCAAGCACACAACCCATAGATCCTTCCAGCACCGTCAAGTACATGATGAGTGGCCTCCCAGGTACTGGAGGAATAAGGATTGATGGCTCTTAGAGATACTGTTTGATCTTTTCAAAGGCTTCCTGGAAATTGTCATCCCATTGGACATCTTGATTCTTGCACAGCAATTTAAAGATGGGTTCATAAGTAGCTGTGAGATGAGAGATGAACCTGGCTATGTAGTTAAATCTCCCAAGGAACCCTCTTACTTTTTTTTTCATTTTTTGGTGCTGGCATATTTTGTATTGCTTTTACTTTGTCAGGATCTACTTCCATTCCTTGCTGACTTATGATGAAACCAAGTAGTTTTCCAGATTGCACCTCGAAGGTGCACTTGTTCGGATTAAGCCTTAGCCTAAACTTTTGCAGATGGACCAAATGGTCCTCCTCAGTTTGTGATTTTGCAATCATATCATCAACATATACTTCAATCTCTTTATGAATCATATCATGAAAGAGCTTTACCATAGCATGTTGATATGTTGCACTAGCATTTTTGAGACCAAAAGGCATGACTTTATAACATTAAGTACCCCATGGAGTAGTGAATGTCGTCTTTGTCGTGTCTTCTGGGGCCATCTTTATCTGATTGTACCTATAAAAACCATCCATGAAGGAGAAAACTGAGGACTGAGTCGTATTATCAACCAAAATATCGATATGAGGTAATGGGAAGTCGTCCATTGGGCTTACTTTAATCAAATCCAGATAATCCATGCACATGTGCATCTTCCCATATTTCTTGGGAACAGGTACTATGTTAGCAACCCAATCAGAGTATTCGCATACCAATAAGAAGGCTACATTCAACTTCTTTTCAACATCTTCCTTGATCTTGAGAGACATATTTGGACGAGTTCTGCGTGACTTTTGCTTCACCGGAGGAAATTCTGGCTTGAGTGGAAAATGGTGCATGACTATATCTGTATCCAAACCAGACATGTCTTTATACGACCAGGCAAAGATGTCAGAGTACTCTCTGAGAATCTCAATCAACCCCTTCTTTATATCACTTTGCAAAGCAGCCCCTATCTTGACCTCTCTTTTCATTGTGTCGGTACCGAGGTTAATGACCTCAATAGCTTCTTGATGATGAAGGATCATTTTCTATTATTGTCTCAAAAGTCTTGCCAATTCCTCTGGAATTTCACAATCTTCCCCACTATCTTCATCGGCTTAGTCATTCAGATTTCCAAGGATATTGGTTCAAGGAACTGTAACATCATCGTTTTTAATGGAATCCGAGGCAGACCTGCATGATTGATGAATCATGCCTCATTTTAGAATATGGATGCGAATTGGAAAATGGTTAAAGAGTTAGAAGGAAAAGCATTTCCATTTTTTTATTTTACAAAAATAAGAAAAGATAGAGAGTAAAAATTGTATGAAAAAATGCGATTTTATTCAATTTTAAACAAACATAGAAACATGAGGGGGCCCTTTTCACAAGTTGTCAACATGCTTCGGGTAACACATGTGACTTATTTAAAACAAGAACATTACATGTCAAAGAAAGCCACTTCGGGAATATCAGTAGCAGTCCAATTGCCAAGCTCTGGATCAGGTGCGATCTGGTAGATACACTGAGCCATATCTACACCGTCTTCATCATAACCTTCCACTATGTGGATTTATCCTTGAACACATGGACCAACTCTAACAAACACTTCTGAAAGCAGGGGAACTTGTTTTCCTTTGAGCACAGTTGGACCCGTACCAATACGATCTGAAAAAGAGGACTCGGACCCAAGTCCAGACTTATCTTTCTTTTCACGCACCTCGACCACTTTGCCCCAGTCTTCATTGGGAATTCTAGACTCCACAATGGCTTTGAAATCCCTCAAGGAAACCATTGGAACTCCGGACTTCTTTGTAGTTTCCAGCATGGTGGGGACTCTGTCAACAAAAATGATTTCCAAGGCTTGGAAAGGGGTTTCATGTACTTCCACGCCCACTTCGACATAACGGAAGGAAGTAACATTGTTGATCATGACATCTTCCTCTCTGCCAATGATGATGACCTTGTCTTGGATGATGAATTTCAAACGTTGGTGCAAATTTGAGGTTACAGCTCCTGCCATATGTATCCACGGGCGCCCCAGCAGGCAAGTATAAGACAGATGAATATCCATGATATAGAATGACAGGTAGAACACATGGGGGCCAATCTTGATGGGTAGGTCAACTTCCCCTTCAACAGATCTTCTTGACCCATCAAAAGCTTTGACTGTCAGCGTGCTAGGTTTCATTATAACTCCGTCCATGTTCAGCTTGAACAGAGTATGTTTAGGTATCACATTCAAAGAAGACCCAATGTCTACCAGGAGTCGAGACACCATAGTGTCTAAACATCTGATGGAAATATGCATCACTTTATTATGAGCTCGTCCCTCAGGAGGAAGCTCGTCATCACTAAAAACTAGAAAGTTCCCTGCAGAAATATTTGTAATAACCCTTTCAAATTGGGCCACTGAAATTTCAGGATTCACATGAGAACCATGCAGAATTCTCATCAAGGCAGTTCGATGAGCTTCGGAATACAGAAGGAGGGATAATATTGATATCTTTGCAGGCGTCTGATTTAGCTGGTCAACCACCTTGAAATCACTCTTCTTAATCACCCTGATTAATTGCTCTACTTGTTGATCAAAAGGAATCCCGGGAGAATCATTGACTACTTGCTTCCCCTTATCTTTCACAGGAATCTCTTCAATAACTTCTTCTGGAGGTGGTGGAGTAGGAGCAAAGACTCTCCCACTTCGGGTTATTCTGCTAGTTCTAGCAATGTTGGTTATGTCCTTGTTTTCAATCGGCGTACAAATAACTTTCTTTCCACGGATGTAAACAACATTGTATTCCCATGGCACTGCCCTGTTATTAGTTATTGAAATGGGTACTAGATTTGGAATCGTCGATGCTTGGGTTGGCAGGGGAGCAACTGGATTCTGATCTAGCGCAGGGAGAGCTGGAACTTGTATAACCAATGGAACTCTTGAACTGTTCCTCTGAGCATTAGTCGGATAATACAGAATCTCTAGAATAGTAACATCACCTTCTGGGATGACTTTCTCAACTCTAACAACCCCTTCGTCCATCAATCTCAATGGAATTTTTCAAATCATCACACCCGTCCAGATTGGATGAGAATTTCAAACAAAAGTCATGAAGCTCTTGTAGAACTTATTTATGTAAAAGATGCTCTCTTAAAGTTTCCATTGACATCTGAACCTCATCAACCTGAGTTACTAAGTCATAACCATCATCAAACCCGATTGTATTGGCAGCAGCCCCATGATGTGGAGGCATAGGATTGTTCTAAACATTAGGGCCTATGGGAGTGAAGCTTAAATCTTTGGAGTCCAAAAGATCTTGCACCTTGTGCTTTAAAGCTTTGTAGTTTTCAATTGGATGGCCTGGAGCGCCTAAATGAAACTCACAACACGCGTTATCGTCATAACCCTTTGGAAGTTCTACCGGTGTGGGAGCTAACTCTCAGAGCTGTACCAACTGACCAGCTAACAGTTGTGGAATCAATTAGGCATACGACATCGAGATTAGATATATCTTCCTCTCAGGATACCTTTGCAGCCTTTGTTGACCCCTTTGTCCTTGGGGCCTCTGATTCTGTTGATAGTTTCGCGGCGGTGCAAATTGTTGTTACGGAGCAGCAACAGGAGTTTGATAATATGGAACCTGTACAACATCTTTCCCCTTATCAATAGAGGCATTGCTCACTTCTCCCTCCTTTTTCTTGACAAAACCGCTAGAATACGGTTTCTTTCCACTACCTGAGTTGTTGTTACCATTCGTGCCAGATGCACCTCTAATAGTCCCTACTTTGATACATATTTCAACCCGCTCCCCGATGATAACCATATCTGAAAATGAATCAGAAGTATTGCCAAGCATATGTTGCAAATACGGACCTCAGAGGGTACTCATAAACAAATCTACCAGTTCTTTGTCCAGGAGAGGAGGTTGTACGCTTGCAGCCAAACTGCGCCACCTTTGGGCATACTCTTTGAAAGACTCACTAGTCTTCTGAGACATACTCTGCAACTGTGCACGACTAGGACCATGGCGGTGTTCTAATGATAATGTTTCAGAAAAGCATAGACTCTAATGGAGCTTTAGCCAGACTGTCCTGAAAGAAATGCATAAGCAACGACTCGTTGCTAGCATAAGCGGCCATCTTTCTGCAGTAAGATCGGAGATGAGTCTCTGGGAAGGTAACCCTCTTAAATTTTTCAAATTATGGTACCTTTAACTTTGGTGGAATCATAACCCCCGGAACCAGACACATAGCAGCAGCATTGAATCCTGTTTCTTGGAAGTCCCCATAGCCTTCAAGTATTCTTCCAAAGGCTTGTACATCTTAGTAGTTTCAGACAAATTAGTTGTAGAATCCTTTGGAGGGTCATCGAGATCGACGACATCATGGTGGTCATCCACAATCAGCCGTGGGTTCTCTTTAGGAATTCCCCCATTATCATTCTTGGGTCCATCATTCTTGGATGTAGAGGCACTGTCAACCAGCTTAGTAACACTCAGTCTGAGCTCTTCTTACCCTTGGATGACGGCATGAAGAGTTTCCATGAGCTGATTCATTCGATCACCCATGGTGTCCATGTCTTTATGGAGAGCATCCTGGTTCTGCTTAATCTGTTCTATAATCCTCAACTTGTTGGCTCGAGTGCGATAAGGATGTAAGGAAGTCGTCTTGTAGATTCTGATAATAAGAGGCAAAACCATTAGATAAGAATTTCTGCCAAAAAAACCTGCAATTTATAAAATGCATGATATGTATGATGTTTGAAATGATTGTCCATTCCGATTTTGCACAGCTCAATTAACGTCAATAATAATCGAGCAACATGATAATAAAAACGACCACATAATGAAAGTTGTGATAGTACAAGATAAGAGATTTCGTCCAACATGCCCGGTTATAATAAAGACAATAATATAATATCAGTCTTAAGGCAGGATACCATTCTTTCTCCATCTCTATTCGCATCACTCAGGCCCAAATAAAGTGTCTTAGCAATAACTTCAACATCGTTCTCATTCAGAACAACAACAAATATGTGTTCGGTAATCTTGAACAAATGAGAGTACTCTTTCGAAGTTGGAGTGATCTGATGGTCTTGGAAAGTGAAGAAGCACAACTCGTAGTCATAAAACTGAAGTAGAGTCAAAGTGCCACCATGTCTTTCACTAAGAACCCCTGCATTAAGACAGACTAAATGATCCTTTAAACTCTTTAAATAAGGCCAAGAACTTGAGCGGAAAACTTGAGCGAAACTTGATAAGTATAATTGTCTCTTCTGGTCTTCTACAATCGTCCCTTCTGGTCTTCTTGAGAACATCACTGTTGCTAGATGTTACTGACAAAAACTATAACTTCGTGAGATACCACATAATGGACATGCACATGCAAGGTTAGTATATAGTTTCCTTTTTTTGACATTTATTTTTAAAAAATAAACATGCTATGATGTAAGTGCAAGTGATCACGGGGTTACTACTTCCATGATACAGATTTCTGTTGTACTGTCTCTACATATTCCGTTAGTACCAGGATCATAGGTTCGGAACATAGACCAAAGAACCTCATGAACAGATTTAGATCTCAGAAAATAAATCTGAGAACCTCATAGTCATCAACAGAAACACAAAGTGTAACCATTAGAACCAACAATAATTGTCTAAGCATAGTCACCATCTGTACCTGTGATAATAATTCCCTCCCCACTCACGGGTGAAGACTAGGTCCGGGTAAGGCAAGGTTAACTCGAAAATCATGGGCTCGCTTGAAAGTAAAATTATCACAACACAGACGTGTATGATGAAAGTACCTCCAATTGAACCTCATCTGAGTGTGGTATATAACATGACTGTACTAATCGGACCACTTCTTATAACCGTCATTCCCCCACTCTACTCCTAGTGTCCTAGTGCACTCTGGCCTGGGTACTGGGACTTTTACCTCAATAGTAATATCCTAACCCAATCAAGAAGCAGATCTAGTACAACAGTAGTATATGGAAAACAATAAAATGCAATGCATACATATGCTTAGGTATATACAAAATGAATAAGCCAAAAATTATATAAACAAACACCCAAATAGAAGAAGACAAGAGCTAGGATCGACTCCTGGATGGACAAACATTTGGTCGACCTTTCCCTAGTGAAGTCGCCAACTGAAACAACCAACTGAAAATCATCAAACAATGAAGTCGCCATCGAACTTCATTTATTCCACATGAAGGGAAAGGTAAAAATCGAGAAAACTTGAGAAGGGAGAAGTCACGGTCTTGTGACCGAGGAGATCAGGTAAGGGAGTCTGTTATGCGAGGGGAAGGTATTAGCACCCCACACGCCCGTAGTACTCTACGGTGTCCACTCTTGTTATCTATCTTATGGGTGTGTTTAATTTATGCTTACTGTTTATTACCGAGGAAGGAAAGCATACAAAAGAAAGGAGAAAAGAATGTAGGGAAAATAAAGTTGTACTCGCTTGGGCCCTACCCCAATGCCCATGTATCCTTTTTGAGGAATCAGAGATACCGTAGTTCGGATAACATGTTTTTGTTTGTTTTGTATTTTTTATGGACAATGTTAATTCTGCCTTCTGTCACAGCTTGACCTTTGGAGACTTATGCGTTGGCACAAAAGTAAAATTAATCATGTCCTTGATTGAAAATGGTTTCGAGTTACGTCCTCGAGGCAAGATGCCACACTTGATTGGTTTGTATTTTGTTGCGGATAATGGCTAGTTGACCTCAAGAGAGAGATATTAGCCACTTCTCCACTTATCCATGAAAGGAGTCTTTGAGACATGAACCATACCTAGGCCCGAGATGGAAGAACAAATAATATCGAGAAGAGACTCGCTTATCATTTCCCATTACTTAACAAAAGTATGATTCTCATCAGTAAATTTTTAAAGTATTTTGAAGTTTAAAAGGAAAAAGAATTTTTTTTTTGTTTTATGCCAATGCAAAAGGAGAAAGAAAAGCCAAATGGAGACTAGCCTATTTTTAAAACTAATGTTATTATGCACCATGGATCTAAAGTTGGAATTTCGAGGGAATTCTATCTAATATTTGCATGCTTGGATTTAAAAGCCTAATGTCTAATTTTAGTTCCAATTAAATCGAAGATTAAATTTGAATCCAAAACCTAAGGAACCATGAAATACTATAAAAACAAGTAAAATTGGTATCAAGTATTAAAGTATTGCATACAATTCATACAAAAATCGCAAATGAAATACATGACATGAAATGAGAAGAACTAGTGATTAAAATTGACTAAAACATTAGTAAAAAGGGAAGTAATTTCCTAATTAATTTCTAAAAAGTCTTATAATATTTCTTACCATTTTATTATGTATTTTTGTTATTAAAAAGAATGATCATGAAAGAAAGCATTTAAAAAATACAAAAGGAAGGTAAGAAAAACAGGGGGTGAGAATTGAATTTCAGAAGGGTGCAGAAAACCAGGGCTAGGCCCATTTCAGAAAGTCCAAAATGTATTTTTTTTCTTCAACTCAGATTCCAAACAAAAGTAACAGGCGTAGGAGGTGTAAGGACTGAACTAATGGTGTGAATAGAGGTCCAGGGCGCTAAAGCCCAAACAATTTATCAACATTCAGCTCTATCATTATTTTTATTTATTTCCTGATTAATTGTTAAATTAAAAGTGAAACATAATGAGAAAATAAGGGTGAAATGCAGCGTTTGGTTATCTTGTGTCCCATCAAATCCATATCTCACTCAACCTTCTCTTTATCCTTCATGTGCGATTTCTGGCGAGCAGTCTCCGTCGCCATCACCACCATCAATCCTCTCCGACAACCAAAGTACAAACACAGATCCTACCCTAATTCATGCCCTGATCATGAATCCATCATCAATTTATTCAAATTATACCCCTAACATACCTCAATCTACTCCAAAATGAAACCCTATCAACACGAACGAAAGAGGGGAATTACTCAGAGGATCCTTAAATATGTCCCAATATCAAGAAAACAACAGAAAAAAAGGCGGTTCGACCTACCTCGATGATGGAGGAGATGATGATGTTTGTAGCTAGATGAAGATGACCTCTGAGGTAATCTTCTTGCTTCACTCTCTTTCTTCACTT